>CM070877.1:138919584-141319584 GCA_036365515.1 Torymus aiolomorphi
TGTCGACGCGGTGGAGCAAAGCCAGCAGACTTTAAGCGCTCGGCACGACGCCGACTTGGTTGCGGTGCGTGCTGAGGCCACCGCTATCAATCAGAAGGAGCTCAATCGGCGCATGCTTGAGAACCCACGCGAGATAGTGGTGAGGGGCATTCCCTCTGTTGTGCAGCATGAGCCCCTGCTACTCGCCGCTGCTCTCCTCACTGCCCTCAATTAGCTACCACAGCATGTGACACTCATCGTCGGCTGGCGCTCGTGGAACCCGGTAGCTCATGCAGAACAAGCAGCCTCTGTCTGCTGCAACCGCTCTAGTCGCGCCAGCGGTCCCGCTCCGTGCGTTCATTTTTACGCTCGCCTGCCCGGCTGCACGTGACGATATTCTTCTCAAGACCCCTGATCTGAAGAATCTAGACTGCCAGACTATCTTCGGGGCCGGTGGTACCGTAAAGCTGTTGGTCAATGCCCTATGGCCCCACCCCGTCCACAAGTTCCTGAAGGGTGCAATTGCGCTGCACAAAGGGCTCGGCCACCTGCGGCCTGTGATAAAAAACTTGGTAGTTTTTTGCGACCGACGAAAAATGGCCCACTGATACCGGTGAATAGCGAGGTTGACCTCGATGCGCTCGCTAACGCGTATGCTAACGCGAATGCGAGGGAATGGCGCCCCCCCCCCACCAAATCAAAACCGAACTCCGGCGAATTAGTTTTAGGCCACATCAATGTGAACCGTCTATCCCTTACCCACTTTGCACTCCTCGAGGCTAAGTGTGTTGACACACATTTTGATGTTGTCGCAATCACAGAGGCTTTTTTGCATCCAAACATGGATGACTTACCTTAGTCTCAATGGATTCAACTTTTACCGTGCAGATCGGGAGATCCCCCCTCCCCTCTTACCAAGTCCATCCCCTCCCGTAACCTCAAAAAGCTGAACACTGAATTAATTGATCATATACTCCTCAGCCACCTAGCCGCACTCCCTCCACTTGCTCATCCCCCCCCCCCAACGTTATCACCTGCTCCATTTCTGCTGGAGTAGTCATGGGATCCTGCCCAACGGATGTCTCCGAGGCTGAACGCCGGCTAACAAAAGCCATGGTCTCTGCACTTGACGCTAGCATACCACTCCGCTCGATCATTCTCTCCTCCCACCGTAAACCCTGGGTGAGTACCGAGCTATGATCACTCATGCGCACTCGCGACCGCGCCTACAGAATAGCTCGCACTTCAGGCTCGGCGGCGGACCTGCAGAACTTTGGATCTGCTCGTGCGAGTGCGTCAAATGCTCTCGACTCGGCCAAGAACTGCTACATTGCGTCTCGCCTCGAAGAGGCTGCCAGCCCTGGCCAAGTGCGGTAACCGTAAACCGTCATCTACCAATCACACAACTCGGCTACAATTTCATAGCCGAGCAACCGTTGTGCACCACTGTCCATCACCAGTTTTGTCTTCGCCCAGTCACCAAAACTGAAGTCCTTCAGGCCATAAACCGTTCGACTTCAAAGGGTTCGGGCCTTGACGGTATTTCGAGACATATACTCAGACTGGCTAGAAAACAGCACTCATCGATTTCACCTCCCTTATTAATTCGTCGATCACAAACGCCATTTTTCCATCAGACTGGAAGAAAGCCCTCATATGCACATTAGCGAAAACTTAAACCTTGCGACTACCATCAGACACAAGGTCTATCGCTCTCCTCTCAGAGTGCTCCAAGGTACTCGAGCGCCTGATCCATGACCAATTATCCGGCTACCTCGAGGTCCACGGCCTCCTCCATCCGCGCCAAGCCGATTTTTAACGAGGTCATAGCACCCAGACCGCTGTCCTAGGTGTGCTTGAAGATGTGAGGCAAGCCATCGACGATAGAATACTCATTATCCTAATTCTGTTTGATTTTTCGAAGGCCTTAACGTTGAGAAACATTATAGAGGAATTTCGCGCTGGACTTGCCAGTATTGTTAGTATCAAATGTTCGAAGTGTGATATGATTCATAGAGTGTACACGAATAAATTCATGCCTGATGATGGTAACACATTCAATGTAAATTTGAAGGCACTATAAATATTTAAAATAGTAATAAAATAGTAATCGATACGTGCGCTGGCTCTTAAAGCATGAGGTGTACTGTAGTGTTCCTCTGTGTAATTTGGAATTTTATGCTGGACGCTGTTTACATTCAATTTTGAAAGGTGGCTTCTCACATCGGCGTTGATCTTTGTTTTCATCAATTTGTCTTCGCCCGGACTGATGAGCTGCATGCTGCATCTTACTTTTTTTATATCA
The DNA here is from genome assembly GCA_036365515.1 of Torymus aiolomorphi. NCBI lineage: Eukaryota > Metazoa > Arthropoda > Insecta > Hymenoptera > Torymidae > Torymus > Torymus aiolomorphi. Next base: position 138,921,869 of record CM070877.1, read on the forward strand.
CTGTATTCAACGTTCTCTTCGACAGTATCAGCACTCATAAGATGGTCGTGGTTCCACATGACCAGTAATCGTCTGTCACAACGGTCAGTTACGAGCTTCCATTAAGTATTGTTTACTCTGTGTTATGCATAAATCGTGTGTAGTTATCTCCGGATCTGCGCGGTCGATTTTAACCATCAGGTTCTCATTTTTTTTGTTTTTTTATCCCGAATTCGGGAAGAAAATAATTTTTGATGATTTACTGATTCGTTTTTGTTTTATTTCAAATTTTTGATTTTCGAAAAATTGATTTTTGATTATTTTAATGATCGGATTTAAATTTTTGAATCGGATGGGTCGCATTCGAAAGAGCATAAAAAACCTATAATTTCAAAAAAAGAAAAATTATCTAGCTATCACGGTTCTCTTGTTATTAACAAAAATGTGTTTTTTTTTAAAATGCTAATAACTCCTAAACTAAACGGTCAATTTTTTGGACAAAATTCACGATAATGCAGAATATAAATTGCTATAATCTGCGAAAATTTTAATCCATTCTGTTGGTTAGTTTTTGAGAAAAAAATTTAAAAATGGAAAAAATGTATTCTCTATGTCGCACGTTTTATGGAGTAAACCTGGATTAATCGCTTTGTAATTTCTTATAGAGGTAGATTTTGTATAGATCTCGGCTAAGTTCTTTGGGCTACATGATCGGTCTATAAATTTCTGAGATATTTGAGGTTAAAATTTTTTTAACCTTTTTTTCAAATCGAAATTTCTCGAAAACGGCTCTATGAATCTGAATCGGATGGGTGGCATTCGAAAGCGAATTTAAATACCTATATTTTCTAAAAAAAATTATTTTTCTAGCTATCACGGTTCTTTTGTTATTAATAAAAACGTAAACATAGAAAAATGAAAAAAAAAATGAGTTTGGTATGTCTAACCATTGCGAGAGTAAAAATTGACTTAATCGCTTCAAAATTTCTCGTAGAGGTGGATTTTGTATAGTTTTCGGTCGAGTTATTTGGGCAAAATGATTGGTCCATAGATTTAAGAGATATTTGAGGTTAAAATATTTTTAACCTTTTTTCAAATCGTAATTTCTCGAGAATAGCTCTATGTATTCGAAGGAAATGGGTAGCATTCGAAATAGAATTAAAATAGCTATATTTCCTAAAAAGAAATTTTCTTTTATAGGGTATTCTGTTATTATAAAAAAAAACGTAAGCATTGAAAAATGAAAAAATAAAAAAAATGAGTTTTGTATGTGCAACGATTGCTGGAATAAAATTGACTTATTTGCTTCAAAATTTCTTGTAGAGGTGTGTTTTTTAGATTTTTATGTCGATTTCTTGGGGCAAAATGATTGATCCATAAATTTCAGCTATTTGAGGTTAAAATATTTTTAGTAAAATTAATAAATGAACAAAATTGAGCTTTGTATGTCTAACGATTTTGGAAGTAAAATTGACTTAATCGCTTCTTTAAATCATTTATTAGATGCAATTAATAATGTGTCAACACAAAAGTATTTATGTTAAGATATAAATAATACAAAATAACCTACCTACTTGGAACGCAATTCACACACATTCAATTTACGATATATAAAAACCATTTTCATAATTAATATTACCTCCAAATTATTTTACTGTGATCAAGATTATATGGCTGCTTTTTAAAATATTTGATATTTAACATTATGGTATTTCTGAAAATGACTTTCTCGATTGCACAATAACTAGAGTAAAATTGTTTTAATTTCTTTGAAATTTTGTAGAGATGTTGAGTTTGTATATTATTTATTATATTACTTCTTATGGTAATAAAAGAATTCGTTTATGAATTTGAGAGATATTTTAGGCTAAAACTGTTTTAGCCATCTTTTCACATCGAAATTTTTCGAAAACGGCTTCATGCATATGTTACTAGAAAGTGGAAATGACGCGCGATACGCACGCGTGTTGTTTACTTGCTTTTTCTAATTTAATAAGCTATTAGGTTCATTATTTAAAAATATTGCAACGAGGTATAATAAAGGTAGGTTAATGAAATTGTCGATCACTCAAAAAACATGTATTTTTTTATGAATAACTAAAGACGGTATTATTTAAATAAAATTAAAAATATACCCCTACAGCGAGTTTTCAATCATTATGAAAGCAGATAAGATTATGAAAATAAACAATTTATTAAAATAATACAGATGTTTGTTATTTCTTAAAGAACTAATTATTTTGAAATATTTTCGAATACTTGTTTTTCAGAGAATATTTCATAAATCGACTCAAAATTTTAACCACTTATTACACTTATTAAAAACTATATTTGGTTTAAATTTCATTACATTTTATTCATTTGTTTTTGAGAAAAATTATTTTATAAAAGTATAAAAAAAGGAATTGATAAATTAGTTTGAGGAAGCTACGTGCCAATGAATTGGCAGCGGTTTTTAATATAGGCTTTGACTTTTCGTAAATATCTGATAAAATTCTTATGAATTTTAGAAATAAAATGAAGTCATAATAGTTATATAATTAAAATAATTTTCGCCCATACGGGCGTAAAGTGCGTAGGTTCTATAAAGTTTTGTAGGAGTATGTGAGCTATTGCGCCTGTTAGGCGTTAAGTAGTATGCCGGCTGGCTGAATATTTTTGAAGTTACAACGTGGGCGTAAAATGTAATTTTACACGCAAGGTACTAAAAGTTGTATTATTCAGTCAAGTTAACTTATGGGTACTTGACTACAATAAATTGATTTCAGTACTTTCTTGTGTTTAATTTGTATAGAAGAATGAAAACATTTGAATACATTTCTAAGAACAGTCATACAGTTGTTTCGGAGAGTTGTTTGCATTACTTGACTATCGGTAATTGATTTCACAACTTTCATTTGTTTGATTTACAATGAACAATTTGAATATACTTACATATTATATAATTGAAATAATTTTTGCCCACACGGGCGTAAACTGCGTAGGTTTTATAAAGTTTTGTAGGAGTATGGGAGCTAGTACGCCTCTTGGGCGTTAAGTGGTACTTATGCCCACTGACTGAATATTTTTAAGTAGGTACGAAAAGTTGTATGATTCAGTCAAGTTAACTTATGGGACTTGACTACAATAAATTGATTTCAGTACTTTCTTGTGCTTAATTTGTATAGAAGGATGAAAAAATTTTAATACATTTCTGAGAATAGTCATACAGTTGTTTCGGAGAGTTGTTTGCATTACTTGACTATCGATCAAGCAGCGCTATATGTGAGATTGCCGTTGCCGAATGCATCAGTGTTGACTTTTTTTTTTCTTAATTCTGCAGTTTACTCCTTTCCGCTTCGCGGCATTACTGATTGTGCCGCGAGTACTTGTATGTTCGTAATTGAGATTGTATAAGTATATGTAGTCAGGAACACTCATGAACAGATATTATTCAACAGAATTTGAGTATTCTCAAAAATTTCAAATACAAAAGTTGTAGATAATATTGAAACTTTTTTTCTATTCAACGTTTTCATAAATAAAAATAATAAATCATAAAAACGATTTCGATAAAAATTATGATAACTAGGTTTTTTAATTTTAAATATACCTGCAATCAAGATATTTATATTCAATATTTCTATGTGCACTTTAATCGTATGAATAAGTACGTATTAAATTTATATACAATATAAGTTGTCGTTTAATCGCACGATGGACAACTTTTTTAAGAAGTTTCATGAATTAGAACATCTCTACCATTTGTTTTTGTGTATAAGTATTAGATCAATGTCAATATAACCTCTAAATATGGTGTTTGAATGTGCCCTTTATATTTTCTGTTATACATTATAATATTTTCGCTTTTTTGCGTTTTTCTTTCACTCTCTGACCAAAACTTTTATATTTCGCCTTTTTAACGAAATGGCTACATCTTCTAGAATTATTTTTGAAGTGATTTTTATACCAAGCAAAAATTAAAAAAAAATCGGTGTATCTATTTGTTAAAATATTGTTAATATTATTCATGCAAATATTAGGTCCACCTTTTATACTTTTGTTACAATAATCTATAAAAATGGTATTTGTTTCAATATATAAAATTATTTTTTAATGTGATTATAATTTTCGATCATTTAATTAAAAAGAGGATTTTTACTGTAAATATTTATACTAGTTATTTCGTTTTAAATAAAATTTTCGAATGATTCTAATAAATGTTATATAACTGATTACCGTTCGATTTCATTAAAAAAGATTTCTAGTAAATGTAGCAATTGTCCACTTAATTAGATATACCGCTTTCCCTTTCACGAGAGTGCGACGCTTCCGAATTTGGAAGTGGCTGTCTCCGCGTCTTTGGAGTAGAGGCACTCCCAAAACTGAGCGAGCCGCTTTGCCAAGAGCATGATAGCACTGCAGCGCCTCTACTGATGCAGCGACGCACCTAAAAGTTTTTCAGTGTACACGGAAAGAAATACCTTATGAAAAATTACTAGAATCTCAGGTAAAGATGGGACATACTCACACTCTTGAGCAATTTAGTATACTTCTACTAATTATTAGCATAGTTCTATTAAAAATTAATAGAAAAAGTTTTTAAATTTATTATAGTAACGATTAGTTTTTAGTAGATAATATGATAAAAATTTTAAATCTAAATTTTAACAGAATAGAAAATAATTTTTACCATATTATCTACTAAAAATTAATAGAATTAGTTTAATTTTTAGTCTAAGTTATACTAAAAATTTAATAGACAGTATAATAATTTTGTTGGTGCGAGGTCTGTCGGTAAAACAGGGTGTACCATATGTAGACAAGTCGAAACCTTATTTCTAAGTGCGGCAGTGGCCGAGTTGATAAGAGCGCAGCTTCGTAGTCGGAGGGTCGAGGGTTCGAATCTCCTTCTCCGGAGTTTTTTTTCTCATGAATTTCAGCCTCTCGTCAAAATTACTATAATATATTATAAAACTTGATAGAATGCAAGTATGTCCCACGTTTAATTAACACTCTAGTAATTTTTAGTGGATATTCCACTAATTTTTCATAAGGTATTTTTTTCTGTGTAGCGACGATTATAATACACGATCGGACGCCGCGTGAAGAACGAATCAACTTTGTCGCCGCTCGCTTCGCGCGTCTTTCGCGAGCTCGCACACGTGTATATATATATGCAGCCATACGTACATATATATGAAGCGTTTCACGTCAACTGTCCCAGCGCGCGCCGCTGGAGCCCCACATCGTGCTATTTCTAACTCACGTTTATGATACTAAAATATACTTAAAAAATTGTTTGATAAGCGTTTTCGACGTATTTTTTCCTCAGCTTTACAATGGCGTAAGCAGTTTTTCCGAAATTTTCAATTTTCACTTTCAAAAAGTACAAAACATGTTATATCTCAAGAAGTGTATTTTTAATATTTTTTTTGACCCTCTAGATCGAAAGCTGAGCATTTTTTACGTAGGAAAGGATATTTTCCAAAGAGTGCCCGAGATGTTTTTTGCGAGAAATAGAATGCAAAAGAGTTTTTGAAGATGAAAATGGAAAATTTTGAAAAAACTACCAACATCATTGGAAAGCTGAGGAAAAAATACGTCGAAAACGCATATCAAACAATTTTTTTAAGTACTTTTGAGTATCATAAACATGAGTTAGAAATAGCAGGTTTTGGGGCTCGCGCGCCGCGCGCTGGGTCAGTTGACGTGAAACGCCTCGTATATACGTAAATATAATAGCGAGTCGCACCTCACACCTCGCGTCGTCGTACAAAGTTCTACCGGCGCTTGCTCAACACAGTTCGCTCGGCGCTCGCGCACTCAGCGCGAAATACAACGAGGACGGCTAACACGCGAGCGCGCGCCACGTAATTCAGCGGTGTGATTTGCCCGGAACGAAATCACGCGCGCTGATGATAGAGAAGGCCAAAATAAAAAACATACAAGGAGGAGTTCAGAGAAAGTAGAAGAAGCGAAAAATTGCAGCGGATTGCCTCCTCCGCCAAGATCAAGGCCACGGACGTATAGGCGAAGGTGGGGCGATATGGGCACTTTTTTTTAAGTTGGCACTATGATTTTTATAAAAAACTTTTACAAGTTTAAAATATACTGTCTATTAGCTTAGACATTCAATTTTAATATAGAATAAACATCTAACCCTAAAAAAGGATACACTTCTAATATTTTGCTTTTTATTAACATGCTTCAAATACCGATATAATTCCACGGGTGAGGCAGGATGGGTCTCCCGATGGGGCGATATAGATACATTTTTTCCACTCTGATTTAATAATTTAAAATTCCGTGTCACGCAAAAGTAAACAAATCTATGAAGAGTATAAACATTTTATTGCATATTAATGTATTTAACATGAATAATTTTTATTTTTATAAATATTAACAGCCATTTCTTGGGACTCACGTTGTAATGGCAAACTTAAATATTTAAACATTTTATAAATAGTAACAGTCGTTTCTTAATAACTTTTAATCATCAATTACAATATTTTTTTTTATAATTAAATCCTTAAAGTCAATATTGCAGTCTTTAAATAAAGCTTTAATTTAAAACTAACCTCAAAGATTAATAGATTCTTAAATTAAATTAATAAATATGATGATTTATGGTAGAATGTAATACTGATTTTGTTGGTCTAAAACTTGTGTTGATGATTGAAGTGGATTATCTGGTTGCTATACAATAGGTATTAAAACTTGCTGATTACATTGATTAGCTGCCGATACAGAAACTGGATTAAGTTGTTGCTGTGGAAAAGAATTTATGAGTGTGTCACTTGACTGCTGGTTAGTTACGTCTGACAATGCTTTATTTTTCTTCGCACCAGGTTTCCTTGGATTTTTAGTTTTAGTAGCTGCAAGTTCCTTTTTATAATTGTCAGATGTAATTACAGCAGATTTTCCTCTTGCACGTTTTTCAGGTTTAATCATAATATAAATAAATGAAATTAGAAAATCTACAATTTGTATGCTTAAAATGTAATAAAAGATCACTTACTGGGATTTTATCATCAGCATTATTAGTACAAATAGTTGGATTTTTCAATACTTCTTGTACTGATTTTGTAACAAGCATAATTAGCGTGTCTTGTGTTAAGTTCTTTGGATCAATTAGTTTTCCTCGAGTTAAGTTTTGTGGATCAATTTTCTATTGAAGCTCCTGTTTGATTACACGAGCAAGTGTTTCAATCGATTGCTGACAAGATTGATTTGGTTTTGGCTCTTCGCAAGTTGGAATAACTAATAATTCAGCCCATGAACCAGCAGGTTCTCCTTTTAAGTTTTCAATTTTGCGTGGAAAAATTAATAGTGAAGGCATGTATTGTCCACTAGCTGAGATACGTATCACTGCTGTTACATTCGTTCCTGGCTCAGGAGGTGTTCTTGTCCCCACTTGTCGCTTTCCTTTTAATGAAAGTACTTTGGAATTACTTTTTGGATTGCATGATACACCAGTTTCATCCATATTATAGATTCTACTTGCTTCAAAATTGTTACTTTTGTAAATATCATCTAGAAGGTTATAAAAGCTATTCACAGCATGCTTATTGAATCCTGCGGCTCGAGCTGCAGATGTTGACTCTGGTTTACGTAGACTGAGTTCAGGATGCCTCTTCATAAATCCTCGAAAACATTCAAGGCCAGTTAATTTCCTTTCCCTTGCAAAATTGTTTGGTTTACTTAGCTTCATAGGTAAGTCAAATGCTAAGGCTCTCACCTGCAATGCAGTAAATCCATACATCTTCGCTTCATTCTCCAAAATTTTATTCACTAAAAATATGTCTTCAGTCAAATTGAAAACAGACTTGTATCCCAACTCTAGAAAAATAAGATTCAAAATTATTTCATAGATTTACAGCTATATAATAAACATAACCTACAAATAATTATCTTATTTCTTCTATAATTATAGGTTATAAAAATAATAAAAATCACAAAAAATAGTGCTAAACCTACTACTTTTCAATTGAATACCCTCTTCTTTCTCTTCGTTCACCAACAATTTCACTTTTCTCCGCAAAGTTTCCCGAGGAACGTTATGGAACTTGCTCACAGCCAATAATTTTCCTCCTCGCTTAACATCTTCGACGGCTTTTCTCATATCATCTTCTGACCAGGATTGCCTGCTCGTCATCTTCACAAACACTCTAACCATTTTATAGTAAATAATAGTAACTAATTAATTAGCTTAACTTAACTAAAGTCTAGAGTTGTCTAACCTCCTACCTACATGACGCAACGAGAAAGTGTGCCTATTCCGCCTCGCGAAGCAGTACCCATACCGCTACAGCTGAGATATTATTTTATGTTCAAGTTCAAAAAGATTTTCAAAACGTAAAAAAAAGTGTTAAACATGAAAATGAAAGTTCAAGAGCTATACAATCTAATGCTGCTATTAAACATACCATATTTAATATGTTACATAGATTTTTTCTAACGTAAAAGATTCTAAAATACGTCTTTCATGATATCAAAATTTAATTTATTTTTAATTGCTGCTAAATCAAACATTTTTCCTAATTTTTGTCATAATTGTTGTTTTCTTGCCATAACATACAGTAAAAAATTCATCATTTTGCTTCCTCCTAGAGGAAGCTTTGTGATAGTAAAAAAAAGTTTATGAGATAATGTGTTAGAAATGTTATTTAGCAAATTTGGAATCGAAATACACTATTTTTAGAAAATGTCCGTATGGATGTGGGTGTGTGTGTGTGTGTGTGTGTGTGTGTGTATGTATGTCCGTATACGCTGATATCTCATGATCTACTCGACCGATTTTAACGGGAGAGTGATCATTTTTTTAGATTTTGCTTCCACAATTGGGGTCGATATTCTATTTTTGTAAAATTTAATTTTTTTTTATAGCCATTTTTTAATTTTCAAAATTTTTATTTTCGATTTTTTTTCATATCTAGAACAAATATTGTTTATATATCATGAATTCTCTGTATGCAGGATAAAATTATCTACAATTTAAAAAAAAAAAGTCGGTAGCTATATTTCGTCATAAGTTATTGATGAAAACGTAATTTTTTGTAAATAGGTTATATTTCGAAATTAAAACAAGATATTAACATGAGTATTTTTTTGGTTATAAAGGATATTAAATACTATAACTTACTAAATTTTTAGGTTTTTTTATTCATTATTTTTTGAGAAAAAAAAATAATTTATAAAAAAAAGTGATTTTTTTTGTCGTTCAATAACTATAGTAAAATTGGCTTAATCACTTTGAAATTGTTTGTAGGGGTAGATTTTGTATACCAATCGAATGAGTTCTTTGGGCAAAAGGATTGATCCATAAATTTCGGAGATATTTGAGGTTAAAATTTTTTTCAATTTTTTTTAAATCGTAATTTTTCGAGAACGGCTCTATGTATCTAAATGGGGTGGGTGGCCTTCGAAAGAGAATTAAATTACCTAGATTTTCTAAAAAAATTAATTCTCTTGCTATCACGGTCCTTTTGTTATTAACAAAAACGTAAAAATTGAAAAATGAAAAAAAAGAGTTTTATGTGTTCAACTATTACAAGAGTAAAATTGTCTTATTCGCTTCAAAATTCATTATAGAGGTATATTATTGATAGTTCTCGGATGAGTTCTTTTGGCAAAATGATTAGTTCATAAATTTCAGAGATATTTGAGGTTAAAATTTTTCTAGAAATGTTTAAAATGTATTTCTTGAGGATGGCTCTGTGTATATCTGAATGGGATGGGTAGCATTTGAAAGAGAATTAAAATATTTATATTTTATAAACAGAAAAATTTTTTAGTCATCACGGTTTTTTATTATTAACAAAAATGTAAAACTTGAAAAATTCAAAAATGAAAAAAAAATCTGTCTTTATCAAATTTTTTAAAATACATCCCCTCACATTATAACAGCCTTTCCACATAACGCATTCAATATAACACATGTAGCTTTTATATATCTTCAGATCGACTTCGTTGCCTAAAAAAATCGGTCCATTACGAAAAAAGATATTTGACGTAAAAAATTTTTTTTAAAAATTTTCGAATCGCGTTTTCTCAAAAAATACTTGATTTATCGACTTAAAATTTTAACCACTTATTAAATTTATAGAAGACTATATTTGGTTAAAATTTCAGGAGATCTTCATTTGTTTTTTAGAAAAAAATTATGTTAGAAAAAATTTGCGTTTTCGTTGTCGCACGATAACAAGAGCAAAAATTACCCAATCGTCCTGAAATTTGGCACAGATGTAGCTTTTATATATCTTCAGATCAAGTTCGTTGCCCAAAAAAATCGGTTCATTACGAAAAAAGATATAACGCACAGTTTAAGCTGAATCCGGACCCATGACCCTCTCCTAGTTAGTCTAAACGTACAAGATAAAGTATTAAATTTTAAATATTAGAAGTAAAAATTAATTAAAGGGATCAAAAAATTAAGTTTGAGGAAGCTACATGCCAATGAATTGGCAGCGGTTTTTTAATTTATTTTCTAATAGTTATACGGAAAACCCATATTACCCTACGACCCATACCGCCTCACCTTCCCCTACAGGTAGAAACTACTCATCGCAGGGGAAGCATCGTCGATGGGCGAGAAAGAGGCAAACAACAGCGCCTAAAGATATATAAAAATACTGCGTGTCGCAGCTACACAACGTCGCTAGGATCCACGATGGCGCAGTAATATTATTCTCCCGCGCGCATCGACGATTGGTCGGCGTCGCTTTCCACAAGGCAGAAGCGACATCTATTTCGCAAGATTTCTGCAGCCGCGATGCAATACCCCGCGGGGGCCGAAGAAAAAGGAGCGTAAGATAGAAAGAGAGAGAGAGAGAGAGAGAGAGAGAGAGAGAGAGAGAGAGAGAGAGGGAGCGAGAGAAAGACAAAGAAACTCAGCCAGTGGGAGCGGTATAAGCAGCACTATAGGAGTACAGACCGCTAGAATTCTACCTCGTCCTCTGCTAGAGGTACGTAATGGGGAAGCTTGTAAAGCAGAGAGTAGAGTACCGAGAGAGACAAAGAGAGAGAGAGTGAATACAGTGGTGGGTACGCTCTCTCTCTCTCTCTCTCTCTCTCTCTCTCTCTCTCTCTCTCTCTCACACCTCGCAAATCTCTCCCCCCTCTCTCTCTCTCCCTCTCTCTCTCTCCCACTCTCTCTCTCTCTTATTCCCACTACCCCCCACCCCGAAAGCAAGCGCATGTGCGAGTGGCTGCCGCGGATAGAGGAGGCGCTAAAGGGAGCAAGACTACCTGTGTGGAGCTCGTAGTTCCCCCACCCGCTCGCTAACGTCGGGCTCGGTGTCGGCAGCGCGACCGAGGCATCGTGCTGACGAGGCTCCGTATGGACTAGCAGAAATAGTCTAGCTCTTGAACGAGCAGCAAGTCAGCTCCTCTCTAGTGTTACTACTGTATACTATAACCATTCTCCTCCCGCTTGCACGGTGGCGCGTGAACTTGCATCCCCCTGTTTAGCTGAGAGAGATCGGAGCACACTCCACTCGCGGAGGTATCATCCCGCCGCAGCAGCAAGTCGTAGCAGCCGCAGTACACCAGATATAAATACAGTGCGTATGCGTCTTGACGACTGGCACAGAGTTTCTCTTGGCCCACTAACACCCTCACAGTGCTCGACTTTACTTCAAGACACACACATACACGTACACACACGCGCACACGCGCACGCACACGCACACACGTCGACACAGAGACTTGGACATCGATTTGTAGTCTATAGACCGGTCTCTCTGAAAAGCGGCAGTGCAACAGCAACGGACCTTCTCCGTTGTTAGTCAAGATTATTGTGTACTGCCACGCAGTGTTTCCGTTGTACAGCAAAGTGCATCAATCAGTGGACATTTCAAAACCGTCATTACGTCTCAGTCCCGCGGATTGTCTTAGATTCTATTTGTGTTTACGTGATCACTGTTCGTCGTCCATCACGATGCTCAGAGACGAACCGCTGATCGCAGCCATGCAAGACCCAAGGGTAGGCAAGCGGCCGATTCGCTCCTACTCCATCCCGGAGAAGATGGAAGCGATCACACGCGTACGCGGCGGTGAAAGCAAAGCCTCGGTCGCCCGAGACATCGGCGTACCCGAGTCCACTCTTCGTGGCTGGTGCAAGGCGGAAAACAAAATTCGCAACCTTGCTCGTCGCACGTCGTCACCCAATAGTAATCCCACGTCACCGGCATCGTCGAACGGCACGGAGCCGGTCGCTAATCCAACTTGTGGTATCTCCAGCGGCGAGGACGACGATCTCGGCAGGCCAGGCCCATCGAAGCGCCGGCGAATGGATAACGGACACGTGGTTCCCAGTACCTCCTCTTACTCGCCACCACACAATACTGACAACCCCGAGATGAAGCCGAATATGGACTACATGCACACTCTTATCAACATGATGAGCAGTGGCGTCCGCTCGGACAACTCGATTCTTCTGCAGCAGCTCGCCGCTCAGAATGCAGCTAATCTAACAAAAAACTTTCTTGCTCTCCAGAGCAATGGCATCACCAGCGGCCTCGTGCCCCAGACTGTCGGTCTCGTTGAGAATGGCCTTCAGTACACCAAGAGCAGCAACGGCCACTCGAACAAACGACAATCGCTCGTTAACGCGTCACATTATTCCGCGATCGCCCCGACTACGCAGATGGACAACAAGACGTCAAGGAAGAGTCTGCCGGCCGCTGCCGAGGCTACCGCTACCCCTGTACCGGCATCGCCAAGGAAGACCAACGAGTACCTGAATGGCGTAGTTGGTCAGCAGCAAGCTTACCAGTCGTCTCCCTCGGCTAGGAGTACCAAGAAAGATAGCAGCAGCACCATCGCTACCACGAGCAACGCCAATACCAACGGCATCACCTGCACGAGCAGCAGCAGCAGCAGCCTGTTCCAAAAAACAGACGAGGCGCTCTGGCTCTGGCTCGCCCAGCAGCAGCACCTGCTCGGCCAGCAATCCACCATGCCCTTCAGCCCCGCCGTCGACTCAAAGAGCTCCTGGTTCTGGCAATGGTACAAGCATTGCAGTGCCTCTATGGCGGGTACCTCGCAGTTGAGCGCCGGCGCCGGTAGCAGTAGCGGCCGCAGCACTCCCATCCCCGCCCACCAACAACAGACGACCTCGACGCCCCTGTCACAGAGGTCGCCGACCAAGGCCAAGGCCGTGCTCGACAAAATACTCTACAGTAACAACAACAACAACAACAACAACAACAACAACAACAACTACAATAACTACAACAACTACAACGACGAGACGGAGAACGGCGCTCGTCGCACCCTGGATCTGAGCAACACGACAGCAGAGGGCGAGACTGCCACGGAGTCGTTAGAGGAAGCAGCTGGCATCCATAATATGACCGATGATGAAGCAATCTGCTGCGGACGTAAATTCGCCGCCTGGCTAGCGAATTCCGGTAATCCAGCAGTCAGCCAGCTCTACGTGCTCCAGACCAAGTACGTGCTCGCCAAACTCACGATGAAGAGGCCCACCAGGGCCTTCAAGCAGAGCAGGAAGTAAACACAGCGCATCCACGGTATTTTAGTTTTTAAGAGCGTCTGTATTTATGTAGATTTTAAGCGAGAAAGAGCCAATACACACACGCACACACACGTGAACGTAGGCGCGCGCGCGCTCTCGCGCGTGTAAGCAGTAGATTATTCTCCCGTCGACAATGGTGCTGTGATTTATTCTTTAAAGAAATTTATACTAAAGAATTCCAAGATGCGTGGGGACGGTTTTAAATTCATTACTACAGTATAGTTAAATTTTTTGACTTTTTTTTTCCTTCCTTGACATTTCAATAAACACCTGCATCGTTCGCGCAGGTGTGCCGTCTGTTTAAATGACAACTATCACGGACCGCGATGTGACAGTTGTCGGAGATGTATGCAATCTTCGTCGATTGAAGACCCGCAGCGCGAACTCTGACGATTTTCCGCGTCGCAAGTTTTGAATTTTCCCTCCCCACGTGTCGCTACACTTGTGTGTCTGTGTGTGTACACTGCATATATATGAGAGTGAGCGAGAAAGAGCGTATACACATACCCACGCGCCGCAACTCGGCCGCGGGCAATGAACTGTCGCCAAAGCATGATATCACGAGAAAAGAAAATATGTTGTAATTATTGAGACTTTTTTACCAGTTAAGAGATAAAGCAAACAAAAAAAAAGAAAAGGCAGATAGCAAAGAGGCCCGACGACACCGCTATAGAGAAGCGAAGCGCACAGGGAGAAAAAGAGACGGAGTGAGAAGAGAGGGTGCGGGGGCACATGCGCGCGCGCACCAGTGCCAAATGTAGGTCGCGCATGCCCGCTCTCTTGCTCTCTCCCTCTCTCGTTCTCCCTCTAGTCCTCTCCCCGTCGCCGGCGCCCTGTGCGCGCACTCACACACACGCACGCACACGACTCGACGTCGCTCTGTCGGTACCGTGTGCGACTGTAAATAGGATTGTTTCTGCGACAGCGACCCTGACGAAGGCTGTTCGAGAGATTTTTTAGTCTCCTCGGTCTGCTATGACCATGACTTTATCACTGGATTACTCAGTTTTTTCTCTCATTGTTCTTCCCCAACCCAAAAATAACCTACGTTGTTGTGTTTAGTGTGGGAGGCTCATAGTCATTTTAGTAATAGTTACGCGTAAACGTTACTGTAATACTTTATCGTCATTGAAATATCGTTATTCACTCGCAAATACCGACCGCCAGTAGGTAGGCTTTAAACAAAATCATACATCGGTGGGCAATTAGTGGGCAATTAATAATTTTTAAAATAGTTAATTGTTAAGTGCAAAACATCCTTTGCACACGGTTTATTTTAAATCGAATAAAGAATCGTCTTCATTTTTATGTTTTCTGGGCGTAAGAGTATATAGATTGGCATTCAAATCTACAAAATCAATTATAAAAAAAATAAAAAAAAAAATCAAAAATCAAAGATAAAAAAAACTGCGATTTGATAAAATTGAAAATTACTGTAATATATTCTTGCGTCTTTTCCACGATCGATTTCTCGAACATCAGATTACTTTATCTTAAAGATGTGTAGAATGAAGAAAAAAAATGCGATAACCAACATTCCCGTGTGCGGTTTTTCGTTACTCCCGACGTTCCCGCATGCAACACATCTTTATCGGAAGAGAGTCCGGTTCTCCTTTTCCTCCCTCTCCTCGCCTTGGCGCACGTGCTCGTTCGCTACGGGGTGGGGGCTCGAGGCACACGGCAGATTCTCCGTCTCGCTCTTGGCCGCGTACACAGGGGAGGCTGACTGACTGACTCGATGCGCGCGCCGATTCGAAAAAGGAGC
The DNA here is from genome assembly GCA_036365515.1 of Torymus aiolomorphi. Lineage (NCBI taxonomy): Eukaryota > Metazoa > Arthropoda > Insecta > Hymenoptera > Torymidae > Torymus > Torymus aiolomorphi. The sequence goes on from CM070877.1 coordinate 138,937,132, forward strand.
GACAACCGAGTGCGACGTACAATAAAGTATAACCACGCGATCAAACAAATTTTATACGTTCATATATGATTCTTATCATTATTATTATTATTATTATTATTATTATTATTATTGTTTACTTAATTCTTGACGATGCCATAAGACTCGCATCCGTCCTCGCGGCGAGCGTGTCAGGAGGGAGATTTGTACATACATATTTATAATTAGTTTGGGAACTTCAGCGACGATGAGCGGGAGGAGAGAGAGGCATGCAAAGTCAATGCGAGTGATGGCAAGTACTCACCATGAGAAGAGGCTCGACCAGTGGCTCGTAAGCGTGGAAGTCGCTGACGAAACCCGCGCAGCCCCACCACGTGCTCAGCTCGGCGTGCGGCAGCAGCGTGCGCCGTATCGACGTCGACACGAACTTCTGTAACGAGATAGATGGATAACGTTTGTGCAGATATTAGTGTTTATTTACTCATTGGTTCATCTCTTTTGTACGTGTCACTTTATGTCTTTTTCCTTTTCTCTTTTACGAAAAATGTTTTTAATTATTTTTAATTGTAACAACGGTATACATACTTAATTTTAATTTGCTAGCTGAGTTTTGGATTACACAAAGAGCTTATGCAAGTTCATCTTCGACTCAGTTGTTAAAAACAAAAAAGCTGTAAATACGTTTCTGATAGTCTAAGTATGTGTACATCGGGATGGAGTCCTAAAGAACAATTGCGTCTTTGTTTCGATCTCGTATTTAGGTTTAAGTAAACTAGACTGTACCCTTTGAAATTTTATTCTCGTGTTTGATTTACTTCTCGGAAGCCCTTCGTCATGTAAAAGAAAAAACAATTAGAGATGGTACACACAGAGCGATAAGCGTGCAAATGCATCAGCCTGCGACGAAATCGGGTATATGGATGTAAGAAACTTTTCACGAAACGTTTAAATATAAAAACTATTCAATAAATCGTATAGGGCGTGTGTCGATATTTGATTAATACTTTAAATGATTATATTGACCATTGAAGGTATTTGAAACTGTTGAAAAATTTTAAAAATTTATATAAAACTGTATATAAATGTTATTAATGATATTAGGGCAAAAGTATCATACACATGTGGTAGATATATTCGACAGTGGAATAGTAGCGTTGCAAGTTAGGCGAATGTCAAAAATTTTGATCATAACATAGTGTGTTGTATCATCAAAAGAACACATCCGTAACCCGGCGGCGATGCTCTGCGCAGACTTTCAATGAAAAAAAAAAGATTAAATCATGTATTATACATAAAGCGTCCAAAGAGACAAGAGTGTGGAGAAACCAAAGGCGTTGTTTATTGTATTTCTAATGGCTTCTTCATTTTGTAAAAAAGACTGCCGGAGACATACAGTACGTAAGATTACAGTTTCTTCTTGAACTAAATGAGACACGTGCGTGTGGATATTATTTTTGCGTGAAATATTGAATATTCCTACCTACATGCAATAAAAACATTTGCGACTGATGCAAAGCGAGAGTGAGATATGTCCGAATGTAAAAATATTCATTTTCGTTTATTGCGTATATATGCTGAAAATTGCAAGTGAGAAAAACTGAAAATGCGTTATCAGTTCTAAAAAGGGGAAAAGAGACGACGTGAAAGCGAAAGTGCTGAGAAGTTTTTTTCCCTCCTCCCATTTGAGGGAGAGAACGAAGGGGGTTGAGACAGAGAGAGAGAGAGAGAGAGAGAGAGAGAGAGAGAGAGAGAGAGAGAGAGAGAGAGAGAGAGAGAGAGAGAGAGAGAGAGCACATAGAGAAAAATTGGGTCAAAGTGCGGTAGTGCATACCAGCTCTCGCTTTCCTCGCGCATTCGTGTCTCTTGCCTTCCCCCACGCGCAGCGTCTCTCTCTTACACACACGCATACATGTGCTCCTCCTCATCAGCAGAAGCTGCAATCCCTCTTTGCGAATACAAAGGCGAAAAAGTCTTATCGCGGTTTTATGTGATATATAATAAAAGAGGTACATAATAAAATAAGCAAGAGAGAGAGAGAGAGAGAGAGAGAGAGAGAGAGAGAGACAGAGAGAGAGAGAGAGAGAGAGAAACTAAAAAAACACACATTGTATGTAAAACATTTTTGAGCAGCATTCCTATTGATTGTTACCTTCAAACACTCGACTCGAATATACAGTACATTGACATTGCAGAATTTACTGATAATTATTAATAATACGACGATAGTTATTTTATTTATGTTCCGATTCTTTTGTATGTGAAAAAATATCGCCTTTATACACAAGTATGATTGTGAGGAAGAAAGTATTTATCGAGAAGTAAAGAGAATAAAAAGATACAGTATAAATGACAAATTTTGAATTATTATCTAATATTTATTAACCTGTTCATCCATCCTATCCACTTGACGTACCCCAACGTCACCTGCACTTACTTTATATGATTAAATACAACATATAAAAAACTTTTTTTATTGTGTAAATGCGTGCTTACACTTTTATCAAAATTTACTTTTTTATTTTTACGAGATTATTACTTTAGTTTTAATATATAAAGCATTAATTAACTTGTTAACTAATACTAAAAGTAAAAAAGAAAATATGAAATTTAATACTCAAAAGCTCTTTTCAATGGGTCTGAAGTTTGCATCGTTGGAGTGCAACGAAATAATTTTTTACAATTAATTAAAGTTATTAAACAACGGAAATTTTATCTAAATCTTTGTCATAAACTTATTTAATACTATATAATAATAAGTCTACACGCAAAATTAATATTAACTATTATAAACTTGAAGTAAAATCAAATATTTTTTTAATTCATTGCACTACAACGTTGCAAATTTCACACCCATTCTTTTCAGTATTATTTTGATTAAATTAAAAAAATGATTGCAATATTTTTTATTGAGCACACACTTACACATTTATTAACTTACAATTACCTAATTGAATGAACATGTCAAGCTTCTACGAATCACTTATACCTATCTATTACATAGAATAACAACGTAATTAAAGATATCGTTGTATACCTGTACGCTGCACTCGTTAGCGCAGGTCAGCAGTAGAGCTTTGCGATGAGGATGGACCGCGCGGAACTGCCTGCGGAAGTTCTCGGCGTACCAAAGCAGCGTCTTCTCGAGCTCGCTGAGCGTGGAGTAACTCTCGGGTAAGTCCTTCAGCTGCTCATCGGACGATGTAAGGTTAACCGTGTCGGGCCAGCTGAGCCGTACGAGTCCGAGCTTGCGTCGCACACGTTCCAGCTTCTTCGGCGTGACGTCAGGACTATCATCCTTCTCCTCCTCCACCTGTTCGATTCCCGCCACTTTTCCGCCATTTCTGCCGCCCAACGGTCTAGCTAGGTCCCTTGGCTCGAAGGATTCCTCCGAGACTTCGTCTTCTTCGTCCCGATCCATGGAGGTTAGAATTCACGCAAGGGGGCCTTCCACCGCCGTTCATCAGGCTAAAGAAAGTCCTCGTCGCCATGGAGGCGCGTGTTCCGACCGGCCGGCGACGACGGGGTTGACGCACTGTGGCTGCACACTGATATAAGCGTGGCGCCATCTTTGAGAACGCGGAAGTCTCGCGAGCACTTTTATCGACGCTAAGTAATGTACGCAGTGGTAAAAACTTTGCTCACTTATTATCGACTGTTTCTTTTATTTTTCGTCCAAGATTTAAATACCAACAAATGGAATATGCAATTTCTGTTTCTTTTTTCGTTTTTTATTTTTTACTAATATATATATAATTTGTGAAATTCATTTATTGAACATGGTACATTCTCTGAGAAAAGCTGTTATTTTCCATGCAAATAGTACTCTTTGGTCCTAGGCCGTAAAGTTAGATCTTATGATAAAGTAAAATTTGATGGCCATGAAGTGAACATTATTTTTTAAATACTCTCTGTAAAGTACCTGCTTTGAAGTACTTTTTATGAGTTTGTTAAGGTTGATTCCAGGGGAAGCGAGTTGAAGGAACGGCGCAGCAGGTACAAGGACGTACAACCAACAAAGACAGACCTAAATAGAAGAACAGATCCATAAGGAAAATTATCGTCTCGGAAAGCGAAGGTTACTATCCAGATCACTACGTTGTACTAGTGCCGAGCAACCCAACTCAGGACTCAGGAGCGTCTCGCAGATGTACAGGCCCCATGTAGTCAAATAATTATACTGTCCAATAATCCCGAGTTCAATCAAATCTTTCTCTAATTAAGTTTTTATTGCATTTATTTATCCCCTTTCTTAATGAAAATAATGAATAAATAAACCTAAGTTGAAAAAAGTTCTAACTTCAACCCCATAAATGAAGGGCCGGATGCAATAAGGGGGTTAGCGCTCGAAAACCCGTAAAAGTATTGTCCAAGTGACTAAAATTTCAATGTAGCCAAATTAATTTTTAAAAAATATCACCTTGTAGGGAATGAAAAGAAGTATTTTTACCTAGAAGGAATTTTTTTTATTCGACTTTCTTTTTAATATAAAAATTAAAAACTGAAAATTTTGTTCATCTATTTTTAATAGCTTTCAAAATCATTAATCGTCCAAACTTGGTCAAATATTATCGAAATATTTTGAAATTTGACAGGGACGTGCAGAATACTCCAGCGTTGCCTATGGGATTGATAAAAGGATGTAAATCGATAATTGTTAATAATTATTTAATTGCAAATATATTGCGATCGGTAATTACGTTTTCTTAACTTTAACGGAAAAAAGTATCGAGGAAGTTGAAGCTAGGAAAAACTTCCAGCGAGACATTTGTTCCTTAATAGTCTAATAAGTTTCTGTCAAAGTTTCAAATTGATTTAATAATAAATGACTTAAATAGAGCGTTATTAATAAAGACGCGCGCTAGCAACATCGGCGGCACGGCGTGAGCTAAGCCTGTGTTTACATGTTTTTGCACTGATGTATCACGTTTATAAAAATTAACGAATTATTATGTAACGATATTATGTTTTATATAACGTAAAAACACAGTTTATAAGTCAACGCACTGTACATATAATTACATTTTGTTAGTATGTTAATAAATAAATTTGTACTTTAAAATTTAATATGTTCATTAATACTATCATAAGGATACACACACACACACTCACACACACACACACACACACACACACACACACACACACACATACACACAGACATACACACACACACACACACACACACACACACAATAACGTAATAATTCTTTAATTTTTATAAACGTGATACGCCACTGCGAAAACGTGTCCGACGCAGTCTGAGCTCACGCCACGCCGCGCCGCCGATGTTGCTAGCGCGCGTCTTTATTAATAACGCTCTATTTAAGTCATTTATTATTAAATCAATTTGAAACTTTGACAGAAACTTATTAGACTATTAAGGAACAAATGTCTCGCTGGAAGTTTTTCCTAGCTTCAACTTCCCTCGATACTTTTTTCCGTTAAAGTTAAGAAAACGTAATTACCGATCGCAATATATTTGCAATTAAATAATTATTAACAATTATCGATTTACATCCTTTTATCAATCCCATAGACAACGCTGGAGTATTCTGCACGTCCCTGTCAAATTTCAAAATATTTCGATCATATTTGACCAAGTTTGGACGATTAATGTTTTTGAAAGCTATTAAAAATAGATGAACAAAATTTTCAGTTTTTAATTTTTATATTAAAAAGAAAGTCGAATAAAAAAAATGCCTTCTAGGTAAAAATACTTCTTTTCATTACCTACAAGGTGATATTTTTTAAAAATTAATTTGGCTACATTGAAATTTTAGTCACTTGGACAATACTTTTACGGGTTTTCGAGCGCTAACCCCCTTATTGCATCTGGCCCTTCATTAATGATCTCGCGGCTATACATCGTAGTGGTAGCCGCAAGCGCGAAGGCGCTGATCACAGTGGGCTGAAAGGTAAAATTAATGTTTAAAATTATTGGTTCACGCGAGAAAAATTGCAAAAATTTTCTTTTTTTCATCTAATAGATTCTGTAATACGGCTTTGAGAAACTGTTTCTATTAAAAACAAAAACCTTCTCAGAAAAACCACAAGAAATATGATTGTGAATCTTGTTGAGAAAGCTTAATTTAGTGTCCTTAATACACGCTTCAAGGCCCGACATCCAAAGTGGTATTCAAAATAGAAATATTTTACTTCAAAGTTGCAGCGTTAAACTACCATTCATCTAAGCTCGTTGGAAAAATACATTTTGATTTACTATCAAAAAGGTTTTCCTTGTGTTTTTTTTTCAACCATGAGGCATAAAACTAAAAATCAAGAGGAATAACATGATATCATTTTTAATATGGCAAGCGGTATTAATTTCAAAGACATAGCAACATAAAATGTTCTTTAGAACACTTCCGTGTTATTTGTATATCTATATCCTCTCTTTCTCCCTCTCTTTCTCTTCCTCTCCCACTGTCTCAAAATCCGTCAAACACGGAACCAAAAACCTTAATGAGAGCTTAAATATTTTTTCAAAACAATCCACGCCTTCTTTTAAAAAAAAAGCTAATTTTTTAGGTATGTTCTCACAACACAGTTTGTGCAGTCCTTTTATTTTTTCTAATCTCATCTATTCAATAAGCACTCTCTACAAATGATAATAATTTTTTCATGACTGTACAAATAATAATATTGTTAATAAAACTTTCTTCAAAAGTATAAAATAAGGCAAGTATCTAAGTTTTTCTGTATAATCTAACGTTTGATTATATTATTTCAAATAATTTTACTAATGGAATCATTTTTTCGAGCTCCTTAAAAACATTCAAATTTAAAACTTTTGTGAATAATAATTCTACCATTTAACAATGTTATCAATAATTTTATTTAATAATATTATTTATTAAGTAGTTCTTAAATTACAAAAAGTTTTGCAAACCATAAAATACTTTTTCCAAAATAATAAGAATTATTTTCCGAAATCTATACAATCCTTAAAAATTATTTACCTTATATTTTATGAAAAGGATAGAATTCTACTAATAAATAATAAATTTGTGTGTTCTAGATAGTCTAAATTCATCTTTTTTTACGCGGGTTCTGAAAGTAAACCCAAAAAAGTTGCAAAATCAAATAACGTGTAATTTATACTTACTAGAAGTTGATAAGCGCGCGTACCGCGCGCATGGAGTTATAATGTAGAACGTATTATGCAATAATTATATATCCAGGGAATTATATAATATGTTCACTATCCAAGGGGTTTTTTTAGTATATGTAGTGTAGTACACGGGGAAAATTACGTACATGAGCACTGCGAGACGCTGCGCTGCTCTGCGTCCGTCACGCATAAATATATACCATCTCCCAGATCACAGAGCTGATTGGTTAATATCTCAATATTAACTATTATTAATTATTAACCAATCAGCATCGCGGCCTGCAATAATGGACAATGCATTGCAGCGATAGCACTCGCAATTAAATTATTAAATAAATTTATTAATAAATACAATTAAAATGTTTTTATTTTATTCATTAAGGTTTCAATATAATTTATGAGATTATATATTTAAAAAAATTAATAAAAATACAATGTTTATACAAAATTAGTTTCACTTTATTTTAAGAACAAAATTATTAATTTCTAAATTTACAAATTTTTATTTATTCTAAATATAAAAATAGGTTATAAAATTATAACACCATTGTTTTTTACGAACAAACAATATTTTTAAATCCTTTTAATACATCTACAAAAGGAATCTTTATTCTCTCAATTTGTTTAATATTTTCAATTTTGTCAATTCGCAAGAAGACTGGACCTGGTAGGAATCTCTCGACGTATCCTGTTATTTCGACTGATACACCTTTCTGAAACCATTTTATAGTTGAGCAATCAAAATTTTCTTTTATTTGAAGCTTGTATACACAATCAGTGATAGCTCCAACGTAGTAAGCAAAATCTTTATTTTTGTACTCCCTGAGAGAAGTTTTTACTACTCCTTCGACTTCTGCAAAAATCAAAATAAAACTTTAGTATAAAATGAATGTTTAAACAACTTTTAAGAACGAGTTACTTACTGATCTTTTGATTAATTTTTGTAGCGATTTCTTGTATTGATACTTCCTCTGCTACCATAATTTTGGCATCCAAATAGTATCCAAACATTTGTACAGAAGAGTTCTGTTTTATTATCAGTTCAAACTGTACATTTCCACTATTATAGATGCTATTTTTCACTGCAGAAGCTTTTGTAGAGGTAACTAATACAATCTATGCAATAAAAAAAGAGGTTATGTTACTTAAAATAATAATATTAAAAATTACAATCAAAAGTGTCATACTTACTGATCCAGTTTCTTGAACGTCTTTTAGTAAATTGATATTTTCATTCCAAGCAATGACTTGGACTTCTCGTCCTTTGTCATTGTTCACTACAAATTTGAAAAATTTAGCTCCTTTGGTAACATTACAGTTGCTGTTAATTTTTGAAACGTGTCCGACTATGTCACTGAAATAACAAATTTCCAAAATAAAAATACTTAAATAAATTTGTTTTGTATTTGTAAAAAAACACATGCCGGTAGTTCGATAATTTATATTTCTATTAGTAAATATGTATAATACTTGATTATAAAAAGATTTCAACGTTCTAACAATACTTGGCTACATATATTAAGTGAAAAATAAGGTATTTGATATGGCAAAATCAAAACAAAAGATCCTATGGAAATACAGTCCCAGTATAGGCAACTACATAAAAGATTTGTCTTAAATCAGAATAGTTCATTTTTAAATTTATGATTGTTGAAATCGTTATAGTTATTGAATATTTATTTCAATTACCAATATTTTCTTACTATATTTTGTTCATTATTCAGCTAAAATTCATAAATTAAGGAACCACAAAACTTATATTAACGCTTGTAAAAAGAAAGCAAAATGTCGAGTTTAGGTTGTCTCGATTTTAACTTATATATATATATTGAAAAATGGAAGTTTATTGTAATGGATTATTACTTACACAGTTGTATCTCCAATTTGAATATTATCAATAATATCGTTAGATGTGAAATCCTCTGCGGTTAACGTTTTCGGTAGTGTATCTACTAATTCCTGTAATTATGGCAATGGCCAACCGCGTTCAATTATGCTTCGTGTCTCGTTCTCGAGATCACTAGGTAGTACCGCCAGTGTACACAGATGTCGCCACAAACTTCAGCTATCCCCACTTCTAAAACTCGACTGCTGGCTCGCCCCGCCAGGCCGGCCGGTCTCTCTCGTCATAACGCTTTTTGTGCGCGTAGAGTGTGCCACGCTTTAGCTACATGGCGGTAGAAGAGAAGCCTTCGTTTTTCATCCTTTACGGAAGGATTATTGATGAAGATTTCCCGACCGTCGTATTCAACTGTGGAAACAGATAAATAGTGCTTAACCTTTCGGACGATGTCTCAGATTCAGAATCGTCATTATTTGGATTAATAAGTAAGTATACGTTCCAGGACGTTTTTATGCGGCGGCGTGTTAACACGAGAAGTTATAGACATGCCGCCCAAATCTCAATGGACTGTAGTTATGCATGTGTAAGAGAAAAGAAAAAATATACTTCTCTTATAAACTGCATAAACTATAGATCTTTATTGTGTTCTTTTTAAGGCGTTGGACGGTTTGGGTTGTAGTCTTTGTTTTACGGCGAGCTCACACGAGAGGTGAGACAGGTCGTATGTTTGACATAACCTGTATTATCATGACTACATGATCCTTTGTTTGGCAGTGAGCTCACACGAGAGGTGAGACAAACTGTACATAACCTGTATTAACATGATCTTTTGTTGGCAGTGAGCTCACACGAGAGGTGAGACAAACTGTACAATTTGACTAGAGTTATGTAATGCGTCTGGCTACAGACAGCACATAACCTAGATCTGCATATTGCTCTTCCAGATTCGCAAGTGAGTTGATAGATGGCGGCGAGGTAAACAAGAATCACAATCTCGCAACGCTAATGCAGCTTATGCTTACAAGAATCTGGTAGAGACAGAGTCTGAAAAGACAAATTAATTTTCAGAAAAACAAGGAAATGCTCGGAATTTAGTTACCGGTAATTTTCCTTATCTCATTTATAATGAGTAAAAATAAATGATAGGCTTTTTCATTGAGTAAAAGACTATCGGTTTTATGCGATTACATTGCCAACTTATTCAAGGAAGAAACTGCCGAACATTTCGACGGTTTTTTCGCTTAAGCGCACTTAGATGGCTATGCCCGAATGTACGATTAAAGGAATATAATCTTCCTCCTAATTTCCTCAATGAGTAAGAGGCCGAGAACCATCTCAAGCGAGATACATAAGGGCGATGGGAGGAAAAAAGTCCCTGCACCAGAGAAAGCAGGTTCGTTTCCCAAATCAGGATCGATTTTACAGCAATACACAGTTCTCCATCTACTGTTTGTCTCGCTGAATACGAACGATAGGCGCATGCAGCTAGTGCTATATAACTCATGTACTGAATGGTCATGAAGTTTAACCTTAATGCTGCGCCATTGGAGTGTTACATTTTAAAGCATATTCTTAATATATAAAAATATATAGAAATATAAAAATCCTATTCTTGAACTGTCGTCTTATCGATCATGTAAGCAATCGAATAAAATTTTCGAGGAAAAGACAAACACAGGTGTGCGTAGCGCGCCAGTTAACGTTAGCCATTATAAAAAAAAAAAAAAAAAGACAAGCCGTAAGGACTGGTTCGTCTAAAGAAAATTTTATTTCTAATTTGAAAGCATTTGGCAAGAGAAACATTGGCGCGTGAAGCGTGCATGAATCTTTCTAGCCGGATCAAAGAATTGATAGAATAAAGTATAAAGAGTGCTTTGCGACCCCGCTCACTTCCTTTTCAATTTCTTATATATATTGCCAAGCAGTGCGCTGTCATGTTTTTGATGATCGTTAATTCTTTTTTTTTTTTTTCATAAAATAGTACGATTCAAGATTATATCAATCGATTGTGAAATAAATTATTGAAAACAAAAAATAAATAAATAAATAAACATTTGTGTGCATAGCACTCCAATTAACGAAAAATTATATAATAATTACTATGATTATAATATTGTAATAAAAAGGTAATTGTAAATGCATAGCATCAGATTCTTTAGAACGTTTTAAAAATAGGCTGACGTTCGTTGGTTATTATACTGGTCGTATATATGTAAATCAAAATGTGTCAAAATTTTAATTTTAAGTTAATTAACGATAATTATCGTGGTTTGATTTCGAGTCTTTCAATATGGATTTCTTGCGGGTATAAAAGTTACTCTTCAAGAATTACGAGATATCGAATTCAAACATTTCTGTTACTAAATTTTGTAAACGCAATTATCAACACAAATAATAATTATATTATTATAAAGAGTATAATTTATTCTTTACTCATATGTATTACTGATAATGTTTTTAGTCAATTCTGACTAGATCCGTTGGGAGCGAGGAAGAAAATAAATCTCCAAAGATGTTAAATATTTGCGACGTTTCGTCGACGGATTTGTCGACCGTGAATACGATCAACAACTTAGATCATATTTATTACTCATTAGCTAAGGCTATATACATTTAAGGTTATTTATATATTTTTCATATTTATTAATCAACCAAGATATCATAATCTTAAATTTTTGACTTTAAGTATTTGCTACGCTACTTAAAGTATATATACTGCCTAATTTCTTACTGACCTATGATATGGGTTCGAGTAATCGATGAATATTCAATTGTAGTCTAGGTCTTATAAAGGCGTTTTTAACAACCCCTTCACGATTCTTACAAAGTGATATGGATAAACTATTATTTGAATCAAGTAACTGGTGGTCTCAGTCAACACCAAATCTATATCAAAATGTTATTTCGATGCTTTAGTTCGTCTAAATTTTTCTATAAAGGTAAAATATCAGGTGAATTACCGTAGATTATTCGTTTATACACTGAAAAAAAAAAAAAAATTCCAATTGAATCATTTAAATACATTTTACTGAAAGAAAAAGTAATTGAAAGAATTGAGGCGTCATTGAAGTTATTACACGACTCATTAATTCAAATATATATAATGATTGTCTTAATATTATATTATAATTCTCTTCATTTAATATTTGAATTAGAACTTTTCCTCCTTATTCAAGTAAAATAGAACGATAGTAGTGTCTATCCGTAATCTGACTTTAGTATTACTAAATACTTAGTATTTTATGTATTTAATCAATATATATTTATATAAGAAAAAATCTCGCGAGTTTGTTGTGATAATTTAACATAATTATAATTCTTTTTTTTTTTATTACAAAATTCTAAAGAAATATCGTACATAGTCTTAGAGAACAAAGATATTCTACAAGAGTATGAGGTTTGGTTGATTTCAGTTGGGTTAATCAAATAATTAAGTGAATAATAATAATAATAATAATAATAATAATAATAATAATAACAACAAGTTTTGAGAGACTCTAGTGATTGAATAATAATAATAGTCGTTTACTGTACATGTAAATGATTTAAAAAGTTTTAAAACATTGCGTAATAATAACATTTTTTTCAATACGAGAAAATTACATAAAAACATAAGAAATACACAATATCCCTTCTTAAAGTGATGAGCGGCCATGTTGAAGCATCAAAAGGCTTGATTTTGATTGGTCGATAAGAAGAAGGCGCGAAAAATTTACTGTTTGGAATTTAATGTTGAATTTTTTAATGGAATTTTTACATTTAGGGTAGTATAAAAATGATTAAGTTCTGACTTTGAAAAAATACTTAAATACGTTAAAAGTAAAACGTAATGAAGATAGCATACATAACCTCAAAACAGAAAAGTACGCGCGAAGCGCGTTTGAATATCGCTTGTACATTGAGATTTCAATGTGTCAACGACTAATTTTCAGTCTCCTCAATATCGTATCTATGTTATAATATCACAGTCAAAACCTAGAAACTAAAATGTTAGGTTTGAAAGTGTTTTAGTTCAAATGATTTAATTATTAAGATAAACAGTGGGATGTAGTTTGATTTTATAAACATAACTATTACATGTGGTAGATTCTGATAAAGCTAGTCCAGTAGCTGATTCTGATACTTAAAGTACTTAAGTTAAATAGTTTTCTTTTTCAAACGAAGTTCGTAATTATCTAGAATTTAGAATTACTGAAATAAAAGACTGAATAGTCACTCTGAACATCTACCTAGTGATCTCGAGAACGAGACACGAAGCTCGATCATAATTATGCAGAGGGTCTCGTTCGAGAAGATCACATCCCACCCTTAAATAAATTTTAATAAAAATTTATAACATAAAAATACATATAATAACATATATTATTCATTTAACATTATCTTAAGAACGTTCCCACCCATTGATAACATATGGACAACATAGCAACTGTAAACTATATGACGAGAGAGACCGGCCGGCCTGGCGGGGCGAGCCAGCAGTCGAGTTTTAGAAGTGGGGATAGCTGAAGTTTGTGGCGACATCTGTGTACACTGGCGGTACTACCTAGTGATCTTCTCGAACGAGACCCTCTGCATAATTATGATCGAGCTTCGCCCGCCTTCGGCAGGCTCGCTCGATCGTCCAATTATTACTGTGAGACTGTAGAGGCGTCTACCCTTAAATTCCGCTAAAGACGTTTCTCACGAGGTCACTGGGTACAGAGTATAGCGGCTAGGCGTCTATCTTCAAATTCCGCAAAAGACGTTTCTCACGAGGTCACTGGGTAGAACTATAGCGGCTAGAATGACGACGCAGTCATGGATAGTAGAGTGCCGCTGCTCCGTTTTGTTTTATGAAAACAAATGCGAGGCGCCGACGCCGCTGCTCCGTTTTGTACGAACAAATGTGCGGCTCAGAAGCTGGTAGAAATTTTGGGAGACTTCACGTTCAGTCGTTCACGTAGCTCGAAGCAGGGATTCCCACGAACGACGAAAAAAAGCTGAGAGAAAGGCGCAGGACGTTTATACGTATTCTCGACGCATTCAAATTTATCTTTAAATATTCGACTGTTTATAACCTTCGGTCGAACTTTAAATTATTGAAAAATGGAAACTCTTGGAGGTAAGTTAATCAAATAAATGTTTATTTTTGGTGACAATACGCGAAGGTTAAAAAAGATTCAGTATGAAAATAGAAAAGATTTGGAAAACTTGAAAGCATTATCAGAAAAATTCATTGGCTAATTCTGAACATAAAACGGTCGGCGTGACGGTCAGAAAACTGAGACTGGCAAGTTAGCATGTTTAGGGTAGAATGCAAACGTGCCAGTCTCGGTTTTGTGACCGTCACGTCGACTGTCTCTATGTTCAAAAGTGTCAAGTGTACATACAATTGCTTATGATTAAAATTTTTTTCTTTAAATTTATACCAAAATTTGCAGCTTGTCCGATCAGTGCCAATAAATTCGGGACGTCAGCGTCGTTGCTCCGTTCCGTGTAAACACTACGGGGCGCCGAAGCCTCTGCTCCGTTGTCCCGGTTGGTGCGAAGAAATGAGCGGCACAGAAGCTGACAGAAATTGAGAGACCTATACTTAGCTCATGTTAATGCATCTTGAAGCTGTGAAGTACCCACGATTCCCTCGAATAATCTGCGGAAGCAAAACACTCATTTTATTTAAAAAAATGAATACTCCAGTTGTAGCTATTGAAGATGTCCTAAATCACACAGGAAATATAAGTATGTTTTTAATTTCTCAGTCAAAATGTACTTGTATAAATATTGATATTAAATTATTTTTTAATTATTTTTGTAGGTGTTGTTGGTTTTCTAAAATATGAATTCAAAAAAATACCACTGCGTCATGGGAAAATAATTAACCAAGGATGCATAACCGATGGTTTATTGCATAAATTGGAAGTACGCATGCCAATGACATATGACATGCAAGAATTTCCTTTTGGCACTCATGTGAAAATTAAAGGTTGTATAAGGGAAGGACAATGCCCCTATTTGTGGGTCACAAATAAAGAAGATGTCAAAGTGGAATCAACTGAAAATAAATCTATTAGTCAATTATTAAAGGGTACAAAACTGCCAAAAAGAAAAGATGAATGAAGAATCATTCAAATGTAAGCTTATAATATAGTTTAACCATTAAATTACTATTAAGTGAAAGTGTTTATTATGAAAAATGTAATAATGATTTTTAGAAAATGGTGAACTTAAAAAATATGTACTTGTTTGTTTTAAAGATGATTTCGATGTGAAGATTTATTCATACTAAAAAGTATTAATTTTGAATTAATAACAGTAGGGGAAGGCGGGGCATGGCGTGTCAGGTAGGTAAGTTTGGCACCCTCATATTTTTAATATTAATGAATGCAAAAAATGTAATTTTTACGTAAACCTAATTAGATATGCTTTTAGAATTTTCCTCTATACTTTTGAGATTATAGATAATGTTTAACATTTAATTTAATAAGATTGAAAATCGGTGCTTAGAAACAAGGTTGACTTCATTTTTAAGTCGCTTGGAGCAACGAGAAAATGATTTTTTTTTCCTATTTGATAGTTTCAACTTTTATCTTTCAAGCCCTGTTTTTGCTATTTTCAGAAAATCTTTATAAATAATATAATTAAAAAATGAAAATGGTATTAAAATGGGGCATGACGTGGCACCCTGGCGGGGCACGCGTGGCACACTCCGGCGTATCAGTGCGCCGCGGCGGCCGCCGAGCGAAGTGATCTAACCTACAAACCAAAAACGGAGCAAGATGGGTTAACAACTACGCAGTGCAATAATTTAGTTTTAAACTAGTTTTTAGTTTCAATTATTAGATTAATAAGTAAATAACGATTATTTCGACTGCGTATTAAGTATAGAGTAGAAAAAACAATGGTAAGGAAGGAATCAATTGTAGATACTCAAACTGGCTTTTTCAATGGTCAGGTAGTTCAAATATGCTACCTAGATGAAAATGATGCGAAATCTTTAAATTTAAACTTATTGTAATAATAATGATAATTTGTTAATCAAACAAAAGTATTATGTTGTGATCATATTTTATAAGAAGGAACTTATAATATAAAATCATTTATTAAAATGTAATAATTTATTTTAAAATAAAAATTGTTATGTTCCTTAATAAAAATAAAATTTTAAATTTTCAATAGACTGATTAATTATTTGATTTTTGAAAATTTTATTATGGCATAATTATTAAAGTATTAATTACTGGAAAAAAGAATTGAAAAATACCTATAGTAAAATATTAAATTTGACCGTGCCATGCGTGCCCGTCGGGTGCCACAATCCACCCGCCGGTGGGGCACGTAGAGCACTTTTTCAGAATTTCTTTTCTGTATTTTATCAATAATTAAAAGAAAATGAAAAAAAAGTTAATAGTTTATTTTATTTTATTTTTTTCTGATCTAATTATTCCGTTTTTGTACATTTTGAAATAATACACGGTTTAGTTGTTATTTTTAATCAAAGTTAGGGTGTCACACGTGCCCCGCCCTCCCCTATCAGTATTTTCAATTGACAATAAAGAAGCTCTTTTATATTCAGAATGATCACTACATGGTGATGAATGATAATGTAGTAGCTCATGACTTTTTATATTTAAGAATAAAATTATGAAATGTATTTTTACAATCATTTCATATGGTTTTTTTATGTTGCCCTATATAGATTTCAATTCAATTTAAGAATTTTGAAAATATTCATAAACTAATAAGAATTTTTACACGCATGCATGTACATGAGAGTGATGATTAGGTTATTTTTATTTGGTAGCTATCGTAATCGTGTGCGCATGCGCGCTACATACGTATAAATAAAGAACTTTATGGTGAGGTGTGTTAAAATAGTAGGGCGTACATGCATTACTTTATGTGGCTGTCGAATGCACATAAAGAACGAACTTTACGGCGGGTATGTTAAAAAAAGTTATTTCACAAGTCCCAATGTTTCCTTCATCTGTGCTATTTATATAATATTAACCTCTAGGCTGCCGGAAAGCCTAAATATAGGCTCTACCTGTGATCGGAACATTGTATAAGTTATATCTAAGATTGTGACATAGTTTGGGCATTTTCTAAGAGGATTAAAGCCCTTCAAATCCCGGCAGTCTAAAGGTTAACCTGTGTTCCAGAGTCTGCTTTCATATAGGCTCTTGAATATATATTACCTATATATTACCTAATCAACTTATTTTTCTATGTATTTTTTGCTTCCTCCTAGAGGAAGCTTTGTGATAGTAAATTTTTGAGTTGTTGTAAAAACATGTTATAATTGTGTTCCGAGGTGTTAGGAATCAAAATAGATGGTTTCTGAAAAATGTCTATGGATGTGTGTGTGTGTGTGTGTGTGTGTGTGTGTGTGTGTGTGTATGTGTGTGTGTGTGTGTGTATGCATTATGAATGCATTATATTCTGCATTATTATAATTTATTTGTGAGTTATGAACTTTTTAAAAAAAACACGTTTTTGTTAATAACAAAAGAACAATGATAGCTATAAATTTTTTTTTTCTTAAAAAATATGAATTATGAAATATAATATAAAAAAACACGTTTTTGTTAATAACAAAACAACCGTGATAGCTATTTGTTTTATTATAAAATATAGATATTTTACTTCTATTTCAAATGATAACTTTATTTATCAGCTCAAAATTTATATAAATTTGATATAAATAAATAATAAATAAGTAAATAAATTTAAAAATTAACAATTTTTAATATTCATAAATGAATTTAATTATAATTATGCGATAAATTTTTTAAAAAATTATAAATTTTGTTATTAAAAATTAATTAAAGGAATCAACAAATTACGGTTGAGGAAGCTACGGGCCAATGAATTGGCAGCGGTTTTTATTCAGATTTCCTGAACTTTCTTTCTTCATTCTTCCATAAACCTTTTTTTCCTCTTCATTCTTCCACAAACTATTTCTGAAGCCCAAGTATAAACTTCAAAGTTCATCTGGAAAAAATGCACACAAAGTATCTAGTTTTTTACAGCTTTAAATTTTAATTTTATATAGTAATTTTAATATACTTATCTAATGTATACTTATTTCATCGTTGACACATAGACGTAGATATCATCGGTGACTTCATATATAAATTAAATAAAAATACCTGCGGTTCTTGATTTTTTATATAATTATAATAAGAATATAAGACATTTTCGTAAACTATAACGTCACGTTAGAGAGGTTATTATGTCTCTCTCTCTCTCTCTCTCTCTCTGCCGGAGTTGAAGTGTAGACGCTATCTACTTCAACGCTTGCTTCTTCTGCACTTACTAACGCCTATTCACTCCTCGGAGTCATTTCTCTACAGGAGCCTCAGACGTACAGTGGGGTCGCTAGCAAAAAAAAAAGCGCCGAAATTCGCGCTTGCCTCGAAAAATGCATAAAAAAAATGTTTGAGGCACGAAAGTATTCGTTGTAACCTATATTTTAATAAACCATTTCCCCCTGTATGATCGTAATCGATATATATATATATATATATATATATATATATATATATCAGGCGTATATTGAGCATACATACAGTAACCGCATTAAAATGACATTTTCGTGCAAAGCTTTTCATTACTCGATGTATCTACCATAATAAAAATAGATTTAACACACACACACACACACACACACACACACACACACACACACACACACACACACACACACACACACACACACACACACACACACACACACACACACACACACACACACACACACACATATATATATATATATATATATCACTTAGTACACCACTACCTTCCAGGACACCTATAGGTTTTCTGCAATAGAAGTAGGTATAAAACGTTAAACAGTATATAAGTGACTAAAGAAATAATATCCTTCAGGGTGTTGACTAACACCACGACGCCTGCGGCGCCCCCTTTCAGTTCCGCAGTATTTTACGTTGATTTCGGAAAAATTTTACGGAAAAAAACGTTGTGAAAGAAACCCTAAACGTCCTGAATAATACAAAAATGTCCTGAAAGGTAGCGGTAAACATATTCCTAATTCAGTACAGTCCTGAAAACATGCAAATGTCCTGAAACATAGCGGTGAACAGAAATACACACACACACACACACACACACACACACACACACACACATTCATATATATATATATATATATATATATATATATATCATTAGATTATTATTAGACATACATATGAGTTATATCGGTTCGTGTATGTGTGCATATGTGTATATATGCATATATAAAAATATTATCTTATTCTTAAAAATGAACAAAATTAAAAAAATGGAATTTGCGGTATGCGACACATACACGTATACACACACACACGGACAAACACGCGCATACACACACACACACACACACACACACACAACTATATATTACTTATTATTCATATAATATTATATGCATTGTTTGTATTATACCACAGCTACAGGTTCAATATTTAATAAATAGTGGATTTCATAATAAGTAATATATCTGTGGTGCCAAGGAAGATGCACGGAGAGAAATTTTGTAGTGAAAATTACAAATATTCGAGACAAAATTACCAGTTTCTATGGTAATGAATGGACAGACTGACAATTTCAAACTTTTTACCAAAGTGCCTTGGTAAAATTTTTTTTTAGTTAATTTAAATTAAAAAAATTAACTTTTTTTATCCATATTGATGGATACATAGTATTTTAATATAGAAATAGAAACAGAAACAAGGATGAAAAAACATTAAACTGAAAAAAAATTTTTACGGAAGCGGGATTCGATCCGACGATCTTTGGGTTGAGAGTCCGACGTTCTACCGACTGCGCCACGGAAGCTGTTACCAACAGTCATTTGAATCGCCGTTATTACTTACTCAAAATATGTGTATTGTTTTCATTTTAACGTCGCGCACGCCTCTAGTATCAATCTTCTGAAACACAATAATGCGCAGTGCGCATGCGCGAGTACACAAATACCAGGTTATTTGGTAAAATTTATCAGTTTTCTTAGTAAAAATTCTTAGGTTACCTTGTAAAAATGACTAGATCTCAATTTTTACCAGTGTGTCTGGTAATTTTTATTCCGATAATTTGGTATTTTTTTTAAGTAGTTATGGTAGTTTTTCCTGGGAAACTTATAAATTGTATTAGAAACCTGGGAATATCACGGCTTTTGACAGTCTATCCATGCGCTACCAAGGCACCTTGGTAATTTTTACTCTAAAATTTCTCTCCGTGTGGGAATTAATCCACTCTTTATGAAAATCGAGTTAAAGCCATTTTTCTTTTTTTTGAGGTTTAATACACCATTTTTTGAAGTTTTTATTTGGTAAAAAATTTATTATTCTATAGTTACAATGTAATTGAAAAAGAACAAAAATATAGCAGTTGCATTTAAGCTTTATCATTTAAATCGCCATATCTCTAAAACTTTTCCAAGTGATTTGTTCCCTTCTTCCTTAGCACCACAGATATGTTTGTGTGTGTGTGTGTGTGTGTGTGTGTGTGTGTGTGTGTGTGTGTGTGTGTATGTACGCGCGTGTTTGTCTGTGTGTGTATGTATACGTGTATGTGTCGCATACCACAAAATCCATTTTTTAAATTTTGTTCATTTTTAAGATATAAGATAATATTTATATATATGCATATATACACACATACACGAACCGATATAACTCATATGTATGTCTAATAATAATCTAATGATATATGTGTGTGTGTGTGTGTGTGTGTGTGTGTGTGTGTGTGTGTTAAATATATTTTTATTATGGTAGATACATCGAGTAATGAAAAGCTTTGCACGAAAATGTCATTTTAATGCGGTTACTGTATGTATGCTCAATATACACCTGATGTACATATATATATCGATTACGATCATACCGGGGGAAACGGTTTATTAAAATATAGGTTACTTTCGTGCCTCAAACTTTTTTTTTATGCATTTTTCGAGGCAAGCGCGAATTTCGGCGCTTTTTTTTGCTCGCGGCCCCACTGTGAGACGGCTCTCAAGCTCCCAGCCCAAAAACTGGAGGCTTTGCGCTCCAGTTTTATGATCCGGGGACCTTTTGCTTGATGAAGCGGCATTCTAACCTCAATCCGTCACCGCACCTGGGCTGAGTACTAGGTGCTACGTATCAGCTTCGTCTGCCGTCTTCCTGCACTGGTACCGCTTGCCTACCGCCGTCACCACATCAACCACTACTGTTGCATTGCTGCACCGCTGGATCACTATACTGCCGAGCTTTATCGCCTGCGCTGCATCGGCTGCTGTTTGTCATCCTCCTGCTTGCCGCCTCTGCTTGCCGCCTGCCCTGTGCCAGCTGCAAAGAGTAGACTAGTCGTGCGCCGTCGTCTGCTGCCTCGTCCATGCATTTCATCAGCTGCTCTCGAACAACTAGCATTCTTTCTTTTGTCTTGAGTCAGCGCTTTTTCGTTTTCTTCGTTCTGCATATTCCGTACAGCTCGAACGTGAGCTAGGCGCCCTCACCGTCGCGGCTCGGTATCTTGTGACCAGCCTTATCGACCGTCGCTCGCTTACGCAGCGTGATCGCGCATTGCTGCTGTGCTGCTCGTGTCTACATACGTGCACTCGCCCAAGCATTCGTATGTCCTCGAGAGAGTGCCCAGTCTGCAGCATACGTATTGTCTGCCACGACCCGGCCCTTGCCGTCTGCGTAACTTGCCAGCGTTACTTCCGCTCGTCGTGCCTGCCTACGACCGGCCCGTTGCAGCGCTGCACTAGATGCACTGTCAACAGCGAGGCTATATACCAGCGAACCCACCGTTGCCACTGGGAGTGGCTTCGCTGCCTCGGCTGACTCCAAGCCCCCGCGGCCATCATCGCCTACGTCCGGCGAACCGGCGCACTCGGCCACGCCCACCACTAGCCAGCCCTCATCGAAGAGGCGTGACTCTACTCCTCCGTCCGCGCACCTGTATCAAAGGCGTACTGCCCAGGCCCCACTGCTATTGCGCTGTCGGCTCCGCTGACAGTCTTAAACGAGATGAACCAGGAGAGCGCGGCTAATTCCCAGCTTCAACGCTGCTGCATTGGCGGAGAACACGCGCGCCTTGGCTGAGAATACTCGAACCTTGAACAGCCTCGCATCTCGTGTCGACGCGGTGGAGCAAAGCCAGCAGACTTTAAGCGATCGGCACGACGCCGACTTGGTTGCGGTGCGTGCTGAGGCCACCGCTATCAATCAGAAGGAGCTCAATCGGCGCATGCTTGAGAACCCACGCGAGATAGTGGTGAGGGGCATTCCCTCTGTTGTGCAGCATGAGCCCCTGCTACTCGCCGCTGCTCTCCTCACTGCCCTCAATTAGCTACCACAGCATGTGACACTCATCGTCGGCTGGCGCTCGTGGAACCCGGTAGCTCATGCAGAACAAGCAGCCTCTGTCTGCTGCAACCGCTCTAGTCGCGCCAGCGGTCCCGCTCCGTGCGTTCATTTTTACGCTCGCCTGCCCGGCTGCACGTGACGATATTCTTCTCAAGACCCCTGATCTGAAGAATCTAGACTGCCAGACTATCTTCGGGGCCGGTGGTACCGTAAAGCTGTTGGTCAATGCCCTATGGCCCCACCCCGTCCACAAGTTCCTGAAGGGTGCAATTGCGCTGCACAAAGGGCTCGGCCACCTGCGGCCTGTGATAAAAAACTTGGTAGTTTTTTGCGACCGACGAAAAATGGCCCACTGATACCGGTGAATAGCGAGGTTGACCTCGATGCGCTCGCTAACGCGTATGCTAACGCGAATGCGAGGGAATGGCGCCCCCCCCCCCCCACCAAATCAAAACCGAACTCCGGCGAATTAGTTTTAGGCCACATCAATGTGAACCGTCTATCCCTTACCCACTTTGCACTCCTCGAGGCTAAGTGTGTTGACACACATTTTGATGTTATCGCAATCACAGAGGCTTTTTTGCATCCAAACATGGATGACTTACCTTAGTCTCAATGGATTCAACTTTTACCGTGCAGATCGGGAGAGGATGGATGGTGGCGGCGTAGATGTTTACGTGCGCGACGATTTAGCCGTCGAGATCCTCGCCGCCTCCAAACACTTGTTCGAAAATAAGCCGAAATACCTCATTCTCCAAATAACCTCCTCTCACACAAAAATATTATTCGCTGCCATCTATCGCCGTCCACCTGCGTGGAGTAACTCTCATAAATAATTATACTGTCCAATAATCCCGAGTTCAATCAAATATTTGTCTAATTAAGTTTTTATTGCATTTATTTATCCCCTTTCTTAATGAAAATAATTAATAAATAAACATAGATCTGAAGTTTGCATCGTTGGAGTCCAACGAAATAATTTTTGCAAATTAATTAAAGTTATTAAGCAATGGAAATTTCATCTAAATATTTGTTATAATGTTATTTGATACTATAAAACAATAAATCTATACGCAAAATTATTATCAATTATTATAAGCTTGAAGTAAAATGAAATATTTTTTTATATCATTGCACTGCAACGTCGCAAACTTCAAACCCATAAATAAACCTATGTTGAAAAAAGTTCAGTGGTCTGAAAGGTAAAATTAATGTTCAAATTATTGGTTCACGCGAGAGAAATTGCAAAAATTTTCATTTTCTTTTTCTAATAGATTCTATAATACGGCTTTGAGAAACCGTTTCTATTAAGGACCTCCTCAGGAAAATCACAAGATATATGATTGTGAAACTTGTTGAAAAAGCTTAATTTAGTGTTCTTAGTACACGCTTCAAAGCCCGATATCCAAAGTGGTGTTCAAAATAGAAATATTTTACTTCAAAGTTTTTATATTAATATATTTTAAGAAGTATTTAAAATGTATACCTGATGATCAGATGAATGGTTTTTAAATAATATAATGCAAAATGGTTATCATTAAACTTGGAAACATGAAATTTTATTTTTTAAGAATAATATCTATCTGTTTTTCTTTTGTAAACTCTAACCATTATCTACTATTATTACTTGTATGTACCTTGCCCCTTATATTAAACTTTTCCGCACTTATGTTTTTAATCTGTGTGTATACGTTATTACACAAACTTTTGATTAATGCTATTTTAGTTAATACTAAATGAAATAATACTAATTAAACCTAATTAAACATGTCACGGAGTCAACCCATCTTTGGTTATTTTGAAGGTTAACAATTGACGAACAGTGCAGACGCCGCCACCGCCACCACGCGCCGCTCTGTTGATGTGCGCCACCCGTGCCCCGCATCCCGTGCCACCCGTGCCCCGTATTATCATAATTTTTAAACATTATTCAAATTTTTTATAATAAGTTTTAAACAAAAAGCAAAATAGGAGTTCAAAGATCGTTACTCAAGCTACCAAACGAATTTAGTTTCATTTTAAAAAAGTATTATTTTCAAGTAGTATCATCTTCATTAAAAATGAAGCAAACCTTTTTATGTTGCTCCGAATTTTAAATTCACCTAGTTAATTAATAAAATTTTTATTGTATATTATAAGTCGGAAGAAAAATACTAGAAGTATTTTAGATTAATATTTTTCTATAATTTAATTATTTACATATAGTAATATGTAAGATATTTAGGTGCCAAACTGTGCTGCCTTGCTCATCGTGCCCCACCTTCCCCTATAACTATTATAATCTTATTTCTAATTGTCGAATACACTTTAATTTAAATTTAAAATTGTAGGATAAAATACCATTGTTGATGTATAATAATGTAAAATAATACATAATTATACAAAATACTTTAAATACAACCCTAAAATAACACTTTTTAAAAAAAGTAAAACTTTGGCGAGTATAAGTGTATCTGTAATCTCTCTCCCCCTCTCTCTCTCTCTCCCTCCCTCTCTCTCCTCCTCTCTCTTTCTCTCCCTCTCTCTCACCATCTCTCTCTTTCTCCCCCTCTCTCCCCCAAAAGAATATCATAGTTTAAAACAAACACATGAAAGAAGTGGAATCAATTATTATTTTATATAGACAAATACATTTTTGTAACACAGAAATATGGAATTATTTTTATAACAAAAATCGTAAGTACTACTAAAAATAAACTCATGAAACTGGTGGAATCAATTAAGTGCAGACAAGTAAATTATTATAGTAAAGAGAATTTTTAAAATAAAATGTGTTTAATATATATTTACTATAAAAATTTGTATAAAAAATAAAAATAAAAACAATAACCCAATAACCCATGACCCTCTTCTAGTTAGTCTAAACGTACAAGATAAAGTATTAAATTTTAAATATTAGAAGTAAAAATTAATTAAAGGGATCAAAAAATTAAGTTTGAGGAAGCTACGTGCTAATGAATTGGCAGCGGTTTTTTAATTTCTTTTCTAATAGTTATACAGAAAACCCATATTACCCTACGACCCATACCGCCTCACCTTCCCCTACAGGTAGAAACTACTCATCGCAGGGGAAGCATCGTCGATGAGCGAGAAAGAGGCAAACAACAGCGCCTAAAGATATATAAAAATACTGCGTGTCGCAGCTACACAACGTCGCTAGGATCCACGACGGCGCAGTAATATTATTTTCCCGCGCGCATCGACGATTGGTCGGCGTCGCTTTCCACAAGGCAGAAGCGACATCTATTTCGCGAGATTTCTGCAGCCGCGATGCAATACCCCGTGGGGGCCGAAGAAAAAGGAGCGTACGATAGAGAGAGAGAGAGAGAGAGAGAGAGAGAGAGAGAGAGAGAGAGAGAGAGAGATCCCAGATGGCAGTGATAATTCCTAATGAACAACTTTTTAATTCAGGTAAATTTCAGGAATTCATTAGATGATTCGTGTATGGTACAAATGAATTCGCAAATTGTTCTTAAACTCAACAGGATATGACACCTTAATTGAATATGAAATGAATTCCGTAAGAACTTCTACTTTCATAAAATAAATTTTGTACATTATTTCATTTATAATTGAAGTTCATAATGAGCGCATTATGAATTAATTTTGAATTTATTTTTTAAACATTATGAATGCATTTAAAAAATGTATTCATTTAGAACTTATAAATAATACTATTTAAAAAACATACTAAACTAGTAAATAAATAAAAAATGAGTGAAAAAATTGTACGTAAGAAATTTAGTTTAGTATTTATAAAGAGTTCAGTAACAGTCTGCCATGAATGCATTACTGGTAAAAATATGAATGAACGAGTAGCATTAATTCTGTAATCTTCTAAAATCATTTATTACTTGAATTGATTGAAAATCTTGGTTTGAACGTGACGAGCAAAATTCAAACGCGTTTAGCGCGTATTACTTTATTTTTGAGATTATAAATGCAATTTTTCACTACTTATTTTATACAGAGTTCAATCAAATAAATCTTTAAAGCCTTAACAACATAGTATAATATGTATATAGTATGGTTAAGAAGATTGTTCATTGAAACCAATTATATGTAAACGACTGTTTATGTGATAAACAAGCCGCAATGATTTTAGTTACATTCCATACTTTATATTATATAAGCAAAAATTTTCTGGTTCTATTAGGAAAAGTGCATAAATAATTAAAAGAAGGTGTAATAAATATGAATTCGGTAGAAGTGTTGAAAGAAGCAATTTATAATTTATTTAAACATAATTATATATATGTTGACATATATTAAAACAGAAAATAACCGCTCGGTCAGTGACCTTTAAATGAAATTTTTATTTTTTTTCTGTGCAGCCTGCAAACGCTCCTTCGCATGCTGGATCCAAGTTTTAAAATAATTACGACAATTATTTACCGAGTAACTTGCATTTACTTGACTAATAGTCGCTGAAAAATAAAGAAAATGAATAAATATATTTTTGACCCATTAAAGGTTTAACACTTTCAGTGTAGAATGGTTCATATATCAGCAGATTTCTATACATTTTTAACTAAACTGACGCAACAAAACGCACCTGGGAAGAACACACTTGGATAGTCCATAGCTCGTGTAAATTGCCACCTGAGCCGAAGGCGAGGGTGGCAAACACAAGCTGTGGGATGGCCATTTTTACTTCCTTGGTGCGTATACTATTTTTCGCCATACCCGGGCCGATAATACCACATTCGCGTTTTTGAGCCGAGAGGGAAAGTGGTGTACTCTCGGGCAGGGTATGGCGCAATTTTTTTATTCATAAGGCTATAATAACTCAAGTTCTTTACAAAGCACACGGCTGAATGAAAGCTCAAAATGTTAATTGTATACTTGTTAAAGAAAAATGACCAACAAGAGTAATAAATCGATCATTTACTATTATTTATTATTTTTTACAGATTTTTCTTGATACTGAAACTTTAAATTTGAGTCCTGCTAACACGATGTGCCGTGAAAAATAGCTTAGAAGTTTTAATTATGTAAACTTTCAAGAAAGTTTTTGCTTCTTCAATTTTGGAAAATAAAAAGTCTTATATCCGGATTATGTTTAATAGCATATCAATCTACCAAGACTTCAGTCAAAGCTTCTAACATAAAGAAAATGGTATCAAAATTTAGCAATGATAGTAAGTGACCTTTTTCTGGATCGATTAGAAAAAAATTTTAAAATAGATCTCGCTATTCGTACGTCAGATATAAAGTACATTGATTCAGAGAGTAAGTTTCAAAACACCTAGCTGCGATGTTTGTTTTGCTTTAACATCTTACTAGACAAATCCTTATCCTAAATTTTCTTAAAGAAGTTTTGTTCTACCATTATTTATACCTTTTCTTCGTTTCGTCATTGAAAAATTAACATTTTGAACTTCGATTGTCATTTGCTTTGTAAAGAATTTCAGTTATAATCTGAAATTTTGCATTTACTAAAAAAGTAAAAGTTCTTGAGACTTAAGGTGGCTTGGGTGCTTTTTTAAAACTGAGATAAATATTTCTGAAATTTGCCACAGACATTCTTTGAACGTTAAACTTTTCATTTATATCAAGAGAATGCAAAGTCAACGACCAAATTTTAGAGAAAACTAGGCTTCTAAAATCTTACTTTTAACATGTAACCTTATGGGAAAAGAGATTAATTCTTTATTTATTCTGTTATTAAGAGATAATTTTTATCAAATGAGGTATTAAATTGAACATCTTTAATATAGATTACAATGCTGTCTTGATAAATATGAGTAAACGACCAAATTAAAAAAATATTAGCGATAAACTTTGTAAATGTGCTTCTACAATGTGCACTGAGAGCAGGTACATGAATAAGTTCTAGGAATGGCATACTAGATACGGTGAAATGCGCCCAAACCACCTGAAGTGCCACTGAAAGCGTTGATTACTCTAATTTAACACATACTGGTTATAATTTTTAAAATATTTTTATCTTCAAATTTCTGGGTGTTCCTTTGGCCCGTCATACTGTATTGACTGGCAAGATTGTCAGTCATTATATATCGGGCAGCATTCCGCACACAATCTCCTTCGTTCTTTCCTCCAATATTTTTCAACAATTTCACCTGTAAACAGACAAAATAATGTATTTAATTTTCAAACACATGTTCGATCGTTATAAAATAGTAAGCTTCAAATTGAGTTTAATTTAGTCGCGATTTCACTGGCTAACAATGACTTTGAGATTTTGTAAATTAATTAATATAACTATCATATTTCAGAGATTTAAAGTCTACTTTATGAGGTATACGCTTTCAAACTTTAGCCTTCTATGTTTACCGTCGCAGCTAATGGTGTTGAAAAAAATATTGGTACTTTTGACATAAAATCTACCGCTGCTAATCCATTCGATACGAAAAAAATTCTGTGGCTTTCCAGAAAAACGACGTAAATGACGAGTTTTTCAAAATAGGTTTTATGCCTTATTTCTTACCTTCGAACAGTCCTCTATCAAGTAATTATGACAGAAATTACGAAAGTGCACTCGTTGTCATGAAGTAACACAAACAAAAACGCTATAACTCAACTTTTTTTTAACATTTTCCTGGAATAACCACATATTTCTATTTTTTTTAAGAATAACTCCCGGAAAACCCAAATAACTCCACATTTTGTCAAGAAAAAACCACATTACTCTACTTCTGTCCTTCCAATATCCTGGAAAAACGATATAACTTCACTGTTTCAATAAGAGAAACAGACATTGCGTATTCTTATAAGTGCACTAATAGCAAGAAACAGTACTTATTTGCCCCTATACAAGCTCCCGCGTGAGCGATAGTTCATATTTATCATATATAGTTACCGAAATAACAATATAATTTCCATTGAGAACGGAAAACCCACGTAACTCTACTGAAATTTTTGTTTATTCCCGGGGAACAACAACGTAAGAGGAAAGGGTTTTCAATGACATGATCGCTATTTGGTCTATAGTTAATATCGTACAAAATATGTTATTTAGATTAATATTCATTAGTATTCATAGATGCAGCATTGCATTCAATCTCATTTGTCTTGATTTAAAATACCGATACGAAACTAAAAACTCGATGTACTCGAAATAATCAAAAGTGGAGATAAGTGGCCACTTAGGAAAGCCACAGCTTTTAAACTTAGAGTTCCATCAGTCCAAATATCGAAGAATCAGATATTCTAATTTAGATACGACTTATCGTTCAATTCAAAATTTATAACCTTCAGCTTCCGAAATTAATAAACAAACTCACGTATTGCTCTTTTGCTGGTTGAGATGTTGTAACTAATTGCTCTAAATTATCGAGGACTTCAACAGAGTCAATTGGAAAATTCGGGAGAAGGCTTGCCTCATCCGTATCATCCGCCACCTGAGTCGGTCGCGAGTTGATAAGCCTATTCAATTTCTTCAGTATTTGGCAATGATACACCGTTCTGTACCGTTCCTCCGACAATGGCTCTAAACATACAGAAACTGAATTAAAAATACATTGATATAAAGCAAATAATGATATTTTTCGATACTAGTGCTATAAAAACGATTCTTACACGATTGTGACAATCACAATCGTATAAGAATCATTTTTATAACGTGTAACAATATTTTTTGTCACACTAGCACGATTTTCGCGTTTTGTTGACCTATTATGCGAGCTAAAAGTGACTGTTTATACCGGCTATATATGTTTATGCCGGTCTATACCGGCGGGTAATAAAAATTGAAAAAAAAAAACACCCGCTGCTCGCGGTATACAAAAACAGGCACATAAGCTTCGTTTTTTAAAAAAAAATGCGAATAACAATACTTGTGTTACAAAAAATATGGTGTGCAAAAGGGATAAGAGGGATTTTTTAGACCGAGTGTGGAGTTTGCAGTACGAGTCGAATCGTACTGCAAACTCCACGCTCTGTCTAAAAAGCCCACTTCACGCCCTTGGTACACAATATACTATTATGACACGGCAAGGCAGAAGTGCTACTGTTGTGCACGTAAAAGTGACACTTATGCCATACCATGTCATAAAAGAATTTAAGGAGAGAGTCTGGCAAATTTTGGAAATTCTTTTTTTCTCCATATATTAACTCTAAAATTTTTTTGTTACCTTTGTAGTCATGAAATAAGACATCTTTTATCATTTGGAATTATTATATTCATTATTTTGCAAGTGATATATTTTTTTTGCATATTTTTGTATTTTACAATGTTACTATTGCTCGGTTCTTGACAAACTTGCTGGCGCATACAGTTTTGGTCTATCAACTTAAAAGTTAGTATCAGTTTCAAGCTGTGTTAGATGCATCAATTTCTGACCAATTATTTATATAAAAAACAAATGAAAATTATTGTTTAATTATGGTTGATAAATAAGTGTAACTGTATGTTGATACAGAAATGGATTAAAGAAATGAATCTAAACACGAATACTAACTTCTATTCTAGAGTGTAAATGGAGTAAAATGCCCTGCGAGTCAAGTTGATAGACCAAAACTGTATGCGCCAGCAAGTTTTTCAAGAACCGAGCAACAGTAACATTGTAAAATACAAAAATATTCAAAAAAATATATCACTTGCAAAATAATAATCATTCCAAATGATAAAAGATGTCTTATTTCATGACTACAAAGGTAACAAAAAAATTTTAGAGTTAATATATGAAGAAAAAAATAATTTCCAAAATTTGCCAGACTCTCCCCTTAAATAAACTGCTAAAATACATACTGAAGTTACTACTATCGACAGTACGTGACGGTTGACGATAATGATGGTCGCCAGTATCTGAAACATGAAATCAAAACATTGTAATACATGTATATGTATACACCACATACACCGACACAGTCACGCACGCACACACACACACACACACACACACACACACACACACACACACACACACACACACACACACACACACACACACACACATACACGCACGCACGTACGCACGCATGCACGCACGGAAAATACGAAAAAGCAATATTCCTCCCAAAAAAAAATATTCCTGCGGTTGTATAATAAATTCATCTACCCTGTGCGGCTACCAAAGTATTTCAATAATAGCTTACCAATGGAATACATACGGGAATTATGAATCACTGCACTATTAGATTCTTCTTGATTATCATCAGCATGATGAAGAGGAGAGATTGAACCATGGTCCTCAGTGATACCTGCAATATATAGAATCCCATTTTTAAAATTATAATTATATTGAAAGCATATCAAAGTATTTAATAATAATATTTTATTTTACATACGTGAAGTACCAGGTTCTTGAAAATCTAATTTTTCTTGATTCTTCCCTGTGCCTGTAAGCCAATTCAAAATTTGTATTATTGGTTAATAATTATAGAATAAGAGCTAAATTGTATTATAGCACAATTTTTTCGTTTCAAAAAAATAGTCAAAATACTGAAAATGTTTTAGCGTATCAAAATGCGAGAAATCCACACGCTTGAATAAAAAAGGATCCGCTAAATCAATTTTGGTACATGTCGTATCAAAAAATATTGTTCGATACACGAACGAGAAGGTAATTTTAACCCCATGTGATCTTTTCACTCGTGCTACACTCAAGCACAAGCATCCACACGAGGATAAACTTATTTTCAGGCATTGGTATCGAAATGTGCTATTGCGATTTACATAACAATATTAGAACCGAATTGATGATTCGATTTTCACCCTCATTATAAATGGATCCGACAGTTTTTTAAATCGAACGCCTTCTAATCATGACAGAGGATTTTAAATTGAATATAAAAAAAAAATTTTACGTGAGTAAAATACATTAATAATTAGCATTTTTTCTGAAATTAGATAAGACTATAACATTTTTTTCCATTATAAAAAATGAAAATTGGTGGCGAGAATTGTGATATTCAGAAATGTTTGTTAAAATTTAGAGTTGTTTTATCTACAGACTGATTTTAAATTCTACGGTCTATGAATGTGACAATTAAAAATTTGTTTCATAATAAGAAAAAAATTCTTTTTTCAGTTTTAAAGGTTTCCGTGATTAGCTTAAGAATATGTGCTGTATATAATTTGCTTTATATAACATACCGGCTACAATGGTATAACGGGTCGCACACTTTTTTACAGAAGTTATCGATGGCTTCCCTTTTGGCAGTTGCTTCTTAAATTTTGCATCCGTAGACTTTTCAAGTATTTCATTCGATAAATTAGTATTCCATAAATCTGTAGTATACAATTAATAAGTAAGAATTATAAAAAAGTGTTCGTAGGTAGATGAAAAATACCTACATAATTTTTTAACCCATAAATCTCATGAAAGATACTGATAAAATCCCCCAGAAAAAAATTCGAGAATAGTTATTTTGTAAACCGATGCTATAAAGTAGTTTCGATTACTCATAGAAGCTTTGTAATGGAAAAAAAAAAAAAAATAATAATCCTGACAAAAATACCTAAAATAGTATATTACGCACCTAGGGAGGAACAAATTTCTACAGTCCATAGCTCGTGCAAATTGACACCCGAGTTGAAGGCGAGGGTGGCAAACACGAGCTGTGGGCTGGCCAATTTTTCTCCCACATTGAGAAAAGTATATAGTTCATGTTAACGTATTTGTGCGATAGGATCAATTTTACCACAGCCAGTTGTATGAATGTTACATATTGTAACAGTTACAATATCACGTTAATTTTTCTTATGGAAATTTACCATGGGCAAAATGGACGAACGAAAAGTCGTCATTTTGACAAAAAAGCGATTAAAGTTCAAGAAAAGAGCTTTAATTTGATATGAGGATCGATAAAATCGGTCGATCTGTGGAAAGGAATTTTTGTCCGAATGTTGATATTGTAACTGTTACAATATGTCATTTTGGTACTAGCATACGTATAATTCGCCATAATCTATAATACGTATGTTAACAGTTACAATATATGTTAACTATAATCTTATTCTTTCTCAGTGCATGTACTATTTTTCGCCATACCCGGGTAGAAAATACTACATTTGCGTTTTGGAGCCGGGAGTAATTGTCGCGCACGAGTGTCAGGCGATCACACGATGATGCGAAATTCTTCGTTCATATGTCAAACAATTTTTGTACATACTGCACTGCGAAATTACACCTAAAAGTAAATTTGACGGCCGCAGTTGAAGATGTCAAATCAATTTAACGGTATAAGTAGTGTATAAAAAATATTTTTCATAGTTCGGGGAATATCTAAAAAATCAATGTGCGTTCCTACTCTAAAAATATTTTAAAAATTACAATTAAGATGTAAATCTTTCAAATTTAAGGCATCATCTCACTTCTCTCATATCACTTTTGACGCATTCGCACTCGCTTCTCTCGTGCAAAATGTGATATGACCAAAGCAATCGACTTCCCCACCCGTGTCAAAAAATAATATTAGTAACTTATTGTTTTTGAGTTAAAAGAAAATCGGGAAGGTCTGTTTTTCCTAGACATTAAAGTGAAATAATTCCCCAATTTAATACGTGAGTTTTCTAGGTTACCTTCTTCCGTGTAAATTATTGAGGCACTATCAATATTCAAACCACCACTACAATTTTCTTTGTTTCCATCTCCATTAGAATTGTTTTGGACTACATCAAGCATCATTTCCACGTAACTATTCGGTGGCGGGGGTAATATTGATTTCTGTGCACCATCTTCCATATCCAGTGGAGGCCTCGCTACGGAGGCTTCTTTTTTGCTTAAATTTAATGATGAATTGTACTTAAAGTTATTGCAAATTACTTTTAAATGTCTAAATAAAAAAATTTCTTAAATAAGTACAAAAATCAGTTGATTTATTGATATATTTGTAGGGTGACTTAACCACTGAATGAACAAATAAGGAAATTGTAACGTTTATTATTTAATTAAATGGTTTAAAAATAAATTATAAGTAAAAACTTTTTGAAATTTATATTCTAAAATGCTCAAACTTTACGTCGGTGAGAAAATTTTGAATAAAAAATCAAAGTAAAAACTTTATTTAATAAAAATCTGTAAATATCTTCTAAAAACCAATAAATGAACACGCAATCTTAGTATCTAAATACGTTTCACCAGTGAATGAATACATCGCCAGTAAATCCACGTAATAACGACGATTTTATGATTTTATTCTTAACAAGATAATTTCTTTTATGCAGAATCTTTATATAAAATGAAATAAAAATTTTCAAGCATCCAAAAATTATCGTCATGATAGATAAATAATACATAGGAAGCTATAATTATTATGACATCCTTAGATTCTCCTTAAAAAATTTTTAATTTCGTATATTATATATTAAAAACTGCTTATTTACAAGTTACTATGAAGCGATAAACTGTTGCTTCTCATAAGGTTGTGTTAAACGAACTTTTTTAAACTCAAAATTTTTTAAATAATTTGATCGGTTACCTAGGATTTTTTGGTATACATTAAAAGTTTAATGCTTAAAGAACATTTTACTTAAGTTTCAGATATATCTGTAATTTTATACGAAATCGCATGAGCGACCGTAAAGAGGTTCATTATATTATTTGACGTGGTGCCATCCCACAGTAGAGTTTATATTTATATAATATTGATACACGTATTGTGAAATAAGTCTGTAATTTATTTTATAATAAATAATTCTGTCAAATAATTGCCTTGTTAATTAATACTATCTACCATTATTATTAGCCCGTTCAACTGTTTTTAAAATCTTGCTATAAGTTTGCTAATTTTAGGGCTTAAGAATATAACAAACATTTAGCAATGTTTAACTATACATTGTTTTATTCATTTTTTGTTACGATTTACAGGTTTTTAAGGAGGTGTTGAACCATAGAATGAACCCAATTTCATCAGTTAATTAATTTTGAACTTTTATTTGGTGTGTGTTAATATCATTTGGATGCCCAAAAACGAGTTGATCGACCACGGAAAGACTAAAACAAGTTATTTCTGTATACGATCATTTTTCGACTTTAAAACGCTCGTAGCTCGAAAATGAAGCGTTTAAAACAAAAATAACAAGAGACAAAAAGTTTTACTTTTTGCTCAATTTATCTAAAAGAATGATTGATGCATCGATTTCTAAAATTTTTATAATTTTATCAGATTTTTGTTAATAAGAAATTGTTGATCATCGAGACGAAAAAATGTTAATAGGGTTTTTTGTTCGCAACAACATGACGCATCGATCCCAATAATTGGTTTCATTCTGGCGTCTTTCCGTAGTTGTTCAACTCGTTTTTTGTGCATCTTTTTGGAGGTGCGTCACTTGTCTATTAAATTGTTAGTATTGAACATCCCCTTAAAACTTTAAGTTTGATTATAAATTTTTATGAAAAAATAATACATGACGGAGGAAAAGCTGATATGTATATACATTTGTTTGTAACGCTAAAATATATTACCTTCATCGCTTGCTTTAGAGTTTGAAGCATTTTCTATTGGTATTTTCTTTTTCTGCTTTCGCTTTACTTTTTCTTGCTCTCCTTGATCGGACGAATCTTCGTTGTCTGATCCATCAGCAAATCTGGGTTTCTTAATTTCTCTCTTTCTTAGATTAGTGTTTGTTGCTGCACTGAGAATACTCTCTGAATCATCAGAAGTATTAACGTGCAGACAAAACTTTTCGATATTGGATGCTTCTTCTAATGAGGCTAAAATATACGTTTATAATTATAATTTTATGAATGTTTTTTTAATATAAACTAGTCATCTATGAGCACGCTTCGCACGCCATCAGTTTCGCGAAACTTCGCACCACTTTTCTTTTGTAACCTAGCAACCCGTTACTATCACCAATCAAATCACGAATAAATTGATATCACAACAAATCCATCATTTGTTTTTAAGATAGGATGATATATTAAAAACTGCTTTCTTTGTTTAATAAAGATATTACAGCCTATATAGTAATAAATATTAAAAAAATTTATTTTCACCACTAACAGTAGATCGAAGCCTTGATTTTTTCACATAATTTACTAATTTTTCACCTTGTTCTTTTTTTTTAAATTCTTAGCACTCACCGCAAGCAATTGCTCTATTATTTTTATATTTTTAAAAGCTCTGAATACGCATCCTTGATGAGTCTGAATTTGGTAGCGCTCAAGTGGAGCACTCACATAGAATTTTTTTGCAAACTTATGGCACAGATGGTTAATTGGTCAATTTTGGGCATTGAGTGTCCAAATTTAAAGTTACAGAAATAAAGGTTTCATAAAAAAGTAAGATTTAAAAAGCGCTGGCGCATGACCGCGCCGCTATTTAGTATGCGCCTGAGCTTATTATAGTTGTTTATTATACAAATAGATGTATTGTTTTATTATACTTAGAATAGCATATCACATCAGGATAACAAAATAATTTATTACCACGCCATATATTAAGAATTAAATTATTATTAATTTCACATAATAACGCTACAAGTGCGAAAAGCAGGTTATTCCCGCACGCATCATGGAGATTGTCTCGAGCGTACCGAGAGCAGCAACGCCCGCGCGTGATTTCCTGCTTTACGCACGCGTAGCGTAAGTATACTATTTTTCCTCACGAGTTATGAAAAGTTCGATTTTACTTTAACCAATAGATAACAGTCACTGAAGGTTGATCTGTTAAACATAAATTACTTTTCCAATTTTTATAATTTTGGATCTATAATTTTTGGATGGGTAACTTGAATATTGCTTCTATAATTTTGATATATTATTTGATGAGTATTTTCTAGATATTTTTGGATAGTTTTTGGATAATTTATGAATGATTTTTTGATAAAGATTTGATAATTTATGAATGATTTTTTGATAAAGATTTTATATGATTATTCTGTTCTCGTGGTATAAAATGTGCTAAAATTCAAATGAATATATATGAATGGAAAAGAATTTTAAAGTATTCTACAAATTTTTTAACTTTACTCACTTTTCCAACAAAAAATCTACACAACTACAACTGTTACATAGTATTTTTCGATACTAGTGCTTTCTTCTCATGAGTATCGAACACTATTTTTTGACACAGCGGGCAAGGGTAAGGGGATATTTTAGCGTACGCTTGAAACCGAAAAAGTCCGAAAAAGTAATATTTTATGCACGGAGTATCAAAATAGTATTTTATGCCACGAGAGCCGAACAATCATAATAAAGTTATGATTTTGAGGTTGGAGTGGCATAAAATAATATATATTTACAGACCAATATCTTTAATATCCAACATTGCCAAATTATTAGAAAAAATAATACATTGTCGTTTACTGAGTTTCCTAAATAAAAATAAAATACTAATAGATAATCAATTTGGATTTCGAAAAAATAAAGGTACCAAGGATGCACTAGCCCTTATTACAAGTATTATTTACAACAATCTGAACAAAAAGACACCTACTATTGCAACCTTCTTGGATTTAGCGAAAGCCTTCGACACCGTAAATCATAAAATCTTATTATTAAAATTAGAAACGTACGGTATACGGGGAATAACATTAAATCTGTTAAAAGACTACCTCAATGGAAGATCTCAAGTAGTAAAAATCAAAGATCATGTAAGTAATGCACTACCTGTAGAAACTGGAGTACCTCAAGGGGCAATTTTGGGACCGCTACTTTTTTAAATTTATATTAATGATCTATTAACTATTGTGCCTAAAGAAAATATCATCTCTTATGCAGATGATACAGTAATATTAAGTATGGGAAGTACATGGGAACAAACACAGGGCAAAATGCACAAGTTACTAAATGACGTCAGCGCTTGGATAGTATTAAATGAATTATCTTTAAATGTTAAAACTGTTTTTATGGCGCTTGGAATCTATAGCAATAGTGTGCCAAATAACTTAAAAATTTTTATAGGCTATAAGGACATTGAAAGAGTATACCACACCAAATATCTAGGTATAATAATTGATAGTAATATGAAATGGGATAAACATATAGAGTATATTGCTAAAAGAACGAGATATCTGCTTTTTGTATTTAATAAATTAAGATCAATTCTTATGTATCTTTTGTAACATTTCTGGTCAATAAATAAATAAATAAATAAATTATGTTCGAAGTTTGTGTACGATTTCTCCTGATAAAATAATTCATATTTAAAATAGGAACGTTTCTAAGTCACTTTAGGAAAATCAAGTTGTTGCCAAAAGGCTGCCACAAAATCGTTTATTTTTGTTTCAAAGGTTTTTGGAATACTTTGAGGTATAAAGAATAAAAAAGAAATCTGTTCCGAAAGACGTGCTTGAATATTCTTTTTGATTATTGTTGAGAACTCGTCATATACTGGAAGTGATGCTTTTACCATCTTTAGAGTTCTAGTGCTATTTTGAGCAAAATAATACAGAAATAAAACAAGATTTTTAATGTCACTACCCTTTGGGCGCTGCAAACTTCAGACTCATCGTCCGCCGGTGTCCTCCTAACTCCAATATATTTTTACGCTTTTAAGATATGAAATAATTATTTACGGAAAGGTCCAAGATGCTTCTTCAAATCATAGGTCTTCCATGTACTGTCTGGCTCCAAATCTTTCATTTTATTTTTTTGTACATTTTTCGTTGGCCAAAATACTTTCTTTTCTTCAAAATTTATCCAACCTCCTGGCAAGGCCGACACATTTTCACAAAAAAATGCGACATAATATTCCATTTTCTAATAACAGAATTAAAAAATATATGGCATAAATTTAATAATTTCATAGCAAGTAATTTCATTTTATACTACACATAAAGATGTACTTTATGCTCGAAAAGAGTATTTTTACCTGCGTACTCTATGCATTTTCCCTAGCGGAAATATTTTTGTGCAACAATGTTAAAAATTGTTAGGAAGAGTTATAAACTGTTTAAAAATGTTACAAAATGTAGGATTTTGGACGTTATTAATCGTTTGTAACTGTTGGGAACATTTTTCAACAGTTTTTAACAGTTTGAAAGAGTTATTAAATCATTTAATAACCTTTAAGTATTTATTAATTATTATTATTAACATAATAATAATTAATTATTAGTATAATTAAGCACTCCTTAGGCTTCTTCTGCATTGTTTGACTGTTACTTGCCTTCGGAGTGCTCCCGCGCTCCTTGATTCTCATGATTATAATAATGAGGTTATTAAATAATTATTAATTAATAATAATAATATAATAAGAATTTATTAATTATTAATTTTTCCTGAAACATATAAAATTTAAAATTATTTGAAACTGTTCGAAAGTGTTTAAAACTATTAGAAACTGTTTAAAACTATTACAAAGTATTATAATTAGAAAAAAAGATCCAAAATCATACATTTTTTAACATTTATAAACAGTTTTAAACAGTTCTAAATAGTTTTAAATCATTTTTAACAGATATTAACTGTTATTAACATGTAAAATTTACGACAGGGTTGGTATCAAAAACATTGCATCCATCCCGTAATGTTGCGACCATACAGCCCTTAGCTAAGAATGTTTCTGAGACCTCTATGAACTTGTTCTTAAGTTATTACTCAAGGTGCAGTTAAAATCAAACATGCCAGAATAACATGTGGTTGCTCATTAATCATTTAGGCTGGAATCGAGCGTGTATAATCACAAATAACTTATGAAAAGAACATTTTAAATTTGAGAATTAGTGAGGATAGATAGATATTGATAATGAGTGTTGATTGTTCAAAATGTTGTGCACGGTTTAGAGCAATACAAAATTAGATATTGAAAATGATAAAATAAACAAGACCAGTTATTAAGTTGCGTTAATAACGATGAACTCGGTTCATTGATTTAACACATTGGTTCATGGTTTCCCCAATTTATTGTTCCTCTATATTTATTATTCAAGACGAAAACTATAAAATATATGCTATGTATGCAGATGCACGAAGCGAAGCGACAGGAATCGCACGCGATCGACATACAACTGCAGAGTCTAAGTAAAAAGCAATTAATTAGAAAGAGAAAGATATAGAAGAAAAAACCGATAGAAGGAGCGTCGATAGCCGCAAAAGCGATAGAGTTTGAGAGTTGGTGATGAGATGCGAGTATTCCAGTCATCTAAAGTCTGAAATCCATTTTTCAAGTGAGCATCCGATGTTCGGATCTATAGTAAATCGGGGCATTTAAATCAATGGGCGCAGTTTTAGCATAAAAAAATAGGCTTTCTCCCCCAATTAGTAAAAAAATATCTAAAGAAAGTAGGCTATTCGCTTATATTTTGGGAACAGCTTAACCTAGCGAAAAAGTTTCCAACAATAGTTGTAGAGCGTGAAATTTCACATAAAAATGTACACACATAGAGAAAAATCAAGATATTATTACGTGAAAAAATCTCACGTAAAGATTACATCGACGCCCCTTACGAAAACTAGCACGTTTGTTGGCCTCTTTATGAAGACTAGCACATTTCCTAAAACTGTAACGAAAACTAGTATAACTCACGACTTTGCGTCGAATACTAGTACAATTCGCGAGTTTGCGACGAAAACTAGCATCATTCACGAGTTTGTGGCGAATAGTAGTACAATTCGCAGGATTGCGACGAAAAGTAGGATGATTCGCGAGTTTGCGACGAAAAGTAACGCGATTCACAAGCTTGCCGCGAAAACTAGCACAATTCGCGAGTTTGCGACGAATACTAGTACAATTCGCAAGATTGCCGCGAAAACTAGCACTTTTCGCCTGACCGTGATATTTTTCTATTGCGAGTCCATAATTATTTTTATTCTAACCTGTATATTTGGAAAGTTTACAATGAAAATAAAGTAAACCATTATTTTCTATATTACCAACACAGTCTTCGCTAAGAATTCTTTTTAAAAAACAATGTTGGTAACGTAGACATCTTTCTAAATGTTGCACCCTTCACAACGGTAAAACTTTCGAAATATTCGGGTTTGCAAACGTTTTTTTACCCTGTGCTTTTTGTAGTGAAACATTAATAAAATGGGAAACGATGATGATTGTAAGGAAATAAAATCACTTATTAACTTAATTAAGGAAGCAAAAGTTAAAAAACAATATCATGTTCACGAAAAACAATAACATGATATTATGAACTGATAAGAATTTTTCATCGGTCTTACAGTCTTACAAATTAAATTATAATAATTAATATGTATGGCAGTCAGATTGCCCTTGTTTATAATCACCCCCGTAGAATCTGAAATAAAAACTTAATTAAAACCTGGAAAAAACTTTGTTAGTAAAGGACGATCTGACTGCCCACCACCACCACCACCACCTTGCCCGACGTTTCGAGCCCGCTCCGGCTCCTCCTCAGGGACTCTAGAGTTTAAATCGACCGAGTAGAAGCTGAGATCCAGGTTTACACACACACACACACACACACACACACACACACACACACACACACACACAGTCATTTTTCAAAAATCATGTATTTTAGTTCTTAACACCTCGGATAACAATTATAACATGTTTTTACAACAACTCAAAAAATTACTATCACAAAGCTTCATCTACGAGGAAGCAATCAAAAATTCAGGATTAGAACCATTCAATATTCAACCACCAGAAAAATAAAATATTAGGACCATTATTATTCATATTATACGTTAATGATCTATTGCTAGATATGCAAAAAATACCATTCTCTCCTACGCACATGATACTCTGGTCATCTCTGGTGATGATACGTGGATGTCTGCGCAGGACAAAATGAATAATTAACTAGATAAAATAGGAAACTGGTTAGCACTAAATAAATTGTCCTTAAATGCTAGAAAAACGGTCCTTATGACTTTAGGGAATTATTGTGACAGAAAAAAAAAATAAAAATTGAAATATATAAACAGGAAATTAAAAGAGTTACAGACTACAAATACCTGGGGATAATCTGTTGATTATAACATGAAATGGGACCTACATATTCAATACCTTATAAATAAAACTAAATACCTAATATTTCTCTTTGCCAAAATAAAAAATTATATGGACATAAAATCATTAACAATTCTATACTATGCTTTCTTTCACAGCAACATAAACTATGGAAAATCACGTGGAGAGGAGTTTATTTAGACAATATGAAACTATTACAAAACATCCAAACGAGAATCTTGAAAATTATACATAAAAACTCTTTCGTTGATGATATACCTTTAAATGTTAGACAAGTATTTACATTAGAGGCACTAATGTATCACTACGAAGATCTAAAAGAAATCTATGAAAAAAGTACTTCCATAACTAGGAATAAGAGTATCCAATTGCGAAAACGAAAAAGGCTGTTAGCGATAAAAATAGTTTCAGGGTAGTACTAAAATTTTTTAATAGTCTACCAAACGATCTAAAAAATATATGCAGTAAAGGAAATAATAGGAAATATAATTTAAAGAAAAGACTAAAAACTTACATAAATTCAACATAAATTATGTCATCATAAACTTAGTTTATTTTGTTTTCTCTTTCTTTGTTTAAATTATGCAATTTTTCAGGGCGGAAAAAAGAGAAAAAATTAATAAATAAATAAATATTAATATAAATATATTTAAATAATGTTTTTACTTAAATCATGTATTAACTGTTGTTGTTATATATTTTATTAACTGTTTCAAAATTATTCAATTTAAATTATTCAATTATATATTTTATTAACTGTTTCAAAATTATAAAAACTTTATAAATACTGCTCCCCGTCTTTATCCCTACATCTCTGTCGCTTCGAGTCTGTGTCTAACTCGTCTCTCTGTTTCTATTAACCTGTCTTTACGTCTTTTTTTCTACATTCTGACTGCACAACTTTGTCTATACGCCTCTGTCTCTCTGATTCTGCACGTAAGTACACTATCCCTACATCTCTGTTGTTTCGAGTCTGTGTCTATATGTCTGTCTCTCCGACTCGATGTCTCTGTCTCTACGTCTTTGTCTCTACATTCTGATTGTACTTATCTATGTGTGAGATAAAAATAAAAAATTTGAACTACTGGTAAAGAATAGTACCACTTCAAATTTTAGTCCAAAGCACCTATATTATAATTCCAACCGTACCTGTTAAGCGGCGTATCCCTGCCGGAAAAAGTTGATAGAAATCAATAGAAATCGATAAGACTCACCATTGAAGTCGATAAAATCTCTTATCGACTTGAATGGTGAATCTTAATTCCATGTTCTTCATTAAAAATTGATAAAATGTGATAAAATCGATATAAGTCAATATAAGTCGATAAAAATCTATAAGAAAAATTACAATTGGAATCAATACATAAAATTGCAATTGAAAGCAATAAAAAAATCATCTTAAAATTCCATCGATTTTAATTGTGATTTTGCGTACAGTTTTATCGACTTATATTGACTTACATCGATTTTATCGTATTTTATCAATTTCTAATGCAGAAAAAGAAAATTAAGAATCCCCATTCAAGTCCATAAGAAATCTTATTGACTTCTATCAACTTTTTCCAACAGGGAGGAAACTGTTCAATTAACGCCATTATTTTGAGGGGAGCGGGTGAGGAGCGTCTTCACGTTTCTGTCTCTATTTCCCTGCCTTTGTCCCTGTTTCTATGTTTCTGCCTCTACATCCAAATCTATCCTCTTATATCTCTACATCTCCGTCTCTAGGTCTCTGTCACTACGCCTCTGTCTCTATTTCTCTGTCATTCCATCCCAGTCTCTACAGTTCTGTCTCTACTTCTCTGTCTTTACTTTCTGACTGCCTGACCTTGTCTTTACTTTCTGACTGTCCGAAAAAGTTTCAGATGATACATCTAAAAAATCTACTATCTTTAAAATGACAAAAACATGAGTTATATTGAATGCAGCTAATGGTAGATTTTTTATAATTCGTCAATCTTGAAGTTCATTGACGAGCGGATTGTTTCCCGCGCAACTACTTTGACTTTGTTATTTACAATTATTATTCCTGAAGAGGGACATGTTAAAAGTGTCCGAAACGTCGAACTAAATAATGGTGTTATTTTATTATTGCATCCTATAATAAATAATTAACACTATACTGGTAGTAATTTGGCCATTAACTTCAAGATTGACGAAGGAACAAAAACATGATTTTTCATTCATTTTTTGTGTAGTTTTTTCTAATAGGAAGCATTCAATTTACTTATATGTATTTTAAAATATAAAAGACATTATTATTAAAAATAATAAAATAACAATTAAATTTATGTACAAAATGTTATAAAAATGAAAGAAACTATATTATGTAATTTTAAATTCAATGGTGTAGTTTTGTGACGATTTAACATATCTGTCCTCGTAAATTGTCCGTCTAATAATCAAAAATTCAACAGAAATTTACTATATTAATACTCCATTTTAACCCTATATAGACAAACATGCTTAACTTGTCTGCTAATACCAGTGTAAACACAGTATAAGTATAACCATCAACCATGTGATTCCAACAGAGTTTGTTAGGCATGCTTAGTTTTTCTTTTAGTCATTAATTGTTTGCATTTCTAAGTAAGTTACAAAGTGAAAATTTAATGTGTTATATGTGCATGTAGATATATCTACATAATTTTTACAAGTGCAGTAATATCAGCAAGCAGTGGCAGTTATAAGATTCAAATTTGAGAAGTAGCTTTAGTTTAAGACAGAAAGTTTGTATGAAATTAACTTATATAGAAATAGA
The DNA here is from genome assembly GCA_036365515.1 of Torymus aiolomorphi. Taxonomy (NCBI): domain Eukaryota; kingdom Metazoa; phylum Arthropoda; class Insecta; order Hymenoptera; family Torymidae; genus Torymus; species Torymus aiolomorphi. The sequence goes on from CM070877.1 coordinate 138,981,957, forward strand.
TGATTAAAGATATACTGTATTCAAGTGATCATTGAAAGAATGATCTTATTGGCTTTCATGTACTCACCCTAGTGGAAATGGAAAATGTATATAAATGTAAATAAGTGTATATTTATGTAAAAAAACGTATATAAATGTAAATAAGTGTATATAAATGTTGTAATTGGAACACGCATTTACATTTATATACGTTTTTTTACAGAAATTTACACTTATTTACGAAAATCTATTTTTTATTTGTACACATTAAAAGACAATTTTTGAAATGTATATATATTTTTTTACACTTATATACATTTATATACATTTCCAAGAAACTTAAAAAAAAAGTCTTATATAGCGAAAATTTTTAAATAAATATATAAATGTATATAAATGTATATAAAGGTAAGAATTTGTAAATAACTGTAAATAAGTGTATTTACAGAAAGTCCATTTCCATTGGGGCATGTACCTTTGGCTATGATAATATTGGCTTCGGTTTGGTTGAGATATTATATTTTATAAGATCTGCTGACTGGTTTTCATTCTTCGGAATTCTTTCTTTAGTTAAAAGAATCTTCTTTATTTTTTTTAATTTTTATATACGCAAATTTTTCTGATATTTTGTTTTTGAAAGTAATTTCTTGCGTGTTCGAAATAACTTGTGTTCGAAACTTACACTATCGGATTCGGAAAATATTATAAACAATAGTGTATTTTCTGAGAAAATACCCATCTAAAATTTACTATTCTGATAAAATACATCTACCAAGAAAGGAGCATAGGTGTTGCAGTATCTAGAAATGAAGTTGTGTGTTGTTTTAAGCTCTGAAATGAGGGATTAAACACGAATAACTTTGTACTCCGAAGCAATGATGGCTATTGACGCCCACGAGTGGCCTACTTCACACCCTAGGTACATAATTTAAGGTAACTTGGGGTAATTCAGCCACCTTAAGCTGAATATTTTCTTTCTCCTTCTGTAAATGCGTTGGGATAAAATTTTAAAGAAGACATTAAAATATACTAAATATACTATCAAGAAAAAATTGGGAACGCCCCAAATATGATATTGGATTTGTAAGGTGCAAAAATGTAAAATGCGCGTTTTGGCCAAATTACCTGACATATCATCTAATTCGGCCAATATTGAAAAAACTAGAATAAATTAAGTCATAACCAGTAAAAATTAATAGATAATATGTAAAACCTGTATTTAATTATTAACACGAGTTAAATCATATGAATCATTCATGGTACAAAGGAAATAAAGCATTTAATTTTTCATTATAATGCATTCTATAAATGATTTCTGAATTCTACATGCAAATCTCCGTAAAAATTGCTAAATGAAAAATTCATTTTGATCAATGAAATTCATTATTGCTAATCATATTTTTAAAGTTTCTTCTCATAAAGAAGACTTCGTAAAAGTAATACGAATTTCACACCTTCTCATATTTATTGGATCACATCTTCTTTACAGATTGACCGAATTAGGTGAATTATAGACGCGAAAGTATTTTCCTTCTACAAAATACATCGAAAATTATTTTTAATATTACTTCCATATTAATATCAAGGAAAAAGCCTCACCTTTCTGCCCATATAACTTTCAATTAGGTTTTTTAGCTTATATTTCGAGTACAAACGAAATACTTGCTTTTTGACTTTATAAGACGCCCGACCCGTTAAAATTTGATAATAGGAACTTGCATAACAATGTAGTGATCATTTTAAACAATTGAAAACTGTACAAAACGTATATTTTTCATATTTGGAAGCTGGTGACATCGGTTTATTTAAGCTTTTAGATAAGTGGAGATAGCGAACTAGAAAAATGGCCGAATTAGCGAAGTGGCCGAATTACCCTGACTTACCTTACTATTTTTTTCGTCAGGCTGCAAAATGACTTTTCGCTAAATGTAACGCCTAGGCCGCAATATACATTTCGTATTTTGCGGTCTCTATACGAGCTGCGAAAAATCATTTTCTGGCCTTCAAACAAAAGAATAGTAAGTATATGTTACCATGAACGCAAAATATATCATTCTCGACGAGTGCAAGCTTTGAGGCCAAGCGTAGCTAGGCCGCCTTGGTGTATAATGTACTATTTTGACATCGATGAAAGAACCGATGATTAAAAAATAATTTACATTCATCACGTTTCAGTTCCACTAATACAATGTAATAGAAACATTAAATTGCTTATTTTGCAATGATATTCTATGGATAAAGTTAAATGAAAGAACCACTAAAATTTCACTATTATGCGTGGCTTTCTTACTTTATATATATAAGAAATGACTTAATTTCAATATTATTGAATTTAAACCCCCCACTACATTTGTTATTCCTAAAAAATAATTACAAGGTTAATAATGAGTCACTTTATGTTAAAAATCATGGAAAGATATTTTTAGTAAAATTATAGAAAATGTAAAATTATAGAAAATACAAAATTTGTTGAAAAGATACTTTTTTACATCTTCAAAATACCTGATAATTCATAAAATAAAGTGCATTGACTACACGGAAAAAAATTTCGTAGAGTGACTACGGGAGCGCTATGAGTTACTATAGAATTTCCCATGTATAGAGTCGTCTTCTCATTGGAGTAGTAACTCGAGGCTATTGGTATACTCATTCTACCAATTTGACGCAATAGCTACAGAAGTCGATTGGTATAGTCATAGCCTAACCTCTCTTACCGAGATTAGTATACTGAGTGCGCCAAGTTGGTAGAGTTACTACTGAAATTTGTGGGGGCGCTCTTGCAGCAGCTGTGGCGTAGTAACGATACGCAATTTTTTTCCGTGTAGTAAAGTAGACTACATGATTTATAAGTATATTTTATTTACTAAGCAATAATGTTCTATTTAGTATACGTAAGTTAAAAAATCACTATAACTTAATCGCATGTTCATCCCTCAATTCAATTTAATGAAATCTCATGAATAAGTGTACTTTAAATACTTATATAGAAGTGAAGAGCATGTTTCATATAATAAGGTAAAAGAAATCATTAGATACTAATATGATTTAGCCAGGTATAAAGAAGTAAACACGAAAATTTGAAAGGATATCACTCGTACGAAAAATATGTATATACACCTCCTGTATAAAACTCTATAAAAACGTTGAAAAACCCCGGATTTAAACATTGGTTTTTTGATAACTTTATACGTTTTAATACATTTTGATACGTTTTTGTTGTAATATGGGGTATGAATAAGTTGAGGTTTAATTTTTAAGTAATGCTTATTAGCTACTTAGGTTACATTTGGCAAGCACGCGTCCGACTTACATGGCTATCTCGTGACTACTAACTTTGCATGTGCTGACGGCGCACTCGGTACTCTCACACACATTCTGACATGCATGTACCTATGTTAAGGAGCGTATAAGCATTTACTTATATTCCAACAGTCTTAACACGGTTTCATACGGTTTCAAACATTTTTATGCAGTTCTCTACGATTCCCAACGATTTTATACGATTTCACACAGTTTTTTAAGATTTATAGAATTTATAAAACGTACTAAACGTAAAATCGTGATTAAATTTTTGTAAACATAAAAACCATAATTTATTTATTTATTTTTTTATTTTATTTTTTTGTTTTCTATGAAAATGTGTTAAGCTGTATAAAAATGTATAACATCGTATAAAAATGTAATAAATTTGAGAAAATCTAGGGAAATATACATAGAAATATACATTTTTATACGGTTTCATAGATTTATTATTTCCATACGGGCAGTAGCTAAAAATCTTTTACCTATTAATGTTTTGGCTTCTCCGGAATTGTGGCAATCACTGGAAGCTGAGCAGAATTTTACTGCAACCGTGCAATACAAAAAAATGTGCAGGTAAAAACAACCTGTAATAATCAATAAAAATACACAATGAAATTATGTGTCTAACATGAACGGAATGATAGTTTGTAACAGAATTTACGATTCAATACAAAATTCAAAATCGTATGAATCAAAACAATTATACAATGCTTTAAAGGTTATAAAAACATTATTTATTTATTGATTTATTTTATTTTTTTATTTTCTATGAAAATGTGTTAAACTGTATAAAAATGTATAAAACCGTATAAAAATATAATAAATTTGAAAAAATCTACGGAAATATACATAGAAATATACATTTTTATACGGTTTCATAGATTTCTTATTTCCATACGGGCAGTAGCTAGAAAATGTTATACCTAATAATGTCTTGGCTTGTCCGGAATTGGGGCAATCACTGGAAGATGAGCCGAATTTTACTGCAACCGTGCAATACAAAAAGTATGCGGGTAAAAACAACCTGTAATAATCAATAAAAATACACAATGAAATTATTTATCTAAAATGAACGGAATAATAATAATTATTATTTATTCCTTATTATTTATTAATTATTTATTAATTATTTATCTAAAATGAACGGAATAATAATAATAGATTGTAACAGAATTTACGATTCAATACAAAATTCAAAATCGTATGAATCAGAACAACTATACAATGCTTTAAAGGTTATAAAAACATTATTTATTTATTTATTTTATTTTTTTATTTTCTATGAAAATGTGTTAAGCTGTATAAAAATGTATAAAACCGTATAAAAATGTAATACATTTGAAAAAATCTACGGAAATATACATAGAAATATACATTTTTATACGGTTTCATAGATTTATTATTTCCATACGGGCAGTAGCTAAAAAATCTTTTACCTAATAATGTCTTGGCTTGTCCGGAACTGTGACCATCACTGAAAGCTGAGCAGAATAACTCCAAAATCCATTCGTTAGAAACGATCATTCGCCATGCGAGCGGAGACGTGAAAAAGGTTTGCTGTTGCTTCGCAACGCGTTTGTTTCGCCAGGAACAGTGTACATTGTACATCTTAAGCGCGGCGCTGCTCTGCCGCTGCTTTCATTCGTGTTCTCGTATACATTATATCAGTATATCAAATACATTTGAAATAGAGAAATGAAAATATTTACAGGAATTACAATTATATAAATACGTATACGAGGAAGACAATGGCAATTTGAATCAAAAACAAATTAGAGGCTTTATCGGGGTTTTATTTATATTTTTAGAACGAAAATAGATTACGCTTTTAAACAAATTAGTATTTGCGCAAGATGTATTCTTCGCAAGCACTTCATAATTTCTTAAATACTGTCTTTTTTAATAATTAATTACGTATTTCTGAATACATTTTTTTAAATCATGGAAGCTCTGTAATTTTGTTTTATGTATTCTTTACGAACACTTTATCATTTCCTTATTATATTTTATTTGAATTCTTAATTAACTTCTTATGTATATATTTTTCAAAGTACTGGAGGCTTATGCAATTTTTGTTCATGTATTCGATATAAATTATTAATAATTTCTCTAATGAATAATTTTTAAATAATTTATAGATTTCTTATGAGTTACTTATGAATACATTTTGCAAATCTCTGAATATTTTTTGAATTTCATAAGTACTAACTTTAGGTGACATAACTTGTTTAATTTCTGAACTCTTTATAAGTACTTTAAAAATATTTTTATAATTTGAGTCTTTGGCAGTTTTGAATTCTTTACGAACAAGAAGAATTCATTTTAATCTTAATTTTAATTCACCTTGTACAACTCTTATAGGATTCTCAAACATGTGTAAATTAGGAATACTTTCGTATTATGCATGCCGTCTGGGAGAGGGAGCGAGAGAAAGACAAAGAAACTCAGCCAGTGGGAGCGGTATAAGCAGCACTATAGGAGTACAGACCGCTAGAATTCTACCTCGTCCTCTGCTAGAGGTACGTAATGGGGTAGCTTGTAAAGCAGAGAGTAGAGTACCGAGAGAGACAGAGAGAGAGAGAGTGAATACAGTGGTGGGCACGCTCTCTCTCTCTCTCTCTCCCTCTCTCTCTCTCTCTCTCTTATTCCTACTACCCCCCACCCCGAAAGCAAGCGCATGTGCGAGTGGCTGCCGCGGATAGAGGAGGCGCTAAAGGGAGCAGGACTACCTGTGTGGAGCTCGTAGTTCCCCCACCCGCTCGCTAACGTCGGGCTCGGTGTCGGCAGCGCGACCGAGGCATCGTGCTGACGAGGCTCCGTATGGACTGGCAGAAATAGTCTGGCTCTTGAACGAGCAGCAAGTCAGCTCCTCTCTAGTGTTACTACTGTATACTATAACCATTCTCCTCCCGCTTGCACGGTGGCGCGTGAACTTGCATCCCCCTGTTTAGCTGAGAGAGATCGGAGCACACTCCACTCGCGGAGGTATCATCCCGCCGCAGCAGCAAGTCGTAGCAGCCGCAGTACACCAGATATAAATACAGTGCGTATGCGTCTTGACGACTGGCACAGAGTTTCTCTTGGCCCACTAACACCCTCACAGTGCTCGACTTTACTTCAAGACACACACCTACACGTACACGCACACGCGCACGCACACGCACACACGTCGACACAGAGACTTGGACATCGATTTGTAGTCTATAGACCGGTCTCTCTGAAAAGCGGCAGTGCAACAGCAACGGACCTTCTCCGTTGTTAGTCAAGATTATTGTGTACTGCCACGCAGTGTTTCCGTTGTACAGCAAAGTGTATCAATCAGTGGACATTTCAAAACCGTCATTACGTCTCAGTCCCGCGGATTGTCTTAGATTCTATTTGTGTTTACGTGATCACTGTTCGTCGTCCATCACGATGCTGAGAGACGAACCGCTGATCGCAGCCATGAAAGAGCCAAGTGTAGGCAAGCGGCGGATTCGCTCCTACTCCATCCCGGATAAGATTGACGCGATCACACGCGTATGTAGCGGCGAGAGTAAAGCCTCGGTCGGCCGTGACTTCGGCGTACCCGAGTCGACTCTTCGAGGCTGGTGTAAAGCCGAAAACAAAATTCGCAACCTTGCTCGTCGCACGTCGTCGCCCAATAGTAATCCCACGTCACCGGCATCGTCGAACGGCACGGAGCCGGTCGCTAATCCAACTTGTGGTATCTCCAGCTGCGAGGACGACGATCTCGGCAGGCCAGGCCCATCGAAGCGCCGGCGAATGGATAACGGACACGTGGTTCCCAATATCTCCTCTTACTCGCCACCACATAATACTGACAACCCCGAGATGAAGCCGAATATGGACTACATGCACACTCTTATCAACATGATGAGCAGTGGCGTCCGCTCGGACAACAATTCGATTCTTCAGCAGCAGCTCGACGCTCAGAACGCAGATAATCTAACGAAAATCTTGCTTGCTCTCCAGAGCAATAGCATCACCAGCGGCCTCGTGCCCCAGACTGTCGGTCTCGTTGAGAATGGCCTTCAGTACAACAAGAGCAGCAACGGCCAATCGAACAAACTACCCTCGATCGCTAACGCGTCACATTATTCCGTGATCGCCCGAACCACGCAGATGGACAACAAGACGTCAAGGAAGAGTCTGCCGGCCTCTGCCGAGGTTCCCACCAGCCCTGTACCGGAAAGACCGAGGAAGACCAATGAGTACCTGAACGGCGTGGTTGGTCAACAACGGGCTTTTCAGTCGTCTCCCTCTGCGAGCGGTACCAAGAAAGACAGTAGCAGCACCTTCGTCGCGACGAGCAGTGCAAACAACAATGGCACCACCTGCACGAGCAACAGCAGTAGCAGCCGCCTGTACCAGCATCCAGACATGGCATTCCGGCCGTTGCTCTGGCACACCCAGCAGCAGTACCTGCTCGGCCAGCTATCCCTCATGCCCATCGGCCCCGCCATCGACACAAGCAAATACTGGCTCCTTCAAGCTCATATGTATCGTTTACATAGCGACATAATACACAACGGTAACAATAACAACAACAATTACAACTACAGCAACCACAACGACGAGGCGGAGAACGGGGCTCGTGGCGCCCCGGATCTGAGCATCACGGCAGCAGAGAGCGGGACCGCCAACGAGCCGTCAGAGGAAACAGTTGGCGTACACAATATTACCGAAGAAGAGGCGATCGACCACGGACGTAAATACGTCGAATATCTGGAGAATTCCAGTGATCCAGCAGTCAGCCAGGTCTACGTGCTCCAGACCAAGAACGTGCTTGCCAAGCTCACCATGAATGTCAAAAATCGACAAAATCGAAAAATAACATAGTGTGTTCTATCATCAAAAGAACACATCCGTAACCCGGCGGCGATGCTCTGCGCAGACTTGCAATAAAAAAAAAAAAGAAAAAGAAAATGTATTAAATCATGTATTGTGCATAAAGCATTCAAAGAGATAATAGTGTGAAGGAATTTCTAATGGCTTCTTCATTTTGTAAATAAAACTGCGGCGTGCGGTTATTATTTTCACATGAGATATTGAATATTCCTACCTACATGCAACAAAAACATTTGCGACTGATGCAAAAAGAGAATGAGATATGTCCGAATATACAAATATTCATTTGCGAATAAAAAGATACAGTATAAATGACAAATTTTGAATTATTATATAATATTTATTAACCTGTTCATCCATCCTGTCCACCTGACTCAACCTATCCCAATGTCACCTGCGCTTACTCTATATGATTAAATACGTCATATACAAAACTTTTTTTGTCTAAATGCATGTTTACACTTTTATCAAATTTTACTTTTTTATTTTTACGATATTATTACATTAATTATAATATATAAACCAATAATTAACTTGTTAACTAATACTAAAAGTACAAAAAAAAAAACATGAAATTTAATACTCAAAAGCTCTTTACAATGGGTCTGATGTTTGCACCGTTGGAGTGCAAAGAAATAATTTTGCTTCCTCCTAGAGGAAGCTTTGTGATAGTAATTTTTTGAGTTATCGTAAAAACATGTTATAATTTTTTTTCGAGGTGTCAGGAATCGAAATACATGATGTTTGAAAAATGTCTGTATGGATGTGTGTGTGTGTGTGCATGTGCGTGTGCGTGTGTGTGTGTGTACGCCTGGATCTCAGCTTCTTCTCGTTCGATTTTGACCGCGTAGATCTCATTTTTTTTGTTTTTTTTTTGTGTGATGGCGGGTCAAACATTTTTTTTTTGATTCGCCGATGCGTTTTTATTTTATTTCGAATTTTCAAATTTCTAAAAAATGGATTATTGCTTTTCTTTAATTATAAGATCGTGAGATTTGAGTCGAATGGAGACTATTCGAAAGAGTATTAAAATACCTATATTTTCTAAAAAAAAAAATTTTCTCTATCTATCATGGTTCTTTTGTTATTAACCAAAACGAGCTTTTTTTAGAAAGCCTATAATTCCTAAACGAAACGGTCAATTTTTTTGAAAAAAAGTATGATATTGCCACAACCTTATCATTTTGTCTTCTAGTTTTTGAGAAAAAAATTAAAATGTGAAAGAAATGAGTTTTGTATGTTAAACGATTACGGGTGTAAAATTGACTTAGTCGCTTTGAAATTCCTTGTAGAGGTAGATTTTGGATAGATCTGGGTCGAGTTCTTTGGGCAAAATGATTAGTCCAGAAATTTCAGAAATATTTGAGGTTAAAATTTTTTTAACTTTTTTTTCAAACCGTAATTTATAGAGAACGGCTTCATGTAGCAGCTCCAAATTTATAGACAATTTTGTATGTGATATAGATAAAATGTGTGTGTATTTTCATCAAGATCGTACGATTACTTTTTGAAATATTTGATTTAGAAAATTTTCGTATTTTACAAAGTTATTTTCGTTGTGGCATGATAACAAGAGAAAACAAAAATTTGTTTAATCCTGTTGAAATTTTTTGAAGACGTAGGGTCTATATATTATCGTATAAGTCCTTTGGGTAAAAGAATTGTCTCATGATTTTTAAAGATATTCAAGGTTAAATTCTTTTATATTTTTTTCAAAATCGTAATTTCTCAATGACGACTTCATGTATCAGCTTGAAATTTATAGACTATTTTGTATGCGATATAAGGAATACCTGTGTAAAATTTCATTCAGATTATATGATTATTTTTTGAGATGTTTGATATTTAAAATTTTAGTATTTTTGAAAATGACTTTCTTTGTTGTCCCAAACACAATATAACTACATTAAAGTTGTTTCAATTTCTTTGAAATTTGGTGGCGATGTAGAGTTTGTATATTATTTATTAGGAGAGTTCTTAAGTTAAAAGAATTCGTTTATGAATTTCAGGGGTATCTGAGGTTAAAACTATTTTAGCACTCTTTTAAAATCGGAATTATTCGCGGAAAGAAATTTGGGCGAACCGATGTCCACCGGCGGAAGTCGGACACGCCTATTTTGATAGAAGCGGAGCATCCAACGGTTTAGTGGTCTTTGTCAGAAACTTATTAGACTATTAAGGAACAAATGTCTCGCTGGAAGTTTTTCCTAGCTTCAACTTCCCTCGATACTTTTTTCCGTTAAAGTTAAGAAAACGTAATTAGCGATCGCAATATATTTGCAATTAAATAATTATTAACAATTATCGATTTACATCCTTTTATGAATCCCATAGGCAACGCTAGAGTATTCTGCGCGTCCCTGTCAAATTTCAAAATATTTCGATGATATTTGACCAAGTTTGGACGATTAATGTTTTTGAAAGCTGTTAAAAATAGATGAACAAAATTTTCAGTTTCTAATTTTTATATTAAAAAGAAAGTCGAATAAAAAAAATTCCTTCTAGGTAAAAATACTTCTTCTCATTCCCTACAAGGTGATATTTTTTAAAAATTAATTTGGCTACATTGAAAATTTAGTCAATTTGACAATACTTTTACGGGTTTTCGAGCGCTAACCCCCTTATTGCATCCGGCCCTTCAATTATCGAAATTCAATTTTCATGTTTTTTCGTCATACTTCATTGTTTTATTTAATTAATTAATAAATTATCACAACAATCTTTTTTTAATAATAATGTATCAAATAAAATATTTATAAAACAAATATTTAAGATACAGAATTTATTTTCCATTCCCCTGCATATCAAAACATTATTTTCATTATTTCATTTCTCGAGTCTCGACTTTTGTACCAGAAAGATAACAGTGAATTCAATAATGACATCGACTCGCAGCGGAAGGGAAAACGGTAGGAAGCTAATTTATAAGCACTGATTATTAACTCCTCATGGCACTTGTAAATTAAATATCAATAATTTTAAGTATAAAGTCTCTACAAAAAATTTTTTCCTTTTTTTAATTTTAATTTTTCTCTTCTTATATAGTCTCTTAAAAAATTGTGAAACCCACAAGTATTCTACGAAAGTCATACCTTATAGGCATGTGTACATTATCATTCCTTGCAAATTCTTTAATTTATTAAGGCGGTCTTACACCTAGTGGCTTCTGAGGCCAAAATCAACTATAAAAAAGAGAAAAATGTTGTTTAAGGTGGCTCATGCGTTTGGTGCCGTATCAAGTCGGGGCCCCGCAAGGGGCTTCTTTATTATTGCCAAATTAAGTTAACGTATTTTACACAAATTTATTGTAAATAACTTCTAAATGTTCAAACAAAAAAAAGATTTTATAAATAAGTAAAAACTTTGCTAATTTGGGTGTGCGCATGCGCAGTAGCACATTTGTAACGCTTATTGTTAATATATTTTTTGTTTGGTCGTTAACCTATAATTCTGATGATATCATTAGATTCTTCACAAAAAAATCTTTAATTTCATATATTGTACATTAAAAACTGCTTTTTTACAAGTTACTACGAAGCAATAAACTGTTCATTCCCATAAGGTTATGTGTTAAACGTACTTATTTATAAACTCAGTTTTTTCGATAATTTGGTCGTTGACCTACAATTTTCTTAGTACAGATCGAAAGTTTAATGTCTAAAGAACATATTTGTTAAGTTTAAGATGTATCTGCTTTTTTATAAGAAATCGCATGAGCCACCTTAAACAATATAAAATATAAATCCTATAAATATACTCTATTTCTGACAAAATGGCCCAAGACTTAATCTGTAGACCAATTTTACTCAGAGATACAGCATTTTCAATTTTTTTCATTTGGCGTCATTTTTTAAAAAAGCTAGTTCATGGATTTGGATGGGGGAGGGCCTGAATTACTTGAAATTTATTAAACTATAGCAAGAAAAGTTGGAAATATTGAAAAAAAAATTTTTCAATCATCTCAAAATGCTAAAAATCACAAAAATTCTTAAAATTAAGTAATTAAAAGTGGTTTTTAACATTTTAAGATTATTTAAAATTTTTTTTTAATATTTCCAACTCTTCTTGCCATAGTTCAATGCATTTCAAGTAATTGAGGCCTTCTCCCATGCAAATCCATGAACTAGCTTTTTTAAAAAATAACGCCAAACTTTAGAAAATGACATTTTGAGAAATAAGCCTTCAAAGAAAAATACCATATAACTCCAAAAATAATCAGCCATTTCATCCCCATTCTTTTCCTTCTTGAAACTCACTTTCCTGTATATCTGTTATCTGTTCTCCCATATAAAATGGTTACAACAGAAGCTCTGGCACCTTGCATGGATACTGCTAAGTCAGCAGCATTCGATCCATTAAAAACTACTGCTCAATCTGCCCTTCTTTTGTACTTTTGATTCATCCACTGTTGAGTCACTTTTTAACACATTGTACTGAGTTAGATTGTTATTTATAATACTAAGATAAATATAGAATATGCGCCAGGTCTTATGAAATATAAAATCCCAACCATCCAAATCGAAACTTAAGAAGCCATACTGTCATAGACAAAAGTACGTAAGTATATAAAAGCCGATAAGCCTATTTTTTCAGTGATCACTTGATTACACATATTAAATATTAAAAATATCTTGAATTTAAGCCTGTATTCTTGTGAGCAGGCTTGTCACTTTTATGTGTATAGATACATCTTGACACTTATTGCAATTCACAAATCTTCTGAATTGAATTATATATCCTATATAGTACGGGCGCTGGTGACCTCTGAGTATTTTTTTCGAGGTCCCCTCGGTACCTCGGGTTTTTTTTATGTTTTTTGGGTCGCTGAATCAGAATTTCGAGGGTACCAGGCCGAAAAGTGGTCAGGTTATTTATTATTAACATTTTTTATAAACAATATAAAAAATGTTATATTTTCGATTTTACAAAAATACCAAGCTATTCTCTGTCATTTTCTGAGCAAAAATGCTCCTTATCAACTTTTCCCTCTGACCCATAGTTTCCGAGAAAAAAATTCCCAAAGTTTGAAAAAAAGATGACAGAGAATCGCTCGAAATTTTTGAAAATTGAAAAAATATTTTTTTTTTAATTTTTATAAAAAATATACAAAATAGTACAAAATTCTCTGTCATCTTCTAAGCAAAAATGGTCCTTATTAACTTTTCTCTCCGACCGGTAGTTTTTGAGAAAAAAATTCCCAAAGATTCAAAAAATCACATTTTTTCAAACTTTGGGAATTTTTTTCTCGGAAACTATGGGTCAGAGGGAAAAGTTGATTAGAAGCATTTTGCTCAGAAAATGGCAGAAAATAGCTTGGTATTTTTTTAAAATCGAAAATATAACATTTTTTATATTGTTTATAAAAAATGTTAATAATAAATAACCTGACCACTTGTCGGCCTGATACCCTCGAAATTCTGATTCAGCGACCCAAAAAACATAAAAAAACCCCGAGGTACCGAGGGGACCTCGGAAAAATACTCAGAGGTCACCAGCGCCCGAACTAATAGTGAGTTAGACTTAATATGTCACTTTCATCTTTCTTAGAAAAAAGATGTATTTATTTTTATGCGATAAAAATTTTTACTGTGTCTTCTTTAAAATACTTAATTCAATCTTGCCACTGCACATGTTTTTCAGTATTAATTTTCATACAGCATTGAACTGAAACTGTATACGCTGAAACTGAAACTGTCACTGTACGCTTGTATTATAATTTCACTTACACTTTTCAGACAGATATCTTCACATACACAATACATTACATTTTTAGTCCTAAATTCACTTATGGATTCAAATAACCAAGCACTATGAAAAAAATCTTTCTTCATCAGAAAGCAAAAACTCTGCAAAACAAACTGTTGAAATCACATGGTTATGTATCTTGGCTTATTTGAGATTTTGAGTGGTCAGCTGTGCAACTCTGTTGACACTATGGTATTATAGTTTTATTCCATGGTATAGAAAAGTGAGTATTAATAATATAGTAACTTACTGTCAAATTTCGGTAACGGAATGGTCACTTTACTAGAACAGAAGTGCAAAATTGTCATAACTCAAAAGACGATTCCACTGTATTTTAAATTCCAGAATATGATTGATATTATTTTTATAATAAACCCTGTATGTAAATTTAATTATTCTTTTTACAATTCTTATACTAATAAGTCTTAAAGTTTTTTGATATTTTAAAACACATACAAGTAAACGTGTTCCTATATTATATATATCTCAGAAACCTATAGAAAAGGCCAAAAAAAGGAAAATTAATGTTTTCGTTATTTTAAAGATAGTAAGATCTTTTAACGATATCATTTTGAATTTTTAAAATTTTTTATTCAAACGAGATTTTTTAGATTTAGAATAACATATATAATTAAAAAATTAAAAAAAAAAATTTGATTTTTTCAAAATTTTTAGGTGTAAGACCGCCTTAATCATATGACTTTACAATTGTATTGTTAATTAATCATCATACCTAAGAAAATACACGTTTGATTATATTATTTCAAAAAATTTTACAATGTAATAATTTTATCGAGTTCCTTGAAGAAACATTCAAATTTAAAACTTTTGTGAATAACAATACTACCATTAATAATGATATTAAAAATATACTATAATAACCTCTCATAACATTATCACACTATGTAATTATTATTTGCTCTTAAAAAGTTGTGAAATCTATCTCAAAAAACGTTTTACAAAAGTTTAAACTAAGGCAAGTATTAGTCTCTCTCTCTCTCCCTCCCTTTTTCTCTCTCTTTCCCTCCCTCTCTTTCTCCCTTGTCTCTCTCTCCCTCTCTCTCTCACTCCCTCTCTCTCTCACTCCCTCTCTTTGCCGCCCCTCTCTCTCCCTCGCTCTCTCTCTCTCAATATCCGTCAAACTGAGTACCAAAAACTTTAATGAGAGGTTAAATATTGCTTCCTCCTAGAGGAAGCTTTGTAATAGTAAAATTTTCAACTTCGTGAAAACTCTCTATAAACATCATTAGAGGTGTTAGAAGATTGTTTCACATGATTTTAGAAAATGCCTGTATGGATGTATGTGTGTGTGTGTGTGTGTATGTATGTATGTATGTATACCGCTTTATCTCCGGATCTGCGCGGTCGGTTTTAACCATCAGGTTCTCATTTTTTTTGTTTTTTTATTCCGAATTCGGGAAGAAAATCATTTTTGATGATTTACTGATTCGTTTTTGTTTTATTTCAAATTTTTCATTTTCGAAAAATTGATTTTTGATTTTTTTTAATGATCGGATTTAAATTTTTGAATCGGATGGGTCGCATTCGAAAGAGCATAAAAAACCTATAATTTAAAAAAAAAAAATTATCTAGCTATCACGGTTCTCTTGTTATTAACAAAAACGTGTTTTTTTTTTAAATGCTAATAACTCCTAAACTAAACGGTCAATTTTTTGGAGAAAATTCACGATAATGCAGAATATAAATTGCTATAATCTGTGAAAATTTTAATCCATTCTGTTGGTTAGTTTTTGAGAAAAAAATTAAAAAATGGAAAAAATGTATTCTCTATGTCGCACGTATTATGGAGTAAGCCTGGATTAATCGCTTTGTAATTTCTTATAGAGGTAGATTTTGTATAGATCTCGGCTAAGTTCTTTGGGCTACATGATCGGTCCATAAATTTCTGAGATATTTGAAGTTAAAATTTTTTTAACCTTTTTTTCAAATCCTAATTTCTCGAAAACGGCTCTATGTATCTGAATCGGATGGGTGGCATTCGAAAGCGAATTTAAATACCTATATTTTCTAAAAAAAATTATTTTTCTAGCTATCACGGTTCTTTTATTATTAATAAAAATTGGTGTGTCTAACCATTGCGGGAGTAAAAATTTACTTAATTGCTTCAAAATTCCTCGTAGAGGTAGATTTTGTATAGTTTTCGGTCGAGTTATTTGGGCAAAATGATTGGTCCATAGATTTAAGAGATATTTGAGGTTAAAATATTTTTAACCTTTTTTCAAATCGTAATTTCTTGAGAATAGCTCTATGTATTCGAAGGGAATGGGTAGCATTCGAAATAGAATTAAAATAGCTATATTTCCTAAAAAGAAATTTTCTTTTATAGGGTATGTTATTATAAAAAAAACGTAAGCATTGAAAAATGAAAAAATAAAAAAAATGAGTTTTGTATGTGCAACGATTGCTGGAATAAAATTGACTTATTTGCTTCAAAATTTCTTGTAGAGGTGTATTTTTTAGATTTTTATGTCGATTTCTTGGGGCAAAATGATTGATCCATAAATTTCAGCTATTTGAGGTTAAAATATTTTTAGTAAATTTTGTAGAGATGTTGAGTTTGTATATTATTTATTATATTACTTCTTATGGTAATAAAAGAATTCGTTTATGAATTTGAGAGATATTTTAGGCTAAAACTGTTTTAGCCATCTTTTCATATCGAAATTTTTCGAAAACGGCTTTATGCATATGTTACTAGAAAGTGGAAATGACGCGCGATACGCACGCGTGTTGTTTACTTGCTTTTTCTAATTTAATAAGCTATTAGGTTCATTATTTAAAAATATTGCAACGAGGTATAATAAAGGTAGGTTAATGAAATTGTCGATCACTCAAAAAACATGTATTTTTTTATGAATAACTAAAGACGGTATTATTTAAATAAAATTAAAAATATACCCCTACAGCGAGTTTTCAATCATTATGAAAGCAGATAAGATTATGAAAATAAACAATTTATTAAAATAATACAGATGTTTGTTATTTCTTAAAGAACTAATTATTTTGAAATATTTTCGAATACTTGTTTTTCAGAGAATATTTCTTAAATCGACTCAAAATTTTAACCACTTATTACACTTATTAAAAACTATATTTGGTTTAAATTTCATTACATTTTATTCATTTGTTTTTGAGAAAAATTATTTTATAAAAGTATAAAAAAAGGAATTGATAAATTAGTTTGAAGAAGCTACGTGCCAATGAATTGGCAGCGGTTTTTAATATAGGCTTTGACTTTTCGTAAATATCTGATAAAATTTTTATGAATTTTAGAAATAAAATGAAGTCATAATAGTTATATAATTAAAATAATTTTCGCCCACACGGGCGTAAAGTGCGTAGGTTCTATAAAGTTTTGTAGGAGTATGTGAGCTATTGCGCCTGTTAGGCGTTAAGTAGTATGCCGGCTGGCTGAATATTTTTGAAGTTACAACGTGGGCGTAAAATGTAATTTTACACGCAAGGTACTAAAAGTTGTATTATTCAGTCAAGTTATCTTATGGGTACTTGACTACAATAAATTGATTTCAGTACTTTCTTGTGTTTAATTTGTATAGAAGAATGAAAACATTTGAATACATTTCTAAGAACAGTCATACAGTTGTTTCGGAGAGTTGTTTGCATTACTTGACTATCGGTAATTGATTTCACAACTTTCATTTGTCTGATTTACAATGAACAATTTGAATATACTTACATATTATATAATTGAAATAATTTTTGCCCACACGGGCGTAAACTGCGCAGGTTCTATAAAGTTTTGTAGGAGTATGGGAGCTAGTACGCCTCTTGGGCGTTAAGTGGTACTTATGCCCACTGTCTGAATATTTTTAAGTAGGTACGAAAAGTTGTATTATTCAGTCAAGTTAACTTATGGGACTTGACTACAATAAATTGATTTCAGTACTTTCTTGTGCTTAATTTGTATAGAAGGATGAAAAAATTTTAATACATTTCTGAGAATAGTCATACAGTTGTTTCGGAGAGTTGTTTGCATTACTTGACTATCGATAATTGATTTCACAACTTTCATTTGTTTGATTTGCAGTGAACAATTTGAATGTACTTACTTACATATAATTTGTTCAGCATACAATGACTCAAAAGGAGTAAAAGACTTTTTCAGTGGTATTTATTTGATTTCTTTTAATAAATCATAAATATTATTATTTTATAGATTATACAGAAAAAACGTCTATACTTGTCTTATTTTATACTTTCGTAGAAAGTTTTATATTAACAATATTATTATTGGTACAGTCATGAAAAAAATTATTACCATTTGCAGAGAGTGCTTATTGAATAGATAAGATTCGAAGAAATAAAAGGTCTAGAAAAAAATTGTGTTGTTAAAACGTACTTAAAAAATTATTTTTTTTTGAAAACGTGTTGATTGTATTAAAAAAATATTTAATATTTAGGTAGACACAAAGAGCGCTGGCGATCACGTGGGTCGCATCTCGCATGCATTTTTCCGCTGTGTGTGCACGAAGCATGTAGCCTATAGGTATAGTCGAGGTAGCGGTTACGGCTGCTGCAATAGTACTCATGTGCAAGCAGCGCTATATGTGAGATTGCCGTTGCCGAATGCATCAGTGTTGACTTTTTTTTTTCTTAATTCTGCAGTTTACTCCTTTCCGCTTCGCGGCATTACTGATTGTGCCGCGAGTACTTGTATGTTCGTAATTGAGATTGTATAAGTATATGTAGTCAGGAACACTCATGAACAGATATTATTCAACAGAATTTGAGTATTCTCCAAAATTTCAAATAAAAAAGTTGTTGATAATATTGAAACTTTTTTTCTATTCAACGTGAGTTGAGCCTTTCCGAGAGTTTTTGTTGATTGCGTGCCGTCAACTCCAAGGATTGGTATAGTTGAGTGTTGCCGCTTAATGTTGAGTAAATCCACAGAATTCTTGGAGATGAATGAGAGTTCCGAGCCTGAGTCAATGAGTATTCTTAATTTATGAGATGTCACCGGTGAGTCGTACCATGCCAATGCAGTTGCAAGTAAAGTGAGTTGAGGAGTTGAGTAATCATGTTGAGTTTGACCGTGATGTAAGATGATTGCACCATTGTCCTAAACTTGAGTTGAACCGCTTGAAGAGATGGTTTGAGTTTTGCTAATTCACACATGTTCACTGTTACACTTGCCGCCGGTGCCAAC
This sequence comes from Torymus aiolomorphi, assembly GCA_036365515.1. Taxonomy (NCBI): domain Eukaryota; kingdom Metazoa; phylum Arthropoda; class Insecta; order Hymenoptera; family Torymidae; genus Torymus; species Torymus aiolomorphi. The sequence continues at coordinate 139,001,026 of CM070877.1, forward strand.
ACGTGGTTGGCAACATAACCTCTAGTATGGTGAGAGTTTTTACCTTGCAATAGAGTCGATTTTACTAATCGTCGTTGCAGCTTGAGTATTGCGTGAGTGAGGAGTGATGTGAGTTTTCTGTGAGAGATTGAGTAGAGCCTGTTTGAGTTGATCCAGTGTTGAGTTGAGCTAGTGAAAAACTTGAGAACAACCGATGAGATTTTGCAGGTGCGCAGCGGAGAGATGCTCCTCGTGGCACGGCTGATGAAAAAGAGAGCGAGGCCTTGATCCACTTCCTTCTTCTTGGTCTTGACGATTCACTTCGCGAATCAAACTAATTCCTCTCACATTTACATGTGAGAGCGCGAGAGAGACCGAAATAGCGCGAATATACCTTGTTAATCAGTGTAGCGTCCCGGCTGTTCCGCCGGGAGGCCGCGAGGTGCTGCCGCGCCGTGGCAGCGCCGTGAATCGTGCCGAGCTGAGTGTAACCGCGGGAATTCAAATTATTGAATTCCCAAACAGTTGGATTAGAAGCGGCGATGACGTAATGCGAGAACTTGACTCTATTCCAATATTAGATGATGGTAAGAATATTGCAATAACATTGTGATGTTATTGAATTATTATCATTATTATAATTGTTATTCTGTTCGCAGCTGCTATCGATGAAAGTGATCCGACAGTTCAGAGCTCGAAAAGACAAGCACTCACAGAAAGTGCCGAGGAATCCGAAAATAAAAAAGGTAACTTTTAAATAATAAAGGAAACGCAGTAGTTAACCCGTTAAGAGTTACACTTTGATGTGCATTTTCCTCGTTAGCTACTGCATAATCTTATTTATGCCGACTGATCTGAATTAACTGACTGAGAATTGTAATAGAAAAGTTAAAATTAATTATTTGTTAATAGCGAAACGAGCAACGAAGGAAGATTTAGATAATATGGAGAAAAGGATAAAAAAAAGTTTAAGTGCTATGAAAGCTAATTTGCAATACGAAATGAGAGAATTTTGTAAAAAAATTGTTATAAATAGTATCGTGATACCTGGAGTAACCGAAAGTACTACACAGTTACCTCCGCTACCTTTTGACGCACTTACAGATTTTACAACATTTGATGAAAGTATTGCTACAGATGAAGAGAAAAAGAAGTCTTTGGTAAAAAAATTAATATTACAATATGCTAGTAGATAAATATGGCTGAATTTCATATATTTTAAATTTTGTCATGTACATAGGTTGTTTTAATGACGAAATTGAGTCTTGGGGAGAATTCCTTCCAAAATAGTACTGCTAAAATATTGAAAGCATTACTGACAAAAAATGTTCAACTTCAATATTCTGGATGTGGAAGGAAGGTCAAAGGAGTGGGCAAGAACAACTTTAGCTCTACCAATACGTACAAATGCATGCAAAGTATCTATTTGTTGATATATGAGTATCATATACTTAGATACTACTAATAGAAAATAATTTCATAAAATATTTTATTTTCAGCATTAATCGACCGAATGTATTCCCTTGAAAGTGGAAAGTTGTTATCATATGTATCGCGGTAGTTCTCTGGAGCAGGTGACCGAGATGGAGGAAACACTATAAGAGCTGCTAACCGCAGTATTCAAGAATAATAGTTATAATTTGTCAAATCTATTTAAAATTTTTAATTGCAAACATGATGTTTATATGTTAGTTATAGTATTACGTAAATAAAAAATACTTCATTTAAAAAACAAATGGTTTATTATTTTACATACTTTTAATTATTCTATTTTACCAGTTCTACATGTAAAAATTTAATAACTACATAAAAAATAAAGTAGAGTAATAATAATTAACTGGTAAAATAGAAATACTGGCAGTAGTCCTTATTATTTGTTTTATTCATATTATTAACGAATCAAAATGGATAAATGCCTAAAATGGACGTTACTGGGTCAATAATCGCAAAGCGTATTTTGCCAGTACTGTAATAATACACATGGGCCATTCTTATCACTCCAGTAATAAACGAGTAATGGGCCAGTAGTGGTAGTCCGTACCGCAGTAGTGGCAATATGCATCGGCCAAGCAACGGGCCAAGATAGCATTTTTTCATCGCGACTGCGTTTTTAGACTGCCAAAATAAAACTAAGCCTGTTCATTCTCTATAAATGGATATACAGACTTCTAATGAGCCCAGAATGTGGCTCAGAAAGTTATAAGAAATGAACACCTCCCATTATTTATTTATAAACGTTTTATTGCAAAATTTGAGCCGGCTGCTGCGAAAATGAACAGGCCTAGTTTTATTTTCGCAGTCGAAAAACGAAGCCGATACGCTAGCAGCCGGCTCGAATTTTGCAATAAAATGCTTATAAATAAATAATGAAAGGTGTTCATTTTTTCTAACTTACGGAGCAAATGTTTGGGCTCATTAAGAGTCTGTATATCCATTTATAAAAAATAAACAGTCCTAGTTTTATTTTCGCAGTCGAAAAACGTAGCCGATACGCTAGCAGCCAGCTCGAATTTTGCAATAAAACAACTACATCTGTATCTGATGACAAAATCAAGGCTTTTTTTATGCCATTACTACAACCATGTAAAATATGGATAATTATTCGACAATCTGCTTCTTCAATATCATATCTCTGTAAAATAGCAAACGTCTGCGAAATTTCTTGTAAATTAGACTGGCATGGCATTTCAGACGTGGCACTGCATACTATCTCAATGCTAGGCCAAATTCTGTGACAATTCTTTAAAATATACGTTCTTATAAAAAGTTGTAACATAGTTTTATTCTTATTTGAAGACCAAAATAAACTTTCTTGTTTAGGCATTGGAACTTTTTCATTTATTACGTGGATATCTATAGGGTGGTCCTTGTATCTTTCTAGTCTTTCTCCAAACTTCTTCGAATTTTCGATGTATGAATCAAAAATAAAATCTATCCTAATCACTCCTTGCTTTGATACAGTTGAAATAGAACTACAAAAATTACTGATAAAGTCCCCGAAAGTATTCATACTTTTCCATTTCAATTGTCGACATTTTAACATTACATCTACGACTGAAGTATAATCATTTAAAACATTTGGAAATTCAATCTTCTTATTTTGTTTTCTTTTTTTAATGTTCCATCATCATTATATAATAAATTATTTTGAGTTAACTCAAATGAGAGCAATTCTTTTAAATTATAATTTCTTTCCTTAGCTATATCCACTATTCTCTGTGCATTTTTATTCTGTTTCGTTGAAGAAATACTCTTAGGTGTATTTTTAGTTTAATTAATTGTATTAAAACTTGGAAGATTTATTTTAGATATCGGAGCAGATAAACTTGTTGATTTTTCTAGAAATCGGTCGTTATAAAAATGTTCGTAAATGTTACAACTTTCTTGAAAAATATTTAAAACAGCTTCACTATTTTCAAATCTAGCTAACTCCTGAGTTACAATATTTCTTAGTGGTTCTTTACCACTTTTGAAAGGGTTGTAATGAGACACAATAAACTGCATAATCTTATCAACTTGTTCTTCTGAACGTTGAGTATGCGTAAAACTAAAATCTTGATGAATTTGCAATTCATCATTTTCGAATTGTACATGTGTAATTTCTCTAAAATAATGTTTTACCTTTAAAATTTCATGATAAGTAAGATTCCATGCAGCGATGTATTCTTTTTTCTGTGTGCTAGCTATAATGCTAGAACTACTTTTTTGAGATCTGTTGATCGTTTGCTCTAAAGCCTGATCCGTTCCAACTGATGTAAATGATATGGGGGATCTTTTAACAGTAAATTTACCAGACAAAAACTCTTCATATAGCTCTGGTTTCGTTTTTTCTAATTGAGTTATATCACTTGCATACAAAGAACACCAGCGGGTGTAATTTGTGCAGTCAAAAAGATAAAAAATTGGCAGTAACTTTTTTACAGTTTCTACGTGCAAGAGCCAATCACTCGATCGATCTGCACGTATCACATCCCTCAATATTTGCACTAATGTTGAAACGTTGCTCCAGTATTTAAATAAAGGAGATTCCGCATTTCTTTTTTCAACAAAGTTTTTGAATTTCGTAAGAACTATACTATCAGTTTGTTTAAAATTATTAAAAAATGTTTTACCTTCAATAAAACTTTCTTCGGCAAATGAATCTTGAAAGCAGTTTAATGTTGTAAGTTCATCGTTGAATTTTTTTAGATCATCTGCACTAAATTTACTTAAATCAATTTCTTTAAAAAATTCTTCTAACTGAAGGCGCTATAATGCTTCCGCAAGCATAAAGAAAGCTTTAACAGATCTGGAATAATGCAAACCACATAAAACTTGATGCACTACGTTGATTCCAAAAGATTCAGTTTCTACAAATATGTATTCTGCGCCACTGTCTGTTAAGTATTTACCAATGCATGAAAGTAAGACTTTAATCATATGAAAGCTTCCAAGCATTAGAGTAATATTTTTAAATTCATCTTTTCTAATTAATTGGATTTGTCGAGCTATTCTATAGACACCTTCGTCACAAAATAAAGCAAAATATTTTTGATCAAGTTGACTTAAAATGTTGTTAATATTACTCATAGCTGTATAAACGGTGGAAATTTCAGTGACAGGAAATGGCAATATTGGTAAAAAACGAACTTTTTGTAATTTTCGGCAGTCATCATGTAAAATAGAATTAAAGGCCGACCATGTGGGGGTTACTTGAGAATCTTCATCGCGATTCAAACTAACCAAGCTAAATCTTCATTTTTCAATATTTCAAATGTTTCTGGAGTTACTAAAACATTTTTTTTTGTATTTTCAAATAAAAGCGTGATTTCTCTAGCAGGTTTATAAAAATTTTGAAGTGTTTGACACATCAAATCTTTATCAAATGATCTTCTTGTTATATTTACAGATGTATTTGAAACATTAGGTTTTAGTGAAATTACATCTGAAAATTCTTGAAATAATACACACACAGTATCGTGTGTACTATTCAAACCAGATTGTGAGGCTTTGTTGTGATCGAAATTGTCGAATGCTCCTGTAGTAAATTTTGTTTTATCGAAGTGGCTGGGGATTGGAATATTATCAGAATGCGATGTTATAGTATACAAAGCTAAACTGTTTTTACATCTTAATATTTCATCATAAGAAATACTTAATCCAATGTGATTAAAGCTCTGTATTAAACTTTTGCTTTTACAAGTATTATGTATTGCTAAACCAGTCATAATGTGTAGAAGAGTTTTAATTTTATCATTTTTTAGCATGTAAAAAATTATCTGATATAATGACTTCATTTTTAATGTTTTATAATCAAAACCTGTGTTTTCATTTTTTTTTGCATTAGATTTATTTTGAATCTCGTTGCAAACTTCTTTTTTTTTATAATTAAACAATTCACTGAAAAATACTAGTAATGAATCAGGGATTTCTATACTTTCCCACGAAATTTTTAAATTATTTGCATCGTAAAATTTATCTCGTAGTTTTAAGTCGACATTGTCTAATGATTTTTTTATCAATTTCACAATTTCTTTTAAACTATTTTGAGGTAGTAATTTTTCTAGGAATGTATATAAAGGGATATTAGAGCTATAAATTATAGCAGATTTACAATTAGTGGATGGAAATGCAAAATTTATTTTTTCACCAAAAGTTTTTATTATATACTGTTCTACCTCTTTATTTTCTATTTTTTTACCTGATATTAATCGCAGATTGGCTTGGTCACGAATATGTGATAATGTGAATATTTCTCCATTTTGCATTTGAAGAATTATTGAACCCATACCTTTAGAAATTGCTTCTTCTTTCTCAGCAAAATCACTCATATTATTTAGATTATCATCTAAATTATTATTCTGCACCTCATGATTACATTCTGCACTAAGAAAATCGCGTTCTCGTTGATACTTTTGTTCGTATACACGTAGGCAATTTTTATGATACAGTATATCCGCAGAAAATACATCTTTAGCATCTTGCAAGTGTGAAGTACAAGTAAAAACATCGTCTTTATAAAATCTTGTAATTTCAAAAAAGTTTTGAGCATGAGGCATTTCACATATACGTAATTTTTTTTAAATTTTATTATTTGAATCTATACCACATATAATACATAAATCATTGTGTACCTTACTTGCATGATTTGTACTGTTTAACTTTGATCTAGTCAACTTTTGTGTGCTATTAGAATTATTTTGTGATTCAACTCTGCTTGTTTCATCCACATCACTTTTTTCGCATAATTTTTTCGATGCACTCAATACTTTATTTTTATCCGTATAAGACCGGTAACAAGAATTTGTCATATGATAATGAAAAAATTCAGTAGATGGAAAACTTTTAAGTCTATCGTAAAACTATATCTTTCCGTTGATCAGCAGCCCATCGAATAACTTTGCAACCATTTTCACTGGTTTTTAAATTTGTTCCTAATAAACAAATTATACATTTAGATTTAATATAAATTATATTGTTATCTGCCATTTTTATATTAACGTTTGCCGTCAGCGCGGTGCAAAGCAAATGCAGCAACTGAGGAAACTAAGTGCGATTATGACTCTTCACGAACACGTTGAAACGCGGAAACGATGCATGTTTAATCACGCTGTGCTTCGGCCGTGTGCGCCCGGGCAGCGCGCGTTCGAGCCGCCGCATCACGCCGAGTTAAGTCCGCGCGTCAACTAATAATCTTTAGGTGCTATTTGTGAACTACCTTTTGGTTCTACGAAAAATATGCATAAATGCTTTTTTGTAGAAAATTAAATTTGTTACAAAAAATTATTTTTGTCAATTTTCGTTAAATGGCTTTGTTTTCCATGTACAGTTGAAAATGCATTTTTTTGCATATAACATTGTTAATGACAATTAAAGGAACCATTTTTGGGCTCCGTAACAAAGAAAAATCGATTCTACGCCCCAAAAAACTTATTAAAACAGTTAGTTACCGAGAAGATCTAAAATTTTTATTAAAATCCCCTCAGCGGCCGGACTAATATTATAGTATCTACATCATAGACATATAAGAATAGACCGCGCGAGTGCCGGGGTGTCCCGTAAGTGGCAGCGATAGCGCAATAGAAAGAGACAGCTGCATATGGGACCCCTCTGTCCTTGTCTAATCGCGCATGCGCGCTGGCGCTCTTTCGGTATGAATAAAATAGAGAATGAATAGAAATAGAAGTTCTTATATTGTGTATATAAAAGATAAATTAAAATCTATAATGTAACAATAGGAAAACATTAAAATTCAATAATTTAATATTAAATTGTTAAATGCTGTTCATTATTTTTATTAAGTATGACAACATGACAACATAAGTACATACTACAGTATTATCATATACTGTAATAAAATGTAAGATATTATTAAACTGAAAACAATACGCAAAAAGCTATTACATATTTGTAATACATAAAAATAATAAAATATTATTTCCCACGAAATTTATAACCTAATCTTGCACGCATTTTCTTTTCGACTCATATCTTTATACATTCGTGTATAAATGAAACACCTTTATCTTATAGAATAATCGTACTATTTAAATAATTTTCTTTAGTCTTTCTTGTTTCTGATATCACAAAAAATTACTTTGTATTTCGAAATCACATGTATACTTATAAATATTTTTAAATTATACCATGTTATTGTCCTTTAAAAATAGTGAACTTATTATTCTGCATACGTATTTTTTGGCTTTGATCTTGCAATATTTTACCTTCATGTTTTAAACGAATATCTATATATTTTGGTATAATTAGTAAAATTAATTGATGACGATGGTTCATAAATAGTTCTTGTTCAAGAAAATGTTCGTCGTCATCTAAAATTGACTTTGGTAAAATTTTCAGTGTTTCCGTAATCAGTTGCGCATTGACATTTTTCGTTATTAAATACTTTTGTTTTCAGATGATTTTTTCTGTACATTTGCAAATAAAGTTCACATCATAGGATGCGTATTTCAAACCTCCATAATTTTTGGCTTCTGTTAACTGAGACTTATTTGTACTATTAGTTGTATCTAATAATAAATCACGGCATTTATCACAGTGAACTTTGCTTATCAAAATACGTGCAATTGCACCTGCAGTATGCTTAACAATATCTTCTGAGTATTCAGAAAAGCACCAGCCTTCATTTTCAGTCTTAGTATAACTGTGTTCAAACATATGATAATTTTCATTTTTTAGAAAATCACCAACGTTAATGGATTGCGGTTTACTCATTTTTATGCGTTTATTTTTAGTAGAGTTTACACTTGTGTTACTACTTTTTGAGCATTCACCATTAATATATGGACTTTGTACATTAGTAATATTACTTAATGCTACACGTTTCTTTTTGGTAGGGCTTACTTCATTGCTCCTATTTTTTGACGATATATCATTATTGTTAGTACATTGTTCTTCGGTAATGCTGATCTCTTCAGGAAGAAGTAGTGTTTGATCTAAAGGAGTACAATTTGCTGATAAAGATGTTATGATATCTAATTTGTTAAGTAATAATTTCTTATATGCCGAGTTATACTGAGTTGTAGTGGGATTGTTATTAAATCCATTCATTCTTCGTATAGATGAAAAAAACATTTCAATATGATCCTGTGATAATTTGTAGCTTAGTAGATATTCAATGATATTATTTTGTATTAAACAATTAGCAAGACTGTATAAATTTTTCAAACAAATAATAAGTCCTAAAAATCCTGTGCTTACAGAGTCACTCTGCAGAACTGACTTAAGCACCGTAACTTCGCTGTTTGTATTCGTACTATTGTTTGACTTTGTTTTCTGTTTTTACTTTTACGTTGATTTCTAATTTTTCAATATAGTCAATGTACTCATTTATTTTTTTTCTTCTCGCTCGGGTAGTAAACCAACTCGCGGGAAAAATCTGCTACTTTCGCCCCTTGTTGCATAATGTATTATTAAATTGAACCTTTAAATATTCAGCAGCATCAAATTCGTCTTTTTTCTTTAAAGTATATATCAACCCAGACAAATTTTTAATTTTCTTCTGTTTGCGTGAGTTTTTATTATGAGCAGCTGCAGTCCTAGACCTTTGATAAGCTGAGTATCTTAGAAATCGATTCCAAGCTTCTTCACTAACAAAATCTTCTCGACATAAATATTCTGTTTTGAAACCATTCATGAAACGCACTCTTTTTGCTGCTCTGATGTCACCGAATGACTGTTTCCTAAAATTATAATTTATATTACATATAATGGTAATGAAAAGTAGTAATATGTTACACATATGTTATGCATGAATAATACATTTTTATTAATGCTGTGAAAAAATTTACCTTTTCTTACTATTTGATTCACTTCTTAATGTTCTACCATTCAATATTCCAGGATTATTCAAAGGTTGTTCTTGAGTATATGTTTCAGTCACTTTTTCAGTACTTGATTGCAATATGTCTTTAGACACCTCACTTTCTTCAGAGTCGATAGATTTTATCAAGGATATCTTATTTGTGTCCAGTTCAACCTCTTCGTTTAGATGTGACTGTAAACTTACATATTCAAGACAATTACTTTTTTGAAACTCGAGACAATTTGTTAAAAGAACCTCATCTGTACATATTTCAGTTTCATTTGTATTCACTTCTAAACTCTCTAAATCTTCTGTTACATCACTTACTTCGCAATTATTAATACCAATTATTAAAGTCTCTTTTGTTTCATTTTTTCTTGAAAGATTAAGAAAATTTTGATTTTTTAGCTTAGGTACAGCTTCTTTGCATAACCGCTTTCTTTGCCTGAATTCATCACAAAAAAGAAATGATTCTGCATCAAAGTGATCACTGCATATGTATGCAGTTTTAAAATTAAGAGTTTTTGATACATTTATAGCATCAATCCATTTCTGCTTCATTGATTCATTTTTGGGGAACCTGCATTCACAATAATAATCATTTTTCAGGATAAGTTTGTAGGTTAAGACTAACTGTAAACTACAAATGCAATACTTACATGTGAAAAGTTCGTTCGCATATTGGACTCGGTTCCACTTTACAAATAAGGCATTTTTTTGGCATTTTGCTTCTCCGCTCTTTTCATACACAAAATCAAAGTAAATAACATTTGGAGCAAGATGGATAATAAATACCTACAACAGACGACGCGACGCCTCGCATACAGAGACAGTACAATATACGCGTGCCCCGCGCATGCGCGGTCAGACAAAGACAGAGCGGTCCCATAGGGGAAGGCGGGGCATGGCGTGTCAGGTAGGTAAGTTTGGCACCCTCATATTTTTAATATTAATGAATGCAAAAAATGTAATTTTTACATAAACCTAATTAGATATGCTTTTAGAATTTTCCTCTATACTTTTGAGATTATAGATAATGTTTAACATTTAATTTAATAAGATTGAAAATCGGTGCTTAGAAACAAGGTTGACTTCATTTTTAAGTCGCTTGGAGCAACGTGAAAATGATTTTTTTCTAAATGAGACCAAACCTATTTGATAGTTTCAACTTTTATCTTTCAAGCCCTGTTTTTGTTTTTTTCAGAAAATCTTTATAAATAATATAATTAAAAAATGAAAATGGTATTAAAATGGGGCATGACGTGGCACCCTGGCGGGGCACGCGTGGCACACTCGGGCGTATCAGTGCGCCGCGGCGGCCGCCGAGCGAAGTGATGTAACCTACAAACCAAAAATGGAGCAAGATGGGTTAACAACTACGCAGTGCAATAATTTAGTTTTAAGTAGTTTTTAGTTTCAATTATTACATTAATAAGTAAATAACGATTATTTCGACTGCGTATTAAGTTATAGAGTAGAAAAAACAATGGTAAGGAAGGAATCAATTGTAGATACTCAAACTGCCTTTTTCAATGGTCAGGTAGTTCAAATATGCTACATAGATGAAAATGATGCGAAATCTTTAAATTTAAACTTATTGTAATAATAATGATAATTTGTTAATCAAACAAAAGTATTATGTTGTGATCATATTTTATAAGAAGGAATTTATAATATAAAATCATTTATTAAAATGTAATAATTTATTTTAAAATAAAAATTGTTATGTTCCTTAAGGGGGTCCGAAAGTCAATTAAAAATTCAAATTTCGCGCCACAATATAGCAGACGAAAAAATAAATAATTTGCCTATAACAAATAGTAAAAACAATATTACGGAAAACCAGGACTGCATTGCCCTCCGTTACATTATTATCTATCATTTTACAAAGTTTGAAGTTTCTATATAAATATTTCGCTGAATGGCATTTGAATAATGTCTCAAAATCAAGTAATTCAAATGCCATTCAGCGAAATATTTATATAGAAACTTCAAATGTTGTTAAATGATAGATAATAATGTAACGGAGGGCAATGCAGTCCTGGTTTTCCGTAATATTGTTTTTACTATTTGTTATAGGCAAATTATTTATTTTTTCGTCTGCTATATTGTGGCGCGAAATTTGAATTTTTAATTGACTTTCGGACCCCCTTAATAAAAATAAAATTTTAAATTTTCAATAGACTGATTAATTATTTGATTTTTGAAAATTTTATTATGGCATAATTATTAAAGTATTAATTACTGGAAAAAAGAATTGAAAAATACCTATAGTAAAATATTAAATTTGACCGTGCCATGCGTGCCCCGTCGGGTGCCACAATCCACCCGCCGGTGGGGCACGTAGAGCATTTTTTTCAGAATTTCTTTTCTGTATTTTATCAATAATTAAAAGAAAATGAAAAAAGAGTTAATAGTTTATTTTATTTTATTTTTTTCTAATCTAATTATTCCGTTTTTGTACATTTTGAAATATACACGGTTTAGTTGTTATTTTTAATCAAAGTTAGGGTGTCACACGTGCCCCGCCCTCCCCTATGCATCTCTCTCTTTCTATCGCTCTATCGACTTCTCGGGCTGCTCGCGTGGTCTATTTTAGTATGTCTATGATCTACATCGTGAAACGGGTTGCTTCAGATCAATTATCGCTACTATTCCCCAGTCTTCCCAAACTTAATTTTATCAAAAACAAAAATGTGATAGGTCATTCTTATGTAAAATTTCATACTTTACAACTTTTGGGACTCCTTTTCGATATCTCCTGTCGTTCTGGAGTTATAAGCGAAAAAACCGTTTTCAGGGGTGGCTTTTTGCCAAATTAGGGGTGAACCCGGTGTTTTTGGTAGCTGCATTTTTTACCATCGTTTTTAGACGGTGTGTTTTACTAATTATCAAATGCAGCTGTCTACCCGACATTTCGATTTGAGCCCTTCGTTTATTGGATTATTATATGGAAAAATCTGGATTTATCCGGTTTCCTTCAACCTTTTATATATTTAATTAAACGGAATATATATTTGCTCCGGATGGTTAATTAATTATTGTGTTGTAAAGATAATTTAGTATTATAGAGTAACTCCAAATATTGCGCTATCCGTGACGGATACATCCATCCATGCGAACGCAGTTCATCATTCAGTCAATCATAAGAGCGAGTCCACATAAGAGTCACAGGCCTGTGCTTCTGTGCTTTTGTGCCAAGCGAAAAAAATAGTTGTCCGACATCTAGCATACTCGTTACCCATTGCTGAAAATGAACATATTGAACTTCTGCCATGGGTCATAAGTATGTTAGATATCGGACAACTAGTTTTTTTCGCTTGGTACAAAAGCACAAAAGCACAGGCCTGTGACTCTTATGTGGACTCGCTCTTATGATTGACTGAATGATGAACTGCGTTCGCATGGATGAATGTATCCGTCACGGATAGCGCAATATTTGGAATTACTCTATAATACTAAATTACGTTTACAACACAATAATTAATTAACCATCCGGAGCAAATATATATTCCGTTTAATTAAATATATAAAAGGACTAAAGATCAAAACATTCTCTAAAACACACACTTGACGGGCACGTGCGTCTAAGAATTTGTTTCTGCATTTTATTAAATAAATAGCTCATCGATATCAAATGGTCGTGCAAAACACACCGATCGAAATGCACAGTTTTATATGCGATTGGGAAGAGGTGATTTTTCTGAAAATTATTTCACATATAGTACATACACACTATCATAGATTAACGCGTAGGCTTATAAGATCATTAAGATAGAATATTGAAAAATTACTTATCTCAATTGAGTTTTCTTAGGAATAAAAATATTAGTTTTTTTTATTTAATCATAATATTTTTACTAAATTAGTAACGAATAAGGTTTAAGATTTAAAATTAATAATGTAAAACAAAAATGTTTAACGTGAAAACAGCGTAAGCTGTATGATTTTATTATGAAAAAATCATTTAATTACATTATTATTTCTTATAGTTTGTAAAAAAATTTGTTGTTAAAACAAGAGTACAAGTTTTTGTAACTTGTATGCGATAGTTATGAATACGTATTTACGTATACATACATTTATTTATATATATATATTTATATTTTATCATTCATTCATTCATATTTAACATTCGCACTGAATAAACAATTTGTTAACGTTCCGTAATGTACAACAAATTAAATTTCGTAATGGACATTCGTGTTAACACTCTCTACAAACGCTCTCTCCGGTACACCGTGCGAGTCCTAATTAGCTCTCCGACTGCTGTTCCTTAATTTGTATCTCGGTCGACTAAACATGATTTGTATAGTAAAAATAAAATTCTATCTCTACATTGTAACACTGTACAATGATATATTTAGAATATTTAATCCTTTAGCAAAGCTACGTAAGGTGAATCCATTTCTAAAAGTCCACGATTCAAAAAGTTTTTAAAAATTGACAAGCAAAGTCAAACTAGTAATTCAAATTTTGAAAGCAGTAATCAGTAGGATAAGCAATCGAAGATAATCACAAGAACTGACTCGACTTTTTCTAGTTACAGTTATTTGCGCGATAGCAGTTCTTTTTATTTTTGTTTATTCGCTTGCCTTTCATCCAATCTTCGCCCGAGTCGAAACTGAGAAAAGTATAAATTTTTCATTTTATTCTTGTTGCACCATTTTACATTTTATGGCATATTTAATCTACATCATTAAAGTCTACTCTCCACTTCTGTACGGCTTCGCGTCGTGCGTCTGGCACTAATTGCGACCGCATCCCACCTAGAACGTTGCCCGTCGCCTCAGTCGCGAGTATGATTGGTTTCACGACCGATGGTGGAATCTGACGAAGCACACCGCCGACAGCACCGGAAACTCCCTTCTGTTCATGCTCTTCGCTCGCAACCCTCAGCAATTGGGTCGCTGCCTCGCCAAGACCCTATACAAATATATTTTGCATTAATAAAGAATTTTTTAAAACTTGATACTTTTCAGTAAATTTGTATCATGACTATTCAATTAAAATTCATTTGGTAAAAGTTTTTGTAAAAGTACCTCCTTGACGAGAATGATAGCATTGGACATTCCCTCCCTAATATCCAATGGTGGTTGACGTTTCTTCCGTCCTCTTCGACCTTTAGGCCTACATCTAACACTTGGTCCAGGACTAACCATGTCGTAAGCCGTTTCAGCTGTGCTCTGGATTGCGTAAATTAACCGTGAAGTCAATTCCAAAAGCGCTGTCGCTGTCGATATTTTGAAGCTGTGGACACCCCGTTGCAGACCTCGAACAATTCTACCGTCCCTTTGGTACTGTTCAATTGGCAGCCAGAACAGGTCTCGTATGCCTTGAACTAATATGGAAAAAATGTATGAATAACACTTTGATTTATTCTTGTCAATACATCACATATAAGTGTTTTTAACAGGTTCGTTACTGACAATGTATAAGGTTTTCTACTCCTTCATCCTACGCAATAAAACTTGTTAATGATAATGTATACATCAATGTCAATATGCAATATTATTTTAAATCTTGGGGTCAGTATGCCGTTGAATATAATAAATCTTAAAATCCTACAGAATGAGAAAATCATGATTTAATAGTACATTTCGACACGGGTGCGGAAGGTGATTATTTAACTCATGTGGCGTTTTTCGCACGAGCGAAGCGAGTGAGAAAAGTCACATGAGCTAAAAATCTTCTTACGCACCAGTTTCGAACCGTATTTTATACCACGAGAGCCGAATAATCATATTAAAGTTATGATTTTGAGGTTAGAGTGGTATAAAAAAAGTTTTATTTAACTGTCGAACTGTTCGATGTCATAAAGTACGGAAAACCGCATAAGCGGCATGAGTCGTATTTGACTCATGCCGGCCCAGCGGAAAAAAATTTATGAGGTATGAGTCGTATTTGACTCATGCCGTAGTGAACCTGTTAAAATTAAATTTGATATATCAGATAGCACAATGCTGTACCGATGCATTTGTGATAAATGTTAAAGAATAATATTTGGATTTTAAAATGTATATTGACGCACTAAAATAGACTGTTTTACTAAAATCTAAAAAAATTTATAAGGTTAAGTATTAATATCATTAATTAGTCACAAATATTCTACTAATTTTTGTGTCAAAATAACAAAGCTTACCCAGTTGAACAAATGAATACATAGGACCCACACCACTTAAGAGACTTGGGATATGATGTTTCTTTATATCTTGCATCCACTCAGCTAACAAGAACGATATCAATTTATCTACACCGAGTATTCCTTGGCGGTAGTTAATGCTTTTCAGTCTTATTTCTGAGTTATTCAACTGCGCTAAGCCCATGAGTAAGCCGGCCACGGGTCCACGACTAAGATCAACGTGCTTGCCATGATAGTCAATTCTCACTATAACTTCTGGATTAAAAACTACGCTCCTATAAAAAGATATTCGTAAATAATTTAATATTATGTAAAAAAATTTTGAATGAGTATAATAAGAATAAAGAAAAATCTTGTCAGGTGTAAAGTAAGAAAACTTACTTAAAATACACAGGATGACTGTATTCTTGAGTTTCATTGATTATCTTCGCATTGGTCCTGTTCTCTTTTACATTATTCAATTCATCATCTGTCAAAATCAACAGGTTTCGATTAGAATTAGCGTTCTCTGTTACGTCTACCGAGTGAACTTCATCTGGCCCTTCATTTACGCTCATTACAGGTGGCTGATGTGTGGGTGTTCCTTGCTTCGAGCCCGGCGTTGATGGTGCATTTTTCGACCATATCGAATGATCGGGATTGGTCGCGACACCGTGACTTGCTAAGTCGGTGAAGAAGGTGATCAGGAATAGCAAGCTGTCTTGATCGATGTTCAAACGCACTGGTAAAAGACCTATCTTTATGCTGGTTTCCTGCGCAGAAAGTTTAGGGTCGGGCCTCTCATCAAATATCTTCAACGTAAACATATTCGCCTGTGACTGTCGCGGCCTGTCCTGGCTGCTGTATAGGTATAAAAATTTGTTGATATGCGACTTAGCCAACCGGTCTCTTATCTCGAACTCGTTCACGATGAAAACGTGGCGCGATGCCTCGACCGTATTTTCCGGGTAGATTTCGCGCTGGAAGCGCACTTTGTTCAATTGGAATTCCATAAGAACATCTTGCTCGCGACCTGGACCACCTCGATCAATCCAGTCAGCAGCAACTTCTCGAATACGAGGCCGAGGAGAATTTGGCACACTACCAAAGTGAACTCTGTGGGGCGAGGATTTGTTATACCTTATACCCTCGGTAGCCGAACGACTTCTGTAAAATTGGTTTTAATATATATATATATATATGTGTGTGTGTGTGTGTGTGTGTGTGTGTGTGTGCGTGCGTGCGTGCGTGCGTGCGTGCGTGCGTGCGTGCGTGTGTGTGTGTGTGTGTGTGTGTGTGTGTGTGTGTGTGTGTGTGTGTGTGTGTGTGTGTGTGTGTGTGTGTGTGTGTGTGTGTGTGTGTGTGTGTGTGTGGTGTGTCAATATATTTGTTTGCTATGTCTGTTAAATTTGTAAACATTGAATATTATTAATGAAATTTTAGCATCTCAAATAATTTATATATCTTACTTTAATTTTTTATAATTATAACTTTTGTTTTCTAATAAATTAAAATTTTGCAAAGAGTCAATACTTCGTTTATAAAAAAAAACTAAATTATATTAGAAAATAGTGCATTGTGCTACTAGGGAGGAAAGTTGTCAATATCATCATTCGAGGCTGAAAAAGTACTTTTTTCAACACGTGAAAAATGCCCTTTTCGTGAAAAATGCATGAAAAATGCCCTTTTCCTGCATAGAAAAGTGAATGGAAAATCGAGAATTTAGAGCGCCGAAAAATCATATCAAAGTTGTAATTTTGAGGTTAGAGTGGTATAAAAGTACTTTTTTCAACACGTGAAAAATGCCCTTTACGTGAAAAATGCATGAAAAATGCCCTTTTCCTGCATAGAAAAGTGAATGGAAAATCGAGAATTTAGAGTGTCTAGTGAGGCCTCCCGCAGTAGCGATATACCGGATCTCCCATCCACTTTTCATGCAAAAAAGGTTCTACTCCTGCACTTATTAAAAAAAGTACTATGTGTAACAAGGGAGCAATTGACTTTTTCAGACTTGGATGATGAGTTGGAGCACCCATCTATCACTCGTGTTGAATCATCATCCTCGCTAGAAACGGTCAACTTTCCTCTTTAGTTGCACAATGTACTATTTTTAATGAGTGCAGGAATAGGACGTTTTTTCCATGAAACGTGGATGGAGGATCGGGCATATCGAGTTGTAATATAGACTATTATTAAACTAGAGAAGTAAAGAGGTAACCAGTCCATAGCACATGTAAATTGAAAACATGTGCTCTGGGGTGGCCCTCTTTACCCCTGTATTGCGTATACTATTTTCCTCCCGCAACTCACTAGACGCTCGAAATGCTAGATTTTCCATTCACCTTTCTATGCAAGAAAATTACCTTTTTCATGCACGAATTGAAAATGTACTATGTGCAACAAAGGAGCAATTGACTTTTTCAGACTCAGATGATGATATTGTGCACTTGTGTATCAGTCAGGCGGCAAAGGCGCCCTCGTGAGACACACTCGTGCTTAATCATCATCCTCGCTAGAAAAGGTCAACTTTCTTCCCTAGTTGTAGAATGTACTAATGTACTTCATACAAAATTACCTTTCTTGACCATGACACCCATAATATGCAGAATAATCATTCATAGTTGTTTTTTTCGGAGATGGAGCCATTCCAAAATCTTTACCACCATAAATGTGCCAATAAAGTGTCATTTCGCATAAAGTATATCTCAAAACGGCTCCCGGAAAATTTTTTGGTGCTTTAAGTGCATCCGTTTTGCCAGATGGTGTTGAGAAATGATTATCTACAATCATGAAAGATTCTGAGTCAAACCACCGTATTGTGGGAATACCACTAACCGGCGGTATTCCCGTTCCAGCT
Source organism: Torymus aiolomorphi (assembly GCA_036365515.1). NCBI lineage: Eukaryota > Metazoa > Arthropoda > Insecta > Hymenoptera > Torymidae > Torymus > Torymus aiolomorphi. Next base: position 139,019,284 of record CM070877.1, read on the forward strand.
TCTTCACCCAAAATACAAAAGCCATCATCATCATCGTCCACATTAATAACTTGATCACCATCAGAACTAATAGCTTCTATTGCTTCCTCACAATTCACACGCATTTCAGCTGCCATTGCTTGCGCCGATTCATCGGGGAAGTAAAATACTTCTACGCAATTCCTGTTTCCCTGCGATTTCGGTTCCGTAGTTTCTATCGTATCTGAAAAAAAAAAAATATGTAAGAATCGTAATATATTGATTATATAATAAAAAATTACAATTTTAATGTATCTCGTTCACAAACGCTTGTAGATTAACATTAATATTATTTATTTTATTACAAGTTCTGTAATAGAAAATTTTAATGAACCTTTAAAAGTGTCTTCCATTGCCTCTTCCATCAATATATTAACTCGCTGAACCTGACTCTTGCTTAATAAGTTAATTGATTCATCGCCTAATAAACTCTCCCCATCCTCTGAACTTGGCACTGAAATATTCTCTGTACTTACAGTGCTTGATGCCATATCACCATCACTAGCAAAATAAGTCAATAAATCCATAAGTGCTTTAGCAGAATCAACACATGTGCGCAAATGAAATTCGTGATTGCTGGCTCGCAGATCAACTCTTGGCGCATTCCCGCACATCTTCTCATTCAATCTTAATGACAACTCAAATAAGTCTATGTTTAGAACACATACATAATAACGTTTTAAATCTAAAGCCACGCTCGTTTTATCTGATATAAAGAGAGCTAAGTCCTCCACAATAAATCGAAGAGTGGAAGTATTAGTTTGAGCAGCAATGTTGCTTGATACGCTAAAGTTACCAATTGTAATCATAGATCTCAATGGCAAATATATAGGCCTTTAACGAAAATATAAAATTTATATTAATTTTAGCATGTATAACAAAAGTAGTAATAATTCAAATATAATGAATAACATACCGATAATCAATAGCACAATCCCACAAATGAACGTGTAACTCAGTTAAAACACCAGGTGGTACATAACCCAGAACAGGATGGTCAGTAACATCCAAGCAATCAGTGAATTGTGTATACCAAGACTTATGTGGTGCTGTTACTCTGTGCATTAGAGTCGCTTGATTAATGCCAACACTAACTCTAAAAGTCTATAAGCCGTAAAATTGAATTAGATATCTATTGTTATGTTACTATATTTATACCACTCTAACCTCAAAATCACAACTTTGATATGATTTTTCGGCGCTCGTGGTATAAAATACCGTTCGAAACTAGTGCATAAGTCGATTATTTAGGTGGTGTGACTTTTTCGCACTCGCTTCGCTCATGCAAAAAGTCACACCAGCTAAATAATCGACTTTCCCACCCGTGTCGAAATGTACTATTAATAAAGATATAAATAATAACTTGTTATATACCTTTATTCGATGGGTTTCATGGTTTGCTTGTATTTTTATTGCTACAGATACCATATCTTTTTCTACCGAATTCGTCGAAATATTTGCGCCAGGTTCAGTTCTATATATTGTTTGTTCACAATGTCTTGGTAAGATACTATTTATGGATCGAAGTGGAGGAGATTGAGATGGCATTGATACTAAGCCACAATGATATAGTGCAATGTCTTTTACCATTACACAAACGTAACCCAAATTTTCATCACTTTTAAAATTGGATACAGAAAACAAAGTTGCATCTTCAATTTTTAATATTATTTCACCCTTTTGACCAGGTATAACATTACGTTTAGTATCCCTAACAGGCGTGTACATAGTGACAAGTCCTTGATTTATTGTTAACGTCAAGGCAACTTTACTTTGACCATTTTTCTGTGTACGATTTGGTTTTTTAAAGAGCTTCCTATCAGTTGCAGACATGAATGTTGATTCATCGTCGGTATCACTATCTGAATCGTATTGAATTGCGCTTTTGCACATAGAGAACCTTTAATTATACAAAGGATATGAAATTTTAGATTTCACATTGTAAATCGATTAATAAAAATGGAATAACAAAATAATTACTTGTGGTGGTATGATTCTTGCAATAACGCAGAAGGTATATCAAAACCAATATTCAATTCAGGTTGCATCATACGCCGTGGGGCAGATGGTTGCCAAAGAAGAAGATCGTTGTTAAATCTATTATAAATTAATTCGTACAAGTGTTTAGATGGAATTTGGACGGAAGCGCACGGCAAATTGATTTCTAGTTGAATTTTCGTGTTATGCGACCCTATTTCTATAAATTCAGTCATTTCTTGTCGGCTTCCCGGAATAATTAGTTCTTCGCCCTCTCTGTAATAGATATAAATATAATTAAAACTTTTAGAAATTTTAAGAATTTTACACATTGAAACAATTATTATTTCTGAAGGAAAATAACTTAAAATGCTTTTAAAAATTTAATGAAAAATAAGGAAAAACTAATTTTAAATATTAACCTAGTTTGAGCACCATCTGAGTTTTGAGATCGCGAGTGTGGCACCTTAGATTCATGTATAACCTTTCTTGCACTGAAGGGTGACGGTGCTTGTCTAGGAGTATTTTCTAATGTATCGTCCAAACTAGAATCGGGTTCGCCATCAGAACTATCTTCTAATGGACCACCCACGTGCTGGGGAAAAATTGTAATAACCACACGTGGCCATCCAAACCCTTCACCAACATTAGATAGAGATTCATCACTTCGCTCATCAACAGACGCTTTCCCGATTTCTAAAGGTAGATCTGAGTCGGCTTCTGTGTAAGTTAGCAAAAAGTGACGACATTGAATTTCGTGCCGCGCTAGGTGCGGTACGTGACTCTCAAAGGATGTGTGTAATTTAGCGTCTGTCAGATGTAGCGTAATATAATCTGGTCGAATATTTCTTCTCCATCCAGGCAAGCGATTTTCGTCATGCATCGGGCGCAAATCAGGAATAGGAAATCTACAAACATTAAATAGTGTTTAATTGTAAACGTTGACGGTATTGATAATCATAATGCGCAAACAGTCTAAATCTTCATTACACTTTTTTGTATGCTTATATTAAATAAAAAGATCACTATGTACTATTATAGCACGGCGTGACATAAATCCGTACTTATGTCACAGATAGGCGTGACAGCGGATTTATGTAAATGTGCTATAAAATATCGTACGGCACTAGTGCCTTCAGTGGCCCACTGCATTACCCTCGCTGCGCTCGAGCGCTAACAAGTCGTGCCATAATGGATCACTTATAGCATTAGTATCGTAATGTACTATTATTTATATTTAATGCGCATGAGAAAATAGTAAATAAAAGCTTTTATTACCTAAGATTTATAATGCATTTCAATGCATTTATTTTTATATCTGTTCGTGACTCCGGCAGTGATGGGCTTTCAACAGCTTGATAGAATACAGACTTAGTCTGTACTCAAACAGAAAAATATATTACTTAAGAAAAGAATAAGACCTGATAAAAATTACAAATATTTATTAAATTTTTAAGAAACTTACATTATCGTTTGGTGTAGTATACGGACTAGATTTGCAAATAGGCTGAAGGTTCAAAAGAGCTGATATTCTATTAATTATTGTAATATCGAATTCTCCTTGACATGGCTGCAGTGTGATTCTACAAACATAAATTATATATTAATTATATAGTAAAAACTAACGCAGTATACGTAAAAGCGCATTGAATTTTTCGTACACCCATTTCAATGTATATGTAGCACGGGTCGCTCCATTAGGCTTCTTCTATACTTGCCTTCGGAGCGCTCCCGCGCTCCTTCATAATTTTTCATTCGTTAACGTATAATATTTAGTGAATTAATGTAAAAACTTACTCAAATTTCGTGCGAGGATGGCTATATTTTGTGATGTGAGGTCGCTTTGAAATTTTTTCAGTATGGCTAAATTTCATTTCGAGATCTGGTTTGCTAGTAGTCATGTTAGCGTTTGTAGTATTTTCTTTGAAAAAACTAAGTAATTCTATGCTTATTGTATCGGCTGATGTTTCGTTATCAACCAAACATTCTATTACTTCAAAACTAGCTAAACTCAGAGTTCCAGATATCGATGAACATTGAGAAGTTCTTTTATTCGTTATTTCTACTATCAAAGGAGCCGCTAAAAGCCTACAAACATAACATTTTCAATTATTACTTTCCTACCAAATAATTAAAAAGGCTGAACGTTTATATATAATGTATATTACCTTAAATGGCTATAGGGACAAACTTCTGTGAAAACTTTAGATGCTCTATCAAAGTCGTTATTACCATATCCATTTACAGCAAATGTTCCTATTTTTTGAAAAAATTTGTCTGCAATTGCCTTCATCATTTCAATAGAGGACCGATTGTATTCTGTGCTTAAAATATCCTCATGCAACAACACTACTGCTACCGAGCATATTTGTACATTGGAGACTGTCATATCTACAGATGGATCACTGTCTACGCTATGTCTGAATTTTTGTCTTCTAGGAGCATTTGTAATTGAATTTTTTGAGCTCGCGCTACTTCCTATACTTTCATCCATACTGATGTTACTGCTTGTAATTGAAGTAGTCATTAATGCGCCATCGGTTGAGATCATAGGAAGAAAATCATCTTCATTATTATCCGAATCATCTGGAGACGCAGTGGACCAGCCCTGTGTATTTCGTAGAACCTGTCACATAAAGAATTTATTGTTAAGTCATGTCCATCACATTCTTATTTAAACAGGTTAGAATGTATGAAATAAATAAGATTTCAAATTATGAAGTGCATAAATTCGTTATTTCACGTAATATTCGTAATTTATAAGTGACGCGCATATGTTTTGGGCAGTTTTTTCCTTTTTAAAAAAAAAAAATTATTTTACTTTTAATATTTAGATATATCAAGATAATACATGCAAAAAACTTGAGTTATACAACAAATAAATAAGTTAACGATTGCGTAACAAAACTCAAAACAAATAAGAATTAAGACAAAATTCAATGTAAAGAAGCCTATAATTAGACTTCAAAATGGTAAGTTACAATGGATTATTGTTACAATATTATAATTCTTATATTTACCATTGTTTTATATCCATGAGTTTGGCGAATATCTTCTACCAGTATATTTTCAACTTTATTGAAATCGGTATAAGCCATTTTCTTCTGGTTTATAATTTTAGGTGTAACAGTATTAATTTCTTTCACAGTTGCTAATACACACCTTTGCAGTAACTCAATTAGAAGTTGCGTTTGTCTTGGGGTTAGAAATACCGTTAGAGAACCAAAATTAATCATTACTTCAACCTAAAAAGAATTTGAAAAAGATATTTTTAGTACTTTTCGATACTAGTGCGACAAAACTCGCTTTGCTCGGGCGACAAACTCGCACTCGTGTGTCAATCATTTTTATCGTCAATTATTTTTTTCACCTGTATCGAACATTATTTTTTGACACTCCATGCGTAAAGTGCTATTTTGCGCAGGCTTGCGCAACGTAAGCGTGCGTAAGAGTGGAACTTTACACACAGGGTGTCAAAAATAATTTTTATTATCAATTTAATTTATAGATTAAATATAACAATTATAATTACATTGGGTCCCATGATTCCTTCGCCCGCTTTCTCTTTTAGACGAACTTGTTGACGTCCTGATAATTTAGCAAACATAATCCAATTTGACTCATCTAAATTGTAAGTACTTTTTTCTACTGGTTGGGATATATTTTGGGTGGACGACGTTTGTGCAGGTGAAAATTGAGTATCTGAATTCTAAAAGAATATAAACATTAGTTCACAAAGAAATATTAACATATTATGTTTCATAACATTTAAGAACAAAAATAAGATTTCATCAAATTAGAGTAAACTATGATATTTTTATGATTCTTTTTTTAATCCACCTATAATTATTATACCTTCGAATCCGGTGTAGACTCTTTACTTGCATTTTCAGGATTTGATTTATTAGTGCACAAATATTCAGCCGTATAGAAAGTTACACCTTCTAAATACAAATGCTTTGTAGTAAAGGCAGCTGGTGTAGTTTCTTTGCTTGGTTCGGTTTTTTCTACAGGTCCTGTTGGATCTGATCCAGCTTCATCTGTATACTCCAGATTTTTTATCCTCATCTCTAATGCTATCCCATTCGGTGCTCCAGGATTCTCATGTTTTAGTGTAACGCAAGTGTCAACAAATTGTACTTGAATTTTTTTCAATACTGAGAAACAAGAAAACAATTGTGTAAAGATGTTAAATTAACTTAAACAAATATTTAAATGTTAATATAACATTAAGATGTTATTTACATTAAGAAGTTAATATAAAATTAAGATGTTATTTACATTAAAAAGTTAATATAAAATTAAGATGTTATTTACATTAAGAAGTTAATATAACATTAAGATGTTATATTAAACAAACATTGAAATGTGAACACAAAATACACACATCCACACGGAAAGAAAAATCTTACTACTACAAACGGCTTACCCGTGAAGTAGAATAGGAGTTCTCTTACTATTAGGATCTGACATCGGTCATGCGACCCTCGTGGTGGCGCGGTGAACTAGAGCTAACGCTGTACAAAACGGGCTCTTCTGCGCAATGTTGGCTATGGCTAAGGTATAGCTATATATATTGGCCACGCCCCCATGTCAGATCCCAAAGGCGATTTTAGCAATCGTACCTAGTAAGGGACTCATATTTTTATGGTATGGGTCGCTTGCTTTTAAGGTATGTTGCTTTTAATACTACAACAGTTAAATAATTATACGATCATTGGATGAGCGGCATACCACGGTATTAACAGCGTCCCATGATTTTAGTATACATTGCTCCCACCTTCGATTGTAAGGGAGCAATGCTACAGCTGTAACGGTTGCTACCTCCTAGTACGGAAATCACAACTAATAAGGAAGTATTACTTATCGATAATTGAAAGCATCGAATGCGTGGTCTAGGTTTTTGGGGTGGCCGATGATGGAGTCTAGGTGGTGCGCTCCGTAGTTTTTTGCATTAAGATATCAAGGCGCATCTAATACGTGGTCCAGGTCTTCGGGGTAGCCGATGACGATGTTTAGGTGGTGTAGTTTTTGGCTTCTAGGCGTTGAAACGCATCGAAAACGTGGTGGACGATGAGAACTACGGAGCGCATCACCTAGAGACCGTCATCGGCTACTCCGACCACCTAGACCAAGTATGGAATGCATTCCGACACCTAGATGCAAAAAACTACGTAGCGCACCACCTACACTCCGTTATCGGCTACCCCGACCACCTAGACCAAGTACGGAATGCATTCCGACACCTAGATGCAAAAAACTACGGAGCGCACCACCTAGACTCCGTCATCGGCCACCCCGAACACCTAGACGACGGATTCAACAAATTCCAACACCTAGAACCAAAAACCTACGGTGCGCACCACCTAGAATCCGTCATTGGCTATGCCAAACACCTGTACCACGCATTGAATACATGCCGACACCTAGACGCAAAAAACTACAAAGCGCACTACCTAGACCTCGTCCTCTGCTACACCGAACACCTGCACTGCGTATTAGATGCGCCCAAAGTTGCAGCGCTTGGCATACATGCTCTGTTTATAAGCGACCCATACCGTATATAAAGGTATGGGAGCCTTACAACTGTAGGAGGCAAGAGTGACACAAGTACTATGATTGGATAGAGCGCGTACCCCAAGACTGTCGCGTGTATACAGTATTTGTTATAGGAGCGCCATACTCTAGTACTATTGAACGCTACACGCTTTCAAAGTTTACACACGTACTGTAGTTGGAAGCGTAACACTAACTATGGTAGTATGCAATGGTCCATGCTACAGAAGTTAGATTTTCCTTTCTGTGCATATAGTTGAAAAAATAATTTAAACACCAATAACAGAAATAGAAACATATCATTCAATTCATGTTGTGTAAAATCATGCAAAGCATAAAAAAAGGAAAAATAATTCAATATTAATAAAAATATAATATTCTGTATTCTTTCAAAGAGCAGTATAGCATTTTTATTGTGATTATTAAAATTTAAGTCGTTATTTAGAAAATTTATGGTAAATTACTAAATAAAATTAAATATTTTATTCCTTATTTGAAATAGATGCTATATAATCACAGCTTTGATTTTCTTACTTGATTCTATTGCTTGGGTACACACTTCAATTCCATCTAATGGAGGAGCATTTTCAGCTTTTTGTAAATATTCTCGAAAATCATGAACCACGCTAGCAGTCATACTCTTGTTTATCATGGATTCAAACATTGAAGTTGGATCTTGCCTCACTTTTGGTTTAAGAATTAAGTTCAACCCACGAATCTGAACAAAAATTGAATCCTGAAATAAACTTTTCAATGGGATTGACACTTTTATTTCTTCAACGTATCCTTTAACAACTTCGCATGGAATTTGATACTTTTCTGCATCTTTGTTAAGTTCCTGTAAAAACATTAAATTATATTAAAATTAAAGATTTTGAAAACATTGTGAAACATAATACAAAGTTTTTTGAAAGATGTATTAATTTAAGAAAGATACAATTAATAAGGCTTAAAAATGATCACTTTTATGATACATTAAAAAATAAAAAAATATAAGATAAAGATTCATTTCACAATAGCATAAAATTTAATAAATATAAAGATTACATAAAAAATAACAGTTTTGCATTATTATATATAATAACATATTATGTAATATTTATTAACTTTGTAAAATGTTTTTGATTCTCTTTGAGAATGTTTAGACTTAAAATTTAGTGAAGTAATAATAAACCACTTGCAAGTATGTAGCCTTTAAACTAATCATTTGCTATTAATTTACCAAGCAAAGTACTAACTTTAATGAAAGTTATTATTTAAAAACTAGTTGGATTTGTTGTCAAGTGCTTAGTTTAATAATTATTGAGTGAGACTGAATCTTATTGTTAATAAATCAAATATTTAATAAAAACTAAAAAGCATTTCAGACACATACGCTAAAGGTATTCACATTTAATTTGAAGATGAATTATTGTTATTATTTTTAATTTTTCAAGAGTATAATTACTTTTTAGATAACTGTGTTGTTAAATATAAATTTAACCAAAGAACAATAATATTAAAAAACGAAAATTAAATTGTAAACAATTATTTTGAATCACAAAATAAATAATAATTATAGTTTTCTTTACTAATGAAAATTAACATGCTTTTTTGAAACACGCATTACAACTAGAATAACTTTGTGTTGATTTGCATGTATTATTGCTTTCTGCTTGCAAGTGCTATATCATGTACATGTCAGTCCATCGACCAAAGACAAAGAAACTCCTCAGTACCTCCTCATCGAAGTATAGGTCAGAGACAGTTGCAGACTGCTTGCGCACATTGACTTGCAGTTGATGACTCTGTAGATTTGCCGAAAGATATTTCCTCAGATAGTGCTTCAGTATGAAGCATATGAAAGCTTTGAGGAAGTTCTCAACTTTCTGCGGTATCTTGAACCATCCCAGAAATTCGTTTTGCCAAGGCATGGTGACTGGCTGCTAGGCTGTCGTTCACCAGGAGATCTCTACCATTTAACGTGTCTGCTTCTGGTTCCCAAACAACGAGGAGTCCCACAAAATCAAACGGAGCCTATGCTTCGTGCGTGCATGGATGTTTGCATGCGCGCGGACAGGCGGGCGGGCAGGCAAACGAGTGCGCGGGCGCGCGCAGCCTCAACATGCATACACACACTCACACACTGTGTCGACAACGCAGAGGAGCAGCAAACAATGAGCTTGCTTTCGGCTAGAGGCGCAAAAAGTTTACTACTCCGTCGGGGATCTCGTCGCGGGCCCAGCACGTATCGCGCGCGTGGGACATTAGGATGAAGCACCTGACGCTGCTGCTTGTCGGGCAACCTCGCTGCTCGTACTGTCCTATCTCGTGTCGTTCCCCCTTCTTTGTGTTTTCGTCCGTCGGTCCACGGCTGCGGCCGCGACTATGGGAGACGGGGCGACTTGATCGAAATCAGCTGACGGCATGCGCCTCGTACGTAACACACAGCTGTAGCGAAACTGCCAGGCAGTACGAGAGCTCCGATTCTCGCAGCGCGTGTGCGCTGCTTCGCTTCTGCGTCTCTCTTTTCCTCGCTTTCACGATTCTGTCCCACTGCCGATATTCCCTTTCCTTTCCTTCACCACTCTGCAACCTCTGATCGCTTCTGTAGGTAAATACGCCCTTTACCTCGTCGCTCTCCTCGACTTCATCTAAACACTTGACTTCTGCCCTTTGTCTCCTCTCTGCGCTACACGAAGCCAGCTCTCTTTCACACTAGCGCAGGGGCAAGTCTATATATCACACTGGCTCTTTCTCGTCGCGCGCGCTCTCGACATCATAATATAAGTATACGCACTCGGAACTCCGCTACATTTTCGAATTGCTTCTCCTCGAGCGACGATGAAAATAATTCCGAGGAAGAGGTTCGACGTCACAGAAGCGTGTATGGGTACGTCAATTCGCGTGCGCGCGACGTATACGTCGCCGTTGTCGTGCTCTTACGTATACCTATATCGGTCCCCCTCTGAGCTTCACAACACACACTTGTGTGTGTTGTGTCTGTGTTTCTCGATTGTCGCTCTCTTTCTCGCCCAAGCGTGTACCTATCTGGTAGGTAGGTATGTTTTTGTGCTATGGGCACTCGCACACGCGTTTTGTTGTTTTCCTTCTCTCTCTCTCTCCCTCTTTCGCTCCTAGTTTCCTTCTCTCACTGCTATACATGCGCACACAGCCGCAGCAGTTGTGCGCACAGCGTTGCCAGTTCTGCGACTGTTACACTGATCGCGTGCTCTCGAAGAGAGCGACTTTTCCTGCTGCCAACTGCGCGTTTATCTCGCTTTCCTCTCTAGCTTCTCCGTCTCTCCTTCATTTTTGTTTAATCTGCATTCTTTTTCTTCTATACGCGCTCGCTCGATCGGACCTCGCAGGAGAGTGCGCCGAGCTGATAAGTGCTAATGTGTGTATATAGGTACACAGTCGACCCGAGAAGTACCGTTTTTCTCTCGGATACTACGTATAAGTAAGTATGAGCTGCAACGCAGTTGCGCCAAAATATGTATGTATATATATATGTATGTAAGATGCGATGTGTATGTTACGCCTAGAGCGCGCACGCTCGCTATCTGTTTTTCGGAGATGTTCCGGGGCGAGTTTTATGATAGCATAAATCAGAAAATTGAGGAATCGCACGCGTCGATGCTTATTTTAGTTACCGTGTTGCATTAAAGCTACGTTGACTTTGTATAAAGCATCGACCGTTCGGTAATTATATCACAAAGTGCCTATTTTTATTTAGAAAAAATCTTTATTACTTAATTTGTTTATCACGCAACTTTTGTTATTTAAAACAAGTTAATTAAAAAATCTTTGAGTTATATCGGTTGATCACAGTAAAGTTCGAGGGCAGTGAACGAGTATCTATCTGACTTTCCACACGCGATCTCTCACTTCCTACCGATTTTTCGTTTTCACAGCTCTGTTAGAGCACAAAACGCGAAACAACTTTATCACAAACGTGATAACACTTTTCCGTAAAAGAAAGCGTTCCACGCTTTTATAATCTGTCCAGTTTTTCGCACTACGACGACCAATAATATAACACACCTATATTATACACTGATACACAAGGAGACACGACCCCCCGAAAACGCGAGAAAATCCTGCACTCAGAGATAGACGCTTTTCACTCCATCACGGCTCATAGCCGGGACACGAATGAAGTTCTGGACTCGGCCAGAGCATTAAGGAATGCGCGTCGAGTTGCATATAGTATACCTATTTTCTGTCCCGCCCCCGAAAAGCGGCTCTGTTTTTCCTATAGTTCCCATCATGATAAACGCGAAGCGCAGGGAGCCATGGGAAATGGGGGAGAGGAAACTGCGCTGTAGGGTTTTCCTCTCTCCCCCCTCGACCCACGCGCGGCATATAGCCCGTACTGTTTTTGGCTCAAGGTCGCAGCAGGCTGCGCACTGGGCCTAACCATCAGAGACCCACGCTGCGTGGAAGGTTTTTTTCTGACCGTTTCGGGACGACCCTCTTCGTATCGGTAGGTAGATATATTTGTGTGTATCTTGAAGCCGAGGAGAAAGCATTCTCGTGGAGATTAACGAAAGGAAAATATCAAAGTTTGTTCTTTTTTGATAATTAAAAAGGGAAGGAAAAACTTTGTGTGCGTTTTTCTTTTAGCTGAATTTCGAAGTTTGAGCTGAATGCGATATAGGTACGTATTTAGTGCAATGTTTAAACGACACTTAGATTTGTCGTTATCTGTCGATAACGAAATCATTTTTTGTTAAATAGACCTTTAAATGCGATACAGGAAACGGAGCAATATAGCGTGTAAATCACAACCATAACAATGATAAAAATGCCTTGCTTTAGTATTGCCGAGAAACGTTACCACTGTTAACTACTATAGTTTAATAAAGATAAAGAGCTGGCTTATCGTTCAGAACTAAAAGGCGGAGTGAAATGCGCTTCATAATGACGAGAATTCATTTCGAAAAGCGTCATACTTAACACACGCCTCGTGACAATTACGGTGGTGGACCCAGCGTCGTGTGTCGCACCACAGCGCGCCGCAGAGCCTTTATTTTGAATTTAAATGCCTTTTTGGCAACACTGTACGGCCGAGAAAACAGCCGTCTCGTATATGTATACACAGAACAGCTATTATATACATGGCTGATAGGCATGTCCGCATGTGTGTGCGTGCGTATAGCACAGCCTGTTCTGTTGTGCGCATACAGTTACAGGATGAGCGCGCCATTGCGCACATATGTTCTCTCGGGATTCGTGAACGACTCAGTAGGATATAGCCTCACCACCGCTTTGTTCTTTTCCACATCTCGCTAATGCATCGCAGATATACGAAGTAGTCGAAGGGACCGCCTGGATTCCCTGATAATACGCAGTCGAGATCGACCACGAAAAATATGTATAGCTCCGCAGCGCCGTCCCAAGAGAGGTGCAGCTTTTTCGGAGCACCGTGAATCACGGTAGGTAGGTGAGTACGAACGTGGTGAAGAGAAAAGAGAGAGAGAGAGAGAGAGAGAGAAAGCGCAACAACCGTTGCTTGCACTTGACGTTTCACTCATTCTCATTTATCGTTGTGCGCGTGTGACAATATAGGTATACCCAGCAACAACGAAAGGACGTGGTGCAGCTGCTGCAACTGGACGTAGTGATTCCTCGTTCTCGCCCGATAACGAAACGCGGGGAGAAGCCGAGAAACATAGATTGGAGCGAAAGAGGTTGCAACGCCGTGTGGTTTAACCTCAAAGGCCCAGCCCTGGTTTGATCGGGCCGACGATCAGCAGTGCGGGTGAAAATCGGATCAACAACATGGCACTGACAAATATTTTGCTTTTGAGTCAAATAGCGGGTTACGTCGTCGCCCTCATTCTATCGATATGCATTATTGTGCCGATGAGCTTGCACCAAGATGAGTTCAGGTATACCTTATTGTCGTTGCTACACCGTGCGACGTAATGTAGCTTACTTACATATGACGTCTATTGTTGTCTGAGCTTGTAGTTTGACTTTTAAAAGCCTCTTGAGTTTTACACGTGTTTTTTATTATATATACTTGTTGCAAAACAAGTATAATGAACAAATAATTGTAAAAATGCTTGAATTTAATAAACTTTTCAAGATATGTGTATCTGAAGTTATAGCGATTGTTACATACGCCAATAGGTTAGGTTTAGAAAAAAATTACAATAACAATAAACGAAGGACAAAAATTTGTTTTGAAAGTTTTTTAAAAGTTGAATTTTGATTATAAAAACATAATGTTCTAATTATGAATATTGATTTTTAGGGGTCACTGCCTTCTATTCTCTACAGGCAACTGGAGGGAAAGTGATGGACAGTTTGTTGCCACTTGGGCTTCTCAGATGTACTGCAATTACACAATATTTGTTGGATTAGTGCTCTTTTTAACATCAGCAGTACAGATTTATCGATTATCAATGCTTATGTATAAAGGCGAAGATAGCTCATTCTTGTCAGCTTTTATGGATGTTATTACATCAATATTTTTAACAACAATAACATTGATTGCTGCAGTGATTATAACTTTAGGATTTATGACGTGGTGCGAATGTATGACCAAGAGATTTCCTTCGTGTGAACTGGCAGCAGGTAACGACATTGACAAAGCAGACAATATAGATACATCTGGCTTCCATATTGAGTTAGGAGCAGCACAGTTTGGAACATGGAGCAGTCTTTCAATTTGGGTGGGACTTTCAGTATTTGCAACTCTGAAGTTGCTGCGATACCATCAACTGGAGAACATGAAAGTGTCAATGTACAGAGAAAGGCAAAGATTGATTGAAGCTGCAAGTAGTAGCTGTCCACATCCAGAAATCGGATAATTATCTAAGTCTCGCCAAATATTATTATTAACATTACTATTATTTATAATGTAACATTATTTTATTACATGATTCTAACGTTATTTGTAAAGACGAATGTTATACGTTTTATTATTATGTTAACTAAAAGACGGCTAACGATCATGAATCATTCTTAATCATAAACATATCGCGGAACAAAGTGATTACTCATTATTATAAAAATACTTTGTTTAAACGTAAGAAACTAACGTAAAAGACTTAAAACGAAATGTGAGCGATTGAGTACGGAGAGGTACGATATTCACGAAGATTAGAAATATAATACAGCCATTTATTTAAAATAAATTTTGTAAATACGCACAGAGCACTTACAAGTAATTACTTTTCGAATATTTTCTCTAAAAGTCCTGTACTAATGTCTATATATGTATTTAAAAAAGATATCTATATATATACTCTTGTATATTTTACAAGTTAATATTTTACAAGAAGGAAGAAATTGTGTATACTTGTTATTTTACAATTACAAGTATCGCTTGTTTATACAGTAAAAAATAAATATTTCACAATGATTCGAAAATCAGCCGCTTACATCATTGTGCAATCCACCTACATTATATCGTTGTATGTATATATTATCACACGCGCGAAGGTTTCACATTACGAGCTTGCAGACACCGAGACTGCTGCGTCGACTGCCTTTGGGACAGCCCCGCTTGGGCACCTCGATGATGACGAAGGGCACGAGATCGGCGGCGATGCACTCTAGCTGATAGCTCGTCTCGTTGACTCCGAAGACCTCGTCGTTGGCGCAGGGCCCACCTTTGGAACGTAGCCGATGGCAGATACCCCGGAACTGCACGTAGCCGTCCTCTTTGCATGGATTGGCTACGCAGGTCGGCAGAGTATCGTTGGCCGATAGGTAGACGTAGTGGTTCTCTTGACAGGGACCCCGGTAGTAGATCTCGTGGCAGCTGTCATTTTGAGGAAAGTAAACGAAGCGCGGCATACAGTCGCAGACCCAGGCGCTCTTGGGCCCGTCGTCTGGGTAGAGGAGCATGTTGTCGGGACATTGGCCTGGTGCCTTCACTGGCTTGCGCTCCGTTACCTGTAACAATTTCGAATCAGTGTTTCTGTGTAAGACACTCATGGATAGAAATTTGACGGAATTCGGAGAAAACGGTTGACCAGTGATCCTTGACAAATATTGGCTATAGGAATTGATGAGTTTTTTTTTTCAATTTCTACTAGGAATGGTTGTTTTCATGATGTGTTGATTATTATTGATCGGATGAAATTATAAATATAATGGATCGTTATGAAAATATTATTTGTAAAATTAAATCAGAAGAATATTTATAAAAATTAAATTACCGAAGATGTTATGGGATTATTGTTAAAGGATGCTATTAATATACTGTTCATTTCCTGTAAACAAGTTTTATCAAAACATTGTTTTTCAAGATTGTTTTTAATTAAATAAATGAAAAAAATTTAAAATGACGCAGTTAACGTTTTAAAATATGCATAAAGAAGACTATCAATGTATACATAGATATCAAAGTCTATGTCTATACATACATAGATACAAAGTCTATATATAGACATAGACTTTGATATCTACAGGTATGAATCAACGAATTTATATTAATTTATATAAACTTATATAACAAATTGGAGACGCGAAAAATGCAATTGAAAGTTCATGAATTTACGTTTGCGTAGATAAATACGTTTAACCCTAAAGAGCACACTAACTGCATGAGATATAAAAATATTCACTAACTAGGAGAGACTCAGGCCTCCGGATCACGTATTTGTCTCAAACTTTAGGATATGTTTTTGGATGAAATATTAAGATTGACATAATATTAGACCCTAACGCTAAAAAAACTCAAGTTCTCGATATTTTTAGCTTTATTTATAAAAAAGAAAAACTGTAAATAAGAAACTAAATATTCATAAATTTGAAAAGAATTGATATTTTTTTCACCATACCCTGGCCGAAAGTACCTCTTTCGCTCCCGGCTCAAAATCGCGAATGCGGTATTTTCAGCCCGGGTATGGTGAAAAATAGTATACGCGTATACTACGCGGGAGGAAATTTGTCCAGCCCACATCTCGTGTTTGCAGCAATTTACACGAGCAGTGGACTGTCCAAGTTTTTTCCTCGCTAGATGCATAATAAGCTCGTTTTCTCTTACTGTTGAAGGTTTTGAAGGTTTGTTCTTTAAAGTAATAGTATATTACGCAACTAGGGAGGTAAAGACTTGGCCAGTCCAGAGCACGTATAAATTGCCACCCGAGCTGAAGGCGAGGGTGGCAAACATGTAGTCTGGGGTGGTCGTCTTTATCCCCGTGTTGCGTATACGATTTTTCACCATACCCGGGCCGAAAATACCACATTCGCGTTTCTGAACCAGGAGCGAAAGTGATACTTTCGGCCAGGGTATGGTGAAAATATAATTGTATAATTGTATGTAAATTTTTCTATGAAGATATTATTTGAGCATAAGTTAATAACTTTTGACTGGGTCAATGAATCGTACCCCTAGTGGGATTCTAGTCGTCTATGCCGGCCATCCTTATATTTTTACTTTGAAATTTTCAGACTAATATTATTTTATTTCCTTATATAATTGGTGACTTTTGTTTTTGAAAAACTCGGCGATATCTCAAAACATAATTGGAACGTACATACATGTGATTGTTAGATAACGTACGCAACAATACTGCGTTGAATTTAGAATCTTGACTGGCTTGGTAGAACTATTGGACATAATATGACCATAATATGCCGTATGACCATTTTATGCCGCATATTATGCTCATAAATCCTGTCACCTGGCGACATAAGTATGACCATAATTATGCTGAAGAGATAACGAGGTTAGGTGGACTATAGAGAGTAATTCTGTGGCTTCCAGGAATAACGACCTAACCCACTTGGGGGTCAAAATTGAGTTAGCACCGGAATTTATACCTTCTAACTACCCTTTTTCATATAGACTTGGTCCGGAAATCTGAAACGCGTTCAAAGAGCAAATATCAGCTAAGTGCATAACCACGTAACTGCACCTGTGCCCGGAAAAACCACTTAACTGAATATTTATATTTAATTAAAAGCACCGTTTTGAAGTTAATATTACGCAATAAACAGATTATGACATACCTATTTTTATAGCAACAAAGATCAAAGGTAATAGATAATAGAAGGTAACACATCAGCTTTGATTGCCGGGCGATGGGGCGAGTGTGCATAAACAGTAACCGATCAGTAACTTTCGGTATTCGGTTTACCGAATTCCGTTGACTTCACGCATATTCCGTTGGGAGACACATGCGTGCGAATGAATATTTAAAAAAGAATTCGTATTCTATGTTTTAAGTGTAGAAATAACTATGTTATCTTATTTGAACAATTTCCCTAAACCACTTAACTGCACAGTTACCGGAATAACGACTTAACTGCATTGTTTTGTTTGTTTATAGAAAGAATAAAAATGTATTCTAGCAGCTGATAGTGGGGTTCGAAAGATATTTGATACCTTTGTAAATGTTTACATTGTTATGACTCATCTCGCGCATTTCGATCTCACATATGAAATGTCATGACAGAAATTTGAAAACGTCGATTTCTCGAAAACACGTACAAGTGGGTTAGGTCGTTATTCCGGGAAGCCACATAATTATGACCATAATTATGCTTATAATTATGATGAAGAGATGAAGAGATTAGGTCAACTAATACATTACAATTGAAAAATAACATATTACTTAAAAAACTTTATTTTGTAATATTTATAAAATACAAAATTATATTATCTATAAAATAATAATTATTTTTTCCATTTGCTGACATTGCTTAAAATATTACTTAAGGCTGTAGGCAATTCCTCAGGTGAAGTCTTTTTTCCTTGCACTGAGAAAACGATATTATAGTTAACATATATTGTAAGTGTTAACATACGTATTTTTAATTATGGCGAATTGTATACATACGTTAACAAATAATGTATGAGCTATTACACACAATCGTGTGCGCCCTTATATATTAATATCAAAATGTCATACATTGAGAAAACAATACAGTTAATAGTAAAGTATACGTACGATAGGATCAATCTTACCAAAACCAGTTGTGTGAAAGTTATGGCAGCATTATAATAAACGTCGATATTGTAACAGTTACAATATGACATTTGGAATAAGCGAGTGTAGTATTAGAGCGGGAGTTGCTCGGGATAATCGATGACCGAGTTAGGTGGTGCTCTTTGTAGTTTTTTGCGTTTTGGCCTCAGAACGTGTGTAATACGTGGTCTAGGTGTATAGGGTAGTCATTTACGGAGTCTAGGTGGTGCGCACCATATATTTTTGATTAGGTGTTGGAAATTATTGAATGCGTCGTCTAGGTGTTCGAGGTGGCCGATGACGGAGTCTACGTGGCGCGCTCCGTAGATTTTTGCCTCTAGATGTTGGAAATCATCCAATCCATCGTCCAGGTGTTCGGGGTGGATGATGGATAGAGTCTAGGTAGTGCGCTCCGTAGTCTTTTGCGTTTAGGTATTAAAATTCATGCAATGCATGGTCTAGGTGTTCGGCGTAGCCTATAACGGAGTATAAGTGCTGCGCTTCGTAGATTTTTGCGTCTAGGTGTCGGAATGCATTCAGTGCGTGGTCTAGGTCTTTGAGATGACTGATGATGGAGTCTAGGTGGTGCGCTCCGTAGTTTTTGACCTCAAGCTGTCGAACCACATCCAATGCTTGATCTAGGTGTTCCAGGTAGCCGATGACGGAGTTTAGATGGTGCGCGTCGTAGGTTTTTGCCACTATACATTGAAAATCATTGAATGCATCGTCTAGGTGTTCAAGGTGAGCGATTACGAAGTCTAGGCGGTAAGCTCCGTAGTTTTTTGCTCGTAGGTGTCGAAACTAATTTAATGCGTAATCTGGGGTGGTAAGGGTAGCCGATGACGGTGTCTAGGTTTTGCGCTCCGTACTTTTCATTGTCCACCACGTTCTCGATACGTTCCAACACCTAGAGGTAAAAACTATGGAGTGTACCACCTAGACATCGTCATCGGCTACCCCGAACACCTGGTTCACGTATTAGATGCGCGCTGATATCAAAACGCAAAAAGCTACGAAGCGCGCCATCTAGACTTCATCGTCGGCCACCACAAAGACCTAGACAACGCATTCGATGCGTTTTAACACCTAGAGGCAAAAAAATTAATACGGAGCGCACCTCCTAGACATCGTCATCGGCTACCCCGAACTCCTAAACCACGTATTAGATCCACCCGTAGTCACATTATTAAAAATACTATATTTCAAAGAATACTAATAACTATAACAGTTACAAGATACACATTTGTGGGCAAATTTTCATATAGAGAGATAGAGACAGAGAGATGAATCCTGCGCGGAGTCCACCGTAATTTTATTTCATAAAAGCATGAAGGGTTGTATTTTGTTATTTTTTTACATTTATTCATAAATTGACTAGTTCGCAAATAGATATATATAAATGAGATTAATGATTTATTGGCAGGCATTTCAGGTTATTTTGTACATTCAGCATAATTATGGTCATAATTATGACTAATTTTCCGGTAATAATTATGATTAATTGTCTGGTCATAATTATGACTATCGACCATTTCTTATACTGAATACTCTTACAGTAGGAATGTCTTATATTCTATAATTTCCAGGTATTATATTGACAATATCACGTAATTGAAATTAAAAGTCCTTCATGAAATAAAAATATCATTAAAAACTTCAATTTTAATAATTTTTTTACCAAGTGAGATCAATTTTTTTTTTAATTCTATTTATACAAATGAAAGATTTATGTAAATAAATAAACTAATGCTGGTATTTGCATAACCTTGTAAAATACAGACATACAAGCGAGGAAAAAGCGTTTATTTACGGGTGCGGGTAAACAGATACGCGCTGAATGAGCAACTTGATTAATTGCAATTTGCCAACTGAAAAGCTTCTAATTTATCTGACATAATTAGGCCAACAGCATCGTATCGCCATGTGCTTAATGATTCCATTCTATTATATTTTTATGCGTTTTCGGAATTTTTCTTGTCTTATGTTAGTATTGTATAATAATAGAGATATATATAAGAAAACTAATTATGCGCTTTCAAAGCTTAATTTTGGATAGTCTATGTGAATATAAGTGGGTGTTTTAATTCTTTTGAACACATTACACCCCGGTAAAACATTTAGTTGGTTCTGCTTTACGATGACTCTTTTAAATGAAGAAAAAAATGTTATTAATGCGCTATAAAAGCCTTCACATGAGTCATTTACATATAATTTATGCATAATATAATTTTATACGAGGAAGCATCTATCTTCTACTCTTCCACACTATTTCCTAACATATTTTTGAACCTCATTACTACGTTATAATCTCATATATCCTTAAAGATGAAAAATTATACGTTTTTCTAATTTTACTTCCTCCCGAAGACTTCTATATAATGCGGATATTGTGTGTGGCCTTTTGTTTTGGTTTCGATAGACGGAATTTAAAGGAACTTCGGTGATGCGATTTCTAGAAACATAGGAAATGAAAAGATCCAGAGGAGTGGAAGAATGCTGATAGATTTGCAAGTTTCCGGGCCTTGAAACGGACGTTTGCTTCAGAAGATAATTAAATACACGAAATATCGTTACTGATCGATAACGTTGAAGTACAAATTTAGTGAGGCATTCTCTACAATTTATGTAAACATGAAATACAATAAAATTACTAATAAGGCTGAATCTGAAGGTGTAATGAATATGGTACACCAAGAAAAAAATAATACAAGATACCTACACATAACTTCCTTCGCGTGAGTCATTTTTTAACATTGTTTACGCGTAATATAATGAACACGAGGAAATATATTCGTCCTCTCTGTTCTCCCGCAAGTTTCGAAGGTGCTCTCGAGCGTCATGGACGTGCTAATGATGCGCACACATTCTCAAAATTTAATGCGTTTTTCTAAATTTAGTATATCTCATCGATGCACCTTATTATCAGAATTTCTACAAGGAAATCCCGCCGCGCCTTCGTGTGCAAGTGGAAGCAACGGTTTCCAAGGCGCAGGCATTATATAGAGAAATGCAATTACAGCCTCACTGCAGCAATCTGGATAATCCCGAAGAAAATCGAGAAACGCTCTCGGCTTTCCCGCTTCTTCTTTCTTGAGACGTTGCACAGACTATACATAGCGACGCGAGGCAAGAAGGAAAATTTGGCAACGTAGCTTCTCTACGTGACAAATGGAAAAGAAAGAAACGGCGAGGGAGAGGGAGAAGGGAAAGAGAAACGCGAGATCTTTTATGGTTTTAGGGACCCAGGTATGTATCTTATGAGAGCTAATCCGTGCGAGTATAGCTAGCGAAGGTTTGTTTTAAGGTGGTTCTCCTCGGACTCCCTAGTCAAAGCAGTGCTAAATGTAGAAGTTATCTAAAATTAAAAAAAAAACCATAGTTGTAATGTGATTTATTTACTTAAAATGATAGAGATAGTCCATGTATTATAAATAAAGTGTATTTAACATGACTAAGATAACTTTTTTCACAAAATGGCGATTTTCTAGAAACTAGATATCGTCACTACAAACAATTGTTAATAAATCACTGGAATCTTTTTTGTTTCTCAACCGATTTTAGTTTTCAAGATCTCAATTTGCTCCTTAAGAAATTTCATGGGGACTTGCCGAAAGAAAAATTAAATATTATTCAAAACTCAGAAAGTTATAGCTAATTAAAAGAATATTTTGTTTTAACGACGTGCATGAATTTATGAACAATTATCTATAACTTTCTGAGTATTGAATAATTTTGAATTTTTCCTTCGGCAAGTCCCCATGAAATTTCTTAAGGAGCAAATTGAGACCTTGAAAACTAAAATCGGTTGAGAAATAAAAAAGATTCCAGTGATTTATCAACAATTATTTGTAGTGACAATATCTAGTTTCTAGAAAATATCGTCATTTTGTGAAAAAAGTTATTTTAGTCATGTTAAAAACACTTTATTTATAATACATTGACTATCTCTATCATTTTAAATAAATAAATCACATTACATTATGGTTTTTAAAAATTTTAGGTAATTTATACATTTAGCACTGCTTTGACTACGGAGTCCGAGGAGAACTACCTTAAGGATGTAAAGGGGATGTGTGAAAAATTTCGTTCGTACGCGCTGCGGGAGACGACGGCAGCTGGTTTGCAGCGGTCGTAAACGACTGAATAGATGAGGACTGAATGAGTATACAGTAGACTCGTACAAATATCCCGAGACTCTGAATTAGCGTGAATTTTCACTTTTTCAGGGCTGTGAAAGCAACGGATGAAAGATCTGCTCGTATACTTTACATGAGTCGTACAGTTTTTATTATTTTTAATATCCCGGTATATAGGTATGTTTTAAATGTTAATGTTCGCAGCGCTTTCTACTTACTTATTATTTTCTTCGCTTTATTTATTCGTTAGTTTTTTATCGTCAACTAATGGCTATTAGCGATATATATCATTAATATTATTTTAATTGAATTTTATTTTTATTTTAATGTTTGTAGAATTAAAGCTTTAGGGCGAATGAAAATTTTTATGAACTGCGGATGCAGTGGTATTAAAAACCGGTTTTGCAACTTATTTGGTAAAATTTGTATATGGCCGATGACCTGCCTTAAAACTTCTTTAAAATCAACATGTTGTGCAAGGTTATTCGTACAGTAAAATAATATTTATTTTTGCTAATAAGAATTAATTAATAATAATATTTATTCCACGTATATTGCTATTTGTACTTTGCTTTTAAAGAAACACTGAATGAAAACATGAAACAAGTCTTACAATAGATTATTAAAGCAATCCAGAATAAAATGGTTATAAAATTATTGATATTAAAATTTGACTCTGACGTACACAGCAATATTTTCCATTTATACTTTAGGATTGGAAAATAAATTTTCGCATTCAGGATGAGTCAAAGAAATTTATTATTGAATGATGATGTACATTTATGAGAAAAAATATACAAAAAGACGAAAACATGATTCGAAAACTTGAGTGTCGGTTCCAATGATAGAATAAGTATCCTTAATCTCTTTACAAGACATCCCAAATCCAGGAGTTTATCTCACAATCGTAAACAAACAGAATATTATTTATTATCGTATATTTTCTAGAAAAAATTTAAATGTCGAAAATCTAGAAAAAGGGTAGGGTTGTCAATTCATACTTTTCAACACAGACTTCCGTTAGACATGGTTGATGTGAATTTTCAAATCGATTCTTGACATTATTACTATACAGTTGAATTGAATGAATAGGCGATATTAAATTTAATGAGTAAATAAACCGTCATAGTTGAAAACAATAAAGTTTCCACACTACACATTTCAATATTTATCAACTATTGCATGAGCATCATTAATCGGCAATTACGCTTATTCGAAAAAAAATCAAGTTCCCAGAAAAGCCATTCAGCGAGTTCCAGGTCTTTGAAGAAAACTATGTACAGATGAAACGCGATACTCAACTGTGCCTCTACAAATCTTGAGTTTCGAATGAATTGATTTTACCTGCATGCCACTGTTCTCTCAAAAAGTCGCAACTTTATATTAATTTACACGCCGTTACATACCGGTTTGCTTCCACTGACGTGCGTGTAAGCGTCGTCGTCGTCGGGGAACACGATGTCCTGACAGCTCACGAACGCAATCGCGCAACAGACCGCGATTATTGCCAGCTTCTTTCCCATCCTCGTTGTCGATCGTTTCACCCCGGCGAACGCGCGAGATGTGACTGATTCGCGCCGGCGTCGACAATTCGCGACTATGTGCGTATAAACTAAGCGACGCGCGCGCAAAACACTTGCGCGCTGATAGTAAGTATACAGTCTCTCTCTCTCTCTCTCTTCTCTCTCTCTCCTCGAATTAACGGGTTTTGTAAAACGACGTCTCCTCCGTCTCCTCCTCCTTCTTTACTTCTCTCGGAACAAGAGCACGCGGCATGCAAAGCAAGTGTAAACTATACGCGACTTTCTCGCATGACCGAGGTACTACTCTCTAATGTTGAATTAGTGAAAATTGCTCCACCATTTCAATTAGTAGAAAAAACTACTAATTTATTAGTGAATATTCACTACTTCATTAGTGGTTTTTTAAAAACTACTAATTAAATTAGTAAAAACTACTAATCAAAATAGTAGTTTTAATAAACTACTAAGTGAAATAGTGAATATTCACTAATAAATTAGAAGTTTTTTCTACTAATTGAAATGGTGGAGCAATTTTCACTAATTCAACTTTAGAGAGTATAGTACTACACAAGTATGTGTCTGTGTGTGTGTGTGTGGGTGGGTGAGCTGGATGGGTGTGTGCGTGTGTGTGGGTGGGTGAGCTGGATGGGTGTGTGCGTGTGTGTGGGTGGGTGAGCTGGATGGGTGTGTGCGTGTGTGTGTGTGTGTGTTTACAGTAGAACGCGTGCGTAGAATTGTGAGATCGTTGAGGAAAAGAAAGCCCCACGATATGTCGCGAGCGGATGCGCCTATGTGAAAATTCTCTCGTGCACGGGAGAGCGAGAGGGAAAAAAGAGATATAAGAGAGCGAACGCCTCAGCGTGCCACAACTTCGCCTTCTTTTTGTCGACTGACCTTCGCGATGGCCTATTCAAGGCGAACCACGCATTGCAGACTGAGATATGCCGATCCAGAGTAGACCAAAATCTGTATTTGTGTATACAAGGTGTCCCATTTTAATCGCCCCAGGCAAATATCTTGAAAAGTATGGGAGATGGAAAAAAACTTTAAATACAAAAGTTGTAGGGTGCAAAGGGGGTCAGCTAATGGTAACAACGACTTTGACCTTGAACTCTATTTTCAAGGTTATTTCAAGGTCAAAGTGATTTTTTTTAATGAGGACCCCTACTTTCGACCCCGGAAATGGAAAGAGCAGAAAATTTTACGTTCAGAAAGGTCTGATATGTTGGGGTTTCAAGGTCAACCAGCTAATTTAATGAGGTCGACCTGGGAATACCTCTAGGAAGGACAAAATTGACCTTGACGTTCAAGGTCATTTTAAGGTAAGTTGATTTTATAAAATAGAACCCCTTATTTTTGACCCCGGAAACGGAAAGAGCGGAAGAATTTACGTCCGAATATGACCTTGACCTCGACCTTGACTTTAACCGTGATCTGGAAGGTTATTTTAAGGTCAAGTCGATTTTTTTAAAATCCCCTTATTTTTGACCTCGGAAATGGAAAGAGAAGAAAATTTTACGTTCAGATATGTACCGTCATATGGTGTCAAAGTTGGCCCTCTGGGGTGAATTAAGGGTAATAATAAATAAATTAATTTTTTTGAAGTGGATTTCACTGTTTTTATGAGTTACTTAGGAATCTAAAAGTATTTTTTCTCCCTCAAATGAATCGAAAATTAGAAAGACTACCCTCGACATTAGCATTACCCAATGTGCACCGCGTGGAGGTTGCCGAAAGGATTTCGCACATCATTGGCCCTGAAAAGGGCCGATTGATTAACGGACTGTCATTTGAAGATCTAAGGCAGCAAATGCTCGATCAAGTGTCCGTTCTCTCTGAAACACATTTGCATCCTTCTTCGGAAGCTTGCTTGAACATTCCTCAATGTTTCCACTGAAATGGATTGGAAAGCTTCCATAATTCTTCCTCTCATGTTCTCTAAGGTTGTTGGAGCATGTGCAAAAACTTTGCCTTTAACTACTCCCCAAAAAAAAGTCAAGAGGTGTGAGGTCTGGGGATCTAGGCGGCCACTCGTGTACTTGGCTGCCGATGCCAATCCAACGATTACGATACATATCATTGAGAAAATTCTTGACTGATCGAACGCGATGTGCAGGAGCTCCATCTTGATGAAACCACATATCCCGCCGTAAGATAAGTGGGATATCTTCTAATAGAGGAGGTAGCTGGTTTTGCAAAATATCCAAATACAATTGTCCATTCAAATTTTGATTGTAAAAGATAGGTCCCAGCACATGATCTCCAATTATACCTGCCCACACGTTTATTGACCAACGTCTCTGGATTCGATGATCTCGTTGCCAATGAGGATTTTGTTCAGCGTAATAGTGGGCATTATGAAGATTGACACCACCCATATTATCAAATTTTTGCTTCATCTGAGAATAGCACTCGATCAAAAAAGAAAGGGTCCCTACGTATCTGATTATTTGCCCATTGACAAAAATTTAAACGCCGTGCATAATCTCCATCCTCTAGTGTTTGTGTAAGGCGAACGTGGTAGGAGTGAAATTTAGATGTTTTCAACAGGCGATTTACTGTTGATTTGGGAACACCATGCATTCGTTGCAAATCTCGTGTTGAAATGTGGGGATTTTCAGCAATAATAGCTCGCACACCCAGCGCAATGTGCTGTTTCGTTCCAGTTTTGCGCCTCTTACGAACGATGGAGCCTTGTGCAGCTCGCGTTAATAATCTTTTGATGGCTTTCCTATCTGGGTGACGGGCATTGGGATACTTCTCGGCATAGCGTCTTTCTGCAGCCCTATAATTATCATGACATTCACCAACAACTTTTATCATATTCACAATCTCCTGGGGCGTGTAATCAGCCATCTCAAAAAGGAATATGGTACCACAAAAGAAATTTGGTTTTCCACTTCAATTGTATGCATAAAAAGAAATTAAGAAGGCAATTTTCGGAAATGAGCGAAAAAGTTATTTATTCTAATAAACACATGAAATCATTACCGTATGCTATTCAATAATAAGAAATCAAAAGGTTTTCTTTATTTGTACTCTGCACAGTGACACCACTAAAAATAACTAACTCTACCTATTTTCGAGTGCAGTATTGTTATTACTCTTTAAAAAACAAATGAAAATATTCCCAAATTGACCAAACTAAAGAATTCGAATATTTATAATTGACTCATAACAAAACCATTAAATCATCGCCTCATAACTACCTTAAAGTAATCGGTCACTCGTACTTAAAAAATATCATTTGACGTAGCCGTACATTTCAATGGTGCCAACCTAACCAAGAAAGAACAAGAAGAAAAGTACCTTTTCATACCGAAAATTAATCCCAAAAATCCTTCAGAGTTACGCTGACAAAAGTAAGAACACATCAGATTAAAAATATTAATTTGACCCCAATTGACCTCAAGCACGATTTGACCCTTAATTGACCCCAGAGGGCCAACTTTGACACCATATGACGGTACATATCTGAACGTAAAATTTTCTTCTCTTTCCATTTCCGAGGTCTAAAATAAGGGGATTTTAAAAAAATCGACTTGACCTTAAATTAACCTTCCAGATCACGGTTAAAGTCAAGGTCGAGGTCAAGGTCATATTCGGACGTAAATTCTTCCGCTCTTTCCATTTCCAGGGTCAAAAATAAGGGGTTCCATTTTATAAAATCAACTTATCTTAAAATGACCTTGAACGTCAAGGTCAATTTTGTCCTTCCTAGAGGTATTCCCAGGTCGACCTCATTAAATTAGCTGGTTGACCTTGAAACCCCAACATATCAGACCTTTCTGAACGTAAAATTTTCTGATCTTTCCATTTCCGGGGTCGAAAGTAGGGATTCTCATTTAAAAAAATCACTTTGACCTTGAAATAACCTTGAAAATAGAGTTCAAGGTCAAAGTCGTTGTTACCATTAGCTGACCCCCTTTGCACCCTACAACTTTTGTTTTTAAAGTTTTTTTCCATCTCTCATACTTTTCAAGATATTTGCCTGGGGCGATTAAAATGGGACACCTTGTATATATGCACGGGGGAATCATGGCTTTAGCAAACTTTATTTGTATAAAGGATTTATTTTTCCTTACATCAGTGTATTCCAAAAATTTATAGTTTTACGCGGACCCTTGGCGTCGATGCCCTCTGTTTCCAAAAAGTTATGTAATGTGGAGATAAGATATGAAGTAATCTGCATTGATAGAATTTTATTCAAGTAAAAGATATCGTAAATAAGTAATGTTTTTGATAAATTTTCACGGCCAAACAGGCTTGCTATAAAATAAAAATAATTATGAGAAAATATTTCATGCGAGTAAACATGTTTACCTATCGTTTCGAAAGTAGGTTTCGATAAAACTTCAAGAGTAGTTCTGTATTAAAATAAAAGATATTGGTATAAATATAAAATGTTAGATATACAACAATGGTAACTTACGCTACGAGGAAACAATGTAATTAGAATAATACGTCACAAGGAAAAAGAAATGGCAAACTTCACCAACGTCACAATAAATCGTCCTGAAGCGTCATTGAAATTTGCCCAAAGCCATGACTCATATGCATTCATTTCAGCAGGCTTTATTTTGTAGTGTATAGGTCCATCAGAAACCGAGCGGAAAAACTCGGTAAGAACCTCGAGATAGGCTGTCTGAGAATGTAGCCGCTTAATGTGAGTGGAGAATTTCGATATTTTTTCAAATCTATGTGCACCGACGCGCTTCAAAAGTAAGATTTCTTCGATCTTTGACGTTTCATAGATAATGAGGAAAATAGAATGACTTTACTCCTGTTTGGAACAACCTTCGCTCTCGCGTGAGGATGGTGTTTATGTGTTAGGCACACATATTAGGCTTTTGTGCGGGAAATAAAAATTTTCTCACGAAAATCACTGTCAATTGATAGCCAGGGCCATCTGCGAGAGAATCTCAGAAAATTACTATGAGATCGTGCTGTAAATTAGAGCGGCTTCATCGCATGGCTATACTTTTATATCGTTTCTCTCTCGGGATAATTTTATTTTCAGTTAAACGTCACTTGACGACCTTGGCTCACAATAAGTTGTATGAAGTAATTATTAGTTGGAAAATTCACTTTGAAGGTTTGTTAATTTGTAATTGATCAAATTGAGCCTGTTTTACGCATGAAGAAATATTCGAAACACGATTTTTTTTTCAAAGATAATAGTCGCTTGGAAAAACCAAATGATCGTTTCTATAGTTTTCAATCCGAAATTAACTAAAAATCACACAGGAGACTCAGTTACACTGAGAAAAAAAAATTTAGTAAAAATTACAAATAAGGTAAATGTACCAATCATATATTGGCCATCTTAAGAGCTTAAAGTTACATAGTATAAGAATTAAACATATAAAAACACTACTAAATCTTAAATAAAGACTATTTAATGGTAAATCATTCTTCAAATTATCAAAAAAAACATTTGAAAAGCATATTTTATAATATGATCATAATAAATTAATCCAATAACATTGAGTATCAATGCACCAGTAATTGGCCGCTATAGGAAGAAACTGATTGCAAAATTTCACTCCAATACTTGGCCCCCTTATTTACAATACAGTACACAATCTTTCTTAATCTAAAATATGTGATAAACTTTTTCCTATCTTAAAAAAATGAACCTATCTGTTATATCAATTTATTTGTGATTTGGTTGATGGAAGTAATGAGTTGCTAGGTTACAAAAACAAAAGTGGCGCGAAGGTTAGCCAATATTGCGGCGCGCGAAGCGCGCTTTGAGTCTTAGAGATGACTAGTATAATAAATAATTGAACAACAAAATAAACTACATATAATGAGTTAATAACTATAAATGATCCAACTTTCATTAGCACTGTTTCTATAAGACTGTTGGCTATGTTATATCAAACCATTTGGATGTATAGTAGTGAAGTGATTATATGAACTGTGAGCTTGTTCCAAACAAGTCAGCCAACATGCCCCAAGAGTACCTTTTAATTTAAAAATAAAAAAATAAAAAAAATAAAAAGTCGTAAAATTATAAAAAAGCAATTATTATAACCTCCATTAACTGAAAATAGATTGTCATAGTATTTTTTAAAATTACCCTGTATTTCGTAAAATGCAAAATTTGCTCCCACATATAAGAAAATTTTCAAACTTGCGTCTTTCCACGGCGCATGATGTTTTCCCACTAAAAATTAAAACAAATATTCCTGATTCCATTTTACGGTACTGACATCAACATGAACAGCCTTGATGTCCTTTATTTCAATCACGAGTTATTAGCACTTGACCAACCTGCCATGTGTGCCAACTTGCCCCGGTCTCCCCTATTTGTATTAATGTAACTTCAAAAATAGTACATTGTGCATCAAGAGGAGAAAATAAGCTATAGGTGAGGTGTTCCGCACGAGTCGGAGTCGAGTGCTGAAAACCCAAGTCTGAAATAGCTTTTCTTCGCCTGTGTTAGACAACGTATTTTTTTAACGAAGGCATGACAGGGCCTTTTTTACGTGTGTGTTGAAGAAAGAATTGGGCATTTCGAGTCATACACAACGCAGTTGGAAATCAAAATAATTTGAAATGTACACACAATTATAACTATACCTCCCTTTCGAGAGATAGAAATATTCATTGCTCACCTGTTTTAAAGTAGAAATGAATATTTCTCACCAGTTTTTTTTTACTCTGACCTGTTTTAGGGTAGAGTTTCTTACCACTTTCATAAAATACGCTCGAAATGAAAAATTTTCTCTCCTACTTTTGCACGTGAAAAAGGACAGATCTCATGCTTGAGTTGAGAAAAATACTATTAAGGACGTTCTCCGACTCAAATTTATTAATATCGCGAAAATTGTGATTTAAAAATATTATTTACAATGAAAACCCTTCATGAGTCTCTATAAATTACTCCAAAAATAAAAAAAAATGTCAGTGTAAGATAAAAGGTGTCAATATGATATTTAAATAAATAGCACTTACATAGGGTGACTATATATAGATATACAAATAACATGGGAGTTTTTGTTTACGTTGCTATATCTCTGAAATTAATATCGCTTGCTATATTGAAAATTATACCATATTATTCCTCTCAATTTCTAGTTTTATGGCTTACGGTTGAAAAAGAAACACAAAGAAAACCTTTTTTATAGTAAATTAAAATGTAATTTTAAAATTAGCTTAGATAGGGATCCCGTATTAACACAAAAACTTTGAAGTTAAATATTTCTATTTTGAATACCGCTATGGACGTGGGGCTTTCAAGCATGTACTAAGCACACAAAATCAAACGTTCTCTGCAAGTTTCAGGAAAATCACAAGAAAATCGTTTTCTTGGAGAACGTCCTTAAGTGCATGCGGCTACTTATTATATACTTTTATCTTATATTTGCAAAAGTTATCATACTGTCTCATAAAGCAGACTGTAAAAACCAAAAATATTACAATTTTTATGGGAAATTTTGGTGCAGCTATATCAGAAATTACTATACTGTATTATAAAATTTTCTAAAATTATTATTATATTATAATTATTAATTTTATTTATTTTTTTTTTTAATTTCCTAAAATTTTTTGGATTTTACAGTGGTAGCTTTAATTTAAGAGATAATAGTATGGAAATTTTTGGCGGCGTTATACTTTAAGTTTCATAACGACCTTGCTAACAGAAAGTTTTTGTATTTGTATTTGCATACGGTAATTAGAACTTCTTTTTGATTTGATTATTAAAAGGTTGATTTATAAGCGTCAAATTTCAGAACTCAGGAATTTGTAATACAAAAGGTGTTACCACACACGAACGAATCACCACTTGCCTCGTTTCGAAAAATACACTTCATTACGTAAAGCAACTATAAAACGCTTGGCTTCGTTCGATTACACGAACTCAGTTATTATATTGAAAGTGAGAAACTATGCGCGCGAGCACCCATAAGTGTATCATATTGTATAGGTGTAATTGCGTGATAAGGTCATCAACCCCATTTTCAGGCGTACATCTGAGTAAGCGTGAGCATCGTGATAAATCTTCGCGTTTTTCAATAGGAACCTGACACCTGAGAAAGTACTGACACTTTGTCACTTACTCAAACAGAAGAGTGTGAGCATACATGTGAAATAGTTTTTTGTAAATAAGTGTAGAGCTAAACACAATTATGCCACCTTATTTGCAAAGTAAATAGGGTAGATGTGGGTATTACTGCGGACGTGGGTATTACTGTGTTTGTATTACTGCTGTAGAATCTTATGGAAAAATCGCAGTAATACCAGCAGCGTGTTTTTTGGGTTCTGCGCATGCGCGAGCGGTCTTGCCTATGCTTTAACATGGCACCGTAATACCAACACAGTAATAGAAGCAGCTCCGCAGTAACACCAGCAGAGAGATGTTGTTTTCAAAGTCATTTTATAAATTTATCTATCACTTTTTGTTGTAAAATTGTACTTTAATCGGTAGATATGATTCCTAAGTTCAATTATTAAAAAGAATCAGCATACTTTGTTTGCAAGAAGACGAAATCTATATTCGTTTGAAACTAACCTAGAAAAAATATTGCAGTAATATCCACATCTACCCTATATTCATAAATGATGACAGTAAATAGTGACACTTGTGAAAAAGTAGATAATATCAGAGATTTTTTAATTTAACTTTCCTAATCACGCTTTTGCACTCTGTTATATGGTGCGTATACTATTTTTCCTCACATCGAGGCCGAAAATGCCATATTTCCGTTTCGGAGCCGAGCGGGAATGAGGCACTTTCGGCCCGGTGTGAGGAAAAATTTTATTTTTTGCCTAGCGGGCCGAAAGTACCACTTTCACTCCCGGTGCCCGATCGCGAAGGTTGTATTTTCGACCTCGCTAGGCAAAAAAATAGTATACGCTCCACGGGAGTAAAATTGGCCAGCCTACAGTTCGTGTGCCTTCGGCTCGGGTGGCAATTTATACGAGCTGCGGACTGTCCAAGTTTTTTCCTCCCTTGGTGCGTAATATACTATTTTATCTCACTTAAATTCGATATTGATCTAACGTTTCATATTAATTAATAAAATATTTATTACTTTATTCGTTTTAGGGTTTTTTAATAATACCGAAATGGTTAATACTTACTAATAAGGTTACAACAGTTAAAGTAATGTGCATCTAAATATTCATTTATATGAAATTTCCACAACATTTTTTCAGATGCGCAAAAATTTTCAATTTTTCGACATTTTTGCAATAAAAAAAAAAAGAAAAAATATAATAATAAAACAAAAACAGAAAACAAATAAGAATATATCATACGGATTGGAATAACAGTTTATTCAATAATTTATTAGTCCATGAAAACGTGAGAAGTTCTATACAGCATAGAAGAAAAGTACTTTAATACCAAAAAATTCTTAAATTTGATTTGAATTTTTACATTGTTTTTCAACACTAATAAATATTTAACGTGATATGAAAAGTATGTATAATGAAACTCTAAAGACGAAGTTGTTGACAAAAAGAAAAATACAAACTCAAATATCTCTTCAGCAATATGTATATATTAGATTATCTTGTACTAGCTACGATTGACTATTGGTTATTAATTTTTTTTAGCAAATCAATGAATTTACAATCCATTTTTAAACATTTCGTTTACACTTATAAACAATTTGATAAAAAGGAAATTGATTGAAAAATGAAAAAACCGCATCTGCATGAATTTTCTATAAAAGATCTATATATCCAAAAACCATAATATTAAAATAAAATTAATTTTGTGGCATGACTACATCCGTTAAAAGAAGATCAAACCCCATTTTTACTTCTTACAACGTTGATTGTTAATTCATTGATAAAAGAATTTTTTGATAATTGTAATTCCAAAAACAAATGAAGATGAAATTTTAAAATATTAAATTTATTATTTAAATTTATCAATGACAGAAAATAGAAACTTATCTAAAAAGGAACTTAGATATAGGTATGTAAAAATGCGATTTCGAAGAAAAATAGAATATGCTTTGGTAGAAATCCATCAAGTATAGACAAGAAATTTAATCTTGTAATCAGAATGTAGAAACATTTTTAAACAAGTTAAAAAATACAGTTCCATCAAGTTTTCTAGAAAACTTTTTTATTATCAACACACTCTTTCCTTCGTGTAGAAATAATAATATCTATAAAAATCAATGTACTACTTAATGTATGAATGTACAAAAATTTATTTAAATCTATGATTTAAATGCGCAAGCATCATTAACAAATATATAATATTTCTAATTATACTATGTATAAAATATAAATATTCTAATTTAAGAAAATTGCTTACTTTCTCAGCAGTTTATATACATTTTTTCTTATAAAATGTCTAATTTCGTAAAAATTAACCTTTTATTTTCATTTCCCATGCTTAGAACTGTAATATTTGATCCCATTTACAGTGGATGACCTTGCATATTTTGTTAAAATAGCATTAACGTCTTGTTTACGTGTGGCGAATTTTCTATAACATAATAATATATGTTATTTGTATGAAACTGATATTATTAATAATGTTTTTAACTTACGAAATATAAGGGGTAATTTCTGATACTGTCCATTTCTCTTTAATTTTAAAAAGTTCTGTTAATCTTTTGTTAATATTGTCTGGTAAATTTGATTCAGAGTATGAAATAACTTCTTTTCTCATGGACTGACTATTCCATATTACAATAGCTATACCATAGAGATATTCTTCTTTTGGTGGTATACTATCTGGGCTACCCATTTGCCAGGCTTCCATAAAATCAGTATAATTATTTGTAGGACAAGCAGTAAGTAGTATTTGTGCTAAAAGTCTACTTGATTTTGCTATATCGTAACTATAATAATTATAATAATTATTACAATTGAGAAGAATGCATGCTTTAAATAAAAGAAAATTTTCAAAAGTTCATACTTGTACAACTGAGTACCATCATCTTTCGTTTTTTCACTTAGTACAGTATATTTTTGAAATAAAAGATCGAAAATTGGTTTTGGAATTATTTCTTTCAAAGATTCATATGAAACTTCTTTATCTATTTCGTCTATTTCCCATGAATTTTCTTCAATTAAATCTAACATAAGAGGTAAGGCTCTTGCTTCAAATTCAAAAGCAATCAGGCGATAATATCCTAAATAATTTTAAAATCATTATTTAAAAAATATAATAACATCTCTGAATATTAATAATATAGCGTCATACCATCCATGCAAGTAACTAAGTAGTTAGGAAGTGCTTCTAATATTTCACCGTCACTAGCTTGTATCTCACTTCGAAGTTTATCCCAGTCATATAGACTGGATTGATCTAATAATTTCTCATATTCCAATCCTTTAAATGATGACGGTTCTAATACAACTAATAGTTTATTTAATTTTGGTGGACATTCATTTACCTAAATTCAAATTTGTTTCAATTCCAATTATGTTTTTTATGAAATAATAAATTTATATTTTATATTCCATGGAAAAAAGTACATACTTCATAGTAGGTATTGTACATGCCTTCAATATTTACATTTTCAATTATTTTTTCTTCTGATCCTTCTATCGTTACTTCATCTTTACCTTTCAAATTTGGAACTAAAAGACATGTGTTTGATGTTTCAGCATGTTTAACTTCATAAGTTCTAGTGGCACTACATAATACTGCAGGTTCCTTTGAATCACCTCGGAATGACAAACTAATACAATTTATTGAGTTATTAATTATGACCGTTATTAAACTTATGAATGATTAATATAATACACAATCACAAAAAAATATTGTAAAAAATTTTAATTGGTAAATTTATGACATATTTTTAAAAAGTTAGAAAAGTACCTTTCTCCAGCTTCTACAGCTTTTAACAAATGATCATCTAATTCTAGTATTTGATAATCCTCAGTTTCTTCTTCCAATGATTTAGTGGAATACAATGTTTGTATAACATTGCATATATCTGAACTATTGATATTTGCTATTTTAAACATTTCTTCAATTTCTTCTCGTGTATAACTTTCCCTATAATTATACACAAAATTAATACAATAATAAATTTATATTATAACAATCGTTTTACTTATTATTAACTTAAATTTTTTTATTTTATTACATTATTTTTTACATTAAAGCTATATTAATCATATACTACCTAAAACTATAACTAACAAAATATACTTATAAACCATTAATATTTCTAAATTTTACCTTTGGAACGTATCTTCGTCCATTTCCATTGATTCACTTTCTTCATTCATTTTAACAATGCGTGTGAATGACGTTGATATAAACAAATTCTAATGTGTTAACCTTAATTCTATGTACTTTACAAGATTTATTATATCATACAAAATGTAAATATTTTATTTGTAATGATATAAAAATTTTACTTTTCTTAAACTAAAAAATAATAAGGTTGATAAAAATAAACAGTAAACTTAAATGATAAAAAAATAACAAAAAGTATTGTTTGTTGTGGTCCGTCTTTTATTATGGAAGTTGAGTGCGTTCGCGTGTCAATTTCGCGGTAAATTCTAATTTGTTTCGATTTTCGATATATAGGTATTGCTCGTTCGTCTTATACCAATTTGATGTATCGAAGATATGTTTACTTCGATACTAATCGAACGCCGACTTCATTGCTGTTCTCTCAGTCATTGACGGAACTCCATCGCTGTTGCTGGCTCATATTTGTTCATCCTTGGGAATTAATAATATTATTATTGACGTATAGAATAAGCTTTAGTTCTATTGTTTTTAAGTCGGTATGTTAATGATATTCATATTTTTAAATACCCATATAGTACTAAATTATTGATCGTTTTTCTTATCGTAATTTGTTTGTGGTTCAGGTGTAAAATTGCAAGTGTCATTGTTAATGTTTTAGCTATTATTGCTCCAATAAGTGTAAGGTTTATTATTTCTATAAAATTTGTTATACAAATATTAATAATTTATTTATTCATTAAGTAGCAACAAAAAATTTCTTCACAAAATACGAAATTTTTATTTTAGGTTATAAATGACCTTACATTTATAAATATCATTTTTAATATATGTATTGTTCTTCGTAGATTAAACCAAACAAAGCTACCAAAAATGTCTGGAGATGTCAATATGCAGGGTGATAAGGTAATTTTAACAAATTTATATGAGTGATGCTCTTATTATTTTAAAACAAAAAAATAATAAATTAAAGTCTGAATTTATTTTACAAAGTGTTTAAATTTAATAACTAATAATTATGATCTTTATTTTTATTTAAAATATTATGATTTAGATGTAGTAATCTTAATTATTTAGCTTATATTTAAATAAATATATACAGCTCTTGTTTGTAAATTCTATGAAACGATTAAGACAATCCTAAGACTTATGTATTATGAAACGGACTAGTGCTGTACCTTGACAATGAATTTTTATTAAATAAATTTTTTTTTGTTAGCTTTTTTTTACAATTTTCAAACTTGCTTATTGTTTGCATTTTGATTACCTATTATTTTTTTAAGTTTTATCTCAATTAATTGATTAGCAGCAGAGAAAATTTAAAAAAAGTGCTTTATGTGGCATAACCTATATTACAGCAAAAATAAAGTTGTTATTTATTTTTGTATTTTAAGATTTATTTATACTTTGTACACAAATTTCAAGCCACTATCACAAATTTTAGCAGAATCTGTAAACTATTTGCTGAGAAAACTTTAAAAAATAATTTAGATAAGTTGGTAATCTTTGAAGGGGAAATTGAAGTTTTATATAAAAATAATATTGACATTTATGTATTTTTATTATTCTTTAACCAATCACAAAGAGAGAATGATAATAATTAATAATTAATGATTAATAATTTTTAAAATCTTAAAAACAAATATAAATAAAAAGTTGGAAATATAGGAATCTGTAATGACTCTGATATCTCTTTAATACATTAAATTACTTTAATAGTTAATAAAAATTAATATATTGTGTACTGATCAGTATGTTTATATATTAGAATTAATTACTTCCATGCAAATATGCACATTTATTTGATTATTATTATTTCTTTAAAAAATTTTGCACAATATATTTATAATATATAAACTTTATAGCAAGACTCCGGAGTTGTATATGGTGGTTGCGAAGGTCCAGATGCTATGTATGTAAAGTTGGTAAGCAGTGATGGACACGAATTTATTGTTAAACGAGAACATGCTTTAACTAGTGGTACAATAAAAGCTATGCTGAGTGGCCCAGGTCAATTTGCGGAGAATGAGGCTAATGAAGTAAACTTCCGTGAGATACCGTAAGAATTGTTAAAATTTTTTTAACATAAAAATTTTTAAAGCTAAATTAATTAAGTATTTTTTTATGTAGGTCACATGTTCTTCAAAAAGTCTGTATGTACTTCACTTACAAAGTTCGATACACAAATAGCAGTACAGAAATCCCAGAATTTCCAATTCCACCTGAAATAGCTTTGGAACTTCTGATGGCTGGTAATTTTTTAGATTGCTAAACACATCTATTGTATTTGCTGGATACATATGAAGAATGAAAACATTGGAAATAATGCAAGAATTCAATGTTTCCTAAGGATTTAAGATCCAAGCTTTTCCAAGAAAAAATACGTATCTCTTATGAAAAGTCATTTTTACCATAAAGTGAAGCTCAGATTTAATTATTATCTCATTTACTATGAATAGAGTATGGACTTTGATAGACGTGATTTGATTCTCAACAACAGAGAAAACACATAAAGATCTAGATTAATATCTAATGAGAGATCATAGTCTGTTCATTTATAAGAACATAAATTTTTGATGGCAACATAACAGGGCTGTGAAGAGTCCATTTGTTGACTATATAACAACTCTGTCACAAAATAATAAATATTACGTGCTACTTGATTGTTACAAACATTTCCACTAATGAACCCTTGAAAAATAATGTAATTAGCAGAAAGTAGGAATCAAGTATAATATATTGTTTAATTGCTTTGACTTACTTTTTGTTCATTAAAACGATTTTAAATAATGAAATTATCAGATCTTTAATCAAGTGTTGGAGTTTTATTTAACAGAAACAGTTATTAGAAAAATTGTAGTTAGAATTTTGAACATAAATGCATAAAGCAAATTATTCACTTTTAATGAAAAGTGTAATTTGTTTAGGAGTGATTACAATTTTAGTAGAAACAATGCCACTTCTATTTTTTTTTTTATTTGCTATATGTTACATATA
The DNA here is from genome assembly GCA_036365515.1 of Torymus aiolomorphi. Classification (NCBI taxonomy): domain Eukaryota; kingdom Metazoa; phylum Arthropoda; class Insecta; order Hymenoptera; family Torymidae; genus Torymus; species Torymus aiolomorphi. Next base: position 139,058,594 of record CM070877.1, read on the forward strand.
GCACTTTATGATAAACAAGTTCCTTATCTGGAATACATGGAAATGATGTAAATTTAAGCCATTAAAGTGGCACTTAGAAAAATTTTTTAAAATAAAATATGATTTTAACACTAAATACTCTACAATCATACTGTTATTTTGAAAAAAAATTAGTTATTATGCATTTTAGAAAAAAGACAAATAAAAATTAAATAATGGAACAAACTTTCACCAATATAAATTAATAGAGATAGTGACAAAAGAACATGGGGTAAAGTAAAGCAATATTTTGCTTTAGATAATATTTGCCTTATATTTTTAACTTATAAGTGTAAAATGGTTGTTCATTGTATATTTTTCTAAAAGTGATTTCTATTTATTTTTCTACAACATTTATTTAATATAAACGAAGTTTAGCCATTAAATGTTTGAAAGGCAGCTATATTTTATTTCACATTAATAAAAAGGATGTAAGATTATTATTATATATGTAAAAATGAATTTGACTCCATGTTCTCCTAATATAAATAATGCTCTCTCCATTGTATACCATGCAGTGTCTTGAAAATGCATAACAGAAACATAATATTAGGCATATAAAATAAAACAAAAAAAAAATAGATTTATAACATTTTAATATATTTCTATTGTATTTCATTATAATAAAAAGAGTAGACGGTAACATAAGAAGTCAATTGATTTTGTTTTGTACATCTTCCATTTGCAGTAATAAAGTAGTAGTGTTATTCGAATTATCGCCAAAATTATTTTTTATGATAAGTTTAAAAATAGGTAAGTAATGAATAAGTTATGGAAAAGTAGAATTTAATTTGATTGCATATATTAAATAATTAATTTAATTTTTTGTTTATTGGATCAATTACTTTAATAAAAATATTTTTACTTTGATTCAATAACATAAGAATAAAATGATTGTTAATAAACTTTTGCATATGCATTCATTTAAAAAAAAAAATTAAGATTAAATAAATTAATAAAATATCTTTAATTTATCTTTAAAAGTACCTTCTACATAGATATAATTTAGTAATTTAAATTAAAATTAGTAAATATTGATTCTTCATACTGTATTTAACATTAAATGCAGGTAATATGTTTTTACAGTTATAATTGGAATCACAGACACTGTTTTGAACACAGTTTAAAATAATGTATTCATTAAGCAATCAATGGCTTCATACCATAAAGAAATAGCACATCTTAATAATATTGAACAATTTTCATTTTTTGCCTTCTTTTTCAATATCTTTGAATTTGGCCTCTAACCTATTTGCATACGCTAAAAGTTTATATGCAGCTTGCTCCAATTTTGTTACACTGTCATCTATTTGGTTTATATTGTCTAAAACAGGCTGCAACTTTCTGTACTTTTGATTAAGTAAATCTAATGTTTGAGATACATTTGATGAAATTGTTTTTAACTCAGTATATTTTGCAATAGTTTCTTTGTTCATTCGCTCCAAAAGTCTGTATTCTTCATGAGTACCAGTGAGTTCCTCTTGAAGATATTCACTTGTCTTTTGAAACATTGTGTTAGCAAGACGACTAAGATTAGGATCATGAGGGTCCAATGCTTCAAAGCTGCTTGTACTTGTTGAAAGGGTAGTACCACGCTTTGGAGATTCACATCGCAGATTTGAATCTGCATCTTGACTGTCTGTTGAAGGTTGCTCCGTTTGCAATTCTTTGCTTGACTCACTTGTTGCTGCCATTTTCTATTTACGAATATACAGTACAGTACTAGAAGAACAATATTGTAGTTAATAGAATAATAAATTGTAGTTTGAATTTAACTTTTATACATACATTTAACACTACTCAAGTAAGGCTATTTACAAGGCCTTATTAATGTAAGTAAAGTTATCTATAAAACAAATATAATGATAATTTATTTTACAAATGACGTTTATGTACAGGTAATGTCCCAAATGATAATTTACATACAAAAATGTAACAGCTGACATATGTACTTATGACGCTTTCACATTATTGTGTTGTCGCATTTAGAATACCTTTTCAACCATAGAGGTTATATATGTATATAATTTCCTATTGGTTGAAAGTATCGTCGGAGGCGGTCAAACATGAAAGCTTTAGTTAAAGCGCACTTTTTAAATCATATCTATTAACTGTTGCCTTAAAAAGTAAATTCTCTTAAATTTAATCTGCATAAATTAATAACTTATTGTTTAAAATAAAATTTATAATAATTTTAGTTGTCAAAAAATTAGATGTGTACATAGAAATTTATTGAGAAACTAAAAATCAAGACTTTTTTGGTCAGATGTTTTGCATTTTTACTTATATAAAAAATTGTATTTTTAGAAAGATTTTATTTATTTATTTAAAAATGTTAAATAATATTGCTATAGTTATGAGTATATTCAACATTTAAAAGTAATAGGAGAGAGTTGCACATTACTGGCTCCAAAACCAATACAGCGATAAGTTTTGATCCTATTATTGGTGAAAATTAATGTCTAAAAAAGGATAATTTATTGACCATCTATAAAAGGAGTACAAATATTATTTTCATCTCGGGATTTAAGGCTTCCACCCTCGTGATGATCGCGAAACTCTCGAGTAGAAAATGGAATTTTACCATAGATACAAAAATTACTATAATAAAAATAGGATTTTCTTTTTACTAAAATAAAAAAGTTGGTTTTCGGCATCCTCAAAAAGTGTTGCTCAATACTAGCCATATACTATAATCTTTTACGGAATTTTCTGTTTTAACAATGCTTAATAGTAAATAGTACTTAACACATAATAGTAAATGTCAAAATATTCTAAAAATATGCTGCAAAATTTAAATGAATTCCCTACTGAAAAAGATCAACTGATTTTCAGGTGAAAATCAGTTGAAAATCAGCTGAAAATCAGCTGAAAATCATGCCAAAACGTCACCTAATTATCAGCTGATTTTCAGCTGATTTTCAGCTGATTTTCAGCTGATTTTCACTTAAAAATCATAATTTTTATTTAGATGGTATTATTGTATTAATAGGTGAATTTTATGTATATTATTATTATTTTCTTCAGATAAAGAATATTATACTATGCCCCTAGCGAGAAAAGTAGGCTATTGCGAGGGACACTTGCTGCCCGAGGGCAACGAGGGAAGCCACTCGACAATAGCCCTCATCGCTTCTGAGTGCAATATGCAACTTCTTCGCATACCCGGCGGAAAGTTTTTTGTGTTTAATCCCTGATTTCATGGCAAAGAATAAACACAATACTATATGCCAAGGTATGCTAAAAATAAAATAAACATTTAAATATTGTAAGCTGTTGTAATATCAGTAATGGGAATTTACATATTTAATTTATAAAAAAAACATCTATAATTAATAACTTAATTTATTTATTATTTAGCAGTTTAACACTGCTTATAAATGAAAAATAACAGTTTAAAGAAACATTTGTGCGATAATATATATAATTTATATAATAATTATAATTATTTGAAAGTATTACATTTTTAAAAATGATCAATTTAATTGAAGATAGATAATTTTATTTTTATAAGTAACAATTATAATGTTCCGACACAATTGTAAGTAAATAATAGAGACATGTAACATACTTACAAAATTAGAATTAGATCATTGATGATAGTTTGCTTAATGTAGAAAAAAAAGAAACGATGTTCAACGAACCTCGTGCTCGCGTTCTCGACGCCGACCCGTGATAGCAAATTCACACGAAGCCGGCGCCGAGCGCGCCCACGTGTACTCGATTTTAGCAGCTATAGGAGAACAGTTGCAACGACGACGGCGACAGTTCGTCAAGGCGATATCTTGGCGATGATGATCCTGTTGAAAGTACTGAGAATCTTGTGAAATTTCAGACAGAATCTCAAATCCAACCAAAAAATCTCAATCCTCTTACAAAATTTCTAAGGAGTAACAAAAAAAAGTAACTTACTTAATGATAATTATAATATGTTTGAAAAATTATACATTCTCACACTCTTTTTATACATGAAATTCTTTAAAATAATAGTTTTTATTATTTAACACACAATACTTGTAATAACCAATATCACTATCAGTTATAAAAATGTTTGTTTACTCTATAGTATAAAAATGTATGTTTTAAAATACTGTTGACTAAGAAGGTGATTATTAATCTACATGGAGAAAAATGTTCTATTAAAAATTACTATGTTTTATTAGAACCGGAGACAAACTTGCATTCTCTAAGTTTACAATTGTGGTGCATTAAATCACAGAAAATTTTGTATTGTCTTTAAATATTATTTTTCATTTATTCATAATTGAAGGGCTGGATGCAATAAGGGGGTTAGCGCTCGAAAACCCGTAAAAGTATTGTCCAAGTAACTAAATTTTCAATGTAGCCAAATTAATTTTTAAAAAATATCACCTTGTAGGGAATGAAAAGAAGTATTTTTACCTAGAAGGGATTTTTTTTATTCGACTTTCTTTTTAATATAAAAATTAAAAACTGAAAATTTTGTTCATCTATTTTTAATAGCTTTCAAAAACATTAATCGTCCAAACTTGGTCAAATATCATCGAAATATTTTGAAATTTGACAGGGACGTGCAGAATACTCTAGCGTTGCCTATGGGATTGATAAAAGGATGTAAATCGATAATTGTTAATAATTATTTAATTGCAAATATATTGCGATCGGTAATTACGTTTTCTTAACTTTAACGGAAAAAAGTATCGAGGGAAGTTGAAGCTAGGAAAAACTTTCAGCGAGACATTTGTTCCTTAATAGTCTAATAAGTTTCTGACAAAGTTTCAAATTGATTTAATAATAAATGACTTAAATAGAGCGTTATTAATAAAGACCCGCGCTAGCAACATCGGCGGCGCGGCGCGGCGTGAGCTAAGCCTGAGTTTACATGTTTTTGCACTGATATATCACGTTTATAAAAATTAACGAATTATTATGTAACGATATTATGTTTTATATAACGTAAAGACATAGTTTATAAGTCAACGCACTGTAGATATAATTATATTTTGTTAGTATGTTAATAAATAAATTTGTACTTTAAAATTTAATATGTTCATTAATACTATCATAAGGATACACACACGCACACGCACACGCACATACACACACACACACACAATAACGTAATAATTATTTAATTTTTATAAACGTGATACGCCACTGCGAAAACGTGTGCGACGCAGTCTGAGCTCACGCCGCGCCGCGCCGCCGATGTTGTTAGCGCGCGTCTTTATTAATAACGCTCTATTTAAGTCATTTATTATTAAATCAATTTGAAACTTTGTCAGAAACTTATTAGACTATTAAGGAACAAATGTCTCGCTGGAAGTTTTTCCTAGCTTCAACTTCCCTCGATACTTTTTTCCGTTAAAGTTAAGAAAACGTAATTACCGATCGCAATATATTAGCAATTAAATAATTATTAACAATTATCGATTTACATCCTTTTATCAATCCCATAGGCAATGCTGGAGTATTCTACACGTCCCTGTCAAATTTCAAAATATTTCGATGATATTTGACCAAGTTTGGACGATTAATGTTTTTGAAAGCTATTAAAAATAGATGAACAAAATTTTCAGTTTTTAATTTTTATATTAAAAAGAAAGTCAAATAAAAAACATTCCTTCTAGGTAAAAATACTTCTTTTCATTCCCTACAAGGTGATATTTTTTAAAAATTAATTTGGCTACATTGAAAATTTAGTCACTTGAACAATACTTTTACGGGTTTTCCAGCGCTAACCCCCTTATTGCATCCGGCTCTTTAATTTATACATGCTAAATTAAAATTCATTCCAAATTAAGCTTACTAGGCCAAGTAAGTAAATTCTTATATGACTAGCTTGCATATTGTATTTTAAACATAAGTAGAAGCAACGAAAGGGTAGCAGCGATATGATAAAACATAGCCTATGGAGACACATTGATTTTTTTCCTGATCGCTTAAACGAATTATAGAAGTTAATCTAAAAAAAAATCTTAATTCAACTGTAAAAAAGAGGAGAGTACAAAAATAACTTTTGAAACTATATGATTTTTGTTATATTGCTTCTGTGTTCATTGCTTATATGCGTAATGCTTAGGTTTGATTACAAAAATGATGACTGGTTCAAAAGATAAATGTAAATGTTCAAATTGCAATTATTTAATTTTAATGAATAACGTAATACCTTGAACCTAGTGAATATAAGTATTTTAACTTTTTATCTAAAAATGAAAATAATACGGCTTCCCAAGTTGCTGCGCTTCTCACAAATTTCAAAAACTCAAACATGATAAAAGCGATTGAAAACAAAAAAATAAAGCCACAGCAAGTGCTCGAGCGAGCTAATTTTACGTAACAGTCGTACTTTATATACTGAAATGCAACGCATTGATATCCCGATAAATACACGAACGAGCGCGTTGAATGCCCCCGTGGCTTCGACCGGATCGTTGAACCGTGCAGCATGAACCCATCGGTGGGAAACGCCTACACTCTTAATATACCTCGCGTTTGTCGCACAGTGACTGCCATTGTGCTCATTAGATATTGGCCAATCTCGTTTTAGCTTCCGAGAAGCGAGAGTGTGCTCTGAATGCGGTGAAAAATTGACGAGCAAAATATGATTGAGTGTATAAGTTTTGAAGGATAAAGCTAAGTAATGGGTTCAGCGACTTTTGAAATTTTATTAGCTGCTCGTGCTAGCGTCCAGGAAAACGATTGTGCAATGAAAAATATATTGGAATCGCGCTTGAGGCGATCGTCAGGGCTGTCTCTACGCAAAGTCCTAATAGGCAAAGTTAGGGGCCGGGTCTGCGCATATAAGGGAGTCATGAAGACATGAAAAAATAAACAAAACGATTATTTAAATAATTTTATAAACCCAAGTAGCCGGGGGACGCGAGGTCCACGCATATTAGGAGATTTCGTAGATGTCCAACAGTAAGCAAGACAATTATTTAAACAATTTTTAAACCCAAGTTGGCGGGATATGGGGTTCACACATATAAGGGAGTCATGTAGACATGAAAAAATAAGAAAAACCATTATTTAAATAATTTTTAAACCCAAGTAGCCGGGGGACGCGAGGTCCACGCATATTAGGGAATTACTTTGACGTGCAACAATAAGCAAGAGAAATATTTAAACAATTTTTAAACCCAAGTAGGCGGGGCAGATGAAGTCCACGCATATAAGGGAGTCATGTAGATATGAAAAAATAAGCAAAAAGATTATTTAAATAATAATCTTGCTTATTATTGCACGTCTACATGACTCCCTTATATACGTGGACCTCATATCCCCCGACTACTTGGGTTTAAAAATTATTTAAATAATCGTTTTGCGTATTTTTTCATGTCTACATCACTCCCTTATATGCGTGGATCTCGCGTTCCCCGGCTACTTGGGTTTAAAAATTATTTCAATAATCTTTTTGCTTATTTTTTCATGTCTATATGACTCCCTTATATGCGTGGACCTCGCGTCCCCCGGTTAATTGGGTTTAGAAATTGTTTATAGTATATTACGCACCAAGGGAGGAAAAAACTTGGACAGTCCACAGTTCGTATTAATTGCCACCCGAGCCGAAGGCGAGTGTGGCAAACACGAGCTGTGGGCTGGCCAATTTTACTCCTGTTGAGCGTATACTATTTTTTTGCCTAGCGAGGCCGAAAATGCAACCTTCGCGATCGGGCGCCGGGAGCGAAAGTGGTACTTTCGGCCCGCTAGGCAAAAAAATAATTGTCTTGCTTATTGTTGCACGTCTACCAAATTCCCTAATATGCGTGGACCTCGCGTTCCCCGGCTACTTGGGTTTAAAAATTATTTAAATAATCGTTTCGTTTATTTTTCATGTCTACATGACTTCCTTATATGCGTGGACCACATATCCTCCGCATACTTGGGTTTAAAAATTATTGAAATAATCTTACGGCTTATTTTTCCATGTCTATATGACTCCCTTATATACGTGGATCTCATATCCCCCGGCTACTTGGGTTTAAAAATTATTTAAATATTTTTTGCTTATATTTTCATGTTTACATGACTCCCTTATATGCGTGGACCTCGCGTTCCCCGGCTACTTGGGTTTAATAGTAGATTTTCTTACAAGGGGGGAAAGTGGAACTTTCGCAGGCACCTGATATGACGACCGAGGCGAAGCCGAGGCCGTATAACGTGCATGCAGAAGTTCCATTTAACCCCCGTGTAAGAAATCGTATTTTTCTCTATTCCCGGGCGAAAGTACGTTAATTAATCAATCTAGAAAAATCGAAAATCATCGTCTTTCCTGGTGACGTCAACTCTGCGCAGCCATGTTTTTACTTTCGCCCTATACTTTGATAGCGTTAGCGACTTCACGTCGTTCTTGTAGTTTGCAGATTATATTTTTCAATTTTATTTTACCTATGTCGCAATTGGTTTTTCCCGATGCACGCGTTTATATGTGTTCGATGCCCGCCCAACATTTGCAGCACGAGCGTAGCGAGTGCTGCTGGTTGGGGCGGGCATCGAAAATACATGAATAAGCAGATTGTTAACATACTCATGTGAGTCAAGAGAAAGAGGGATAGAGTGATAGATAGATAAATAGATAAATCTTTATTCTCCCTTTTCGGCAAAAATTAGAAAATACATTAAAAGGTATAAAATTATAAATTTCAGTTAATTACAATAGAATACAATAACAATTTAGTTCATTATGTCGTAAAATACATAAGAGATATAAAAAATTTATCAAAAACATAATAATGCAAAAGAAAACTAAAAAGATAATTTTTGAAATAATAAATAAAAGAACATGTGGCAAATAAAATACTTATAAAAATACTTAGACGAATATCATAATGTTCCGCCAATAGGCTAAAATAGAGAGAGATAAAGAGAGATAGGGAGAGAGAGGATATTTTCAAATAAATAAACATGAATTCATAGTAGACCATCTTTCTTGAGAGCACCACGCTCCCGATGCGAGACAGTTCCGCGCCGAAGTCGCACACTTTCGCGACTTCCGCGCGGCAAAGTCACAATCCGCTGTATCGTATATGGGGTTACGCTATTCAAAACATTGCTCACAGAGCTTTCGGTCGCGCGTGAAACAAGTGACGCACGCAGTGGGCAAAAGTGCTCCTTCTTCTAGTGTAAACAAACGGCGAAAACGCGTACTTTCGCCCGAGGAATAGAGAAAAAATTATTTAAATAATCTTTTTGTTTATTTTTTCATATCAACATGACTCGCTTATAGGCGTGGACCTCATATCCCCCGCCTACGTCTGTTTTACTGTTTCAGTTTCCCCTTTTTCATGAAAATCTTTCTCTTTTTTTTTTGTTATAATTTTCCTCTATTCCTCTTAAATAAAAAAAAAAGAGAGTACGGTCCCTGTAGTAACGGAAATTACTATTATCATCTTATATTTATATTTGAAATAGGATTATATGAAAAAGGTATATGTACGTAAAAACGCAAGTTTATTACATGAATTAAAATTCTTGAAAATAAAAAATCATGTTTTTTTTTTAGAATTGAGCCCCATTTTACTTTATGCCTGAGGCCCCATGGTATTGAGAGATGGCCCTGAGTGTGTGTGTGCGCATGTGTGTGTGTGTGTGTGTGTGGGTGTGTGGGTGTGTGTGCGCATACGCCTGGATCTCAGCTTCTACTCGATCGATTTTAACCGGACAGGTCTGATTTTTTTAAAATTTTTTTCTTGTGTGATAGCGGGTCAAAAATTCACTTTTTGATTCGTGGATGCGTTTTTGTTTTATTTCGAATTATCGATATTCTCAAAATTGATTTTTGCTTTTTTTTTAATGATAAGATCGAGATATTTGAATCGGATGGGTAGCATTCGAAAGAGAATTAAAATACCTATATTTTCTAAAAAAAAATTTCTAGGTATCACGGTTCTTTTGTTATTAACAAAAACGTATTTTTTTAAAAAAAAGCTTATAACTCCCAAACTAAACGGTGAATTTTTTCCAAAAATTTGAATCCATTTTGTCAACTGGTTTTTAAGAAAAAAATTGAAATATGAAAAAATGAGTTTGGTATGTCCAACGATTACGAGAGTAAAATTGATTAATCGCTTCGAAATTCCTTGTAGAGGTAGATTTTGGATAGCTCTCGTTTGAGTTCTTTGGGCAAAATGATTAGTCCAGAAATTTCAGAAATATTTGAGGTTAAATATTTTTTAACCTTTTTTTCAAATCGTAATTTCTCGTGAACGTCTCCACGTATCAGCTCCAAATTTATAGACAATTTTGTATGTGATATATATCATATGTGTGCGAATTTTGATCAAGATCGTACGATTACTTTTTGAGATATTTGATTTTGAATATTTTCGTATTTTACAAAGTCATTTTCTTTGTCGCATGATAACTAGAGAAAACAAAAATTGGTTTAATCATGTTGAAATTTTGTGGAGATGTAGAGTTCTATATATTATCGTGTAAGTCGTTTAGGTAAAAGAATTGTCTCATGATTTTTAGAGATATTTAAGGTTAAAATTTTTTTTTACTATTTTTTTCAAAATCGTATTTTCTCAATGACGACTTCATGTATCAGCTTAAAATGTATGACTATTTTGTATGCGATATAGGCAATACCTGTGTAAAATTTCATTATATGGTTATTTTTTGAGATGTTGGATATTTAAAATTTTAGTATTTTTGAAAATGACTTTTTTTGTTATCGCACAGTATAACTACATTCAAATTGTTTTAATTTCTTTGAAATTTGGTGGAGATGTAGAGTTTGTATATTATTTATTAGAAGAGTTCTTAGGGTAAAAGAATTCGTTTATGAATTTCAGAGATATTTGAGGTTAAAACTATTTTAGCTCTCTTTTAAAATCGTAATTATTCGGGAACGCATTTATGTATACTAGAAAATGGAAATAACATGCGCTATGCGCTACGTGCGCGTTGTGTACCTACATTTGTTTTGTAATAGCCATTTATTATTTTTAAGGGTAGAACCTTTTTCTTACATCGAAAATTCCAGAAAGAGCACACAAATACGAACAGGCATACTACTAGAGACAAGTACCCTATGCGTGAAATTTCACAAAGAAAATATAATTTGAAGTAAAGGTTATTTAGGAATTTTAAAAGGTTTTGACGATAATATTACAATCAATTATTTTATTTATTTTTCACACATAATTTAAAAAAAAATCATACCAATTATTTTATTCATATTTTATACATAATTTAAAAATTAATACTTTTTAACCTTCATAAATGAATTGAATTATAATTATGTCATAAATTGTTGCAAAAATTATAGATTTTGTTATTAAAAATTGATTGAAGGAATAAACAAATTAAGTTTGAAGAAGCCACGGGTCAATGAATTGGCAGAGGGTTTTTATTATATAGCTTATGTTGAAAATGTCCGGGTGGGTAAGCGTATTTAGATTTTGAATGCTGCACAGGCTATTTGGGGTAGGCAATTACAGAGTAGCACGGTCCTAATGGGTCAAGCCCCAAACACTGGGCGTGTTATCTCATTGTACAAGTGGTATTTTGTTTTTGTGGCTGATGTTTGCGCGCACCGTATTCGTCGCTCTGGACTAGTGAGGCAGCCTTTACCTATACAAACTATCGATTTGCTGGAATCCCACTTACGTTAATCGGAGAAAGTGTTCAACCTAGATATGGGGAAATCCACGGAACCTTTAACTGTTTTGATAATTTTTCCTTAAAGTAATTTATTGCTGCTATTAGTTGAGCGTGCGAAGCACATAAACGAGACAAGGTGTAAAATCTTCAATTTTTACGTAGAAAACCAGTCCGGTAATCCATATTAGTGTGCCACGCATACTCAAGTCTGGGGATGTAAAAAACTGTCGAAAAAAGTTCATTTTTTCCACTTTTTCCAAAAGTGGACTTTTTTCGACAGTTTTTTACATCCCCAGACTTGAGCATGCGTGGCACACTAATATGGATTACCAAACTGGTTTTCTACGTAAAAATTGAAGATTTTACATCTTGTCTCGTTTATGTGCTTCGCACGCTCAACTAATAGCAGCAATAAATTACTTTAAGAAAAAAGTATCAAAACAGTTAAAGGTTCCGTGGATTTCCTCATTTACCTGAAATTCGCTTACATATAATAAAACATGGTAACGCCAATTTGTCTATGGCCGGAGAGACAGTCATTAGTGCGATGTACCCCCGCCGGGGGGTCCGTTGTGGACACGACCGAGACAAAATTCAAGAAAGAGAGGGAAGCTTCCTCCCTCTCCTTCGCACTTTTTCGCAGGGTCTACACTGCTATACTCTGCTCCTCGTTGACCTGACCCCCTCCCTATACCGAAGAGAAGCGAAAGAGGGTCCGAGGGTGGGGATGTCCACAATCTTTTGGGGCAAACATCGCCGGCGACAGTACAGTATATATACAGTGCCCCCACATGCGCACGGCAACAGCGTGCGCCGAATAAACTGACGCTTTTCCTAGCAACAACAATAACAACAATAACTACAACAAGAACAACAACAACAACTACATTATGACTTCTATAGAGCGACAGCCGAAACAGCCGCTGCGACCGACGCCGCCGAAGGTCCGCAAGTCGCCACCATCACAGCAGCGGGCCGCCAGTGCGAACGGAGTGGGCATCTCGCCGCCCAACAACAACTACTCCCGACACAACAGTAGTGACTACTCGGAGATCGCGCGCGCCGCCCTCGAGAACAACAACATGCCAAGACCGGACGACGACCGCTTCTTCAACGCGGCGAATGCCATTTCCGCACTGCCAAGGATCCCGTTATGCTCCGCGCCGCTCCACCGCCAGATGCCCGAGAGGCGAGATAATGCCGTCAGGATTAGGGATGCCCGACGACACCCGGCACAGGACGACGAGCTCGATTTGATATTGCGGAAAATGCTCGGGCCCGTGACGCTGCTCATCGAGAAATTTCCCATGGAGACGCTGTCGGCGATCAGCGACACAGCGTCCTCGCCATCGTCAGGGTCGAGCAGCACAAGCTCCGACGGGAACAGCTCCAGCTCTGACGGGAGCAGCTCCAGCTCCGACGGAAGCAACTCTAGTTCCGACTCGAACAGCTTGAGCAGCTCGGAATCGGAGGACGAGAAGAAAGATACGCCGGCTGTGCCTACACCGGCTGTACCTACGCTGGCGGTGAGGTCCAAGCTGCCCGTTCTGAGAGCCGCTAATAGCGGCATTTTGCCAAGCGAGAGACTTAGCAACTCGGAGGAAGAGAAGCCGATGGACGCGGAAGCTGTAGGCGTGCGAGTGCAGCAGGTAAGGCTGGACGGCGTCGAGCTAAAGGTGTCCGATTCCGAAAGCTCGGACGATGAGCAGAAAGCGAAGAATCAGGTGAGCGGGTGTGAACAAGCGGCCGAGCAGCAAAAATCGACGGTGAGCTCATCTTCGAGCTCAAGCTCTGACGGGAGCAGCTCTGACGGGAGCAGCTCCAGCTCCGACGGAAGCAACTCTAGTTCCGACTCGAACAGCTTGAGCAGCTCGGAATCGGAGGACGAGAAGAAAGATACGCCGGCTGTGCCTACACCGGCTGTACCTACGCTGGCGGTGAGGTCCAAGCTGCCCGTTCTGAGAGCCGCTAATAGCGGCATTTTGCCAAGCGAGAGACTTAGCAACTCGGAGGAAGAGAAGCCGATGGACGCGGAAGCTGTAGGCGTGCGAGTGCAGCAGGTAAGGCTGGACGGCGTCGAGCTAAAGGTGTCCGATTCCGAAAGCTCGGACGATGAGCAGAAAGCGAAGAATCAGGTGAGCGGGTGTGAACAAGCGGCCGAGCAGCAAAAATCGACGGTGAGCTCATCTTCGAGCTCAAGCTCTGACGGGAGCAGCTCTGACGGGAGCAGCTCCAGCTCCGACGGAAGCAACTCTAGTTCCGACTCGAACAGCTTGAGCAGCTCGGAATCGGAGGACGAGAAGAAAGATACGCCGGCTGTGCCTACACCGGCTGTACCTACGCTGGCGGTGAGGTCCAAGCTGCCCGTTCTGAGAGCCGCTAATAGCGGCATTTTGCCAAGCGAGAGACTTAGCAACTCGGAGGAAGAGAAGCCGATGGACGCGGAAGCTGTAGGCGTGCGAGTGCAGCAGGTAAGGCTGGACGGCGTCGAGCTAAAGGTGTCCGATTCCGAAAGCTCGGACGATGAGCAGAAAGCGAAGAATCAGGTGAGCGGGTGTGAACAAGCGGCCGAGCAGCAAAAATCGACGGTGAGCTCATCTTCGAGCTCCAGCTCGTTTTCGAGCTCAAGCTCGAGTTCGGGCTCCAGCTCGAGTTCAAGGTCCAGCTCTAGCTCAGGATCGGATTCGGAAAGTTCATCGTCAAGGTCAGACTCGGAGGAGGAGGAAACGGCTGGTGTTGTGAGTGAAAAGAAAGCTAACTCTGAAGTGGAGAGTTTGAGAGCGAAGAGCCCCGAACAATTGAAGTTAGAGACAGAACCGCAGAAAAATGTTGTTAAAGTTGAAAGTCCGAGAAAAGCGGGTTTTGTGATAGCTGCGGTGGAAAAAGTTACCAAAGAAGAAGTAAAAGACGTGTTATCTAGTGAAAAGTGGCCAAAGAAATTAAGTGTTGAGTCGGAGAGGGAGTCCGATGCGAACGCAAAGAATACAAAGAAACAATCAATGAAGGAGGCTGATGAAAGAAAGTACTTGAGAATACCGAGCTCGGAATTGGAAAGTGAGAAAAAAATAGAGAAAATTGCACTGATATCAGAGAAACCGAAAGTATCGCGCGCAAGCTCGGAATCGGAAGACGAGGCGATTAAAGCGGATAGGCCGAAGAAGTTCAGGAAAAAGTTAAATAAAAAAATTAAAATACTGTTCGGCGATGACTCCGATTCTGATTATGATGTAAGAGCAGAAAGGCCTTATCGAGTGAAACCGAAATCGAGATCGATAAGCCAGACAGCCGCTGCAGTCGAGATCAAGAGAAAAGCTTCGCCGATTAAGGATAAAAATCTGAAACAACCAGCGAAATATATCAAGCTGCAGTTGAAACATGAGTCGGATTCTGATAGAAATATTGACTTTAAGAACTCAAAAGACTTAGTGAGCGAAGTTAAAGGAGAAAAGAAATCGGTATGCAGTGTAGATAAAAGCTTGAGAGTGCCAAAAGAATCGAGAACCGATAAGGACACTGATATATCAGAAAAGAAACTGGTGTGTAGTGTAGATACAAGCGCAAGAGTGCCAAAAGGATCAAGAACTGATAAGGACATGATTTCTAATGAAAAGAAATTGCTACATAGGTTAACGAAAAGCTCGAGTGTGACAAAAAGATTAATAGACGGTAAGTCGGACGCAAATAAGTCAGAAAAGGAATCGACTTGCATTGTAGATATAAGCTCAAGTGAGACGAAAAAGTCTGTAGACGGTGGGACGTGGTTGGATACGTCGGAAAAGAAATCAGTGGCCAGCATAAATAAAAACTGTGAAGTACCGAAGAAATATATGAAAGAAAAATCGATTTCTAGGCCAGATTCTGAGCATCAGAAAAAGCCAAAGCAAGCAGAGGAGAAGAATCCTCCGACAACCGTAGAAAAGAAAAGCTCACGTGAGCCGAAGAAATCAAAAGAACCCAAATTAAAGTCAAATTCTGAGGTTCTCGCGAAATCGAAGACACTAAAGGAAAAGGAATCGGTTTCTGTCTATTCAGAAAAAGCATCACCGCGCGTTGACAAAATAACGTTAAAGATTACCATGCCAAAAATCTCGGCAGAATCAAAGGACAAAAAGGCAAGTGATAAATCCGAGCAAAAAGCTTCATTCAGCGTAAGCGTAAATTCGAAATCCTCCCTTACAACCAAGGAAAAATCGGTTACGGTGAAATCCGAGGTCAAACCTTTACCGGTTAGAAAGAAAAAATCAAAAAGCTCGAAGTCAAAGCCGAAATCACGCGTGGTTATCTCCACAGACACGGAGGACGAAGAGGTGACTATCAAATGCGACCAAAAACCCTCACCTCAGAATCCAAGTCCGAAGATCGAGAAGCGGAAAAGCCAAGAGAAGGACAGAAAGCCAATGATACGCCACGTGCCGAAGGACGAGAAAAACCGATCATCAAATCAGAGCCCGACGTGTCACCTCCCATCATCAAATGCGAAAATCAACCGACGAAAGCCCGCGCCACTCGCGTACCGTCCAACCCGACCTGCTCGAGCTCGAATTCCGGCTCGGAATCACCGCCGCTCACCGCGAACAAAAAGCTTGCGCTGCGGATGGTGTTCCGTCGTAGTGGGTCTTCGTGGCGGGTCGCCGCCGTCACTGGCTACGATCCGAGGGAACGCTACGGGGGTGTTGATGATGAACTATTCGCCGGGTTCGCGGTTAAAAAACCTTGGGAAGTCGTCAATTGAGTGCACGACATGGCAAATAATTTACTGCAAATAATTGTTCTCCTAGTGTGTAAGATCTATTGAAAACAAATGGGCTGTGCATATGATGACATTTTGTTGTAAATGTATATATTTATGAAAATACACTGTCAGAAGGCTTCCATTTACATGTAGGTATAAACACAAAATGTAAATTCAATTTATATATATAAATATTATGCAAATTTTCTATAAGTGTAATTGTTCCCGTTGTAAATTATGTTGAAAAAAGTAAGTTCTCTTTGTAATATTCCGTTGTTTTAGTGTGTATTAACATAGTAATAAATAAATGTATATATAATACTATATTTGTTGTTAAATACGTTTGTAAAAATGTGTGTAAAAATGTTTTCCGCCCTTTAACCTCAAAATGCCATCTTAAATGTCATTTTGCGGCCTCGGACGGAAAAATACGTTACTGAAACGTGGACGTAAGAGAATTTTTACCTCATGCGACTTTTCGACCTCGCTTCGCTCGGCCGAAAAACGTCGCATGAGGTAAATAATCCTCTTCCGCCCGCGTTAGTAATGTACTATTTCTTACTCGCCCACCCGAAAGTACGTACTTTCGGCCCGCATCTCCGGGCCGAAAGAGAAACTTTCGCATCCTATTTTAGACCAACCGCGCGCTCTGATTGGCTGCCGAAATTTCCTGACCCGCGGCGCTTCAGCGCCCGCGCGCATGTCCGAGGAAAGATGTTTGTGCGGTGTGAAGGTTAGACACGTACGAAATAAACAGAGGAAAGTGCACGGGTGACGAGAAAAAAGTTAGTTGAAATAAAAAGTGGTTTTGTTTGATCGTGGTTATTGTTTTTTCCTCTTGTTTTCTACACGTACTTTCGAGTCGTGTAGAAACAATTAAGTAAACGTATGGACGGGAGCGTCCGAGGAAAATATGTTTGTGCGGTGTGAAGGTTAGACACGTACGAAATAGACAGAGGAAAGTGCAAGTGTGACGAGAAAAAAGAGTTAGTTGAAATAAAAAGTGGTGTTGTCTTTTTTTAATGAATGTGTTTCTGATGCCCGCCCCGACCAGCAAAACCTCGGCTTCGCCTCGGTCTTGCAAATGTCGGGCGGGCATCAGACCATCTGTACAATAGCGAAAGTAGCAGACGCCCAAAAAACCAGCTCTCTACGCCGGGCCGAAAGAAAAAACAGTCGGTAATATCGACCGAGCTACCCAAAGCGGCCGACAGAGGCACTACTATCGAGCGGGCCGAAAGAAAAACTAACACTCAAACACAGCTAGCAGACGACAACGCAATTTTATCAATTATTTAACAATTACAGAACGTACTTTCGGCCGGGAAGTAAGAAAAATAGTATACAATACTTGGACCGGAAATTGGATGCCCTGGCCGTGCGTTATACCACGCACGGCCCGGAAATCCAATTTCCGGCCCACGTATCGTAATATACTAATTATAAAAAGGAAAAAATGTAAAAATCGGCGAAATCCCATGCGAAATATTGTATAATACTATGACTTATGATAATTTTGAAAAATTTTTAATTTTTTTTTAGTAATTGCATAGTTATATAGTTATATAGTGATATTATATTGTGATTATAGGTGGAATAGCTCTGTATAATATAGTATTTGTGATGTATAATTTATCCATCTGTAATTTAGGAAAAGTAATAATTATAGCGCATAAGGAATAAGTACAAAGTATGTTAATAGAAAGGTGTGAATGTGTGCATGGTATGAGTGAATACAGTAATTAAGTCTATGATATGTAAACCAACTCCATTTGTGGGCCAAAAGGCTGAAATAAAGATTATATGTATATATATAATACTATATTTGTATTTAGATTGATCCAACTCCTGTATATTTGCCTCCAATCCTCTTCTTTCCTTAAAGACAGCGCCACGCGCACTGATTCTCTTTTTCTTGTAATTAACTAAACTCAGGGAGGATCGGAAAAAATGTTGATTTAATGAACGCCGAGCAAACGCAAACACAGATGTACGATTACCGCGAAACGAATGTTGATTCAAAAACTTTCTCCTTTCAATCTATATTGACCCTAGCGTGAAGCGCTGAACTATAAGCTGATTCGTAATTAAATATCATTTCGAGGGGTAAATATTTATCAAAGATTACTCGCTCGATCTAATTCGACGCACAGTACTTATACTGCAGATGCACATTATTCAGTAGTTTACATTTTTGTTTGATTTATAGAACTTAGATAAGAGAAAACTTACGTAAGGTATTCAAATTTATATTTTTCTTACATGTGATTTAAATTATGTTTTTTAATTATATCTCTAAAAATAAAACTTTTGTGCAAAAGTAATGAAGAATATGAATGAGAAATAAGATTATTATATATTTTTGTTAATATTTCATTTAAAATACTATAAATAACATTTAAATTCATTTATTTAATTTAATTAATTTTTGTAAACAGATTAAATTCTTATTTTTTAAAGAATGTTATCCTGCTTTAATTAGTTTATTAATGCTTTAGTAATATTAACAAAGCATTAAAACATGGAAAAATGAATCGAGAAGTCGCTATAAAACAAAAGAAAATCAAATTTCAAAAAAGGAAATATTTTCCCAAAATAAATAAACAAAAGTAAACATACACACACGCGCGCATACACAAACATCCATACGGACATTTTCAAAATAGTAATATTTTGGTTCAAAATGTCGCATTAAACATTTCTACCATGTTTGCTTGAATTTTCTTTTTACTATTACGATTAATTATTATTAATTATTTAATTATTATTATTTATTTACCTCAAAATGTTATTCAAATTTTACGTAAGAATATAGATCGATATTTTGAATTGAAATTTCTTTAGAGTGATATAGAATATTATTATGCTTAGAAGAGTTCACTCTTGATTTTATATAATTTAAAATATTTCTTTTTATATAGCCTCGAAAATAAAATTTATTCAGTAATAGTTTAAGTGTTGTACCTAGCTCTTTAATATATAAGATTTTTTAAACTTTTCTTCAATATTCAATATCTCTCTATATTATATAGGTGTAAGCATTTTTTGGGGTCCGCTCCTCCTCCGCCCCTCCGCCCCTCCTCCGCCCCTCCTCCACCGCTCCTTCGCCGCTCCTCCTCCGCTCCTCCTCCGCTCCTCAAAATAATGTAAAAACCTATCAATTTTTACGTTATTTTGAGAAATTTGATCTATTTATAGACTCCGCTCCTCCTCCGCCGCTCTTCTGCCCCTCCACAACCACTCTATAATCTCTTCTTTTCCCTTTTTCCTGCTTTCCTCCTACCCTCCTTATCGCTTTCTAATAAATGTATATAATATATACATAATATATAGTATATATTTAGTTTTGTTGACAGATACGTCAGTTTTTTCTTTTTTTGTTTTTCCGAGGTACTTCCACTTACAAGATCGCTTAGTCCTTGCCTACTCTATCTATAATAAATCTATAAGGATTAGCCCTCTTGGGCTCAAAGCGAATCCGATAGATTCCTCGATCTGTTATATATAATTCATATATGAATTCGAACTTTCGATGAAGTAACAAGACAAGCTTACAACAAGGAAAATTATAAATTTGAAAAATGCTTAGATTTTGATGAAAATTGTTATATAGGGGTTTTCGGGGTCGCTGATCAAGATTTTGCTATTGGACTTTCGAAATTCAAATTGTCCGATTCAATATGGCGGTAAAAAATTTGCAAAAATCTTAGATTCCCTTTTCGGCGGGAAACGAGTACGAACTTTATGATAGTTGTGTTAAAAAGTCGTATATTGCACTCATGAATATAATGGGTTGTGCGAACGTGCGCGTTTGTCGCCTGAGCGAAGCGAGACAACTCTCGTGCAGAGAGCACACAGCCCACTTTATTCCCTTGGTGCATAATATACTATTTCCTGTTGAAAATATATACTTGAAATTAGAAGTTATTGGTGATATTCAAGAAAATGAGAAGATCAAGTGATGCAAAAGGCACATTAGGTAGTTTAAAATTTTCAATTTCTTTACTTCCTTCAATAAAAGCTCATACAATTTTAATAGTTTCCAAAATTTTATAGTGACATAGTCAGTAGATTACCCTACTAAAAAAGCTCAGCTGATTATCAGCTGATAATTAGGTGAAAATCATGCCAAAACGTCAGCTGTTTATCAGCTGATTGTCACCTGAAAATCAGGTTGATATTTTAATATATTATTAATTATTATTATTTATTATTATAAATTATAATTATCGGTTCATTTACTTGAATCTATACGATTAACTAATGTGTTTAAAATAATGTACACGGTGGCAACGACGATTTGAATTATTTGTCATAATTTAGGAATGTAAACACACACACATAAAAATGAGCGATCTTGAGCAAATTTACGTTATTCTTAAGACTTTTATCATTTTTTGGTAATTATTTGCGATTTTCAATGCACATAACAAAAATTGAAGCACGATAAAATTCTCCAAAATAAAAAAGGATGGTGTAGCTATAATAGCTATAGTCAGTTCTTAGTTATTCGTGAAACGTGATTTTTCTTAAGTGTAAAAACTAAACATGGATATACCCTAGCGAAAATATTTTTGTTCAGAAAAGTTAGAAACTATTAATAAGAGTTATAAATTGTTAAAAATAGTTATAAAATGTAGGATTTTGGACGTTAATAATTATTTATAACTGTTTGTAACATTTTTTAACAGTTAATAATAGTTATTAAATTATTTAATAACTATTAAATATTTATTAATTATTATTATTAATATAATAATACTTTTATATCAGTAATTAATAATTAAATAAAAACTAAAAACTAAAACTATTAACTAATATAATTAATTATTAATTGATTATTATGACTAGAATAATATGGCTGTTAAAAAATTATTAATTATTACTTATCATTATTAATAATAATAATTTAATAATTATTCAATTTTTCTTAAATATATCGAATTCAAAATTATTTTAAACTGTTTGAAACTGTTTAAAACTATTATAATTAGAAAAAGTGTGTTCAAAATCCTACATTTTGTAACATTTATAAACAGTTTTAAACAGTTCTAAATACTTTTAAATAATTTTTAACAATTGTTAATTGTTATTAACATTTATAATTTACGACAGAGTAGTAATGAAATATTGCGTCCTCCTATAGAGGAAGCTTTGTAATAGTAATTTTTTGGGTTGTTATAAAAACATGTTATAATTGTTTTTCGAGGTGCTAGGAATCAAAATACATGATTTTTGAAAAATGTCTGTATATATGTGTGTGTGTGTGTGTGTGTGTGTGTGTGTGTATGTGTGTGTGCAGGGCTGTCTCTACGCAAAGTCCTAATAGGCCAAGGCCTAGGGCCCGAAGCAAGTTAGGGGCCGGATCCACGCATATAAGGGAGTCATGAAGACATGAAAAAATAAGCAAAACGATTATTTAAATAATTTTTAAACCCAAGTAGCCGTGGGATATGAGGTCCACGCAGATAAAGGAGTCATATAGACATGAAAAAATAAGCAAAACGATTATTTAAATAATTTTTAAACCCAAGTAGCCAGGGAATATGAGGTCCACGCATAAAAGGGAGTCATGTAGATATGAAGAAATAAGCAAAACGATTATTTAAATAATTTTTAAACCCAAGTAGCCGGGAGACGCGAGGTCCACGCATATAAGGAGATTTCGTAGACGTGGGACAATAAGCAAGACAATTATTTAAACAATTTTTGAACCCAAGTAGGCGAGGGATACGAGGTATCCGCGCACATAAGGGAGTTATGTAGACATGGAAAAATAAGCAAAATGATTATTTAAATCATTTTTAAACCCAAGTAGCCGGGGGATATGAGGTCCACGCATATAAGGGAGTCATGTAGACATAAAAAAATAAGCAAAACGATTATTTAAATAATTTTTAAACCCAAGTAGCCGGGGGACGAGAGGTCCACGCATATAAGGGAGTCATATAGACATGAAATAATAAGCAAAACGATTATTTAAATAATTTTTAAACCCAAGTAGCCAGGGGATATGAGGTCCACGCATATAAGGGAGTCATGTAGACATGAAAAAATAAGCAAAACGATTATATAAATAATGTTTAAACCCAAGTAGCCGGGGAACGCGAGGTCCCCGCATATAAGGGAATTACTTAGACGTGCAACAATAAGCAAGAAAAATATTTAAACAATTTTTAAACCCAAGTAGGCGGGGGACGTGAACTCCACGCATATTAGGAAATTTCGTAGATGTGCAACAGTAAGCAAGACAATTATTTAAACAATTTGTAAACCCAAGTTGGCGGGGGATATGAGGTCCACACATATAAGGGAGTCATGTAGACATGAAAAAATAAGCAAAACGATTATTTAAATAACGTTTAAACCCAAGTAGCCGGGGGACGCGAGGTCCATGCATATGAGGGAATTACTTAAACGTGCAACAATAAGCAAGAGGAATATTTAAACAATTTTTAAACCCAAGTAGGTGGGGGATATGAGGTCCACGCATATAAGGGCGTTATATAGACATGAAAAAATAAGCAAAAAGATTATTTTAATAATAGTCTTGCTTATTATTGCATGTCTACATGACTCCCTTATATGCGTGGACCTAATATCCCCCGACTACTTGGGTTTAAAAATTATTTAAATAATCGTTTTGCGTATTTTTTCATGTCTACATCACTCTCTTGTATGCGTGGACCTCACGTCCTCCCGATACTTGGGTTTAAAAATTATTTAAATAATCTTTTTGCTTATTTTTTCATGTCTATATGACTCCCTTATATGCGTGGATCTCGCATCCCCCTGTTAATTGGGTTTAAAAATTGATTAAATAATTGTCTTGCTTATTGTTGCACGTCTAATAAATTCCCTAATATGCTTGGACCTCGCGTTCCCTGGCTACTTGGGTTTAAAAATTATTTAAATAATCGTTTTGCTTATGTTTTCATGTCTACATGATTTCCTTATATGCGTGGACCTCATATCCCCCCCCCCCCCTATTTGGGTTTAAAAATTATTTAAATAATCGTTTTGCGTATTTTTTCATGTCTACATTACTCCCTTATACGCGTACCCCCCCCCCCCCCCCCGCTACTTGGGGTTAAAAATTATTGAAATAATCTTTTTGTTTATTTTTTCATGTCAACCTGACTCGCTTATATGCGTGGACCTCATATCCCCTGCCTACGTCTTGTTTTACTGTTTCAATTTCCCCTTTTTCATGAAAATCTTTCTCTTTTTTTGTTATAATTTTCCTCTATTCCTCTTAAATAAAAAAAAAGGAGAGTACGATCCCTGTAGTAACGGAAATTACTATTATCATCTTATATTTATATTTGAAATAGGATTATGTGAAAAAGGTAAATGTACGTAAAAACGCAAGTTTATTACATGAATTAAAATTCATGAAAATAAAAAATCATTTTTTTTTTAGATTGGGCCCCATATTACTTTATGCCTGGGGCCCCATGGTATTGAAAGACGGCCCTAGCGATCGTTGCACCTTCCTGGAATTCTTAACAAACTTCTACGTAAATAATTTTTTCAAATTCTTTTTTATTAAAGTGTTTTTAGCAGGTTTACCGTCCGCAAACAGATTAGGTAATGCGGCAGTGATGTAAAAACTATTTGAAATTCCAAAGCAATTTTAAACGCAGTACTTATCTATTTTGTACAAAATGTTTTCGTTTACCAAAAATAATTCTGGATTTAACAGGAAAATTAAACTTATATTGTGATAAGCTTATACCGAATTTCTTATTTACAAAATAATACTACATTTTTAAAAACCGATCTACTAAAGATGTAGGAAAAAAGAAATTTGAAAGTGGCTTATAATTAAAAATGAGTCACTCCGAAATAATAAATTGGATTTTCAGTTCGAAAATTCACCTTGAACTCTCTGAAAAATACAAAACGATGAGATTATTCAAATGAAGTTTTATCTGTACGTAAATATTTATTCGAAAGTAAACAAAGTAAATAACCAAAGAATCGTAAATCGTACAATGATTATATTTCTTTTTCAATCAACCTCCCCCCCCCGCCCCGCCCCCCAAAAAAACAGACGATTGAATCTTTCTCCGTCTTAAAAATTAAACACTCGGTCTTTTTCAGTTTATCAACAAACCACGAGGTACACCTCTGACTGCATCAGGCGTCGTGTGCGTGCGCTATATTAAAAAACGGGCAAAAAAGGTATAACACGCATTGAAAGAGACGCAGCAGCTCCCGGGAGGGGATAATATAATCGTCTTGTGCAACTGTTCCGGCGCGTGCATCGATGAGTAATAGAGTTTGCTTTCTTTGTTCGCAACGCTGCGTGTAATTTTTTTTACACTTTCATTTCGCGTTCGCTGCAGCGCGCGGGTACCAGTGCACCGAGAAAAACGGCAAAACAGATGGCCTCTCGCGGATGAGCTGGCTCCTCACACTGCTCGTCGTGGGGGCAGTCGGACAATTGCGCGAAAAGCGGCCTTAGCGAGAAAACATTTTTCGAGGAATACTTGTATAGTTTAGGAAGCTCCAAGCAGCACTTTTAAAGTGTTTTTAGTGGTACATTGTAAAACAGTTTTTATGGCTAAGACTTCGAGAACGAGATGCTTGGATATAAAAATAAATCTTACACGTGTAAACATTTAAATTATGTGTTCTTTTGGATTCCTAAGTATGTATTTTATGAGAATGAACATTTTTCGTTATTGGCGTATGAATTTGGAGCCTAAGTTGTAATTAGATTTTTTATGATCTAGGGATTTCAAAGAATTTCAATAGAATCTATGCATGATGCTATATACATTAAACTCAATTATAAAATTAAATGAATATAAGAGAAAGAGTATTTTAACTTCTCATAGTTTTTAGGAATATAACATTCGAATTGATATATTAAAAAGAAAATAGAGAGTATGTTATTGAATTTTTCTATAAAATTGAATTAATTTTCAGATCTTATCAATGTTTACTTGGATGGATTCATCGTATAATGATACTTATATGAGAATATTTCAATTACATTTAGTATACAGATAAAATAATCTCCTCTAAAATTCGCAGATAAATAAATTTGTTTACAAAAACGGTTATAGTAACAAAAGATCATTTATGTTTCTTGAAATCCATCACACATACATACCACTCCTTTTCCAAGATTTTTTTTTTGCTAATTTGGCTATTCTCGAAAATTATTACTCAAATATTTGAAAATTTCTGGGATTATTTGCTAGAAATAACAGCGATACTTCCACAAAAACAAAAGTAAAATTTACACAATTAATGTATTAACTTTTGGAGCAGAAAATATATAATAGTTTTGTATTTAGAACACTTCTTAAGTAAAAATTATGGCTTAACTATTTAAGGTGGCTCCGGCGTTTTTTTAAAAACATAAGAATCTAAAAATAAAAATCCTAATCAAAAGCTGAAATTCCAAGCTATTTAATGGATTGTGTCCCGAATAGGGTCACCGACTAAATGAAAAAGGAAAAAAATGTTGAAATTCGTTGAAATTCGTTCTTTTAATACAGGCTCTTATGGGAGAAGAACAATTTTTAAGTATTAATTTTCCTGTTGTGAGTTGAAAACACATAAGTTCTTCAAAAACAAACGTGTAAATAATTGTTTATTATCTATAGTTTACAATGATGTGTTGAAAAGAACCGTTTTTTCTATGTATAATATACACTAGCAGGACCGTAGCATAATTTGACCAGTATTAATGAATAACTTTCTTATTTTAACATTGCAGGATGCTCAAATGGTTAAGAATATCTTACAACTTGTCATTAACCTTTAGACTGCCGGAGAGCCTATATATAGGCTTTAGAGGAAAATCAATATTTTTTTGTGAAAAATAGTATTCCGGGGGTTTTCGGGGTAGCTGATCACGAATCTGGGGTCAAATTTGACAAATTTACTTCATAGGGCCCGCCCCCCCCCCCCCCCCCCCCCAAATGCCCCAATTTTTATATATTTCTAAAACTTGGTGAAATTGCCAATCTGGATTGCTCCAAAAATCCTCGAAGTAACATTTTCACCGAGCTTCAAAAATAGGGGAATTTTGGGGGGGGGGGGGCCCCCTGACAAGAATTTATCAAATCTGACTTCAGATTCGTGATCAGCGACCCTGAAAACCTAAATAATATGATACTTTCATCGAGTTTTAAGCGTAAAAAAAATTCTATAATAGAAAATTTTTTTCTTTACCGTACCCTGCCGGAAAGCCTATATATAGGTTCGACCTCTGACGTGAACTTTGTATATAGTTGATACGTGATACAAGACACTACTTTGGCCACTTCTACAGGGCCGTTTAAAGGTTCAAATCCCGGCAGTCTAAAGGTTAACTAAATGTTATTACAATTTCGTCGATCCTCTAAGTAAAAATGCAATGCACCCTAAAAGCCCCCCCCCCCCCCCCCCCAATGATACGGCCCAGCGCGCCGGAGCCACCTTAAATTATAATGACAAAATAAAATACATAAGTATTAGAACTTCAGAAATTTTTCTTTTCTACAAACAATAATAGCAGAAAACCTGCCACCTCAGAAACTCTATACCTTTAATAAGCCAACACCCCGCCGATCAACTTCTCTGAGCTATTTTATGTACTTACCCCCTGTAATCTTGTTTCCACACAAGAGTTACACGCGAACCCTCAACACTCGCACATGTATATATACGTACTATGCTGACAATACGAGAAGAAAACACGCTAAGGAAATCGCGCATCTATCGTTTCATCAAAATTAATTGCTTGTTGTTCGCCTCTTCGTCACGGTTGGAATAAATTGACAAACAGCCGCGCGCGCATGCGAGTGTATCTATATAATATGTACGTACGTACTTACGTGCAGCAACACATGCCTCCTTCGACGCAGAAAATATTTCGTAAAAAAGAGGACACGTGAGAGAACGCGATAGGACTATTATTTGCATACACACGTTTTTTATCAGCGCGAGTAGCTTGACAGATATACTGCAGTATATTTGTGCCTTCTAGTTTTGACTGTCTTTTTTTTCTTCGTGACAAAAATATTGGTATTTTCGAACGATCAGCCTATTCGTAATTCTTGATATCTACGGTGGAGTGAATTTTGCACGAATTTGTTGCTGCTATAGCGATTACGAATTTTATACTATGTTGATTAGTTGTATTTATCGCAGTGATGACATTTTAGTGTGGTGTGTGCAGAGTGTCATATCGATTTCGTAGAATTATAATATAGCGCAAGCGTGTGCATTCGCGATTCTAGGGCAGTGTAACGCTTGACTAGGTAATAATTTGCCTCCTCGATATTGCCCTGAGAATAAGTAACGGTCTATTAAAAATATAAAATCGAAGCTATATTTTGGGTTAAGGTGAGAAAAGTTACGATTTTGATTATTGCGCGTTCTTACGAGGGCACACGTTTAAATGATTACAAAATTTTGTCATAAAAATATGTATGTTATAGTAGCTTCAATATAATACAAATTTTCAATGAAAATGTTATATCTTTTCTCCTTTTTTCTAATAATGGCAAACTGTTAGGGAAATTTAGCGGTAATTGAACAACAAGGAAGTTAAATACTGATTAATTGGTAAGAAAATTAAAATTGATAGTCAAAATTGTATGACTACCTAGTTACTAGTTACAGATATTAAAATAATATTTCTGTTGTTCATTTTTATATATGTGCACCAATGATTTGAAGATCATTGCAGAGAAATTTCTCGTAAGAAATATATATATATACAATGCAGCGTTCACAAATATCGAGGAGTGCGTATTTAAAGTAATACGGAAATTTATCATAAATCTGTACCTACTCATATTGTACTTACAACATTTATGAAAATGAAAAACTGAATACAGGGCATAACTTTATTTGAAAGATAATGTAATAAATGAAATTTTCCGTGGTATATAAGATTGATTTTTAAGCTTTTAAATAAATTTATGTACAGACGCTTGTAACCAACGTAACTATATCACAATAGTTTTGTAAAAAATATTTTTATTGATTTTACTGTCACTTCAAACCTCATGTCTTTAAAAGGAAATTATTTCTTGGCAATATAAATGTACACCATGACAAAAAATCTTCGCAAATTACATATTTGACGACTTATTGCAAAAACTTTCTACTATAAAATATTTATAGCCATGCGATTATCTTTCCTATCGTAGTGCCATTTTATAGTTTCCAGAATAAATCAATAAAAAAACATATTTATTTCAAACATGATAACATCTTTTTTGGCTAATATTATTCATGATTTCCCCATGTCTTAATCTATTACCGATTACATTTTATATGTGAACAATACTTATAGATAGTATTTAAAATTATTATACTTATAAGTTATATAAACATTTTACAAATCGTTATTTCATTCTCATTATTTTAGACAATAATAAAGAACAAAATAGAGTTTTACTAAAGAAATGAAAATGAATTTATATGTTGTTCCTCATAAGTACTATATTACATAATTATAAATTATGATTAGATTTTTATTATTTCCAATCTTTTTTTTTTTAAGCTTTCAAACTGCGACAGGAGAGGAGGAGCTCAAAACTAAGTGCAATGATTGTTCTTGTGCCCTAGTGCTCTAGAAAGTTTGTGTTGCGCATAACTCTCTAAATGTGGCGGAACGGAAACATTTACTTCTACTTTGAAATATTTAGAAAGAAAAATTGCGCAGTACATATTTCGCAGCTATATTTTTCATGTTACTACTAAACGCAATTATTACATTCAACGTACTTTTTATTTTGCATTACTAACCTCCCTTAATTAAATTCATCCTGAATAAGACAATCGTACAAAGACTCTTTCATTTTAAATTTTCATGCGGAATAATTTGAAAAAATTGTAGAACATTTAATCGAATTCATACGCGTATATACATACTGCTCTACGATATATAGAATAGCTGCAATTCATCACGAATCACGACACGTATCCAGAAGCTGGCGCGGGTATAGCCACCGAGGCGCCATGTTCCATATAGTACAAAACAACAACTCTGCAGCAACTATATATCGACGCCCCTTACGAAGACTAGCACGTTTTACAGTGTCCTTACGAAGACTAGCACATTTCCCAAAACTGCAACGAAAACGTCGAAAACTAGCATAAGTTGCGACTCTGAGACATGCTAGTCTTCGCCACATACGGTCAAATGGACTAGTATACGTCGGAACCTGAATCGTGCTATAGTTTTCATAAGGGGCGTCGATATCCCCATCATGGCTAGGTATGATCCGCGCAGGAAAGACTTTTCCGCTTCATCCACCTCTCTCAATCGAACCGGCGCGTGCGTCCTACAATATCTCACGGGACAGAGTATTATATATACGTACACTCAGAAAAACGATCCTCCTGTCTGGAAATAAAATTCCTCCCCAGAAAATCTTCGTGCGACAAAAAAGGATTCCTCCTGCGCGAAAAAATTTCCTCCTGCGCGAAAAATCATCATCCCGCTACAGGAAGCTTGACTTCATGTTGTAAGATAATTTCTCGTTCCATAGAAAGATATCCTCTTAGCCTTATTTTTCCTCTTCCGACAGGCAGATTCTCGTTGATACAGGAAGATCGTTTT
This sequence comes from Torymus aiolomorphi, assembly GCA_036365515.1. Classification (NCBI taxonomy): domain Eukaryota; kingdom Metazoa; phylum Arthropoda; class Insecta; order Hymenoptera; family Torymidae; genus Torymus; species Torymus aiolomorphi. Next base: position 139,088,512 of record CM070877.1, read on the forward strand.
CTAAATGATATATGTTATACACTTCCTCCGTGAAGATTTCCCGTAATCGTGCATCTTTACCATAGACTCCAAGGCAAGAGATCTTTGTCGACGGGGCCTCTCCGCATGCCTGTATATTATACCGACACTACTGCGTACGTAGGATATAAATGTATGTACACATGCGTATATAGAGGGGAGAAAAGGTCGAAAATAGAGATCCTCCCTCGGCGACACTCGATTACCGTGATTGCATTATCCAGTCCTCGAAAGATTCTTTCGTCGAGACCTAAAGGAGAAAATTCATCCAGCCTTGCTACTCATAGCGTTCCTACAGTGTATGTACAGAGGCGGTTGCTAGAAACGTGGATAATACCGTTATAATGATTGACGAAAGGCACTCGCGCGGCCGTTTACTCGCGAGGTCACTCTCGCGCTTTTTCCCTATACTATCCATATACCTCGCTCTCTCTTCTTATAGAGTCCTGCGCGCCGTTCGTTCATCTCCGCGGCGAGTGCGTTGTTGCGCGCGCCGCTGTCCCGTGGAAATTCTAGGACGTGGCGTACGTTGTGCGATTTATTGTTACTGCATTGTGTTTCGGCAGTGCGCGAAAACTGCGTCACCCTGGGAATGCCGTATGATCGTATCTCGATAAGGTTTCCGCTTCGACGAATACGTTTGAGAAGGGATAATGCATTTACATTTTGAAACTGTGTAATATGCATCGTTTGTTAAAATGTATATTGCCATGTTTATGCGTTTATTATATAAAAACATTAGGGAAGGAAAAGATATGAAATAAATTAGAATATCTGTATCCTGAGCAATGCATAGGGAATAATAATGATTGTGAATGGTAATAATCTATATACACACGATGCATACAATAAAGGTTTACACGACTACGTTCATTTGCTTCTCTTGTGCTGTTGCATTCAAAGGAATAATAATACATCATTACAATTATCAATGTACGTGACAAGCCGAAAAATTCGTTGGGTTCTCCTATTGTTTACATTACAAGGAAGAATTAACTGCTACCGATACGACACGCGAGTATACGCTGCTATTGATATTATGATTCAAAACACGTTTTTCTTTCGAACTTAAAATTTTCAATATAATCATTTTTTATTGCCGAATTTCATGTTCGAAAACAATAAAAAATTGAAGGAAACATAAAGTGCTCCACAATACGACACTTTTCTATAGAAAATTGCGCACAACTGTTTTCAGCGCGTGAGAATCGCTCGTGGCTCCCGCGCTCGTTTCCCGAGTACACGTGTACTTACTCAGGCTTTGGGTACGCGCGCACTCGCGAAGCCGTTCATGACGCGGCGATCCACAGGCGACACACAGTGCGGACTGTATACGTAAGATGCTGCGGGCATTTTAACATGAATGTATATGTACGCGAAGTGGACGTAGAAGGGGGAAGAGGAGGAGGAAAAAACATCCGGCGAACGGAAACCATGATTTTTTTTTTTCGTAGCTTTCGGACATTCTCATATATAGTGGAGATACGCGCCTGATTATTTTCCCCGAGGTTTATACTTAACTCGGGACTGAGACTAACAGCTTGATTTCAGTAATTGGACAGGATAAGGAAAGGAATATTCTGCATAATTATTTCGAGGAGGAACGAATGCGCATTGTTCGGAAAAAAATCGTTAGTTTGGAGAATGGTCTAGAAGTTGTATACGTGACTAGTTCAGTCCTTTTTACGCGATGAAGCAAAGTTTTAATTGAAAACATTTGATAGTTTTTATTTGGAGTTGTTTTGATGAAGTACGTCTGATGCATAGAAAAAGATAAAAACGTGCGGCAAAAACTTTTAATGTCCGAGTGCACTCATGATAATATGAAGCTTCGTCATTATCTCTATATACAAACAATTTTATTAGTCGAATTTGATTATTATTTAAACGATTAGAGCCTTATTTTATCAAAATGATTCTATTCACTCGGAAAAGAAACATTTTTGTATATTAACCCCTTGCATAATTTGTATAACAATTTATTTACATAATAGGCACTTATCTTATCTCCTCGATTATCTAAATTAAGTAATCAGAAAGACTTAACGTTCCATTTTCATCGACAACTCAGAAGAGTGAAACATTTGGTCACTTCAGTAGGTGCTAAATCGGTGCAAAATTTTGTCATTCTCTTTTCTTAACGTAAACGAATTCCTCCGCACACATAGACTAATCATAGAATATTTTCGTGCCTGCAATAATGAAATTTTCCAAAACTGGCACGAACCAATTCGCTGCAACCTCAACGAACTGATTCGGTATGCAGATATCTATGCCTCTGTCAGCAGCCAGAGTCGCGCGCCGAAACCGCACACCACTTACATGAAATTCTTCGCTGCCCGGCGGATACTCGAAATAGCCGATGCACTCGTTACGCAATTGTGCCGCGTGTGCCGCATGCGAGCACGGAGCCAAGAAACATACGCGCGTGTCGCTCGCGGACCGTTTCTGAAGGAGAAAATCGACGATTGGGTTTTAGAGCGAGACGCAGTTGTTTAGATGAAGAAAGTCGGAGATTACGCGACATACAGCGAGGGACACTGATATGGATCGAGAGGAAGGATATGTTGTTTCGACAGGTCGCTGATGCTTCGAGATTTATGACCCTATGAGTTTGCTGCTGCAGCTGTTGGATTTTAGAGAGGGGTTTTAAGGGAGTTTACACGTGAATTTAATTACGATGTTTAGTGTAGTTTGAGTGAAGGAAGGTGTAGTGGTCGTGAGCCTAACGATTGGAAAAAGTTTAAAAGGTTTAATGTTTTTTTAAAGATAATATTAATAATATATATTATATATAAGAATGTACCTTTAAAAACTTTTTAAAGGACATCAATTGCACGTATTTTAATAGTTTATTTAGAATCGATGAAGTTTCATAAAATATTTTTATGGTTTGAGGTTTTGTAAATTGTATATTCATTAAAAGAAGGTTTTTGGCCGAAGTTCAAATTTTGGGAATAAAGTATATCTTTGGAATGACGATCGATATTGTTACAACATTGAAACGCTGTTTTAGCATAAAATAACGTTATCAAAACAATCATGTACAGATAATTTTTTTTTTTTTACAAAAGGATCATCTTTTGTATCATTTTGAAATAGCTGTTTTCATTAACAAATCATAAATAAAGAATTAAAAGTGTATTCATTATTAGTCTGATAATCGGATCCATATTGCCTTCACACGAAATCTCCGAGCAAGTATTTTATCTTATCGTTTGGAATCTTTTAATAACCATTCAAGTTTCTGTCTTGAGTGACGGCTTATTTAAAATATCCCGTGATACTTTAATGGATAACGTGACACGTGCAATATCTTATAATTCAAATATTTCTAAAATAACTTATATAACGTCGCTTAAGAAGTCCCTGAAAGAAGTTAAATTTCTCGAAATAACTAACTTTCAGAACAGCATCATATACCAATTGCTCATTTTTTCCTGCGAACTTCCTCTTCAGCATCAAAAGAAAAAAGTGCAATAATTTACCCTCTGTCTTCGTAAATCTAGCAAAACGAACTTCCACGAAATCCTTCCCTCTCCCTCCCCTACCACCTGACGAAACTCAATGCACCGTCATCTCGTATAGAATCGAAGATCGTCCTCTCCCACGTGATGGACTTTGCCCCGGCGCGCGATAAGTAAAAACATTCTCCGGCGCCGCACTCATCGCTGCAAAAAAAGTTCAAGGCTGGAAAACTCGTTTGTGACCGACGTCTCGCTGTCCAGCTAAAGACAATTAAGTCATACGTGTGCGCAAGCACCTCATGGTATATATATATATATATATATATATATCTTATACTTTATGCATTGTGCAAGGTTAATGCACCTACCGCAAGGAGCGCGCAGAGTGCGAGTGCACTCGAGCGTTTCCGGTGATATGTACCAGTGCGCGCGGAGAACCGGAAGCGCGTTCCCGATGACTCGCGCGCGCGATCTTCTTCACCACTGCCTTTGTGATGCGCGGTATAATGGCGCGATGTGTGTATCTGGGTTTTGTGATTGCAACGCTGTAGCTTGTAGCGGTTAGTTGTATCTGGGTTTCGCGTGGAAAAGATGCACGGGGCGATAGCAAAAGTGAAACAAATCGGAGTGTGGGAATAACAATGGCTGGCATGATGTTTTTGCTCGTGGGGCCGGAATCTGCGGTTTCACTTTTCTCTTGTTGAAACGTTACATTCAGGCTGCGCGTTATTACGAGACCTGTAAATGCAGGTAGTATCAGAGGTGCGCCAAACCGCGAATTATTGGAACGACATTCATCACTTTCGGTTTATTCAATAGTAAAAAATGATATTTGGATTCAACTATTACATTGTCATTGCAATCATGATGAAAAACATTTCTCTCATATTTTCTCGACAGTTTTTGTGTCAATTATGACCAAAATTCCTCTATTGGAGAAAGCGAAATCATCGTTACTATTTTATCATTTATACTGATGAAAAATATATATTTTAAGTGGCTTTAATTTTCAATCAAAATTCAACGAATTGTACAGAAACATTGATATACTTTCCGAATGTATCCTTGAACTCTTTGATTATTTCTACATATGGTCTAAATAGTATCCAAAGCTAATTAAATGCGTATCTGTAAAAGCATAAATAAATTCACGAAAGCGATCGTACATTAAGTTTGGAAGAAACGTATAAATTGGTAAATTATAGCGATGATGAGACGAATTTTTTATTTTGTAATCGTATAACTGTAAGGTTAAAAGTTAACTTTCTAATAAATCTGAAGTTAATTATTTATTTTTATGAATTTCTGAATTATTAAAATCCAGAAAAATATACGAAATATTAAGAGAGAGATAAAATACCTAATTTTTCTTTTTATCTCTGCACTCCGAGATAATAGAATCAATATAATGCTAAAGTTCCATGTTACATAGAAAATCACTATCTTTTTTATTATCTTTGCTATCACGCAATAAGTAATTAATCATTAATCATTAAATATTAGATTTTATTATAAAATCAATTACGGGCTCAACGAAATGATAATCAGATATGTAGATACTGCCTGCGATGAATTCCTTGATTAATTTTTCGATAAGAAAAGATAGTTTTTGTTTGATTAGCATTTGATCTTCTATTACTCAATCTACTATTTGAACATGTACGTATTTAATCTTGACTTATAAATACTTATAAAATTTTTCCTAAATTTGCTCTAAATTGATTTTCTTTTATTAATGACTGTGTCTAATGATATCGTTTTATGTCTTGCGAATCATAAATAAAAATTTCGTTTTAACGATACATTGCTTCTTGTAAAATTCTTAAAACGAGAATCTTGTTCATTTCTTTTTCGACTAATGTTAATTTCCCCTATATAAATACAACGAAGTCCTCAAAAATATGAAATGAAACCTTTATAACGAATAAAAAATGCATTATTAATGTCGATGACCCAATAATAAAAGAAACGAGAACACAAACGTTGATTATTTGTCAGAAATGTCAAGTGCTATCTCTTGGTGTATCACTAATTTACTTGTTATTGGCCTTAATTCATGTTTATGCGTTTTTTTATTTTGTAAAATTCCGGGTCTCGATGACGTTATAATCCAATAAAAGTGTTGTAATTATTATTTAATGACCAACCACGAATCTGATTTTTGTAATTTGACTGCCATTGATAATATTTGAACTAGTAAGTATATAACAGTAAAATTTAATATTTAATTAAAACAGTTATTTTTGATAATTTAATCATATTCTTATTCAAATAAAATAATTGGAAATCAGTAATTCCATACAATCCTTGTTTGAAACAAGTGATTTACATTTTAATGAAACCGTTTTGTTAAATCAATTAAATTTTTTTCTTAATGTATATATAATACTACTTTGTATAAATTATACCTACAGTATAATATCTTATTTACTGAAATGCGTAGTACACGAAGCTTTAGTCAAGCAGAGATTCAATGTAAACTTCATATTACGTGTAATAATTATAAGTACATAGTTAACAAATATCTACGTTATTCGGAATACATAGATGATTCAGCAAAAGATTTATTCTACATCCGAGTAAATAACTTTTCTTTGTGTTCCACATTCAATATATTTTTAATAAATAAATAATAAGCAACTCAATGAATAACAATGGGACTTTAATGAAATTCGTTATCATTCAATAACATTAGAATTTGGCTTTTTAAAACCGAAGCGAAAACTTATCTGCGATGCGCACATTGCGAGAAAAAACTCGGCCAATGGAGGCTTGAGAAGGATTAAAGAACAAAGGGGCTTAAGTCAACGGGAGCCACCCACCTCTCTTTTTCTCTCGTTCTCCCTCGGCTTCTTCTCTTGACCACCCGCGTGGTCGCGTGCAAACAAGCAAACAGAAAAATAAAAGATAAGTATCGAACTACAAACGAATAGAATGAACTTGTATATACATAGGGGACGGTTTGGCGAGAAATCAAATCAGCAGCCCCAGCGTATACATATATAAACGCGACGAGTTTCACTATTTACGAGGAAACACACACATACAAGTCGAAAAATACGCATTTCTTCCTGTCTCTTCGGTATCTTGCAAGGGCCATTGGAATTCCGGGGCGATCCACGACCCTGTAAAGGGAGGTGTGGTTACGTCACCCTCGGGAGAGAAAGAGAGACTATACATATATATAACCTCATGTATCCATTTGTGCGTATATAGCGGCCAGAGCGCTCGTCGTCGTTCCCATTGTCCTTCTCTCTTCTCCCTATACCTACATGTTTCTTTTGCTCTTTTGCACGTCGTGGTTTGCTAACAGTTAGCGGGCAAAGGATTCTTGGACGCCGCTTTTATTTGGAGCAGTGGGAAACGACGGGGAGGAGAGGAGGGCATTTGTATTATGTGAGAAGGTATGACGCAGTTTTGGGGGATGAAAAAAGGTGTAATCTAATCGTGATTGCTGTTTTTCCCCCGTTCGATGGTCGTGTTTTGCGTAACACTTGTGTATACAAAAAGGGCTACTTCAAGAGTTTCTTTGTCTGTTATATATATATATATGTATGTGTGTGTGTGTGTGTGTGTGTGTGTGTGTGTGTGTATATATGGGTTCTGTTAGTGCACCACGGGGGATGAAGCTATTATACATACTGAGACACTTTGCAAACACAGCAATTTGCGTTTATTGCTGTGTTTTTGTTTTTCGAGGTTAACGATTAAATTGGATATTAAATATGTGAATGCAAGCATTAAATTATGAAACTTTGAAATAAAATAACATAATATTATGATAGATAATATTGTTAATAACACATTTTGAGTTAATATTTCTTAAATTATTTTAAATATTCTTCACTTTGGTTCTTCAACTTGATACAATTGCAACTCTTTCGAGAATTCAAAAACAAATGAAAAATGTGAAATTTACTTTATTCTCTGATAATATTCTTCATCAATGGGAGAATAAAAATGTTCATCGCAGTTGCAACAGACATTGCACGTACAAAATCCACTTTCAATTCGAATTTCGAAAGAGTAAATTCATGTTGCTCTTCCGAGAACCCGCTTAATCCTTTTTCGAGCTTTTCGTTTCATTCAATTTGACATCGCTTTTGTTAAAAAGGGTCGAAACATTATAACAAATCAGCAAAGTTTTCAATAAAATATAGTCCGACTAGGTTTCAATTTTTCTTTGCAGAGTAACTTTAAGCTCGCCGTGAAGTAGCAATAAAAAATTTTCATCGACGTTTTTATCCACCTCCCTATATATATACCCAAACATTCCAACTGCGTCGCAATCTTCCCTTTGCTGCGAGAACAAAAAGTTCTCCCTTATAATACACTTTCAGAAGTTGCGCGCACTGGGTCAGCTGCAAACGTTATTTAACTTCTTTAATCACGAAATTTCCCGCTAAGCCTTTATATTTTTTGCTAATAACGCCACCAGCGACGCTGCACCAGCTCGTCTGTGATAAAATTTTCCCGTCTCCCATATCTCGAGATTTCTCGCAGAAAACCGCCTTTCAACACGCCAGCTCTTTCTATCCACACGACGTACAAAGAAACGCGCGCGCGTTCCCGCCTCTGATTCATCTCTTGCGTTTCGCGCGCACGCGACTCACTCGCCTTTAATATGCCCCGCCGCTCATCTCGCCTTCGATGCGCCTCGATAAGCGTATATACGACGGCTTTGTTTGTCCGCGGCGGCGTCTTGCACCCGCACACAGCTGTTCCACTTATCGAAATGAACAAACGCGCGCGCACAAGTCAATTTTCCTGCGTTATTGACCGCTCGCGCGCATTTCTCTGCTCGAGCGATTAGAAGGCGCGCGTTTCGAAAGTGGGGACTATTATCGGTTTTGTAGCTTGCGATTTCTCGGGCATGTGGCTCGCTCTGTTTTTCGATACGTTTTTTTTTTTGTTTTTTTTTTACGCAGAGATGGACTGTTCACGGTCATTGGTAATCGTGCAGTGTTGCATCGGTAATGTTTTTTGTTTTAGAGGGGACTGGACTTTAGAGGGTATAGATTAATATTTTGTGTAAACGAGTATTTATGACATCTCGCATAATAATTGGCGAGCTGCTGCGCACGTCCATAGTGATATCATCCGCTGGATAGTAGCAGTGAATAATATTATTCGCGCGAAGCAAAAATTTCCCAGAGAATCGGAGTAGGAAATTAGCTGATAAATAGAGGCGAATCGCGTGAGTGCATGTGCACTGAATAATTGTTTGGAATAGTTGTGGTAATATTTTCCTTTCTTTTTTCTCCTTTTTTTCTTAGCGAGTTTGCCAAAATGACTATAGAAAATGTGAGAGGAGTGGCAGAAAATGCGTTATTCTTACCGCGAAAGAGATAACTGTATACCGAAACGAAAAAATATTAGGCAACTTATTAGTATTAATGATTTCAAAACTTACATCAATCCAAGAAAATAAGAAAGAAGGCAAGGATAATAAGAATAACTGAACGTCCGAGTTTATTTTTCTTTTAAAAGTTCAAATTTAAAAATAGGGTACTTGTATGATTCCAGTGACTCACATATATATTCATATATATTCCCTTGGTTAGATTTTTAATTAGCTACTCTGCGAAATAAAAAGCATTGATTCCTAAAAATATGTTTTTGGGACTCCGTGTGTAAAGTACTACTTTTATGCACGCTTACGTTTTCAAGCATGCGCTAAAATAGCACTTTACGAGCGTTGTGTCAAAAAATAATGTTCGATCGCTATAATGCTCGCTTCGCTAGGGCGACAAACTCACGCTCGAGCCAAAATCATTTTTATCGCACTAGTATCGAAAAGTACTATTAATCTAATCGAGCAATTAACAAGTAATAATCTTCTTCGATAGATTGGTATATATCGCTACTTGAAGCATGTCTTTGATAAGACACGTCTTTATCTTTAAAATACATTGTATTCAACACCATTATATCCTTTTCACAATTAGTCAAATATTAAGGTAATGTGTACTTACCGACAAATTTTAGAACATATATATCTTTTGCAAATAATAATAGAATTACTAAAAAAAAAAATTGAGTATAGTATTTATATATACGGAGCGCCTGACAGAGCTGTTTTTCCAAAAATCTACTCAGAATTTATTTAATTAAATAAAAGCCGCAATGTCGATAAGTAGGGATCTGTAATACTTCGAATTTTGCCAGTTTTAAAACGAGCGTATCTCATGGAAATGCTGATAGAATCGCACAAAAAAAAATCTGAGCATAGTATTTACATACACGGAGCGCCTGACAGAATTGTTTTTCCAAATAAACGTTCGAATGTTTATTAATTAAATAATGAAATTGGGTTGATTTTGAGGTTCACATCGCCTTAAGTAAAGCAATTTGATAAATAATTTGATCAATTATTAAGTATGAAACTAGAAAATTATTTTTTCTTTCACTTTTTGATTAATAAAAAATATTATCATTATTTTCAAACAAAGTTTGCTACCGACTAAAGCGCTTAAGCCTCTGAAATCCTTGATGTATTATCGTCGTTACAAAGTTTACCGATCACTAATTTCATCGATAAAAAGTTAGCTTAAACCATCCTTCAATTTTCCCAGCTTTTTTACGGTTGTTATTGGTAGAATATCTATCACTCTGGCCGTTCATACAAAAACTCATTATAATTATTACATAAATGCGATTTTATTTCAAGTTCAAGAATACATAATTTATAAATATAAAAGTTGGAAATGTATTTATAAGGGCGAGCTACTTATCGATCGTCAGAGGACTTAGAAGTAAGTTACGTTACTACTGATTCCCATAGTGACTGAATTATAGGTTCGTATTTTCAATCGCATAGAAATAAACGAATCTGGAATAAAAAAAAAATAAGCCTGAGCCTGTATTTTTCCTCATCAATATTCACCAGCCCCCGTGACTACTACTTCACGTAAACACGAAAACATCTCTAAAGTGGCACCCCACCACAATTTGTCATTATTACGAAATCACGAATCCCCTATATACACACGCGCATCCCCTCAACTCATAAGCATCATTAATCACAGAAACTTCATTCATTCATTCATCGAATCGCATGTATACACACGATCACGCGACGTACTGCATCCCACTACCTCTATACCCAATCACCGACGTATATACAAGAACAGCTCTTTTCTTAATCTCGCGGTTACAACTCTCTTATAAAGACCGCGGATAAAAATCGATCGGCAATGTAAGACGAGTGCACGCTTATACGAAGCCCCGAAAATTCAGCGCGCCAGTTCCACAGCGCGTGCTTCGAAAGCTCTCAATGAAATTCGGACACCCTCCTCTCCACACGTGCGAGATACAAAGTGCACGGAGACCGCACGTTCGATTGCCTCCATTCAAAGAGACAGCGCGGATCCTCTCCTACATATCCCTATACAACCACACCTGCGACATCATCATCATCTTCGGCCAAGAGGCTTTTGGCTCGGGTACAATCGCCTTTTCCGTGCGCCTGTACTCGGCTGCGGGAGTGCGGATGCACCCGGCCGGTGCAAGCGCACCGGCGAGAGCTTGGGTGCCGGAGTATCGACCCGCCGCGCGAGCCTGCCGTTCGTGTCTATGTGTGCGGGCATTTCTATCTCGTTCTTCCTCTATCTCTCTCTTGCTCAGTTGCACCGACTAGTGCAACTACTATCTCCCTCTCTACGCGTACCAAGACGCGTTGCTGTTACTCTCTCTCTCTCTCTTTCGTCTTCTTTTTGCGAACGAGTTCTCAAGCCGACTGGTGAACTGGCTTTGAGCCGAAAATCGACTGGCGGCCAGAGAAGAGTCTCACCCGCGATCGTCGTCGCCGCCTTTGTGTTGTACTCGGGAGGCGAGCGCGCACCACCGCCGCGAGTGCATGAGTGCAGTACCGTAGATAGCTGGTCCTGGGCCCTGTGATTTTCTATAGCTGGTTTCTTTTTTGCTTGCTCTGTATAGCGATTTTTTCACTTGTTTCACGCAGGCAGGTTTTTTCTAAGGATGTGTATGATGATTGTAGGCTGACCGACGAGCATGAAGATAATTGCACGACGGGGAGTGTACGCAGCGTGTATATAATACGTGAAACAAGGTTTATGGGAGTATCCGTTAAGGTGCGGGTCTTTGTTTTGCCTTTTCGCAACGGGAAATCCTGCGTCATTCATGGGGCAAGAGAGCGGCGGCGAGGAGAGCTAACTCTTTTTTTCGACGGAATAGCCACTCAAACTAATGACATTTCAGATGATCATATTTAAAATGCAATTTTATAAAGCTTTTGCTCATTTACCTTGTTAGTGTGGTAGAAAGGCGACTATAGGAGACCTCAATGAAGATTTAATTGTTCGACGTTATTTTCTGATAGAATACGCATTGTTTTTTTATTTATTTTGGGTTTCATTTTAATAATTCTGTCATCTCATTCTCTATTTGGTTCGAATTTCCCCTTCTTATTCGTATATGAAATAATGTTTACTGGTGCTTGAATTCTTTTTTAGTATAACAATGCTGACTAAAATTAGCAAATTTTTAAGATTTTTCTCTCACTACAAATGCTAATAAACGTAAAATTATGCATGCCAGTTCGCCACGACAGCTTATCATTTTGTTTCTTATGGATATTCTAATTAAGCATTAAAATTTGCACATGTTATCGAACTGGTAATTGGCGTCATAGTTTTGCGAAAGTGCCACGGAAAACATTACCCGACAGAAATCTTCCGGATTTTCTGAACACACGGAAAATATTTTGTCTATTTAATATTAACTGCGTGTATGAATCTATAATATTGACTATAGTAAATATACTTTTACTAATGAAGACTTAGTTTTTTGAATAAATAAAAATCGTCAAGTTTTTCCGCAAAACATATTTTAATTTTTCGTTAGTCTAGTTAGTCGCAATCATGAAAAACGATAAGTAGCTTCCATAAATATTTGATTTAAGTTTACATCACGATCTGAAAAACTAGTTAGCACATTCTACAATACTTGACATCTGAAGTTCCCTACATTGACATCGAGAACTCCACTTTCATCAAATACATACTTCCGCGAGTACATATACACCTTGAATTATCTACATCCTGAAACATGCATCACCATACCAAATCCCATTACGATCTCCGCGATCGCACCCCTCCCCGGAAAATCGAAACTCTCTCATACACCTCCTCTCGACCCGCACCACCCAACCAATATCTCTCTCAACCCAACCACTATACAATACTCTCGGCGCGCTAATATCGGCGAGGTAGCAATTGCAAAACTCGCAGCAGCCGCAGTGTCATTAGTCCCCGGATCACCGTGATTACAACGGCCGCAATATGACTTTCCGAGAACTTCGCTGGCTCTCGGCGTTTATCTCGCGCACAGAGGCCTGTTCCTTTCGCCGCGCGCGCGCGCGCAAGACAGACAATGCAGGACGCGCGCGCGCGGTGCAGAAAAGTTTGAAAGTGCACTGCAGCATATATACCGAGAGAAAGCGTCTCGTCAATCGCTGAGATGTATTTCCCGAGCCTGCGAGTTCGACGATGTATAAATTGAGAGACGTGCGGGCAAGTGAGATAAATCGTGATGATGATGATCGCGCGGGGGGAAGAGCCTTGAACTTGAACCGATCTTCGTTGACGATATCGTGACGATTTTCATCGGGGTATGATCGTTAGGCGACGATTAGTGGAACGCGCATTGTTGAGCTGCTTTTTAGTTGACACGATTTTATTACATACTGCGCGTTTTCAATTTTAACTGTGTCTGTTATCCGGGTAACTAGCGCAAATAATTTCAAGCAATTAAGAGTCATTAAAAAATTTGTTCAGTTTCTTCGTACAAAATAGATACTTTGAGTATAATAAGTAAGAACGTATGTTCGAATGATGCTTTGGAGCTTTAAATATGTGTAATCGGTAGAAAATTATTCAGCGAATCTTGTACGCGAAGCCAAAAATTTACGAAAGCATGATATCATAACGGGGCTATTATTGTTCATGACTTGTGAAATCATTGCAAAAGAAAATTACTGTATCAACCTGTAGTTGCGGTAATAATTGTTTCTTATCTGATTAGATCATGTCTTACATTGTAGCAGAAATTTTTATATTACATAATTTTTTTGCATTATTTTTTTGGAATACAATCGTTACTATACTCGCTTTTATAACTTTTATAGAGTAATTATATCATGAGAACTATGAAGTTTATTATGCGGTTTTTTATTTTGAATCTTTTTCAATTGATATGGCAGACCCGTAGAGACAATATGACATTAATGCTTTATACGTATCCGCATTTCAATAATTTACTATTTTCTGTGCCACGAAATATGTGTCAAGTTATTACCTAGTTTAAGAAACAAAGGCATCTATCTAATATACGTTTGAAAACCGGCAGCATTTAATAACACTGGGTGCTGAGACTCCAACTTGAGGAACCGATTAGAATATGTGTGCCAGGCGGCGTCCGCGTGTTTTTTTTTTTCCAACACAATCGGTCTCGCATGAATTTGTTTCACTTTTCCCGGCACACGCGCACGCAATTAAGAGTATGCAGCTCAATAAAAAATAAAAATAAGCGCGTCGATAACGTCTTGCATTCCTGCCACTCAGCACGCAGCTTGTTTTCATCGCCCGGCGACAGTTTTTATTGGACAATACACATTTTCGCGTGCAATTTGTCACCAGCTAATAAACAGATGCAGCGGGTATAGCGGAGAAAATAACGCGCGTGCTGATGTAAAAGATAAGACGAATAATTCTTAGAAGAACAATTCCATGATTGGCCCTAATAGGAATGGCAAATTTAGAAAAAATGTACGTGTTGTAAATTAAACAGTTTTTAAATGGGTTTGTGTTTGAAAAGTTTGTTTACATCATTATATTCGAATTGTTAAAAATCGTTTACTGGATCTTTATAATTATTACATTATATAGGTTCTTTTCTATTTTTTTTTATTTTTACAGGCTTATTAAGATTTTCTCGTTTTTATTGGGCAGTCTGTCAACAGTAAATGAGGGTGAACGTTTTACAGGTTCATTTATATAGGTGACGATTTCTCAGAAATTTCATTCAAGCGATATATACGTAATATATATATACCAGTTTCTGTTTCTTTACTTACGTAATCATTTGTATACCTATATATTCGTTTAACGTAGAATTCTTTTTCTTCAATTTCGCCGGCACGAAATTTTCAAATGAATTTTGTAAAATCTATACCCATAAGATAAAGCTCTCCGAGCCAGCGTACATCCACAACATCAAAGAACTTGAAAGAAAAACCTTCTTCCCTCGCTCATCCTTCGCTAAATATCGCATCATCCGGTTGCAAATAACACGCCAGTATGCCGATGTTGTAACGAGCAAAATTGATTGCGTTATCTGCGCGCACGCGAGAATGAGAAATAACTTACGATTGCTCGCGTGAAAATTTTATTTGGGGAAAAATTGACGTAGACGGCAACCTTCTTCCTTCTGGGGAAAAGAATAAATCAATATGATACGCGATGGGATAAAGAGGCGAAATCGATCGATTAGATTCATCATCGAGTAGCATACCTCAGGCAGTGACGCAAAGTCTCACGGGGTTAGCGTGATGACGGCTTGGATGCCCTCGCCCGCGGAAAGCAGGAAATCGCGATCGCGTTGCCGTGAAACTATACTATGAGGTGAGATTGCACGTGTACGCGTCAATGTACGCACATGTGGAATAAGTATTTTGTGGTGTGCTCGATTGTAAGACGTCTAATAAGTACCGTGTGCGTCGATTGGTTCGTAAAAAGCTGATATTTATAGACGTTAATTCGATTGTTTTATTTTGTTAAGACTTTTTGTTTAGCCTTTTGTTTAGACTTTTGTTTAGATGATGATGAAACGACATATTTGTCATTCTTTCGCAAGATAAGTTGAGTAAAATTTTGATTGATCGTGAAAGCTGTAAATAAATGTTTTCCAGTTGTATACGTTTCTCTCATTCATCTATGACGTAACAACCTTTCAATGTTCTTTCTACAAATGCAATTAAATTTATATCCTTTTCGCATGTACATATGAAAAGCTTTTTGTGCCGTGTAGACTATATATAGTATTTTATTATACCTATAGTACATCGCCCTCGAAATCGCCTATATATTTGTGTTTCGTATCAAACCACGAATTTAATTATTTATGTAGATCAAATATTCTATACTCATAACTTCTAATAACATCGTTTATTAAATTTTACTTATTAATTGGGTTTGATAAACACGATTATTGCAGCAAAAGTAATTACTTCTGTCAGAAAGTAATTTATGTTTCGCCATTACGTCTCGTTTGCGGGCGTAAAGTAGCACTTTACGTCCTTAGATCGTGAATTGGCCCACTGTACATCCGCAAAACGAAAGGTGTAAAGGCGTATCTATTACGCCCACGCGAGTGAATAATAATGTTTGCACAACGGGCGTAAGATTTCACGCCCTTTTGTGATAAATAGTCTCTGCGGCTCATTATCACAATGCGGGCGTGAAATGCGCAACTTTACGCCCTAAGTACGAAAAGTATTTTTTATATTTAGCATTCAGCTTATTATAATAAAAATGATCTTTTATCAAATTCAGTAAAAATATTAATAGTATCAGTTAATTAGTAGTGAGTCACAAAATAGAACAATATGATAATCAATTTTATCTAAATCATTAGTTTGCGGTATCTCTACTCTTTAATTGATTGTATCTTTGAGATTGTCTTCTGCAGCTGTTTAAACAGTCAACTTAGTCGTAACAAAGATTTTACAAAGATATCGTATATGAAAGTAAAGTGTTTATTCGGTACTTAGATAATTCATCGAAGAATATATTGATCACTCTTTTAGTTATCTTTACCATGTATATTTTATTAATTTCCTCTTATAATAGATACCAATTTTCACAAACAAGTAAAAGAAAACCACCTCTTCCTTACAGATAACGTCATGTCTTCCCCAAAACACTTAAATGACTTCAGCAAGCCCTAAAAGAAAAGAAAAAAAAAATCTGTCAAAAAGCATCTCCACTTCCTCTGACCCGCATCTCATCTTTCTTTGTTCTGGAGCCCACACCACCAGCGTTCGCCCCCGCGACGCGACCAGCTGTTCACTCGCTCTCTCGATCCCCGCCTCAACGTTGCTCACACATTCTCTCTGCTTACGTCCCTGGCTGGGGGGATATCTCTATACAGCATTGCTGCGCGCGCACCGCTGCCGAGCAACTATATAGTAGTTCCTGTGCTACGTGTGTATAACTTACAACACTCGTGTGTGTGTGTGTGTGTGTGTGGCGATCGTAGAGCGGCTGCGCGGAGGAGGCGAGAGAGAGAGAGAGAGAGAGAGCGGGCGAGCGAGAGAGTAGAAAAATATAGTGAGCGCCGCGCGAGCCTCAGTTGGTGTGTGTTGTTTCGACGGGCGCGCAGCAGCAGCTAGCAGCAGGAGCAGCTCTCCGCGCGGGGACAGCTGATTTTGACGCGTGCGCGCGCGGCCCCGTGTTTGCGACGCGCAGGAGATAGAGAGCTGCGTGTGTGTATGTGCTGTGCTTTTTTTCACATCTTTCGCAACGAGCGCGACTCGCGGGTCTAAAGTGCGCGGACAATCGCGAGTGGGACCCAGTGTTACCCCGTCAGTCACTCGAGTAGTGTTGGCTACACATATATATATATATATATATACAGACACACGAGATCACAGAGTGCTGAGTGGATGCGCGCGTTCCCGGGTGAACCTACGCGGAAGACGTTTCATAACATAATATACTACTGCCATCGCGGGGTGGAAGCTACCTACCGACGCTGCCGTCTTTACAGTGTCGCAGAGTCGGCCCGCGCGTTTTTACCCATCTACAAATTAATGAGAGATTAGAAGCTGCTGCCTGCGATTTGCCAGCGAGATCAAGCTGCACCAGCGTTCAGGAGTGCATATATATATATACACACGAGGACATCGCGACTGCGCGAAGGGTGCTGCGAGGGGCTAGGTTAACTCGCTCTCGTACAGACCCCCCCCCCCCCACACATTGGCAGAGGATAAAGCGTAGACCCCCCTGGATGTTTTGCTGACTGAAGGAGACGCGCGCCCGCCAGGGGAGATAATAGCTTACGCTATGTTCCTGGATTAGCGGGGCATGAGTGTGGCGTTCAGGGAGCGAACCGAACTGCTGCTCATCGCTACGCCGTCGTTCTTGCCTGGTGAGTATTTTGACTATTTCTTTTTTTTTCTCTCTTTCACTCTCTCGCTGTGGAATCTGCAGTACGGACGATGACTCACGCACGCGCGCGCGCGAATTTCGCTGTTTTTGATTTGCTTTTTTTCGGAGTCAACAGAGCGAGAGGGTGGGAGGAGGGGCAGAGAAAGCAGTGGTTGTTAAACACGCGAGTTCATTCGCTACTTATCGGTGTTCAAACAAGAGGCCAATGTTGATAAAGGTTGACAATGTTGGTAATGTTGATACGCGTTGATAAAGCAGCGCCGCTGCGGCAGCAATTTGGAGCAAGTAGGTACTCTTTAGCTCCGAAATTCCGCAGTAACGCAGTTACGCGCTTTCTCGCGACAATGAGATACAATATTGTCATACTCGCTTGGAAGGCAGAGAAAAACAATGCAGTATGGGCATAATTACATTCAACGCTCGCCTGCCACGATAAAAACACATTCACCTCTACAGCGATCTAGTTCTCGATAAGAAAAATAAATCCAAGACACGTGCACAATCCACGCGGAAAAAAGCTACCGCGCACCTACATTATAATATGTATAGAGGCTGTCCGGCCTAGAATGCCGATCGCGCAAATAGAATTGTAGCGGGGAATTGGGCACGCGCGCGAGTGCATGTGTGACATTTGGGGAGGGCCGCTCGATCGTTAATTTTTATACGCGAGTATATCGGAAAAGCGCGATTCTTACGACTGTATATACACATATCGTCAGCGCGCAGCGGCTCTCTCTCTCTCGGAAATAATGGGCCAATTCGGCACCGTTAATAGAAAGTTTATTTAGTCATCTGTCGGTGCTGCGGCTTTTATTAGCGCGCCAGCAGCCACGGGTATACGTATATGTAAGTAAATACGCGTGTGTGTCTGTGCGCGTAAGGTTTGATGGTATCGCGGCGCCGAAATTGCGCTCGCGTACTTATAATGAAACTCGTCGGATCGAGCGAGCGCGCCTCCGGCGTGGAAAAGAGAGCGAACGTGCCCTCGTCGAGGCTTATATCTTATTCTGAGAGATTTTATTTTACTTTTTTTTTCTCTCGTACGTAGAAAGAGCCAGAGAGGAGTGAGATCGATGGGTATAATAAGGCTGGGTTTACGATGATGGACGCGATCGAGCGAGAGTGAAACTAGGCGATTTTCGTGAAAACCGGTTGATGGCAGAGAGAGTGCGCTGATCTCTGATGGAACGAACGGTAGATAGATGATAGGTGTTATTTTACGAGACTGTCCATTCTTACAAAAAAAGAGGTAGAAAATATAGAGAAACAGAATTGCAAAGAAAGACAGAATGCGATTTACAGTTTCGAAGAATTAACGCAGTGTTATTGTAAAATTTCGCGTAGTTCGACCCCCTAACATTTCCTCATCACACCAAACATCGCGCAAGATTATATACTTATGCATTCGTTCCCGTGTAACCTTCTCCCACTTGATTGCAATAGCCAAGAAACAGCTCGCTTACGGTGCACTGTAATTTTCGTTCTAAACCAGTAAATCGAGATACTAGATTCATCGCGAAAAAAATTTCACTTCCAACCAGATAGCCACTGAGAGTTATCCATCCTCTCTCTGTCTCTCTATACCTCGGCTCATCTCGTTCTTTCTCTCGCTTCCACACTTTTTTTCCAAAACGAAAGAACGTATAAGTAAAAAAACACAGCTCTCTTTTTACTGACGAATCCGGTTTTACAAACTCTACAATGAAAGCAAAAAGAAACGCACCGCGGATATTATGATGTTAGCCGTATAGGAAGAGTAAGTATGAGCGGAGCGAAGAGAAAGGGATATAGAGAGAGACCGCGCACTCGGCAACGGCGCCTGAGTCACGCTGAATAGGATAGGAGAGGACGTTCGCGCGCAGCTCATTGTCCGCATGACTGCACTACTATGTAGCTATATGTTGCACCGAGAGAAATAAAGAGAGCGGGAGAGAGGGAGAGAGAGGCAATGAGAGGATCTGGAGTAAAAGCACTTTTCCTTTTCGATTTCGCGCACAGTGGCAAGGAAGGAAAATTCTTTGTCGCACGCGGTATTCGTTATATATACAGGTAGCTTTGTGTGGGACGTTTCATTGAGGAAAGGCTGGCGGTGTTGCTGGTACGGGAGGGGGTGGGCGACGACGGGCGGTTTGAATGGTTTTTGATTGATGCGAAAGTGTTTGTCAGCCGATGCTTGAAATAAGCTCGGTCAGCAATCGTAAATTCCTGTCTATTTCTGTTGAAAATAAAATTGGAAATTGTCAGTTCAGTGAAAAATGTAATTTTTTTGATAAATTTGTTTCGTGTAAGATTTTCAGTTTTTCGGATTGCCTTTGTTAAATTGTTGTTTGAGTGTAATAAGAATTATACATTGTAGCCATGGGAAACGATAAAAATGTTATCTGCGGAAAATTGATGTGCGACGATTAGTCGAGATAAAAGCATAATCAATTTCGTGTGTCAATGTAATCCTGTATAAGTTAGTTATGTTTGTAATTTATTCCGTTCATAAGTTACTAAAAATATTACTATCTTATGTGGTATGGATATTTATGTATAATAGGTAAATGTCATGCATTTTAATATACAAAGATTTAAATCCTTACTAATTAAAATTTTGTTAATAATAAAAAAAAGTTAAAAACTCTACTTTTCATCAGTCTAATAATAATTCTAATAACAAAATAAATAATTCATTATTGTCAAAAGATAATTAAATATTAAATACTCGACCAACGTTAGCAAATTAGAAAACAGATACAGTATAAAATGAATAAATTATTCGTGTAAATTTATCAAGGATTACTTTAATATTATTTGAGTTTTAAAAGATTATTTATGTAATAAATATAGAAAATACACTTCAAACATGATGATTTTTAGGAAATCATATTGAACAAAAAATAATAAGTCAAAGAAAATCATTTACAAGTTGCGCTAGATGTTACTGCATAATTTATCAAGTTGTTTAAAGCAGTTAATTCAGTTTCAACTATGCCACACTACGAATTTATAAACTGGAGTATAAACTAAATGAACATTTGCAGAGTCAGGGATTTTGTTGGCGAAATTTCCGGATTTTGCCTTCCTTATTTTCTTATCTCGTCAGTGCAACGGTAACAGTAAATATATAGTAATGAATTAATTTCAAATTAAATATTTTCATTATAAACTTTTCACGCAAAAAATCTGTATGATAATCTTATTTCTGCCATGTAGGCATTTATTTGTAATCAAGTTAACTTTATTCTTACAAAAAATTATATAAAAATGATTAAAGTAATAATCGATGATGTCTTATGCGACTTATTTCTGCAGTAAAAAAACGTTTGAAACATTTAAAGTTATTAATGTTTACTTCCGTATCTATAAACAAAAAATAGAAAAAAAACAATATTTTTCTCACTCTATCATTGTGAAAGTGAGTTATAAACTTTTTACCAGCGTCTATTTAACCGTCTCCCATTTCTTTCATCACTCAAATACTCTTAAAATAATTACAAATTGATTATCTCAGGTAAGAGTGTCATCATAAACTTCGAACTTTTGCTCGTCTCGCGAAATTCCCTTTAATCCATTTCCCTTTAATGTACATGCCCCATTCAATAGAACAGCTGGGCAATCACGTGAACGGTGGTCACCAAACATTCACAGCTGCACCGAGACTATACGAGTATATTCTCATCGAACTCGAATCACGCCCAAATAAGTGTCTTTTTTGCTCAATGGAGCAGCGTAACGTCCGCAAAGAACCGCTCCTCACACTCGAGAAGAAAAAAGAGTAAAGCTGCGAGGATTTTCGTCGCGATCCGCCGTATAGTCGCTCAGAGTTGGCGAGAAGCCAGCAGCGCTAGCTGTACGGTCGCCAATCAGTCTACGTTTTTCTCTATACGTGCTCTAATTTTTCTTTTTGCCCGCTCAGTGTCGTTTTCTTTTCCGCGTGAAAATGGCGGTTGGATAAGGTCGTCGGTGCGTGGTGAGGAAGAGAAGAACACGTTCTCGACTGGCTTTCCTTTGGACTAGATAAATTATGGATCACGGTTTGCTGTGAATTTGGGTTATATTTATTTGATTTCTGAGCGTATTGGAGTATGGTTATTTTTGAACAGAAAAATAATTATAGCCAAATTCGATATTGAAATTCAAAAAAAGAGAAATTCAAATTTAGGTATGTCAAACGATAAAAGAAAATGAATATGCGTGGGTATACAGTATAAAACGTGTAGTCGATTCTTTCGAACTTTCTCATTTATTCTTTTCAAATATAGTAGCACTTTTGTTGAAGGACGGTACCGTTTAAATAACATCAATATAATAATTTAATTTTTCAAAGTATAGTTAAGATGATTCTAGAGCAGTTGCATTTGCATATGTATAGGTACAAGGCGAATAGCAAGTATATATACGAACTAGGTTAGTGCGTGTGCGCCAATCGAAAATTAGAAGAAAAAAAGAATTTTAATTGCTTCTAACGGCTGATTTGCAATCCATCGTCTCTCGGAGATCAGAGATTAAAGAGGGTTAAATCGGGGCAGCTAGGGATGAGTCACCGGCCAAACGTGCCTTTATTGCCGCTGAAAAAGTGCACATCAACAACTAGGTCAATTCGTACCTATAATACGCCCGATAACCATTAATACGAGTGGAATCCGCAATCATAAGGTTTGCAAAGATAGTAGTTAATACTTCATAAATGAAGTCTTTTTAAATCAAGGACGAAAATTGGATTCTTCAAATAAAAACTAATTCACTCGTAGAATTCTAATGAATTTATCAGATGAAATGAATTTCGTATAGTAAATGCAACTAGATTTATCATCAAAGTTAAGCCTTTGCCCCAGAAGTGCCTCTGAATGCAAATCGAAACACGAATCTTCGCCTAACTTTCGTAAGCATCGTACGCTCCAACGATTTCTATTAAATTTACCATCTTCAAGTGAATCTCTACTACGTCACGTGTTGCGCTACATCTCTTTCGAACGGGCGATATCTTGTAAAGGAATCCACTCTACCTTCGATTCCAATCACTTCCAATTAGTTATTGCTAATTCTAATTACTCGACACGAAAGACTGCCAATTGATCTGTCAATTTCGCCAATAAATTACTCGGAATCGCATGTCGCTTCATATTTCGACCCATAAGAAAGAAGAAAAAAGAAACGGCCAAAGTCATCGGGTTGCGAAGCGCTCAATTCGATCGGGTCAACGCGCGCTATAATGCAACCACGTGGGCGCACGTGTCTCGTTATGCGGTCGTATCACGGGTTCGCCTGGTGAACTTCTGTGTGCACATGTGTCGTTGTTGTTAATCGAGATCCCAGACGCCTCGTTATTGACGCAACCGTTGCGAGCTGTAGCGTTGATTACAGCAATTTTTCGACTCAGGATGGAGAGTATTTAGTGGTCGTTGCCTTTGTAAATGAGGTTAATTGATTTATGTGACGTTGATTAAAGAAGAAAGGTTTTTCGAAATTTCGGAGATGTTATCGTTTCTCATTGTGATGCTGATAAAGATAAATTTAGTGTGACGGTTATCTTTTAAATCGATAAATACGATCGTTGTAATTATTTAAAGAAGAAAATTATAAAAAAAAATTTAGTAGAATTTATAATATTATTCTTACAAGGAACCTATTTAAATTTAATCTGAAAAATTAGAAAAATGCTTATTTTTATTTTATCTAAGCTTGTGATTTAAAATTCATGATTTTTCAAGCATAGCACGTGCCCAGACTGATTAATGTTTATTTATCTTAAAGTAAACGTAATGCTGAGAGTCGTATGGAGAACCGATAACGTCATGCTCCTCTCTCTTAAACAAACAAAGAAAAAACTACTTTATTTTCAAAGTAAACAGAAAATTACATAATAGTGATAGTTCATTTCTTTTATTATTTGAATGACTAAACGGAAAGCGAGATTAAACGCTAAGATGCCGATTAAAAATGCAGGGTAGCTCGTGAAATCATAACTTATGAATGGCGCACGCACGGCGCGCAGCTGTATCGAAAGCCAAGGCTTTTCGAACTTGAAACGAAGGCGAAGACTCATCGCTTTGTTTCATTATTATGTTAGTCACATATCTCATGCCATCCTGCGCAGCGTCTGATACTTTAGCTTTGGATAGATAGCCCCATGAGTGCGATCAGTCCGGCTACTGTATTACTTATATAGAATTATTTAAATTATTATTTAATATGGCAACCAGCCTGCAACCATCGGTACATTACAAAGAACGAACTGACATTCCTTGAAAATATTACGGCGCTATTAAACACACTATATAGAATGTGTATAAATAATTTTTCCATGCCATCCCGAAGGTATAATAAAAAACCAATAAAACGCGTAAATGACATAATTGCTCTCCTCGGCATGTATATTACTCGCAACTATGTTTCGTTGTAACGCAGAAGGCTGCGCCCGCCTGCGATTGCATTTTAGCGACAGTAAAATTTCTGCAGCGCCGCGAAACCAGTTTCCATAGATAAAAAAAAGCGCTCGCCTAGTCATGCTAAATCACCGTGGCGCGCGTGTTAATGCTTTATTCACTCGCACTTGCAGTATTCACCTGGACACGCGCGCTCGTTTTAATCTGTAAAGCGCATTGCTCCTTGCGCGAACCCATTCAGGATATTTTGTATTCCATTCTATTTGGCTAAGAGGTATGAGATTGCTCGCGATGTGATACGAGGGAACACTCAAAAGTATTATTATTTCTTTTGTGATTTACGTGTATAGGAGAAGCATGCGCGAGGACGCGCTACTTATGCTCTTTGTTGCATTCTTTTTTTTCGCTTGCTGTATTCTTCGCTCGTGTCACACTTACTTTTGACCTTTCCCTTTGTGTTTATCTACGAAAGTACTTTTCATAGTCGGGTTTCTGTGAACAGCTGGGGACGCAAAGGTCCTTGATTTCGTTGTTTATTATAATATAAAAAATTTAATTTTTTTGTAGTATACATATTAATGTTATCCAAATATCGCGTATTTTCCAAGACAATCAAAATCTTTGGGTTTGCTTTTATTATTACAAAGATTATAGTTGATTGTAATGTTAATATTTATAAGTCATGTAATTAATTAAAAAATATTATTAACCATATTTTTTTGCTTTACTATATCAATATTACATTTTGTGAAACTTTAATGAAGCCTACAATAAATTCATCATACCTTACAACCCTACCCCTTAAATATTGAATTTTTAACAAATAACTTATCGACTTTTAATTACTATATGACTTAACAATTTTCTTTCTCGTTGAATTTAGCTAACCGGCCTATATACTTGTAAAAATTATCTTAAAATTCATAAGCCGTCGTCGCAAGTCTGTAAAAATTTTACGCAAGTATCTACCTACCCTTCAAAGTATCTGAACCGTTGATCGCCTCGCGAGTTCACAGCGCTGTTCGAGCTATCGATAGTAGGTATAGTCTCCCGACTACTCGGCTCCGTGCACTCGCGATCGCACAACGCTTTTAAAGGTACACGACGATCGATCGGGACGGCCGCCCGCCGCGATATAAGTGTACTAATGCACGTCTCTTCTCCTCCGATGATGTATATAGTATACATACTGTACGTAGCCACGTACGTACGTACTTGTACACACGCTGCACGCTGAACAATGCGCAAGTGAAAGAGAGATGGGTATCGGCGCTGGGGTGCGCTCGCGCGCGATAGCAAACGCTATTATAAAAATAGCTCAGGGTCGAGTGAAGCTTCTTTATTTACTCCATGTGGTATTATTCTGTGAATAAGAAATGGGCAGCGTTTGTTTGTAGGAGCGATGAGGGCAGACGGACTGCTCGAGATTGAGTGGGTGGCGAGAATTGGGAGTTCTTTCTTGGTATTTGACGCGGCGGCTTTTCATTTCTAAGAGCGGCATGAAATAATAAATGACGTCGGTATCTTAATGTTCCGGCCGTGTACAAATACTATTATTTTGAATTATATCGTCATTGTAACAGATAATTATCAAAAGCGTGGCAATATAAGGAGCAAAAGAATAAAGACGAGGTAGATTTTATCATCAAGTGTCTGCTTCTCTCGATACTTGGCGTTTATCTTTATTAATGAATACACGGAGAGAAATTTTGTAGTGAAAATTACAAATATTTGAGGCAAAATTACCAGTTTCTATGGTAATAGATGGACAGACTGACAATTTCAAACTTTTTACCAAAGTGCCTTGGTAAAATTCTTTTTTTGTTTAATTTAAATAAATTAACTTTTTTTATCCATATTGATGGATATATAGTATTTTAATATAGAAATAGAAACAGAAACAAGGATGAAAAAACATTAAACTGAAAAAAAATTTTTACGGAAGCGGGATTCGATCCGACGATCTTTGGGTTGAGAGTCCGACGTTCTACCGACTGCGCCACGGAAGCTGTTACCAACAGTCATTTGAATCGCCGTTATTACTTACTGAAAATATGTGTATTGTTTTCATTTTAACGTCGCGCACGCCTCTAGTATCAATCTTCTGAAACACAATAATGCGCAGTGCGCATGCGCGAATACACAAATACCAGGTTATTTGGTAAAATTTATCAGTTTTCTTAGTAAAAATTCTTAGGTTACCCTGTAAAAATGACTAGATCTCAATTTTTACCAGTGTGTCTGGTAATTTTTATTCCGATAATTTGGTATTTTTTTTAAGTGGTTATGGTAGTTTATCCTGGGAAACTTATAAATTGTATTAGAAACCTGGGAATATCACGGCTTTTGACAGTCTATCCATGCGCTACCAAGGCACCTTGGTAATTTTTACTCTAAAATTTCTCTCCGTGTACCAATTTTCTCAGCGTTATAATGGCATTAGGTAAAAGTGTAAGGCGAAATTAATTGCACGAATAGCTATTATATTTGCAGACTATCATTACGAGCGAATTAAAGATTTGACCCAGTTGTCGTTGTATTATACCATAGCGCAACGCTGCTTTATGAATTATGGATTTGCAAACTGCAATAATTATTTGCTTTTTGATCATGCTCTCGTAGCTCTGCGTGATTCAGACCGGTGGTATTTCGACTATAGGGCAACGAACGCTTTAAATATTTCCGTTTGGTTTAGAACTGTATACGCATCATCAGTGAATGAAACGCGACACGGGGAAAATTCCTTTATTTTTGTCGTAGTCGACTTGAGCGCGTTAAATCTGGCTTACAACGAGTTTCGCGGCTTAAGCTAGACTTATGTCGAATGCCGACTTAGCTGGGAAAATTTTAGTGGAGTCGCTTTAATCTTGCATACAACAAATGATTATACTATAGTGCATGCTGAAAACAAATAAATATAACTAGGACAATATTATATTGTGTGTAATACTGCGTAATCGGTTTACAACTAACGATATCAAGTTTGGAATTATTACTTTGTGACAGACAGAACTTTGTTGTAATGAAATTATTTTATTTCAATCATGATGATGGATATTTGGATATTGTTTTATCTTTTTTTTTTTTTTTGAAGAAAATCGCATAAAAATAGAAAGTTACATGCAGGAGACATAAATAATTATAATAGAGATAATATTTTTATAACATAAGAAGTTGATGAAAAATGATTTCAACCGTAAAATATCCTCAAGCTGGCTGAAAACTCTCCGTCATATATATATATATATATATTTTTTAAATAAAATAATAATAATCGAATACTTGATTTATAATTTTGAAGAAATGAGAAAATTAAGTATTAGTTATATACTTTGCCTTATCAATGACTCACACTACTGAAGTAAGATATAACATATTCATTAATCAACCCGTGCATACACATAATATAATATAGTAATCAAAACTTTATAATTGGTTATACTCTGTTGAAATACAATTAAAATACTTGGAATATATACGACTTGGACCTAAGCAAAACGCGATTTTAATTCTTAATTCACAAATTTATTAACTTTTGCAAAAGAATTGACTATTTTAAGCAGACCCTGCAGTGGCAAACTAACGTGCGCTCATATAATGCGTTTTCATATTAAAAAGTTAACGTTAATTTGACAGCGAACAACTACATCCGCAACGTTCCGTTATGTCAACGACCGCCTCCCATTACAATGCCATTAAAGTCATAAAAGAACGCAAGCGTGTGCTCTTATATACTCGCGTATGCGATGCGTATACGTATACATATACGTTACGCTGACCACTAAGTACTAACTCGAGCTTCATTTTGCAATTTCAGAAGGGTGCGCGACATCGGCAGGACGACGAGGAGCCGCACCAGAAGGACAACGCGCGGCCGCTAGATAATGGCCGACCTGAAGAACCTCGCCGGCGCCGGCTCGCGCTACAATGGCGACGAGCAGGTGCAATTCATACCGGGCGGCAGCAACCAGGTGACGATACGCTCGCCACCACCGTCGCTCCACCTCGAGAACCTCAACAATGCGGTCCTGGGGTAATTATTATACGCCGATTTGTCTTCACTGCATGCGACTTGATTGTCAGAATTCTGTTTACGATGGGCTTTTTTTTTGCAAAATTTATATACTCATTAGATTTGTGGGAAATTATGGCAAAGTGCTCGGGTTCTGGAGCGAAGAGTTTGGAAGAAATGCAAATAGGGAGATTTAGATTTAGGGAGGAGAATTTATCAGAGGAGAGTCAGAATTTATGAGGTCATTTGTAATTAAGTGTAGCTTCGAGTCATTACTTAAAATCTGGATAACTCGTTCAAAGTATTGATCACCGTTTTCTAATTCATTTTGTCTAGCAGCTAGTTTTCGCGCGAAACTCGATTAGGGTGACACAATAAACTGATTTCATTTAATTAGGTTTATAGGTACATGGATAGAATAATACGTGATTCAGTTTTGAAAATATAGTTATTTTGTTATAGCGCTTGAAATATTATTAAAGTGGCGATTTAAACTCATATGAATTTCGTAATATATTTGCATTATTCATTTATGTAAATTACTTTCTTTTGAATATTATGAAATGATTGTTTTTCAACTATTTAGTAGTTCAGAATATTTTGTAATTTTTTCTGATCATTTTTTACTGCACTTTATAGTGCTTACATATTCCTTTCTAGACAATACAGCAGTAAAAATTCAGTGCTGAATCAAATGCTTAATTAGAAGGAATGACTTTAATTTCGCTTGTCCAGTAAAATATCATAAAAGAATGGAACCTAGTGTACACTGCAGCAGTACTTATTACGAGAATTTCTCGTAGAATGAGTGTAATAAAAAGTCAAATCTATTTTCACAAACTTGCAAAACTGTGAGAAATAAAGCGAATGGAATTTTGTGTTTTTTTTTTTAATTCGTCGTGTTTCACAGTCAAATAATTAGTCGGCTCAGCTATTCGTCCACAAAAATTTAATTTTCACTTGAAAAATTAATCACAAATTGTCTCATAAGTTTTTAAAAATTGCAATCCTATTTAAGTTTATCAAAATTTCGTTTATAACGAGTCACAATAGACTCGTCCATCGACCGCGTTGCGAAAACAGTTTTTTAAGTAAGTGGTCGTTTTTCAATTTACTCATTTAAAACAAAAGTTCGTATACCTTTTTATCGATTATTTAGTCTTTGTAAGGTTGGCTTAAGCAATAATATAGATAATGATAAATTAATAATAGCCGCTTGTTTATTATTAAAAAAATCTCTAATAGATAAGTGACCACGTATATTCAAAGCATATATTAATAATATGGCGCATTTTGCCTTTAATTAAACTTGTGAAAGTGTCTGTGCGTCACTATCGACGCATACAATCAATACGCTCGATAAAAATATTTAACTTGCTAATTGCAGAAGTACAAAAATCACTATATACGTATATGCTTGCTTTTTGCTTTGTCGATAAATCGCAGACTGGCGCGCACACACGCTGCGGCGCGCTCGATAAAGCGTGCTCACAGCTAATTTCGCAATTCACGCGTACTGAAAAACTAATTGTGCAGACGTGTGGGGATGATGATCGAAAAAACGCGGCGTGCGTGTGAGAAGAAAGACCTTTGCCCTTGCTTAATTGCGTCGATTTGCTTCTAAATACTCTTCATCAGACTTGCTCTTTCGGCGAGCTTGTACGCCTCGTTGCGAAAGAAAGGAAGCTGTGCAAAGTGCGCGCTATTCCCAGAATGATACCGTTCGCCGCTCGAATTGGTCTGTAATTCGTCTTATTACTAGACACTTTCTCCGCGGGACCATTTGAAAATCGCTTTCGCTCGGCGATTAAGTGTGTTTTATTTTATTATCTCGAGGCGTAATCGCCCGAATTTATATTTGTGACTATCAATGGGCTAATCGATATCGATTTAAAGCCATTACTTTCAATCGTATACAAAGTATGTAATGGGCTTTACAGCCGTTGGATCATACTATGTATTTTAAGTGGTTTAAGTATAAGAGATCATATGTAGTGAGGATCTAGATGAAGAAAAAGGTTTATATGAGTATTTCTCTGAAACTTTTAACTTTTAGCTAAATAGAAATTTAAAAATTTAACGTTGAGGCACATTCACAAAACTCTTTTTTTTTGTTCTAGGTACCCAAAATAACAATCAAAAGGGTGTGCTCCTCATTTTTAAATATAGTTTTTTAATTTTGTATGCTTATACACGTACGAGTAAGCGTGAACGAATGCATATAAAACTGCCTCACAATCACTTTCTTTTTTGATTTTTTTAAAAATAAATCCCAATTTCGTTAGACACCCCGTGAGTTTTTTCGAGAAAATGTGTGTAGTAAATGAGCCATACTTACATTAGAGATATATACCGTTGTTTATGTGTGCCACCAAAAAATGATAATTTTTTAGGCGAGGGGCCCATCGACACCGTGTGCTTTAGTAGATCATAATTCACTTTTCATAAGAGGCACACTTTGTTCGTCTTTCCAAGACGAGTAATTTAAGCCCCAGAAAATTAACAAAACACCTCATTTTTTTTTTAATCAACAAATAAAGTTTATTTTTTTTTACCAAAATACAGCGTCGCGGAGATAACGCTATGCACTTTTTTTAAAGGTAAGGCACATTCAATCAGAGAACATCTTTTCGAATATTTAACAAGGGATGATAACCTAAAAAAGTTGGTAAAGTATTTATAAAAGAGTTTTTTTTAATGATGTAAAAAGGATGAAAATTTCCTACAGTACGCAGGCAAAATCTTTAAATTTAGGCCTTTTCCGATTGCCCATGGGCTTATCCTTGTTTAAAAGTGAATTCTATGTAGTGGAACATGTTACTGGAAGTGGATTTTATAAATATTTGTTTGACTTATAGCTAAATATCTGAGAACCATAAGATATGTTACAGTACTGTAAAAGTTAGAAGTTCTAGAGAATTGCTCATATACGTTCGTTTTGGTTTTGAATAATAATGATGTTGAGTTAGAAGTGAAGAATGATAAAGCTGTTTATAGAAATGGACTTTAATATTCCTGGACTAAATCGGCTGTGATTACACAAGACGCGAAAAAAAAAACGTAAAACGCATAAGTACGTATCTTTTTTAATCTTTTTGTTTCTGAGCAGCAAACTGTTATTTTTCGGCTTCTCGTATCATGCTTTCTAAGACTAATTTTCTATTAAAATTCAATTTTTCTATATCTTTCCTGTCTTGTTATTTATCCACCTTCAAATATTTATGCTGAAATA
This sequence comes from Torymus aiolomorphi, assembly GCA_036365515.1. Lineage (NCBI taxonomy): Eukaryota > Metazoa > Arthropoda > Insecta > Hymenoptera > Torymidae > Torymus > Torymus aiolomorphi. The sequence goes on from CM070877.1 coordinate 139,119,801, forward strand.
TTTAACTTTGAAATTGCTTTATTAGTTTTAAAAATTTTAATATTATTGTTCATAAAATTTGTACCAAAAAAGAATTTTTTTCATAATATACTTATTACTTATATTCTAAAGATAATACCAAATTGCCGATAATTTAGGCGATTTCAGCATCATAATTTTAATCTGAAAGATCACTAATTAAACTTTTAAGCCCATCAGCGTCCAGATTAAAAACCCTGAAGCAACTTTAACTTATGGTTAAATACTTTAACAGTTAAATTATAATCAGTCATTTTCAACTACTGCAGATGTCAATGTGATAATCAGCCCATCCGATAACTGCCACTTACAGCCTGCAAGTCCCAATAAATCCAGCACGAAATTCTTCTCACAGCTTTACAATTCATTAAACCCATGGACTTTGAACTATCCTTTAATCTATTTCTATCTACTTATAATTGCCATTTGGACAATCAAAGTCCTACGCGTCGGTGCTGAAATTCAAAATTGACAACACGCGTGCAGTCGCCGTAATACGAAGCCCCACGCGTGGGTGCGATATTGAGTTCAAAATTCTTCGACGATTAAGCACACGGGTGCATCGACACTCGCGCGGCTAATAAGCTGATTTAGACCGCAGCGTGCACGTGGACCGCGGATATAATAATTTCGATAATCGATCGCGATTGGACGCAATTGGAGAAATCAGAAGGGGAGTACGAGCGCGCATGTGGGTGGAAGGTCACATCGTTTGTTCCGCTTGGAAGAAAGAGAAAGAGATAAATCGATCGGTTAATTAACGGGGGCCGATGCATATAACGTATGTGTAGGTTCGAGAGCGCAACTTTCTTTGCTCGAGAGTGCTAGCATATAATGCAATACGCACGCGCGACAAGCTTATTGATAATTCAGCGACTCGCGCCATCAGCCACCCCGCGGCACAGCACAATGGGCGGCGCGCGGCAATTCCGTTGAAATTTTTGCATTATTCAGCGAACGAGTGATAAATACGAGTTTTCCGTGTAAGCGGAAAGATTCGTGGAAATTATCATTGTTTCGAAATAGCTGTTCACTGGCTACTAATAAAGAGATAGCATAACACGAAGAATTTCTTTGTGAGTGATGACGTTTTACAATGGACATCGGGGCACGATGAAAAGCTATATTGACATTTCAATAAAATCTATTTGTCTGCAAACGACTGCTATTGAAAAGGCACATTTGAGGAACACACTTTTTAACAATTAATGCACATGTAGAATTCAAAATAAATTTCATAGAGACAATGCTTTAAGTTATCGTTCTTTACAATTGAAATGAACCAATCATCAGATTTACTCAAGTTCATAGACTTACAATGAAGAGTGCAGTCTGTCCTATTGACACAGATAGCCTAATGAAATTTAAAAATGGAGTAATTAAATTTACGTATACCACTAATGTTTTTTTCATGAGGATACTCAAGACATAACTGTTGCGGGCGTTGTAAACCTCGCTTACGAAGACCTAGAAGTCAGGAGATTACGTGAATCGGCATGAACTGCTTGATGCATTCTGTAAGACTTATATAAAAATCGGCATCGCTTGCGTTCATTACTGCAACGGTAGTTCACTAGTATTGATAAAAGATCATTATCCTTAATCTACGTATCAGCAGTGATATATGCATTCGCATGACCTCACAGTTTGCAAATAGTTACAACATACTTGACGCTGGAAACCTAAGTTACATACCCTTATACTCACGACTCTCATACACGGAGAGAAAAATTTCAGTAAAAATTACAAAAAGTTCCGCAATTTTTACTGAACTTTTCGGTAATGTGGTAACAGACTGCCAAAATGAGCGGATTTACTTGACTTTCTATACTTTTTATAGAATTTTCAGTAAAAATTACCAAACTGTTCAGTAACTTTTAAGAGACTTCTCTTAAGAGAAAAGTATAGAAAGTCAAGTAAATCCGCTCATTTTGGCAGTCTGTTACCACAGTACCGAAAAGTTCAGTAAAAATTGCGGAACTTTTTGTAATTTTTACTGAAATTTTTCTCTCCGTGTACCCATCCAAATTCAAATACAACTATGTCCACAGAAGTAGCAAGCAAATAATAATCTCTACCCTTATCCGGGCGGCATGTGTCTACTGCCTGGATCCTCTTTCGAGTTTCATTCAGCCACCCACACGGTCAACTCCTCTGACTCGTTATTTGCGGGATGAAAATGCCTGCCTATAGCTACATTGAGAAAAAATTGTGTAAAAATTACTCGAATTTTAATAAAAATTACCATACTGTCGGGGAATCCTACCACAAGATGACAAAAGTAAGATATTTACTAAAATTCGAATAATTTTTACATTAAAAGTATGAAAAAATACTAAAAAGTTGAATACAAGTTATTATACAAAAGTGTAAAAATTACTAAACAGTACGATAAAAATTAGAGATTATAAATTTTACAAAACTCTAATATAAATTTTACGCTTTAGCTCTTCTCTTCGCTTTTTTCCCTTCATCACGCTGACAAATCGGTTAGGGAGATTTTAATTGCTGAACAGTGCGAGTGTGCAGAGATTGATGGCCCCAATAGCTTTTTGAAACGATAGGATTTGTTCGCTAGCGCGGAACGCTGATGGAGAAAAGGTTTTCATTCGCCTCCGAATGGGAGCGATTGGATTTTAACGTTCGACAGCTTCGTACTTCTCTAATTTTTTATATTATTGTTAGTCTTCAGAAGAGTGATTTTTACTTAATTAGAAGATTTTTCGGCGTTTGGAAGTTTCTTGCAACTTGCATGCATCGGCGAAAGGGGAGCTTCACTCGCGCCACCTTGAAACGGAGTATGATTCATCGGTTCTTAACCTACTCGATCACGTGGGTTCACATACTAATAAAACATTTTGACGTTTATAATCAATATAAGGTGCCGTCGCAGTTTAGAGTCTTTTGTTGTAATTTATGCTCGCATGAAACTGCCTTTGCTCGTTCACAAACAGCTGATTTGAATATTAAAACGTTAATCGATCACAGAAACCATATACCATATATAATGTTTTATTAGCTGAAATTCAACATTCAAATTATACGTATACACGCTACCCTGGTAGAAATGTTAACCAAAAGCTTATAGCTATTTTTCAGTTAAGTTTATGGCTAAAAAGGAACATAATTGCTTGTATTTCATAATTATGTACCAATCTGAAATAAATTATGGCATTTATTACACTTCATAAAATATGTATTTTACGTAATAGTAGAACTTTTAGATGAATTATATTATTTTTGCATTATGAGTTTGGTTAAAAATGCTCCCATTTAATTAACACGTTAGCTATAAAGTATGGTTCATTTTCTATCAGGGATAGAACTTTTAAAAGACAGATATAAACTTTATCATTAGCAGCGTGACCAGCATAATCGCGGATCTCGCGTCACCACGAAGGATTCACGGAAGTGCCGTGAATGCCGCATAAATGACACCTACAAAGGCGTTCGTTCCTACACTGCACCTCCGTCAATAAATCCAGCGACATGTCGCCTTACCGAACTCGACCTCAATCTATATACTTACCACACCCGCGCGCATCTCGCCCGCTCCATCTTTCGCGGCTTTTATCGGTACCTCTCGACTCCCACCGGATTCCTATTCACACGCGGCCCGCTCGACAAAACCGATGTGTGTCGAATATTACGTACTCGAGTGCGAGTGCCTCTTCCGCGATAGAAAGAGCACCGATGCCTATACACATCCTCCGAAGATCGGAAAATCAAAGTCGCGCGGAAAGTACGACGAACGAGCTATATCGCACGTATATGTATATATTATATACGAGATGCACTGCTGCAAACACGCGTGGCAACGGAATCGCGCGAGAGCTTTGTTCGCGGAAGAAGAGTCTGGGGTGGCGAGGAACTTGACACAAGTGCAGCGAATTGATCATCGCGCCGCGCGAGCGACCTTCACCCGCGCGAAAGCCTGCAGAATCACTCGAGCAGGTGCACTTATTATAAGCAGCATGCGCTCGCGAAAGATTCGACGTAGTTCGGTTACGTGTTTCGGTCTTTTTGCGTGTTTTTTGGATAGATAGTTTTGCGAAAAGAGGCGTGACGGACTTGCCGGATCGAGTGGATAATTTTGCAAGGTTCGTTCTAATTTCGGACTTAATAAAGATGCTAATTTTGAATTCGGCGCGAAGGTCTCTGACAATGCAGTGAGGGCTCTCAGCTTTTGTTAGTTTAACTCGTGAAGTGCCTGGTATATCGTAATCTTTTGAACTTTATGCGATCGAAACATGCTTTTCTTCGGATTCCGTGTTGTAAAATAAAGAAAAAGTGAGTATGACGTTGTTATTTTCCAATGTCGTCGTAGAATAGACACGATTTCAGTAATCTAAGACCCATTTTGTTATTTTTTGTTTCAGTTTTTGTACAGTAATTCAAGAACATTGAATCACTTTCTATAATGCAGATGAAATCGGATTAATTACTCATCGCAGTTGATTCAACGACAAAAAGCCTTTATTGTCGTTATTGAATCATTTTAAATTACATTACTTTGACAAACTGGCAAGTAATATTTTCACGTTGTTCGAAGTTTCTCGGAGAAGGAAACTTTCAACGTTGGAAGACAAAACTCGTATTGATTTTGCATTAACTGTCCAAGTTTCTCGCGATGCTCTAATATATTATTCAATGAAAAGTCATAACTTGCATTTGCTCATATACTTTTCTAAATACCCGGTGTGTATAGATGTGTTCATTAAAGGCCAACAGAAGTACATTATAAATAAACTCTAAGGTGCTCTGAAATTAATAAGTTTTACCAGCTATAGCTTTCTCGAAAAAACATTACTTAATATATTTTTTATCCAATGATTGCCACTGTTTATAAAAGAATGATACCTTGGCAATCAAAATTTATTTTTAGATATTCAATTAACTATCTAATTACTTTTTATCGCAGTAATTGAACATCAGAATTGTAAATGATATTTTTCGATGATTGTGAGAGTATACGTAATACACAATAATAATGCAATTAAGATTATATCCCGCGCAAAAAAAAAATTGTGGGCCATACATTGCCCACAGTGTTGGACAAGTATGGGCAATATATGGGCCATTGCAAGCCATATTAGAGCAATATATGGAAGATACTCGGCCCCGGCGCCTGAGCCGAATTCGGGCTGGAATCGGGCCATAGTATTCCCACCAGTATCCCATATAGTTCCCACATAGTTGCAATATTAGTCCCATATTTATTTTCATGAGAACCATTAACAAAAAAAACAACATAAATAAATAAGCGTAAAAAACAATCCTATTGTGCATGTAGTGTGACTGTAAAATATATAAAAAAAAAGTTCTTTGAGTGGATTCGAACCTCGAACCTTTGAATTACTAGACTTGCTCGCTACCGACTGAGCTATTTAGTTATGTTTATATCAAAGAATCAAATGGAGAATATCTAGGCTATAATCTGAAACGAATGATGATGTTCACGTATTAACCTTTATTTGATTCTTTGATTTAAACATAACTAAATAGCTCAGTCGGTAGCGAGCAAGTCTAGTAATTCAAAGGTTCGAGATTCGAATCCACTCGAAGATATTTTTTTTTTTTTTTTTTTAAATAATAATAATTTTACAGTCACAGTACATGCACACAATAGGATTGTTTTTTACGCTTATTTATTTATTGTTTTTTTTTTTTTTTTTTTTTGTTAATGGTTCTCATGAAATTAAAAATATGGGACTAATATGGGAACTATATGGGATACTGGTGGGAATACTATGGCCCGATTCCAGCCCGAATTCGGCTCAAGCGTCGGGGCCGAGTATCTCCCATATATTGCTCTAATATGGCTTACAATGGCTCATATATTGCCCATACTTGTCCAACACTGTGGGCAATATATGGCCCACAAATCTTTTTTTGCGCGGGATAGTATAAAGTTTTTCTTTACTTCTATAGAGTAAACAATTTTAATATAAATGAAACAGTTTATCAATTACTTCCCGTGTAATGTACTAAGTACGTGGCTTAAGTCTCGTTGGCTCCAAATTTCTCTTCCATTTACTCTTAGCACAGAATATACACAATGGCTAATTATAATATGAACGTGCGAAAAAATTATATTTCTGGGTACTCTTGGACGCTTTCCAAATGTTACGGTCATTGACAGGCAACGACGTCATACTAAGATAATTCCCTAGCTCAATTATGCTTTTATCGAGCAAATAATTATTTTTGAAATTAGAGACTTTATATTGTTGTTCCATATTTGTCGCCATCAAATAATAATTCCAATAGAATTTGAAATGTCATGCTTGAATATATCATTAATCTAGAACAAATAATGTTCCAAGTAGTATACATACAATACTTTTTTTTCTAAATTCATTAAATTACCGTAAGGAATATTTCTTTTTTTAATTTTGTTAATATAATAAATTATTACCATTATTTTCGCAAGCAAAAATCTCTAATAATCAAAATTCTGAATAATTATATAAAACTCACTCTTATAATTGAAAATTAATAAATTTCCAACACTTGTTATAACATAAAAGTCAAATCATCATTCACCTCGTAAATCCTCCCCGTCGTCCGACCAGCCGAACGAAACCTCGGCGCCTCCTTAACAAGATCCAATTATCCCGATACTATACACCGCGCGCGTCTCGGACAATCCGGCTAACGAGGCGGCGATTCGAAAAATTAGCGTCACGTGCCTGTGCGTCCTCATTAACCAGTGAAATGTGCCGAACGGTGCAGGGAGCACGTGCGTGAACCCTCTGCTAAGTACAAGGCGCCGCTTCACACGTGCGTATCATTCAAACACACACGCGCAAGGTTTTTTCGTGGAAAGGTCGAGGTGACGACAGCCGATGTTATTTGTAGTGTATATTTTTTGCTTGGCGAAAGAATTTCATTCATGTTCTGAGGAATAGCCGAACGACTGTTGTGTAATGCCTGCGTGAAAGTGGAAGAAAGGAGCTTCTTTTTTTTCGTCTATAGAGTGTACCTTTCCTTTGGGATTTCAGTAGTACGAGTAAGACGCAGTGGGATTACATTTTTTATTTCTGAAACACATTGTTGTGTTTTTCGTACTGTTTAGAAACAAAATGTATTGTTTTTATTAATAACTTTCGTTACTCACGGATATAGTTTAATAAAAATAATAATACACAGAATACAACTGAAAATGTGGAGTTGAAAAGTAAATAGTTTCACTCGACTTCTACACAGTACAAAGTATTCGCGAACAAGAATGCAGACTATGACTGTGTCAGCTCCCATTTGACCCCAGAACCTGCACTAGAATAGAAGTGGCAAATAATTGGACTTCGTTCCACCTAAACGAGCAACTCGTCCCGAGACTTGAAATTATACGCACACATATGTACACTTTGCTGCAGCTACATGGAGAAAATGTAGGCCAGACTCAAACTAGCAAAAAAAAATTGCCATAATTTATGGTAAAAATTGCGATTGATTCATGGCTATTTTTCATACATAGTAAAAATGACTATAAATTTCTGGCAATTTTTACCATAAATTATTGCAATTTTTTTGCTAGTTTGAGTCTGTCCCACTTATCAGACATGGCCATTTTTACCACAACGTTTTTCTCAGTGTATAAGGAAAAATACACCACTTCCATAACTCTTTTACGCACAAAAACTTCGATCAAGAAAAAACCGTACATTGCCGATAAATCAGTAACACCTCAATCATCCTAACACATATACAAAAAAAAAATCTATCACGTTTTCTTTCGTCTCGTTTTACATAAGCACCGCATGCACATCGAAAATGTCTCTCGAGGACACTGTGCGAATGTGCCGCGTGATCGCGTCCAAAGAAAAGAAGCGTGTCGCTACCAATGCGCAGCAGCGCGCGTGTGCGCTCATAAAACACGGTCGACGACCAGCTTTTTCCCCCTCGCGCGCATATTATGCGCGCAGCACTTATATATGTTTTGACTGTGCACGCGAATCTGAATTCGCGCTGAGTCACCGCTGTCGCGTTGCTACGCGCAGCTCGCTATCTCTTTGGACCCGTGGTTTTACGTCGTTCGCGAAAAAATTAATAACCGCTCGTCGAAATGGATAAGCAGGAGGGCGGGACGAGACGAGGTTCAAGGTTGGGATTTGATTTTTAATGTATGACGATGTGAGATTTGTCGAGTCGCTACCGGTGACATTGCGCGCGAAGCTTCGAGAAAGAGGTATATCGCTTTGTATTGAAGTATGATTTCTTTTATTGTTTTTTATTTTCTGCGATATTTCGACGATTTTTATTAGTTGTTTACTGAATATGAACGGCACTAGCTGTTTGGCTTCATGGAAATTTTATAAATAATTGAATGGATTGTATTTTTTTTTATTTATTTTATCAAGTTAACAATGATGTCAACTTCATTTCAAAAACTTGCTTCGTTTTAATTATATGTATGGATCAAAGTTTTTCAATCACGGCTTTACAATGAATTTGTTTTGCTATATACATTATATTATAATTATTTCGGCGCCTCATTAAATTTTGAAGGAAGTCGCAGATTGGATAAGCTGCCATTGTCATTTCACGTTGCATGCATATTGTATCATAGTTAAAATGGTTTCTCAACTCCATTACGCATTTTGAATGCACGTATATATATTCACGCGTCTGCAATAAACTGTTTTCAGAGCCCATGATTTCCCATTCTCGCGAAGTTTCCTCGTTTCAGAGGTTGCGGCTGGCTTTACAACAAATAGGGCTAAAACCCTATTACTTACAAACCCGAGAGCTTCAATTCAAATGTGGTCAGAATGAATTTTAAAAATCATTTATTTTTTTTCACACGTCGCGAATCACCACCCTCTCTTAACTTTATAATTTTAAATTTAGCCCAACAAAAAATAAACGACCGACGACGCGAGACGTCGTTTAAAATAAACGCTTATATCACGAATCGAATTTAAATTTCAAACATATACAATTAAACATCACCGTATAGTATGCCATTGGTATTATCTCCATTAACCCGGCTCACCTTTTCCGCGGTCGGCATCAGGAGCCCGGCCCTCTTATGGTTCGCAAATGAATAATTGGGCTCCGACTCGTGTATCGCTGAATTCAAAATCTCTCCGTGCTATCTCCCTCATCCATTCACAACCTGCGAGGCTCTTTATACATGCGTGACGGAGGCTCATCGGTGCTCGCGCCTTGCGCGCGCCATATCAGCCTTGTTTTCGAAGCGCGGCCGCGGAAATGCTGATAAGCAGCCAAGTCCGCGGTATAAAGCGCGAGCACATACTAAGACCGAACTGTAGGTAGTTATAGCACGTTTCTCGAGATATATACGCGAGCGGCTGTGTTTGCGCCGAAAACACACGAAAGCGGCCCAATGTCACGGCCGGGACAAGGGCGTCCTTTGTCGAGAGTGTGGGAGGAGGAAAGCTGATTAGTAAGCGGGAAACGCGCACTCGGTGGTAGGAGAGACATCGCGATGAACGCCAACTCGTTAGGGAGTTATGGGGTTCGAAGGTTTTAGATGTGGGATGATGTAGGAATAGCCAGGAAGATAGATATAGAGTGTTTCAGAAGTGCTTTGAAGCATCGGCAATTGGTTGTGAGATTTTACATTAATTTTCAAAGTATTTTGATCCAGGGTTGAAAATAAATGCGAGACGACCTTCGCGCAAGTTAATATTGCAAAAGCATTTTTTCGGATACATTTTAATGAATTGTAAACCCGGACGATGATTGTCTCACGTGTAATAACGAAAAATTATATTTATAAAAGAATATGAGCTTTGTGAGATCGCCAATTTCAAAGATCCGCATGAATGTAATCAGAATAGCGTTATATTCATAGCAAACTTTACGTAGATGACAAGAATAGCAAGCTGTTGTTTTGTAATATCTACTCCGCTCGCGGTTTTCGATCGGCGAAAGAGTATAACGTGTCCTCTAGAAGTGAGACATATCTATTACAATACAAGTGACACTTTATCTTTAAACTTTAATCAACCAGTAGTAATAGATATCATAATGTCAGACAATATACTAATTAGAAGTATAAACAGCGTATAGATAATGCTATATCCGTTATGCCTGACTCATACGTGTATATAAACACGCAGTGATAAGGATTCACAAGTTCAAGTAGAATTGATCTTTCAAATGACTTTAGTTACATTATTTGTTTCTCCTCAAATAGATATTCACATGCTATTGTTGTTTCAATATTAGAAGATTATTTCTTGGAGATATCCATTAGAGAGAATAATGATTGCTTTTATCGAAAGTTGAAAGTGGGCGTATGCACATCCGTTATGTAAATGATTGAAATAGCGACTTTCCTATTTGTTTGTCAATGATATCTTAACAATTTTGTTTTATTTAAACCGTCTTTATATAATGATTTAAATACTTTCAAGAGAGTTAAAAAGTCGATAGGTTTAGAAAGTAATCCTCCAGAAGACGAAAAGCTGAATGAGTAATCACAGCTTTTTTGCTCGAACAAACCAAATCTTTTGCGAACCGGCATTTTTCCCACGGTGTTTGAAAGGCTAATCTTCTTCTGTCCTCAATTATCAAGAATTTTCTTTCATCATATTAAATTACAAGGCTTTTCCGCGAGAAAGTTCCAATTTTTAAATTACACTTGCCGTACTTATTACCGAAGGTCTAACCTTACCCACCCTTGATCTACTTACGCCTACTTTCCGTACAATTCAAATGCTCTCAAGTAATGTTAAAATCCTCGCTGAATATTTATCATACGCATCGATCCCGTATTTTCTGATTTCCCCACTGGCGTTAAAAAAAGAGTAACCCTTATAACGCTCCCATATAAAAAAAAAATAAAAAACCTTCCTCACTCGCTATAATAACAAATTCTTTTGCTTCTAGGGGCTCGCAGAACAATCTGCAGTGCGTGTGCAACGGGGCTGCGGTGCCAGCGGCGAACGGCGCCGCGGCCTGCAACAGCGGCGTACTGGCGCGCAAGGTGCCGAACCACAGCGGCGCCAGTCCCGGGCAGCCGTACAAGAGGCCCGCCGTGTCGCTCACCCACCTGCCCAAGCGGCCGCCTGTCGACATCGAATTCAAGAATCTCGCCTACAGCGTGTCAGAGGGCAGACAGAGAGGTGAGTCTATGTAGATTCTAGATCATTGTGTGAACTGGTTGGCGCGTGGGTGGGTCGCTCTGTATCTTCTTAGTTTTCTTCCTTTGTTTTAGGATAATTTTTGTGCTAGAGAATTTAGATTATTATTTATTATACCTTTTTTTAAATGATTTTTCATAGCCGTTTTTGTTTTTTTAATAGCTTTTTTAGAATTGATGTAAAATAACAATTTAGACAGATACAATGATATTTGGGAAATAAATTGTTCCTATTTAGGATTGTGGATTGAATGTAATTTGTAACAGTTGAAGGGAAAATGATATAATAGTCAAGAAAATAGACTACATAAGCTGTTCTTTGAACCGAAGCAAAAGTTGATCGTAAGGACATAAGTGTCAATTAAATTCCTAACAATGCAACATAAAGAACTTCCAAATGTTTTATGACGGCTAAGCAAATAAGGGCAGTCATAAACGTAAATGCTCTTGTTCGCTACATGCCATTTCTTAAAATGTTTAGCTACCAAAATATTATACGAAGAAAGAAAATTTAAATTTAATATCAAATGCTATTTTCAAAAACTTTGGTCAACTATGTTTAATAATTTCAACAGTTATAAACACTTTCATTGTACAAATATTATCTGGTGTTATTGTCGCTTCGAGGGAAATATATTCAATCTTGTTCTAGTAAAATAATTTAATTTAAATTCAGAGCGACTTTCTACTTTATTAACTTATTTACCTTTATAAACAGAGAATCATAATACATATTTCGTTTTCACGGATGTTCATACAATCATTAATATCACATTATGCCAGGATTAAAACATCTTTGTAAGAAAAAACTTCCGCGATTAATGCAAATCGGGAATTATAGCAATATTATAGATGAGCAGACGCGCATATGTAACAGAAAGAAATGAGTTAAATAAAGTACTGGTTTAGAACCAGATTCGCAGCAAATGTTTCATTCAATCATAGAGTCGATTTTCCAAATAAGATTACCTACAGCTGCCTCAATATATCCCCACGCCTCGCGCCATCGAAAAAAAAACGAGAAGAATCATTAGCCCTCTTTTCTGAGTAGCAAAAGCAACAACAACTCTTTCAGCCGCTATACCGACAGCGAAAGAGCCAGCCAATCCCCACCCCGGCGACGAACTGACACCGTTTCGCGTTTCTCTCCCCTTCCCGACTATAAACGCGCGAAATTCGGCCAGGCCAGTGCAAGACAGCTCTCGGCTGACTACTGTAGAGCCCAAAGGGGGTCGTGCACTTCGGTCGTCGTCGGTGCACGAGGACGCGAGTTGTGCCCGCGCTGCTACACCCTCCCGCTCGTGCTGCACTGGAGTCCTCTCGCGCGGAGTGAACGACCCCGCGGTGCACGGAAAATCGATCCGCGCATGCACGCAGGTGCACTCGTACCCGGGACCGCCCCGACGCGCCGGCTGTACTTATAGAGTTCGGCCTGACTTTTTGCGCGATGATGGAATGGTAGAGACGGCTCGTTTAATTGCGGCAGAGTGGGTGGAATGTTTTCGTTGATTGTTTGGTGTTCGTAGTGTGGATGTGTGTCGCGGTCGGCTGGGGGAACTAGCGATATGGCCAATTAGGGGACAAAATGTTTGCTCTCGAGTTCGACTTTTTCGTATAAATAGCTGCGGGGGAGGTTTATATAAATAATTTATGGATACAGAAAAATTTTTGCTTATATTTTGAATATAGATTTCGTTAATAGTGGAGGCGTAATAAAGTTTCAGCTTTAAAAAAAGAAAAATTCGCACGGTAGAATTAAAAAATTGACTGTGAAAAATGAAACCATGTCGAAGATTGCCAATAATTTTTCCCGACCTAAAATGAAATAGCTACGTTTTCACGTTTCTTCTTTACCGATCGATATGATACTACCTTATTTTATAAATTACGTGTGCCAGTTCTGATAGGAGTTTTTAATTTTTTATTCCAAGGTTATTTTCAAAAATTCATAAATTTAAATCTAAAATAATATATTTAATTGAAAAAAATTAAATACAGGGTTCTTTTATGAAAAGCAAAATAAAAATTAATTTTCTATAGCTAATAATTAATATAAGTGTCAAAATTCTTTAATAAAATGCTTTTGTAAACTTGCTTGTTAAAAATTAAAAAAAAAGAAAATGAAACATCAAAGAATTTTAGAGCGAAAATGATTTTCACAATAAAAGCATTAGAGTATTAAGAGCCCTACGGAAACTCATTCAATGTAAAACCTATATAATATGCCTTTAGTGGGGCTTTCCTGTATAAACAAGCCAAAAGAAACGTTTCAGCCTGGCATTGTGCATACTGTGGAATATAATGAAAGCGTACGGTCATGACTGGAATGTTCAATATATACTTACTAGACGTTTGCTAAGTCAGACAATCGGACAAACAAATTTTGAAAAACAAAGAAAAAATCCTAGTCAAGACAAAAAAAACGTCATAAACAAAGAAAAAATTAACTGAAATGAGTAATGAAAATACCGGACTTGACACGGAAACGAGCAATGACGAATTATTTTGTTAACTTTTCCATTCCACGCGCTTTGTTTTGTTATTCCTGTCCCCGTCAGAAGAAATAAAACTACCCTCTCATTAAATCTCCGCCTGAAAATAAGTGTCCGCGAATCGCGTGACCCGCTCGCTCTCGATTACGTTAAGCGCACTTTTCGCGACCGGCCGCATCACGAAGGGGTTAAAAATAAAAAAAAAGTCCCTCGACGCGAGGCGGTAGTAGCGCGCATCGGCTATATAAGTCGATAAATTCGATTCTCCGTCCCAAGAAAAGCTATTGTATAAATACACCCCTCATTCTTCATTAATACGCGTATTTTTATGTTTCAGGCTACAAGACTATACTGAAATGCGTGCAAGGAAAATTCAGATCCGGCGAGCTGACTGCCATAATGGGCCCTTCCGGCGCGGGGAAGAGCACGCTCATGAACGTTCTCGCCGGCTACAAGTAATTATACGCGCACACTCATATTACACGCGTGTGTTTGTTTATTTGTTGCTGTTGTTGTTGTTATTGTTAATATGTGTGTGTGCGTGTGTGTGTGCGTGTGTGTGTGCGAGCATCCTGCTCGAACGCGCTTAGTCACGGTATATATAGCCGAGCGTCGAATGCTGGTGCGTGCGATGCAATACCGCACGGTCAGCGAATCGCATGTATAGAGAGGCAGAGAGAGTTTTGTATATTATACGTACGAGAGCCGATGGAAATTGCCGGGCGAATTACGCAGGCACTTCGTTTCGTGTTCAATTGAATTATAACGAGAGTCGGAGGGAGATCATGTGAACCGCGTTTACGCGCAAAAATTGGGATCATTAAGCTATAGTGATATACTTTCGTGATGTTGGAATGTTAAAAAGGAAGTCTAATTGAAGTGCAGCATCACATGAGCACACGTGTTGCTGTTCATAATCAATTTTATGATCGGGATGATTTAGTGGATATTGATGGGCTTTATTGAAGTGTTTGTTTAAACAGTCAAAGGTATCTCTACAGCAATTTTAAAAAATTTTTAAAATTTTAGCTATGTAGATTTTTTATTTTTAAAGACAAAATTAAAAAGAAAACGTAAAGTACAGAAAGTTGCGTGAAAAACAAACAAAATAGTATTATATCTTTAATTAAATCCGTTATCAAAAGCCCTATCAAAAAGTACCGCCCGTAGATTATTTAAAAATGGATGCTCGAAAGATTGGGAAGCGCGTGTTACTTTAAACTTGTAAGTTGCGAATATCGGATCACGGGAAGTTGGTGAAAAGTTCGTCGCATCCTTAATCTCATCGTATAAAGTTTAAAATAGTCCTTTATAAATTTTCCATTGAGGTTATAAGTTAATCGTAAATTTACGTCAGTATATCTTACTTTGGTATATGTACTTTGCTTAAACGAAGAGCGTAAATATCATGTCACACATAACAGCAAATTACACACGTTTTAAGTAAAAGCGAGAGAAGCCGCAATGCGACATCTACTGTCTGGGAAGAAATTTAATATGTCATTTGAATTGATAGTATTAAGTATATACTCAAAGAGATTTCCTAATTATATGAAATGGAAATACGTAACAATTTTGTTCAAGGAACTTTATAATTTTGAAAATCGTACATTTAACTTTAAATTTGTAAAGATGTGTTTTTTTTAAATATATAATTATCTCCTCATATTGAAATGCCATTCCCGGAGCTCTCCTCCGAGAATTTCTTATTAGACTTAGAAGGCCCTTGGAAGTTTTAGTTCGAAATAGTTTCGCGCTGTAGTTATATTTATTTAAATATATTTGTACCGTTTTAATGTTGGTAGCAATAATTGCGGTATAGAAAATTCATTGAATAAAATATCGTATAATGCAAGCAATAAAAAAGTGAGCTCGCAATAATAAACTTTTACCATTGAATAATTTGTAACAAGAAAATCTCGAATAAATTTCATCTCTCATCGCCATTTCCACGGTTTCCACACAGCCGTATTGGCATCTGTAACATTCCGCTCGTACACCTTTATCAATTTCCCGACCCGTTTTCTCTCCACAGCCCATAAGCGAAGAACTTTTTCCCCGCCAGTCGACCCAATCAATCCCCATTACACATCAGCCGCAACCCATCCGCACCCGCTGCGCGAAGGAATATACACATAGGCGCGCGCCGCTTACACACTTCCTCGGCCCATCCCCAATTCCAATCCTCTGCATCTCGCAACCACATATCGATTTCCTCTCCAACTACAATGGCCGGCAGCCGAAATCGCCTGGAGCGAGTAGTATAAGAGTAGTAGCTCGCGCTCCCTCAGACGGCTCATTTTTATTTCCCCCGAGGCGATGTGTACGTATATAGGGGAGCGTGCAGTTCAACGGCCTGCTTTTCCGGCGACGTGGAGGCGAGTGATGCCGTGCTATAACGATGCGCTCCTGCGTGAATCGCCGAGGAAGAAGTGACTAAGCTATGGGGGAAGGAATTATTGTCCTGACCCTCTGATCTACTTTTTGTATAGGGCGGCGAGAAAGCTACAGCGAGTGCGTGCTATTAGCACGTGAATGGGCGGACGAAATTCGGGAAGATGTTCGAATCTGTTGATTAGTTATTTTTGTTGACTGAGAGATTTATTTTCGTACATCGTGATCTTTGCAGCTTTATGCTGACAGATGTCATTTTGAACGACTGGAAAGTATTTCTGCGAGAGAGATTTCAATTTCCGGAATAAATGCGCACGGCTTAGGTTTTCATGTTTCTGTCCAACTATATTGTACTCAATATTGTAAAGGAATACATTTGAAATTTCATAAATTTCAGTTATTTGTAAATATATTTAATGAAAGTATTTTATTATACGGATATAGTAAAAATCATGCATACGGTAAATGTGTTGACGAAAAACTGGATAGGTATTGTTTTTATATAATATGTGCATTACGCGCGTGTACATGCGGCCTTTGATCGATAACTTATCCTAAAAATATATCGTGTCTACATAGAAAGTTATTATTATCTTACTGCAATTAATGGATATGTACAGGGAATGCGATGCAACGGCAATTTTATTTATTTTCTGAAAGCATTAATGTAAGGATTAATTCAAAAATCAAAATTTTAAGACAAATATTTTGGTCGTATAATTCGTCAAAAACAGTAATATTCTACAGTACTAACAGTAAACAAATATGTAAAATGTTTTTTAGAACTGCGAAGAAAATTTTACATCGATTTTAGAACATTTTAATGCTCATTTTTTCACTTTTTTATATGACTGTACCTCTTATTTCACAGTTTTTATGCTATATAAAAATATTGGATATTTTAAAAAATGGAACTTGTTTATCTAACATACATTGACGATTACACGAACTTTCAAAACTATGACACTATGGCATCTATGTTTTTTTTTTTTTTTTAATTTAGTTGCTAATTTTGTGAATTCCCATAAGGCAAATGTTAAATTCAAATTGTAATAATTTCGTAACCATTCTCGTTAAGCCTCTGAAATTTTGCACAGCTCTTTATATTTATGATATTTAATGACTACCAAATTTTGAACAACTTGTCACTATTTTCGTCTTATAGTCAGTACAACCTGAAGAGAATAAGAATAGGAATCCCGGTCTTACAAAAGACAAAAAGGGTAACAATTTTTTAAGGTGCTGTATACGAAAAAGGTATTTAGTATTTTGCTCATTAAATTAAATCAATAACTTTAAAGTATACAGTTCAAATTACACATTCTTTACAAAAATAACAAAAACAACAACATCCGCTGAAATTATTTTCCTTGCTTTACATCATCGCTACGAATTGCGACTAACTGAAGACTTTTCTTTTTGTTTTAGAACGTCAAATTTAAGCGGTTCCGTTCTTATAAACGGAAAAGACAGAAATCTCCGCAGGTTTCGAAAAATGTCCTGCTACATTATGCAAGACGACCGTCTTCTGCCACATTTAACCGTCTACGAAGCAATGACGGTCTCAGCGAATCTCAAGCTTGGAAAAGACGTTAATCCTTCTGCGAAGAAAGTTGTGGTGAGTTCTTGATTAGATTTTTTTTTTAAATATTAATTATTATGTCTGGCATGTTGATCAAACACCAACATCTGATTTAATTAATCACTTTCATAACTTTCCATCTTACTAGACGGAAATTTAATCAACCCTTTTCTAAATTTTGTTTTTTTTTTAATATATACTTTAACTATTATAGAACATATATATATATATATTATAGATTACATTTTTAAAATTCAATAAATATGTCCCTTACATGCTCCTTTTCATTATTATATTTATTTCGATATATTACCTCTAATGATTGTACACACAAGTCCTCAACAACGGTATAAATAAAATTCATTTATTTTTCACGAACGACAGATTGAAGAAATCATCGAAACGCTCGGCCTAAGCGAGGCGAGTAATACACAGTCGCACTGCCTGAGCGGCGGCCAGAGAAAGAGGCTGTCGATCGCCCTGGAGCTGGTGAACAATCCGCCGGTCATGTTCTTCGACGAGCCCACGTCCGGCCTCGACAGCTCCTCCTGCTTCCAATGTCTTAATTTGCTCAAGTCACTGAGCAGAGGAGGTAAGCTCCTTCCGCTCTCGCTCTCCCTCCCTCTTCTTTTGTCATTTTACGAGTTCCATTCGTCGGGCGGACGTGTCGTTACATGCGCTCTGCTATCTCGCTCCCTGGCGATGAAAAATAAAGCTATAAATTGCTCGTGGGTGTTTTATTTCGGGTTTTTTGAAGACCTGTATTTTGTATTTAAAGAATAAAATAAGGAATAAATGACGAAAAAGTAATGCATAAGAGAGACGAATTTTTAGAATATAAATGTTGAATAAAGCATTTTAAAAGACCAGGTTGGATTTTGTAGAATGCCTAAATCATTCTAAATACAATGTATTACACAAACGGCTTATATTTTCGTGACTCAGATTCTGTTGTCCCGTGAAATATCCACCGTCGACCAAGCTTTCTCCATAATTCATCATTCGTTTTATCAATAAAAGTAAAGCAGAATCACTCGCGCGCGCATTAACAGCTGCGGTTTATACCTCATAAATTATACACGAACTCTTGCAATTCGTCTCTCCCTCTCTTCCTCGATTTTTGCAACGAACTCTCGTCGCTTCGAGAAAGAAATCATCATCCCGCGCTCACATACGTCGCTGACCTGCTTTTACTTGCTAAAATCCTCCCCTCGTATTGGCCGAGCAAAACGTTTTACATCGAATGTGTGTATGTGTTTACAGGCCGGACGATCATCTGCACGATCCACCAGCCGAGCGCAAGGCTGTTCGAGATGTTCGACCATCTGTACATCCTAGCTGAGGGCCAGTGCATCTACCGGGGCAACGTGGGCGGGCTCGTGCCCTTCCTATCCTCGATGTGTCTCGACTGCCCCAGCTACCACAATCCCGCTGACTATGGTAATTTGAAAAATATCGATTTTGGCCTATATATGTGTACGTGTGCTCTGGTTTGCGGCCGTAATTGCACTTTTGCCGGAGAGCATCGGAGGAATATTTACGCTCGAGCGAGTCGTCGGTTGTTTAAGAATTTCTTTCGCGGAATGATGTAACCCTCGGTTTTTTCGGAAAATTACACATTTTAGTGTTATTGCAATTGTAGTTGAAGGGAAGCATAAGTGACTTATTTCATACTTCAAAAAAAGCAATTATTCACTTTTTATAAATCTTCAATTGTGAAAATCTATAAGTTACAACATGATTAACACTTCGCAACATTGGCATGAAAAAAAAAATTGTATTACAATATGTTATTTTTTATTAAAAAATAATATAGTGCTGTATATTCAAGCACGCAGAACTTTTTCAATTTAATATACATAGGCTTTTAAATAATTAATCATAAACTCCGATCGGAATTCAAACTTACAAGTCTAAATACTTATTAAAAAAATTTTATTCGTTACGTCTACTTGACTACAAAAAAACTTACTAACCTTTGTTCATTCCCTTACAGTGATGGAGGTAGCGTGCAGCGAGCACGGCGAGTGCGTGCACAAGCTCGTATGCGCGGTGAACAATGGCAAGTGCCAGAACTACCAGCACTATCAAGCCGCGCTCGCGGCTGCCAGCCTCTCGAACGACATCGCCAAGCAGTCGCCACCTCAAGAGCAAAACCAGCAGCAGCCGCAGCAACAACAGCTGCAGCCCCAACAGCAGCAGCAGCAGCAGCAGCAGCAGCAACAGCAGCATCAAGCGAACAATGGCAAGGCGGACGCGACGACGGAGTTAGCTGTGAGTTTGGTGCCGAATGGCGTGGCGAAGGGTGCAGGCAATGGCAACAACTCGACCGTTCTCAACATGCCCGTCTCGTGCACGACCTCACTTCTGGACAGCGCCGAGAGCATCGAGCAGAAAGTCGGGTTCCCAACCAATAGCTGGGTACAGTTCTGGATACTGCTCAAGAGGACCTTCCTCTCGCAGATTAGAGACATGGTTAGTGCTCAACACTTTGGTGGGGGTTTCTTTTCGTCGGCGTTTTACCTGAAACTTGAGCGTTGAAAAATATTTTTGAACACAAATGAAATTATCTGCAGCTACTACTGACTGTATTTGTAAAATACAATTTCGAAATTTTAAGCTATATACAACAAAATCTTGATAGCAATGTTTTACATTATTATAAATGTTTGGTATTCTTTTTTGAACAGTTACCAATATGTGACTTATTAATTGATGCAAAGCTTTAATAAGTAGATACAGAAAAATATAGTCAAACATTTGGTTAATAGTTAGGTATTAATTTTTTTTTATTCAAAATTTAATTTAGATTTTCCATGACGTAGAATGTATACATTGGTTGCTTACTTAAAATTCATTTTCTTACTAGGTTAACTAATTCGTAGATGAGTTACATGAAAATTCTATTAAAATCACATTTGACGACGTTCAATTTTTAATTATAACATATCATTATCCGATCGTGATGTAATCTCTATCTCACGTGTCAAATTAAATTTTTCAATCAGTACGTCTGATTACTCGCACTGATATTACGTATATTAATTAGTACTTTTAATTAAACCTAATTAGGTTGGCTGTTTGATGAAATCACTTTTAATATTTATACAAACGATAACAAATTGCGAAATCTGTTTGTATATTATGTAAGCGTGTGAAATATTTAAGAATGTTAAAAAAACAATTGTTTGTTTTTGTTACAGGCATTAACGAGAGTAAGGCTGATTTCACATGTTATAGTTGGGTTTCTTATTGGTTTAATTTACTACGACATTGGCAACGATGCTTCAAAGGCCACGAGCAATGCCGGTTGTCTATTTTTCACTGTCATGTTCATCATGTTCACCGCCATGATGCCCACGATTCTTACTTGTAAGTATTTCTGTTAAAAATTCGTTTTCTTTCAAAAAATGTGTAAACTCATTCTCAATGCACACTCGTTTAATATTTTTATTTTGTAATCTTCAGTTCCAATGGAAATGGGTGTTTTTGTACGCGAACATCTGAATTATTGGTACTCTCTAAAGGCGTTTTATTTGGCGAGAACCTTAATTGACATACCGTTTCAGGTAAGCGAGATCTTTTGTCCACTAGTCGAAAGAGATTTGAAAGCATCCAAAGTAATCTATTTCTCCTCTTTTTTCAGATCGTGTACACGATAGCATACGTCTTGATAGTGTACTTCATGTCGTCGCAGCCATTGGAAACTGAAAGATTTCTCATGTTTCTCAACATATGCATTTTGATGTCGCTGGTCGCCCAATCGACCGGCCTATTGATCGGTGCAGCCATGAGCGTCGAGGTAAAAACTATTTTCGTGAAAGATTCATATTATTTCTTTTTTTTCAACGACTTACCGTAATAGCTACGTTATTATTTACGGGAATTACTCGGAAAAGTATAGTAATAGATATGGTGTATTCTTTATACACGTCACTATGATTTTTTTATATTTTTTTAATTTTAACAAATTCTCAGGCCCTTTATTCATATTAAAATTGAATTCTTTATTTTCCCATCATTTTGAAATAGTAAATAAAAAAATTAAAAGTATACATACTCAGTACTGAACTGTGTAAGTTCGATATATCGAAAATTTGTGATAAATATTTTTTTTTCCATAAATACACTAGTGAAAGTCCAATCTTTCTGGCCCCTAACAAAACTACAATAAAAAAAATGATAATAACTATGAAAAAGTGCATAAACCACGAATAACTTTATCCCTCTTTTTCATGCTCGCCGCAGACGGGTGTGTTCGTGGGCCCGGTGACGTCGGTGCCAATCGTCCTCTTCTCCGGCTTCTTCGTCAACTTCAACGCCATGCCATCGTACCTGCGCTTCGTCTCCTACGTCTCGTACATACGCTACGGCTTCGAGGGCGTGATGATCACCGTCTATGGCTACGGGCGCAAGTCCCTCAAGTGCTCCGAGGACTTTTGCCTGTACAAGTCACCGCGCAAGTTCCTCAGCGATATGTCCATGGATAAGGCCGTGTACTGGATCGACGCAGTTGCCCTCATCAGCGTACTCATCTTCCTGCGCTTCATCGCCTACTTCGTGCTCAGGCTCAAGCTGCGCTCGCTACGCTAAGGGGACTATCATATATGCATCGCGCATGCAGACAATAATGACGCGAGGGTAGATACGAGCGAGGGAAGAGAGAGAGAGGAGAGGGGGAGAGGGGAGAGAAGAAGAATGATGACGATGTAGATAGACATATATGCATACACATATACATATACGTATAGCGCGCGACGAGTCGCAAGTGAATTGATTTTACACGGACGTATGCGCGCGCGCGAGAGAGAGGGAGAGCCGCAACGCCGCCGCCGTGGCACACGAAGGTGATGTAATATCGATCGCGCGAGGAGGGACGGCGTCGAGAATCGATTGCACGAAGGCTTTTTCGGGTATTTGTGCAGCGGCAGAGTACTGCTGCGAAGGCGCAGATGAAGCTCTACGTCGCTTTTGTAATCTGCGGCTGAGAGCAAAAGTGGTAAACGCCCCAGTACTGCCGAGTGTTTTTTGCCACATTGGTTCTTAGTGCCAACGACTGGAATCAGACGCTAGAGCGAATCAAGGATTGACATGTATTACGTAGCTAATTTATCTACTTTTTTAGCTTGTAAATATTTTCGCACATTAGTGTACACGTTGAAGTTACTTTGCGTTTTTAAGTATATAAATTTTGCAATTCTCACTTTGAGATTTATCTTCGTTTTATTTGTAAAATAAGCCTCTCTACTTATACTCATGATTTAATATACTTAAGCTATAACGAATACTGTTACGTTTGAAATTCTACAGGGCCTACGCGCGATCGATACTGCGCTGTCCCTCGCCACACCTTTTTTTACTTGAAGAAACAAAGAAACTGTTAAAAACGCAAACTTGATCTCGACGAGCCGAACGGCCAAGCGGTCGAATATCGCAAGGATCGACCCGACGTTCGCGCACTCTAGGAACAAAAGTGGTAAAAAGGTATAAATTAAAAAAAAATAAATAACAAAAGAATAAAACGGAAAAACAGAAAAAGTGGAGGAAAAAAAATCATGCAATAGACAATTTGTACACAGACACGAACACAAATAACACGTATGCGCGCGATACCGAATAGTTTTAACGCTAGTTTCTCCGCAAGTCCAGCTTCGCCGACTTGTTTTTATATGTACGGTCGAAAGAAAACGAAGGGAAGTGAACAGCCAATTTGAGAGGTCAGCTCGAAAGTATCGTAGCGTAAAGTTGCCTTAGTTTTTTCTGGTATGATCGCTATATAACACGCGTACATATAATATTATATGTATGCCTAGGGATACGTTGTATGCATTCAGACTTCATTGTTTTTTATACCGTAGTCAAAGGGGACAATTATTGCTATGCTATACATGTATGATTTTAAATACGATATTATATATAAATCTATAAATATATATATATATATATAAACTAATGATGACGGTGCCGTGCCGCGGCACCGGCTATACGTATATATAAACGATAGAGAGAAAAATATGACGAAGTTTTGTGATAGTGACAAGGCGCTTCCTCGTCCTGTTCAGCGGAAAACCCCTTCGAGTGGCATGATTTCTGACTTTCGATCGTTTCGTGAGCGTGCAATGATGACGATTGTGTGCAAAACTAGTGCAATGTTACATGCGCGATAATGCGTGTCATTGTTTTATCGAATTTTTAACGAGTATGTGCGAACGAAATGTGCGCCTGGCTGTCTGAACTATGTATACGCGTGAGAGAGAGAGAGAGAGAGAGAGAGAGACAGAGAGAGAGAGAGAGAGAGAGAGAGAATGTTGCATTCTCTGTACAGGACGAAGCGAAATCGTTCTTTGCCATGATCAAAATTTTGTATCGGTGCAACGCATCATATCGACGTTGCAGCGAGTGAAAGAGAGAGGAAAAGAGAGAGCGAGAGATTGTGAGAGAGTATGTGGGCCGTTTACGGTTTTTGTTTTGGTATTTTAGTTAGTTAAACAATCCTATATGTAAGCTACGTTTTTATTATCATTTACTCTCGTAATGTACGTCCAAGCGCACGTAGCTTTCTTCGGGGACTCGCCGATTGCCGATCGACGGCTACGCGATGGAAGAGCGGTGCACGAAAGCGGCGTCGGACTTTGCTTTTGTTTTTTACTCACGCCGAGCCTGTCACATTTTAGTTGATTATTATATATGAAAGAAGTGGGTTTATGAACAACCGATTCTGTTTAATCCAATAAATTATATTAAAATTTATTTACTGCACCGTTTTCTTTACTTTTATTCTGCTTATTCTTTGCACTCTTCCTTATCTATTTGAGAATGAGATCAAAAATATATCTTTACTTCACTTTTCCTGTTACTCATCGAATGCTATATCATACTAATAAAATTTCATTTATACATCAACATTATTTTAGATTTATTTGCTTCGAAGTTGTTTGGTTTTCCATTGTACCGTATACTTTTATTTCAGATAAAATGAAAAAGACAAGTAATTTATCGGACGCCGGTTGTCCGAAATGTTTATACTGAACCAGCGTTATTTATTCTGACAGCTTTGATGGTAAGCCATTGGTTGACAGTGAATCAAATCAGATCTGGAATTGTGAAAAAAGAACATCATTCGCATATTACCAGTAGTCGATTGACCATAAGCCTTAATTTCATTGCCACCGCTATTTTAGAAGATACCCGTTAAATTATAGGACTGTAAAATTTTTTGAATTTAACAACGCAAATAATCAACATTACAATGTTTTTAACAATTGACGAAAGTCTTTTAAATCATATTAACAAAAGTGTATATAAATGTGTAGATAATAGTTGCTTTATATTATTTATGCAATTAATGTTTGTCTTTCATAGGATCAAAATATCGTAGTTTTTCATCTTAATATTGTTAATTAATCGATTACTCATAGATTTTTTACTCTTAGGTAGCATTTAATGTAGATAAATAAAGTCCCTCTTGCAAAATACAAAAGAAGTTTATAGTCGAAGTTTATACTGGTAAAATAGGAAATATTAATTAAGTCACTGGACCGACTGACTTTTAGAGATAATCATGCAAATGTATAAACTAATTTTGAGATAGGATTTTTATAAAAGTAAAATTTGAAGCGATCTATTTATTTTAAATATCATTTGATTCACATTCATTGCGACTAGTAAGACTGGTACTAAGTAAAATAAACTAAAAAATCGAAATTTGTTTAATCAATCTAATTTTTAAATAACTTTACTTTACTCAGCAATAGTTAAATATCAATAAAAGTTTTCAATTAGTAACATTTGTACATAGCAGTTGCTTGAAATATAACTGTATTATCACATTAAACAAATAAATACAAAACTAAAAAAAAAAATGCAAGATGGTAAAAAATACCTATGAATAGTTTATTATAATTTGTAAATCTAGAAAGTTCAAAAAGAATTTCTATTCTAATATCGCAAATCGGTTAACTTTTTTCAAAAACCGATATTTGAAAATACGCTTGTTAAATTCAAAGAATTTGCGTGTATATATGAGCAATTCCTGGGAAATTTCCCTTTTATGTCGCCAAAAAAAATGAAAAATTTTTTTGAACGCACACTTGCCACACAAGGTTTTTCTCGTTTCTTGAACCTTACAGAACGTGAAAAAACGTGTGTTCCAAGCCAATTGAGTGGTATCATTTTTTTACAGCACTTTTAATTTTTCTTATGGAAATTTAACATGGGAAAAATGAGTGAAAAGTTGTCATTGATGATGAACTAATAACAAGCTATTGAAGAGGCCAAACCAAACTCCACAAAAAAGCGATTAAAGTTGAAGAATAGAGCTTTAATTTGAGAGGGCAATCGTTAAAATCAGTCGATTCGGTGCAAAGCTACGTGAATTTGAAAATGAATGAAAAGTGCGAAAAATGACGAAAATTTTAAGAATTACGATGATTTGGCAAAAATCGCTCATTTTTGGTCATTTTTTGCCCTTTTCAAATTCACGTAGCTATGCACCGAATTGACCGATTTTAACGATTGCCCCCTCAAATTAAAGCTCTATTCTTCAACTTAAATCGCTTTTTTGTGGAATTTGGTTTGGCCTCTTCAATAGCTTGTTATTGGTTCATCATCAATGACAACTTTTCACCCATTTTTCCCATGTTAAATTTCCATAAGAAAAATTAAAAGTGTTGTAAAAAAATGATACCACTCAATCGGCTTGGAACACACATTTTTTCACGTTCTGTAAGGTTCAAGAAACGAGAAAAACCTTATGTGGTAAGTGTGCATTCAAAAAAATTTTTCATTTTTTTTAGCAACGTAAAAGGGAAATTTCCCAGGAATTGCTCATATACATATAGGTAGGCCATCATACTATAAGAACAGTGAATGAAATGATTTTTCCTCATTATTGTTTAGCCAGCTAAGATGACCTTAGGTCAGTGCGAATGTGAGTCTCTAATGAACTTAAAACTATATCCAAAAACAGAAGTTCTAGTCGAAGCAATTATTTCACGATTGGATCGAATTGCACGCAACAAGACACCCGAACACAGGGGAGTCTATAAAATTTAAAGCTCAACGATAGCCTCGATGCTGCCATGCCAATCACATTAGATACTTACACGCTGCCGAGAGACGCATGTGCACTTATGCAATTGAAAATAATGACGACAAAAAAATTAAACTTGTGAAAAAAATCTCTAAACAAATCGCCTTTTTCTTGTTATACATATGTGTACATATATATGTATATGTACACGAGAAATTCGCAGCGTACGAACACCTACACACTTTGCACACGGCACTTTCAGTACGTTCATTGCTACTATTTTACGCATGTCACTGACGCGCATATACGAACTTTTTTTATTTTTGCGCTTGAATTATTTGTTTGTTCTCTCACGCTTGTTTTTTCGGCGCTTTTGAATTCTTTCAGTATTTTGCTCTGTATTTGGGAAATTTTTGTTGATTCTACGGCGGACCTAGAAACTGAGTGCTCTAGACATTAAGTCGGATTTAAGAGATCAAAATCTATAACGGAGCAAACTTTTCCCGCAGTGAAAGGATTTGGTTGAAGACAAAAAAACACAGTCATTAAAGAGAGCCATGATTGTTTTTAGAAAAAAAAATAATCTTTAATAATTTAAGTGTTTTACATATGTTAAGTATGTATAGTTAAATGCATACTGATTGTCAATTTATACTGGTGATGCCAAACCCTCTTTTTTACCGACAATTACAAAGATTTGTTTATTTAATTGTGTCCCACGAAATATCGTATTGTGTGAAGAGCAATAGAGTAATAGAGAAATATTTTTTCAAGACAGGAAATTAAATTAAAAAAAATTAAGGTCAAAATCTGCAGATACGAGTAACTATGGGGGTTTTGTACCTTCTTAACACACAATTTTATTTATATTAAAAATAATAATAATAACAATAATAATAATAATAATATTCTCAATTATTGATATCAAATATTAAAGTTTATTAGATTCGTGATCATAATTATAAGTTTAGAATCAATAATTATGTTATTGGTTTATTACGTTACGCATGCTTACGTACATATGTGAGTGTATATATAAATACACATACATACGTAAACTCTTATTCTCAATTAAATTATTTAATTATAGTAGATTCATTTTTAAAACCGTGAAAAAATAGCAGCATAACTCGCGTTTTATTTACAAAAGCATTATACATTTTTATACGAGTATAAGAGGCGAAAATCAGTGATTTGTGTGAATTAGTATGATAATGTCTGAAATACAAATGAAAAAAGATTTCTATATCCTTATTTAAATGTGATTCTGATATAAACACAAATACTATACATTCCCAAGAAAAGACACTTCAGCGATGAGGAATTATTTCCAGTATGGGTTTGCTTCATGAACAAAGAAAGCTTACTCTTGAGACCAATCACTGGCTGCCTGAGCAATTGCTTTTTTTAGTCGCGAAATGATTTTTTCCATAATATGTCGCTATTAAAGACGGCACTTGTCTACACAGATTATAAATGCCTGATGTTCAAATAATTGTAAAATGAAGGAATTATCTAAAGATTCGCAAGAAAATTAAAAGAATATAAATTAACAAAAAACGAAAAACTGGAGTTTTTAGTGGTTTAAGAACAACAGATAAATAAAAAAGACATATGAAACATACAAATGGATGAAGTATGGACATGAAGTTTTTAATGTAAAATTCAATAAAATTCTATTCATCATAAAAATTATTAGAAAATATTTCATTGTGAAGTCATATTGAAAAATAATGAAATTAATGGCGTTAAAAACAAAGACTTGAAAATTGAAAATGCGAATAAAAATACTAAAATGTTTTAGAATTATTGGCGACTCATTTGATGATTACAAATTGTCTTATAATTTCTCAACAACCTTGTTATCTCTAGTTTCTAAGATATTGTAATTTTTCTCATAAAAAAAGTAAAGAAGAACGACAAATAATAATTAGTTATTATAATAATTATAATATTATTATTAATAATAAAAACGATAATAATAATTTTTTATACTTTTATCTCTGATTTGCTTAAAACGTCGTCAAAGTGAATTATTATTGTGACAATAGGATTGTTATTATAATTGAAATCATATGGTAAAATCGATCTTTGCAATTTCCCTTTTTATTATTTAAATAAAACACGAATTGTAAAAGCATTAGATTTCATGTTCTAACTTGAACTTATTGAAGTAGAAAAATAGTTCATAACTTTGAATGGGCGAAAACTGATATAATATGTAACTAATTTTAGAAGTAAACAATTTTTATAGCAGTGATAAACCATGAGTGCATCAAAAGGTCTGAGGAATTTCGAATATAAGATGACCTATTTGTTTTATTAGTTTGGTTTGACGCTTTATAAAAATTGCAAAAAAAGTTCTGTATATATGCTTATTTGTAAAAAAATTATACGTATAGTTCATGTTATAATAAAAACAAATTATCGAAAGATTCTATTTTGAAAAGACAATTCGAATAAATATATCAAATAAGTTGTATTAAAATTGAGATTTTATCAATTTAGTTGAATTAGGATGTGCGTTAAAATAGAGTCTTGTCGATGCCAAGGAAAATGTCCCCTTACCGCAACCATCCGCAATTACCACAAAGTCTTATCGATTCAATGTCAATTACGAATTACTTTGTGTATTATAACCAGGGATTTCGGAGCAATGAGAAATATATATATATATATATATATATAATTATATATATGTGTGCGTACGCGCGCGCGCGTACGTGTGTGTGTGTGTGTGTGTGTGTGTGTGTGTGTGTGTGTGTGTGTGTGTGTGTGTGTGTGTGTGTGTGTGTGTACCTTAGAGCATATACTCCTGGAGGTAGTAAGTTAAATGAGAAAATCGTGGTCGGTTTTCGTACGGTGCGAGAGAGAAAGAAAAAAAGAGTGCCCCTCGTTTGTCTCTCTCGCATTATGCTGTGATTGGCTACTCGCGATCCCCTCCAAACTAAGATGATAGAACAACCAATCACAGTACAGTGTGAGAGAGACAGACAAGGGACAATTTATCTTCTGCCTCTCTTGCACCGTACGAAAACCGACCACGATTTTTTAACACGACATGCTTCCTCCAGGAGTATATGCTCTAAGGTGTGTACTGGAATACATGAAGCCTATAAATAGATAATGTGCAAAAGTGCCAGGGACATTTTATCTTGCAATTGGCAGACTCTTTAGCGAATCGAAATCGAGATAGCTAATAACGCTTGTTAATCGGTAATATTGTATTCCGCTCTAAAGTTACAATCTATACCTGCGGACTATATTTGTAAAATAGCGTTTGACGAAAAGAGTAATATACACATGTATTAAAAAATAATAAATAAATATTAAAAAAATCATCATAATAACTCTCAACATTAATAAATTGAAAACTGTACTAACGATTATATTAAAAACATTAATAATAATAACGATAATTGTAAATGTCACGATGGTCTGCTGATTGCGCGCTTGTTATTATCTATATAAACTTGCATCAGTATAACAATAGATCTTATCGTTAAGGTGATACACAAAAGAACAAATCTCGTATTCGTGTATGTAGTTGTACACACAAAGGTGTGGGCCGGCCGTGTTTAACAAAATGAAGATATAAAAGAATAAACGCAAAACCAAATTTTATATGGCGAATTTATAATCATCGTATGGCGTATACCTTTCATTCTCATCTCTAACGAAACGCAATATATTACAAGGGTAAAGGAGCGGTAGACTCGTCGAACCATTTGGAAGTATTACGTATTTATTAAAAGCTTGGCACGAAAGAATAAAGTGAACGCGGATTTCGTTTTCCAATAGAGAAGAATACACCAGAGATGGCCATTTCATCCGCCTCACGAAACGCGTACGTACACCGATTACAATACATTTTTTCAAGTAACGTAATTTTGTACGAAATCGAAATATTGAAACGACAAAAAGGGGCGACAAAACACCAAATAATTCGGAAGACTATGAAATAGGTAGGTCGAAAGAACGCGGCTGTAAATAACAAAGAGCGAAGCTACTGGGTCGTGTGCGACATTGTATTGCGTGTACGTGTTACATGTGTTATGGAATACGCTAGGAGAGTGTCTCACGCGTTTGTATACGGAACTACGAAAGCACAAATGAATAAACGATTCTAAATAATAGTTTGTTATGATGTTCTTACTGGTACCTGTTTAATATTCACTATTTGGTTTGTATTAACATTTTATTTCAATATATATTGTATCAACAATAATTTTCATTTTGTTCAACACTTTTTATTATTTATTTTTTTTTTTATTTTAAGTTATAGCAACATATAAAGTAAGAATACAACGATTCTATAAACTTTTAAATTATAAGTGTGATTGCGATTTATCATAAGTTGATGGATATGAAGTTTTTTGAACATACATTTAGTTTCCCAAATTTAAAAATTTAATTGTTGAAAACATTTAATATCACTTTATTTAGATTTAACATGTATATGATACAATAAATAAACAGTCATTAGAAATCATTAAAAAATAAACTTTACCTCCTAAAACTAATTCAATATATATAAAATTTCCAATTTTTCTATGTTTTATATTATCCGACTTCTTGAAGAGATGATTTTTGAGAGATGATTTGCCTCGTAATCTCAAGTAAATTTGACGGATGTGCTTAAGCGAAGAAAAACCTTTTTGATTGTAAATATATGGGATTGTCTCGTACTGATACTTTTGATATTTGAATCTTATTATCATTATAAAAATATACACAATCAACAGAGCGTGATAATTTAAAATCATCCCTTAATAATCCAATGCAATCTATAAAGAATTTGTATATCGATCATAATTCACTGAAATGTTTTAAATCGCGAGACCACTTTCTATTTTATATTATTTTATTATCATATGACACCAAAAAATATCGTTAACTTTGTAAGTAAACGTTGAATTATATACAAAAAAAACTTTATAATACACATAATTATAACTTTTTTTTTAACAATCTCCTTGGCGATTAAAAGACGAAAAGACTAATAATTAAAACTTCAATCTTCATGAAAATCCATAAATTAAAATTTACGGAGTCAATAATTCAGTATAGCTGAAATATGTGTAGTGGAGATTGCTATAGTTATACATAAGTATGTCCTATATGAATTTTATTTATTAATTAAATCGTGATTGTAAACTCGAATTATAATTAATTATAGTAGTATATTCATATTCTTTTTTCAAATTTTCTGTACTTCTTTCACAAAAATTAACTTATACAACACTTCAGACGAAAATATGATAATTGCAGTTGTATCGATTAATAGTAAAATGTAAAACGCGAATTTCAATTGTTTCAAAGTAATTTTCTCGGGTTTATCGAAAATTGAATCTTTGTTTTTGATATTATTCAATTCTGTAACACTGAAAAGATATGAAATTATTCCACTTTGAAACAATCGGCGATAAATTTTAATGATTCGTTTAAGGAGGGGAAAATCGTCTCTAAAAACGAATACATAATAATGCCACAAATGATGATCTTCTGATATACGCAGTTTCTTACCGTCATAAAAGTGCAACCTCAGCATACGACAATCACGCGCGCATGCGGCTTTGATATCCTGTTTTAAAAATTTTAAGCAATTCTTGTAATCGCTTATTACAACGATCTTCGTACTATTTTCAAACTTATCGAAGTACTGTTGTTGATAGATACTTGCCATGTAAACTGTGTAATTATTTTCAATCAAATCTGTGATAGATTCTATTTTCTTTTCGTGTATCGGTTTCGCAGTTAGCAATGAAAACCACGTACTTTGCAAATAAAAATTCAATATCATGCAAAGAAATATTATGTATAAAAAAATTGTTCTTTGCAAAATCTTCCTTGGCTGTTGAATGGTAGCGACTCCTACTATCGCGCGCAACACGTCAATTGTGACTAGAGTAAAACTTCTTTTTAACGTGATCACAAACAGAATCGTCGCCAATAAACTTATGCACAGTAAAGCTAGGAAAGCACTCAAAGAGAATGTGTTCAAAAGGTATTCGGACATAGCTATTCTCTCCTTGTGCGTCACGTAGCACATGCCTGAAAATATAAAGCTATTTAATTCACTCTTCCAAAATATCCGTTCATAATTAAAGAGAAAAGTCTTGTCGAATTTTCCACTAAGAAGATCATTTAACATTTTATTGGGGATTCTCTTAGAGTTTAATACAGAATACTCTGCACTTGGTGTAGTGTGCACACTAACATTTAATGTTGTATAAAGAGCTGCTATAATTTTTCCCTCGACAATTACATCAGAAATGTTATAAATAGACTTTTTATTTTGTTCATAAAATTGATTTTTATCTACAAGTTGTAGTGGATACTTATTTAATGCAAAAGTTTTGTCAAAGTTCAAATATCGGCAGACCTTTAACGAAT
Organism: Torymus aiolomorphi; assembly: GCA_036365515.1. Taxonomy (NCBI): domain Eukaryota; kingdom Metazoa; phylum Arthropoda; class Insecta; order Hymenoptera; family Torymidae; genus Torymus; species Torymus aiolomorphi. The sequence goes on from CM070877.1 coordinate 139,152,830, forward strand.
CTGAAAATAAAAAATATATGTGTACATCAATGAAATTTTTAATTGAAACTAATAAATACAAAAATGTACCTTCTTTTAACTTATATTCACGATTAAATATAGTGAAAGGATGACCATTTTTATCCCTGTGAATTGCAAATTTATTCCAAATATTTGGAGCGTAATCATTGTAAGGATTATGAGTATAAAAAAAAATTCGAATTCAGATCTTGACAAAGAAATATAATTGAAAGGATGTTAAACTCCCAACTGTACAACTGAATCTCAAAAGGCGAAACTTATTGGTCAATAAGAATTTATTAGTTTTATTGTTAACAAAATGCTATTAAAGCGAATTACAACTGCTTGAACAAGGTAAAAGAGTTTTCAAAAAGCTCTCGCTGATCTTTACTCCAAGAAAACGAAATGGCAACTGGTCTTCTCGCTGGTCTCCCTCTCTCTCCCTCTCCAACGCCGCGCGCTTGTTATTTTCTCATTTGTTTTCTCTATGGAAATCTTGTTTAATAAAACAATTGCCTCTGTGGACAACCGTGCACGATCAAGCCTCGGCTCTTGTTCGCCACGGAGTCTCTCCATTATCGACCATATCGATTTTCGGAGAGCCCACAAGCGGCCCCGGTCATACCTTTGTATATGCCGTGCTCGCGACCTACGCAACATCCATTTTTCTTATATGCTGCGGCGAGGGAATGTTTTACTCAATCATCTCTGTTTAATGAACCAATAGTTCAAAATGTCGCAATTGTTGGAGAGAGAGAGAGAAAGAGAGAGAGAGAGAGAGAGATCGCGAGTCGGTAACAGATTTTTAGATAATCATAAGCACTTTGACAACTATTGTACATTTTTATTTCTTTCATAAAATAAAATCCTTCGTTACACCACCACATGGAATTTTTCAGTTTATGTAAAGATAACTTTAATAGTGACAGATTTTGTTGAATAATAAATCTATTTATAGGAAATGGTTTGAATGATGGGTTTGATGGATCCAATGTGTAGTGTTTCATATTTGTAGTATAATTTTGTAAACTCTCTGATTCTTCTACAGCGAGTAAAATTATACTAATATCATTAAAAGAATATAAATTATTTAAATCTGTATCACTCCAGTTTCCAATCAAAATGACTGATTGTGACTTTTCAAGAAAACAATGGTTTACTTTTCTTAACTAAAAAAATTAATATTTAAAAATTATATTCAAATCAATAATTAGTAAAATAAAATTTCTCATAATAAAAATACAATTACTACCAATGGTTTAGAAATTATACGTGATATTTTGTACAATCCTTTATAATTATTCTCTTTACCTTGCGAGATATTAATGCCTATAAAAAGCACTATTACTACTTGTATATAACTTTTTTAATAATTTTTGTCCAATTTGATTTCTGCGATATTCCGTATGGAGTGTCTTCTGTTAACATGAACTTCAACGTACTTACTCATAAGTATTTATGGGTAAGTACATTGAAGTTTATGTTAACAGAAGATACTTCCATTCATGTTCTTTATTTTAGCATTCAAAATGTAATTTTTGGTATCGCATATCACCGAATCTCAAGTGCCAAATTCGCGTGATGTTTAGCGATTTAAGAATAGGAATTTACTCTGTCTAAGATAAGGTTGAATAAAGTGGCAATCATTAATGTAATGTTTCCTACTTTGTGGGATGAGGATTCATTGATTTAAAGAATTATTAGAACAGCCAATGAATGCTGATTTTAAATGAAAACACGAATGATTGAAGTGCTCATAAAAGCACGAATTTGTTAGTTGAATATTTTCAAATATCAGTGTAAATAACATTAACAATGCGTGCGTGCGCGCGTGCGTGCGTGTGTGTGTGTGTGTAGTTAATATTGTTTACACTGTGAGATATATATATATATATAGGCTTGATAAAGAAAAAAATGATTTCTGCTCGCTCAATTTATTTTCATCGTTTAAAATATGATGGATACAAGTTATGTATATTACATTGGGAAAATATGTTTTAATATTAGGCGCTGACAATTAATGCTTACAATGTACATACATTTTAATAAGAGCCTAAGGGCACTGGGCGAAAAATCCAGTTACAAGTTACAACGTATACGAACAACAAATTAATTTCACAACATTAAAAAATCGTAAAATTTGGTAAGAAATTTTGAAACTTTAATTAACGAAACGATCTTTAACTCCAAAAACGAATTTACCAACCATTTAAACTTTACAAAACGCTCTACAATCAATGCAAAATCAGCAACTTAACTTCTGATTGCAACTGGACTTTTCATCGGAGGCAAATATCGTAACCGCGCTAATAACTTTGTTTAAATAACGCGCAGCCTAAAATAAAACATTAGGCCCGCTGATTGCCATGATGACTTGTAAACTACAAAACTCGGCGCTTCTTTTTAACTCGCAAGACTATAAGATTCCTCAAATGCTGACTAGCAAATTCATTATTTCTCTCTTTCTTCATTAAAGATCACAGGTAAAGTGGAAATAATTGTCGCTCGTTTCTATCTGCATTCTCACGCGATAGGCCGCGTTTTCGTGGGTCTATTAATGAGGTATTTTTCTTGAGTACACGAGCGCTTTTACATCGACCATTCAAGCTTCATAATCGACAGGTTAAACAACTTTTAGCTTACTGCTCAGCACCATTTCGTTTCTTCGCTATAATGTTCCAATTTCGAATAAAGATTTTAATTAGGAATGTGAACCAAATAATTTTCTTTATTTAAGCTTTTATATTCACGAATACAATTGGGATACTTATTTATGAAAATAAGTTGATAGAAATATATACAAATCAAAATGGTATTAAAAACTTCTTTGAACACAGCGCTCTAATTCTTCTATCTTTTCTCGGGACATAAATAATCTTATCTGTCATAAGCGTTAGAAAATATAAAAACGGCTTTCGATAAGTACTCAAAAGCGACGCGCAATCGCGATGTCATACAGACGACGAAATATATGTGGAATAATCAATTAAGTATAGATCCTAGGCTAAAGTAAATGAACACTGACTTACACAATTGAAGCGTACACGTATCGACCGTTCCCTCAAAGGCAGTTTAATTCTCTAGAACGAATACAGAAAATGCATGAAAGGATCGTATGCATCGAGACGTAAGAGGCGGCAGTTCATCAGAGAAAAAATACCGTCGTCTCAGTTCGCCTTGCGCCGATACACCAGCTGTCGTTAAATAGGCAACGCACCCCGATCCGACGTAATTTTTTTCATTAACACTCGTATAGAAAAAATTATATCGTCTGATATTCGAATCGATTATTTGGTAAAAACTTGCAATGTTCATAAGCATATAATTAACTAAGGTCTCTTGAAGAATTTTGATCCGGCGTGCTGCGAACAAACAATAGTGACCATAATAATAATAATAATAATAATATCAATAAAGCGCTTAGATTTAATTGTTGAGGATTATAAAAAATACTTTGCAACTCAACGACGAAATAAAAACAGCGCATATATATATATATATTAACTTTGATACCGACAATAAATAAGTTAGCTATAGGTCAACGAAGAAATAATAAGCCCGCAGTGTCGATCATCGTGAGAAACAATTAATTATACTTGCAAACGTATCTCGCATTAGTGCTCGACGGTCAAAACATTCGAAGTATAATCGGCATTTCATCGATCACATTCAGTTTATACAAAATTCTCCTTACAAGTAAAAAATTATCAAGTTCTCACGCTTTTTTATTTTATGCATACACATTCAGACATATATACTAGTTACACGTATGCTCACACAGGCCTTTCGCAGCGTTTTTCAACGATCGAAACCTTTCAAGAGTTTGACACCTTGTATATTAAATTATTGCACTCCGTTGCGAGGTACTCGTGAAAAACTTTATTAGACCTTATTCTCAGTGCACGCGCATCTAGTCCAAGCTAAAAACTAAGCCAATTATATATTATTATTAGTTTACTCGACATCATTCATAAGTTATCCTAGTAAAAGTCGATTCGCCATCCTATTTTTTGTGACCGAGGAGTGCCTTGCGCGCGTCCCCGGCAATAAAATTTGGAAGCATCAAGGTTTATTACCGTTAAGTACTTATTACCTCATATAAAATAAAAGTGTATAGGACAATTTATTTATTTAATTCCTTTTTTTTTCTTCGACCTTCTGTTATCTCTATGTTTCAAGCGTGTTTCGTTGTAAAAGTAGTTCAATAATTATTTATCCTCACAGCGATATTTCTAGATTGATATTACAGATTGAAAGTACCACAGGTGTCTTTAACTTACGTTTCAAAGCCTCGTGCGTAAAATTTAATTGCTGTACATTAGTTTTGCGTTAGTGGTAATTATTGCGAAACAAATGCAGAGCCGAGCGTGCTACAAAGAAACGTATGTATATTAGGCGCTTACACGTGCAAATGACATATTTATTATTATCACAGAACGCGAAAATGTAATCAATCGTTATAAGCGATCTAGTATATACGAGGTACCGTTTCACGGCTGCATCACAAAATCGCCGCGCTCACTATCAATTTCGCCGCATTGAAAATACTTTTTGTGGTTAACAAACTTATCGAACGTAGCGGAAACTGACAAATCATATGCAATTCAATTTTTCTAATATTTGACACATTTTCAAGAAATCCTGTAAAATGCTGTTTAACGAAAAAAAATACAAAAAATTTAAGCGTAATATGCTTTTTTTTTCTTAAATTAAAAAACAATCAAGTATTTAATTTTTGTGTATCACATTTATTGCTATTACTTACTTCACCAAATTTAAAGGTTTATTAAATGAATCACATTTAATTTGTCACTTTTACTTCTACAAAAATTACTTTTACTAGCCGGTAACGCGTGAATGAAAATCTAGACGGAATGAAGTGGATGGAGGCGATTATCGTTCTTGAATCTGTACGGCGCTGAATTGGTACCAGCCAATTAGCTGTCACCTATGCGTGATTTCGTGAACCGCATTACAAAGGGAAATGCTCGCATACATTTACTTGTTTCTTTTCTCCTTCTACGGTAAAAATGCGTGTAAAGCAGTGCGCGGTGCTAGACGTTATTAAAAGCGATTAAATATATTACACGTTTTAGTGCGTAAGTTCACACGTTAAAATGAGATAAGACACCTCGCTTATTTCTTACTTTACTTTGACTTATCGCGCGTCAACAAAGTCGATTACCTGAGCCAGTACAATTGTCTTTTTACGTAGCGATACGCTTCTTTTATTTGAAGTACAATGATCCTTACGCAAATTTAAGATGTATAAGATATTGTTTCACTAAAATTTTCTTATCGAAATATTCGAAGAGAGCTTGATAAAGTCCAAACATTTCTTACAACGCTATGATCAGAGAGAATGTAATATCAACAAGAATCGTTTTACACGTATTGAGTTTAAGCGGAAGAATATTGTAAGTAGGAACGTTATTGAATTATTTAACTGATTTAATAACCTCAACTGGCATACCGTGTAAATAATAACAAAAATAAAATAATCATTAATTCTTAAATTTATACTTGGTAATTTTCTACTTTCAAAGTACTGCTTCAAATGAGACATAGAAAAATTAAAGCATGTACCATTTAATCATACTAGAATTTAAAAAATTGTCTAAGAGTATATTAAAACATCTTAAAAGACTAACGACAACAAAAAATACACAAAAATTTCTCTTCTTAAAACACATAGCTATCTAAATAAGTTTTCGACTCACAAAAATTCATCACGTGTCAAAACATAAGAATAAAAAAAAAACATTTTAAATAATCGTCTGAAATCGTAAATTTTCAATAACCTTGACTCGCGTGCTTTTCCCGCAATATTTGTGCATCGTTACGCAGAACGAGATAATTTCTCGATCAACAAAATCTATATATTTGACGTAAAGCGTAAGAATGTTTGAACGTTGACATCGTTTTTTTTGGCCAAAAATTGACGACTTTAGTCGTGAACTATAATTTGATGATGGTTGAACTACGCTCTGGGAGCTTTGCTCAGCCGATTGTTATTGTTGCTCGACTGGTTGCACTTGCACTGTTCCGTGATGTTTGCATTGGTGTGCACCCTCGAGGTGATATGTGGCAGGGAGCCCAGAAGATTCGATCCCCGAAGGCTGCCCGCGAAACCGCTGCGTCCCAAGAAAGTATGGGCGCAGTTATATAGCTTGGTTTGCAGTATCAGAACATCGTCGAGATCTTCCTCGCTACAAAAAAACAATTAAATTTCATTTTAAACGAAATACCAAGGGTATATGATTCATTTACTTGAAAAATTAATCAATTTCATAACATACGTAGCAGCGGCAAGGAATCTTTGGAAAAGTCTATTCGGCACAGTTCTCGGTCGGTCAACGGTGTCTGAATAAAGATCAGTTTCTCTATTGTAAAGGTGTAGAAAATCTGATAATTGCTTGGCCGTTATTGCAGCTCTATCTTTATCGCCCAACTTACTACTTGGCAACTGAAATGAGGTATGCGGAAAGATGTGTTTACTGTTTACAAACGACGCAAACAAATTGAGAAGTATAAATTGCACTACTTACGGTAAATAAGAAAGGCGTTCTTAAATTACTCGCCGATTGTTGCAAGAACTTGGTCACGAGATCGCAACAAACGGGATCGGCGTTTTGCTGAGAGATTTTACGCAGTATGTGACCTAAATACATGCCGAAGGCTTTTCTTGCCTCTCCAGGGCTAAAATGCAATATAATTTGGATAAGTGATGGAGTTCCTTAAGAATAATGATACGTGTACAAAAAAAGTATGCGGTAACAACCTTAATTTGTGTCCTTCGTGCATCAATTGCATAACTTGAGCTTTGCACTTGTGCGTATCGATTTCTAAGTTTTCCTTGCTGTCATTTCGATCTAAGCTCTGCTTGTGTCCTTTGACTAATGCTCTTTCATAGCGCTCAAATCTAGACGATAGAATTGATTAGTTAATGACTGAATAACGATTGATGAAACAATTACAATTGCATTAACATTTCAATTAAATGTAAAAAAGCTATGAAATGTGTTAATTTGAAATGCGAATCACTCTATAAAATGTTTTACTTCTTTTCCATTTTCCTTTCATCATTTTCTTAAACCATTTTCAATTACCGCTTCTTACAAAAAGTCGATATCTTTTTACGTTGTCTTTTGTTCGTAGCTGTAATAGCTGAAGTTACGTGTCTTGCGCAATACGAAATTCAATTACCTTGACAATCGATCCAGCTTAACTTCAGGTATTATCAGACCTTGTGTTCGGTTAGCAGCTGGAAACAATTGTTCATGCAGCATTAAATTGAGATTTGTGCTTGGCGTGTGCTGTACTCTTCCTGGACCAAGAGGATCGGTCGCGACTGGAATACCCGTAACAGGATCTGTGCAAAAATAGAAAAAGAGAACGTTATCAAAACACATAAGTAGTAAATTATTATTTTATTTGTCGTCGAAATAAAAATAAATATTACCTAAATATTGTGAGTATAACTCCCACGATTTAGGACTAGGAAATATGAGTACAAATCCACCTCGACGTTCAAATTGTGACCTCGCAGATCCTAGAACGCGCTGCTGTTCAGGGGTGAGGCCGGATTTATTGTTAATACTGGTTTTATTGACAGTCTTTTTCTTTTGGTTGAGAGTCTCCGCTGAGTGTACTCTTCGACACTAGAAAATTATCAAGTGGTTATCAAACACGAATAAATTCTTTGATAGATTATTTTGTTCTTAAAATAAATTTTACGATAAATCTAAATACAAGTTTTGCATTTATGTTTTACAAATTCATTTTACGACTTGTCGGTATTTATACAAATAAATTATATATTACTATTGAATAATGTATAAAATCGACGAACCTATTCCGTGTACTTCATACTCAAAAGAGAGAAACAGAAAGAAATATTTTCACGAAACCCTAAAAATGGAATATTTTTTCGATTTCGTCAAAACGGATCGTATTCGAACATTTTCTCTTGCTCACCTCATCATCACCGATGGTCAGAATAATGGTATATAGAAGTATGCTATATGCCATCACCGGCGAAACACGCACGAAACGCAACGATGATTCAGTAACAGAGGCGCGAACACGATACCGTATATATACCGTTAAACCGCAAAGAGGCAGCCTTTGGCGGGCGCGATTGAAATCATCGTGAGGTCGATGCGTGCATACGTGCGCACACTTGTGCTCTACTCACGCTGCTCATGCGCTTCGCCGGATTGAGGGGCTTGTGCGGGTGCGAGCTCTTTGGGCGGAGGATCGGATCAACGGCTGGCACACCGACGAGGGTGAGAAGGTCGGCGATCAGAGCAGACTTGACTCGCACGTCCAGCGGCGAGTCGCAGCCCAGCGACGGCGTCAGGTTCACCTCCAGCAACCAGGGCTTGAGGGTGTCGTCGATCAGGATGTCGAATCCGAAGAGCTCTTTAATAAAGGAAAAACGGGTTTGGTACGGTGTTTCGTCTTTTATGCTGTTTGAGGCTTTTTTAGGGTCAATTGGTTTGGCTATGTACGAATTCTATTGATAGTAATGATCGATGTTTTCTATAAATTTGTATGTATATGTGTCACATCACGAGTATCTTTTTTCTGTGGGTAGTCTAGATATCATTTTTTTAATAGCATTTTTCTTAAGAATAAATTAAGCAGTTTGTAAAAAAAAACATATCTATGATGAATTCCTAGCATAATGTTTCTGTATTTCTAAGAAGATAATACCGTCGTTTATCTATAATACAATGACTAAAAGTTATTAAAGACTAAGATTAATGAAAGCTGGCACTATTTCATTTCATTCTTCAAATCGCAGTATTTCAAAAATCCGAACAATGTATTTGTCATCATGCGCGGAATTCTCAAATATATGATAAGTAATAGCTTTTTTAATAATTTAGCGATTATTCACTCATTCCTATCAGGTAAAATTAATTTTTCCTCAATTACCATTTAAGTTAAGACTTTAAACTTATGACAAAATTAAACGTATATGAAAACTAATCACGATGTATTTTAATTATTGTTCAATGACGAGCAGTGCGTTATTAGGTTAATTTATGTTTCCTATAAGTCATTGATGACTCATATGCAAATTGCTAAAACTATTATAAATATTTTGGTATAATAGCTGTCACATAAGTCCTTCGTCATATTGCAGGATTTCAATAATTTCACACTTGACCAAGGGCATTATATTTCATTGAATACAAAAATAATTGTTTACGTAGCTCAAATTTTTTAGTCAATTAAATTAAAAGTATATATACAACATTTTTTGTACCAACTTCAAAATATTCTAAAATTTATTATTGATGTCCCAAATAAACATTAAAATAGTCTTGAAAACAAACTAATATTTAATATATCCCATATATTGAATCTGCGTAAAACAACTAGGAACAAAAGTACATTGATATGCAATCTACATTAGTATTCCTGTTGAGTGAGAAAAAAGAAAATTACCAAAGCAAGTGTCCGGGTGCTTGACAAACTGCTTGATGCCGCTGATTATTCCAGAAGCAGTGGCAAGGATCGACTTGATGATGATATCCTCGATTCGCTGCATCAGCAATTCCGTGTCCTGGCCGATGGATCGCAGATGCCTGAGCAGCGCCGAAAGCGTCCACTTGTGGCCCACGTCTTCCGCATCGGGATCCTCGCTCCTGAAAAACGATGAATAATTCCGCTCAATTATAGAAAGCAATGTCTTATGTCTATTTTTGACAAATGCTAATGTCGGCCCGAAGGTTCCGGTTTCGCGCGTGCGCGTGATTCCCCGCGGGAAACGTTAACAATCGAATTAATGTCTTCCGATTGGTGATAAAATTATGACCCGGCGGATTTAAAAGCTTCCATAATTGAATGTTTTTAATATACAGTATACAGCGGTTCCCGAGGCGAACGGTGTTTGGAATTCGCTGTTTAAAAATGAAAAAATCCAGTATTCAGTTAGTTGGAATAGTGAAGACGAATTCAAACGAGGTATTTTTCATTATACGAGATAGCCTTTTAGACGACGAGCTGTTATTTTAATCGAGTTAATTGTTCCTTTTTCGTTCCGGTTTACTCGTTCACGAGAATCTAATTTAAGTTCTGAACTATGACAAATAACTGGAGCAAAACTAATTTTCTCTCCAGTGAATATAGAAGTTGATTACATACGAAAAAATTTATCAAATTTCCCGCGAAGTATAAACGAACAATAATATATCATAATTTAAAGTAAACTTCAACTTATGTGGAGTGACAATTTTTGTCACATAACAAAAGTTCGTTTGTAATTAGATTGCCCAGCGTACTGCATTTCTAAACATATAAAACACATATGTAATAAACTTAGATAATTGGATTGATAAATTTATTATGAATAAACAACTAGCATATTTTTCAAACCGACAATATTCTATAAAAAGTTATTACTCCATCTACACATAATACACGCAGTCACGCACCCTTGCTTCTCATTAAACAGACGACACGAAGCTCTTACACCACACATTTTGCATGCAGATAAATTATCTTGTCTTCGTTTTCACAGTAAACACACTTCGCTCGTAAGCCGTAAATACAGCGCGTTGAATTCTCGAAGAACCCGCGAAAGAGAAGGTCTAAGAATAGCTAAGAGCGCATATAGAGGCGAAGGTAGAAACTCACTTGACGTAGTCAACGTGAAATTTGTTGATGCTGTAGTTGCAGAGGTGCATGCAAGGATTCCAGACGTACTGATTCCCTCCGTCGTACTTGACCGTCGCAAAACGCACGAGGCCCTCCTCGTAGAGGTAGATCAGAAGTGGATCGTAATTCGTCACGGCGACGTAGAGGCGCAGGTCGCACTTGTGCCCGTCGATCAGCAGCGGGTTGTTGATGTACTGAGCAACGATCACGGACTCGTCCGTCATTATCTTCTCCGGCTGTAAAAGTAAATTTGGCAGTTATGATGAATTTCGTCGAAAATAGGTTTCGATGGTGCCAGAAAATTTCGGTGATGTGATAATACACGGCAGATTGCAGTACATTTTTATTTTAAAATTCCAACACGTATACTCGTTACTTATCGATGACGAAATAAATTTAAAAACAATGTTACGCGAAATGAAGAAGTGATTGTACGTGAAAGGTTAAAGCATTCGTTTTGTATCATATGAATGTACAAAAAGTATATATTTGATGATTCTTGATTATTTATTATATACAAAGATAATTATTGAGGAAGCGAATTGTTAGTAACTGCTTATTATTTTTACAGACACGAGGAATTAAACGTAAGCCTCTTATTTAATACTTAAGTAATAAAGGAAAAACCTTCAATTATGGAGAATTTACAGTTGAAAAAGTAATAAAGATAAATATGAAAATGCAGTATAGGTACTGCATATATATGTATTAGGAAATGTTTGTAGTACGTGGAAGTACAAAATTTAACTTCCGGGTCTGATGCAAAAATATATTCTAATCACTATCCTTGACTACGTAAAACGTACGTTAAATTACAAGGGTAAAAAATATTTTCATAATTATGTAACATATTTTGTTATTTTCAAAAAAAGAAAATAATAATGGTATTACAGGTTTTACATTTGCAAGAACACCAGATGCTCTATACAAATCAATACATGAAAAGTTGTTCACTTGTACGAATAAGTGAAAAAAAATCTACTATTAATTTAGTGAATATTTACCCATTAAAGCAGTGGAATAACATTTTCACTGCATAATAAGTGAATATTCACTAAAGAATTAGTCGATATTTTCACTTGTTTGCACTAGTAAGCGACTTTTCACTTATTCATTTTTACAGAGTATAAGTCATTAAGATAACATTTAAACTGGAGTTACAAAACACCCACTGTAACTGTACTGAGCAATCGACTTCAAAAGATAATTTCTGATCGCAATACACGTAACAGTTAGGTAACATTACTTGATAAATAGTAGATCTATTAATCAAATATACGTTAATTGGCGATTGTCACGAACAGCGGAAAATCAAGTTTAAATGCGAAATAATGAACAAAGATTAATAAATAAAATGAAGTTTAAAAAAAGCTAATAAATCCGAAAAACTTTCTATTGGTAAAAAGCAGAGAAAAAATTAGCAACCAAGAAATAAGCCATACATTTTACTCAATATAACGCCGTAAGCAGCATATAGCAACCGAGGCAAGAAGTTCAATCGCCATCTATTCTGAAATTAAAATCATTTGTGCGAAATGTACGTCATTGGCTCGACTTGACAAAGCAAGCCCAACCGAGAAAAACTACCTACACGAACAAGAACGACCAGCGCGCGACTAAGTATGCCGCCGTAAACGGTGGAATCTTCGTGGACTGCGTCACCTTGAAACAAACGACGAGTAGCGAAGAGAGCTGGTTTGGAAGATCTCTCTTTCTTTCTCTCTCTCTCTCTCTCTCTCTCTCGGTCTCCCTCTTTTGCGCGCACCGCCCGAGTAGAGTCGTTCCAGGAAGAAGAGAATAAGGGCTGTCTAAAAGACATCTTCAATGCCAGCCGCTCGCGGATAAAGTCGGATAAAGAAAAGTAACGGTGGAATAAAGGATAATAAGAATTAGAGGAGTACACCGGCGACTCAAGTGCGCGCGCGCGGGCCGAACTGTTGGAAGTAAGTATATATCGACGGGACAATGGGATAAAGAACGAAGACCGGAGCAGTGCTGGTGATTTAGATGGAAAAAGTTATGATCGATCGAGTGGGAAAAATTCAATTAATGTTGGCGAGAAAAAAACAAATTGCGCGGCTATTGTTACTTAAATCAGCCGCAAATAGAAAGAAAAAAGATGAGTATGTGTATATAGCGAGGAGCTCGAGGAATTCTGATGTAAAAAATTCGTCAAAGGCAAGCGCGCTAACCAGTTGAAGAGCCGTAATAAAGAGTGGCAGTTGAGAGCTGTGGGTATATAGGAGACCCGAATTGACCTTGAGAGCAATAACGTTTAAGAGCTAATCAAAGTGATTGATATTTGAAATTTTAAAATTGTATATACTTTATTTACTTTATTCGAGACAACGTGTTAAACCACTTTTTTTTGTTTTTTTTTTTTTTTCATAGAGCTTGTAAGGGCTCTTTTCGATGTACCTATACATAATGATATAGAACAGCTTGTGTGATGAATAGTTAGTAGTTTAATAGATACTTATCTATTTCTTCTACCTCTTATACAATCAAATAATATTGAAGATGAGTGATTGTAATGGTTATTTTAGGATACTTGAAAGAATGAGTATTATAATCTATATAAAAAAACATTCATCAATTAAAGCGGCTTCGTATAGTGACGGGCACCACTTAGAAAAGGCCCCAACAGAGAAAAGAAATTTTTTTTTCATATATCTAAAAAAATTTTTATGAAAAGTAGTATATTATCATTTACTACGTTGCATATCGATATATCACATGTTATGTAGAAAAAAGTACGATGTATATGCGAGTGCGGAATCAATAACTTTAGGTTTTTATCAAATTATACTCTCATATTTCACCATGGTAACTTGATACTTTAATTATGTGTGTGACTGAAATATTACAGTCTCCCGACATTTTTAAAAAAGAATTATGAATGTTTATAGAGTGCAAAGAAAACTTATTCAATCGGTGCCAGCCTACGTTAAAATTTCAATTTTTAAAACTTTCTTTTTCTTTAGCCCACTTGGTCACTCGACCTAAAAAAGATATTAAGAAACTCACAAAAAAAGGAGCCACTTTAAAACAAAAGTTTAATATTTCCAACAAACCACGAACACAACAACTGCGACCTTTCTTCTCAACGATTCCATTTCCACACGAGAGAATCGCATAATAATTTTCGTCCAACGACAACAACACAAGGGATCCATATGTAATACTCACGCTGTTGACAATGTAGATGCCGCGTCCGCGCGAGCTGGCCTTGGGCTTGACGATCCAGGGCCCGCGGTACCTGAAGTGGGCGGTCAGCAGCTCGCGCGACTCGTTCGGCAGGAGGAACGTCTGCGGTATGAAGTCGAGATTGCGCACCCCCTTGCTGCGCTGCATCGCCTCGATGTTCTTGTACAGCCGGTCCTTGCGCGTTATCTCGTACGATCTGCAACACACCGCGTCGCGCGCGAAGACATTATTATACACGGCGGGATTCGTTGTCGACAATTTCATCTTCGTCCCTGGACGACGACGATTCTATCGCGGACTGTTTTTCAGCGCGAAATTATGCCAGCCGCGCGCTTTATTCACTTTCCGCGGCATCTTAAGTTCGCTGAATTCATGAATGATAAATGAGGCGAAGAACGAGGGGAGTTTCGTGGTTTGTGGCTCGTAAATATATATACGCGAGCACGCAGTTTACGACGACGCGCTGTGAGTCAATTAGCTCAAGTCTTTGGGAATTGGCTTGGGCGAGGAGAGTTTGTCGTAAATTTTAATGACGAATTGTGTGGGTGATTTTACGAGTGTAGATTTTAGAAAGAGCACGGAAGTTAAATTGACGTGCGAAGCGAACGGTTAGATTATTAGTGTATTTATCTAAAAGAATTATCCGAAATCGAACAACAATTCAAAAGTTTGTATATAACCGTTATATATTATTTAGATAGTTTTTCATTGATATTCTAGCCAATAAATTCTATATCCTGTCGGATATTGAAATATTGCAAACCCAATGAATCGATATTTGATATCAGTTATAAAATATGGGATGGTCAATTTGTTTCTAATTAAAATACTCTAACATACCTACAAATTAAAAAAAAAATGAAAAACTATACAGTAATTTAAGAAACCGTTATTCGTCCAACGACTATAGTAAAAGAACAAACTAACGCACCTCGGAAAATGATTAACTTTTTGATAAGGCAAGAGGTTGCGCAGGACGTCGGGCTTTGGATGATTGCCCATCCAGAGGATGTTGAACGCCGTCTCATTCATCGAAACCTGAAACAAAAATCAAAGGACGCGAGTTTAGTGCCATATACCATTATACTGTTTTCCAATCGGCAATATCGACGCGGATTAAGCGTGTCAAATTGAAAAAACACACTCGCACAATGATTTCACCAATTATATCAGTGCCACGTGACGACGTTTAAGGCCGTACGCGCGCGCGCGCATTCGACACGGCCGACCGGCTTTGCTCGAGTCATCGAACGTGTAATAATAGAGAAAATGGAAAAAGAAAAATGAGGCGCGCTTTATAATAACATTGTCTGCGGTTTCAGTTTCCCCCCTCGGTCGAGGATGCATCGCCTCGCGGTCACCGCGCAAATCATTTTTCACGCACGCGCCGCGATTCAAGCGTGACAACGGCCTTGTCAGCGACGCTGCAGCTTCTCAAAGCGCATAATTAACGAATACATATATGCGAATGCGCGCATCATGCGTGAACGCTTCTGAAGAGGCGCGACGCCCGTTTATGCGCGCGCATCGGCAGTCCACTCCTTTCAATGGGGCTGCGCGCGTGTGCGAATACGGCTCGTGAGAAAAATGCCCGCGAAGGATTGGCGAAGACGCTGCATGGTCGACAAATAAAACGTCATTGTGTGGAGTGGCTTGTGTTATGTGCGCAGTGTCTGTGCCGTTAGTTCGAGATGACTTTATAAACATTGAATATTATATCACGCAGCCTTCATTTTTGCATGTTTCACGGTTGTTAATCTTTCCGTGCCAGCAAGGCTGGTTTTATTTACTTTGAAAAAAAAGTCACTGTGAGGGTTTTGTTTGCGCGCGAAATATAATAAAAAGTTGTCGCGTGCAGAAGAGTTTGTTGAACGAGTGCGAATTTCTACTGTGCGCTGGGGCCAGTGACGAATAGTTATATAGAATTCGTTAAAATTTACTTTTAAAATAGTTCATGAACTGTATCGATATCTAACTGGCAATATAACAATTATTTTTTAATTGCTGAATGTGGATGAATAATTTTTTATTAATTTTTGTAAACATTATTCGATTTGTGAGCTTGCGTTATTGTAAAGTAATGAAGCTGCGAGAAAATGATGTGGATAATATACACGTATAAAAAATGAAACATCGGGGATACATATTAAAAGGATTAAAAATACGTATATGAATATTCATTTTATTAATTGTTATTGACTACAGTGCACTTAAAAACAAATGAATTAAATGATTCTCGTTAATTTTTTTTAATACACCGTACTTAACTGATTTATAACACAAACAAATTAAAAGATTAGGAGTATAAATATAAAAATATAAAGTTTATAAACAACAATTTATTTATAAACGACACAGATTATCCTATATAACTACATTGCACGAAAATACCTTTTTTGGTAATTTCATTCATTATATCGCCGTTTCATAACATATTACACTGGCGATTACAAAATCTTGCAAAATGTTGAAAGTTAATTTGAAATTTAACAGAACAATATAACGTTTTACACGAGCACTTTCCCTTTCGGAAAGTTATTGAACTTCGACTGCAAATTCCCCCTCCCGATCATTAAAACGACCTCCCGCGCCTCTTACTCAACGCGTCGACACCTGCACGCCACAGTTCTTCAACGTGACGCGTCGCCGGCAAAGAAAAAACAACCAGTTCGGTGCCACCGATTCGCCTCCTTCTAATCCGCCGATGGACAATAAAAATCGCATTAGTCTCCTACACACACACGCGCGCACATACGTCACGCGGAAAAGGAATCGCCGTCAGTCGCGTTGATCCCTCTAAACAATGGACGCGGACACCCGCGTGCGGCGATTCAAGGGCGCGCTTTTTTACTGCGGCTAATCGCTCTCTCTTCTACGTCACGTTCGTCATAACGGCGCGCGAGCACGCGTTTCCGCGAGTGCGCGTATATTATACATACGTAGAACGCGTACATGACGACGTTCAAGGCCGCGAGCCGGCCGGCGAGCCTTCTTTAATTCGCGGCGCGCATTATAACGCGATTCTTTGTATAATAAGTAAGATCGCGAGGGCTTATCGTGCGAGTATCTCTGTGCACTGTGTGAGCGAACCTTTTTCTGATTGCCGAGGTCTTTCTCGAGTTGGACCTTTTACCTCGGGGCGCGCAATTTACGTGCGTGTATGCGTGTATTATATATATATATATATGTATTTACGTGTGTATGTGATTATGTGTGTGCTCTCACTTTCGTGCGCAGGCGGATGTGAAAGGGTTTTTGCGAAACGATTTTGGGCGCGCTGATTGTGCGCTTGAGAAAAGTGCGATCAACGGTGGTGTGAAAGTGCCGTTTTCGAAAATTGGGGAACGGGCGGAGAGATAGATTGAGGTTCGATTTGAGAAAACGCGTTTGATTTCGTGAATTTGGAATTGGCGGTTGAAGAAGAAGCTTTTTTTGATATTTGAATAATAAAGTAATCAAGTCGTTGGGAGATTTGCGGGATAGATATTCGTGGATGACATTAAGTAGATCATGACTAATATTTGCTTTTAATTCGGTTAAATACTTGAATTGACAATAGAATTTTTTTCTTTTAATTACTTAACAGAGTATGTATATTTCAATTAAACTAATTTATTGAATATTACGCATTTTGCGAGTTAAAATTATATTAAATCAAAAATAAAGGATTAAATTTAAAATTTACAAATCAGATGACGTGACAGAATCAGATTACTAATCTTTCGTTCATATTGTTGATGTATTGTTTAAATATTAAACAAGGCTGTCGAACTGAAACTTTTATGTTATAAGCAATAATAAAAATTAACGATTTTACGTCGTTAGCGTTAACGTGTTAATCACCGTCGTATGGTTTATTTTTAAACACAAGAATGTATTTGATATAGACAATATTATACTATCTTATTAACCTCTTCCTTTTTTAAAAATGGCATGCTTTATTTCCCGTTTCTTTTCTTGCATCTTCTTTCTCGCTTTTACTTCTAGGTAGAGCAGACGGCCTTCGTTACAAAAATTGGGTAATCAATATTTTATTGAGGAAGACGGTGCTTACTGCTTACTGTTTTTACTTGTATAGTAATGATTCGTTACTTGTACCGTTCTGCTATTTAGTTTTTGTAAATGCTACAGAATATTTCATAAGAAAAAGTAATTGCATTTTCTTTTTTTTACTTTAACAATCGCAACAATATAAAAAAAAATTAATAAAGTTAAATAACATCAAAAGTGTTTTAAAAAAATGTTCATCTCATCTTGTGAAAAAATAAAAACTTAAAAAATCAAATGTACTTTCAATTTTATTTGCAAACCGGACTTTCTCGAAGTTCTTAAAATAAATATAGCTTTATTTGCAATGTCGCTCGTCAAAAAGAGAAAGACAATAAAAGAATCTAAAGTATTCGCAAATATTTTTACGTCAAATTCATCAGTGCCACGAGAATACTCGTATAAGCTTATTTTTGAAGAGGCTCTCAAGCGATTGTGCCAAAATTTCTTCGGTATATGCTTGTGTCTCCAGCCTTGGCGGCGGGAACACACTATTTTGGGCTGCTTTGATCTACTTTATTCGCCGGATAAATTGAATTTAACTCCCTCGAATTGCGCAAGATTGGTCTCAATTTACGATGAAATCATAAAATAACTTACTGGTCAAAATGCAGCTTTATAAATTTTCAATGTTGCCCAAGATAATATCTGACGATTCTATTTCAATTACGTGGTATATATAGTAATCGATTTTTCAATAATCTACATATCATTATACTTTCCAATATACGTTAATTAGTTTTAAATTAAAATAAAATTACAGATAATAATGAAAAAACTTCATATTTGTATAGTTAATTAAGTCAATATCTCACGAGAGGTTCGTTGTACGCGTCAGGAGGCTACTACATCTGAATGTTGAGCAAGTGCAGCGTAGCTTAATTGTCATTCAATCATGACATTTCTGTTTTACGTTTTTTGACTTGTTTTCTTTTACATAATTAGTATCATTTTACGACTTTTTGGAGGACAGCGTGTAATGTGTTATGAGTTAAATAATCTTGAAGTACCAGGTACTTAAACGAGGAAAGATATTCGTACGCAAAGACTAGTAAAAAGTTAATGAAACATTAATAAAAATTTAATTGCTCTGAGCGAGTAGCGCTCGTAGGGTCTTGTTTATATAAATTTAGTGTAATGCGGCAAGATTCTATACCATTCGTGCTTATTTAACATGCACAAAGTGTCTGATTCTCCTACGAATGAACTAAGAATTTACTTTTCAAAGAATTCACTCCTGTTTCTCGAGCGCACCGAACTCTAAAAGTCCAGGAATCACCTACTTTGCGCTCCAGTTGCATAATCCACTACTTACGCATACCATTACTGAAATAAATTTATTACTGGAGGTAAATTTAAGAATAACGGAAGTTCCAACAGCTGAGTTTACAATACATTCACTTACAATTTTTGTAACCAATTAAAATTTATTCTTCTCCGCGTGACCTCGATCATTGACTTACAGTCTTCGTTCCAACTTAAAAAAAAATTACATTCGTATATCAATCATGATCCATCGACAAGGATAAATCACAGAAAACCCATATCTCTCAATGAAGAGTCATCCGACTAATTGTACAGAAAATGCAACACTGTCTACCCGCTGCGCATAAACATATCTGGACTCAATAATCAGCAATTGGTATATCGCGATCGGTAGCACATATATATAACATCGAGCCGCGTGGCGACGAGTCAACGAGCGCGGCGCGGCTGCGCGATGATTGCCACCTATTGCGGTCGCATCTGTGCCAACTAGTATAATAATTTCGCACTCGCAATTACGCGGCACTTGGGCGCGATTACTTCTCGATTGTTAGGAGTACGTGATTTACACGTGGTAGCGTGACGTCTTCGCGCCGCGCGCTTGGCCCGCGAGAGAAAAGAGTGTAAATCAGCGCGCACGGACAGAAAAGTTTAGGAAAAATTAATAAAAGTTATTGATTGAGTTTTTATAACGTAATCTGGTAATTTCTTAATGGAAAGGTAAAACAGATTAAAAAGATCTTCTGTTTTGTGGTCTGTTACCATTATACTACAGTTCCTGTCTAATAATACTAAATTTGTTTTTAATTTTTCCAAAACTGTCCAAGAGCTATAAGTACAAGTTGCAAATGCAGAAGGCACTAAAGTATTTATTCAATTCTGAATGGACAAGTTATATATAAAGTTAATTAAGGTTATAAATTTAATTAACTTTATAATCTCATCAAGTGTTCACGGTTTATCAGCTTTTGCATCAAATTGAATAATATACATACTTCTCTTTATACAAAGTGAATGTGCAAATTGGCAATGTTTCTTTTATTGATGTTCCATTGAATTAACATAATTACAATTAATCGATCTGATTTTCATTCGCCATCTACCCGATTGAAGCTCGTTTACCTTTGTCCGACCAGCCAAACAATCACAAGATACACAAAGCGTCGTTACAATCGCATCAACGGCGGCGAACAATATACACAAAGCGATATTTCCATTGGTATGCAAAGTATGTACTTTCGGAAGAGCCATACAGAGCGCCACATGTATATACATAAGGAAACCAAGAGACCACGGCGACGAAACTTGCGACGCTGAGCAAGCTATCCCTTAATATAAATTGAGCGATCGAGATTCGTTCGGTTTTCGAGTATTTTTGCGAGGTATCTCGAAATCTCAAATTGTTCTCGAAACTCGAAAGAAATCGGAAAACAGCGTAGCGCGCCAAATTAAAAATATACCTGTAGCAGTACGAATAAATAAAGAAGGTACGCTCAGGTCGAGCACGCGTTATATTCGCCGTGAAAAAGGGGCAGCGAGATGTTCAATGCCATCCCAGGAACAATCCAGGCCAGTTGGAATAAAGCTGGACGATGGGTTCTAGGATTTACGAGCCACTTGACAATGAGCAACATCGCACGCGTTACGGCACGGTCAAAGGCTCATTTACGCGCTGGTATGACACATGTGCCTCGCTCTGCGCCAGAGATTATATATATATTAGATTATAGAGAGCAAAGCGGTACCCGCGTCTACGTGACCGTGAACACGCGCGCATGGGCTCGTTGACTTTTCATTTCGTACGTACTGATTCACTCGCGCTCACCGCGTCAGAAGTTAGACGGACTACCTACATGTCGCTACTATACGTGCGCGCCGGGATATTATTCCCTTACATGCGCCGACGCCGCTTTTTTTTCTTTCTTTATCGTCGTCGGACGCGAGACGCGTTTCTGTACTGCCGGGTTTTTTGCGGGGATACGTTGACGACGCGCGAGTTACGATGGTACGGAGTAGAGACGCGGCACGGCAGGTAGATGGATTCGCGGGTGGAACAGAGAGGCAGAGAGAGTAAAAGGGAAAAAGAATAATGGGCAGGTTTATTGACGTTTACGGCGCGGGTGATTTCGAAGCCTTTCGAAGAGGTGGCCAACGTTTTTATGCGAATTTGTGATAGTGTAATGTTTTACGTTGCGCAATGTTTTATGTAAAAATTTATAATTTTTATATAGAGTTAGGGGGTTGGTATTCAGTGAAATTGTGTGTGAATGGAGAGAAATTACTGCTGAAACATGTAAATTGATAACAACAAGTCGTAAGTTTGTATTTTGTGCATTAGGAGTATAAATATGAAGTTCAAGAAGTATGTGGAACAAATAGAATAAAAATAATTATCTTTGCGTCATTAAATTAACTAATTAATAATTGAAATGTTTACAATATTCATAATAGTTTAGCAAAGAATGTATGAATTTTGTACTAAAAAAAAACTTTTTATGTAATGTATAAACATTTTCAGTGATATTTCTGGCGTACTGTAAAATGTATGTTAGTTATTTTGATTAAAGACCAAATGCTATGCCCCGATCCTTAACTTCAAAGCATTTGAGAGTGAAAAGCGCTTACGATGAAGCTATTAAAACAAACGCGTGTCTCAGGCGCATTCAACAAACGTGTTTTTTATTTATGAGAATAATTTGCATGGTTATAGAGCAATAAATATTCATGTAAAATATATGATCTGTCAAATGAATCGTGTGTGCCAAGGAAAATCAAGTCTATGAATGTAGAAAACACATAAAAATGGTAGCTGTTTATATTTTAATTAACATTTCCTCCAATTCCCGAGAATTCTGAACAATGGAAGTGTACATACAAAGCATGTAAAAATACGTATCGTAATTAATCAACTGTTTAATTGATTTTGGCAATAGAAAGAACATTTTGATGGTTATAGACACAACATTATGTATTCCTTGTACCCGTTGTATTTAATCGACCATTAATGAAACAATAAATTATACGTAATAAATGTATTTATATACCATACATAATTGTTTTTATTCTTTGAAACGATATTTAACAGCGCTACATTTAACTTGGCGTCATTCGATATATCGTTATATGTTTTATCGCACTTTGAAAGAAAGTGTGAAAAAATGACCTGTACATTATCTCTTATTTTTTCCAATTTGAAAACAACCGTGATTAAATATAATCTTCTATTCATGAACAAAAACCACCTCACTTAACGTAATAAAATAAAACATAATTATCTGTTTCATTATGCGATTAATAAGCATTGTTATTAAATAAACTTTTCAATGATTCACCTATAATGCGCAATTCTGATATTATCCGGAAAGTAAATAATATTACTGTCACAGATTCAACTCTCTTTTACATAATAACTTCAGTAGCTATAACCAGCGTAGTGATTTCCTATACTTAATATTTTATTATTTCAATAATTGAAAATTAAACTCTTGAAATGTTTTGTATTTCTGCTTTTATTCATCTAAAAAAGTAACTATCTAACTCGACGACCGCAACCCAAAAATTTGTTTTATTTTTCTTTAATCACATTGAAAAAAAATCATAAAAAGACACCAATCAATAATATAGTATGATGACAAGCCAAAATTAAGAGCACACAAGAACCTAAGTAGTAAAAAATCTGTTTTCATCGTACTGGTTTGGTTTATTTATATTGGCCAGCTTTTATAAATTTAATTTATAAATTTAATCGGGGTTCCCAATTAGACAAGACCAAAAAATATAAAGTGGAAAAATTAAATACGTGACGGATTTAGATAACCTGGATTAAAAAAACTGACTGCATTTTTGTGTTTGTATATTTAATTGTCAAGTTAAATTTACAACTAAAAATAAACATTTTCCATTTACTTTTTATTAAAAACAGTTCGTGGGATTATAATATTAGCATAAAAGTTTTTATAGAGACTTTTATGTAAACAAGCACCGCGTGCCGGTGACGACGTATTCTAATTTTTTGCAGCTTCCTTTTCTATTTCTTCGTTTTTGATAAAAAGTTAGGCTTGTCATCATGTAGCGCGTGGTGTGTGTGTGTGTGTGTGGGTGTGTGTGTGTATGTGTATGGCAGATGTTTATATTTTTGCATCTTATAGATTTAAATTCGACCGTCAACGTTTTTTACGTATTTCGTGTCATGTGACTGATTATTTTGTTGATTTCTTATGCTTCTACTTACATGTAAACAGAACTTGCTAATGGTTTGTTTTGACTCAAAATTTTCATGCAAATTTTTTAAATGAATTGTCAAATAAATTTAAAAAAATAATATCTGAATATACCATGTAGTAGTCAACAAATTTATTCAATTTAGTCAACTATTTTTGTTATTTGCGATAATTTTTTGCTTAAATTTGTGTTTGTAACGATTCATGTATTCTAATCACATCCATTAATGTTCAACAATGTCGAAATAATCTCAACAAAGTTTATTTGGTTAATCAAGAATTTTGGTTTCAAATTTTTTCACGTTCAATTATCTTGGCTTCTCTTTACTAAAAATGGGAACAGTCAGAAGAAATTCATAAATAATTCTTTTAAAAGATAAAAACGAAATACTACGACTCTTTTCCTGAACTCCCGTAATGGCTTTTAAACATTTTTCCGAGTAGTGATTATGAATTATAAACTTCATACAAAAACACGTTTAGCCGGCGCAAGAGCGGAAACCGTGACTTGAAGTTGACATCAAAGAAAGTCTGTGTATTTATGCGCAAGAAACGCAACCAATTGTGACACGCTCATTTATCTCTCAGAGGATGCATACAGTTCCTTCTCGAGCTACCTTGCACGTTTTCCAATTAACAATCTTCCGCACATGATCGATATATACTTAACAGCGCTTGCTATATTTTTTTTTTTTTCAATTAACTTTAGTTTTAATGTCATTTTATAAAATTTTCATTATATATAACGCAATTTCGAATTAATTATACTTTGCAATTGTCTATGTCGTGGAGCTGGCGAGCGGCTCTGCTCAGAGACGTGCTGCCCAGCACTCAGGTTTACACCCATTGTGTTGATACTTTGCAATTAGCGGAATAAGAAATAAAGATAAGATTGCACAGCAGGAGGGATGAAACCGGCTCTTTGTATATAATTCTACAAATAATACAGGTCTGTCACTAATTTATACAAATAATTGAAATTTATGTATTTCTTGTAACCGTATCCTGTTTGAATCAGGTTCATCTTGGGTATTGAACACAGACACAAACAGAAATATTCAACACTTTATGAATCCAGTGTTCGCACGAGGCAGTTAAAATTGGATTTAATTCGCCCATGTAGTTATTCTGTATACTATTCAATATTTTGAAACACAAAGCTACATACACGAGGGTATCGGCAACAATTAAAACTTTACCAAACATAAATCCCTGTATTTTACACTTTCGCAAAAGCTCAACAGCACTTCTCAACTACAAAATCCCACATTAACCTCGACCCCTTAATAATCCATTTCTTCCCAACTCGCAATCTCTCATAGGCGTGAACCGATTACCAACTCCACCCCCCGAAGAACCATTACACCGCGCGCAATCTCCATGCTTCCTCCGTATATAACCCCGTCCGTCCGTCGCCGGCAGCCATTCTCATAAATCTTGAAATTCCCGCGTCGCACTCGATTCCGCGACAAAAGCTTTAATCAAGCGACTGAAATTCTCCTCCCCCTCTTCCTTCCTCGCCCCGCGGAGCGACCATCCACCGACGGCTCCTTAACAATCTCTCACTCTCTCTATCCTACCTATATATATATACTACACACCTGTGCACACCGCTACCCGCCCTCGGAAATCCTTCGACCGCGCGCGCGCGCGTCGCTCTTATATACTTCTCCTACGATCGCGCTCGGAAATTGTCGCCATATCCGGAAGGAGAATGCGTTCACGCGGGCTGCGCGCAATGCGGAAACCGCGATGACGCGCAGGCTCTCTCTTTCTCTGTCTCTGTTATGTCGCGTACGCGTGCAACTATACGACAACGAGTCGTCGAGGCTTTTCGAGCCGAGAGAGACTGCCGGTTAGGTAGTGTGTGTGTGTGTGTGTGTGTGTGTGTGTGTGTGTGTGTGTGTGTGTGTGTGTGTGTGTGTGTGTGTGTGTGTGTGTGTGTGTGTGTGTGTGTGTGTGTGTGTGTGTGTGTGTGTGTGTGTGTGTGTGTGTGTGGTACGAGCACGAGCGAACGATGGCTTTAGCTTTTCAGTCACGGATCTCCTAAGGTCATCCACTCCCACTGTACACCGCACGATCTGGGTAGAGCGGGCCACCTGCCTTTAAGATTAAGTGCTCGTGCATGTGTGCGAGTGTGTGCGTGTGTGTGTGTGTGAGAGCGAGTGGCAACTTCGTTGGTCAGCTAAATTGATACCGATACACTGGAGACTTGAGTGTCGAGCGAGGATTCGTAAGGTGGTAATTGAATTAGGCGCCGGTTGCTTCGAACGAGCTTACGACATTACAATCGCTTGGTTAATTATATATACGGCGCGGTATTATATACGCCTTTGATTAATGCAGTATTTTGAAAATCAAATGGACGATCTCGCACCCGGCTTCTACATGCTATTATATCATTTTCACAGTAATCCTACATCGCGGCAGATCGGTTTTGCAATGGGTTCTTGAGAAAATCGTCACAAAGCCAAGCGATAAAAGCGCTCCTGTATACTTATATGCGACACGGGCAACCTGAGAATTGAAAATTTAAAGATGCGAACATCTGAATTCCGAACGTGTCGATTGTTTTCAAATCTCAACTTTATGCAGACGAGACGGGGACCGACCGCACACGAGCGGTGAAGAGCTGAGATTCTTCCAAAAAAGGTCATTTCGTGCGACAATTGCCTCTGCCGCGCACACCGAACAGAAAGAGAGAGAGATAGAGCCGAGTGAGCGTACAGAGTAGACTTACCGCACGTGGAGAGGCAGATAAAAAGAAGACCCAAGCGAAAAGAAGGAGAAGGAGGAGGAAAAGAGACTATTCGGAAGTTCTTTGTTTGAGATCGTAATGTACATGAGTCGCTCTTGCCGGTGCCGGTTCCCTTTCCTTTTTGTTTTCTCCCGGCTGTACGTCAGGTTCTTTTGTCTCCCCCCCCCCCCCCCCCCTCTTCCCGCCGCACTCCTTTATCCGTCCTTTTTTGCGACGTAATGAACGTCTGGGATTGTATTTTATATACCCGCGTGTGCCGTGCCGAAAGTAAATGGGTGCGTGTATGTATACTTTACATGGGGCTAACGAAATTATCTAGACGGTAAGTGTGTGTGCTTTTTTTCTGATTCCATTTCCGCTCATCTGGTTTGCAAATGTTTTGGAAATTCGGTGACTGGTAAGTATAAGTATATGTATATGAAGTACGCGTGCGCAGTGTGGTGGTGTATATGGAATACGAATACACATAGACGTTGCAGTTTGGTCGGTGCTGCATGTTTTGCACATAGAGTGTATAGCTTACCAACTTGGAAAACAGCTTGTACTTTTTATGTCTAGGGAATACCTATAAAGAAAACAGTTGCGGTAATTGGATAAGATTATATTATTTCTGAAAAGTGCCCAATAATTTTACAGGTGCAGATACACGTTATAAAAGGACGATTTTTTTTTCCATCGAATGCATTTTATGAAATATAATAGTCATTGGAAAATACATGATTGAATAATGTAGGAAGTATATTCATATATATCAAGTAGAATAAGTCCGACATGGTAAGACACTGACAACCTGACACGTTTGGATATCGCATGTTTATTATTTAATCAAGTTTGACGCGTTTTCTCAAGTTTCTGCGGGATTACAATAATTAAATTTTTATTTTTTTTGTTTCTATATTTTCCATAAGCAATAAAAAAAAAAATTGTTATGTGATAATTCTCATGTTTACTTCAAATCGTTTGCGTTATCTCCAAACATATACCTACCTTATATAAGTGAGGATGTTTATTGAAATTATTTAAATTCAATGGCAAATATAATGGTATGTTTATTTGTTTGTTGGTATAAATATTGTTTATAAGTATTGCAGTGCATTGCATACAATTGCAATGGCTGCATAACTGATAATAAAGTCATCAAGAGATTTCATACTCTTACTTATAAAGTATAAACTTTAACTCAACATTATTATTTTAACAGTATTTTAACGAAAAATATTTTAATTAGTCATTAAAAGTTTCGACCACGACAAAAAACCTGCCTAGAATAATACATTATTCTTCATGCGCTATACGTCAGTCCTCTAAATGGCCACGGAAATTCCCAAACAATCGATTTCGCTCGTTACATTCCGCGAAAAGACACGCAGTTAAAAAAATGCAATCGCCCCAGAGTCCCGCGCAATTACACCCCCCTCAAAATTAAAATACCTATAACCGTGGGAGCAGCGTACGCACTGATACCTTCATTCCGCATATAATCTCACAAAAGCCAAACCAGCCGAGGGGGCGATAAAAAAAGCTCGCCGAAATCGGCCCCGTTTGCCACTCTACCTCTCTCGTGCGAAATTGCACTGCGCCTACGAGCGGAACAACTTCCGCGCGAAGTTCGTCGACGCCGCCACCGCGATATTACAGCTCTCACGTTCACACACATACACACACGTCTACACTCGCGCATATATCATTTTTCTCGCGATGGAAACGGGTTTCGGAAAAAGCCACGAGGTACAGGTTGCCCGGCGCGCGGTGGCAGCGACTATCGCGGAAGCGCGCGCGTATAGACAGATATATATGTGTATAAGCGCGCGTGAGAGCCGCGCGCACACGGGAAAATGCATCCGGTAAAATTTGCGTTAGTGCGCGCCGCGCGTGTGTACTGCACTGCGAGCGCGTTTAAAATTTTATATTTATGGTCGAGATATCGCTGCCAATGGTCTCTCTCTCTCTCTCTCTCTCTCTCTCTCTCTCTCTCTTCGCAGGCCTTTTTGACACGCGTGCGTGCGTGGCTTTTCGCGGCTTTATGGTTATTTACGAGCCTGCCGCACGCACGCACCAGTCGATTTTTCGCGGTTTTACGGTCACGTGCGCACATGTACGTATATAGATGCGTGTGACTGCGAGCTGCATGGGTGGTAGTTTTTGTTTATGGCATTATTTTTAGGGAGTTTTGAAAATTCATTTGGCTTTTTCATTGGATTCGTGCAGTGCAACTGGTAATTGTATAGGGTACCGAAATAAATTTATTTTCAGGTCAATTGTTATCACGAAATTTTTATGAAAAAGCAATGTTTATGTTTTTCTTCCAAAGTTCACACGTATTAATAAACTAATGGAATTTATAAAATATAAAAAGGTATATTCATTTACTATAAATAAAAACATTTTAAAATTTAATATTAATCATTCATTGCACTCGATTAAAACCGATATTTAGCGCTTTGTAGTTACATTCATCAAATATCATTCTTATATAAAATGATGTTATGCCAGGAATACATAATGAACTAATCAAAATTTATATAATAATAGAATAGTACACCCAAATATGTAACCCAGCATGAGTGAACAGTTTCCATTAACAATGAGGATTCGCGCGAGCTGTTATTTCCCGAGGAATATTTTCTATATACATACAGAAAATATTCCAGTAAAAATAACTGTGAAATTTAGGTTAAATAGCAAACATTCTTTTAATTATTACCGCTTTCTAAAGAAAATTTCAGGTACATCTCATTAATTTTTACAATGAAGTTTTGCAAATTTTTCGTTTAACTAATGATGTCGTAATTTCCAGAAAGAAAATTGAAGATACTTTTAACTGAACTGTCATTGTCATTGTTACCCTGAAATAAAATTAAAAATATAACCTATATGAATACACGAGTATTCATAGTTAGTTAGTAAAATAAAAAATATATAATAACCATTTTAATATAACGAACACTCCACCTCTTAAAACAGCTGTATATATAATGATAATTAAAAGAACACTTTGCAGTGTATACCATTACAAAAACTGTCAGAATTGTCTGTTCTTCCGCAGTTACGACCCGTACTATAATTTTCACCGTGAATTTTACGAGAATTTTTCCGGAGAAATTCTCTCCGTATATATAAACGCGACTGCTTAGAAAGCTTGTACAATATATCTATTAAAAAGAGAAGACAGAAAGAAAACAAAACGAAAAAAGGAACATACCTCAACGTCACCGTCCCGCGTTCTTTTCTTCATCCTCGGACGCACCTGCGTCTCCTTTAGAGCGCGACAGTTTTCCCGGTACACTACGCGCACGCACGACACATTAGATAATGCACTTTGCGCACACGTCGAAGGGCAATGTCGCGGCGGCGCAATCCGCGGAAGCAGTACATTATAGCTAGCTCTATTGAAAAAGTGTCGCAGAGATCGTCGCTGCCGCTGACGTCAGATAAGCGCACAGCACGCGTCGCCAGAGTGACGAAAACTGCGAAACGACTTCCTTGCGGCGAGATTTTTCGAATAGCTTGAATTATCGAGCGATTGAGTCTTGATTGCATTGAGAATGCGCTCGTATAACCTGACGCGCTAAGGGATTGCGCGCGCGGAATGCATCGGAATCACTGCGGGTCACGTCTTCCTGGCTTTCTTAATTGGGTTGGCATTTGCGCGCGCAGAACCGAGATGCTCGGGATTTTATCGCTTTTCTTCTCGTCCTCGTTAATGTTTATATATATACACGGTGGTCCCGATTGCAGCTCGCGCGAGCGATTAAAAATTTCACTTTGATGGAGCGCCGAGCAAAAAGGGGGTAACACTGCTACGTGCTTTTTAATTATAAAAGCAAAAGCTTTCGGTGTATTATATTGCCATTATATTTTCGAAATGTTTTTACGTGCATTCGTTGCTGCACGGCTGCGTGGTAACTTGAGTGCTACATTAATTTAAATAGATCGTTATCGGTGAAATGATGACTTTAATGATTCATGGGCCGTCATGCATATACTGTCGAACCGTTCGTTCAACCTCAAGCGAACGCGCGCATCGAGAGGACTTTCGTTCGATTTCACGCTGCTTAAGATTAGCGTTACTTACGGCGAGGACGTTTTCTAGCAAATAATTTAATGCTGCCGTTAATGAGTAAAATTATATAGTAATGAGCATACAAATGACGTATTTTGTATTTTGTAAAAAAAAAATACAGAATCGTTTACCGTTATTTTTTATTGTCTTTTCGAACGCAACAGTAAGATTGTTTGCCCACATTTTTAACCTTTTCCGCTAGTTGACTAGTTTATCGTACAATAAAATAATTTATGTTTGTTTTCCAGTGCATTATAGAACAGGCTCAAGTTTCTTTATGTGTTTTGTTTAATTGTTCAGTTACTCAGACAATCGGAGAAAACAGGGGAACTTAAAAATCTAAGGTCGTGACGTCACCAATGCGGAACGGTACTCTTATGACGCCACAAACAATACGTCAACGCTCAATCACTCTCGCATTATACATATACGGGCATTTAGGAAATTGAGAAGAGGTTGCAATTACAATTAAATTTCATCCGCAGATATTTATGTTACAGTAAATTTCTCATATTTATAACCATGCTGTAAAAGCGTGTAATAATATATAGTAAAAGTAACGTAGTTATTAGCTTTTCAAGCCGTACTTTAAAAGAATAATTGCCAAAACTTTATCGATTTTCTTTTGCGTAAAATATCGCTTGCAAAAACTTTTGCGTGTTTGTACAACGATTAAGAATCGTTAAAAAAATTACACACATAATTTACTTGACGAGATCATAAAATATATGTATTTGTCTTTTATTATATAACTATACGAACAATTTTCAACGCTCCAAAAAAAAACGAAAAAAAATTTCTCGATTTTTAAAAAGAAATTTATACTGCGTATATATAAAACTCTAACTGATGAACGTCGTTCTATTTCGATATATATACAAGCGCAGAAAAGAAATGTAATAAATTCTGGAAAAATTCAAGGCCGTTGAATCCATCATCCTCCTTTCATCATCGAACCCCCATCCCAGATTTATGCAACTCTCGATTCTCATCAGCATTCCCGAATTCCCATAGATCAAGCATAGCGCTCGCTTGCTCGATAATACCGCGCGCCGACCGATTAGGAAAACCTCCGCTGCTGAATATTGTGTAACGATCAATCTCCTTCTCTCTCCGTCCTCGTCTGTCTTCAACAAGAGATAGGTCAGTACACTCGGCATAATAACGCGTGAAAGTCGGCATCGATCTCGTCGTGTCGCAGCTGCCTCGACATCGCTGCTGCTGCTGCAGCCTCGAATCACAGTTTCGCGCGAAATTGCCTCCTTTCTTTCTCATACTCTCACGCGCGCGCTTCTTTTCTTCCCGAGGATCGTCGCGCGACGCGCTCTCGCGCATTAATCTCCGGCAATTACCGCCCGGAGACGTCGATATAAGACTTTAATCGTCGCAAAATGGAGCTTTTGTCTCTCCTCCGCGCGCGCGCGCTTGTTATTACGTAGAAGAAGAAAAAAGCGACGAAGAAAGAAAAACGAGGAGAGTGCGCGCGCGCGCGGGGAAAAATTGCTTTTACCGAGAATTTTCGTATCGGGGTCGCGACACTTATTATTCGCGCGATGGAGAGCGAGAGGGAGAAAGATAATTTCGATCGATAGGCCGAGCGAAGCGCGTCGTGTCTTTTCTTAATTACATCTGCGCGAGCGCAATTGCCCGTCGAGCGCGCTATGCACGTGTCATCTCGCGACATCGTGACGAAACGCGCGCTCTTTGGAAAGGGAAAAAAAAGCGCGATTATCCATTAGATGGACTGGATGACTGGAACAGGCCGACGAGCGTTTATAACCTTGGACTTTCAATGAATAAAGATGGCTTTTTTAAATCAGTTCTCGCGTATCGCGCGTCGCGATCCGGTTAAAAGAATATTA
This sequence comes from Torymus aiolomorphi, assembly GCA_036365515.1. Taxonomy (NCBI): domain Eukaryota; kingdom Metazoa; phylum Arthropoda; class Insecta; order Hymenoptera; family Torymidae; genus Torymus; species Torymus aiolomorphi. Next base: position 139,184,924 of record CM070877.1, read on the forward strand.
TACATATACGTGTGTGAGTGTGTATGTCTGGGACATTGTTATACGCGCGTAATCCAGCGGTTCTCCCTCCCGCCGCGCGCTTCCAATTTGCTATATTACTCGAATTTATAAATATTACGCGACCGGAGGACGTATATTACAGCACGCAATTTGTAATCGCGTGCGAGAGGCACATGTATGTTATATACCCACACACATAACACATGCATGTGCTGAGACACCGGCGCGGCAGAAAGGCGCTGCGAATCCAGAATAATGAATTGCAGGAACGAACGCGCATTATTTCAATGAGGATTAGAATATAAAGCGACTCGGTATATACAGCCGCGTCTTTGCAACTGAAATGACTTATTTGCTAGTAGCGGCGAGCGCGCGTATATTCCTTTTCTCATCACGTTGTCGTCGTTTTGATAATAGAAACGCGATAAGAATTTTAAAAGCTACCACTCTGAAATTATTCAGTAGAAAATTTTATGATTAAATTAGATTTTCAAATACACGTGTATGTAGCTTGAGGAAAAGCAGTATGTGATTCTGTGATGATAATCATTATCTCATTCTACAACGTAATAAAGTGTTGCATTTGATTATCCTCACTAGCACACGTTTTTCTTAGAAAGTATTTTCAGAGGTCTGTTATATTTGATCGTTTCGGCGAGCTACCAGTACAGCAATCGTCTACGTTCCAATTTGTAAGTCTAAACTAAAGCAAGAAAATCCATTCCACCTTATTATTTATTTATACCGTTTCCTCTGGCGACTGTTACCATCTTGCTGAATAAATAATACTCGAAACCAATTTTACCTCAATCCATTTTGCGTTAAAATAATTCGACCTCATTTCACTTTGAATTTCTACTTCCATTGATATAACGAACAAAACGTCGCTTTTACGGCATTTACGCATTATCAAAGATGAGTAAAACCAAAAAGAAAAATAAGCAGAACCCGGTATAACCGACTAATAATTCACGCGAAGTACGAAACGCTCGATCGGCCTTTTCCTCCTTTTTGTTTTAATTTCCACAATCGCTTCAATTTTTCCCGGGCCCCGTCGATCCAGGCGTCGAACAAACTGCGAAAAAGCCCCTGGGACGGGAAAAAACATCGTGCGAATAACAGATTTGCAATCTGCGCGATTCCATCGCCGAGGCGTTCGATTGTTCGGGTGCGCGCGCGTGAATTGAGGAAAGAACGTGCGGAACTATAGAGTACGGGACGAAGATTGAACGAAAGCGAAGATCGCGGGCGAATTTTATCGATGATGCGAAAAGCTCTGTAACGCGTCGGAGGTATTAGGAATCTTGTGTATTATAGATATAGACGATTTTCCCCCTGGAGTAGCGATGGATCGTGGAGGAAAGAGGATTGCCTGCACGGTTTGGAATGTAGATTGACATTTCGTCGGGATCAAGTTATAATGTATATAATAGAGAAAATACGGAATAACGTTGTAGGAAAATGGATATTAAAGTGTGGAATTTTAAAAATTTCATGTGATTATACATTATATATATTTTTTCTAATGTGCACCAATTTTGTTTTTATCTTTCGTGCAATGTTTAAACGTCCAATATTTTTTGCAGTACTTTTAGGTATTTGTTATTAATTATGTATGAAAATTTTAATTAATGTAGATATAACAGAGTTACAATATATAATTATAACCAACTCTCCTGGCTTATCAATATTAATTTTACTGTATCATATTTTATATAATTTGGCAAAATAATTACTTTTAAGTATATGAAACGTAAAGTAGGACGAAATATAACAAATATAAAGTTATAATTAATAGTAATGAATGATGAAATTTTGATGAGAATTGAAGAGCGTTTTCTGTACACGTTTATTGCGCAACGTGACTTGCAACATTTATTATAGTTTTTTCGACTTGGAAAAAGCTTTGAAGAGTTAAAAAGCACTTTCCGGATGATATCGCATGAAGTACGTGTTTTCGAACCGATGCTTCGAAATATTCTATATTTAGAGATCGTTTGTATGTGCGAATACTGACTTTATAGCTCTCGATATACATATTCAGATCGCGAAAAAAGTCCAATCAATTTTCTTCTACAAGCTGAAAAAAAGCGTTCGAAAATAAACCGTGAAAACACCCTGCGTGTATCACGTAGTTTGAAATTCGTCGGATAGATTTAACAAAAAAAAAAAACGCTGGTAGCTCCGTAATACGAGAAAGTTTTCGCTTGTAATAAATAAGCAAAAGTTTCACGAAAACAACGTAACGTAAGTAAATTGAAAACGAAAATAGCGACTGTTTGTGACCTACTTATTGAACTTTAATTCTCCAAACGATACCAGTCGACTAAAAAGCAATCGGAAATAATTTTCCGTATAGCTGCAATCGAGTGAAACTCATCATTAATTTTTAACGAATCCCAACCCGCCGATCAGGCTCTATATACGAGCCGTATAAACGTGTCGCGTGAAACGAGGGGATAGGTATAAAAAAGGGAACGCAGACACAGGCGCTGCGCGCGGAGTGCAAACGATGACGCGCCGTGGGGGGAATAAAGGAACGAACCGCCAAGGAACGGTGGTCACCGCCGGCTGCGGTCGACGCGTGCGAGTTACTTACTCTCTCTCTCTCTCTCTCTCTCTCTCTCTCTCTCTCTCTCTCTCTCTCTCTCTCTCTCTCTCTCTCCCTCGCGCGTGTGTGTATCGCATTGCGAATCAAGGATAACGAGAGAGCGAGGCGAACTGCGCGCCGTGGAAGAAAGAGAAAAAGAGAGAAGAGACCTCGATGGAATCGCTCGCTCTCTCTCCCTCTTACGCGCGTTTGGCGCCGATTGACGCGGGGAATCGACGAGAGTGAGTAGCATCCACTACTCTCCGTCCTCCTCTCCTCTTATTTTTTTTCTCCTTTCCTCTCGTCGTCGTCGTCTTCGTTTCGCGTCGCGAGAGAGTTGACTCACTTGGCGCCGGTTTCGCCTCAGCCACCGCCTTCGCGGTTTCATATACAGCGTTGGCAGCAGCCGCTGCTCGCGATTTTTCGGCGTGTTTTGTTTTCTCGTGCGATCCCGAGCGAGTATATATAACGCGTAATGTGCTTCGCGGGGTTAGCGACCTCGCATATATACGAAAACACGTGCTTCGGTTAATTGGCATGATTTGGCTCGCTCGTATAAAAATTCTTTCTTTTTTCACGTCCGGGTCTCCTTCGTCTTTTCTCCTTATATTATTTGGCTCTCCCAGTGTGCGGAGAGAGAGTGAGGAACTTTTCTGGCAATTTCGACGCCTCCTTGCTCGCCACTATAATAGGCCTGCGTGATCGTATAGCAGCTGCTCGAGGGTTTTCGCTAAATCTTTATGACCACGGATGAGTCAGGATCTCGGACTGATGAGTCGGCCTGTGGTCGAAATGAAACCTTGAGGTGATCCGTAATGAGCTGTTAGCAATTTAATGAGAGGGAGAACCTAACCGCGTGCCGCGCCGGGTGAGCAAGCACGGCGCGCGACGGATAAAATTATTGCGGTATTGAAAAATTTATTCCAAAAGGAGAAATGTGATTGAAACAGCTTAATTACAAGGACAAAAGGTGGTGTACGTGATTTCAATCACATTATTTAGCGAAGTTTAACGTTAGCGCGAAAATTTCTCGAGCCGTGCGCGCGTGGGGTCAAACACTTTTTTTTTATTAATTCTTGTAAAATTCAGCTTGGCATTTTAATGACGCAAGTTTAGGACTTGTTTACCTTTCAAAGGATTTACTTTATATCATGGATATCTGCATTTCTGCATCGATAAAATATGCACTGTTGCATGTACGTAGGTGGTTGTTCAAAAAATTAATGAATAAATTTTCGTTTTTTTTTATTTAAATAAAAACGAAAATAATGTTTACTAAAATATTGTATATTATTATAACACGGATTTTTAGCACTCGAGATTTACAAAAGTTCAATGAACGTATGACGCTACGGTTAACGTTTCTCGGTTCAATAAATTCTAAAAAGATTTTATTTTCCTCGAGAAAACAGTCTGCACGCTATTATTATATATATGTTTAATCCATCGATCTTCAACAAAACGATAAATATTTGCTATATTTTTTCAGACAAAACATCACTATAAACAAACCTTGACTCTGCGATACCAAAATAAAGAAGCATCAAGATTAATTTGTTTTGATATTGGATAATTTTTATCTCCACGCGAATCGAGCGTTCTGTTTATTTTCCTACAAGAGCAGCGATAATAAAATATCTCTCTCTCTCTCTCTCTCTCTCTCTCTCCCCCTCTCGCTCATCAGCAGTTAATTCAGCGGATCACTCAAAAATGCGCCGACAGAATACTAATAAACACTGTCAATAAGCTATATAGATATACCTTACAGCGTTATTCCTCGAGCACACGCAACATTTCCCGCGCCTCATTACCATAACTCCATTCTTTTTGTTATTCAATCCCTTGGCGCATCCCTGACTCGAGTGACACGCGCCGAAGCTCCTATATAACACACATACAAACAACATCCAACGGATCATAGAAGAAAAAGAGAAAAACTCCTCCGCCACTCGCGCAATCGTTCAATTGACGGACAACTCGTAACCTCTTCGCCGCGCGACTATATAACATAATACTCTCTCGCATGCACATATACGCATCGAAGAAGGCATTGGATTTTCGCGAAAGCAATCCGCGGCGCTTGGGAATTTCTCGCTATGACGTGTATATTTTTCTGTGTCGCTTGAGATCGCTAATTCCCGATAGAGCGGAAGATCACAATCGGCAGCGCGCGAGGCTTGACGAACGATCGCCGCATCAGGCGTGGGAATACAAAGCAGCTGTGAGCGCGCGGAGACGCCGGCCGGCGCGATTGCGCATGTTAATTGTCGCGCGCGCGCGCAGGAGAACAATGCAACGTCCCGCGAATTTCTTTCCTATCTGACCGATGTTATAGAGCGTGTGGATAGAATTAATGCATTGTTTAGGTTTTTAAATGATGGTAATCGTGTAGATGCAATGTCGGATGGTTAATCGAAAAATACCGTGATGCGTAAAAACAATCGTTACTTAGACAGATTGTTTTGTTTTCTTGGAAATTTGTCGTTTTTTAGTTGAATTAGGACTATAATTTTGTTGATTGGATGGTTAAACTCGATTTTCAAAGGAAAACGTGATAAGTGAAAAAATTATTGAAATTAAAAAGAAATATTTTCAAATTAAAATTTCTACCGTCGAAAAATGAAATAAAAGAAATTAAATTTCAATAGTGTATTGGGTTTCAGAACCGTGTACAGCTGAATTTTTGAATCTATAATCTACAACACAAGTGGATTCCAATATACCTTCTGCAAAGTGGATACATTGTTTTGATTAAAAAAAAAGGTATCGTATATATTCGAGCTTAATCGAACCAATAAAAAAGAACCGAAACAAGTTCATCAATAATCCAGCCTGAATTCTCTCTCCCTCTCCTATATAGTACGCCGATAATCCAAAAATTCACGCGCTCGACCATGAACGACGCTCATCATGACGCGCGCACAAAAGAAATCCCATGCAGGCATATTCGCAAAAGAAAAACCGTTCGCTCTCGTATTATTATATATCGAACGGGGCAACCGCGTTGGCAATGCAATTTGCAACGGATCAAAAATACACGCCGGGGGTCGACGCTCCGTTCACCTCGCGACTGAGCTGGAAAATCGCTCGAATTTATATGTATAGGTGCATTGTCGCTTCGGTGATAAATAAATGAAATCGTATTTTAAGATCGCACAGGGACGAATGTGCTCGAACGCCCGTTAAAAATCCCATTTCTGGAATATATACGCGCCGCGGAGTCGCTGCGGCTGCTGCACGCGAGTGATTAATGGGATTTATGCTGGCTGAGAGGAGGCGAGGCGAGAGAAGGAGCGGCGCGGTGGAAATTTTTATTGGAAATAGAATAATTTCGTTTGCCGCGCTGGATGAGGTTTGCGGTGTAGGAGAGAAAGACAGGAAGAGAGAGAGACCGAGTGAAAATAATGGCATAAGGTGGTTGGAATCGAAAGAGAAAGTCTAAATGTTTTATGGTTTTGCCTTTTACAAGAAATCAATTTTCAAAATTGCCAGTTCTTCATCGCGTATATACTATATTACGTTATATACTTAATTATTGGAAACCAGTCTATTTGAAATAAAATATTCGCAGTGCGTGGTACATGTTATTATTTGTCCAATTTAATCTCTCTTTTCAAAATAGTTCTTTTGGTCATAGAAATAATCTGGACTTTTTTGTGAGACCTGCTTTATTTTTAGCGTTTATCTAAGCCGAATTCATTTACACGATGAAAAGAATAAAATTGAGCGCCCAAGTCATTAAAATAATTTAGGATATATATTACATAGTTAATCATTTAGTTGCTTCCTGTCAGAACAAACGTCATAGCCAATCTTTTTCGACGTAAATATTTTCCATTGTCGACGCGCAACTCTTGAATTCCGCGTGACGTATACTAGCTGCCGGGAAAATTCGTACAATATAAATATACGAGGAAAATATAGAAGCCAGTCTCGAATATTATTACAGACAAAATCGTCGCTCTAACCTGTCAGCGAAAATTACAATGATTCATCGTGAGACAAGAAGTCGGATGAATCATATCAAATTTCATGTATATATTTACTTAAATTCAGATGTAATAATTCATCTTCTCTACATACGCTTCTATATGATTCCCACGCGGATTCCCCGCGATAAAATTACATTCAAGCGAAAAGAATTTAAAAAAAATTACATGCAAGCGAAAAATCATCTTCGACTACCATCGGCTTTAAACAAGTGCAGGCGAACCGACGCTCGCCCAAAATAAAACTAGCTCACTAGCGCGCGGGAGGGAACAAAACAATCGTCGTGATTTTAATTGCATGCGCACGCGCGCGCGTGATAAGGAGCACTCGAGGGCTCAGATCTTACGTAGGTCCGCGGATAACAAAATAAAGGGGCAAAGGAACAAAAAAACCTCGAGAGAAGAGTGCGGCAGTTCGTTTGCTGCGCAATGAAGCTGTGAGTGTATATACTTAAGCGACAGCGAGGAGAAAAAGCCGCCGTACTTACCTGCACTAATTTGTTTTCATGTAAGTAATGGTATACGAGTTTTCGATCATTTTCATCATACGATGACCTGCGATAAAATAGGCTGCAGTACGATGAGTATAGGTGGCCGACCCGAGCCAATGATGTAAACACACGGTTTAACGAGCAAACAGTTCGATGTTTACTCGCGCTTTATGGTAATGTAATAGGACTGTCACGTAGCGTAATTTGCGATGACATTATGACACGATCGAAGAAGAATCGGCGCGTAAAAAGCCTATATTACTCCGATGATTCGCTCGCTCCCAGTGTCCTTATAAAAAACGTTTATAGCATTATGCGCGGGAATACGAAGAAAGCGAGACGCGTTGTAAATATAAAAATATGCCTATTAATACAGAAATATAAAAGTCAGCGGCGAACGACGGTCATAATACGGACATTATGATAATTCATTTAAAAGTTTATCCTCAACTCGCCCATTTCGCGAGTAAACAACGTGAGAATCATTTCCCTATGTACACCGCGCGTTTAGCTGTGTTTGCAGTAAGAGAGAAAATGTAATTCGATCGATAACGTTCAAAGCAACACTGCTATGTATAATGGCAACTTCCAATTAACGGCTCTCGTAAAATCATAAATTAGCCCGGAAAATCCGCACGGCGTGCCCTATCGTGCGCGGCTCGAACGCCATCATCCCCCGCGCGTGTCAAACAAGCACCGACAAACAACTCTCGTGTTCTCTCTCTCTTTTCCTCTCTCGCTCGTCTAAAAGCTCATTGTTTGGGCGTTTAAACAACTGTAAACCGCCGTCCTGACACGCTACCAATTAAAAAATTCGTTTCACGCGCGCCTGGGCTCCTGACAAAAAGAGGGAAAACGAAAAGGACACTGCAGACGGCAAGTGGTGAAAAAAAAGCGTTTCACCTGCTGCTCCGAGCAAACAGTGAGTGTGTGTGTGTACAAGAGTCGCCGCTGGCAGCACGCGAGGAGTAGTCACTCTCTGTGTACCTCTCACACGGCTATGAAATTAGCCGTTTTAATTACGAAAACGTCAGAGCGGCGCGGGCTGGTGGCAAAAATAACGCGAAGAAAGAACGCAAGTCGGAGAACGTCGGAGGATTAACGAAGTGAACGAGCTCCGGTGTATTTTTGGAGCCTCTTTTGCACGAATTAAGCTTTATATTATACACAACTCGTTTAGAAATGCTTCTGCCTCATCGACATTGGGCTTAAGACGTAGTCAGACGCACGAGAGGTAATATTTTCCTACCTAGTTCAAAGTCGTCGTATATATACAGAGTCCAAGCGTGTTTACACTTTGCCGTAGTGAAATTTCTGCTCAAACAGAAGTGAGAGAGCGATGATTTCGAAAGTTAAATGCCACTCGAAAAAAAAATCCTATACACGAGTATCTGACAAAAGTCGATCGGTGTGAAATTTCACTCCGCGCGCGTATACCTACATAGACACATTATGGGCTCTCGCGAATTGGAGTGAACTTTCACTCGTGCAATAACGAACCTCATCATCAAAATAATAATCATCATAATCCAAAACCGATGACGAACCATACAAATCAGCGCTCACCCTCCGCAGTCAAAAGCTCCGGCCAACAGCGGCTAGTCGGCCAAAGTTCGCTGCCTTTCTTATTATATATGCCCCTGCTATATACACACACTCGCCCCTTAGCCACAAAACCACCCACGACCCACGCGACGGCAAAACAAAACAGCGAAGCGGCGCGCGCGCGCCGGCGCAGCTCGCCGGGAGAGCGACCACCGCACAACCATCGCTATACATACACTATATCCACATACATATAGGCTACTATACTCCTCTCTGCGCAAAGCCGAAGAAAGAGAAGGCTATGCAGCGCAGACTCGCCGGGAGCGAGCCGCAAGCAGCGAGCCAGAGAGAGAGAGAGAGAAAGAGAGAGGATGACGAGGTCGCGAGCGCGCACGAGACTCTCCGCCGCGCGGCGCGCATATACACACGCGCCACTACCACTACCACCACCACCTCCTCCTCCTTCGGCAGCGGCAACGACGTCGACCGCGTCCTCTCGCTCGGCGGCGCGCGCGCCAGAGTCAGTCTAGCACGAGCCGCCGCTCCGAAAAGTCAGCGCAGCCGCCAGCTCCGCAGCAGCAGTGCGTGGATTATACATTTACACACGCGTATATATATACACACACACATCTATAAACTTGTACACAGGAGAGTGATACACACGGTAGCAGGAGCAACAGCAACTCTCGCAGCCTCTCTGCTCTTTTCTCTCAAGGTACGTGCGGTGGTGTGATGTAGCTCTACGTGTATACACACGCTGTCTCTATATGTGTGAGTGTGTGTGTGTGTGCCGGCGCGCAAAGAGACCATCGTGCCCCATACCCTCGTATCCTCCTTTTCCCTCTATATACGCGCGCGTAGCTTTCTCCGCTTTTCCGGCGCGAGTGTATATATATATATATATATAAGTATGTAGCGTGCACGCGCGCCGCGAGATTGCATCGACGCATACACACGCCGCCGCTGCAGCCGTGGGGTCGATGCGCCGCCGCGCGCAACCGACCGACCGTTTGTTTATACGCGAGTGTATGTGTCTCTCTCTGGCTCTGGGTGCAGGTATGACTGAGTGTATTCCGCGCAGTGAAAAGAAAATATATGTATACCTGAGTCATCGTCGTCGTCGGTGTGCTCCGAAAATCCAGTTGCCCGCGAGTGAGAGAAGAGAGGACAGGATACGTATAAGGAACGCGTCCGTGTGTCGCGGCCGGGACGATGTAAACACCGCTGCTGTCGCCCGAGAATCAGGCGGCGATTTTCTTTTCCTTTTGTCGTCTCCAAGTTGGCGCGCGCAGTTCTACTGAGGAGTGGTGCGGGATTATCTTATCAGCTGCGCGCGGGGATGAATTATTTCGGGCGACGATGCAGTATAACCTGCCGGCATCGGCAGCGCCATGTATCGATTTCGCGATCGAGCGCGCGAGTTTCAGTGCCGAAAACAGGCCACGCGCGTGCTATATACGTGTGCAGTCTATATATACCTAACGCTTGCCTTTTCACGTGACATCTTGCGCGACTACGATGTAATATATGTACGAAAACTCGGCGAGACTCGAGAAGAAAACGAGAGGAGTATATACGTGACGAATTCAATTAGCGTTCCATTCGAAAATCATCACCTCGGTTAATGAGATAATCAAACGGCTCGGGCGAGCATCAGTTATAGTAGCAGACAGCCGAACACGATCCATAATACAATCGCCGCTCCAATGTGTGTGTATGCATCTCTCTCTCTCTCTCTCTCAAGCGCGAAAAAAAGAGGCGCGCGCGCGGGCAAAAGCACCGGCACACCAGCGATGAAAATTAAAAACTCGTTTCATCAATCCTGTTCTTCCACGCTGCTGCCTTGACGCACTCTCGCGAGCGCTCGGTGCATCCCGAAAAAAGAGCGTGTACACCTATATAGCTATATCCACTAGCTCGGGCAAAAAAGCGCGTCTCTTATCCTTGACCGATAGTAAGTAGCTCGTGGCGCTCTTGTATCTCGCACCGCGTGCGCGTTCCCAAAATAAAAAATCAAATTCGCCCGTGCTCGAAATACTAGTCCTTTACGTAACCTGTGCTCTCGCGCGCTCGCGTGTGTGTGCGTTAATTGCATAACTCTCTTTCTCGCTCTGTCGAGAGCCCCGTGGTATACGCGCGTGTGTGGCGAGGAGAACGAGAGAAGAAGAAGAAAAAAGTGACGAAGAATGTGGACGTGCGGGAGCCGGCGTGTATGCTGGTTGATCGAGTGACCCATGTGTATGTGTGCGGATGCTGGTGGAATGAAAAAAAAATGAAGAAATTCGGGAGGGATCGCGTATACACAGGTAGCTCGGTTGCGGAAGGAGACGACGACGGTTGCTTTTTGAGTTTCGGAGCATGAGACGTGTATAATTAAGTTTTTGCACTGGAAAGCGCTGTTTCAGGAAGTTGGTAAAACGGTTTTAGAGCTGTGTGTGTGTGTGTGTAGTGCTCGAACGAAGAAGTGAAATTTGTTTGGGAGTGTGAAAAATTTGTGTAAATATGTGCGAATCCAGTTAATTAAAGTAAAATCCGGGGTTATTTTAATTTTAATTATGCACTTGCGATTAAATGAATTTTTTACCGTTTAATATAGGTATTATATCCGATTAAAGTTCCTGATAAAAGAAAACGAGCGTTATTAAAAGTTTTTAATTAAAATATATTACGGGAATAACGCGCTGCGAAGGTAACCGCCAAAAAAATTTATCAGCGCCGAACGTAACGCGGAATTTAATCAGACGATCGTGTGAGTACAATATTTTTTCAAAACATTAGCAGATAAAGCGCCTAGCTTTGATAGAATTTTGCAGAAAAGGGGTCGCGCGTATAATTAAATTCCATTTGGCCAGAATTAAGCGACGTTTGTTCTCTCATTTAAAGCTTTTCAAATTCTAATTACAACTCCCCGCAACGCCGACACCGAATTCCTCTCCCAAACACGCACGCGTATAGGTACACATAAATTAAGCCCGTAAAAAAAAAACAACAACAAAAACCCCTCGTCAAAACGAAAAGCCAATTCGAAAGCACGACGCACGCCGCAAGCAAGAGAGCCGTTACCCTATCTCTTGCCTCTTCTACGCGCACCGCGTGAGCGTATAAACAAAAAAGAACGCCGTGCGCTTACCTCTCTTGTATCTATCTCCGCGTATATATAACGAGAAGTTCGCGCCGGCACATATAACGCGATAAATCGTTGCGCTTGCGTGCAAAAGTGGCGCACTACGTGTCGTGCGTACCGTGCTATCTCTTGCGCGCGCCTGCGAGCTAGCGAGGACAGGCGATGAGGAATTTTGGAAGCCGCCCAAAATTCCCGGCGGCCCCGCGGTGATGCCGTTGCGCGCCCAAGTGTATATATGTACGGTCGGGATATGTATGCGAGCGCAAAAATAGTGAGGGAAACGGGGTTTTCGAGGGAGATGACTGACGGAGGTGATTTCGAGGCGCGAGAAACTTGTCGGAAATTTGCTTTTGTTGGTCGTTATTATATACGTTGGAGTATTATTTATATATAAAGCAATGGACCTTGCATTCGTACATATGGCGAAGAGGCTTAAAGTTATTTTTTTGGCTTACGTTTCCGCTATCTATATTTAGGTTTCGCGTGTAGTTTTTTTGTTTCATTTTTATTCGTATTAAATGAATATTGTGTGTGTGTGTGATTATCAATTCACTTCGCGGAAAAAGAGTATCATTTGCCGTTAATTTAAGAACAGCACAAAAAGTGTGGATTGTCCGTGTTATAAAGAAACTATTTTCGTACAGGCTTTCATTCATCGCATCGCTAAATTAGCATATGAACATAAATAGCACTTATCTGAATTATAAATTTAAATTGTAAGGTTTTCGAAACAGATTTTTGTTTGTGACAAAGAAATGTCCAGTATACATACTTATTAAAAATTGTAAATAATATGTTTAAATGCATCAAAAGCATTGTTATAAAAGTTGTTTAAACTACAAAGAAATTCAAAATTGAAAATTTTCGAAAATTCGTGACGCTACTATCGTCACGTCAATGCACTCTAAAATTTGGAATCGAATATTATATTTCCAAAAATGCACAATGTCATGTTCTCATTCATAAATATATGATAAAATATTTACGTTTACTTATGTAATCTGAAATATTCCATATACCTGCATCCATTTGTATATTACGCCGAAATATAAATATTACTCCAGCAGTTATAAACAAAATATAAAGACAAAGAAAGTATGAAATTAAATCATACGATTTAATCGAAAAGAACTCATTTAAAAATAAAAAGTATAAAACCTATAACTAAAGAATTATCTAATAATTTACGTGGCACGCAAGTAGTCTGCATTAAACATCAAAAGACATCGCGATAACACAGCACTTCACCTACAAAGAAAAAAAAATTCTAAATCACCACCTCCAAGTCAACCACTCCCCTCGCACAATACCGAAACCCCTCGAGCTCGTCGTTCCCTCTCGACGTTTCTCGAACCCACGCACTGCACCTTCTCCACTCTTCTCTTCCCTTCCACCTGGTCTCCCCTCACACTACAACACTATACCCTCCCATATCCCAGTGACAGCTCTATATCCAAGAGAACGCGAGAAAAGTGCCGCTGCTGTGGCACTGCAGTGAAAGTGAAGTCTCACGCTCGCGCGCCCAACACCTAAAAACGCGCGGGGCTCGCGTTTATCGACGCGAGATCGGCGGGAAAATGCGCCGGAACGCACAACACGTGGTATACATATAGCCGCCACCGCCGGAGGCCGTAGTTTTCCGAGAGGGATATATTGCAGCCGAGAGAGAGAGAGCTTTCGGGAGCGATGAACGCGTTTCGCGAAATCGCGGCTTTACGAGGCTACGCGAGAGCGCGCGCCGACGACTTTATTGCGCTTCGTGTGCGTTATTTGCAGTGTTTTTCAGGACGGATGAACGCGCGAAAGAAGCCAACGATTTGGAAAGCGAGAAAAAGGCGGAGTGTCGTATATAGCGTTCCGTTTGATTGATCATCACCATCGGCGGACTACTTTATTACCATAATTCTCCGCGCTAAATAAATTACCGCGAAGTAAAGAAGTCGTGACATATCTGAAATCTGGATAGCGCGTTTTATTTATTTATTCTTTTTAACAACTTGATTGCCTACTCGATCGTCGAGAGATTCCGACAGACAAATTCACAGAAACACGCCGAGAAACATTAATAAAACATCAACTACGGCTCTTCCTACAATTTTCCAAACGATTATGTCCCGGTCGCCGTCGATTCCTCAAACGAGGCGCGCGCTGAAAAATGGTCTAGTCATCGCGCGTGCATCCAGCGCGACTCTTACCATTATTTATATATACATTTGCACATCGTTACCCCATCAGATATTGCGCAATTTCGGCATAGAGCGCGTGTTAATCCACCCGCGATAATCGCATCAATAACCAAGATAATGAGGAACACATATATGTAACAGCGGCTGCGTGTGTGTGTATATATAAATACACAAGCACGGCAATTGCGAAACGCATATGATGCGTGCGCGTGTAGCGATCGGCAGCTTATCGTCACACGCGTTGCGCTTCTGTAGGGTTATACAACGCGCGAAAATTCGGCGGGGAGCCGCGTGGCGAGATATTATTAGGCCGCGGTGATCGTTAACTGCCGTGAAACGGAGAAAGTTTGCGCAACGCGCGTTTAGCGCCGAGTGTGATGTGTCGTACGTACTCATCGTAAATCGATAAAGTTGCGGCTCGATTGGTTTTATATTTATGAGGAATCCTGGTAGGCTAGCGTAAGTCGACGGTGTATATAAGAAAAAACGTCGCGTGTATCGACGCGGAATGGGCGAATTAGCGCGTGGAAAAAAAGTTACTGCCGTTCTTATAAGAATCGCAGTATATTCAGCAGTTGATGGGGATGGATTGATTTTTATGTATATACGAACACCGCGCGATCAATTGGCTTGCGGATGTATAATGCATTGTAAAATGCAAATTTCCTGTCGTTTTAATTTTTAAGCAAAGAGATAATGTGGACGCTTGAAACTTTTATCTTTCAATCGCTTTTAAAATTTACATAAATATAGTTCGTTGGATCAATATTTGGGCTCGTTTCTTTTCAAGTCGTATACATGCACACGTGAAAAAATCAATACAGGTTTCGGAAATTACTTTAAACGTGTAATTTACAAACATCGCGAAAGTTTATTTACAAAAATTGTATTTAAATAAATACGTACTAAAATTTAAGCGCCCGTATAGTGGAACTTTAACATGGCAAATTGGCAATGGAAACAAACGATAAAATAAATCAATCTCCACGATATATATACACGCGTGCGATTAATACCTACGCGTATAAACGTAAGTGCGGCCGATAACTGGGCTCATATACATCTGCTCAACTTGATCGCGGCACCTCACGCAATCAGGAACCGCGCGAATTTGTATGCATATATATAAAGTTCAAAACAACTTGCGTACAACCGCCTAATAAAGTTAATGGAGCTCGGTCGTGAAGTCACCTTCAGAACGAATATATATGTATATGAGAAAACGCAGGCGCGACACACACACATACAAATACGCAGAGAGAATTGACCGTAGGCAAACGCGAAATCGTCTGCCGCCACGGCAATTAAAGCTCATTAAGAATTATGTGAAGCTGGCACGCGCTGTCGGCCCGAAAGATAAGAGGAAAAACAAAGAGAGTCGGGCGCGGTGGCTGAACGAGAAGCGCTAAACGATGTGTATATATATACACACACACACACGCGCGCGGTGCGAAGCGTACAGATATAGGAGTTGGAAGGAAAACTGGAAAATAGACTGAAAATTGACGTGTTTTTCCTATATACGCGAAGCGACCCGAGAGTGTCGTTTTTTTCTCTCTTGCTCGAGATTAATTATTGAATGGGCGCGGCGATTGGGTATGCATAATTAAACGTGAGTAGTCGCCTTTGTTTTTGCAATTCTTTTTCTTCCATATAAGTGTGCACGCATGCACGGGCGAAGTAATTTTCGTTGCAAAATTGTCTTATTGTTTTAAAATTGTTATTATAAGATTACGTGTGCACTACATTATTGCTTACATAAGAATCTTTTGACAAAAATAAGCATACTAAGGACAATGTCTACGTAAACGACAATCTTATCATTATCTAGAAGGCCAGCCTGCAGTTTATAGACCAAGTATTTCTTTATTTTCTAAAAAAAATGGTTGGAGATACGACCCCTGCAGACAGATTTATTAACTGAAAAATTTATATATACGCATTTCTCGTATATCTAAAACTGCTCGGCATACTTTTCACTTCTACGGGATCTTCTCGTTCTCTCGACTCTAGAATCTCGCATGTGCGCAATTCTTCCCAACCAAAATTAAATCTCAACCCAACAAAATTAAATACCATATAGATCTACATTGCGAGCACAGAATTTTTCACGCGCGCGTCTGTTCCTCCGCATTACCATTCGTATCCTCAACTTCCTACCCGCGCGCACATGTATGTATACGCCTGCACACGTGTGCCCGCGTGCGATACAGATATTGCGTGTCGCCCCTATACATCATAGGCGATATCGTTTCAGCGCGCTGACCATCTGCATGGAAACGGAAGGAGCCGCGACGGTATATGTATATGCGCGAGTCCGCACCGTAAACCGCACGTGCGTCGCGTGCAGCGTGTGTGTATTATATCTTACTCCCTCCCGCCCTCTGTAATACGCCTTTTTCGTCATTCTTTTAGTTTCGCGCACACGAGAGGCTCGCTTCTTTTTCCATATACGCGCTTGCGTAAGTCGCGCTTCGATATATAAAGGTCGGCGCTGAGCTAGGAGATTAACACGCGCGCCTGCCGTGTGTATAATGTATATATACCTGGCGAATTAGCGTATTGTCGGATCGCGGATTTTCTTTGGTTTGGTGCGACCGCGGAGCTTTTCCATCGTGCGATGTGTCTTCTGCCGGCGACTTCGGTAAGTCTCAGTCATCGATAAAGTTCGTTATGGCATAAAGAGTTTCGTATAGAAAGGTAAAGTCAAGTTGCAGAATTTATTTACTTTTATCAATTTTGATAACAATATCAAGAAAAGCTATTGTTTATATATTTAACACCTAAAAGATGACAATAATTTTATACACGCGATACATTATACTAGTATAATAATTGAAAGAATTGCTTCATAAAAATCTACCTCGTAATAAGGTAGTCTTCAACTTGAAGTAAACAAATCATAAAATGCATATCACGTTATATTGAAGCACAAATGAGGCAACCAATAGCAAACTGCTATTTACGATATTTCTTCTCCTAATTCGAATGAAATCACTTGCGCGGAAACTTTATCCATCGCGTATATTAGCGCACGATACTGACATCCTCATTGAAAAATTATTCGCTCTCGTCGTCGTCGTCGTCGTCGTCGAACGCAATTCTCGAACGCATCGCAAAAAGCGTTTTCTTTATCGTGCGCGCGCACGTTCTACGACACTTTAAACTTGTACAAAGCAAAAAGAAGCGCGAAATTTAAACGAGCACTGCTGCGTCGCGAATATTATTTCACGTTGCGTATATTATACGCGCAGCAGAGCCTTTAAATCTCTAATTCTCCGCGCGCTCGCGCATGGCGTAGAATTCGTTGCATATTTTACTCGCGCAAGCGGGCATTTTTTCTCTCGTCATCTGTAGATTTAGTGAGCAAGAGAGAAAAAGAGAGAGAGAGAGATGGAAAAATGCAAAGTAGCCACGCGTTGAAGAAAAAGGAAGGATATCCGAGCGCGCGCGCACGCGACAAAGAGGTGAACGGTCTGCTAATCGATACTTCGCAGTGGCGAGCCTCTCTTTCTCTCGTAGAAACGCACATAAATATTTGAAAAAGATGAATAATTCATTGGGCGGGAGGGCTATGTACTAATTAAAATCTCTCCCCGCGGGCGAGCGCAGCAAAACTGTAATTTATGTTTTTGTTTGGACCGCGTCGATCGTTACGACTCACGCGGAAGGAAGAGCGCGAGAAACGTTAAAGCGCAATATCTCGGCGCAGCGAACGAGCGAGCGCCTTTTCGATAATTAGCGAAGAGAAGAAGTCGCGCTCGGGTTCTGGTTGTCCGCGAGCGCGCGCACGCTATAAATATTTATCTTGCAACATACGTTTCATTTGTAATTCAGTCGTTCGCAAGTGAGAGAGAAAGAGAGAGAGAGAGAGAGAGAGAGAGAGAGTAGTTTGCATCGAGCGACGCAGTCACACACGCATACACGCCCGAGAATTATTTTAATTTATGCGAAACGCTAATTTACAACCAGGAAATATAAATCCGCGCGAACAACAAATCACAGTTCGCGTGCGAATCGTATAAATAAATAAAGTAATAAGTGACGGATGGTGATTCACGGTTGTAGTTATACGGTACTTGTACATGGGGAGCTTCTGGAAATATTAAAATATATCCGAGCGAGTGTGGATGGAGCGGAAGCCAAGGAAACCCGTGTGTCTAATTTATACAAGTTTTTCGTTATATTCAAGGAGTATAGCTTTGCGGTTAAGCATCGATATACGTGTTAACTGCAATTTTAAATAACTAAAGCTTGACAAACATTCAGCTTTCTGATCCGCTTAGCGCGACAAAAGAGTTGTGAATTAAAAAGTTGGACAAAAACACGATCGTTTTTCATTTGTTAGAGCGCCTGTACGCGAGATAATTGCTTTCAATTTACATATAGGTACAAAAAGGTGGCGGCATAGTCGCGCGCACACACATGCGCGATTCGAAACGTATATATATGAATAAAATTATAAAAATAGCCGGAGCACTTAGTGCGTTGCTGCTGCTGGTGCAATTTCGAGCACGACTCGCTTATTCCGCCAAAAATATTTGGTCTATTCTCGGGCACGCAGCGGCTCTCTCTATCTCGCGCCGTACACGCGAGGCAAATTAACGTTATCCGCGCGTTATTCTCGCGGCGCGCGGAGTCCGGAAAAATACGCGGATATCGTTTTGCGGCAGACACGTACGAGCACAAAAAAAGGAGAAAAAATTAATTAGTAAACAGATCCGTGTCGTGCTATAGGGAAACTCCCGCGCCTCACCCATCGCTTATATATACATAGCTATATGGATGTGAGGAGAGGCAGAGAGAGGGAGACTTCGAACGCGACACTTCGCACGTTGCCGATCCACGTGAACGAAATCGAGAGTGCGCGCATTTGCATGAAAACGGCCGGGAGGCGCGTCCGTCTGCGCTGTAGCGTATATTGAGAGAAAGAAGAAGAAACGCCACGACGACGATGACGACGACAGTGACGGGTTTGGAAGGTCGCACGGTCGTAAAATAAATTCTGGCGCGCCTATAGGACGCGACGTGCGCGTTACGCCGCGACGCAGTGGCGTAATATACGCCGGCATAATCGAAAACATCCTTTTCTTTCCGCGCTTATATATATATGCACGCGTGCCCGCTCGCGTGGCAATGTTTACGTTTCTGGGGGGATTTATGAAAGTTATGGAAAATTTCCGCGGGTTAGAATTGAATCATCGGTTGATTATAGCGTGGAGTGCGAATAGAAGGTGGAAGTTGTACATTTTTTTCTAGAGAGTTTCTTTTGTGAAACACTAAAGTGTCGGTCTGCGCTTACTGTATCGATGGTTTTATTTAATTGCTACGATTAAAAGTAAATAACGTTCGGTATTCGTTTTATTCAACAATAAACATTTCAAATAAATAAAGCAATTACAGACTCAATAACGTTTTTGCAAAATTTTTATGTAAATCGTATCATTTTATAAAGGCGGAGTCAATACGATCATTATTTTATAATTAATCCACAAAGAAAATTGAGTTAATATGTTGACAACATCGTTGTAATAGTTAGTAGCACGTGATTATTTTTTTTCATTGTTTGGTGTCTCTGTGATGAAAGGTTACCTACTGTCATTAAAAAGATATCAATTTTCGAGTAATTATATAAAAACGATATATTTTGCAATTAAGTTGAATCACGGTTGCTTGAAACGTTAGAGTGGTATGTGTTTAAGTTTCCCTTCTAGAAATGTTTACCAAACGTTACTTTATAGTCTCATGTGTCATTTTATTTTCTAATTTTTAAATGAAAATCCGATTAACCGTCAATGACAAAGTTGAAAAACTTAAGTCGAAAGTTCATGAAAAGAAGACATAAAAATGAAAACTGCATCAATTTAGGTTCAAGGTTTCTCGAGTGTCTTCGTGCAATCGTTATAATGAAGTAAGAAAGTCATTTGAATAAGTGGCAAAATTAACACGGCGCCACTAACTCGGCGTCAACAGTCTCTCTCCCTCTCTCACTCTCCTCTTCTCTTCTTTCTTGCCGCTTAATGAAAATCCGTAAGGACAGCTTGTTTATTCTCGAAAAAAGTACGGTTTTACGGCTCATAAAATCTCGGCTTTATTCCAATCTTTTCGCGTAGCATCTTTCATTTTAGCGTCAAAGTAGAATTTGAAAGATCGCTTTTAATAAAGGAAAATGAAACGCAATATTTTCATTAACGCGGACGTCTGAAAATTTGCACTTTGATTTACGTATCGCTGCTGGTGTAAGGATTCGCGCCGCTTGTTAATCAATTTAGACAGTCTACGCAGTTGACCACTTAAAACATATGATGAAAATTCATGAGGACGTTTTAAAGCCGCTTTTATTATGACGAAGTAACTAGGCAATTTCGAATTCACCATCTTACTATTTTTAACACAAATAGTGCCCCATCAGATCGAATAATACTTTTAGCTTTAATTCTTTACTCATTTAACATCTTTTAATTCTTTACTGATTTAACATCTAGCTTGTACAAATTCCACCTGAACCTTCCATCCACAAAAGGATGCCTTTGTGAAATTTTCCCAAGACGT
Organism: Torymus aiolomorphi; assembly: GCA_036365515.1. Lineage (NCBI taxonomy): Eukaryota > Metazoa > Arthropoda > Insecta > Hymenoptera > Torymidae > Torymus > Torymus aiolomorphi. The sequence continues at coordinate 139,205,401 of CM070877.1, forward strand.
CATAATTGAAGTCTGCCTCCGTCTAATAATCCCTTATCTGAACGCTACTGACGCAATTCCCTAAGCGGTCGCTCGCGCTCAAACACATCAAGCGCCCTCGAGGCAAATCCTCTTACCGCACTTTGCTCCCTATAATACACACACACACACACACACACACACACACACACACACACACACACACACACACACACACACACACACACACACACACACACACACACACCCACACCCACACACACACACACACACACACACACCCACACACACACACACACACACACACACACACACACACACACACACACACACACACACACACACCTGCACCTACAAACGCTTTTGCGTGCGAGACAGACGGAGACGTAAACGTGCCGGAGTTTTGCGAGTACAAATTCCATTCCCCCCAACAACTGCACCGCTTGTAATTCCCGGAATGCCTAACTCACGGTTGCCTTTGTATTGTTACAGCAGCGGGGTGCGTGCTCACGGGAGGGCACCCAGTCGAGACGAGAGTACACACGAGATGCCCGGACACCGACAGCCTAGCTCCCTGGAGAGCCTCAGCCTCGGGCGCGTCTGCCAGCTGCTGGACGGCACCTGTCGAAGGCTGCAGGTCCTGTCGCAGGAGACATCCGCCGCCCAGGTGCTGGCCTACACCAAGCAGACCATCCGGCCATACTACGCCAACGCCCTCACTGCCAGGCTGAGGTCGCAGGTCATCGAGGAAACGTCGCGCATGCTCTACGGCCCGTCCAGCGATGGATCAACCCTCATATCCGGCCCGGCGCCATTATACCTACTGGCGCTGCTGCTGGGACACGACATCAGGAAACTTAAGGTGAACCTGTGCTGCTACTACGGATGCAGCCATCAGACCTCGCTGCTCAAGCTCTTGGCCACGGAGGGTGTCGGCCTAGACTCGCTCGAGCTGGCCAGATCGGCGCTACTGCGCCTGGACTGTAAGCTGCTCAAATCGGCGCTACACAGCATGAAGAACCTCCAAAGACTGACACTGAGGAACATCGCGAGCGACGCGGTGCTCCAGGTGGTGGGCAAAGCCTGCCCAAAGCTCATCGTCCTGGACGTCGCCTGTTCCAGGCAGGTAACGGACTCAGGACTGAATCAGCTGCTGCTACATGTTGAGTTCCGTGACAGGGAGCCACATCCGAGGAATCAAGAGTCAACTAGCTGGTCCCGATTGAAGAGTTTGCTGTCCAAGCTGAAGGTCCGTGGCCTCAAGTCGGACAAGAGGGAGAAGCAGGTGTTACTCGACCACTGCGAAAGTCGTACCTTCCTCTGCGACACCCTGCGCGTCCTCAACGTGGCCAACACGAGCGTAACGAGCGCTGGGGTCTTGTTGGCGCTGATGCACGTGCCACAATTGGAATCACTGGCGGAGTACAGTCACATGGGCCGCGTCGTCGAGATTATGAACCGAGGCATCATCGACTTCAAGACGCCGTTTAGTCTGACACAAGCTCGTAGTTGCCGAACGACGCCAGCGCGGCTGGAATTGCTAGCGCAGGCCTGCCCGCGATTAGAGAAGCTACACATATCCGAACCCCACCATCCACCAGAGGGGTTGAGGCTGTTCCCCTACGTCACGTCGCTCAGCGTCCATGGCATTCCCGTGCAGAAGGAGTGGCTGGAGGGCTTCTACGGCTACTTGCGAACAAACGGACAGAATCTGAGAGAGCTAGACTTGCGCATCGCTCAAAGCGAGGTGCCACTGGACATCGACCTCAAGGAGATCTTCTTCTGCTGTCCGAACCTGCGCACGTTCACGAAAGACGGCTCGAATGTCATCTGGTCGCCAGGGCCGGATCCGCCCACGCTCAAGTACCTCAGACGAGTGCAGGTCGGCAGAACAGTGAGCGCCCTAACGATCACCAAGATCCTGTCTCTAGCACCGGAGCTTACCGCCCTTCACGTACACAGCTGCTTCGACCTGACGAATGAGCAGCTAGAGAAGCTCTTGAGTGAACCGCCGAAGCCCAAATCGTATGGGTTGTCCTTGAGACGTCCGGAAGTGCCGGCGCAGCGCAACAGTCTGGTGCAGAACCTCGAGTGCTTCTACATCTACGAGGCGAGCAAGGTCTCGGCTTCCACCGTCTTGAACATGTTCAAGAGCTGTGGCAAGCTGAGAAGGATCGGCAACCTCGCCAACTGGGGCCTCGACTGCGAGGGCGTACGAACGCTTCGCAACACACTGGCCAAGGCCAATCTCGACGTCGACCTGTGCCCCGGCTCGCACTGGTTCTGGAGCGACTGCATTCAATAGCGCTAAAGTTTCACTCGTCCGTGACAAGGACGTGGTTTTAGAACGGAAGCTTCGACTTCACACCTGTTGCTGTTCAATCGGCCTTCTAATTGTGTTCCACCGCGGAAGTTTGCTTGAAGATCGTGGAAATAGTGCGTTTAGTTTGGCTTTGTGGTGGCGATCGAAGCACCAGAAGAAAGCGAAAGTAGTGAATTGAATAATCGATTGTAAGTTATTGTCGAACCCGGTAATCGTTAGAAGATTGTTGTAACGTCAGTTTACATGAAGTATAGTCTTAATCAGTGAACGTAGAGGAAAAACAATATGTATCTGTATATGCTCTTCGAGGAACGATCAAGAAGATAATTGAGTGTGGAAAAAACTGTCAATTCGTTGTCTGACGACTCTCTAGCTGCCATTCGATGTAATATCGTCGCGTTATCCCATATATACATACACACAGATGCAAAGCGGGCTATCGGATTCATCAGTATTATCGATCACTTCGTTGGGGGGGAAGAGAGGGGAATGAAAATTCACACGATAGCCCGCACGTCTGTATGCGCACGCGAATTATATAGGCGCGTAGGAGGAATTTTAATTTCATAATTATACACGCAGGAGCTGGGAGCACAATAGCCCGATCACTCGAACGTGTACATGCGATAATTCCGGGGTGATTCTTTGTGTGGTCCCTACCTCTCGAGATTGCAGTGATGGAAAAAGGGGAAATGTAAAGTCATTAGATGCACTGCGATCTCTCGGACGGGGACGAAATGTATATCGCCGACATTGAGGAAAAAAACTCTCCCAAGGGGAATTATTTTAGCTTTTAAGGCAAATCCTTTTATTATATATGCATCGATCTATGCTTTGAACGATTTAGTGTGTAAGGCGCAGTTTTGTGCATACGTAATGATAAAGCGAAAACATATTGTGTACCTACGTAACTGTATGTAGCTACATAGCGACTAGTTTCTGCATTTATAAATTGAATCCATCGAACCTTCGCAATATTCGTGCCCCCCCTTCCACTTTTGTATAACCAGCATTGAAATGAATAATAACCTTATACATCTGTTCTCCCGTGTCCTTCAAGAATGTTTTTATAACCTAATATTCATTACGCGAATTCCTTTTGTAAAGTATGATGAAGAATAAAAACATTGTAGAAACATACAAAATTGCTTGTTATATTTCATTTAATTTCCACTAACGAATCCCAAAACTGTGCACAAAAAATTACCATCGTAATATCTCCGTACGAGATATATAGAGTGGTGAACTTACCTCTGTCAGACCGTGAGACTGAAGAAGCACGTTGATCAGCTTGGTGTCCGTCTGAAAAATCTTGTACGTCATGTGCAGCTGCTTGGCCGGCGGATCCTCCGGGGGTTCGGCGAGCGCTGAACACCTAGCACAAGTAAATAGAGGTAAATGAAAAGAGACTTAGGTAGGTCGCGTGTCGCGTCTGGATTTGCGTTTGTGAAAATCGAGACTAATAAGGAACTGAGAAAAATACACACTTGAACCGTAGCATCGGCGTCTTGTTGCCGCTCTGGCTGCTCAGCAGCCATTCGTTTGTCTGCACGCCGTTGCCACTGCTGCCGGTGTTTCTCTCTTTCGTTGCGCTGTAAAAAATAATGAGAGCCAGTACAGAGCTTTGATCCGAGACTGGTTTACAGTTACGGTGAATAACGTTAATCATGTTTATTAATTACGTTGTCGGCGTTAAAATTTTATAGCGGAAAGTTCGTAAATCAATTTTACTCATTCGCGTCGCCGAGTTATGTGGATCATTAATAGTTTATTGGTACCGTTGTACTGGTTAACGAGGGTAAACGATTGTTTTTATAAAATAGGTGTAGAAAGATCTGTTTAATTGAATATTAGCTGAGCTTGAGTACTTATAGAATGTTAAGTTTTTTTGTGATTTATTTATGATGAAATAGATTTGGGTCTTGTTAAACGACCGTCAAATATACAATACATTGTTTCAGTGTGTAATTTTTAGATTCGCGCATCTGAATATTTGTCTTGTTTTTGCACCTGACTAAATAAACTATCCTGAACTATATGTACGTATATGCTGCATCAAAATATGATGGTCAAATAGCAAAGGTAAATAAATTTTATGGAAAGAATTGGCAAATTCAAAATATCTTAACTAAAACTGTAAAACAACAAATTAATTGTAACATACATCTGAAAAGAAATTTTTAATTACGTCGTACTGACAAGCCAAATAAAAAGTTCATCTTATAGATTGAGAAAGTCGTTTTAAGAAGATTGAAGTTTGAAGCAGAATTTCAACTTTGTACTTATCGTTTAAGTCAAGTTTTTACTTGTGCTAAAACCTGCGGATTAGCGTAAGCTGTATAAAAAGTAAAAAAGGAGTTTTCTCTTCAGAAAAGTGAAATGACAAGCGTGTAAAATATCTTGCTTCAATAATAAATTGACTTTTAATTCTTCAAAGATAACTTGACTTTCATTATGAAAGTTAAAATTTTGTTTCTATACCAGTAACAGGATTCTCGCAATCAAGCGCTAAAAGTTTTGTATTTTATAAATCAGTTATTACAATGATTTTCAATGTAAATATTGAATTCTTTCATACAATAAAAATATTTTGACGAATCGAATTAGAATTTCTTAAAAGTATGAGCATGAAAATGTGAAATCAAAACAGTACAATAATGCAAAAACTGAAAAAGTATCACGTTATAAATTTGCTAAATTAACAAAATTCTCGTTTTCAATTCACACAGAAACAAGTTACTCAAAATCATCACTATATATTATTTCTCTATTTTTCAATGGATGCAAAAGCCCAAATCAAAATCCCAAACGCGCACTAAACGCCAATCATCATACTGTCGAAAGCGCGCGGAATACCAACGCGAGAAAGGGGTATCCCCGTTGCTCCTCTCCTCGCCTGGCGCGCGCACGTGTTTTTTCAGCGTCACACACCACGCGCTCGCTCGCTTACTCACACACTCTCTCTCCCCACAAATGGATACCACATAACCGAAGAAGGCGGTGGTAGGTAGGTATACGCGAAAAGGAAGAGAGCTATGGCCCCCTCCCGCCCGGCTTTTACGGAAGCGCGCTTTGCATACGGCGAAGGTCTTTGCGAGCGTCGAGAGACGCGGAAAGGAACATACGCGCGCGAAATTTTAATGCTCGCTGAAACGTAACCGAGCGAAATCACGACGCGGTGATTAGCGGCTCGTGCGCTGTTTGCCGGCCTTTTTGAATTTTACAACGCTGCTAGCCCGGGTCCGCTGTGGTTTTTTCGTGATGCTGCAACAACAACGATTTATCGGAAATTCAAATTTTACGGGGGGATCCGTCCGGAAATTGAGAGATAGAGAAACGAGGAAAGGGAGGACGACGATTGCTTATTCGTAAATAGCTTAATAAATCGTTTCGTCGGTCGGGGTTATGAATATTAAGATGTGCGTTTTTTTTTTATTAGTTTGCGGTTAGGTTTGCGGATGTGATTTTGCGATGTAAATACGTTATTTTTTCCTCAAAATTACGACTCTGTGGAAATGTTATGGGTTATTTTTGTACTGTTAAGGCTCGAAAACAAGTTTGCATAATATCTTAATAAATAGATTTAAATGTAAGTTTTAAGGATTATCTACTTTAGCTAAAAATAAAATTTGTTTATAATTGACTAATACTTTCTTTAACGACGTTCACCTACCGTTTTTTTTTTTTTTTGCAAAGCTGACTATACACTTATATCACCAGCGTCAAAAATAACTTCTTAATAGTACTTGTAAAATGTTTTCTTACTGCAACTTAATGGTTTTCTCATATATCTTTACAATGATCTATTCTAGTAAACTGTTCTTATTCAATGAAAATATAAGAAAAAAATATTTTACATAAAATATTGCTAAATATAAAAGAATTATTCTATGTATGTTATACACGATCAAATTTCTTTGGAATCAGAAATATTTTCAACATGCAAAATTGGATTTGTTTCTGCGATATATGTGGAGTATATTATTTACATAATAAAATCACTGCGAATGCCATATTTGGTAAGTTGTACTTTTGTTTATTTCTAATCTCTATATTTCATTTCAATAGATATTATTAATTGTTTATTTCTCTCTATTCATGTAAAGTAAAGTCTTTAAAACAAAAAAACTTTAATACTAAAATACTGTAAGTACCGGCATGAAATATTTCACGCTACAAAAGCCTCCCTACAATTACTATACTATTAAATCATTAACAGCATTCTCGAAAAATCATAAACTTTTCAAGATAAAGTTCAACAGCGCGCGCTTCACAGCCGCACGCGCGTGAAAAACCACATAAAACATTCCAACTTTCTAAAGCACATGCGCGCACGCGTGCTAAAATCTCGCTTCCCTCTCGCTCTCTCATTAACCGAACAAATTGACGCCTATAAGCGAATAAACCGCACACGTACTTATACGCGCGCAACGAGACACGCTCGCGTTGGGTTTGAAAATCAAGCGCTTTCAAATTATTCGATAAGAGCAGAGCGCGCATGCACTCGTGACACAAAGTCATCATTTACACGCCGCTACCACCGCCGCTGATCGATACAGCGCGTATAGCCGGTTGTCGTCGTCGCCGCATAATATACACAAGCGAGTATACGCGAGGCCCCCGGGAGCTAGCGCCGCCGCGGTTGCCGCGTCGGTAACGCCGGCATCTGTCGGGGATAAAAGCGCGGGAATTCCGTCCACCCATCGTCGCCGCGGCGATGTAGGTATACACTCTAATAATAAAAAGTTTTATGAATCGACGAAATGGCTCAATAATGTTGCGGAGCTGATGATGGTGACGGAAACGCAGAGAAGGATTTTCCCGAGCGTCGTCTAAGAGGGGAAACCTGGGAGTGAGAGGATACGGCGAGGGAGAGAGAGGAAGAGAGAAGATCGATCTCAGGTGGTAGAAACTGGTTCCGCCGGTGAGTAATATGCAAAGCGACGGCGGGTCAAGAAACTCGGCGGGTTTTTAACTTTTCCGCCGGTATATGCCAGACAGGCAGGCAGAGCCGCCTATATGTGTGTAGCGCCTATTGGTTTTGCGTGTCTATAGCCTGTCGTGCAGCGAGGCTGACTTTTTAATCTGATTTCAGGAGAGCCGTATTGAGCGCAACTTATCTATATTATATGCGATTTAAAAAATTAATTTGGTTTATTGCTTTTTATAATTGAGTGCTGTTAAATGCATACGTTTTTCTTATTTATTTTTCCAGTTATATTAAAAAATATCGTTTAATTAAAAAAAAAAAGAATCTATTAATAAATTAAAAATATGTTATGAATATTACACAATATATCGCAGTGCCCTTAAATATTGCTAATTTTACTGGAATGGTGAAATTTCAGAGTATAGGTTATCGACCCGTGAGTGTATAAACATTCGCTTCAAAAATCAGATAAATGGCGCCATGACAGGGAGCTATTTTATCTGATTTATTTGTATAATACATGCGCAACTTGCCCAATGAAAAATTCGATAAGGAATACAGGACTATTTTAGATATGCTGAAACGGCAAAGTTGGGAAAGAATTCGACATAACTTTATATTTACATGTTGATAAGTGAAATTCAAACAATTTGACTGAATATTGAGTACTTAGCTCTATTATGTTTTTAACTGTTTAAACGGCAGATAAATTATATTATAAATATTATAATTCATCTTGAATAAATTATTGAAAAGCACAGTAAAAATGTAAAACCATGACTCATATAATAATTTATAGTTACGTACAATTCAATCCCATTCTCATTATAATTATTACATGTCAGTTTCATGTTTAACTTTCTATTATATCAAAAGTACCCAAAATCTAAAAGTCTCTCGCAAGCATCACTCGTCTAATAATATATACAATATAGCTTTCGGTGCAAACGTTGCAACTAAAACTTCGAGACTATAGCTCGTTGCGCTTTCTGTATTGCGGACGCACACGTTCTCTCACTCACCTGTCAGATTTGTCGGGGTTGTGCGGTTTGTGAACGAACGGCTCGAGAGCCTCCTCGCTACTGTTGGACAATTGCGACATGCCGGACAGACTGGAGGACGACATGAGCGCCTGCTTCGAGCGCTTGCTGTTCTCCAATTTTCCGATCGTAATGCTCTTCATCTGCGACAACATTTTGCACCTGCAATCACACGCGAAAGCCACAGAGATTAAAAGAAGAATTTGGTAGAACGAAAATTTGGATAGTGTTTTATATGTGCATGGTTCTAGCGTAAAAACACAATCGTTAGAGAATACGGTTAGAAAATAATTCAACTTAATTCAAATTTATGTGTCGTATAGTTCGATTGCATGATGAAACCTTAGATCAATTGCGTAATCTCCTATATATATATATATATATTATTCATGATAATAAATGAAGTCTTATTCAATAGTCGTACTGACATCTGAGGTCTTTCGCGATGAAAGAGGCACGCTTCATTTATTCCATAAAAATCGTTTGCCCGCATCAACTCATGCGTACTAAAAGTTGTCTAAATAAATTTTCATCTGACAAATGAGACAACTCTACCGTTATAAATAAACTAACGAATCTATTATATAAATAACCACAAAAGATAGAAAAACAACAGAACTACGTTAAATTTGATAAGTCACCATCACCCTCCACTGTTCATGAGCTGTACGCGATTGAAACTTTCTCCGCAACCATAAAATTCTAGTTCGGAAAAACGAGAAAAAAAACTCTCAGGTCACTCCCCATCAAGTGTCTCTGAATCCAGCATCTACCACCATAGCCATTTACCTTTCTCCTCTCTTTTTCCGCGAACTCACGCGCGATCGCCAGCCGCGAGCGCTCGCTTCCGATACATATTATATTACCCACGTGTTCCTCACAGCGCGCCCACGCAAACCTCGCCGCGCGACCGATACGTATCGGACACCAAGGCCACGCGTATATAAGACGCCGAGAGTCGCGAATTACATAAATCGACTTATCAATTCGGTATCGCATGCGGAATGATCGCCATATTCCCATGGAGGTACGTGTATAGGTGGGCGTTGGTGCTGCGCATTATATATATATAATAGGTTTTTTTCTCTTAGCGTCGTTCGTTTGCCGGCGACATTGATGAATTCGCGTCATTGAGTGGCGGATCGTATAAGCAGTCCTAGAGCTGTCTTCAATTTCTCATTTCGATGTGTATAATGTGCGCAGGGTCGGTTTTAAGGTCTAATGATGTGTCTGGGAATTATATGACTATTGTCTGCCGGGAGAGATTTAGTTGCTGTTATTGTTATTGAGCGGTCGTCGTGTATTAAGCTAAAGGGAATCTGTGATGTGTATATGAAAGATCAGTTTTGGCACGAAAATATCATAAATATGAAGACTGTGTATAACGTTTTATAAGGGTATTAAATTCCGAGAATTTCAGAGAATTTTTCATAAAAGACTTTTTGAAAGACACGTATTACAGACCGTTATCCGTTATGATAGTGCCTATCGTTTCGTTTTTTCAAGGTCCATCATCGCATTCTTTTATGATCATTTAAGCTAGGTTCGGGTCTTTATTGAATATATTACAGATGGTCATTTATGCGTTGATGAGCATGATAATATAGGGAATACAGACAATTGCTTTTAACTATATCTTTAGAAATAATGGGCACACGTATTCTAAGAAATTTAAATAAAAATAAAATTCCAATCATATGAACTTTTCAATGTTTTGGTTAGAACATGAATTCAAATATGATAAATCAGTTTAACAAAGGTGTATATGATAAGGCGAACCCATTTCCTTTACAAAGTGACTAACATTCGTTCGTAAACCCGCACACTGCATGAGCTTCTCCGATGTCATCGAAATCCCTCTCGTTATTCCGCACGTCCCATCCGGAAACGATCACAAAGCCAGGCTGTATAAGAAAAACCACGTGTCCGCCGCACACGCAGACAAAGAGGCAGAGCCGACGATCAAGGAACTCCAACTCGGTCAAGCTAACTCTCCCTTGGATCGAACCCTTTCATGCACGCACACACGTGTTAGTTATAAGGTCGTGCACCTATAAGCCGGGCGCGATTCGCCTTGAAATAGCCGTCGTCGCGTATATGAATATACCTATATACGTACAAACGATAGAGCCGTTAAGAAGTAAGAGCCGTCGGCGGTGACGGCGCGCGCTTATTATTTGCCGCATGCGTTTAGTATGCATCACTCGCGCGCACTCGGTGATTTGAATTTTTTTTTCTTTTGCTAGCTGTTTTTAGTGTGCGTGTGTGCGTGTATAGGGGGCGAACGCAAGAATCTTAATGACGCGTTACGTGGCGCTGCGCGTACGGAATCATCGCTTCGGTTTACTTGCTATAGACCTCACTTGCATATAAAGAAATTCTCGATTAGATGGTGCGAAGATCTATAGTATGTATGGGAATATATGATTTTTCTAGTATAATTGAGTAAGGGGTATGCGTTATTGAAAATGAATATATGTTGGTAGATTTGAGTAGACGTGTAAATCAATTTCAGTTGTTTATGGAAGAACAATAATATTTTTAAAAAAATTTTTTAATTTTTTAAAAAAGAAAAAAAAAAGACGTTATTGCGATGAATAATTAATTTTACTGTGGAAACTATATTTAATGCTTCTGTATTTAAATATATACCTTGTTAAGCTTATGGTAATGAGTGTTACTTTATTCATCTCATTTTAATAATTTTAAATCTTAAAATTTTTAGATAAAAATTGTAGCTACAACTCTTATCAATTAATCTATGTATCTACGAATAATTGACTGAATCGCAAATAAAGTAACGCAAGTTTATTTGTCTTTAATGATCAACTTTGTCGAGGTTGAAACAACAATTACACTGTCTATGGTTTTACTGTAACTGTGTGCATATGCAACATAAAAATTGTATGAAAGCAATTGAAGATTGTTCAACGATGACATTGAGCTTACATGCGCTACTTGTTATCGAAATCAATTTTATATACAAGCTCTGTTAAGGCCAGATTTGCTAGATTTGCAATAGTTAAAAATTGTTAGCATTGAAAGGTTCTTCGGATTATACCCTTTTAAACAAATTACAAACTATGATCGAAAAGATAGTTTTTAAAATAGTAATATATTATATTTTCATCTTTTATTTGGAAAATTGGAAAAAAAAATGTTTCTGCATAACACTAAATACGTCATTAAAGGTTGATAATGACAGTAAACCTATTACAGCTTGAACGTCAAAGTAACTTAGTTCTCGTTATCAAAAGTTTAGAAAGTAGTCAAAGAAAGCAAAGACTAGAAGTTTAGTAAATTACTATACTGAGTCACTCGACTGCATAAGGTGAACGAAATTGCAGAAAACTTTCTAAAAAGCCTCTTACAATTTTTGCGAAAATACCAAAAGTCTTCGATAATTATTTTTCAAGCATTTAACCTCGTATACTTTAATGTTATTCATATAGATCTGTATTTAAGTATACCACTTATTAGCAAACAATTTGTTACGAAAACGAGAAAGAACCTAAGTTTACGAGAAATAAATTTAAACGAGGCCTTAACAATCGACCCGTACTTTATCCAACTATACTATGTTTACAATCCATATACAAAAAAAAAGTTTCCCATAGACTTATATCTATGTACGTAAAAAGTATTTTCCAAATACAATGCAATTAAAATTAAAATAAAATTCGAATAAATACAGCATTAAACGACAACTAATGTGACACTTTATATCATCAACAAAGCTAACCTCACTCCACATAACCTAATTAAGATTCCCCCAAAGCACACATATCCCCGCGCGCTTGGCCAACCTTCGTGCGCGCGTAGCCGTGAACTAACGCGTCAACTCGGCAAAGTAAACCACTGCTATACTAACGCCGATTGTTTCCGTCACACAATCACCACCACCAGCACCGCCGCACCGCCACCAGCAGCAGCTCCATATTTTCGCGCGTGCACGCGAAACGTCGCTCCTTAATTACACAGTCCATCCGACTCGAAATGAATCAGACTCTCTGCGCCGCGCGACATTTCCATGAATTTTAATCAATTTGATCGAGCCTCGGCATACATTAAACGTACGACTCGGAAGCCACTGCTGCTGCTGCTGCTGTTGTTGCTACTATACTACGCGGCGAAAGAAACGCGTGATTCACGCGGGAGGTCCGCGCGCGCGCGCGGGTGCGGTTTTATCAGGCGTATCACGCGCGCTACCTCGACGTTGTCGTCCCGACGGCGAGCACCGGTCACGCACACGCGCTCTATGTCCGGAATTCACGTGGCCGGGCGAAAAAAGACCCGCGGCCGGCGTACTTACGGTACCTTTGCCAGCGCCGTTTTTTCGTATAAGATTGATATATATATATATATATATATATATATATATATATATATATATATATATATATATATATATATATATATATATATATATATATATATATATATATATATAACGCGCGGTAAGTGAACTGTAAGTGGATGGGCGGCGAGTATGGCGCGCGGCGGTATTGTAAGTTCTCGGTACATTTAACCGAATGCTTAGGGGGAGATTAAGCGGCACTGCGAAACAAGAAAGTCGCTTGGCTTTTTGCAAGGAATTCGCTACGCCGTGTCTTGGACGAGAGCGTTGTTCGTTCGCTTTTATAGGTTCTTTTTTTATCGAATCGTGTAGTTTTGTTTTCTATTTCGTATGTTCGGTCAGATGTTAAATGGTTAAGAATGCTAGTCCATTATAGTTCTATAAATATTTAATTATCTCTAATTGTTTATTTATATAGTATTTTTTAATTTATGAAATGCTTATAAAACTAAATGTTAAGAATTTACAGTAACCTTCTGATATGAAAACAAAAACTAGTTTTTATAATTGCTAATAGTAACTTTTGTCAAATTTTATCAGTTGAATGTAGGTGTAACAGTTTCTAAGGCAATAATTCCAAAACGTCTTTACTTGATATGCTTCTGCGTAGCAAAATTATTAACCTAGTATCGGTATACAGAACATAAATTTTTCATCAATATCTTTTGAATTGAGATTTCCTTAGCGTGCAAATGAGGAAGTATAGTACAGCGTTGGCGTTCGTGCGTGAACGGCGAGATCGACTATATATAGGCGCGAACAATGAACTCCGAAGATATCGAAGGATTGCGCCCCATCGGCTCGGACGTATTATAAAGTAAGTACGCGTCGCGTGTTCCGGAAAGGCGAAAAAGGCGTTTCTCCATGAAAATTGAATGATGCCGTGTATCTGCTGAACTGGCGCATGAGTAGTGTGTACAACCTTGCTTGGTATGCGAGCGTTACAAAGAAAAAGCGCGAAATTTGAATTTTAAAGAGGATACGCTCTGACTCTCTATGCAGAGAAAAATCTCTCATATTCACAGCTGCTCCGGGCATTTTTTTATGGCAGTCAACTTTGTAGAATTGCCGTTTGTTACTTTCCGAGCTATCTAGATAAATACTTCAGTGCAGAGAAAATAACTCGCGGAGAAAAATATGAAAAAGAGTATGAAAATTTTTATCATCGTTTTTATACGAAACGAAATAAAATTTGTTAAATATAAGAATAATTATTTCTACGTTACTGTTTTTTAAATAGCTAAATTGGGTTAAGATTTTTTATAATAAATTTGCTAGATATTACAAATATATGGTAACAACATTGTTAATAATATTATTGCTAAGAAAGATAAAAGAATATACGTTAGTAATTAATGTGAAGAATTAATTCTATTAATGTTGCTTTAATAAAAACAGAGTCTTTCATAGTAAAAGTAATAAGTTAGCACGTGTGAGGAAGTAAATTATTTATAGGATCGCATGTTTTTCAATTTTAGTCTTGTATGAAAAACCAACATTTTACCTAAATGCAAATGTATGATATTATAACAGGTTGTCCACAAGATGTCTTCTTACTTCAATATTAACAAAAATTTGTTTTAACCTATATTAACGAATATATAGGTATTTTCATGTCTTTTCTTCAATTATAGCATTTACAAATTTCCATCGCGTAAATTATCTACCCTAGTTAAGAACCGTTCAAACCTATATACTCACTCACACCTTACCAACATATATAACACGTGCTCACGCGAACAGCAACGACTCGCGGCAAAATTCAGGCGGCTGTCAGTCGCGGCTTCCTTTCCCCATACGAAAACAACCTGAAAGTGTCGTCGCGCGCGTAAGCAGCCGTGGCCGTCTCAAAATTTCCCGTTGTTATCACGTCCCAATTAACCGCAATAAACCTTCCCTGAAAAACCGATAAAAAAAACAACAAAGAGCTTTTCCGATAAAAATCAATACACACACACATATACACACAAGAGGTGCGGGTGAAAAATGCCTGTTGCCGCGCAATGAGCCGACATGGAGTCCAGCTGCGAGAGCGAGAGCGACAACGGCAACGAGCCCGACGAGTACACCTACACGATCGTGACGCGGAGTGTGGCCAGGAGGCGACTCCGCTGGCTGCAACAGCGTCAGCAGCAGCAGCAGGTGAAGCAGCGGAAGCGGAAGAAGCGCACGAAAGCTGAGGACTGGGAGGAGGCGAGGAAACGTACGAGGCTGCAGTGTAGGCCCGGGCTCATGTCGCTGCCGAGCGAGATTCACCTCGTGATACTCGCCTTCCTCGGCGCCCAGGATCTCAACGCGATGAGGAAGGTGTCGAGGTACTTCGGCGACATCGTGCGCGACCCGACCTTGTGGAAGGACTACGAGGTTAATGCCCAATGAGATTTTATCGTTCTTTGCGTACGATAGTGTGTGTAATATGCGTAATAGTCTATTTAGAATAATATTTCTTTCGTTAACTTTCATTTGTAATATTTGAGTGTTATATCTATGTATAAATATTTCAGTAAAATTCTATGTGTTAAGTTTGTTATGAAGACGTATTTCTACTTATTTATATTACGCACATACTAATAATGCTAGAATTTGATTATGTAATTGCTTCTTGTGTAAATCGTTAACGTAATGAATTTTGTTTATTTATTTCTATATAAAGGCTGTAAAAATCGTTATAAGTATTACTACGTTTTATATGAATTTTACAGTTTATATAAATATACCGTGCTAATGAGTAATGTGTAATTAAGAAATTAAATTATAAGTTATGTGTTACTATGCAGGTTTCAGACAATGATATGTCTACGGCTGATATAATCAATGATTTGAAGAGGATGCCACTATTGAAGAAAATTAACATAAATAGCAGACTTGATTGCGATTATATTTTAAGGCAAATATCGCTATCGAACAGAAACTTGGAAGAGCTCTACATATTCAATTGCACAGGTAAATATTAAAATATTATCTTTACTGTTTTATTGGATAACGATTTTAATTATGAGTTAATACTCTACTTTTTTTAAAGTATAATTTTATGTATAGAAATTGACCATCAATCATTCTATCCAATTTCTTGATTTAAAACAATGAAATTAAATAAACTTAATGAAAAGTTAATCCGCGCTTGAATTCTAGCAGCGATCGCCTCTGAAAATAGAAGCTATTTTTATGTGACGCCATATTGTTCTATTATTGCTCCCATGCCCAGCAAAATAATCTCTGCTTAAATATTGAAATAATAACTAAGAATACCAGAAAATCTTTATCTCTACAATAATGATGCAAAAAGAGTAAAATTAGCCCTACATGAAAGAAACGTACATTTAGAAAGCCTTTTAGGTATATGTTTCTACGAAAAATAAATCAACAATGAAACGCTTCGAAAGCAAAAGTTAAACTAACGACGCGTAAGATCGAGCTCGAAGCGCGCCTGGCCATATAGCCCAAAGTCTCATCAATAATAACCCACCCTAAATTATTCTCTCTCTCTGCCTCTCTCCCACACTTTCGCAGGCTCATCGCCGAGCCTATACCTGCGCTCGGCCTACCTCACGCGCATCGTCGAGCGCTGCAGTCGCCTCCACACCGTAAGCGTCTACGGCATGCGCTTCCGCGGTCTCAAGTTCTACCGGCTGCTCGGCGAGGTGGTGGGTCCGCGGTTGCGCGCCCTCCTCGCGCCCATAATGCCCGCCCAGTTCGAGACGTTCGCCCGGCATCTGAGACACGTCGCCGAGAAGGACAGAGAGCTGATTGGCGCGCTGAGCCGGCACAGGGCGCGCAAGGACTGGTCGTACCTGCAGTACAGCAGGCCCGAGAGGCAGGAGCAGCCGAGCGTCGTGCTCATCAGTTATTACGTGGACGAGGAGAACCACGTGCATCTACCCATACAGAGCCTCGCCATCGAGACGACGATCGAAAGTAGTAGTTGAGGCCCGTGAGGCGGCGACGCGCAGGGTCGACAAATTTTTTTTTTTTCGCGTAACTTTTCCGATCTGCGTCTATTTTGAGACGCTGGTTTGTAATTCGTACATTGATTTTTCCTTTCGATGGATCAAAACGTCGCCGAATGTCATTGAATTGTCGCTAAATTATGTCCTGGTATTTTTATATAGGAGTTTGTTTTATCGTGATACATGGTTGTTTTGTTTTCGTACTTTGAGATATTTTTTTTAAAAGTATAACAGTGTCAGCATGAAATTTGTAATAAATAGTCTTATATCATATAATTTGATTGTCGTAGAATTATTTTTATGCAGAAGTTATATTGTGCATCGTCAATTATACTAAGTTATATACTAAGTTCATTAATTTAATTTTACACTACAAGTTTATTTGTGATTAATCTAAAATCAATTAACTTTTCAAAAGTTAAATGAATTTCAGCTAAACTGTGGCTAACTCGAGTAATAAGTATAATTTGAAGAAAAGGTATCGAGGAATTCCTTAAATAGAATGTTTTAAAAATAGACTTGCACTTTTATAACGTTTTTATTCTACTTTTGTCTATTCGTGATAAACTACTTGCGTTAAATTCAGTGCAATATTTAACAATGCATATCTCGCGAACGGGCCGGAAAGTGGGACGAAAAAATTAAGTTGTGAAATTGCATCTGTCACGCCAAACAAAAAAATTAAGAGCGTTTCCTCAAAAGGCTAAATGAACTTGGACTCATTCACTATCTCTCTGTTCAATCGATAAAAAGAAAATACATGCAACACACGCTACTAATTTCACTAATGCCCTTTGGTATCGAACATTTTTAATTAATTACTTTCAACTCAAAACATTAATTAACGCGTCTCTACAAACGTATCGCACACTTGGTGGGTTGGATTACCGAGAAATTGAATCTGTCTATTTACTCTCTATTTATTTCACGTTAGGATCATGACTCGGGTCTATTATTTCATGTACAGAAACTTTGTCACTTTTGTAATGAAATAGAAGAGAAATACCTTCAAAGTTTGCCTTTAGTTCCATTTAATAATTTATCTCCTTTGGAGAATTCATCTGTCCCAGTGAATTAAGGGGTTCCATACAGTTTTAATTTAATTTGCTCGTAGACAGCCTTTTGAATAACTCAAAGAGACAGGGAGAGTACTTGGCACGAAAATATTAATATTTTATAGGTCTGGGTAAAGTTACACCGCAAGTTATTTTTGTAATAAATACATTATTAAATCAGAATTTTCTGCGAGCTCTTTCTTTTGCATTTGACCAGTACACTAGTACAGGAATAATAAAAGATTGATTGTGAAGCAATGAGCGAAATTAAGCACAGAAAGCTTAAGTGTATACTTCATTCTAAGTTAACGTATATCTGGTTCATTCCTTTAACTATAAGTTTAAATTACCTACATTCTAATCACATGTCGTATATATTTATAGCCACCGTTGCCCCACATCAAATATACATAATCGACTATTCTTATACACAAACTAGTGACATTGTTTTGCAACAAGTTACTCGGCGATTTACATTTCTGGTTTATAACGAATTCACGCATAAATCCGATTCCCTAACGGAAAACTTGCACAAACCTTTAGCACCTTCTCTCCTATATTATTCATAAATTTTCATAAATTCTTCAATATTCTTCCGTACCCACGTCCTGTACACTTTCACAAGACCACGCGTGTATATTATTACATCACACTGCTCCGCAACGCGCGCACCGCGATAAATAGCCGCGAAAAAAACAAACATTGACTCGCGCACACGTACGCGCGCTTTGAAACTCCCCAGCGTACTAATTTCATCGACACCTTGAAAAAGGAACAGCCTGCTTGGGCGTCTGGACGGGGAAGTTGAAAAATCCAGAGGCACGCGCTTGCGTAGGAGGAGCGTACGCACGCCTGGAAGAACGACGCCGCATAACGAGAAGAGAGAGAGAGAGAGAGAGAGAGAGAGAGAGAGAGAGAGAGAGAGAGAGAGAGAGAGAGAGAGAGAGAGAGAGAGAGAGAGAGAGAGAGAGAGAGAGAGAGAGAGAGAGAGAGAGAGAGAGAGAGAGAGAGAGAGAGAGAGAGAGAGCCTGAGGCGAGCACGACGGGAAAATGAAAAGGGATGTGCGAGGGAAAGAGTTTGCGGTAATGCCAACTGCGAAATTAGTCGTCGCTTGGAGTTAGACTTGTTCCCTGTTCTCATGAAAGCTATAGTTTTCAGTCGGGAACGAGTCAATTTTTCAAATTTCACCGAGCATCAGCCGTTGGAAATTTTCACGACGGCAATGGTTGCTGGCTTTATTATTAGAAATGGAATATTTCTTAAAATTTGGAGATATTTATACTGAATTATAAATGCCAAATAATAAAGCGAAAATATACAAAATGGCGCGAATTTCAAAGGCGAGTGCAAGTTTACTGGTTTAACTTATTCAAAATTATAATCATTTTTCTAGGTCATTTTCATTTTTGATTATAAACCTTGTGTAAAGGTGGAAAAATCAAGAAAGCCATTCCTGCAAGTACTACTGGTCGGTGAATGTAAAGCTCCAACGTCGTTAATTCAGTAAGAAGCAATTTGCATTTAAATAAAGTATGCTACTAACTTCGTAGTGGTTACTATTTCAGAGCAAAGAAACAGATTTATCGGCTTAAAATTCGTGTGTATAAATAGCATGTAAAGAGAAATAAACCTTACATATTGAGAAAAAAAATCAAACTCGTTAGTTGTAAACAAATATATCAACCTTGGACATATTTTAATTTATCGGTCTATTTACACATCTCTACCATATCGCTTATGTAAAACGAATAAATACTCAAGAAAGAACGGTAGCGCGCCCTGCAATTATTCAATTATATCAAAAGATTGTAAAAGTGGAATAAAGAGCACGAGGTTATTACGTAAATGATGGTCGATTTCTCCATCACGTATACAGTAATTGATGTAATTTGGAAAAACTTTTTTCAGTTTCATAAAAGCGCAATTTTATTTTTACTGCCCAGTAACACGTTTTTTCTCAGGCAGGTCATAATATGTATATTTATTTGGTTCTAGAAGTCAAGTTATATTAAATGTAAATGAAAAATCAAATAGTGAAAATGTAAAATCTTATTAATATTTAATCTCTTAAACATACACTAAAATCCGTCAACTACCGACTTTTATGTTGGAATCAAATGATGAAATGAAGAATTTAAACACTGCACAAACTTGAAAATCTTTTATATAACTGTTCTAGTGATATTTTTTTCGTTTTTCATGACACGGTGAACTTGGCGTTGTACCAGCCGACGTTAGCATTATAAGAATAAGAAAGCTTTTGGAAGCCTGCCTGTTCTAGCCATTCGCGTATCTATTATCTTTCATTCAAGTGCACACTTACATATATTTTACTGAAGAATCAATTTCGTTACTAATGAAACAAGAGGTTTAATTAAAACTTTTAAATGAGCTGCATTATATTTCCGAAACTCTGGAGAATGATTGATAAAATTCATTTAATTGTGAATATAAACTGTTGATGATCTAAATAAACTGAGAACCTTTCGCCAAGTTTTTATAATAATAACCAACGGCAAAATTACATCACCATAACTCCACTGGTTTTAAAAAGCAACGACCAATCGATTCCCACCAAGTCATTTATAATGTCTGAAAATTCCGTCGAATTAAAGCCCGCTAAGGAGCGCTATTACGCGGCAAGATTCTCAACCTAAAAAGCACCACGAGCATCCTTGCGCACAATCTAGTTCACGAACGCCGCGACGCTGCCTCTGAAAGCGATGATTTTTCTTTATTCTTCGAATTTTCGCGGAGTCAGAGGCACACATGTACATTCACATGTACACATATACCTACACGGCTCGTACGTCGCAGCCTTTTCGGGAGAGGGAAAAAATCTATTTCGCAGAGGTAAATTTGGCCGCCCGCGCGCCGCGAGCATCACGATGAATTCATATATATATACATGTATATCTGCAGACTGCGCCAGTGAAGCTATCCATTTTTCTCGTTTTTAGAAGCGTCTGTGCGCGAATGTGTGTGTGTGTAGCTATGTATGTGTGGAGCTTTTGTGTCGGGCCGATGCGGTTGCGGTTGGGGAGATGAAATTTTTGTTTTCTTTTGGTCATGTGCACAATTGCCGCGATTTCGTTTATCCGAGCGCGAAAACGTGATTAAGGGTAATGCGAACAGTGAAGTGTGAAATTGTCGTAATTAAACTTTTTATTAATATAAAAAGTAAGATTAACGTAAAATGTATAAATGTGATTCATATTTTTAAGTTTAAAAATATTAAATTACATTGCGTTCTTATTTAATATAAGAAAATACATTTATAGTTGAAAATACTTGAAATATCAGTACCACGCTTCAGCGAAAAAAGGAATTTCCCCTATAGTATTATACGACCGTCTATTATTTCAAGAATTTCATAAGTGAAAAAAAATTAGGGAATAAAATATTGTGGAACCTCATTCAAAAATGATTATTTGGAGCGTTAGTAAAGAGCTATTAGTAAATAAATATTTATTCTTTACTTGATTCGATGTTTTACAATTCAATATACGAAAAAATAAAAGACAAATACAAATTATAATGCAATAAACATCTGCTTACGCTATTCAGGGCAATACTATAAAAATTTACACAACGTTCACAGGTGTAAAAATGAAAAAAAAAAAAAACACAATTATTTTATTTAAAAAAAATAAAAGTTCAAAGGACCGAATGCAGAAATATTTATTGCACATGCTTCTTTCTTCGTTCTTGCATATATGTAACAGTTACGAATTCCAAAAGGAATATTTTCAAAGCAAAGCAGCAGCCTCGCTCGGCACTCCATTCATCGGCGAGAAGCGAAAGGAATTTTCGTCATCCCGTCGTCGAGCGGTGCGCGCGCGCGCGCGCACATAAACGTAAGAAAACTCCTTAATGCAAATAAGCGGCGAACTTTTGTAATATATGGACGTACGACGTAAAGGCGCTCGCGAGACCATTATTCCGAGACACGAAGGGACGAGGATGGGAGGTTGCGTTGTTGTATATAGCTGCGCTTCAAAGTTCGTGCCCTTGCACAACTTCTTTGGAGGTTGGAGTCTCGCAAATTAGACGTAGAAAAAATGTGTTTTTATTCTCTTTCAATAGTTTTAGCATATACGTATAATGTATTGAAAAATTATGATTATCATATTTAAATATGGATAAATTTTATTCAATCCGACGTTTATCGCGAATAAATCGTTTATTGTTAAAAATATTTACAACATCATACCAATTATAATGTTAAAATAATGTTTAAAAAGCTTGCGTGTTATTAAAAAATTTTATATCTTACAATTTTAAAAAGAATTAACCTATAATATGATAGGAAAATAAAGGGTCGATACTTCTAAAAATAAATAGAATTTCATTTCTATAATAAAAACTTGCAAACTTTTTACTAAAGAGAAAACGCTACAGCGTTAACCTCTGTCTGTGTGTGTGTGTGTGTATGCGTGCGTGCGTGCGTGTATGTGTGTGTGTGTGTGTGTGTGTGTGCTCGCGCGTGTGTGCGTGTGTGGGTGTGGGTGTTTATATATTACACGTATAAAGAAATTTTAAGCTTTTTATCTAAAAGCGTGCACGCGTGAAAACTAAGAAAAAAAATGTTGTTTTCAAGTTCAAAACCAAGTTTCCAATATCGACCACTATATCTTCGAAAATTTCGCAACTCTTCCACCGTAATCCCCAACTAAATGCATGCAAAGCAGCGGCGGCGGCAGCAGCAGTGGCGCAAATTTTCAATTCCTCTGAGCGTACGAGGCGTTAATTAAAAGTCGATCCAGCCGGTGAGCACGCGACAATGGCCTGGCGAGCTCGCGCGCCGCTATTATTTCCTCGTTATTGCATAATCCCACGCTAGACGGCCGGAATGGTCGAACTTTCTAAAGGATAACCGCTTTATCGCATTGGCAAGAGTTGCGCGCAACCGTGAGCCGCTCGATTTCAGTGTAACACCGGTGAGCGTGCGCGCGGCTTGTAATTCCGAATTAATTGGCATAATCGCCGAGGATCTATGACTCTGTCGATGTTTCCACTTGGCCGTATAGGTGCACGTCGTTTTTTCGCGGAGAAGGAGAGATTAGATGTTTCCGTAGTCTCGGCAAAGAAGCACGTTGTTATTGCAACGCTGATTACCGTGGTGGAGGTGTGTATTTTAGACGGGTTCGCGGGGTAGGGTCATTAGCTCTTTATGAATCACTGGTCTGTTAAGATGCAAGAATGATTAATTACTGTAGTTTACGCGGAAACGTGTGTTTTTGTAATTAATGGCGGGATGGGGTATTTAGGTTGTTTATTGGATAATGTCAAGTTAAAATTTGATAACCCCGACACATTTACAGTATAATAAGTATTCAAAAATAAGGTCAGCCATTTTTTTGAAACGATATTTTGCTACAAAACGTACTAATGAATTTGCTAATTAAATTAGAATTATTGCATTATTGTATATTATGAAAACAATATTGCATCAATTTTAAATAAACGATACTTAAGATTTTTGAATACGTTAATATTCCTTCTCAATCAAAGATTTTAAAAATTCTCTAATCTAGTAATCAAAAGATTTATTAAACAATTCTCAACCTACCCAAGCGTACACGAAATTTCCAATCAGACGAAATCAACGACGATGTAATCATGCCCTATCATAACGAACTAATAAAAGCTCTAACGAACTTCGACACTGACATTCATTCCCGCGAAATCCGTAAATTCGCCCCCACGCGATATCACAGCAAATCGCCAGCAAACAGCTATAGCTGTTCCTGATATATGGGGAAGGGCAACCGACAACCAGTCATGAACAAGGGCAAAACCGACAAAAAAGGCACAACAATCCTCTTCGACCGCGCGTTAATTAAACTTTTTCCCCTCGCTAATTAAACTCTCCTCCGCTGCTCCACACGCGCAACATAAAAAAACAATCCATGAAATACAGTACCTGTATATGTATATATATAGAGAGAGAAAGAAACCACCCGCATGCGCGCGTGCGCAATTAAGCCAATGGAACTGTTAGAGCACGTCGGACGCGCGGGCTTATCGCGAGGCAATAATCGGGCGCACGCGAGTGCGGAGCCCGCCGATCGGCATGCCGATCACGAACGTCTTTAGGCGAAGGCGCGCGGACGCTGGCGATAATGGATGTGGGTATACGCTATAGGCCGTGCCCGATCCGTTAGGTTAGGCGAATAGAGTTCAGTCACATTTGGTATACCTACGCGTGCGGACTTTTCCGTGTATTGGCCCGCCGAGGTGCGGATTTGACGATGGCGTGATGCGAGAAGTGGGTAATCGGGGATGGAAGATGCTTATCTGCGTGGGCTTGTATATGTGCGCGAGGTTTGCGGAAATTCGGGGGCGGGGGTGTTGTGTTGGGGCTGGATTTTCATGATGTAATAGTGTAGGTGGTAGCCCTGGTAGAAATTCATCTATATGAAATGGCCAAGAAGTTAGAAAATAGCTAGTAAAACTGGCTAATTAATGGCTATGATGAAACGATTTTTCGACCATTATTTGCCTATTTCTTAGATTGATGTCAAAATAAAATATTCGTATTTGATTTTCTTACTAATTCTATCGTATATGAAAGAGCATTCAAGTGCATTGGATGGCTTACTAAAATATAAATAAATAACATTAACTAAAAAATTATTTGTTGTACTCCTTCTATGAATAATTCAGCAAAACTTTTATTTCTCCATCTGATTCTGCCTGTTTCACTCCTTGTCATAATAGCAAGCCTTCTACTAGCCATTTCCAGAGTAAAAAAACTGATCAGTTTTAATACCTTTAAAATACGCAAGAACAAGCTTGTGCTTGTCTTCGAAAAACTCACTATTTTTCAATCTATTAAATGGCCAAATAACGGAGAAAAAGCGTTTCATCAGGAGCTAGAAACTGGACAAGAGAAATTCTTATTTTATAGCAAGTTTCTAAAATAAATAGTCAGTTATTAGTTATAAAATGTTTTGGATTTCCACCAGGGAGATGGATCAGATGGTTATGATATAGAGGGGTAAGGATGGTAGCAGATTGCGGTGAATTTGAATGTTGTTTTTAGAAATATTGGATTTAATATAATGTTTGATTGAAATTGTCAGATATAAGATTTCATGTATTATTTTTTAATTAATAATTATAACTATAGGTAATGATGAGTAATGTGATATGTGTTGTAGTGTTTTGTATTGTATAAAGGGTGATATTTTTAACGTTATTTTATATTATAAATTTATTGAATAACCTTCGATAGAAATCTTAACAATATAATGCTTTAAAATAGACAAAGAATTCAATCAATAGTCAGATTGAGATTTTGCAGAGTTCAGCAATTCAAAGTTCATTGTAAAGGCTTGTGATAGATGGAGGCTTGTTACATCTAGAGCCTTTGTATACAAAAAACTACAGCTTTGGAAGTGATGTTTTAGTCTAGCGCTTTTGTTAATCATACTGCATTCTTTTCTTATTGCTACGAAAATGTAGTCTCACAATAAATGTGATAATATCAAATTTTTGTTTTAAATAAAATATTAAATACCTATAGCAACTTTGTTAAAAATGAGAATATTTGATACTAAAGGGAAGAAATCCTAACGAAAAATAAAAACTCATGTTATGGATATTTTTAATTTTACTGAAATTTCCAAAAAACCTTTCTTTCAATTTTTTCAAAAAGAAAATAAAACTACAAAAGTCGTATCTTTTTACTTCACTTTTTCAGAATAAAAAATACTATATGATTATGCTGTTTAAATTTAAGCGAAAATTGCACCGATAAATTATTAAGATCCGCAGCTCCAATTTTCTGAATAATTTAGTACACATTATTCGTTCACTTTTTACAAGAACTTATTATCAGTTTATTATAAAAAAGATATAAAAAAAATATTTCTTTCTAAAAAACGTTGTTTACTATTACAGACTTTTCCAAATTGACAATGTTCATCGTTAATATAGGTACTTTCATTCTCTTAAACGCGTTATATATATATATATATATATATATATATATCTTTTAATTCATATTGAATAAAAAGCCAACAGGGCCAACGCCACCTCAATCGGTGCTGCGATCGACATCTTAACTAATTCCTCGAAAGTTAATAGCGTTAAAAAAAGGATACCAACCAAAAAACGCCCCCAACTTTTACTCTTCTTGACATTGAGAATTCGCGAAAACAACTCTTACTCTAGTATACACTCGTGGCAATAAATCGATCAATCTCCGGCTGCGCTAATAACCCGCCGACCGAATTCCCGGCACGTTCACACTCTTAATCGCGAATGCTCAAGCTGCAGTCTCCGCGTGGATATGCCGGAAAACGCGCATCGCGCTTCCGACTTGCACAACGTGTGTGCGCGCCCGACACCGCGGGAGGTATCCTCTCGGAACGCACTGCATATATATATACGTATGTGCAAGCGAGCCAAGAAACGCCCGTCGTCGTCGGCTAATTGGGTCAGTAACTATACGTGTATATAGCTACTACTCTCTCGCGCCTACACGCGCGCGCTTGCGTCGAAACCGAAAACGCACGAGAGCGGGAACGCCGCGCGAGACACGCGAGAGCGAGAGTATAAGTGGTACAGTATATATTTGCATGCTCGCTGGCAACGCGAGCATTGCGCGATTCGCGTCGCGCCTGGTCTCTCGTTCTTTTCTTTCGCTTCTACTTACTCCCTCTGTTCGTACTGATCCCTGCCATAGGCGAGAACGCGATAAGAGGGCTGCGGAGTTGAGGTTCCAGTCGCGTTTCGAACGTGATACACCACTTCTTATCGCCGCGCACGGCCTCGTTTCTCATGTGCACTACAGGTGGTGGTGGTGGTGATTGTGTGTATATACCTTGCGCGCGGAGGAAACGATCGCGTGGTTTAGTATGTACGTACCGTGCGCGGTAAGATCTCGGGCTCGAGCGAGCGTATATATATATATATATACGGATGGTATGGACGGAATCGGAATGATCTGCGCTAGCTGCCCGAGGAAAATTGAGTGGAAGGGGTTGTTAAGTCTGTACGACCGTTAGCCCATATGCATGCGAAAATGAAAATTACGGATTTTTGAGCGACTCCCGTAGCGCACGCGAGGCGAATTCATCATGCTAGCCGTCTGTGTTTGCATAGCGATTGTTTATTTTTTGCTTTTGAGAGATATAAGTATTCTTTTAGACCGATTTTACCATTTTTTGTTTTTTTTGTTTTTTATTTTCAAGTGGGCCATTTCTATTGCTTATTTCTGTTGTAGATGAGAATTGCACAGTGCATGCCGCAGATGTGAAGTACTGATGCTATAAATACGAGAGAAAATTGGAGAAGCGATGCATCATCGTGATATGTTTCGCCTGGAAAGTGGATTTCAACGTTTGAGAGGTAAATTTAATTATAAAAAGTGGTATTATGTATTGGACTGTATAGTTTTACGTATAATATATTTAACTTTCTGAATTATAGTTGTTATTATTTATTGTTATTACTATCTTTATATAGATTTTAAAATTTAGAATTGATAAGAGTGTGATAATTATGAAATAAAATAACATAATATTACATTGAATATTAATTTGTTATTCGTTTATTTTATTAGTTTTAATTTTACAGAACTATTGTCAATGGATACAAGAAATGATCGATATATATAATAATATATATATAACGAATTTAGTATTCACGTAATCGAAATTGATTGCATTGATAATACTTTAACCATTATTAATCAACTTGTTCTTAGATGCATGCACGTCATAACATATGCTACTAAAAATAGATTAAATGTGTAACTACTAATTTTTTCTAAGATGGAAATAAAGATTGACACAACATTAGCAAACATTAACCCAGTTATTTCAAAATAGGTAATATGATCAATACTACTATAAATGTGAATAATAAATATAATAGCACAAATATATAATTATTTTATTATTGTTTGAAAAATTATATCCCTTTAAAACACTTTATTTACAATAAGAAATACATAATTTTAACTTAAATATTCACATATTATAATAATGTTAAAATCTATGCTTCATAATGTAAACGGCTGATTGTTTATGCTTCATTAAGAAACAACACTACTTATGTAGTTTTTAAAAAAGTGTATTTATAACTCTATCTTTATTAGATTAATCACAGACTTGGAGAACAGCTTAAATGTATGTAAAGAACCCGATGACATTAGAATACAGTTCATGGTTATGATAGGAATTGTCTATAGCACTGGATCGAAAAGGTAAGCAGCGTGTTATTGACCCAAAAAGTGATGGTCATGAGCAGAACAATTTTATTGTTAAGTAAAGTTAATAATACGTAGAGATGGAATGAAAAATTAACATTTCGTAGTAAAGTTATTCGTTTTTGATTAATACTATTGGTAATAATATTACTAACAAAAGAATCATCAATCACTGTTCAGTAAAAAAATCCATCCATAATTATTCAAATCACATTTTAATCACTCGATAACTGAATCACTGGCACTTCTAAATCAAACCGAACCTCGCGAGGCTCCGAAAGCTCTCCTTCCTTCCTCCAACAAAGCACCTCGTCATTTCCTCCGCCTTCTCATTTCTCCAAGCTCTTAATTTTTCTCCACCGGCCGCCTACCTATCACCTCAAAATCGCCGGCCAATCATCGGGGCATTATGCAAACGGCGTCGTCGCTTTAGAGCCACGAGGCGTCGCCGGCTGCGCTTGCTATTATTATCTATGCAAATGGCCCTCGCGCGCGACCGGGTGAGGGACAGCTTCGGGGCGGCGACGACGTCTTCATTCACGCGCCGTGGTCGCAACAACAGGTCTTTCCGACGACGCGTTTCTCCTTAGCCTTAAACGGCCCTCTAGACTGTCATTTGTCAACTCTCGAGGCGATCGCGTGAGCGTATACGTGCGGATCATCGGAGCAGACGGCCGGAGTAGGTATAGGTGCGCTCGGCCGGATTCCCGGCTAAATAGCAAAGGAGCAAGTAAACCAGATCGGCATGCCACTGTGCAGCCGAAGTGAAAGCCGTCGCTCGCCGATGACGGCTTCATTGGAATGTGCCGAAAAAGTTGCGCAAACGCTGCTACACGGGCCGCGCCAGGTGATAAAGTGCTGATGCTGCCTTTAAATGGAGTTTTATGGCGCGTTATCTGCGAGCGAGCGAGCGACGCTCATTGAAAGCGACTTTATTTGATGTTGCTCAACTTCTCGTGGAAGTTGAAGTATCGCTCGTATAACGCAAGATGTAGTGGCCGTAAAAGAAGTGAGGGGAGACGGAGTTGATCGTTTTGCAATATTCTATCTAGATGGAAAATGAATTAACCAGAGTGAACAATTTATGGATGATAGGGAAAATAGTTGTCCAAAAATATTTAATACTGTAATCATTGCGATTTTGAAGAGAAAATAACGCATCAATTATATAGAATGAAACCAAAGATTTCGCATTACAGGTGTCCTATTATATATTACTTACAAGAAATGTTTCGAGTACAAATTCAGACAGTTATTGGATAGATAAAATGCTATTTCACTACTTCCAATATTTTCAGCTATTCTATAACCATTGACTTCAAATAAAAGGCAACGAAAAAAACTTCTATCAAAACTACACAATTCAGAAAATATACAAAATCATCGAAAGAAAAATAGAATCTGCACGTGGCCAGCTTGATATATCTTTTCCTTTTTATTCCCACCTCATCCACCTTTCGGATACACTTGCTCTTAACGGGGCGGTGCGCGTGCTCGCGGGACACCCAATGCGCGTTTTCCCAACTTCGCTTAAGACCCGGGAAATTCTCGCATTAGACTCGAGGTGGAGATGGCCTGCTCTATAGCGCGGCGTAGAAAAAGGTTTTTAAGGGAACCCACGCTGGGAGGTAGCCGATAAGGGAGATAAACTTGAGCATTTTGTCGACGGTGTGTGTGGGTGTGTGTAGGTGGGTAACAAAACCGCTTTCTAGTCCTAGAGAAATGGCTTCCAGGCTGGGGAAGTCTTTTTCTCCGCCGGCTCTTGTTGTGGAAATAAAGAAAACTGGTTGTGCGAGTCCATAAAAATAGTTTAGGTGGGTATAAAAGCTATAGCACGCGCCTACTTCTTTAAATAATAGATTTCTCTTGAATTATTGAACGTTATTGTTTTCCCCGACACTATAGGCGTGATAACATCTTCTACTTACACGGCTAGAACATTATATTTATCTGCGCATCAAAAACTTGGGAACGACTTTTTTTTCTTTCAATTAATTATTAATAAATTTAAAAATATGAATTTCAAAGTTCTCGTGATATATTCTACTTTCTAACAGCATCAATTAATATCATTAATTATATTTTTAAATAATGTATTTATATATCCGAGTCTACAAGTATAAGTAAAAATACAACGCGAAGCCGCAATCAATCAAAGTACATGCAGCCTATAATACAAAACCCCTTCCAGTCAAGACTATCCGTATTAAGCAAGACGTGAGTCGAGATGTATATCGAGTCTCGGGAACCAAAAAATAAAAGACAGCAATGATTGCTTTTGACAGTTTAGTCCGAGATTAGGTAACGCGCGGCTACTCGGATAAATTTTGCTCTCTAATCGCAAGGATCGATCGCGCACGAAGGGAATCTTAAGCAGCGTGATTATGTCACGCGATGCTCTCGCAGAAGCAGAGCGCGTGCGCGCACCACCACCGCCTACATTCAAATTGAATTGCTATCGGCGCGCGAGTGTATATAAAGGTAACCACGAGTCAAACTTCAATGGGGGGGGGGGGGGGATATATCGGTTGAAACAAGGCGCGAGCCGCGTTGTATACATATACATATTTCCTTAACGGTCGACTTAAATGGCTCCGGGGTAGAGCGCAGCGACGAAAAGTTCGTAAAGGCGTATTTTATAATGCGTCAGGTTGATTCACGGCGCGTTTCCTGCTTCACGGCGAGATCTCGAATGAGATATGCCGTTAAACGCTATTTGAACGTTGACATTGGCCGATCGAGTCGGGAAAATGTGTCGCTATATGAATATTGAAGTGCGCGTT
The DNA here is from genome assembly GCA_036365515.1 of Torymus aiolomorphi. Classification (NCBI taxonomy): domain Eukaryota; kingdom Metazoa; phylum Arthropoda; class Insecta; order Hymenoptera; family Torymidae; genus Torymus; species Torymus aiolomorphi. The sequence continues at coordinate 139,236,038 of CM070877.1, forward strand.
AAGTATCTCGAACTATAAATTCTTAATTAATTACATTCGTGAATAAAAACTGCCTGCAGTACTAAATATAGCAGCGCGATCGTTTAACTATCTGCAATGGAATTATTGAAACGTGTGAATTCTTTGTTTAAAAGTATTCGTGAAAAAAAATACTGATAACCAGTAACGACGCGTCGAACCGGTTGTGGAGCAAACGCCACTGCGTGCACACTCTCAACTTTGCCTGTGAAATTAGAAATCGCTGCACTTACGTGACTTTTATGCGGACAGTCTTGACGGTACGCTTCTTATACTTCCGATAATCCATCGGCTTCACATTAATTATATGCGTATTCATGTTGCCTCTAAAGTACCGCTACGAATCCCAATAAAAATGAAACCAACCGCTTCCCTCTGTTACCACAATATATCCACCAAAAACCATCCAGCGGCAACCGCGACAACTGCGAAAATATGCGCGCGAAAGTGCTCTCAAAAGTTTTCAGCCCACCACTCGTATAGTTCTCGCTCATACACAACTCGTATCAGGGCGTCAGTGCTCTCTCTTCAAGCTAAAATTGAAAATTCCGCACGACGCGCCCCGCACACGTTATATTTCGCACACGCGATCCGACCGAGGCGCGCAGCTGACAGCTACTATAAGAAGAAGCGCACAAACGACTGTCTAACCGCTGAGCGCGAGTGCAGTACGCGCGCGGGGGTGGATATATAGCCGCGAAAGTTTGTTTTGCAAGAACGCGCGCGCGCGCATGGGATGTAATCGACCGCGGCCGTAAACTTGACTGAAATATAAGGCACAGAACGCGCGCGCGCGTGCGTACACGCTTATAGGCTTGTGTACGAGCTGGTACATATATAAGTAAGGGCGATTCTTCGAAAAGTTCTCTCGTGTGTAGCGAGTGTGCATTAGCTCGTTATGCGCTGCTTCCGTTCTGTGCACTTGAGCGAAGCTCGCGGTTACTTTTCTCCTCGAGTGTGGCGTTACAGAGGCATGTGTTTAGGTATGCCGATGGGTTTGCAGAAAAGTAGCAGTCTAGGTTGAAAATTGAGCAGCAGCAGAGTGCGAGTTCGTGATTAGTTCGCGAAAAGTTGCGGGAGCTGGCGAACATGACAATTGAGTGTGAACTAATTAGCCTTTTTAGCTCGAACTCGTTATATCCAAGTTAGGGGGGATGTAAGTAGTTGTAATGTGAGCCGCATCGATTATCTATCTTCACCCACTGACTGTTACATTATACTATATAATTTTATATTATTGATATTAGAATAGCGTCGTGTGTGAGTTTCACAATGTACTTCCGGTTTAGAAGAGTGAAATGAATTTTATAGGAAACAAATACGCATTATAGGCGTCAATAGAATATCGGCCTCCATAGATGGTCTTGAAAAGCCTCACTGACGTCGGGTGTATAGGTAGCGCGCTTGCATAACTTTGAAAAGATTTTTATTGTATGGAAGTTGCATGTTAAATCAATAACTTAATTATACCCTTACATTAATTCCTATACATCATATATGCATATTCTTTCGTTTGCGAAATCGATAATATTCTAATGTTGCTAAATGTTCTAAAAATTGATATAACTTAACGTACATTATAAAGATAATTTTAATGAGATGTATCATCGACGTAGTTTTCTTAATAGGAAATGATATATATAACCGACTTCAAAGAAACATTTTCGTCTTTCTGTTTGCCGGCGAGAGGATCTGCGCTGTAGAGCACGAATTTTAATGAGGCCCGAGGGGCTCACTTTTTTTGCAACAAAACAATGAAGTTCACGGTCCGCAAATTACTGTGCTCATTTATTTGATTTCAAAATTTAATAATAATTATGCTAAGAATACTAAAAAAAAAATGAAACAACGGACAAATTTTTATGCAATCACTTTGCTTTACAGAAATTTTATTACCAAGAAAGGTGATAAAGAGCAGAGCAATCTTTATCCTTTTATTCGACATAAAAGTTTATTTTTAATTGTAAAACCTTTCGAATTTTTCAATTTGTTTGATGCGAGCATAATTTGCGTACGAATCTGATTAATATTTTATGACTATATGAATTTACGTCAAATGTTAAAAATAACATTGTCATCAAAACAAAGATCGCGTTTCTTACCTCTTCATTTAAAAAAACACTCCAATTGATGAAAACTTAAGACAATTGTCAGCGAGTTCCCTTTCATCGTTTCCTGTTGTTCTTAAACTACTCTTTCAGCAGACGTTCCAAAAAAATACTTGACGAAATTGAAAGGATCTCAGCCAACAAAAGAAACCATCGCCACTTCTTCCCCAATTGTATTGCAAAATCGACGGGAAGACTTTTCCTTCTCGCTTTTTTCCCCTGCGCGCAGCTTGAGCAAATTAAAGGGCAGCGCTCGGGCGATCGAACGGCGTCTAGAATATATCGGAGCTGGCAAGCGGCTCTATGATTCTTTTAGTATTCACCTTCGCAACTCAAGGCGACAATAAAGGCACAGAAGTGAGGCGGCGCGGCGGCGCGTACAGAAGAACGGGGTCAGCGTAAACTCCCCGCAGGCTGGTTTGCCTTTTTCCGTATTACAGTCTCGCTTGCGCGCATGTACGCCCGGGCCATTGTGCAGAGCTACCCTCTCGCGCCCCATTAAAAATAAACGTGGGCTCGTTGTATATACGGCCAAAGGTCTGCGGCTCCTGCGGGAGTAATGAAGGTTCAAGGAATATACATTCGCGCCCCGAGGAGGTGGAAATCGAAGTTGGTATACGTGCGTGGGTGTATACACGAAATCCCGATGTGCTTTACGAGCCAGCGTTCTGAGGCGCCTCTTTTCCCCTGAGAAATTTTTCGAGTGAAAGAAGTCCTGATGATGGGTATGTTTGTTGTGGAAAAATGTGGAAGGATATGAGCAGAGGGAACTTTTTTGGTTGCAGAGAGTTTATAGAGTTTACGTATTTATATGAGGAAATTGAATGTGCCGAGTGGAATGACAAATTTTTTAACGGAGTTTCAAAGTTCAGAGACAAATTTCATTTTCTCGGTGACTTTTGTATAATCTCGTTTTGCTCGTTTTGAAAGGCGAATACATCATGGGGATGTTATAGGCAGCGGTTAGGAGAATGTTAAACGCGAGATAAAAATTAAAATATGCAGCATGTGAATGGAGAAAATGTTTATTAATTGGGTGTTCGTGACGCGTACCGCTGCGTATACGCGTAAGGCGAAATCGCCACAAATGGGTAACAAAGCGCGAACGCGCAAAATTATCATTTTAAATTGTTTTCCTTTTCACACGTTGCAGTTGGCGTTTAAAATTCGCATTATTTACTGGTACATGGAATGAGCTTGTACAAATTTTCATCGGGGTATATTAAATTTTGTCAAAGAATTACATGCATTTGATTGTATTGTTTTTAAATTTGAAGACATTTTACTTAATTGGTTTATTTATCTTTCTTTAGAATTATTAATATACATTTAGCAAACGCGACTAGGGTAACTACACCAGTATTGGAATAGTGACCAGTGAATGAAAATTTTGATATAATATTTAAAATTGTAAAAATTGTACATTTTTTGTATCAAATATAATCATGATTTTGAAATCTTTGCGAAATTTCCTTTCATTTTATATATTGTACATGCTATGAAATGAATTGCCTTGGATGAAAAAAATTATTAATATTGCGATATCGTGATGAGAATTAAATATACGCCATTCGCTATAAGGGTGATGCAGATGCACTGTAGGTATATGCTGAAATTTTTTCAAAATCGAAAGTTTTTGTACTAAAATCTTACGTCTAAATAAAGTTTTATACTTATTAGTTGACGATTCGACATTATTTTTAAGAGAAAAGTTAATTATTTAAATATAATGTACGTGTTCCAACTTTGATTCATTTTATACTCCTGAATCTAGTGAACGAACATTAAATAATGTTTAATATTTAATATTTAGTTTTAATACATAAAGTGTATCATTATCATCCTGGTGTCAACTTTCAACATTCAGATTGTAAAATTACTGTTACATAAGTACATACAAAGTAAGTGTTCATTCACTGGTTTCAAAGTGTTCAGTCACTAACATCACGTGTTCATTTACTGGTTTTTAGGAGATATTTACAGATTTCTTTTAAACAAAATTTCTACTTTTATTCTTTATCTAAAATTTTGTCACTGACGTAAAGTTTGAAGATTTGAAAATACTAATTAAAAAAGATTTTTAGTTTTAATCCATTTTTAAGGCTCTTAATTGAATAACAAAAATTACACTTTCCTTATTTTCTCATTCACTGGTAAGTCACCCTATTAAGTCTTTAAATAAATTGTAATATCGATTGCAACTTCAAACTATACTTAAAATGCTTATTCTATACCGTAAAATCCATATCATTTGCAGCATGTGTAATTTCCGCTTTTCAAGAATTTAATAAATTTAAATTGTGTAAGCATTTCTTTAAATTTCATACTTGACATAAAACACCAAGAGTTTCATGTTTTCATCGTTAGTCTACTTCTATATTAAAACAATATCGTAATATAATAGTGTATAAATAAAAAAATTTTTTTAAATTCTAAAACTATATTTTACGTCGTTTTTGCTTCATAAAAATATTTAGTTATAGATGCTCAATTGACGCTCACTGCTGCGTGGCTAATAATAGATCACATCAAAAGATTATTAGTATACCATTGAGTACAGGCAGTTCAATTTCCTTGAGTGTATCGCATGTACGGTTGCTTTTTATAAACTAGCCGTAGTCGTCTCAATTATTATTAACTGGCGAGCAAGATTGATCTCACTGACGTTAACCCAATATAAAGCAATTTTGCAAAATATAAGACGACAGGTTTATGCAAAGAACACTTAGACACGAGCACAAGTATGCAAGCGTTTTTATCAAACAATCGAAGCAAATAGCGATCAACTGTCATTGACACAATGCCCTTTGTGTGTATGAAACACGACCGAATTCCAATTGCTACAACAGCATTACCACCCACAGCCGCAGAGTTTAACCCTCTAATCGACCTCGATACCCGCTCAATCGGCCTCCCCGTGTCCGACCTCTTCCAAAGAGTATATCGCTAAGTATAACCGCAGTGTTAACTCGTGACACGACCGCTCGGCGCTGCACGTATACCGACGCGACCGCGGAAACGAGCCAAGGCAATTAGCCATCACAGATAGACGAAAAAAAGAACAATGAGTTGTGTACAGAAGGGCAGAGAAAGGAAGAAGATCGCTGCTGGCGATTGAGGAGAAAAAAAAGGTCAGGGTACGACCATGCTGGTAATCGCTTTCGTTTTAACGCAATCAATCGCAAAACGCGCGCACGCGCCCGAGGCGCTCCAGTGACACAGTTGAGGGGCAGGAATACGCGTCTACGAGGCGCGCGTTCGGGAAATCAGCCGACGGCGCCGGTATATACGTGGTGTATAATAGGTTCGACGGCCCCCATACGTGTGATCTGCCTCGCGTAATAATCGAGACACGTATACGCAGAGGTGGAGAACGCGATTAGCGTGACTCACCAATCTCGAACGTTCGTTTCTTTTTTTTTCGTCGAAGGAGGTGCAAAGAACGCGACCGTGCGATACTTACTTCGCGGGGGAAAAAAAGTTTAATTATTTGCGGTGTAGTAGAGGTTTTTTGTGGGGAAGAGATAGTGTAGTGTATGTAATAGGTGTGGTAGGGTAATAACGATGTTAAAGTAATACTAGTTGCTATGATGCTGTAATAATAAATACATTATAGTGGAGCCTGGTGCGCTGATGTTATGGTAGTAGTGAGATAACCGTGGTGGTCGTTTTACATCTATGACAACTTAATTAGATATTTTACCGCAGTTGTAGTACATGTTTGTTTAAAATTCGAGACCGTTTCATTTGGATATCTAAATGTATGTAAATTTTAATGAAGGACTGTTGAAAATGAGAAGTGTAATTAAACGAACGCCGGAGAAATATGTACGAGGTAACTGGAATAAGAAACTGGAGCAATTAAGGGACATTTCAATTGAATATTTTTACAAACCAGGAAGTGCAATTAGATGAGACTTTCTTTAAAATATATAATTTTTATTCACTGGAAACTCTCGTGCTTGTTACACAGTTATCATTCCAGGCTAATGAAATTCACGGAAGTTCTGTACTGAAATTACACTAAAAAAACTACGTAATACTTTTGTACTACAGACAAAACTTGAAGCGATAGTTGAAATTTATATGGCAGCTGAATTTACCGAATAACATAAAATTTTCTGCCAAAAGCAGCTTACTAAATGCTGTGAAAATATTGATGAGACCTTTCAACAATAAAGCAACTAAACAGTTTATACAGTAACCTGCATTCAATGCTAACTACCGCGACCTTGATACGGCAATTTGTATAACAGTATAACAATGTAGCTGCTATACACCCGTAATACGTATTTTCCATCGTCGCGCAGTCTCGTTTTGTACCTTATATACATACCTACACACACACTATATATATTGCAAGGCTCTACCGGCCGTTCTTATATCCCCCCTTTTCTCCCTCGTGCTCACGAGTGTTCGCGATTGAAAATTAGAAACTGGGAAATTATGCGGGCGCGTTGGGGAAACCGGAAGCGCACCGAACTTGGAAGCTTCCTAATCGATAGCCCGTAAATTACCGTTCGAATTACGTGTCGTATGTATATACAGAGGCGCGGGTGCTAGCACGCCGTATTAGTCATTGAATTTTACATGCTCGCTGTGGAATTTTAATGCTGGCGCGGTCTTAAATTAGCGATTGATGGATCAATAGCGCAATGTGGGCTGGATTGTCGAGTAAATTTTTATGAGGATTGTGTGGGCCTTTTCGTTTTTATCAAGAAAATGGTATACAATAGGTGCGGGTACAGTTGTGGATAATTCGAATGCAAACTTTATAACAATATATTTGAAGACACTTAGTGTACTTTTCTTTCTTTCTGTTATAAGAAAACGATACATTCTAATTAAGCACCCTTTTTTGTAAATTGAAATAGGCAGTACAATTATCGTTGATTTGTATTTGATTCTTATCTATGCAAAATATACAATAGGTCATTAATCGCATTTGCAATATCCTTTGAAATAGCAGAGTTCTAAGTTTTATTTTAATTAATAATTTCCACTTTAACTTTTATAATGTATACCGAATTAATTAATCTCTAGCAGGAAATAACATTGAGAGCTGTTCACGCCCAAAATGACAAAACGATATGGGCGAGGTTCTTTAAAATAGGTCAAATATTTTCTAATTTTGAAACATTACAATGGCAATCGTCAATGATTGCGACATCAATTTGCCGTTTGCCTTTATACCACTGCGGTGCCTAAACTTATAATGAAAACTCTAATTACATCAAACCTAAAGTTATTGTTGTACACCCATTATATACTTGGTGAGCCTTTAAAGTGCAACACTTAATTTTAGATACACAAGTGACCTTCAGTGAAGTAATCACGGCTTGTAGAACTGTCGATTATAGCCCAACGCCTGGTAAGGAGCTATACCCACACATTGTACACTCTAAAATGTTACCTAATTTACGCACCCGGTAATTTCAAATGGCTCTCTTGTTAACTAGTTTGTTAATCGCTTTGTAAGCTTGATTATGCCTAGTTCAGTATAATTGAGATACTGTTTTTTTATGACTTTTGTAAGATTAAATAACAGATCAGGTCATATATTTAAAGTTACCTTCAATTAAAAATATTTTCCTTTAAACTTGTACAAAAATAGACGAAAGTTATTTTAAATCGTGTTTATTTTGAAATAATCGTTTTTAGATCAAGAGAAGCTTTTGTTATTTTTTTTTGTTCCTTGATGTATTTATTTCGTAAATATATTTTTATCTCATAATCCGTGTGGATTAAATAGAGATTTACTACAGATTTCAAACACTTCCGACTTTACATTTTAGCTGTATTTCGTTTCTCACAATCTCAGCTGATACATCTCCAGGTAAGTTCCACACTGCTAACAAACAAAACTTAAACGCTCATTAACGATATTTACGAGGCCGTTAACCTACATCATCCTCGAGTCTCACCTTCTACCTCTTCGTAACCGCAATTCACCTCTAGAAAATCACTTCCTCTGCTCCGCAACCTTCAAAATCTACCACCACCAACGCCGCACTGAGAAAAAAAAAGCACAACACCGCCGATCTTAAATTTTCAAGCTGTAGTATATATATACGTGCACGCGTGCACACGTACTGGTAAACGCAAAAATAGACGAGTGAGCGAACGGCGTATAAATATACTTATATTCACAGTGCGGCTGCTAATCCAGCGCGTACAGCTGTTCAGGCTCAAGCGCGCGTGTAAGATTAACGCGGCCCGCGCGAGCGAGATCCGAGAACCGGAAGCAATGAGATACGCGACGATCATCCGATGCGCTCTTGTGAGGAGGCAAGTTATAGTACTATTATCGCGAGTGCTCGGGCGCGCCGTGGAGGTGTATTATATATGGGTACAGAGGCGCGCACGACTGCTAGCTTTCTGCGATATTGAAAGTGGAGGAGGCGCGTGTACAAAGGCTCAAAAGAGCAGGGGAATGAGTGGTTCGGTGGTCTGGTTGCCGGGAAATATTAAGTTAATGGATCAGTGAGCTTTTCTTATTTTTCATGAGTCTGATTAATCATTAAAATCTAATTATTCTTTAGAGTTTAATATAGAAGTATACAAAATAAATGCTGAAAGATGTAATGATATAATTTCACGTAAAAAATTTCTACAATTGTTTTTACTTATCCACGTTAACGTACTTAAAACAAATATTTGTAAATATTTTTGTAAATATTATAGTAGTTAATATCCACTATTGGTGAGTGTAAGAGAAAATGAATAAATAAAAAAGTGCTAAGATTTTGTAGCGAAGTAGTGAAGAAATGTTGATGATTTTAATGTTGTAAGTTATTGGAGTATCAGAATAATAGAGTTCGAATATTTCTCATACGATAAAAGAAAGATTGTTTAAATTTTGCATTGTATCAATCACTAGATTACGAGATACGTTCCTAAAACTACATATTATGCACAAAATTAGTCACGTAATCCGAATATTAAAACATCTCATTCAACAAACTTATGCGAGTCTAGAAAAAAAAGATACTGTTGCGTGTCAATGAACATCCATCAAATCTTATCTCTCTAAATGGAAAAAATTGTATCCTAATTGAATTATATCACATGCATCAAATTTATCGGATAAATTTTCTACGATAAGATGTAATTCATTCAAAAATTTTGCTATTGTTCAAAAGGTAACGTTACAAATTATTCTTTTTTCTAATACTGGCTTTTTGATGTCAGAAAGTGGCAGGTTCATTGCGTCGCGCTCTAATAAGAATGAAAAGCGTCAAACGCCCATTTCTCACTGTTTCTGTAGGACAATAATTGTAAGCGTAAACCACTTTTCGCTCTGAAAATCGTCAAACCTTTAAGATAAAATCACCGTTAAACTTTATTATGTATATATATTTTTTTAAATAAACATTTAACATATAAAATACGTAAATTGTTTTTCTTTAGATTATACTATACTTAGACATGAATCGGAGACAATTAGAGTTTTATACATTTCAAATTTAAAGTAATTATTTTAAGTGAATAAGGAACGTCAGAAAATAAATTGTACTCAAGTATTAAGATTGGCAGCAGAATGTGCAAACATCCAAAAATAGCGAATATTAAAACGTGCTGATACGAATACTTGAAATATCGAACTTCTCTCAAATGATTTTCGCATACATCTCTAAAGAAATCTCACTTTCTGAGAACTATTCTATTTTGGAAGATAAAATATGAGTTGACCATAGTAAAATCTAAAGATAAAGTAAAGTACATTTAAAAGCAAACGTTATTTATGTGTTTACACGAGACTAAAGTAATATAAAACATGGTGCACAAAATTGATAAAAATAAACGTTTTTATCAGCTTTATAAGTTATAAATCTTTCTGGATATTTAGGTAATTTTCTACTTTGAACATCTAAATATACAATATTTCTTTCTAAAAAAAAATATTTCATTTGTATAAGTAAAAAAAAGTACAGATGAATATATTCATTGGAAAGGCATGAAAATTGTTTGTATCGATCATTCATTATGCAATGGTTAATCAACATTAGCAATCGATAAATTTACTGTAATGGATAGTGCATTAAACTTAATTACAGAATAAATCGATAGCGTGTGACGAGCGATAGCGTCCTGAATTACTCCGAAATCAATACAAACATTGAATTCAAACGAACTACCTTGACAACGTTACTTAACTCGAGTAATCGTCCAAAATAAACGGAATTTTAATAGGACGCCTGTTCACTGCTCTAGAATAGTGTTTGAAATGAAACACCAGTAAATGATAGACTTTTTCTTACATGAATAATTTAGAATGTAAAAGATTTATAAACAAGTTATGTAAATTAAAAATATAATTAGAGGAACTTTAAAATAAACTAATACAACCTTATAAGCACCACATTTCTTCTGTTATATGCGATCCGAAATTGAATGTATAAAATAAGATACAACTGTTCTATAGAATTATTATCTGTCAATAAAAATCTGTATTCAATTGAACATTTCAGATGAATGGAACAATAGGCAGATTGTAAAGAATTTGTATAAGTGTTTGGAAGACTTCGGGGAATGACTGCATTGCAGAGTGCCCAGCGCGCACCGTGTTTACCATTCAAAACGAATTTATTTGTCAATAAGAACCTGCTTTCCGGTAACATTATACCATTCGAATAATATTTATAAACTTAGCGCACGTTCACCTCGCATACTCGTTTCTTCAGAAATATTAAAGAAATATAAGCATTCGACCTCATACCTTCCAGTCATACTTATGTTTAAACAAACTTCAACTATCAAAGAACACGAAGCTGCAATTACCTCAAAATTAAAATATCTTTTCGACACGAATTTTGTAAAATTATACTAATTTCTCCCCGCGCAGGCCGCTCCGACACATCTGCTGTACATCGTTAACCTCGCGCGCAGATTTCGCCTCTCGGCTTTCCTCTTCCACACTCGAAAACATCAAAAGTACACCCTCCACACGAAGCAATTTTTCCTCGGCGAACCGAGCAAAATAAAGTTTCCGTGACATCTCTCGTATCTCTATTTAAAACGCGAAGCTCACGCGCGAGGCCTTCGTACCCGCGCGCTCTAAATTTAAACTCCCGGCGCAGTCGCAACCCTCCGAACAGAAGCCTCCCTTATCGCTCATCTCTCAGTCTCGCATACCTCGAATGCAAAACATCCGCTCGGCGAATCATCACCATTCCAGCGAACCGCGCGACAACACGCGCCTGCCCTACGAAGAAGAGGCGCCGGCGGCGCTCCGAAATAGACTCCCGGCGAAGTGCCGGCTCTGTGGGGGCAGCGAGAGGGGGCCGCAAGCGAGAGATTCGCGGCTTTTATTCATCATCAGCAGAATCGCGAGGGATTGACAGAGGAGTAGCTATAATCTCTGGTCGTGTCCTCGCGCGCTATCGTTGCGGCCTGTCACTGTATATATAGACACGAGACGCTTCGCGCGCGAATGGCAGACGACGTGCCGTCCGCGTGTCTCTGTAACCGGGAGCCGCGTCCACAATACTCCTCCCCTCCTCACTCTCTCTGTCTTTCTCTTACGAGGCGCGCAACTTCCCCTTCGCGGAGAGAAGGATAGAGACGCTCCCATACATACCCTGCACACACTCTCGCCCTCGTCGGGAGGACATGTACATGTATGTATATGTGACGTATACGTGAACAACACTGCATTTATTTAACGGCAGGAGATCGCACGAGCGAACGCGTGCAAGGCGAAGGTTAGAAACTCGCTAAGGGATGTTTGTTTACAGCGATATCGTATACGTAGAAGGAAAGAGAGGACGACCACTGTATAATAGGTACTCTGCTTGCTCTGAAAGTGCGGATGCTGGAGGGTTGCCGCAGTAGGCGAGATGTCGCGTTGCGCGCGAGGGACACCGAGGACGATAGAGAGAGAGAGAGAGAGAGAGAGAGAGAGAGAGAGAGGAATACACACAGTATGACTCACACTCTTTTTCCGGGTGAACTACACCATTCACCTCGTCGTGCTGTTCCGACTCGTTCTCCTCGGCGGCTGCTGCTGTTCTTCGGCGCCGCCACCTTGTGCCAGCGGTCTCTCCTCTCGCTCTTTCTCTCCCGCGGGCGCACGCGCTCTCTCTCTCTCTCACGCCGTCTCTGTCTCTCTCTCTCCTCGTCGCCTCCGTCCTCAGACTACGTACGCCGGCTGCGGCTGCTGCAGCAGCATCCCCGCGCGCGCACACACATTTACACACAAAAACTGCGCGCACTAGCGGGCGGCCGCTGCTCGGCTGGTACTAAGTGTACTGGCACGAGACAGTTGCAGAGAATAATAAGTACACAGGCAGAGAGGCGGTGTGCGGCCGCACGCGCGCGCACGCCACGGTTATATGCGCGAGAACGGGTGCTGGATATGTATTATACTGCACACGAGAGAAAGAGAGAGAGAAAGAGGTGCTGAGCGTAGCAGCTGAGAGACGACTGTAGCAGCCGCCGCGTCTGGCGGCGCGACGCGGACTGCCGTCTAGCTGCCGCGGGACGAACTAACCGACGCGCGGCTCTCTGCCACACACGGACTCGGACTCGGGCGCGGATACTTACTAATACTACTGCTCGCAGCTGAGTTGTGTGTTGCTGCTTGCTCGGCAATATAAGTTTATGTATGTAACAGTGGTGTGTATGTGGGTGTGCACCGGTTCCGAGGATATTGCGTGGAGAGGAGAGTAGGATAGTGCGCGGGCCGCCCGTGTGGGTGTGTGTGTATAGGTACAGGTCGCCGAGAAAGTTGCTACGAGGGGGAGAGAGCACGTGGCGTTTAGGGGGTTCTCGTCGGAGCAGACAGGAGAGATTGTCTACAGTGCGTGCTGCCTGACTGGGTGACATAGGAGGGTGGAGAAAGAGAGAGAGAGTGGGACAGTAGTATATACGCATGTATAGAGCGAGTATATAGTGGCTATTGACATTGAAAATCGAATTTTAAGGGTTTGCACCTAAACAGAGTGCACTTTGTGGTATAGTTGGCATTGAACGATTCTTTCTGGTTAACATACTTTCGACACACGATTGCATATAGTTTACGGAAAAATGTGGTCGAATATAACTGTTATAAAACATAATACACCCATATGGGTAGACAAAGTAAAATGATTAGCTAATACTTAGTTGTGTAATCGGTAGATTTTAATGATACGTTAATTATTCACTGCGGCAGTAAAATATTATTTATTTAACTTTCGTTGTATTTAATTTTCACCGATACGAAGATTTATTTCATTTTAAAAATTGTGCAAATAACTAACGGTCACTATAACTACAAACTTAGAATAAATTATTCACAAATTTGAAAATTGAATACACGTATAAATGCATATATTGTTTTGTGTGTAATCTACAATTTAACCATTAAGAAAAGTGTTTATTTTATAATTAACAAAAAAATAAAACTCTTATGACTGTTTTTACAAGTAACTGACGAATTGTTTTTAAAACATTTATACGCAATTAAATTCTAAATAATGTAAAACCATTACTTTTAAATTTGAGTCGAAGTTAAAATTAATTTATACGTATACACAGAGGATTGTTTTCTTGCATGTAAATAATAGGGCTGGTTTTAATTTTTATTATTTTCACTCGAACGAACTACAGACCAGTACCGGGTGATTAGTTTCGATTAGCCTTTTTAAGGCTTGGGGGTTTGCTCTTCCTCCTTTCCTGTTTTTTGCTGTAACACGCGGAAGGGGCTTCGTTTTAAAGCTATGCGCCTCTGTTAAATCGAGGGTGCGTTATTTGAGCCCAATATTTGGCATGTAAATTGGCTGACAATACATGTTTGAAAGATAACTACTTACCTTATACATTCTAATAAAAAAATCATGCAAACTAAAAGGAAACTTATCTTTCGTAACTGGAAAAAAGTTCACTTTATATATGGTATTTTTGAAACAAAACTTTTTAAATAATGAATAAAAAATATTTTTTCTTAAATAATTTTTTGAAAAAGGTCAAATCGCTGAATTTTATTAAGCCCGATGTATATGCTTGCTAACGCGCGTACAGCGTGTATTAAAAGCTGTTAAAATCTAGGAAGCGATAACTTCAGTCGTATAATTGTATTGTGTTTTCTCAAAATTGAGCATGCTTATTCATTACCTTATCAGTTCACGTAATTCCTCGCGAACTTTTTATCGAGATCTTCATTACACGAGCAACTTTTCTCATTCGTGAAATAAATTCAAAACTCTCTTTTATTGCACTTTTGAAAGTGAAACTATGGAATGGCTATACGGACGTTTGTTTGTATTTATTAATGCACTTTCATACGATGAATGAAATTCAAGGCATGAAGTTTAGTATAATAGAAAGTGTAGTTTACCGTTAATTATTACAGTAAATACAATAGCTAATATTTGAATTTAAAACTGCATCATACAGTAAAAAGTATTTTTATTTTACGAAATTCTTTTTTATTTACCGTTCCATTTATAAGAAAAAGGTAATTATAGCTAATGTTTTTTCAATGCTTTTTTTTGCAGACGTATAACTTGCGCAAGTTACGCCTGCAACGAAGAAGTCATTTCGTTTCGCACCAAAGTAGTGAATATACTTTTAATCTGAAATATTACTTGTGACGACAAGGTATATATAGTTTCTTGATATTCCAGCGGAGTCAGAAGTTTGTTTTCTTGCCGATAAGGAACAAAATTGAAGAAGTTTTTTTTTTTATCAAAAGTGCTCGCGTTTCATGGACGAAAAAGGAAAAGTTTGATATACCAAGAAGTAAATATTAAAAGTGACTGATGCTGTGAGCTTTGTCGGAATATAGGAATATAAGTAGCTAGTTCACGTTCTGAAAAGCGAAAAATGTGTTTTTTAAAAATCCTTTTCTTTCCCATTTTAGGAAAAAATTTTTATTTCTCATATCATGAAATAACATTGATGAATAATTCTTTATTTACAAATAAAACTATACGACTTTTTATAAAAAAGAACATTCATGCGCGTATTTGGAAAATGAAAGAGATAAATCTCATATATTTGTACAAATTACACTTCTTTCATAAAATTCGTTTTAAATAACCACTTGAACAAGTCTACACGTGGATCAACGTAAGTAAGAGCCTCCTAACTGGGCTCGAAAGGGAAAAGTGAATTCCAACCGGAAGTAGACGAAGGGGGTAGCGACCGAACAGAACTGGAACTACCAAAGACGGGTGTAAGGCAAAGATAGAGGATTAGCTGTCTCTGCCTCGCCATTGGGGCAGTGATCGTTTTACCAGCTCGCTTGCTCCAATAAATAATGCGAATACATTAGCGTTTTGAAAAGTGTGTTTTCGTGATTTCGACTTGCTTAAAAATGTGTTTTATGTAATAAATTCGTGATGTCGTGGAGATTAAAACTGTTGAACGATGTATAAGAGCGTGAACATCTTGAAATCTCTTATATATTATATTGTCACATTTATCTATAAATGAATGAAAATTATTGTAATAGAAAGAAAAAAATATTGCTTAAAATAAGAAAAATTTTCAAGCTATTATGTTTTTCATTCTGGATGCTGAAACTTTTTTCAGAATTGATTCATTTTCATCTAATTTATAACTAATGTAACTACTCTTACGTATTTTAAATTCGTAATGCAAGAAGTTTCAAACTGGACTGTACTTTTAGGGGTGCAACCCCAAGGTTACCGATTTTTTCGCTAGATAATATTTGCATGATTTCCAAGCATATCCTAAAAAGATAGTTATCTGCATTCTCGGGAGACATATAAATTATCGTTGCACTTGATGACTAGCGGCTAAAGAATGGGAGTGCTTTTTATAGCAGGGCAATATCCATTAAACTTTTGAAATCTACCTGTATATAATTACTCTTTTAAATTTAGAGTCAAATATCCAATTTCTATAATTGAAAATAATGAATTTGTGATATTTGAAATACAAATTAAAAATAAGCGAAAGGCCAGTAATTTTTAATTAACACAAAGTGTCAAAATTATTATATATCTTTTTAAATAAATATTTTTTCAGCCTGAATGATAATTTATCCAGTATACTACGTTATATAGGTTATTTTACCTTTACTACACAAAAAATCGAAAAATCTTTGATTTCGACTAACCGGATATAAATGACTACTTTTTAACACAGAAAAAATAAAAATAAATGTGAGCTTATAAAACCACCGTCAGTGACAAATCGCACCTGCCAAACTCGCATCCATTCCAAGCCTTAATCAACCCCTGTCCCCTCAAGCCCGCATAATCAACTGTCCAAGCCCATAAAAAAAGAAACAAGTGAGACAAAACCCTACCCTTTGCCACTATAAATCCCCCTACCAAATAAGATTTCCCTCGCGACTGTATACCGTAATGTGTTAGGTCAATACACAAACGCAGCTTATATAGGCTCACTCACTCACTCGCTCGTTCGCCCGGTCGGTCTCTCTATACCTTTCGTCGCATATTAATTAACTACACTGTGTCGAGGCGGTTTTGAAATACCCCCATCGCGCCAACTCGCTGAAAACGTCGCGCGAGCAGGCCGTAAAGCTCGCGCGCTCGCGCGTATATATTGAATCGGGTCGTGTCCTCGGGCGGCGCGAGTGGATTTTTCAGGCGCTGATGCGAGTGTAGGCCGCCCTCGGGAGAGAGAGAGAGAGAGAGAGAGGCACGCCTCGCTCGCGATTTGAATTTCACCGGGAAACGCCGTGGGTGTGCTGCAACCGCACGCTATACTTGTATGCGCGCGTGTGGGTGTGAGTGCAGCCGGAGATTAGATGCATACTGCATAGGTCCGGCGAGCGAGCGCGCCGTGTCGTGTCCTTTATATAGCGATGCGCGCGCTTTTACTTTGGAGTGTGCGAGAGGAGATACGAGAGATTGATATTGCCGCGTCGTGTCCCTGCCTCACTTTGTAGATTTCGGTGTTTTGAAGTTTCTTTGTTCACGTAGAAAGTAAAATAATAATGCATGCCCACACGAAAAACCGTGTCTGAACTCGGCATGAAAAACATGTTTTCTTACTTATTTATGAGGCGTCGAATCCAAATTTGAAGTCAAAATAACGTTTCCCAGGTCGATTTTCTTTAAATATCGTTTTGTTATCGGAAAATCCTGGAGACCAGCTAAAGGCTCAGCTAACCGAGGTCATCTGAATACTTTTCTCTGCTTTCCAGGATTTTCCGATAATAAAATGATATTTAAAGAAAGTCGGCTTGGGAAATACTTTATTTTGACTTCTGATATAGATTCAGCACCTCAAAATACATAGAAGAAAACATGTTTTTCATGCCGAGTTTCGTGATTTATTTTGTGTGGTCCTGTGAATTATGAGAATGCTTTTTTATTGGTTTCCGATAATAAAACAGTATTGACAGAAAATCGATCTGGGAAGCCCACTATTTTGACTTCAGATTTGGATTTAGCCCATCAAAATACGTAAGAAACCATGTTTCTCGTGTCGAGTTCAGACATATTTTTTTTTAGCCTGGTAGTTTATTCGATTGAATTTACTTGCTTATTTCGATGGATGCCCCATTATCTTTAAGATCACAGCATTTTTATATGTAAGCAATGTATTGATTTTGACCTAATCATAATATTTTACTAGTATAAAATGTTATGCAACTTAATGTGTATAAATTATGATATTATGCTGACGAAGGAAGAAGCAGTGCCTTTTAAAACGAATAATTAAGTATACTACATCTTTTCAAAATTTGAATGGATTAAAGGAAACTTGCAGTGATCCTATTCTTCTTGAACATTTTTTACTGGAGTTTGTAAATTTTAACTATTATTTTAAATGAAAAAGCATATAAATAATCAATCTTTTTAAAATGTAACATCATTTCGTTTTGAAACGGTATCATTCAAATATAATTTTGAAAACGTTGTATATAAAGTATTTTTATAATCAACTCTTTACATTTTTATATATTTCCACTATTTGTTGCCAATTAAATAGTAAAACATAATTTATAATATGAAAACTTAAGTATTATATGTGCAATATTAGTTTTGACATTTGAACTAAATGCATATAAGTTCGAAAATGTTTTAAAAGCATAAGTTTCTTTTCTTTTTATGCTACAATCATAGAACATTATCGATTATCTTTTTTATAAAAGTAATTAAAACCAAAACATTGCACCTTATAGAATAGTACAAATCATATGTAACTGATATAGCAGAGAGGTGGTAAATATTGTTAAATATATTTTTTTAATCTTTTTGCAATAACAAGCTGAAGCTGTAAATGGTGATTTAAGTTGGAGCATTGATTTTTACAAGAATTAAAAGAATTATGAACATATTTTTTGAAAACTCAGAAGCTATAATTATATAAAATTTCATTTATAACGAATGTTTTTTAAAAGAAAATTTTTGCAAAATAAATTTAAAAGCTTACCTGTGTATGCATAATTCCAATAAAACAAAATTTCGTATAGCAAAATTACAGAAATCAACACAAACTTTAAGAAGTTCGATATTAAGACATCGAATTTAAGCTTTTATATCTTAAAATTTTAATGGCTTGCAGTTAATCTATAATTCTTATAAAATGACACAAAAATCATAATGAACAAAATATTTTTCAACAAACGTAAAATTGAAAGATTGGAAAAAGTAACTATATTGGTCTTCTCAAATTACAAGTATTAAAAAATTCTTAACAAAACACTTCAAAAATAATTTGAAAAAGTATAAAATTCAAAAATTCTAAAACTATATAAAAAATATTTATCCAATATTTGATTCTACCTTATGATATTGATACTTTTCTAAAACAATAAAGATAATAAAAATTTAGTTTGTCTAATAAACTAGACTATATTATAAAATTTATTATAAAAAATATTCTATACAATTACAATAAGAAACGCGTAAAAATTTCTTATTGTATAAAAAATCAATAATATTTCTTATGTACATAATATCAAAAATATATTCTATTACTATTTGTTGTAAACATACAACGTTTTAAAAATCCATTCATTATTCTTATTTGAAAATTATAATTTCTCGTATAAGTTAATTGAATATATTGAAATTATGATTTAGTTCTAATTTAATTAACTAATAGCCTTTAATTCGTGCATTATTTATAAAATAATACGACCAAATTTGTAAAAGCATTTGCAGTGCTGTGTAAAGAGCCTTCTTCAATAAGCGTTATCTAGCTCTCTTATACCTATCTTCTAGATCATGTAGTTTTTTGTCAAGTTCTGCTGACGAATAAGTCTGAAAAGATAAATAAAATTAATTTTAAAATAGATAGCAAAATTATTATTTCTTATTCTTTTTGTATTTGATTATTTTATCCAGTGCCTACTATGAAAACCTAGGTATTACAATATATTTCAATACACACAATCTATCATGAAATATAAAAAAATCTTAATTAAAGAAAATGTTATCATATATTTTTAACTACGTGTTTTAACTAAATACTTTTAAATTTGAATTTTTGTTCAATACTTAATTGTTATTAATTAAGACAGTTATAATACAGCATTGTTCATATTAGTCTGAATACAGTGCGACCAAAACGATTAATAAAAACTAAAAACTGTACTAAAATAACGAAAACTACAGTGTAGAAATCTGTAATAGCTCGAAAATTTCTTTAAATAATATCACTCAAATTTCATTAATGATAATGATTAATTTTTTAACTCACCCTTTTCCTTCCTGATTTGTGATCTAATTTATCATCAAAACTATTTACACTATCAGAGTCATCAGTGGCCTAAAATATGTCAATGATTTATGTCAATATATTTTTATTTTATTGTATTAGAAATAACGAAAAAAATAACTAAATTTATGATAATTTAAACACTTACCCATAAATCCTTATATTCTGGTGAAATACTTTCCAGAAATAAAAGTCGATCTTCTATTTTTTTTATTCTTTCATACACGTCTCGGGACACTGGCTTAGTTATTCCTAATATTTTTTCGGGTGTAGATAATCTCTCTTCAAGAGCTGGTGGATAGGTACTTGTTTCATTTTCAGACTTAATTTGGACAGCTGGTTTGATATTTTGGTGACTCCACTGATTGTATACCCTATGAACTGAAGATATTTAAAAAAAATGTTGTTAATAAATCTATAATAAACTTATCATTTTCTATTAGTGTATATTAAACTAAACACCTTTTACATGACTTCTAAAATCTTTACGTGTTATTAAAACGGCATTAACTCTAGCACATTTTCCTTCATCACCACAATCTTCTAATTGACCACTAATTGAAATAATAAAAATAAAGTTATTAATAATTTTTCTTAATTAGAAAAATTAGCATTTACAACATATCTCTAACCTGTTAGTACAAAATTCTGGATTGTTTATGATATTTATTTGTTCCCGCTTTCGTAAAATAAAAGTGTCTATTCTACGATTCACTTCTTGAGTATCAGCTTTAATTTGAACTTGATCAGGGTCAACAATGAAATTTTCCGCATCACTATCATTATCTTCAGTTTTGATTTCTACTGTTTGACAAATGTTTTCTATATCAATATTTACGTCATTTAGAGTGACAGTGCTATTATTTACTTCTATATGATCATTCTCTTCTTTTATTCCATCAAGTTTCCTTTTTTCAATACCTGAACATAAAAAGGGTAAGGTTTTAAATTTTACAAAAAGTTTTTAATACAAATATTTATTTATTTAGAAAAAATAACAAAAATTCAAAAAATTTGGACAACATAAGAAATATCCAAATACTTCTTAGGTATTTTAGATGTACACAATATTAAGATATATGATTGTAACATTAAGTATAGTAACAATGAAATACTGTTGAAAACTTTCCAAAAATAGATAAATTTAACAAGATGTAAACATTAAACAACTTTTTGTACAATGGCTTTTATCTCAATATTAACAACAATGAAAGCAAATAATTTTATTTACTTTTTGACCAAGGACACTCCTTGTTTTCTTTCCACTGTGACTCATCATTTTCGTACACTTCTTTTTTCCATATAGGTACTGTAGTTTTTACTGCATCTATTGCAAATTGTACAGCTTTCAATGATTCTTGTCTATGAGGTGATGAAACAGCGATTACGATACTTGCTTCCATGACGGGAACCTCTCCTAAACGGTGGTACATTGCAATTTTTTCAACATTCCATTGTACACGTATTTTGTTACAAACAGCTTGCATTTCTTTGATAGCCATAGGTTCATAGGCTTCATATTCCAATTTCACAACCTATGCAAAGTTATACATTAGAATAGTACAAAAATACAAGAAAAATAAATTTACATTTTCTGATCAGCTTAGAAGATTATAAAAGGAAAATAAAAAGATGCAAACGTAAAAGTAATTTTCTTTCTTATTTCATACCTTTTTTTGTTCAAAATTATCTCTAGTTGTTCCAATAAATGTAGATACAGCACCGCAATTAGGTGCAACAACAGTTTCTATAATATCATTGATATTTAATTTAGTTGGTGTTAGACCAATGAAATCCTTTGTGCTGGCCATGTTATCCTGGAAAAGATAAGATTTTTCAATAATTTATCCACAATATAAGTAAAATTATAAAATGAAAAGCTGTGGTACATAAAAACTTTTCAATGAAATGTTTGTAAAGAAATGTTTAAAAGAATTCTACAATTATCTATCAGTTAATTTTTACTTTGACATGAAGAATCCTTCAATTTTGAAACTGATAAGCAGCTGTCATGGAAATTTCCAACTACACCAGAGCAACTTGAAAATTCTAAACCGACACAAGCTACTCAGCTCTCCGCTCTCTGCATAATCATAGTCCCTGGGTTCCAGGCATTTAATCAATATAATCTCCCACCTAGTTGCTATGTATTCAAACTGCTCAATAACGCTAATCTTCGATTACACATACCTCCACTGAGCGGCGGAATGACGGCTATCTCGTCCCTCTCGGACAGGTTAAGCTTGGCGTTCTCGCCGACGAACTCCTCGTTCAAGGCCAGAATAACAATATCCTGTATGCTCTCCAAGCTGAAACCTCGAACAACCTGATCCTTCAGCTCGGCAGAGCTGAGTGGCGTAGGCAGTTCAAGTTGGGCCTCACGGAGTCCAGCAAGCTCACGTGCTTTCGCGAAGAACAGGATTTTGACGCGAGCTTTGCTGCTGCTGCTGTGGTTGTCGTCTCCGCTCATCTCGGACTCCCAGCGCGGACACGTAGCAGTGACGACGGGTCGGCATCGTTATCTTCCTTTTTCTTTCTCCCGTTTACGAGTTGTTCGTGCGCGCACATATACTTACGCGCACGTGTTATATAACGAGAGAAAAGCCGCTTATTATATATGGTAGAATGCCCACCGTGGTATATCGTAGAATGTGGGGCGAAAGTAAGGTTATATTGTGTCGCACTGCGTGGATATAAGAGTGGTCTGCTGCGGCCCTGCGCATATATTGATGCACGCACAGACGAAGAGGACGCATAGAGTTATTATAGATAGAGTAGGCAAGCCCGGCCGGAAGGCGTCCTCCAAATGAAAAGAGAAAGAGAATCGAATAGGTAATGCTATCTCTCTCTTTCATGACGCAATACGCATGCGCAAACGGCTAGAGAAAAATAACATTTATTTACAGCAACCTAACCTGTCATAGCCTTCAAAATGTGAGCAAGCACTTATTCCAATAGTATTTATTAGATTATAGTTTTAAAGTTCCATTAAAAAGAAGTGTATTAAATAATAGTTTAATTTTTTATTATTTACCATTAAAAAAGGATTGTGATAAAGTTATTTCAAATGAGAAATAATATAGAAATATATTTACTAATAATAGCTTGTTATAACATATAAATAACATATAATAAAACAACATGTAATTCAACTTTTTGTATAGTGTTTAAAATATCTAAAAATAATAATTTGATATTATTAGAACCATTTATGTAATGTTCTCTTTCATATATCATCAAAAAACCTTTTTTTTGAGTGTAAAATTGACTACTTTCCAAAAAGTTCAATATTAAAAAAAAAAATTATTTATTTTATTAAAAACGTCCGGATTCGTTTTTATATTACGAAAAAAAAGTATCTTTTATAAATTTCGTACTTGGTTGCGCGCGTCGAAAATGCATGTATATAGCCAATGTGGCGCATTCATGTGTACTGCGCATGCGCTAGTAGAGAGAGATAGCTTCACCAAACTCATGTTTTCTCTCTCTCTAACGACGGGACGCTTCCACTTACACGTGAGCCTATGGCATGCCTACTCTATCTATAACAACTCTATGAGAGGACGCCGGACGCGGAGCGAAGGGGAGCTGCCTGAACTCTGCAGGGAGCGCAAGGAGAGACTGCGACAACTTCACTACGGAGAGTAGAACGGCAACTTCACGCTGATATGGTCAGGTGCACTAGTGCGCGGGAAACGCTTTGAACTTTATATAAATTATTGTTATATTATTCTTGAAAATTTTAATTATTTGCTTTTTTATCAATTTTTACTCTGTGTACATACCTGCAATACAAAAATTAATTAAAATTAATATTATTATATCTATAGAATTTATTTACATGATCTGCACGTTTAAAATATTACAGTATTTAAAAAATATTTCATATTTATAAGAAACCTTAGTAATAGTGAAATTGCACTTTTCTTTTTTAAATAGATACATACATACACTCGTGTACAAGAATAATTTATTCGAAAAAACGTAAAGTCTAGATCTGATGAGGATAACAAATCCAATTTTTTACAAGATAAAAATCTATTTACTTTAAAATTAAAGATGGTAAAAATTATTAAAATCAAAAATAAAAAAAAAAACAGCACGATTATGGATATTTTTAGTTTTATTTTGAATAAATATTTAAAAATGTCTCTTTGTTGAACGAAAGTTCGACTTTTCTAGGTTTATTTTCCTATTTGATATTGTATATTACAATTGTTTAGACTAGCTGATGACATTCGATATAAAGGTTCTCTTAGTATTTTTAAATTTATCGGTTTTCTTCACTTTTTGGTATTTAAAAATATATTCATTTAAACTTGACTTGCTTTTAGTGAACAAATTAATATTGCGCAGTACTGGTAACTCGTATCATAAATTTTCCCATGAATACTCCCCCTGAAATTTCTTAACGAACAAAATAAGCTCTATTTCATTAAAATCGGATAAAAACAAAAAAAATTAGGGAACTTATTGAAGTTTTTGTATTTAATTGTAACAATATCATAGTAACTATATTGCCTGAATTTGTCTAAGAAAAATTTTTTTCTGTTCCTTCTAGTATATATTTGTCACATGTACTAACTCCTGGATTATCAAATTAATAAAACATCCCTCTATAAAAAATGCATCCTTGGCATGGTCAACGCCATGTTGCGACGCCATATTGATTTTTTCTCGAATATCTCGAATATCTCGAATATCTCGAAATCTCGAATTTTTTGGCGCATGCGCAAATGCCCTATTAGGGTGAATGTACATAAGTGCCGCGCTGCGCTGCGCCGCGCCGTGCTGCGCCGTGCTGCCGCTGCGCTGAAGCTTAGCTCTGCCGTTCCGTTCCATTCGTATATTCTTACCAAAAAATGAGCAGTTGCATGTCTATGATATTTATAAATCACGGACGATGTGTATATGCTCCAAAATGAAAAGTTAAATAAATGAAGGGATAGTTTAGATGACGGACAGTTCAAGAACAAAAGTATTTTAAGCCGAGAAAGAAAACACAAGACCCAATTGATATGATATACTATGAATTATAAAATTGATTAGAACATTGGAAAATGAAGCTATTGATGAATAAGATGGAATTAGGCGATAATGAGATGTCCTTTAACTAATTCAAATAAATGATGAAATTGATTAAAACTCATGTTAATAAATCTATAAAATTCTTCATGATCCTTTAATGCAAAATATTTAAATAAAGTGCTATAAGCACTATGAATATTTCTTTGAGGTATTGCTAAATGTGGTCGAACCCACCACCTTCTGCAAGATTGTTGTTTCTTTTTTCTTAATTTTTTTAACAATTTCAATAACTAATGAAATTATACATTTTTCTAATTTTTTTTATTTTGGCTTTAATCATGATCATGACCATGAAAATGATAGATGTATGACATAGATCTATAGAATTGTACCATTAGCAATGGAATATAGAAACGGAACTATGGACCAGCGCAAGCAGAGAACCGCGCAGCGCAGCGCGGCGCTTATGTACATTCACCCTGAGGGAGTCTCTACAACCTTGCGCGTGCGTGTGCGCTCGCCGTGTATAAGGTATACCTATATATAGGAGAGCGCTATATATAGGTATACCTTATACACGCGAGCGCACACGCACGCGCAAGGTTGCAGAGACTCCCTTATAGGGAGTCTTTACAACCGTGCGCGCGTGTGTGCGCTCGCCGTGTATAACGTATACCTATGTATAGGAGATCGCTATATATAGGTATACTTTATACACGGGAGCGCACACGTACGTGCAAGATTGTAGATACACCCTTAGAGTTATGGTGAAATGGTATAGAGATAGCGCATGCGTTGTGAGCGGGAAAATATGATATATATTAAGTGATAGAAATTGATAATTAATTGATAATCGATGAAAAATTTTTATTTAAAAAAAATATTTATTCATTACTTGATCAGAAAAGTAATATTGGTAAATTTTAAATTAATTTTCTACGATATATTTGTACATATATATTTTTTATATAGGAAATGTTTTTTAAAATGGTTTTAGAGAGACTTTTATAGATAAATAGAGTTATGTTTATATTAACTTTTATTTTATTGTTTTTAGTAGAAATGTAAATTTATATCTGTTTTGATTCCCCTTAGAGGAAGCTTTGCAACAAAAATTGACAAATTTTGTCGGTGACAATAATTTTCGAGAAAAAAAATGTTCAAAAAGATAGTTTAAGGCGATAATGTTTGTATGCTATAATTTTAAGCAATTCATTTCAATTTCAATCGATTATAAAGGTTTTCTTTTACGTATACACAAATTTACAAGAACTAAAAACTATTTTTTCAACTTAATTTTTTCAATAACTACGACGAGTCTAGCCATATTCAGAGAATCTCCATAAGAACCCACGTTAATTTTAAACTACAATATCTCGAAAACTAGCTCGCAAATCATATTCAAATTTGGCAGAGACGTTTATAATGATATTATTGACCTTATACTGACGAAACTTTATTGATCTGACATTATTTTTTACATATAGCCCATACAGCCTTAAATAATGAATTGAATAATAACATTTCTTTTGTATAAAATAAAAAAGAAACCGTTCATTAATTATACAGCTTCTTTTGTAACTTAAAAAAACAATCAGCGCGCGACGCGCGTGTCGAACTCTAGTTATTATTTAAAAATTAAAAATTCTAAAACTGCTATTTCGACGAAGGGAACTACCTTAAGTGACACACCATCAGTTTTATATAATCGAATCACAATAATTTGATTTAGGGACAGGGTAGCACAACGGGATCGGGGAGTGGAATGGGTACTCGTTTCATAAATAAACAAGATACATTGAAATTATAAATTTTTTACCATTTCAAACAGAACACAACAAATAATTTTTCGCAAAGAAAAAAAATTATTTGGGAAAAATAATATAATTGTAAATATCCTGAAAAAATTGCGAGACATAAAAGTGCGATTTCTAAAAATACCTAAAATACGGAATACACAAAAAATAATTTTTCTAAAGTCATTCCCGTTGTTATTGATAGAAAGTATAGTCCTTCTACTTTAAAATTATAGTTTGATTATTTTTAATACAAACTTTCATTTGTTTATAATCATCGATTGAAAAAATACTGCGAGGCGGGGTATCACGGGCTATAATTCCTATAGACTAAGGGCGCCGGCTTAACGTTAAACTGCGTTAAGCCGGCGCCGTTAGTCTGTAATTGCAGCCCGTGATGTAACGTACTCTCATAGCTCGAAATTTCTTCAGGATATTTGTAATTACGTAATTTTTCCAAAATAATTATTTCTCTCTGCGAAAAATTATTTGTTGTTTTTTGTTTAAAAAGGTAACAAAATTTACAATTAAAAGCATTTTGTTTATTTATGAAACGAGTACCCGTTCCACATGTCTATCCCATTGTGTCCCACTGCTCTTTATGAAATTATATAAAAAAAATTATTTTTTTTTAAGCCATCCTATAGAATTTAAATTTAAGTGAAGCTAATTGCCTAGTGTAATATTTAATAATTGTTATGACGCTAATGTGCATAAAGGCAAAAAATAATCTCATGTCCTTTTTATTAAAGGCCCAAATCGAAAAAAGTTGTCAAAAATAAGAGATTATAACAATAAGTCAAACACTTATTGCAGTCTAAAAAATTCACGGGTGTTTCGTCCAGGCTACTAGATTGGACTCATCAGTGATGATCTAGTAGCCGTCATCAGACACCTAGCGCTCCATCGTAGCGGCCAAAGTAGTAGCCTGGACGAAACACCCGTGAATTTTTTAGACTGCAATAAGTGTTTGACTTATTGTTATAATCTCTTATTTTTGACAACTTTTTTCGATTTGGGCCTTTAATA
Source organism: Torymus aiolomorphi (assembly GCA_036365515.1). NCBI lineage: Eukaryota > Metazoa > Arthropoda > Insecta > Hymenoptera > Torymidae > Torymus > Torymus aiolomorphi. The sequence goes on from CM070877.1 coordinate 139,263,666, forward strand.
AAAAGGACATGAGATTGTTTTTTGCCTTTATGCACATTAGCGTCATAACAATCATCCTATAGAGTGTTTCAAAAGTGCAAAATAATAAATAGTAAAGATTAAAGAGCTTCAATTTTTTTATTAAAAATAATATAATACTTAATTATAAAACTTCATATTCATAAATACGATATTTACAAATATATACATTGCTTCGTGGCATAACAAAACTTGTCATTAAAAACAAACCGTTCGTCTTGAACGTCTAACAAAATTTAACATACATAATCGCAGTTATTTTATACAATTTTAATAAATCAGATTTAGAGACTCCCGGTTTACCATTTTTTACACAGTTTCAAGCTTCTTCATATCATCCAAATTTAAATAACATAAAATATTTTCCAAAGGCACATCTGGCAATTGATCATTGAACAATGAGCTGAGTTGCACTGTCGCTGATTCTAGAAGTTGTTCGTACGTTTTTCCCAAAGCAAAGTTCTTCTGAAGCATATTCTGATACTGCGGGAAATATTTACTGTGAGCTATTTTTGCAAAAAACCGAACGACATTTTCTTGATTAACGAAATTCGTTAAACTTCTTCTCTTTGCATGCAAAAAGTCGTAACACGTCACTTCGTTGTATAGCTTGAGGGACCTCATGGCTTCCACCTCACGAACACATTGTTTTTGAAACTCCTCGTCGCCAAAATCTTCGGCCACTTTAGTATGCACCGCACTGACGTGGAAACCGGCAGCGATCATTTTCATAAAATACATGCCGATAAATCGTTTCATTTCAGGCGACGCCAAATCTAAGGCTGTTTGTCCGTCCGTATTCACTCTTCTGGTATCAGCGCCGAACATCAACAATTGCTCCACATTCGACAAATCTTTGTTTTCTACGGCCAAGTGCAGTGGTGTCTGTTGGCGAACATAGTCTTGAGGATTCACTTCCATGCCTCGGAGCATCAATATTCGCGCGAACACCAAGGATTGATTTTTCACCGCCATGTGTAGAGGAGTTTCACCGTTCGCATTCTTGCTAAAAATATTGGCACCTCGATTCAACAGGTGCATGAAGATTGTGTGATCCGGGGCGATGTAATGGACCTTCATGTGCTCAGTGTCAATGGCCAGGTAAAGAGGTGTACTGCCCGAGGAATCCGTAGCGTTAACGTTCGCGCCGTGCTTCATGAGTAGGTCGAACAGCTGTAGCGTCCCGGACTTGGCCAGTACGTGAAGAGGTGTCTGCTGAAACTGATCTTTCGCCTCGATATTCGCCCCGCTGAGCAAGAGCAGCGACACCGTGTCCGCACAGCCCAGTCTGACAGCCGTATGCAAGGGAGTTTGATTGCCGCAGTCCCCTGCGTTTACGTTAGCGCCACGCCTGATCAACAGCCTGTAAATTTCCCGCTTCTGCTGCTCGATGGCAATGTGCAGCGGTGTCTTACCCATCGCCTCCTTCTGATTGATGTCGGCGCCGTACTGGAGAAGCTGCTCCACTGTCGCGATGCTATTCTGCGCGACGGCGCAGTGCAGAGGTGTCTTGTCGAAGAACGTCGCCGCGTTTACATTAGCTCCCTTGCTGAGTAAAATACGCACGAGGTCGAGATTCTGTCGTTGAACGGCCACATGAAGAAGAGTGGCGCCCCCGTTGCCGGTGTCGTTTACGTTAGCTCCGTAACGAAGCAGAGTGTCAAATACGTCTTTGTGACCTAGTTCAACGGCGACGTAGATAGCTGTTTGACTGTTGTACTCTTGTTCGTGAACATGAGCACCGTGTTCGAGGAGAAGGCGCACTATGTTGGCGTTGTCTTTGCGAGTCGCAGCATTCAAGCAAGTCCGGCCGAAACGGTCGCGAATGTGAACATTGGCATTCCGATATAACAGTTTCTCTACCATCTGAAACATTAAAAGGTCACAGTTTAAAATATTTATTTTACAACGTATTTTTACCATAATAACTATTCCTAATGAAGGAAATTTATAAAATGGCAATGCTGTTTTTAAAAGTTACTCGCAAAATTATAAGAGAATCTTACCCTTTCATTGTTCATGTCGACAGCCACGTGAAGGTACGTATGTTGATTGTCGGCAAGATTGTTCACGAATATTTCATTAACGTTGGCGCCTTGGCTAATCAAAAGGTCTGCAACATCAACACTACCGAGCATTACGGCATAAAATAACGGACTGTAACCCTCCTGCGTTCGCAATTGAATGTTGGCTCCGTACTTCAACAGTATCTGTACAGCTTCGAGATCATTGTACAGAGCGGCCATGTGCAAAGGTGTCATGTGATAACCATCTTCTATGTTCACTGATGCACCGTTTGCGAGCAGATATTCGACAAACTCGTGGTGGCGATATGTCGTGGCCACGTGCAGCAGAGACCGGCTTCCACCATATTGCATATTTACATCTGCTCTTTGCTGGAAGACACTTTGAACGAGAAGTTTATACTTTTCGTCAGCTTCATAGTTGTCTGCAATAAAAAAGGTCCATGATAACAAATGGAAGATACATGCATACATGACGTATATTGGCGAAAACAGATTTAATACATACCGAATTCTGAAACTGTATTAATAAATTGACTGAGATAGTTGTTTTGTTTGTATACTTTTTCCATATGCGTCATATTCGTAGTAAGGCGTAGTATTTGTTGACAGTCGAATGACTGTCTTCTGTACTGCTGACATATATTATTATGCATAACCATTTTTAGGTAATATGTCGTCTGCTACGTTAATTGTGAAAATTTGCGAAGGTTCTGAAATACTTTCGGACGTGAACTGTAAAAATAAGAATTATTAGTTTACTACAAAGAACAAATAAATAATTAAGAACATACAAAATCAATAAAAATAAACTTTAGAAAATGCAAGTAGAAAAATTTTAGAATCAATGTTATTTATATTTACCTCAAACTTCTAAACTTCTTTGCTTTACTACACTTTGTTGTTTGACTTATTAGTAAGTCAAATTTTACAAAATATACAATCACTTGAATATTTATTAAAAAATATTCGACACATCACTCGTGCAATTTTCGCGTTCTACTATGTCCTTCTTGTCCAGCGTTCTAGCATGCACTGATGCACACAGCCTATAGGTATCTTACAACTTATGTACCTATAGGCCACGCTTACCCCTACATTGGTTCCACTCTTAATTGCTCATCGATAACTACAGCTCAGTGGGGATAAGTATCCGTGCGATAAGTACGGCGCCTATGAGACTACTAGACTATTACACTATCTACTTAAATACTACTCACCGGTGTATTTGGTTTTAGTTTAATGTATATATGTGCATGTGTCGCAATTTATAGATTTTTTTAGTGCTAAAAAATTTATTTTAATTTATTTAATAAATTAAAAAAATAAATATGGTTAGTTCCCAAAATAGCACTGCTATACCACTGCCATATAGCTTAATATCAACATTTCGAATGATTAGAAAAACTTAACATAAATAGTGTAACTGTCATAGCAATACCGTTTTGCTGTAAGTGCAATAAGACTGATCACATGGTATTTTTTACGTCGTAACGCATTTTGTTTATAATATTGTTTTCACATAGAATTTAAACTTTTGTACTATAACGAGGTTCCAGGATAAAATACGGAGAAAATAAGAATCTCGATTCTCCGTATTCTATCGAACATGTTTGGCTCTCGTTCCCGCGAATTCGTGCATCTAGAGCGTTTGTTTACATCGCTCGGCCGATGTATTCGCGAGCTGCGCGCGGGGACTGCGCGACTTTGGCGGTTGCAAAGTCGCGCTCGATTCAATTTTGAATCAGATTCTCTCGGACTGTTGAACCACGCGCACGTGAGTGAGATCGTCCGAAGAAAAAGGTATCGTGCGTCCTCACCGGTACAGCGCAGCGACCGTCCACGTACCGTCCACGAAGAGCAGCGCACGCGAATAATCCAAGCCACTCCTGGGGTCCGAAGCGTCTGTAGGTGACTGCTGGATGTTAGGACTCGACCTGAACACTCCGAAGTCGACCAGAGGATAAGGCCTGACGCAGGAGCGGATTCGTGAGCGAGCGACGAGAGGAGTGCCCTCCTCTCCCGGTAAGACTCCTTGTAATATGCGGTCTCTATATTTTCGGCTCGCAGCGGCGAGCGGCCGGTGGTGCGTTCACTGGTCCAGCAAAAATAAATACATTGATCCGCCCGCGCCGAGCGGCGGATCTCGTCTTCTCGTCTGCGCGCAACGCGACGCTTTATTTGATGTAAAGCTTGTAAATAGACCTTGTTATTGTTGTTTTATGTAACTGAGGCTATTCTTCATTTCTTGACCTCAACCTAACCTTCTCCCTCATACCGCCGCCTCCGCCGGATCGTCGCTCCGAGACGACGATCATTCTGAGTGGCCGCGCCTCGCGACTAGCTAGCGCGAGTATTAACCCTTTCCGGCACACGGAAAAATCGAGTTCTACCGTGATCTCGACGTTTGTAACCAGGGATCCAGAGAACATCAACCCCGAGTGCTCCTCGTAGAAAAAGCACATTTGTTTGAAGTTTGCAACGTTGGGATCCAACGAAAAATCAGTTTTTGTAAAATCAGGTTTTTTCATCTGGAATCAGTTTATTATCATATAAATTATTAAATACACATAAAAAAACATAAACAAATGAACCCCACATTACCCCCACCCCCCAAACGTTGATTATATAGGGGTGGCCAAAGAAAAAAAATTCTCACTTCGTTGCTTTTGGTATTCGTATCAATTTTATGGCTGATTATGAATTCTAACGATAAAATAGACCTAGAAAAAAATTAGCAACGAAATCGATTCCCCGGAACACCCCCGAAAAGTCGATTATAGGGGGGTTGAAGGAGAAAAAAAATTCTCACTTCGTTGCTTTTGGTATTCGTATCAATTTTATGGGTGATTATGAATTCTAACGATAAAATAGACCTAGAAAAAAATTAGCAACGAAATCGATTCCCCGGAACACCCCCGAAATTGATACGAATACCAAAAGCAACGAAGTGAGAATTTTTTCGCCTTCGACCCCCCTATAATCGACTTTTCGGGGGTGTTCCGGGGAATCGATTTCGTTGCTAATTTTTTTCTAGGTCTATTTTATCGTTGGAATTCATAATCAGCCATAACATTGATACGAATACTAAAAGCAACGAAGTGAGAATTTTTTTTCGCCCTCGATCCCCCTATAATCGACTTTTGGGGATGTTCCGGGGAATCGATTTCGTTGCTAATTTTTTTCTAGGTCTATTTTATCGTTGGAATTCATAATCAGCCATAAAATTGATACGAATACCAAAAGCAACGAAGTGAAAATTTTTTTTCTCCTTCAACCCCCCTATAATCGACTTTTCGGAGGTGTTCCGGGGAATCGATTTCGTTGCTAATTTTTTTCTAGGTCTATTTTACCGTTAGAATTCATAATCAGCCATAAAATTGATACGAATACCAAAAGCAACGAAGTGAGAATTTTTTTTCTTTGGCCACCCCTATATAATCAACGTTTGGGGGGTGGGGGTAATCTGGGGTTCATTTGTTTATGTTTTTTTATGTGTATTTAATAATTTTTTATGATAAAAACTGATTCCAGATGGAAAAACCCGATTTTACAAAAACTGATTTTTCGTTGGATCCCAACGTTGCAAACTTCAAACACATAAAAGCACTCGATGGCACCGTGTTCTAGGGTTCGGATCGCGGAATTAACCGAAAGTCTGCCCGGCCTCCCGTTACAGTACTTTTAAAGTTTAAGTGTTTTTAAATGCTTGAAAGAAACAACAAGAGTAACAGCAATAACTTTATGTATTTTCCAAATTCTGTATGGTAACTATCGGTTTATTTTTATTTATTTATTTATTTTTTTTTTTTCAAGTGAAAATAATCTATTTCACATTGAAATTTTCATACTACTCTAGCATCAGCGGGTGTGCTTTTTCTGGTTTTGCTCGACAGTTTTTAAAATGGAGATAAAAACGTACCTGCCATCCCTGTCATTTTTTGTTGCTATGGTATAATATACAAATTTATCATAGAAATATAATTAGAAAATTAAATTGACCATAAGAACGCTTCCCTCTTCCGCTCATAATTTTTTTAATAGAGAAAGAGAATTTATTCATGACTATATAGGTCTTATTTTTTTTTAAAGTTGATTTTGGTTCTTTCAAAAAGGTGGCTCCGGCGGAGCGACACACACACACACACACACACACAAATTTTTTACGATGCTTACTTCGCATGTTATAATTTGAGAAACAATATAATATGAAACAAGGATTCTTGAAGTAACAAAAAAAAAATTTTCAAAGAAGTTTGAATATTGTTAAAGAAGATATCGCCAATTGAAAAAAAAATCAACAAAATCCATAAATCTTTTTCATTTTTCATTCGATTTTCATTTGCAAGGTCTCATTTTATTCCTTGTTTAATTTCAGGGGGAGGTAGCAATATAAAAATTGGAAAATTTTCAAAACCTGCAAAGTTATAAGCAATTGTTTATAAAATTCAGTCACATAATTACAAACAATTGCTTACGACTTTGCAGGTTTTGAAAATTTTCCAATTTTTATATCGCTACCTCCCCCTGAAATTGAACAAGGAATAAAATGAGACCTTGCAAATGAAAGACGGATAAGAAATGAAAAAGATTTATGGGTTTTGTTGATTTTTTTTTTCAATTAGCGACATTTTCTTGAACAATATTTAAATTTCTTTGAAAAAAATACTAGAGGAAGCTTTGTGATAGTAAAGAAAAAAAGTTTTTGAGAAAACGTGTTAGGAATGTTGTTCAGCAAACTTGGAATCGAAATACACTATTTTTAGAAAATGTCCGTATGGATATGCGTGCGTGCATGCGTGCGTGCGTACGCGCGCGCGCGCGCGCGTGTGTGTGTGTGTGTGTGTGTGTGTGTGTGTGTGTGTGTGTGTGTGTGTGCAATATCGGCAATATCGGACGCTTATTTTATAGCACTGACTGCATAAATCCCCCGTGTCACGCCCATTCGTGCCATTAGCAGTCCATTTTTGGACCGTGCAGTGATAAGCACGGTGCAATAATGGACTACTTATGTCACGGATAGGCGTGACATAAATGCGGATTTATGCCACGCAGTGCTATAAACGTAACTTTTTGTAAATAGGTTATATTTCGAAATTAAAAAAAAAATATTGACATGAATATTTTTTTGGTTATAAAGAATATTGAGTACTATAACTTGCTCAATTTTTATGTTTTTTTATTCATTATTTTTGGAGAAAAAAAAATAATTTATAAAAAAGAGTGTTTTTTTTGTCGTTGCATAGCTAAAGTAAAATTGGCTTAATCGCTTTGAAATTCTTTGTAGGGGTAAACTTTGTATACGAATCGAGAGAGTTCTTTGGGCAAAGCGATTGATCCATAAATTTCAGAGATATTTGAGGTTAAAATTTTTTTCACTTTTTTTTTAAATCGTTATTTCTCGAGAACGGCTCTATGTATGTTTGTCGTAATCTCTTCAAAATTCCTTGTGGAGGTAGATTTTGGATAGCTCTCGGTCGAGTTCTTTGGGCAAAATAATTGGTCCATAAATTTCAGAGATATTTGAGGTTAAAATATTTTTAACTCTTTTTCAAATCGTAATTTCTCGAGAACGGCTCGATGAGTCAGCTCCAGATTTCTAGACAATTTTGTATGTGATATAGGTATTATGTATGTGAATTTTCATCAAGATCGTACTATTACTTTTTGATATTCAACATTTTCCTATTTTACAAAGTCGTTTTTTTGTCGCCGGATAACTAGAGAAAAATTGTTTTCATTTCTTTAAAATTTGGCGGAGATGTAGAGTGTATATTATTTATTATATGTGTTCTTAGGGTAAAAGAATTCGTTTACGAATTTCAGAGATATTCGCGGTTAAAACTGAGGGAGAATGTACATAAGCGCTGCGCTACGTTGTCGCATTGATTACTTGTAGACCTCGTCGCTGATTGGCTAATATTTAAATGTTAGCCAATCAGCGACGTGGTCTACAAGTAATCAATGCGACAGCGTAGCGCAGCGCAGCGTAGCGTAGCTCAGTGTAGCGCAGCACTTATGTACATTCTCCCTGATTTAGCCCTCTTTTCATATCGTAATTTTTCGGGTATATGTATATATACTAGAAAATGGAAATGACGCGTGCGTGTTGTTCACTTGCTTTTGTTTTTTATTGAGGTTAATTTACAGCGCGCTTCACCGATACATGAAATTAGATAGATACGATGGCGAATTAGATGCCGAGAAATACGTTTAACAATACGTTTAACTGCACTTCGATATTAATCGCGTAAAAATTAATTAAAGGAATCAGTAAATTATGTTTGAGGAAGCTACGTACCAATGAATTGGCGACGGTTTTTTTTGTTACTTCAAAAACCCTTGTTTCATACTATATTGTTTCTCAAATTATAACATGTGAAGTTATAATTTGAGCATCGTAAAAAATTTGTATATTTATAAGAGTTTTATTCCATTATACTTCTTATAAAATCACCAATTATTGTTATTACAAAAACGAAGGATCGTGTTAAAATATATAGGTATTTTAATGGATCTTTTTTCTCAAGATACAAGTTACCTAATCTTAGATATGTAATGGTTTTATAAAATGTGACGCTTTTAGTTGTTCATAGCCTGATAATATTTTATCAAAACGAATAATACTTTATCAGAAATGATAAAAAAAATTGTAAAAGTATAGAAAATTGATAAATTTAAAGTAGAGCAATAAACATCGTTGATAAAAATCTCTTCTAAAATATCGTTTGATAGAAACTCACAAGATTTCTAATTATATCCTTTGGCTATTTGTAGTTGCCTATTAATTCTTGAAAAATCAATATTTTTTAATACACAACATTTATAATTTGATAGCACCAAACGATCTATCATCAAGTATATAAAATACAGTTTACATAGCTTTTGGAAGCTACAGTGACAGCGTTCGAGAATACTTGAATGTAAATATTAATGGGAGCCAACTTAAGAGAGTCGAGAAAATAAAATACTCAGGGGTTCCAATTGATAAGGGAAACGTCCCAATACCCGAACATATAAGAAATTGACCTTCAACATTCAACGAAAACAATTACTCTACAAGGTTTAAACAATATTTTCTTTTATATGATCAATTATAACGTCCTTAGTCAAATGGTATCAAAATGAGATTGCTTTATAAAGGTAATTGTTTATTATAAAGATAAAAGCACGATGATGCCTTTGTCCCCTTACCCGAACGCAGAAAATACGTATGTCCCCATTGTTCCATTTTTATGTCCTAATACCCGAACAATCGTTTGTAAATAAACGACTTATTAAATTATTTTTGATTATTACAATGTTCTTTTGTTGTTATAATTACTGGAATAGATGTATAAATACTATATATGTAAAATGTAAGTCATATGGAAAACATAACATAATCTAATAACATAATCTAATCATACATGTAAACTTCGCAATATTGAGGTTACGACATACACCATGTACTGTTCGGATACTGGGACATGTTATTTAATGTCATGACCCAATACCCGAATACTATCTAATTGAAATATTTTTTTATAAACTGTTTACCGTATCCTTAACAATTTTAAAAGAATACTAACTAAACTAAAACTTTAAAGAAAACTAAGAAAAAATTTTTGAGATGTTTGAACGTTTATTAACCGAGAAAGAGACGAATAAGTAATATTGTTCGGGTATTGGGCACTGTTCGGGTATTGGGACGTTCCCCTTAGTCATTTGAATTGGAACCATCACATATCATACATAATAAATAAACCTAGATAAATGCTATTCATCTTTAGAAAACTATCAAATGTACTGACTCAAAAAATTTTGCTCAAAATCTACTATGCTTCTTTCCACAGTATTGCAACATGGCATTATTGAGAATACTAAAAATTACATTAAAAGACAACGATCGCAACTTATTAGCTACAGCACTAAACAAACTTTTGTAATTAACTCAATACTATATACTATGTACTATCAAAATCTGCAAAACAAATTTATTATCTTCAAGCAGAACTAGAAATAAACACATTACTTTCCCACCTTTTCAGAATACCATTAGTTTCAAGAGTAATGAATTCAACGCGATAATAGTACATTGTGCAACAAGGGAAGAAAATGAGCTATTTCAAGCGAGAGTGGTGTTCAGCACGATACCTCATCCGAGTCTGAAATAGCTCTTCTTCCCGTGTTACACACCGTATTTTTTTTTTTAGTGCACCCTGGTGGAAATCGATTCTATTATTTAGCTAATAAATAGCTAATTTCCCCAATAATCGTCAAAAACTAGACACTTTTCTTGGCCATTTCTATCCATCGATGAAACGATTTTTCCGATCATATTCACCATTTAATAGACAGAATAATAGAATAAGTCTTTTCGCAGATTTAAATTAGCTTATTTATGAGTATTTAAAAGATATTAAAGTTGACCAGTTTTTTCAGTTAGGAAATGGCTAGTAAGAGGCTTATTATTATAGCGAGGAGTGAGATAGACAGAATCAAACGGAAAAATCATTATTTTGATTTGTATCCCCTGAAACAGTACTATAAACGAATTACATTCCAATAATTTGTGTTTGCGTTTTGGTTAACTATCTTTTTTTAATATTTGTTTTTAAATACATGACCAAATTACAGAGAAAATTTAGTAAAAACATTTTAAGGTTGTGTTAGCTTCATTAAATAAAGAATATGGCCGGAAAAATCGTTTTTTCACTATCCAGAAATTAGTTATTTTTACTAGCTATTTATTATTTTCCTGACCATTTCCTATGGAGAAATTTCTACCAGGGCATGAGACAGCCTTTTTATATGCATTAAATTTGGGTAGGAGATCGTGCATTTAGAGTCCTGCACAACCCAGTTACAAATCATTGCATTTTTAGTTTTTATTTGAATAGGTTATTTGAAATGTGTACGCCTTTAACACTTTAAAAGTTATCTACATCCACCTAAATAAGCCAAAAAGCCATAAAATGTATAAATTTGAGACTATAGCGGGGAAAATTTTTTTCCCCACTAAGCTGCGAAAAAATGAATTTTTTTTATTCTTTTCCAAATCACGCTCGGAATGCGCGATTTTCTACCCGACTTTTAGACATGAGAAAAAGCCCGTTTCAAACACGTGTTAAAAAAAATACTTTGACATGCTCCCTAAAGAGCTAAAAACATTAAAAACTGTTCGGAAAAATATCGAAAATAAATTAAGTGCGTTAATAAAAAATAATGGCATTCATGAAACAGGCAGATATTCTAGGTTAATTTAAGCAATTTTTTAAAATTTGTATATGAGTAAATCCCAGAAACTTTTAAAATTTTATGTAACTCAAAAATTTTACATTTAAAAGGCTATAACTCAAGTTCTTTATGAAGCACATAACTGAACCAAAAAAGAAAATGTTCATTTTTCAATAGAGTAATAAAAAAAAAGTTCAACTTAATGGTAGAGAAACACTTTTTTACGAAAAATTACTAAAAGTGCGAAAAATGCGTTTATTTCGAATATTTTTATGTGTTTTTCGATGTAGAAAAAAAGGCACTTACTATCATTGTCAAATTTTTAGAGCTTTTTCTTTATAAAAAAAGCTTCAATTTAAGACCTAGTAGATCGATGTGCCATGAAAAATAGTCCAGATATAAGAGTTTTTATTTTCCAATATTCAAGAAGTAAAAAGTTAAAATCTCTTATATTTGGGCTATTTTTCATGGCACATGGATCTATCAGGTCTTAAATTGAAGCTTTTTTTTATAAAGAAGAAGCTCTAAAAATAAGCTTTGTAACGGTGAAAAAAATTTTTTAAACAAAAAATATTCAAAAACACGTTTTAAGACTTTTGGCGCTAAAATCCGTTGTTTTTGATCAAAAAAATTTTCGTGTGTGTGTGCGTGTGCGCGTGTGTGTGTGTGTGTACAGGCGATAACTTTTGAACCGATCGACCGATTTACATCGGAAAAGGCTTATCTCTTCGTTTCGGAGGAGAATAGAGAGAGTATAACCTACTTTTTTATTTTACCGATTTTATTTTGTTTTTTATAACCAAAAAACGATTTTGAATTTTTCGTTTTTTTGATTTTTTAATTTATTTCAGCCAGTATTACTTAATAAACTAAATTTTTATTAAAAGGTCTTTAAATTACCTACAATTTCTTTTTTTTAAATTTAAATTATCTCTAGCCTGTCATTTGTTATTAATGAGATTATGGTTTATATTTCTTTAATTAATATCTCAAAAACCTTTTCATTTTTCCACTTAAAATTTTTACCACTTATTACACTTATCGAGTACAACATTGTGTTAAAATTTCAAGAAGTTATGCTGATTTGTTTCTGAGAAAAAAATTATTTTTGAAAACAAGTGCGTTTTCCTTCCTTTACGATAACAGGAGTAAAAGTCAATGAATCGTTTTGAAATTTGGCAGAGAATCAGCTTTTTTATGTCTAAGGAGTCAGTTCTTTGCCCAAAAAAATCTGACCGTTGTGACCAAAGATATTTGAGGTTAAAATTTTTTTATAAATTTCTTGTATTTGCATTTTTAAAAAGAATATTCGATTGATTGATTCAAAATTTTTACTACTTATTACACTTATCGAGTACAAAATTATGTTAAAATTTCAAGAGGTTATGTTGGTCAAAATTTTTTTACTCATTCCAAATTAGCCCCAAAACACAAATATAAAGTTTTAGAGCAAAATATACAATAGTTCTATTGGCATGGTGTGGTTTGTGCACATAAGAATTATGCACATATTTATTGTGCACACTTTAGCATTGGAGTATACACATAGATATAGATATACACCAATGCTAAAGTGTGCACAATAAATATGTGCATAATTCTTATGTGCACAAACCACACCATGCCGTTCTATTTAATTTGTATATCATATATAAATAAAATAATTATTGTGTACTAGGGCATGTCCCCGAGAAAGTAATTTCAGATTGAGTCATGCGGCAATGTGTATTAGGGCAACGATAATAATTGACTTTCAAAATATGAATTTCGTAAAAATTTCATAAAAATATTTCATAAAAATATCGATTCTTAAATATGAAAAAAACTACCTCTCTGTTCAATTTCAAAACGATTCATTGTCTTTTGTTAAGAAGTATAACTAAGTTATTATATTTGTATGATTGTTACAATTATTACAGTTATGTTGATTCGTTTCCGAGAAAAAAATTATTTTTGAAAACAATTGTGTTTTCTTTCGTTAACGATATCAGGAGTAAAAGTCAATGAATCGTTTTGAAATTTGGCAAATAATTAGCTTTTTTATATCTAAGGATTCAGTTCTTTGCCGAAAAAATCTGACCGTTGTGACCAAAGATATTTGAGGTTAAAATTTTTTTATAAATTTCTTATATTTGCATTTTTAAAAAGAATGTTCGATTGATTTACTCAAAATTTTCACCATTTATTACACTTATCGAGTACAACATTGTGTTAAAATTTCAAAAGGTTATGTTGGTCAAAATTTTTTTACTCATTCCAAATTAGCCCCAAAACACAAATATAAAGTTTTAGAGCAAAATATACAATAGTTCTATTTAATTTGTATATCATATATAAATAAAATAATTATTGTGTACTAGGGCATGTCCCCGAGAAAGTAATTTCAGATTGAGTCATGCGGCAATGTGTACTAGGGCAACGATAATAATTGACTTTCAAAATATGAATTTCGTAAAAATTTCATAAAAATATTTCATAAAAATATCGATTCTTAAATATGAAAAAAACTACCTCTCTGTTCAATTTCAAAACGATTCATTGTCTTTTGTTAAGAAGTATAACTAAGTTATTATATTTGTATGATTGTTACAATGATGGATTAACTTTAAACCACTAAGTCAAGCAGGATAGTAGTTAAATACCTGTTTCAAAACAAATATTTATTAGATTATTGCCAATACATACTTTTCTTTCTCAAACTAATGTATTTCTTTAAAATTTTTTATAACAATAATTAATTGTTTGTATAGGATACATAAATGAAAAAACAAAAAAGATATTTTTTATATTCAGTCAAATTGTTTAACAAACAACAAAGAACCACAAAGAAAACAGTTTTATTTATTAATAATGTTTTGTTGTGAAAAATTTACTTTTGTTTTTTAAATTTTAAAAATGGAATCGATTAATTAGTTTAAGGAAGCATCTTGCCAATGAATTGGCAGCGGTTTTTTTATTACTCTATTGAAAAATGAACATTTTCTTTTTTGGTTCAGTCATGTGGTTCCTAAAGAACTTGAGTTATAGCCTTTTAAATCTAAAATTTTCGAGTTACATAAAATTTTATAAGTTTCTGGGATTCGCTCATATTAGAGCCTATCTAAAAGTTGAAGTTTGACTATATTTTATTATAGCATTTTTTACGGCCAAAAATTAAATTTATTTTAGCGTGGAAGTTTAGTATAAGTCTTGTTAGTTTGTAAGCTACCAGACCTATTTACAGGTGTTTTATGCACCTCTATAAGATACCAGCTATACCGGATATAAGTGTTTTTTATATCCTGATACCAACTGCATTATGTGACATTTTAGTATCATTTCAGGTAAATAAATACTCTAAATAGTCTGAATAGTAAATAGTTAAGAAGAGAACTTTTACGTAATAAAAACAATCTCAGTCATTTTGATAATATTAAGAGGGTCGTACGGATTTTGATACTAAATTCTACCGGATAAAAATCAAAGTTTCTAAACCCGTTTTATGCAAAGATACAGCATTTTCAATATTTTAACTTTGTTGTGACTTTTCTTCGAAACTGCTTAATGGATTTTCATGGGACAATGCTTAAATTCTTTGTATTTTGTGCACTTATAGTTCACAGAGTTGCAAATATAAAAATTATTTGAGTAAGTAATTTTTAAAATTAAAAAACCATATAAAACTGCTTAATTGAATGATTTGTTTTAGTTTTTTTTTGTGATTTTTGGCATTTAAAAATTACTTAAATAATTTTTATATTTGCAACTTAACTGCATAAAATACAAAGAATTTTCAAATCAATTAATTTCAAAGAAAAGTTACAACAAAGTTATAATATTGAAAATGCGATGTCTCTGCATAAAATGGGTGTAGGAACTTCTACCTTGTCTTATTTTCTCAGAAATAATGTCTTTTTATGATATATATATTGTTTCAAAATATAGGTAATTAAATCTCCTTTTTCCGGGAGAATTAGGG
Source organism: Torymus aiolomorphi (assembly GCA_036365515.1). Taxonomy (NCBI): domain Eukaryota; kingdom Metazoa; phylum Arthropoda; class Insecta; order Hymenoptera; family Torymidae; genus Torymus; species Torymus aiolomorphi. The sequence continues at coordinate 139,278,885 of CM070877.1, forward strand.
ATATCAAAATTCACAGGTGTACTACACCCTCTTGATAATAATATCTTTGGAGTACAAATTGGTTTTTATGAAACTATTGTAGATTTAAATTTAAATCCTTAGTATTTTGAACAACCGGGATCATTGTAGCCAGTCCCTGGTACTGAGTTTCATTTTTAGGTATCGACAATCGACCTTCGTAATCAGTCTCGGTGTCATTGACGAGTTTGATCGAATGATACAGTTACTATTAGAGCAAAATATAGTAAAAGTTATTATAATGTCTTTTAGTACCAATAAACACGTCAAGTTATGTAGAATACAAAAACAAAAATTAAAAAAAGAAATATTTAAAGTTTATAATTAAATTGAAATTAGTCTCTTTTTATAAAAAGCTTTCTGTCTAGATCTCAGCTCGCTCACAATTTCAAATAATTCATCGCAATGAATCAGTCTACGAATTTTCAAACTAGCCCCGCTGAAAACAAAGCGAAAAGAGGATCTCCGAAACGTATCGCCCAACGTACAACAATTACCGTATAAGGGACGAGGTCTCTATTGTGCGGTTTTGCCAGAATACGTTTCGTCGATGATACATACAGATATAGTATCTCTTCTGCAAATGTTTGAAATGAGATAGCCGACGGATTCACCACAACCGTATTACCTAATGTGCGCTTTCGAAAATCGCTGTTAACCGCAATGTTCATTTTTAACTATACCGATTGCCGATATTGCACTCACACACACACACACACACACACACACACACACACACACACACACACACACACACACACACACACACACACACACACACACATTCCGTATAGTTGTCCAGACAATCGGTAGATCGATTGGGATCAACGCGATTGCATGGGTAAAAATCTAGTCGAATGAGCACTGGCGGGATCGGTTACTAATAATAATTACATTTGAAGCAGCCAAAATACATACAGTATAAATATGACTGACCATTATCCATTAAACGCGCCAAAAATCGGGGTAAGTCCATCATACTTAATGAGTCCATTAAACTTGATGGCGCTTCGTCGGGAGAAATTCCTTGTCAACCGTTCCTCAGCGCAGGTGATCGGCGAGACAATGAAAATTAGTCTTTGACCTGTTCTGGTGGGAGTGAGAGAAGTGATTGATTTGTCACTGATCCCACCTCGAGACTCTATGTAATAATAATTTAGAGGTGACAGCCGTCGAGGATGCATGATATTAAAACATTATGTTTTATAGAAATGCAAAATAAAAACTGAATATATTCAATATCTGATTTTAGCGTCTTCAGAAAGTTGTTCTTCCATTTAAATAATCTTAATATTGTTTTTAATATAAGTGTTATAAAATATACATTAAATTAAAATTTTATTAAATTTCTTATTCTCGTGTGATCATGTAAAAGATAAAATTTATAAATATTTACTAAACGATTATTGTAAAAGGAAAATGTAAATTACGTAAAAACATAATAAGTTAATAAATAGTTATAATAATAGTTACTAATTTATCAATCATCATTGTAATGTGCTTGATTATTAGAAAATGCTATCTATTCATTAAATGACACATTATCACTTGTATGCAATCGAATTTTCATAATTTTATTTATGCGATTCTTTTCTTATTATATGTTATTATATAACAAAAATTTTCTTTTTTTAAGCCATCCTATGTATGGTGTTTCAAAGGTGCAAAATAATGAAAAGTGAGGATTAAAGAGCTTCAATTTTTTTATTAATAATAATATAAAACTTCATATTTACATGTATAAATACCATATTTACAAATATATACATTGCTTCGTGGCGTAACAAAATTTGTCATTAAAAACAAAACGTTCGTCTTGAACGTCTAAAAAAATTTAACATAAATAATTACAGTTATTTTATACAATTTTAATAAACAGATTTAGAGACTACCGGTTTAGCATTTTTTACACAGTTTCAAGCTTCTTCATATCATCCAAATTTAAATAACATAAAATATTTTCCAAAGGCACATCTGGCAATTGATCATTGAACAATGAGCTGAGCTGCGCTGTCGCTGATTCTAGAAGTGATTCGTACGTTTTTCCCAAAGCAAAATTCTTTTCAAGCATATTCTGATACTGCGGGAAATATTTACTGTGAGCTATTTTTGCAAAAAACTGAACGACGTTTTCTTGTTTAACGAAATTCGTTAAACTTCTTCTCTTTGCACGCAAAAAGTCGTAACACGTCACTTCTTTGTATAACTTGAGGAACCTCATGGCTTCCACCTCACGAACACATTGTTTTTGAAACTCCTCGTCACCAAAATCTTCGGCCACTTTAGTTTGCACCGCACTGACGTGGAAACCGGCAGCGATCATTTTCATAAAATACATGCCGATAAATCGCTTCGTTTCATGCGACGCCAAATCTAAGGCTGTTTGTCCGTCCGTATTCACTCTCCTGGTATCAGCGCCGAACATCAACAATTGCTCCACATTCGACAAATCTTCGTTTTTTACGGCCAAGTGCAGTGGTGTTTGTTGGCGAACATAGTCCTGAGTATTCACTTCCGCGCCCCGGAGCATCAATATTCGCGCGAACACTAAGGATTGATTTTTCACCGCCATGTGTAGAGGAGTTTCACCGTTCGCATTCTTGCTAAAAATATTGGCACCGTGATTCAACAGGTGCATGAAGATTGTGTGGTCCGGGGCGGTATAATTGACCTTCACGTGCTCAGTGTCAATAGCCAGGTGAAGAGGTGTACTGATCGAGGAATCCGTAGCGTTAACGTTGGCGCCGTGCTCCATGAGTAGGTCGAACAGCTGTAGCGTCCCGGACTTGGCCAGTACGTGAAGAGGCGTCTGCTGAAACTTATCTTTCACCTCGGTATTCGCCCCGCTGAGCAAGAGCAGCGACACCGTGTCCGCACAGCCCAGTCTGACAGCCGTATGCAAGGGAGTTTGATTGCCGCAGTCCCCTGCGTTTACGTTAGCGCCACGCCTGATCAACAGCCTGTAAATTTCTTGCCTCTGCTGCTCGATGGCAATGTGCAGCGGTGTCTTGCCTGTCGCCTCCTTCTGATCGATGTCGGCGCCGTACTGGAGAAGCAGCTCCACTGCCGCGATGCTATTCTGCGCGATGGCACAGTGCAGAGGTGTCTTGCTGAAGAACGTCACCGCGTTTACGTTAGCTCCCATGCTGAGTAAAACACGCACGATGTCGAGATTCTGTTGTTGAACGGCGGCATGAAGAAGAGTGACGCCCGCATTGCCGATGTCGTTTACGTTAGCTCCGTAACGAAGCAGAGTGTCAAATACCTCTTTGTGCCCTAGTTCAACGGCGACGTAGATAGCTGTCTGACTGTTGTACTCTTGTTCGTGAACATGAGCACCGTGTTCGAGGAGAAGGCGCACTATGTTAGCGTTGTCTTTGCGAGTCGCAGCATTCAAGCAAGTCCGGCCGAAACGGTCGCGAATGTGAACATTGGCATTCCGACATAACAGTCTCTCTACCATCTGAAACATTGAAAGGTCACAGTTTGAAATATTTATTTTACATCGTGTTTTTACCATAACTAGTAAGTTTGGGCGCGCTTCGTGCGGTCTTCCTTTGCCTTGATTATATATATACCTATACAATTAATATTGAAATATTATGACTTTAAAATTTATTTTCCTTTTTAACATCCCCAAATTTATCTGATATTTGTTAAACGATAAGCTAACGTCACCGTCGACCAATCACGGGCTCCTTTTAAACGGACTTGAGCAATAGGAAAGGTTTTATTTCGGCTTCACATTTCCGTCATCATTCTTTTAAGAGAGGAATAACTGTTCCTAACGAAAGAAATTTAGAAAATGGCAATGCTCTTTTTAAAAGTTACTCGCAAAATTATAAGAGAATCTTACCCATTCATTGTTCATGTCGACAGCCACGTGAAGGTACGTATGTTGATTGTCGGCAAGATTGTCCACGAATATTTCATTAACGTCGCCGCCTTGGCTAATCAAAAGGTCTGCAACATCAACACTACCGATCTTGACGGCATAAAATAACGGATTGTAACCCTCCTGTGTTCGTAGTTGAATGTTGGCTCCGTACTTCAACAGTATCTGTACAGCTTCGAGATCATTGTACAGAGCGGCCATGTGCAAAGGTGTCATGTGATAACCATCTTCTATGTTCACTGATGCACCGTTTGCGAGGAGATATTCGACCAACTCGTAGTGGCGATATGTCGTGGCCACGTGCAGCAGAGACCGGCTTCCACCATATTGCATATTTACATCTGCTCTTTGCTGGAAGACACTTTGAACAAGAAGTTTATACTTTTCGTCAGCTTCATAGTTTTCTGCAATAAAAAAGGTCCATTATAACAAATGGAAGATATATGCATACATGATGTATATTGGCGAAAACAGATTTAATACATACCGAATTCTGAAACTGTATTAATAAAATGACTGAGATAGTTGTTTGGCTTGCATACTTTTTTCATATGCGTCATATTCGTAATAAGACATAGTACTTGTTGAGAGTCGAATGACTGTCTTTTGTACTGTTGACATATATTATTATGCATAACCATTTTAGGTAATATGTCGTCTGCTGCGTCAATTGTGAAAATTTGCGAAGGTTCTAAAATACTTTCGGACGTGAACTGTAAAAATAAAAATTATTAGTTTACTATAAATAACAGAGAACATTAAAAAAAATAAAAATAAACTTAAAAAATGAAAGGGAAATGAATAAATATCTTGAAAAAGTAGCAATATGGCTCGCATTGAATAAACTGACATTAAACATAAGTAAAACTGTGTACATGACTTCCGGATATTACTGTGACAGTGTACCAAAAAATCTAGATATTTATATTAACAAAGAAAAATTAAAACGAGTGGACTCGTGTAAATATTTAGGAGTTAATTTTGATTACAATCTAAAATGGCATGAACATATTATAACTACCTAATCACAAAAACAAGTTATTTAAATTTCATCTTCTACAAAATTAATAAATTTATGCAAATAAATACTTTAAAGGTTATTTACTATGCATTTTTTCACAGTGTGATAACTATGGGATAATTTCCTGGGGGGGGGGGGGGGTATATAAAAACAATCAACATTTGCTTCAAAATATTAAAAAACAGACTACTTAAACTAGTTTTCAAAAACACTTTCGAACAAAATAAACTAATGAATATTAAGCAACTATTCACATGGGACTGCTTAAAATATTATTACAACGAAATGAAAAATATATTCATAAACTCAAATAGTAAGAAAAGAAATAAAGCTATTTTATTACCAAAAATTGACAAAAGAGTAAGCGAAAAAAACATATATCACATAACTGCAATAAAATCATTCAATTTACTGCCAAACGAGCTCAAAACATTAGATATAGACAAAAGACCCACTATGTACAAGTTAAAAAAATGGATTATGAAAAATATTTATTGAAAACGAGTTGAATTTTCTTTGAATATGATTTGATACTATAACTTTGTTATAGGAACTCAAGTAAAAAATTTAGATAATTGCATATAGCATATATACATATTACTGTTTTAGAAATTTTATTATACTCATGTTAAAAAATTAGAGATGTTTTACTTAATAGTATTCAGAATTAGTATTAGTTTTAGTTTTAAGTAACTTTATACTCCGAACCTGCGAACAGGAAATTTATTTTCTGTGCAGGGTTACCCCAATGTAATGTACTTCTATAATGTACTCTGGATAAATAAATAAATAAATAAATAAATAAATAAATAAATAAATAAATAAATAGATAAATAAATAAATAAATGCAAGTGAACAAATTTTAGAATCAATGTTATTTACCTCAAACTTGTAAACTTCTTTGCTTTACTACACTTTGTTGCTTGACTTTTTTACAAAATATACAATCACTTGAATATTTATTAAAAAATATTCGACACATCACTTGTGCAATATTTGCGTTCTACTATGTTCTTTCTGTCCAGTGTTCTAGACTGCACTGATGCACACAGCCTAGGTATCTTACAGTTTATATAGACCGCGCTTACCTATTCGTTCCACCCTTAATTGTTCCTCGGTAACTATAACATAGTGGGGATAAGTACCTATACGATATGATCCGGGCGCTTATACAAGACTTAGACTATTATTCTATCTAACCATTGCACTTATTTAACAGGCTACTCAAATCCTACTCATTGGTGTATTTTGTTTTACATTCTGAATGAATAAAAAATCTTAACATAAATAGAGTAGCTGTCGGAGCAATTCCTTTTCATCATATATAGTATTGTTTGTAACGCATTTTCACATGATGATAGTTTTTTTTATAATATTTTTTTCACAGTATTGAAATTTTGATACTCAAATACTATTATTATATTAAATTAGAGATTTATTATTTATCGTTGTGGAAAATTAAGTTAAAGTGCTTTTAAATGCTTAAGTAAAACAACAACAAGAGTAACAGCAATAACGTTAAATATTTTCCAAATTCGCTTAAATTCTTTATATTTTGTGCAGTTATGGTCCAAAGAGTTGCCAATATAAAAATTATTTGAATTAATTTTTAAAATGGAAAAACCATATAAATTTGCTTAATTGAAAGATTTCTTTTAGATTTGTTGTGATTTTTGACATTTAAAAATTACTTACTTAAATAATTTTTATATTTGCCTGTCTTTGCATCATAACTGCATAAAATACAAAGAATTTTTAAATCAACTTCCAAGAAAAGTTATAACAAAATCAAAATATTGAAAATGCTGTATCTCTACATAAAATGGAGTTAGAAATTTCTACCTTGCCTTATTTTCTCAGAAATAATATCTTTTTATTTATATTGCTTCAAAACAAAGTTAATTAAATCTTTCTTTTCCCGGGCGAATTATATATCAAAATCCATAGGTGTACGACCCTCTTAATAAAAATATCTTTGGAGTACACATTGTTTTTATGAAAATACCGTAGATTTAAATTTAAATCCTTATTATTTTGATCAACCGGGCTCATTGTAGCCAGTCGCTGGTGCTGAGTTTCATTTTTAGGTATCGGAAATTGACCTTTGTAGTCGGTTGAAACCTACGTCCCAAAGCAATAAGGATTATAGTAATAAATCAGTGTCGGTGTCTAAAGTCGTTGAATAATTGGATATATTTAGGAATTGTCATCAACTTTCGAGGAGTAAAAATTGGAGTTGAAGACAATACCTATAGATATAAAAAAATCGTCACGTAAAAATTAACGTGACATACTCCGACATAATCACACAGTTATTATTAAATCAACATGTAGTAAAAGCTTTTTTGGAATGTGAACATCAATGAACGAGTTTTTTGACAAAAGTTTTATTTCATTGCCAATGTTTCGAGAGTAAACTTATTCTCCTCTTCAGCAGTAAAAATTATTATAATATGTTATATAGTACCAATGACTACGTCGTAATTATTTAGAATACTCGGAAAAAAAAAACATTTAAAGTTTATAATTGAATGGAAATTATAGTCTATTTTTTATTAAAAGCTTTTTGTCTAGATCTCAACTCGCTTACAATTTCAAACAATTCATCGCAATGAATCAGTCTGCGAGTTTTCAAACGAGCCTCGATGAAAACAAAGCGAAATCAGGATCTCAGAAACGTATCGCCCAATGCACGACAATTACCGCATCGTACGAGGTCTCTATTGTGCGGTTTTGCCAGAATCTGTCTCGCCGACGATACATATAGATATCGTAGTCTCTTCTGCAAACGTTCGTAGTGCGATAGACGACGGATTCCCCACAATCGTATTACCTAATGCGCGCTTTCGAAAATCGCTGTTAACTGCAAAGTTCATTTTTAACTGTAGCGATGGCCGATTTGCGCACACATTCCGCGTCGTGTGTTGTCCAGACAATCGGTAGATCGATGGAGATTAACGCGGTTGGCAATGGTCTCGGTCACTAATTACATTCAAATAACCTAAATGCACACAGTATAAATACGACTGACCATTAATACTTTAAACTTACCAATAATCGGGAAAAGTCCATACTCGTCGAGAATCGTCTCGTCTCTGTTTGCTTCGCCATTAGGGGCCGTAATTTGATGACGCCTAGATGGGAAGACATATTATTGTCGGCTGTTCCTCAGCATAGGTGATCTGGCGAGACAATGGAAAGTAGGCTATGACCTCTTCTGGTGAGAAAAAGAGAAATGTTTGATTTGTCATTGATACCACTGCGAGGCTCAATATAATAATAATTCTGAGGTGACAGACAGCGAGGATTCACGATATTAAAAAATGTTTTAGAGAAATACAAAATCCAAACTATGAATATTTTCAATATTTGATTATAATCTCTTTTCAGAAAATAAGTTGTGCTTCCATTCAAATAATGTAGGGTATTTCATCGTAATATTGCTTTTATTATAAATGCTATAAATATACATTAACAAAATTAATAAACATAAAATTGAATTAAAATTTTTTAATATTTATTATTCTCGTGATCATGTATCGTACAAAATTCATAAATATTTACTAAAGGTTTATTGTAAAAGGAATATGTAAATAACGTAAAAACATAATAATTGACTTTTTTGCAATGTTAATTATGCACTGAGAGAAGAATATGTTTATATTTAACATGGTATTTTAACTATTAACATGGCATCGTAACTATTAACATACATATTTTTATAGTTACAATACCATGTTAAATATAAACATTTTGAGAAAAAATTTCTCTCAGTGTGGGAAATGGAAATAATTTGTTGCCATGGACAATCATTTTATTAATTTAATTATTTTTTTGTGTTTTTTTTAAGTTTTTCGGGTGTAAATTTTTCGTCTTGGAAATACGAACAAAACGTGTCCACGATTATAAATGTGCCTCTTATGGAAAGCGAATCATGGTCTCCTAAAGAACGCGTAACACATATGCGTGTGCATGCATTTTTTTGTTCTGTTAGTGCTGTGTATACATTTACTTTTACGCATGTACCATTTTTAATTGCAAAAATATTCATTTTCAGCAAAAAAATGAATACAACATTTTTGTTGTAAAGTATAGTATAGCATAATATGAATTTTTTCAAACGTTTAATTTAACGTAATAAATAAATCTCACAACTAGTTAAATTATTTTATATTATTGTTTAAATAAAAAACTATATTTAATAATGAAAAGCACCACATTCTTATAGTTATTTGACATATATTATAGAATAGAAAAAATAGGTTTAACTGTGTCTCGAAATAAAATTTTGAAATTTTCTTGAAGCTAAAAGTTAAAACTTTTGTAAGCATGCTGTAGAAATAAGTATATTAATTTATGGCTAGGATACGATGCATTTTGAAAGTATCTAAAATCCATGCAGGTATGCGGAACAGATTCTCAAAATGAGTATAATAGAGCAGTTACTACAAAGCAACGTATAACAATGCAGTTAAATTAAATGTAAATTAAATGTTAATTAGATTTAATGCAATTTTTAACAGTGTAACTCCATTTAAGTTATAAATATGTCGCAAAATCAAAAAACCGTATTGCAAGTTTCTAACATTTTTTAAGCCTTGACTTTTATTTTACTGTTACAACATTTCCTTTAAAAAGTTACTCACACAAATGTCGCATTTTTAATTTTAATTTAAAACATTTAAAATATCAATTCTTCCAACATTTGAATAAAAAACCCGCGTATATAAAACTCGATAAATCTCACGTTTAAAATGGGAGGCAACTTCAGATGATTAGAATGGAATTTGACTTGCGACGTTACGTACTATGAAGCGCTAATATTCAAAATACACTTCTACATATTTTTGTATGTAAAACGTAGTTTTGTTTTCCAACAACTGCACGATAAATTACATTTTCACTGCTTAGATAACCCTTTTCAGATACGTTTATAACGAAATTTATTATCGCACTGCTCATCATCTCTCTTTCTTTCGCTATTATTATTTAATCAAATTTGCACGAAAAAAAAAGACCAAGACAGCCCCAACTCTAACTACGTTCACTAATTTAATCATGAAAACTAAATAAATCATGCAATTTTTCTCCCTCTCCCTCCTTCCTCCATATTATCCGTTACAATACCTGTCCGCTCGCCTGATCCCGGCAGTGATGACGCAGTCACCTGTTGGCAGGCCCGCTCGTGCGCGCGCGCGCGCAACAGCGAGCGCCAGCGACAGCCAGCCCGTCGTCGTCGACAACGACGGCGACGCCGTTGCCGTCGACGTCTGCGCACACGCGAATGGGGTCAGCCAGCGGTGGAAATAGGGTCACGTAGAACGCGAGCGCGCGCGCAGGGCCGTGTGTTTCTTCCTCCTTCTCGCTCTCGCTGCAGGCGCGAGTGCGCGCACGCAGCCGGGGCTAGAGCTAGACCTACTATAGGTATACGCTCTCTCTCTCTCTCTCTCTCTCTTTCTCTCTCGCTCGTTTGCATTTTCATCACGTGCTCGCACCCGCTTCCTCCCTCGATCTCATTTTCCTCATTTTCTCGGGGCAGCGAGCGGCTCAAAAACTTTCCTAGAAACACCTCGTGCAAGCTCAAGTCTCTCTGTCTCTGCCCCCTCTCCCTGTCTCCGCACGGCGTGTATAAGTATGTATAGAGGAGAGGAGTAGCTAACTTTTTCAGTTTTTCAGGGGGCGATGAGAGAGAGAGAGAGAGAGAGAGAGAGAGAGAGAGGGAGGAGAGGAGGTTCCACGGCCCCGCGGGCTAGGTAGCGAGTGCTCGCTCTGTCGGATCGATGCTTGTTTAGCTCGCGCGCGGGCTATAGCCGCTCGCGGTTGCATGTTGTATGTGGAGTGAGAAAGAGAATAGCACTGGATTGGAAGAGGGATTTCCGAAGCGAGGAGAGTATGTATGTATACCTGCGGAGCGACAATTTTTTTAGAAGTGTTGCTACTTCGAATTTCAAATAATACCGCAGAGCTTTTACATAAGAGAGAATTGTGCGAAAAGTGTTATGTAACTGATTTTCATAAAGAGACCAAAATTCAATTCATTTGCGAATTTTCTTATTGTAACGTATTTGTTTTAACAAAAATATGCTCGATGGCTATAATGAAATGAAAAAAAAACTTTTAATCTATTAACCTTGAAATTTAAATAAATAAAGGTATAACTCATTCATCATAGAATGGATTGTCTGCTTCGAGAAAATCGAAATTATTGAGTAGTTCTCCTACTAATTGCCTTGTACTTGACCAGCAAAATTGCATCCGTAATAGCGTAGTTAAGTGTATAAAGATTTTTTCTTTATTCCCAGCCAATCCGATGGTCGAGTGTCGGTCTACGTGTTTGGATTGGGTTCCCCGCATTTAGAGTAGAACTCGAGATTGCATTTTTAACTTAAAGTAACCAATTAAAATATTAATTATAAATCAAGGAGCGCGGGAGCGCTCCGAAGGCAAGTATAGAAGAAGCCTAAAGGAGCGACCCGTGCTACATATACATTGAAATGGGTCTACGAAAAATTCAATGCGCTTTTACGTATATTGCGTTAGTTTTTACTATATAACATATCCCTCTTAATCGAAAGCCATTTCATTGTTCTACTCAAATCAAAACATTTTATTTAAAAAGATTATCTCGTTCAGAAGATATAGAGAGCTGAATTTTTTTATGTGCGATTTCCTTTTATACTTTTCTTCTCCTTATTCCGGCGTCCGGTTTGCAGCTCTTACGACACTTCCGGTTGTCGTCTATCTTACGCTTGTATATCTATATATATATATACACACCCGTATCTGATCGATCTAACCTTACATACAGCATGTCAGTATTTTTTTATATACAAATGTTATCATATCGTGAGTTAGTTAATAACACATTTCAAAGATCTCAAGAAGTTGCTAGATTGTTTAGGTTAAGAACTTATTCTTAGCAATCTAAGAAGAAGAATTTTTATCTATCTATTATTTTATAGATATACATTTTACAAATGTTATCATATCGTGAGTTAGTTAATTAGTTATGTATTTGAAAGATCTCAAGTTGTCAACTGGTGATGAGAAAAAATGATCTATTCGTCTATCAATCAATGGAGAAAATAACTTTCATTAGATAAGTACTTACTAGCTAAATGTTAAATGGCTACAATCATTTTTTTAAACTTGATACTTTGTGAGATTTTTTATTTTTACAGATATTATACCAGAAGATTTTTTTCGAGTCATTTTGAAGATATATATAATTATAGCCAATAATGTTGAGGAGTTCTAATTGTGTACTGTCTGAAAAATCTAATTTTGAATTAACAAAAATGAACGAGTGCCCTCATGACCCTTGGAGTTATTATTAATGAACAAGAAAAAGTTATTTTAATACAAGAACAGACACGTACTACTCAAGATAGAAAAACCAAACCAATATTACTATGGGGCAAATATATTATTATTTACGACACAATATTTTTCAAGACATATCTATAATATAATTATAGTGAAGCCAGTGCAAGTTTTCAGATCAGATATAATCAAATGTTTTGTATAATAAATGAAATAAAGTAGCGGTATGATGTGTTAAATGAAGTGTTTAAAACAAATTTAAAACCTCTACTTAAAATCAGAATTTAAAATAATGTGAGACGTTAGAGCCTTGGTTAAGAAAAAGCATTTTTTGTCTATACTTCAAGAAATTGAGTCGATATTAGTGCTGTGCTCTTGTACATATTTACTTAAACACCAATTAAAAGATTATGCCAAATGAACATTAAAATACAGAAAAAAGCCAAAATGATGTGTTATTGTTGTGAAAATTTCAACGAATAAAAGTGCTCAGTTAATCTAATTTTATAATTTTCTCACGGAGGGAGACGTCAAAATGTTTCAGAGGATTTCTCAGTAAATATTTTTCTACACAAGATTCAGATAATTATTTGAAAAAGTATACAAGAATGTTAAGAAAGCTTTTATAATCAGTAATTATAGTTCATAAACTGATTGTTTTTAATTTTACAAGATGTGTGCGGCAATCATGAGTTATTAAATTAAGCTGTTTTATACTTTCTACTATAAAAGAATATCGAGAAAGCTTTTTTCTCCCAATGATTCTTAGTTCATAAACTTTTGTTTTTAATTTTGCAAGATGTGTCTGATAGATTATTAATTCAAGTGGTTTCTAGTGAAAACTTCAACGAATCCAAGTGTTGAAAATAATGTAATTAATGATTGGCTTATGGTGAGGGGCACCAAATGATTCAGAGGAGCCATTTGTTCTGTGAATATACAGTACATGAAACCATAATATAAATTACTGTAATGACTACTTTTTGAATCTGCAACCAACATTTTAATTTGCTAGCTGATTCTGATGCAATAGTATGATTATTAGATCTAGTACCCTCGCAAGTCTTTGATAAAATATTATGAAAAAGAAATATGTGGATATCAAAATAATGAAATGAGTTCCAGCTTTAGAATGTGCAATAAAAGGCTAAAGGTAAATTTTAGCACAAATTTAATAATGTAATAATAATTTGTCAAAAAAACAAAAGCAAATGGATGCATAAGAGTGTTTTATAAAAAAACTTAGTATCAGGTTCTGTTACGTAAGGGTAGATAACTTGGCAAACTTTGAGCTTCGCATTTTGTAAAGGCTAGAGGATTAGGTGATTTCAGAGAAATATATGCGAAAGAATAGTTTTTAAAAAACTTTGTACCGCCTGCTGCTATGGAAATGGCAGTTGACATGAGAACTCAACTTCTCAGCCAACTTTGAGCTTCAAGTTTTATAAAAGCAAGAGAATCAGGTGATATAGAGATTTGAATTGTAATTCTGAGAACTTGTACTTTTTTCTTTTACTCCTAGCGATAGCTACAAAGAAAAAATATATTATTGTTATCGTTTTTAACAACTTTAAATTCTCTGTCGAAATACTAATAAAAGTTTAATGTTTTTATCCAAACAATCTTGCTCTCAACAACTGTCCAACTCTCTACAAAGAACTTTACTGAAAGCTTAAATGTTTTTTTGAAACAATTATAATAAACACTTTTAAAAACTATTTTTTACAGTATTTTCTATCTGTAAATTATTCATTATTATATTTTCTCTACAAAATATCTCAAAAAATGGTCCATTTCTATATCTTTTAAAAAATCAATTAATAAATTATTTTACAAAACTTCTACAATCCTTTACAAACTTTTGCAAGCAACGAGAAATTATTTTCCAAAACCTTTACAATCACTTTACAAAAACTTTTACAAACGATAAGAATTTTTTCGTAAACCATAAAAATTATTTTCCGAAACCTATACAATATCCTAAAAAATTATTTACGTTTTATTTTATGAAAAGGAATTCTACGAATAAATAATGTTTGCGTTCTAAAGTCGAAATAAATTTCTTTTACGCGGATACTGAAAGTCAAACCCAAAAAAGTTGTGAAATCAATTAAAGTGTAGTTTTATACTTAACAGACATTATTTACAATGTAGTTTTACTCTTAAAAAGTTGTGAAATCTCTTTAAAAAATTATTTTACAAAAGTAAAAACTTATAGGCAAGAATAAGTTTGGTTACTATTCTACATAGTTTGTACTTAACAAACATTATTTACTAAACTCTCCCACTCTCTCTTCCCCCTCACTCTCTCCCTCTGTACCAAAAACTTTAATGAGAGCTTAAATATTTTTCAAAACAATCAACACGTTCTTTAAAAAACTAATTTTTTAAATATATTCTATCCACAACATTTGTCTATAGTCCTTTTATTTATTCTGATCTCATATATTCAATAACCACTCTCTACAAATGGTAAGAATTTTTTTCATGACTGTACAAATAACTTTTATTTATTCGAATCTCATTTATTCAATAAGAACTCTGCAAATGGTAATAATTTTTTTCATGACTGTACCAATAATAATATTGTTAATATAAAACTTTCTACGAAAGTATAAAATAAGACAAGTATAGAAGTTTTTTCTGTATAATCTATAAAATAATAATATTTATGTTTTTTTAAAAGAAATCAAATAAATACCAGTGAAAAAGTCTTTTACTTCATTGAGTCATTGTATGCTGAACAAATTATATGTAAGTACATTCAAATTGATCATTGCAATTCAAACAAATGAAAGTTGTGAAATCAATTATCGTAGTCAAGTAATGCAAACAACTCTCGGAAACAACTGTATGACTATTCTCAGAAATGTACTAAAATTTTTTCATCCTTCTATACAAATTAAACACAAGAAAGTACTGAAATCAATTTATTGTAGTTAAGTACCCATAAGTTAACTTGACTGAATAATACAACTTTTCGTAACTACTTAAAAATATTCAGTTAGCGGGCATAAAGTACTACTTAACGCCTAACAGGCGTAATAGCTCCCATACTCCTACCAAACTTTATAGAACCTACGCACTTTACGCCCGTGTGGGCGAAAATTATTTTAATTATATAACTACTATGCCTTCTTTTTATTTCTAAAATTCATAAGAATTTTATCAGATATTTACGAAAAGTCAAAGCCTATATAAAAAAATTACATAGTTACCACCACATCTCCATTTTTCATTGATCTTTCTCAATTTTGAAATTTCTATAATATTACGTACCTTGGGAGGAAAAGAGAAGTCTAGAGCTGCTCTAGCAGGGGTGGCCCTCCAATCTCCCATACATACTTGGCGGGCCCGACGGTCTCTAGTTTACTGGTGGGTTTTGTAAATGTGGAATACTAAATTTTTACATAAATTCATTAACAATGTTTATACCTATAAGCCCATTATAAATAATTACATTGGCTCTAATTTTTAATTGATACCGTTTAAATATAATATCCCTACATGTGCAGAATCTCATGATTTACTTTCATTACCGAAATATTTTTCCTTGTGTCCGTCTTTTTTAAACGGGAATGGGATAAAAAATGCATATAAATTTATTGTCTACTCAAAAGTGCTTTAGGTTTTATTAACCATTTTGTAAGCTACCTATTTTTTATTCTTTTCCGTCGTGTAAATATCATATGAGATCTCATATGAGATATCATATGTGTGATGTCATCTGCAATTTTACATATTATGGGATCTCAAATGAGATCTGATGCCCGATATTCTCTATGAGATCTGATGTCCGATATTCCCAAATGAGATCTGATGTCCAATATTCTCATATGAGATCTCATATGATATTTTCATACGGGTTTGCACTTTCCATTCAAAAACAGAGTAATAAATTCAATACTGAGCCCTACTTAATATGTAGAAGCAACCCATTTATACATTTTATCTGATCTTTAAATATATGAATATTTATATGAATATGACCATGTCTAGACCATAAACTGCAAATCGTCGGGCCCGCCAAGTATGTATGGGAGATTGGAGGACCACCCCTGCTAGAGCAGCTCTATAGACTTCTATTGTCCTCCCAAGATGCGGAATATTATAGAAATTTCAAAATTGAGAAAGATCAATGAAAAATGGAGATGTGGTGGTAACTATGTAATTTTTTTATATAGGCTTTGACTTTTCGTAAATATCTGATAAAATTCTTATGAATTTTAGAAATAAAAAGAAGGCATAGTAGTTATATAATTAAAATAATTTTCGCCCACACGGGCGTAAAGTGCGTAGGTTCTATAAAGTTTGGTAGGAGTATGGGAGCTATTACGCCTGTTAGGCGTTAAGTAGTACTTTATGCCCGCTAACTGAATATTTTTAAGTAGTTACGAAAAGTTGTATTATTCAGTCAAGTTAACTTATGGGTAATTGACTACAATAAATTGATTTCAGTACTTTCTTGTGTTTAATTTGTATAGAAGGATGAAAAAATTTTAGTACATTTCTGAGAATAGTCATACAGTTGTTTCCGAGAGTTGTTTGCATTACTTGACTATCGATAATTGATTTCACAACTTTCATTTGTTTGATTTGCAATGAACAATTTGAATGTACTTATTTACATATAATTTTTCAGCATACAATGACTCAAAGAAGTAAAAGAATTTTTCACTGGTATTTATTTGATTTCTTTTAAAAAAACATAAATATTATTATTTTCAGAAAAAACTTCTATACTTGTCTTATTTTATACTTTCGTAGAAAGTTTTATATTAACAATATTATTATTGGTACAGTCATGAAAAAAATTATTACCATTTGCAGAGTTCTTATTGAATAAATGAGATTCGAATAAATAAAAGTTATTTGTACAGTCATGAAAAAAATTCTTACCATTTGCAGAGAGTGGTTATTGAATATATGAGATCAGAATAAATAAAAGGACTGTAGACAAATGGTGTGGATAGAATATATTTAAAAAATTAGTTTTTTAAAGAACTTATTGATTGTTTTGAAAAAATATTTAAGCTCTCATTAAAGTTTTTGGTACAGAGGGAGAGAGTGAGGGGGAAGAGAGGGTGGGAGAGTTTAGTAAATAATGTTTGTTAAGTACAAACTATGTAGAATAGTAACCAAACTTATTCTTGCCTATCCTTATTACAAAAACATAAAGAAATATTGCAAGGAATTTTAAAAAATGAAGTCTAGCTACTTTTCATTTTGCTTTTTAAAAGAATATCTAACAGAATTAAAAATTAATGTAGAAATTTCAATTTTTTCAAACATAGCCAATTAAAATGTTAATTATAAATGCTTATTACAAAAACATGAAGGAATATTTCAACAAATTTCAAAGAATAAAGTCTAGGTAATTTTCATTTTTAAACAGATAGGTATCTAACAGAATTAAAAATTAATAGAGAAATTTCAATTTTCATTAAATTGTAGGCAATGCGATTAAATTTGTAATCACTAACTGTTGTAAGTATACTTAATAAATAAGTTTTGACTTTGAAAATACTATAAATTTGTGATAAGAATCGATCGTCGTCGATACTAAAATTTTAAGATATATAGTTGCAACATACTATCAAAACGTTTATTATACTAAGAATAGACCGAATCGAATACTTAGTTGCTTCTCGAAACTCAGAGGAGTTTAAGTCCACCAAAGCGCGTATGACGGAATATATGGACAAGCAAAGCGTTGCGAGTCTAGTTTAATAATCGTATGGTGCTGCCATTGCGCCGTCTATTCGTCTATATATTATATCGATATATTATATCGATACTTACCATAATGAAACATTGATGCGTAATAACATTCTTATTAAGTTTAACTTGTGTTTTAAGGAATATTTATCGCACGATCAAGTATTACTCTTATATAGATCATCTTTATTTAATAAGAAACTTCGTTACTTCGAAATTTAACTCGTTATTAACTTTGCATGATCTAGCCAATATTGGAAATTGACCATTTTATTTAAAATAAGTTTAAATAAACAATGTTAAATATAGATAGACGAGAATAAATCCACCTTTAATAAAAATTTATATTTATATCTTGCAAGTTGGAAATTTGCTATAAATATACGCACTGTATAATATCACGAGCGTCGTTATAAGACTAATAATAATACCTACGCGTACTAAAAAAATTGATTATCACTTAATTTACTCTGTGTGTGTGTGTGTGTGTGTGTGTGTGTGTGTGTGTGTGTGTGTGTGTGTGTGTGTGTATATATATGCGCATGCAAGTATAGTTATTTCGTTTAAATAAACGTTAAACTGAGCATAAAAATAAGAGAGAAATAAACTGTCGTACAAAAATAGGTCTCTTTTCTTAAAAGCACCCTACTATCCATAAACCCTCGACCGGATAAACTTTTACGGCCGTCATCGCCTTCTATCTCGCCGAAAATCAATGCGCCCTACCGGTTCCCTCGTCGCTCCATAAATCCAGTACCTACCCCATATTCTCTATACAACTTCGTATGTATACAATACGCGCACAAGTAGCTGCCACCATTTGCTCCTCAAGTATCGTATATACGTATAGTTTATATTGTACATATACCTGCGCCTCGAAGACGCAGGCGTAAACAAAGAGGAGAGTTGAGGCGCCGATTGATCGGTAGTGAAGACGCGAGCGCGCGCTAATTTACAAATAATCAATATGCGATTGAGCGCTCCTCCCCCCTACACTTTCTCTCTCTCTCTCTCTTCCTCGCTCGATGGCGCGAGGGAATAACAAGCGCATCTGGCGTGTAACGGCGTGCGTGCGAGGCCCTATATATCTGAGAGGAAAAGCTCGATTGGCTAATTTTACGTGGCAAGGGGAGAGCTCGGTGGTGGTGATTTGAAAAGTGTATATATATATGTGTGTGTGTGTGTGTGTGTGTGTGTGTGTGTGTGTGTGTGTGTGTGTGGCTGAGCTTGCGCAGAGGGAAGAGAGCGGAAAAAGGGCGAAGGGACGTTGCTTGGGTTCGGGGGGTTGTCTTGGGGGTCTCGGGCGTCTTGTGTAAGTTTCAAAAGATAATTTTTCGACTCGCTTGGGAATTTCCTTTTATCGCAGGAGATTTTTAAGTGACTATAGTAGTTGTTTTTGTAACGCATAATATAAATAAAGAAGTTGAAATCTTTTTTAAAGGATTAATGTTGCCGGAAGATTGAAATTTCGATGAAGTACGAGAAAGGTTCTATATAACGTATAGTTGGTAAATAAACTATTACCCTACAGCTAATAAAAATATAAGTGTGCACTTTCTGCTCCTTACACCTGCAGCGTAACCAAATTAAAAATCATGATATTTTCCGACCTTTCTTCTCTAGCTCAACTTTTATTTTTTGAAGGCTCAACATACACATTGACCGTCAACGTAATATATAATAAACCAGGGCAGCAACTCGGCATTTCACAACAATGACTTTTACTTAACTAAAAGTTTCGTTTATTCGCCACGCTTGTAGTTAAAAAGCTTTCATTTCCAATTTACATCGGCCCGACGGGGTACAATAATTTACAGTGACTTTCTGCGTCTTACATATACGCAAGCGAGAAGTCACTGATAAATAAGTCGAAGACTCCTCTCGCCCGACACTCTCTGCGGACTCTCTCTGGCTCGGTCTATGGGCGAGGGGGTGGGGGAAGACTGCCTGCTGCCTCCCTTCGGAGCCAAAGTTTCTTTCCTCATTCCGACTCTCCCTCTCTCGCCTTTATCCCAGCACCGCTCCCCACGCCTTGTCGCGTATAATCCCCCGACGACGACGACTGCGCCACTGCTAGATCTCGCAGTGCTCTGTAGTCTTCTGTACTTGCGATCCCTCTCTATACCTGCGGAAATTTATTATGCTGCAACAATAATTACAAGCTTCTGCGCAGACGTAATGGTGTTTGTGTGGACTTGAACTATTGTTAAAGAGCGATATCATTTACGCTTGTATTTTATTTTTTACTTCTTTACGCGAGTTCTATTTCCTATTTTCATGGATTTTTATAGTTATATGCTACGAATATACAAGTTCAAAGAGAATTTATAATGCGAATGTATAATTTATAGAAATGCAGCTATTTCCGTTTTAAAAATATTTATAATGTATATATACTTACTGTCCTAGCGTATATATATGCTCGTGTATGTGAATGTTCACAATAAATGAAAAATCAACGTTATACAGATGGAAAGTCAACAAAAAGCGGGGGAGAAATTTTTTGGTAATATTGTTACGGAAATCCAATACTTGGGTATGTTTTCAGTAGAGTTCTGAAAACTTTTTCAAAACTTTTCTTACGCATTCACTGTAGCGCTTACGGAATACGGAAACTAAATAACTTTTATTAAAACTCTCCAATCTGCAATAATAAAAAGTATTTATAACAAATGCCTATAGTGCCATTATCAACAATTATTGTGTTAATTAATGAATGATAAATTGACAACTGAGATATTCTATTTATGCAACAGCTAATTAGATTTATAATTTGTAAACAAACGTAGAAAATGTATAGCGATATTATACACCAGGGGCCAATTTGTTTTTAACTATTGTCACGGGCTCAGCTCGATCGTCATCCGAGCCCTGACGCATCCGCTTCACGATAAGGACTAGACACTCGCGATGCTCTCGAGCAAGCATCGCGACGTTAGCTCAGTGGTAAAGCGCGGGCCTACAAACCTCGAGATCGTGTGTTCGAATCCCGCTCGTCGCATATTTTTTACGCGACTTATTCAGTCTGTCCTCTCATACGTAACACTATTCTTTACGCTTAGCTGTACGATAATAACTAGTTGTATGTCCAAGTAGTGAAACATAGTAAAGTTGTTTGACATTCATCAAATATGTTAAAGTTATTAAGCTTTTTAATTGGACTACATGTTAATCAAATATGTGTACATTATATACTTCACTTAAAAAATGAAGATTCGTGTAAAATAGGAGGGGATATATTGCTAAATCAAAATTTGGAGTGTTTGCCAACTTATTTCAACTTGATAAATTATTGATTTAACTTATCTTAACTTATTGCCAACTTGATAAATTATTCATTAGACTAAAAGCTATATTTAATTTATTGCATCTAAATATCTCTTGTAATCAATAATCCAATTCGTGAAAATATATAAAATTATTTATTATTAACATTGGATTTAGGATTGTTAACAATACTTTCTGAATAAAAGTTTTTAACTCTGTTATACTAAAGAAAAGCACAAGTGTGCCAGAATAAAAACGAATGTGTCCACTGAGAATTTAATTTAAGTGATGAGACGGAAGGTTCGATTCAACGCTGACCCCACCCTTTATTGTGATTGATTGATGGTATCTTTGTATTGTAATTTGTTTTTCTTGTAGATCTTAAGAAACAAGTGTGCTTTATACTACAAGGTTCTATTATACGAGGTGACTGATTGGTATCGAACTTTAAAATATGTTTTTGGATGCGAAAATATAAAAAATGGCGCTGTATTTATTTATTCCGGGCAAACAGAAGCTCGAGAGTTTTTTAGTTATATTTTCTTTTTTTAAATTTATATCCTGAAAAAAAAAAAACCAAGTAACAAGTAGATTTAACCGTTTTGCATTAGCATGATTGACTTGTCCAACAGAGTTAGAGGCTCTTAAAGATACTTTTTTGTTAAAATAACTTAATATTGAAAAATTTCTTACTTTCAGTTAAAATTAAAAGTACTTTAAGAAAAAGATTCTTCCTTTTTCTCACAAATATAATAATACTTATTTAAAGTTATAGTAATTTTAAATGATGATTTGATTTTAAAAACAAAAGACTTTTCTCAATATTTCTTTAAAATGAAATTTGCATAACTCCATATAATTTTCCGCAGTGTAACAGTCTTCTGTTGCGGTACCCTTTGTATATATCATTACATTTTACATATGTTTGAAGTTTGCAACGTTGGAGTGCAACGAAATAAAAAAAATTCATTTTGCTTCAAATTTATACTAAATTAATATTAATTTTGCGTGTAGATTTAGTGTTTTATAGTATAAAATAACTTCACTACAAAGGTTTAAATAAAATTTCCATTGTTCAATAACGTTAATCAATCGTAAAAAATTATTTCGTTGCATTCCAACGATGCAAACTTAAGAGTTATCATTTTACAACATATTTCAAAGTAAGAAAGAAGTTTATAAATGGATTTGATTTTCTTTGGATATGCTAGCGTTCATTATTACATCGTTCTTAAGGAGATATCTTATTGTTAGCTATTTGTGTTAACTTAATTATTGACATTGTACTTATGCGACATGCTTTCAATTAAATATTTCAATTAGTTCTATTCTGAAAGTTGTGCAACGTTTAAAGTTTTTAGTGCTAATAAGAGTAATTTATCTGAAGGATAAAGATGATAGTTTTCAAGGTGGAAACAATAACCCGTGTTCGTGAAAAAAAAATTATAACTTTGTGTAATGCTAATACACATTTTTAGGTATAAAATGATTCGGATTACATCAAAATCTTATACAACACAAAAAGAAATACTTATAAAGAAGAGATAAATCCAAATAAACAATAAAGCGAATGCTCAAAGCAAAAACAACACCGTAATTTTTCGAGCAAACAGAATATCCACCGAAACGACCATTCTCATACCAGTCATAAAGCGTATTATACAACGTCCGAGCAGCGGCAGGACATGTAAATCCGCGCACGTTTGACCTCATGACTTTTACGATTGCGCGAAGCGATGCAGTTTCTTGTTCTTTTTCATACATTTCGCCGTGCACACATGTATATATACACGCTTTTTTAAGACTCCTGCAGGACGTAACTGAATTCGGACGCAATTTAAATTGCGCTCCGCGCAGTTCGCGTACACGGCATAACACATACATATACACGTGAAATTTTTAAGCAGCTGAAAATAAAACTTATACGGTCTTATGAACATTAAGTCGCGTTTTCCATAAGACATAAAAATAACGTTTCCAACCTCTGCTTTTCGTTATACCTATACGTATTTTTATGTCAACTAAAAATATGTCGCCGCGCACGCACATAAATAAATAATACGAGACGGAGGCGAAATACAATAAGAGCGGTGCGCATTAGGCTCATCGCTCATGCTGCTACGAATGCCACTTGACCCGTGAGGATGCGAGGATATAGAAAAAAAATGAAAACGAGAATTCGATGGGAGGTATAGGATTCTATGTGGAGCGTGGTATTATCGATTCAACACATATCCTCGCGAGCGAGTGCGACTCTGCCGTTCTCGCGTCACCGTTATATACACATGTTTATAAATATGTGCTTCCGCCTTTTTCGACGGTGCATTTTTCCCGCATCACGAGAAAAATATTGCATCAGTAGGGAAAGGCGTGCATTATTATTATTATTTGCCTTTAAAAAATGTATCGATATCGAGAAAACAATATAATAATATTTATTCTTCGGTAATATTTTTTTTTAAGTATAAAATTTCCTGTTGACTATTTTAAATACCAATATTATGCAGAACTTTTATTCATAAGGGATTATAATATTATAACGAAATTTTGTATTAAAGTGTCCGTTCTAAATATCGAGCTGACGCGGTTCAAAAGAAACGACGTTTCACTTATCAAGAATCCAACAGCGCGCGTTATACATGCTAGAGGGCACCATAGAGCGTGACGCTTGTGTGACATCATCACGGTGCACGGGCAGGAGTCCAATCTGTACCGTTACGCCCGCGTACAAATGATTATATAGTGGAAAAAAAAGTAGCTGATACGCAACGTGACCCAATAGCTCGGCCCTTTGGAGAACGCGTACATGTACACGTGTATACACGCGCAGCGGGCGTTTCACTCCCGTTCCTATGAAAGACATTCGCGGGAAAGGACGCGAGAAACGGTAACTAATTTTAACATGCGCGTATATATCCTTCGCGCACGCGCAATTGAACGGTGTTTGGCCAGCAACGGCGCGCATAAAAAATTATCGTTACATATACGCGCAAAAGTCGGCGAGATATTTTTCTTTTCTCGAGTGTATGGGAATGAGTCACATGCGCACATTAATTTACGAGCAGTGTTATCTGGGCGTATTATCAGAATTCGCCGCTCGGCGTATATAAATATAGACGACATTGACGAGCGAGAGAGGGAGGGAGAGACAATAGGCGCGAGAGGTGCAGGTTTTTCGGCGTTGCACATATACTTACAGTCGAGGTATGATTTCATATAAAAATTTATTGCGCGTAACGCAGCCGTGCGTGCGTGCCTGTGTGAAGGAGAGAAGCGGCCAAGTATGAGCGAGCTATTTATAGCCTGTTAGCTAAATACGTTCATAGAATAACGCGCGGCTCATGCCGCGCAGCTTTTACGCGCGTTTATAATGGATTTTAATTAATTTAAGATCGAGAACGATGATGGGTGCAAAAGGCAAAAACGAAGTAATAATGTAGTTTTTTTTTCTATCAGGCGAATAGATCGTGTAGCTTCGCGCTCGTAGAAGAGTATATATAATGTGCCGATGAAAAAGCATAGTTGATGAATAATTCGACTTTCTAGTAACAGAGCGGATAATGGCTTGTTGTAAATATTTTATCTCGATAGAAATCGATTTGTACATTATTTCTTACAAATATAGAATCCTTAAAAAAAAAAATAAAAATAGGGTAATTGAAAAAGGAGCCTTGTGCAAATTCGTCAACGCTACCACTCTCTAATTATAAAAAGTAAAAAACAAAAGGGGAAAATTGAAACACAAACATCTCTCTCGTCGTAATCACAATAACAACCGCGGTGTACAATCGCGCATTATTCCACCGAGCGAGAAAGAAACGCAAGGCGAAATTACATCAGCCGCGCTGCAGCTTCACACTCGGCTTGGCGTAAATTGCCATCAACAACGGCCGCGCGCGCAAAGGCAACCAACGCCGCGGATGAAAAGTTATAATACCAGCGGGCGAGCGAACAGCCGCGCGCTGAAATTCCTGGCGCGCAGCGGGTCTTCATCGTCGCGCTCCGATATTGCGCGAATCTTACTTATTATACTCGCCGCATCAGGCAGCGGCGGTATGCTTTGCAAGTTTCGGTGGATCAGAGAGCGATGATGATGATTACCGGAAGGAGAGGAGCAGCAGCAGCGGTTGGCACGCTTGTTTGTACATTGTCGGGGTTTCCGCGCTGTCGAAGAATCTTGCGGTTCTGCAAGGCAAATATTGAAAATTCGGTGAGAGGAAATTCGTGCGCGCGTCTTTGTTCGCCGGAGTTTCATCTCCCGAAGGGGTTACTATAACTTTGCCATGATTATTCTGAGAAGTTTGTAGTTGGATAGAATTTAAGCTGCTTATGATATATATTGCGGGATATTATAAATATAAATTGTATGAATGTGCAATTTACGAGTTTGAAATTTTAGTTGGTTGGAGATGGGAAGAATAGGATATTCCTCAGCAAAGATTTATGTATGAATTATATATATTACTTATAATTTTAACACTTACATAATTTGATGTAACGAGTATTAGAAGAGTAATTATAACTAAATAATGCTTATCCCTATTCATCTATATTCAAAGTATACCTGCAATACAGTTATACCTAAACAATTCAGCTTATATCCTGCTTGCGGCGTGTGAAACGTAAGATCAGGCCTGTCGAGGCGCACGCGCACCTCCGAGGCATTTCGGACAGTCATTATAGCGCCGGACCTTTTTCGTACATACCAACCCCTGACCGTCGACTGGCACACGTCTTATACGTCGCTCGACCTTGGCTCTGCAGATGCAACTATTTTGGCTCTCGGCTCAAGAACACCGCCGTCGTCGTCGCCGCTGCCGCTCGTGACCTGCGTTTGCGTGTGTGCATCGGCGCTTTTCTTTGTCTCTATGATTTGCGACTCGGGAACTTTGCGGATCTTGGTGGTAATTAGCAAAAGAGAGGCGTGAGGCGATTTTGAACGGTACAATAAAGGCAATCTGGATTATATGCAAGGAAGGTAAATGTCCCATGCTGGTGGCTTTGGGAGCTGGTTATATATGGTTTGTATAGATGTAGAGGTGCAATAAATTTTGTAATATTTAGGACTGGCGGGTATATAATGATTGTAAAGGTTGTAAACCAGGTAGGCGATTTTACTATCCAGGGTAGCGTGATATTTACCTGAAATTATATGGATATCCGCAGGTTGAGAGATCCGTTGCAAAGGTGATTTGTGACTGTGAGTAAATATGACATATTTATTAATTACTATATCTTTGGAATTATATATTGATTTTAATATAATGTTCACCTAATTAATAATTAATTACATTGAATAGTTATTAGTATTATCATAATTTTCAAAAATTACTAATTATGAGTAATATACTTTAAATATATATTGTATTACTTAAGAATGTTATGGCTATATTGTCCCTGTCAAAAGTTAGTTTTTAGCGTTAGAACTACGGTAAATGATTATATGGAATAGTTAACGATTTTTCCGTACTGTATATCTATACGGAAATTAAATTTGAATATTGTAAGCTTTAAAAATCAGGAATCGAAGCAAAAATGACAAAGTTTAATTATTTTTTATTATCATGCAAAAAAGCATAGTACACAATAGTTTAAAGATTTTGATAAAGTAATGAAACTTTGTCAATTTTGCTTCGATTCCTGATTTTTAAAGTTTATAATATTTGTATTTCATTCCCGTATAGACGCACTGGGCGGAAAAATCGTTAACTATTCCATATAATCATTTATCGCAGTTTTAACGATAAAAACTAACTTTTGGTAGGGACGATATAGCCATAACATCCTTAAGAGAATAAAAGGACTAAAATTATAACTAAATATTAAAGTTTAAAGAACAAATAATAACACCAAACTAGTAGTCAATAAGTAACTTACGTAATTTTATATTTATTGATTGTTCTAAATTAAGGCATTGCTATTTTCTATTTTATATAGGCTCGTAAATGAATGAGACGTCTTTAACGTTTAAGTAAAAAGGAAAGAATGTTATCCTAATTAGCTGCACTGCACATTAAAAAGAAATATTTACGTTGTATAAATGTGAGTCTAAATAGCTCCTTTTCATACTGGAAAACAAACTCAAAATTGACATGAACATTACCC
Source organism: Torymus aiolomorphi (assembly GCA_036365515.1). Classification (NCBI taxonomy): domain Eukaryota; kingdom Metazoa; phylum Arthropoda; class Insecta; order Hymenoptera; family Torymidae; genus Torymus; species Torymus aiolomorphi. Next base: position 139,306,232 of record CM070877.1, read on the forward strand.
AAACGGCCATGATGGCGACCACTGTTATTAAATTTTGATGAAGCTCATTTAAATGCACTTTGTGTGCGACGAGCATTAAATGTCCGCCATATAACGCATATACCGTAACAGCGCGTGAGATAAGAATAGAGATGTTATCACGTGCATTAGAGTAAACGCTTTCACAGCTAGAAAACATAATATTACGCATTTCTTTCCGCCTGCGTTTAAACGTTTTAAAGAGACTATTTATATATGTTTCACAAATAAAGCTTACGGGAATATCGACAGGCGTCGCCATCTAAATATCAACAGAAGAATAACTGCTCGTTCCACCCTATCTCGTCAAAAACCCATCTAATCAACTCATCCGCCCTCGCCATAAAATGCAATCCATCTCGCGTCCACCACTACACAATCACATGCTTAAGTATACATACACACACACACACATAAGTTGCAATTGCACGCAAGCGACGGCTATCGTCGGTCTCTATCGACTCGCGGCTCATGCGCGGCTGTGGGGCAAGGACGGACGGCCTGCGCCTTTAAACAGACCTAGCTGCATCATGGCATTAAACACGCCTATATAGCTAGTTTTCTCACTAGCTTACGCTGTGTGTGAGCGGCACTCTCTTTTTTTTCTGCGCGCCTTTGCTTCTTTTTTCCCGCGCGCGGTGCGGCCTCGAGAGCTGCTTTGACACTTCTCAAGCGCCGTGGGCTCGCGACGTCTATGTAGAGAGGCCAGTACATATAGGGATGGTTCCGCGCTCGAAGTGTCATTACCGGTCGATGTGACGGTGTGTCAGTTAATGAGAGAGGGATGTTGTGTAATTTGTTAAATTCCATGGGTTTTGTTTTTTTTTTTTTTTAATGAAATATGATCATTTTATTGCTTGTAGAAATTGTTTCTTTTGTTACGTGTATTGAATGATTGTTTCTATATATTTTCCGGCTATTTCGACAGACCAGTTGAGAAAAATTGTTTTACAGCTAAAAAAATGTGGGTCACTAACATCAGAGATATTTTTTGGGTATATTGAAATAACTGAAACTTCACCAATAACTTCAGGGTAAAGATTTTTATTGTTTTGCATGGTGTTCTACAAAATTGAAAATTCTACAAATCGTTAAAATAAAATTGTATTTCCAAAGTTTTTTTAGCTTTTACAATGTTGAATTCTCGTTAAATGCAATTACAATTTTCATCAGTATTATTTAGAATGATAATATTTTTTTAAAAATTGTTTTTCTAAAAAATGTTTGTTATAGAATATTTTCATCGGTTTACATACGAATTTTTTTTTTCAAAACATTGTATATGCGGCAAAAGTGTGTTTCGAAAACTTCAAAGGTAAACTTTCATCGATATTTATTTTTAAATTTTGAGTGCTGCATCCTGCCTCTCTTTTAAAAAATATCAATAAATCTTTTTAGAAGGAATTTTCAAACCGAATTTAATTTTGAGTCTTGAAAAAGACCGAAAAGTATATTGGTAATTCAAATAACATTTAAAATGCTATACTCAGCGAAAAAGTTTTTAAACATTTAGTACATCACTATATTAATATCTCAAATTCACTTGACCAAAATTTGATGCAGATATTTCAGTATGGAATATGCCGTATGTATACGTGGTCTCAAGTACACACGTTCCACACACACATAGAAAAAGGTAGGCTACTTTTGGCGCTTCTTGTACGACGCGCGAGCTGATGTTTGTGTAAAGAACAAGATGTTGCGCACGATTATATGTACGCATTGAGCAATTATTACGCGCGAACCTTGTAAACCACAGCAAGCAAATTATGATTGATATATCACAGACAAATTATTATTTAATATTATATTGTGTAATGTGTAACAAAAACAACAGCTTTTCTCACTAAGTTTGTGAGAAAACTGTATGCATTCCCGGTTGAAAGTAACCAATAAAATCCAATAAAAAAAATTTGCATAAGATATTATAAGTATTTGCACCAGTAAAATCTTATTAAATCAAATAAAATGTGTCTATTTATCGGCATAAACAACATCGGCATAATCTAATGATTGGCTTAAGCTAATGAAAATATTAGTTTATGCCGATTAACACACACATTTTATTTGATTTCATAAGATTTTACTGGTGCAAATACTTATAATATCTTATGCAAAATTTTTTTATTGGATTTTATTGGTTACTTTCAACTGGGTTATACCTTGAACTATTATACGCATCAAGTGCAATTATTTTCCTATTTCCGAATATAAACATATTTTAAAATTATTAAAAGTCTTCATATCACTTACTTCATTTTACATTTACAATCATTAAAATGTAATTATACACAATATTACCATAACTTGTAGTTCAAAACTCCGATAAAAGTCATTCCATCAAACGCTTTACACGCAAACGAAAGCATACAAGACAACACAATCTGACAACACCTACAAAAAAAAGCAAACATTGTCCGCCAACAATACGTTAACATTCGCTAATGATTAACACCGAGGCACGATGATGGACGTTGTAAACAGAGTAAGAACACAGCAGCAGCGCAAGTTCCCGGTGAATTTCATCGGGCGCGCATATAGGGGCCATTAACGCTGTTTTACCTAAATTCGTCGCGCACAATGCCGCACTTTGTCGTAAATAAAATCCATCATGCGTGCCACGACAGCGGCCCGCTTATGCAGACAATTTCCTGCCCTAGAAAAGTCTTTTGTCAGGGGCTTGCTCCCTCTCTCTCTCTCTCTCTCTCTCTCTCTCTCTCTCTCTCTCGAGCGCGCCTTTTCTTCTTCCCTCGCGTGTGCATAGAAAATCGCGCCGCTAGTTCCTTTGATGCCCGTGGCGCGCGGTCGAGAGGCGACGATTATAATAAGAATTCAAAACGAGCGGCCATCTATATGCGCTCGCGCTGTTGCCGCCCGGAGTCCATTTAAATGCAAACGACTAATTTTAATCGCCGAACGGAATCGCTCGCGCGCGCTCTTCGTTTACTTTACTCGCGAGAAGCGGCCGAGACTGTCGTATTTTACGAAAGCGATACTTTTTTCTTTTTGAGTTCGAAGAAGAAAGTAACGAGCAAGGGGTGATATATCAATTTTGTAATTTTTTTTATTGGCTCATAAGAAGCTTTTTACTTTTTCAAGCTCTCCATAAATTGATGAAAGCTGATGTAAGTCAAAGTATTCTCGTGTATTATATAGTTCCAAGTCATTACGAACTACTCGATACACCTTCGAGAACTCTTGAGAAATCCGCTTTGAACTATTTTTACCCTGGAAAAAGTCTATTATGGAAATTAAAGCCATCAAGGCAAATAACAATCGACACTCCTTTTTTCACGGAACACTGTAAACCTTACCTCGTGGCATTGCGCATTCGAATACAGAACGCCGCGCGCGCGCATGTAATAATTGTGCCGCGTGAACGCACCGCTTATTTTATGCAAATTCACGCAGGTATATGGCTCTCGCGCGATAAATTGGAGCAATTAGCAATGCACACAGCGTGCGCGAAGGCGCGCATAAGCGCTTCTAATGCGAGAATACGCAGCGAAAGTATGTAATACGTAAGCGCTGGACGGGAACTTGAACTTTTTCCATTTTCGCCTGGAGTTTAGATCAAATATTTAAGAAGAGGGAGGCTATTAAGGCCAAGAGAAACTGATATTATTGATTTTCGACCGCGCGTTGTACGGCGAATTCCGTCCGTGGTTTATGCGGCTGTTATAGACGAGTTGCACGCGGCTTGGGCATGCAATGTGCAACTTTTAAATCACACAGAGTTGTAAAAAACAAAAAAAAAAAAAAAAACGAGTGCGGCTGGATATGGGTGGCGGTAGAGGCGGTAGAGTTGGTTATTATTGCTTAATTGTCTAGTTTTTAAAGGATAATAGGTATTTTAGAACTAAATGTATCCTGCAATTTTATAAATTTTTCAAGTTATAGTTATTACAATGATGTATCCTTAATGTATTGAAAGATTGAATAATACATCAATATTATAGAACCGACAAAATTTTTAAACGTAAAATGTAAATAGGTTGGCTTTATGTAGATTTTTAGAAGTTTAGCCATCAAAGTATGAATAAAAATGATAATTATAATATAATGTCAATTACGTGCCGGCACGCCCTACGTTGAAGCCTCTGTGAAACAAAAGCCTTTGAATAACCACAATGAAGCATTTGTATTTAACATCGTCCATCCGTATTAAGTACATTTGAATGATTAAAACAAAAGTTTAAAAAAAGTTTCTTTATGGTTCAGTTATGATCGTATTTTGGTTTGCACCCTTTAGTCTCTTTGATTATTTATTCACACAATTTTTTAAAAACGTCTTTCTTTCTACTGTGCTATACCCCTGGTGGAAATCCAAAACATTTTCTAACTAATAACTGGCTATTTATAAAACTGATCAGTTTTTTTAGTCTGGAAATGGCTAGTAGATAAGCAATAAATACATTCTACGTAATATCTTCAAAAGGACTGCTGTAAATGGTGTTTCTATCTGCTCATATTGTTTATATTTTAGTAAGTTATCAGTTACAGTTGAATACCGTCCAATTTAACGTCAATTCTTTAAGTAAACTTAAAACGAAAATTTAGAGGTTATGTCCAATCTATTAAATGTGCAAATAATGGGAGAAAAAGCGTTTCATCGGGGCCTATTAACTAGCCATTTTTCCTACCTATTTATTGAGATTGTGGTCATTTCAGATAGACAAATTTCTACCAGGGACAGAGTAATGGAAATATGAAAAAATTATATTTGAAAAATTATTATTTGTCGCTTTGATGAAAGGTACGTGTAATATTTGTAGAATAGTATGTACATTTTATTTTCTAAAACTATATATCTTTACTATATCTGCGCAGATTTACCATTTAATTATTATAAAATTAGAATACCATAATAGCTTAAAACCATCTAATAGCTTAAAAAAAAAAGAAGTTTACCAAAATCTTAGTAATAACTTTTTCATATTTCAAAGAAACAGGCTCTTGTAATCTCATGGTTGAGAAAGTGTAAAAAAAAATTAAAACAGTTTATGAATGATAGCAAAAGAATCTGAATAATCATTCAGAATGGGAAATTTTGAAAATGGATTTCCCTTATAATTATCAATTATACCTATAAAAAGTACTAAAGATTTAACGTACGTGCGTAAACATATTCAACTCGATACTTGGATGAATAATGTTCCAGCTGAAGTTGAGATCATTCTATGAATAACCTAGTGCAAGTTCTACAGTCAATGCTTCTATTGCTGAAAGACATTTAAATTTAAAATATTCTGGGTCACTTTTAACTTATTCGAACAAAACCAGCGACATAGGCTGATTTGTGCACGTGAGAATTGTGCACCGATTTATTGTGCACAGAGAAAAGAAAAGAAAATTTTGTTCACAAAACGTTTTTACTTTTGCACAAAAAATTGTACACTTTACGGAAAAAGATGAAATTCAGTAATATGCACAAGATTGTTGTGCACAATAACATAAAATAATATTTCAAAAAAGTATTGCACACTGTGCTTATTTATCGTGCACGTAATATAGGGCTGGGCGATTGTGCACAAATAAATTCATTAAAAATATATCTAACCGATTGTGCACAAATCTATTTATTTAATTATTGCTCGCCGATTGTGCATTAAGTCTAGTTCATACGAAGGTTCATACGAAGTCTTATAGCAGTGTTGCCAGATTGGGCAATAAGTAGCGAATTGGGCTAGTTTAAAAGCTGAGCTCGCGGGAAAAAAATCGAGATGGCTATTTATAGGGAACTGGGCTACAAGACAGTACTGTTACTAGCCGATATGGCTATTGTCTAGCCAACAACATTCAATTTTAAATCAAATAAAAATTCCAAAACTCAAGTAGCCGGGAGACGCGGGTTCTACGCGTATACGGGAGCGTGTCAGACGTTTATACATGGCAAAATAATTATTTAAATAATTAATAACCCCAAGTAGGCGGGGGGTGCGAGTTCCACGCGTATACGGGACCGCGTCAGACGTGCAAAATAATTATTTTGCCATGTATACACGTCTACCTTATTCCAGTATACGTGTGGAACTCGCATCCCCCGCCTACGTGGAGTTAAGAATTATTTACATAATTATTTTGCCTTGTATGCACGTCTGACGCGCTTCCGTATATGCGTAGAACTCGCATCCGCCGCCTACTTGGGGTTAAGAATTATTTACATAATTATTTGGGCTTGTATGCACGTCTGACGCGCTCCCGTATACGCGTGGAACTCACACCCCCCCGCCTACTTGGGGTTAAGAATTATTTACATAATTATTTTGCCTTGTATGCACGTCTGACGCGCTTCCGTTTATTCGTAGAACTCGCACCTCCCGCCTACTTGGGGTTAAGAATTATTTACATAATTATTTTGCCTTGTATGCACGTCTGCCTTATTTCAGTATACGCGTGGAACTCTCATGCCCCGCATACTTAGAGTCATAATTATTTACATAATTATTTGGCCTTGTATGCACGTCTGACGAGCTTCCGTATATTCGTAGAACTCGCACCTCCCGCCTAATTGGGGTTGAGAATTATTTACATAATTTTTTGGTCTTGTATGCACGTCTGACGCGCTCCCGTATACGCGTCGAATTTGTATCTTCCACCTACTTGGGGTTAAGAATTATTTAAATAATTATTTTGCCATGTATACACGTCTGCCTTATTCTAGTATACGCGTGGAACTCGCATCCCCCGCCTACTTGGGGTTAAGAATTATTTACATATTTATTGGACCTTGTATGTACGTCTGACGCGCTCTCGTATACGCGTGGAACTCGCATCCCCCGCCTACTTGGGGTTAAGAATTATTTACATATTTATTTTGTCTTGTATGCACGTCTGACGCGCTTCCGTATATTTGTGGAACTCGCACCCCTCGCCTACTTGGGATTAAGAATTATTTACATAATTATTTTGCCATGTATAAACGTATGACGCGCTCCCGTATACGCGTAGAACCCGCGTCTCCCGGCTACTTGAGTTTTGGAATTTTTATTTGATTTAAAATTTAATGTTGTTTGCTAGACAATAGCCATATCGGCTATTAACATTACTGTCTTGTATAAGCCGAATTCGCTATAAATAGCCATCTCGATTTTTTTCCCGCGAGCTCATCTTTTAAACTAGCCAAATTCGCTACTTATTGCCCAATCTGGCAACACTGCTATAATACTTCGTATGAACTAGACTTTGTGTGCACAATTGGTTAGATATATTTTGAATGAATTTATTTGTGCACAATCGCCCAGCTCTATATTACGTGCACGATAAATAAGCACAGTGTGCAAGACTTTTTTTGGTTGAAATTATTTTATGTTATTGTGCACAACAATCTTGTGCATATTACTGAATTTCATCTTTTTCCGTAAAGTGTACAATTTTTTGTGCAAAAGTAAAAACGTTTTGTGAACAAAATTTTCTTTTCTTTTCTCTGTGCACAATAAATCGGTGCACAATTTTCACGTGCACAAATCAGCCTATGTCAAACCAGCGCTCTGGAAACTTTGAGCTGGTAACCACTCTCAGGCCTCTTTTTCTGAAAAAATTTTATTTCTGTAAATGTGTTTTGTAAACGTTTTATGAATATACAAATGGCAACGTATTGAATACATACATACTATTCTTTAATCTAACAGTAAAAGAAATTTTGTATTTTCTCCAACTTTTATAATGTTGAAACAAATCATTGTTTAAGTATTTCATCTTTGTTAGGCAATATACCCATCAAAACTTTAACACGTTGACCATTTTTACTGATTAATTAGGTTAAATTACTTATGAACATAATAGAAACATTTGCTACACACCAAGGACAATATAGCTCTATATTCAACTGGAATACAAGAAAGTTTTCATATCTAGACCACAATATGAGTAAATGGGTTATCGACCCTAATCACACAAGTTCACGCAGTCATGAACAAAGTTAATTCCTGATACAATTTATACTTACATCTATACCGGCAAGCTCTACCTAAATTCATCAAACTTTCCCTTGCCAAACTTCTCCGAAATAAGTCTTATTCAAGTACAATTACCGCAAATCGAGGCAAATATTGAACTCGCGGCCATTCCCCCGATCGATATGCTCCACGTTAATAGGTAACCGAGAGCTATAAACGATAAACCAAAATCTCAAAATTTCTCTCTCGTATATACGAAAGCGTTATCTTCGGACATCTCGCCCGAATCGCCACGACAAATTAACTTAAACAGCTCATTCGGCTGCAATCGATAAGCGTGCGAGTAGCTCTCCCGGAGGCGTAAGAGCTCTCTCACCCTCCCCTCAATTTCTCGGCGACAATGCGCGAGCGCCCATATAGAATCGACGTAACAAGCGCGGCCAATAATTTTCGTATATACTGGCGGAGAGTCTCTTTTGTGCGCGACTCCGTCGCCGAGCCGTCAGCTGCATAGATAACGGAATTATCGAGCCCCGCAGCGTCGTCGTCGTCGTCGCTGGCGCTTTGCGTAAGCAGTCTCTCCCTCCCCTCGACAGACTCCGCTGGAGATTAAGGATTCGTTCGGTCGTCATATATAAGTGATTCAATGGCAAGGCGAAGACGCGCGCGCGGCTGTCGAGATGTATAGTTACTACATTTTCGCGGTGACCGCGCATAATGTTCCGTTGCTCCGGTGTCTCTTGCGACGAGGCTCCTCTGACGTGTGACAAGACTCTGACATCTTGAACTGCGCGGAGAATAATAATTGAGAGTGACGTGAAACATTTTTAAGAATAATATAATATTTTTGATATTTTTTTTTTTAGATATTTATTCGCCAGAATTTTCATTATTATGTAAAACTGTATAGAAGTAACATTAAGTTACCTGGACATACTGCTGGTAAAAAGTTTACTTAAGAACTAAAACTTATTAAGCCTAAGAAATATAAATATGAAGTACATAAAATTTGGATTTTATAACGCTTATATACAATTTGACAATTAATTATAATAAGCGCATTATTTATTATAACGCATTTTATTAATGTGTTCAAATTATTTATTGTAATATGGAGGTAACCAACGTGAGTTAGTTGTTAGATTGTAATATTGTTACAAGCCCTGTCTGACCCATTCTTTCAATTTTCTTTTTGGAGTTGTTTTATTTGTAGTTAATTTTTTAAGTTGATTTGGCTGTTTATTGAAATTATTAATATAGCAACCACGTAGCTATTTTTTATGCTTATCTTTTTAGTATACTTTGGAATCATAACATTCTGATTTATATGCTCTATACCCATAAGGAATGTTTTCATTTAGCAGTTTCTATAATGTTCTTAACATGTATTTTTTTCAGTGATGGAAGTCAACTATTGGGCAAACAAATTAATATTTTAGAAGAGAATACTTACAGAATTTAGATTAATTTTGATACTAATATTTATTTCACTCATTTGATTCGTTAAATAAATTTAATGTGTGCAGTACATTCATTTCATTAAAAAGGTAATTCTGTACCCACTCCAAAAAGTTAATTTCCACTGATAGAAATTTCCATAAGTTATGGCAAAAAACATTTTTAAAAGAACATTTTAATAATGAATGTTTAATATAAATGTTTTAAATATTATAAAAAAAACTCTTCCTTATATACGATTACAATGTTATATGTTTGTCACTCTATATTTGTATTTCCGCAATACATACTCTAGTTTATCATACGACACTAGTATTACACTCCACCAAGTCTACCGCTTCGTCCTTGTCGAATCATCAATATTCTAACGCCAACTAGCGAATCCCCGTCTCATTCAGGAACAAGCCATTATTATACCTCAAACTCTCTTATTCATCCACGCACTAACGTGCCATTCATTACGATAATTTACGACGCCGCGCAAGCTCAGACAACCGCATCGGATCCCCGTAAAGAGGAAAACGCACTTGCGTGCCGCGCGGCGTCCCATCATCATCATCATCCGCTCCGAAAAATAAAGAACCGATCTCGTAGCTCCATCACCACGATCCTTTCCACGCATACACACACACACACTCGCCTCCTCAATGCTTATTCCCGTTATATATCACCACAGTAAAAGATATAACAAATACACGCACACAAACACATCTCTTTGCCATCTCTCAGAGCATATCCGAGTCGCGCATTTATACACGCGACCAACGCGGCTGTCACGCAGCTATCTAGCCTCCGCGCACCACGCGACATTCATCTTTCTCTCGTGCGTGATGCGGCTGTGGGGAGCACACACACACATTTGTACATCAGAACACACGATCATTTTTCGCGCGTGCGAGACACTGACAGCCGCTCGTTGGTTTGCGCAAGACAGAGGTATAGAGCGGAGAGTGGCAGGCAGTCGGCAGGCGATGCGACGAGACAACACGCGACTAGGTGTATATATAGGTACCTATATACATACGCCCGGCGCCCCTCGCTCGCGCTCTCTCACGCAGTCGTGTTGCTCGTCGATTTTCCGATTTTTCCGCGTCATAAATGTCGCGCGGCAGCGGTGGCGCCCCTCGAGAGAACAGAGCGCCCGGATTATTATTATACACGGGATATAAACGCCACCGATCGACAGGTTGTTTGTTAGTGGTCGTCATCCCCGTCGGAGGATAGATATACATAATACGTATATACGTAGACGGTGTGCGTGTACGTGTATATACGGCAGAGAGTTTGAAGCAGCATGGAAAAAGTAAGTGGCGCGGGAGGAGCGGCTACGTCGACGAGCAACAGCGCCGGAGGTGAGAGACAGAGAGCCTTGAGTGCGCGATCGAGTGTGCGTGCATGCCTGATGCGTGATGTTTTGTGTGCTGTGATGGATTTAAATGCACGACGGAGAGCGATTTGCATTTGTTTGATACATATGTAGGCCGGAGCGTCGGCGAGACCGACTCTGCGCAGCAGTTGATGTTTAGTTCCGATTGTCGCCGGGAGCCGGAGGTAGAATAACTTTGCTTTGTATTTTATCGGTCGGGCGACGGTTTCTCGTATAAATGCTTATTTTATTTGTGCGAGTATGGGGAAAAAAGAAAGAGAGAGGGAGAGACAGAGTCTGGAAGCGCGTATAGTTATGCGCGTTCGGCAATCCGGCATTTAAATTTATGCCTGGCTGTGGCTCTTGAAGTTTAGGTTTTAAATCTGGAGAAACTATAGTATCCATCAGAATATTAACAGTATGCGTACAATGATATTGTTAAAGTTGTCATTGTTATTTATATTTAGAAATAAACAAGTTTATTGCCGAATGGATTGCCAGTGCATTCAAAGATTTAAATAATTTAAAGAATTTGAAAATCAAGTATAGGTACGTAAAACGCTTGTAGCCAGGAAATAATCAAAGAGCGCGGGAGCTCTTCGAAGGCAAGTATAGAAGAAGCCTGAGGGTCGACCGCGCGATGATATATGTATGTTATTTTATAAACTTGTAAAATGGCTGTTACGTTACGACTATAGTTAATTTTTACATTCCACTTTTAACTTAATTTATTTACACATAATAAGGTATATACATGTGAAAAATTCATCAGATTATTTAACAAAAATCAGTTAGTGTTCATTGGAACATAAAGATCCTTCTTCTTCGATGTCCGTCGCAAACAGTTTAATAACTCCAATAAAAAGACTCGGCGTTTTTTCAAATCAACGCGTGTTCACCCACTTCGTCGCTTTTCAATTCCCTTAAAAGTTAGCCTCTGTAACACTTTTATTAAAATATTTATGTAACTTTTGTTCTATTACAGGTGCTTGCTATGCAAGTCTCTCATCAGAGCTCTCAAGCACAATAATGTATATTCTGTACAAGAGAAATAAACTTTTCAGATCTTGTTAAAAACATATGTTGCAGAATTAATTTACTAAGATTTAAATTATAATTAAACGTCCGCCAATCCACTGTATTGCAAAGCATTAATTTTATTCTGTTTTATTTTATATAGAGCATATCACTTAGAACCGTGAAATTCAATTAAATTGTGAATGACATTTGAATGTTACAAAAATATTAAAAATAAATTATGCATACCGAATGTATTTTGTTAGGTCATTGGCGTCACAAGTCTTGAATGGCGTTACTAAATTTAATGACATTACAATTCAATGGAATCCAATTAATGCGCAATCATCGATATTTGTATTCCACAAAATCCCATTACGACATTTCATTAATTTAGATCCAAACTGCACATCAATACGGGCTTTGATTCGATTTGTATAATCAAGTATAAATTATACTGTTATTGACCATAGCACATTAAGCCCTTAATTATTTAAAACAATGCTGGCAGCTGCTTTGAATGAATTACAAATTTCGCGAAACCACGTTAGCTACCTTCGATACAGTTTTAGCATAGGTAGTCTAATCGTTATGATCTAATCATGAGAAGAAAATATTTTAATTTCTCTTTCATGCAAATACTTTAACAAAAACACATAGATTTAAATGAATGCGATAGATGGAAACTATCTGACTCCAAAACAAATTGGATGACAAGTTCTTAGTATCTATCCAAAAATTCATCGTCAATTGTAAGGAAATATATTATATTATATTTTGAAGCGATATTATGGCTCTTTAAATAATAATGCTTGTATAAATATTTTAATTATCTAATCATTCAATTTTATATTTTTCTTGTTAATGTATAAGTAGGTTTTCTTTAGAAAATTCACGTCGACCCACAAAGAAGTCGATAATACGACTGTCAATTTTGACAATTTACGATATTTCACATAGAAATATTACAAGATCTCTTTTAAAATTTAATTATGTCCCTTATATTCGGGTAATTTACTGTTTACCAAATTGCCATGAAAACGGCGGGGAAACGGCAATAGGAAAGTAATTTAAACTTCGAACTGCGATTGTTCGCCGATTGAGTGTATAGGCAAATTATTATTTGCGTGACGGTATATAGCTGTGTCTTTTGAGTACCGCTAGTATTTCGGTATGCGTACACCCACTATTTTACCGCAGCCAAACATATATTTACTCTAGAACAATCACAATCAAACCAACTAACTTTACGAGAAACCTTGTAGATTTATTTATTTGCACTCTCCATGGTTGATGTATATCGTTATAAATAAATCAGTTACCTGAGAATATTATACAAATATAACACAACAAACTGTTTATAAAACTCACCACAAAAGCATTATTTAATCATTTTAATGATCAGTACTTATTGCCCCAAGTTAAGAATATTTTTTTAAAGTAGATAAATAAAAAGAAATAGTGGGTAAAATATAAATTGTACAGCATTGAATTCCCTTACGAAATCACTATATATTATAAAGTAATCACAATAAAAGTATGATATTATTTAATGTATATGAAGCATGGTCGGCCCTCAGATTTGGACAGATACTTGCCTTCGGAGCGCTCCCGCGCTCCTTGATATACGAAAACTATAAATATAAACTATACATATCTTCATCAGACGAAATATAAGTATATTGTCCCTCTGAACTTTTGTTCATTAAATTAAAACACATATAAGACATACGAACCGCATAAGTAATACAAAATACTAACTCTACGGCAACTCCACCTCTCGTCTTCTTCCTTTTTTCCAACTTCTGATGCGTTCGCATTTTCTCGCTCTTACTTACCTCCCGGAGCGCGCATAACCGCGGCATTGCGACATTATACTTTACACCGGCGACCCAAAAATACCCGAAAGCACTGCGTGTGCGCGTATAATCGCTGATTCGCACGATTCCCCCCTCCTCCTCCCCCTCGTACAGGCGCAGCACGCGAGGAATTTCGAAAATCGGGAGCGCGTGCGCAGGCGCAGCAGCAGCTAGCGCGCCAGGGCCGTATTATGTCGATACCGTGCATTTTTTTTTTTATCGAGCGCGGCTCGCGTGAGGAGTGCATACGCGCGCGGTATGTGTATGTATAATATGCAGAACGCTTTATTTTTAACGGGCGGTTAATGGCGGAGTTTTGCGAAACAGAGAGTGAGAATTATGATAGAGGTGCGACGTGTTTTTTTGGCAGTGGCTTTATGGCATTTCGGTCTCCTATTTTTGGATTTATTATGCTAATTTCGCAAGCTCGCGCGCGAGAGATCAAATGGGCGCGCCCCGGGGTTTGAAAAATAAATCATGGCTAATGTGCGCCCCTCAGCTTTGAGGTTTTGTTGCGTTTTGTTGTTTCGTACGCCTGTCATTAATTATTTCATGAGACTGCGGGTTTATATAGAAGCAAGTGTGAAGAACAGATAATAGGTATTTAATTTCGTAGAAGCCTTCCTTATTTTGGATAAGCAATATCGGTGAGAAGTATAAAAAAGGGGGAACAATATTTGAAGGGATTAAATGCGTCAAATGTAATTAATTGTAAAAATTAAACCAGAACTGAAGCGAATGAAATACTTTTGGACCACTGTGGCACGTGAGAAATGGTTTATAAAAATTTTTTTCATTTATCTTTTACCCTTGGCACGCGGTTAATTATTTTCGTTTAAAAGGCATTTTGCCTCAAAATAGGTACGAAAGTATTTGATTAAGTTCAAAATTTAATTTAATATACCTGAGGAGGATATTAAAAAATGTCTAATTTTCTTATATAGTCTATCAAATAAAAAAATGCCAGTTAAAATTTTTCGCAGTAATTCAATCACACTTCACGAGAGAACAATGAAACCCCAATTATCGTTTTCCTGAATAATTTCCTTAATAGAGTCGCATTAATTCAGCGCAATGAGTCCATGTAGAAATTCCCAATAATATAACGTCTATGAACGGGGTACGCCAGAAAAGGGTTTACGTATAATAAGTTGGACGATGGTTGCGCAACGCTGCTCCCGTCAGTGGCATCCTAATTAATGTAGGATAGCACCGCATGGTATAAGCTTAAATTAGGACTTAAACGGAGCGTCTCTCTCTCGCTCTCTCTCTCGTTATACACCTTTCAGCGCGTAATCTTCACTTTCAGACTTTAATGAGAATAGCGTATTTATATACACGCTATATATAAGCGCGTGCTCGCGCGCGCGTTTAATCAAATCTTTATGCGCCTGTAATGACGCGTTACGTGTAATAAATTAATATAATTTGTTGAGTGCCAGAGTGTTTCTCTGGTAATGTCTGGAATTATTTGTTTTGCAGCGCCTGACTTTTAATATAAGCACGACAAAATATTTAATTAAAAATGTCTTAATAAAAAGGAGAAAAAATTATGCAGAAGTTATGTTTAAGAATCGTTTTATAAGCTGTTTATATACGGGCTTTGATAGATCTAGGTCAATGAAAAAAACGTTTTTGTAAGCACTCACATTTATTATAACGTTCTGAAAATACAACTTGAAATTGATTTTCGTGCATATTTATATATTTTGATGATGTACGCGTCTCATCAAAAACGTTATGACCACAATATTGAATAAAAAAAAGAATAAGAAATTGATCAGGGTTGTATTCATAGGCTTCATGTAGTACGTTAATAATTTGCAAATAAGTAAAAACATTATCAGTCCTGCCATGTTTTTACGTATGCGCAGCTAGATTTCGTAATTAATGATCCACTTTACTTGACCGCATCATGATTACAACAGACTATCTATCTGCTATGAAATAAATGTTGAGCAATCAAAGCACTTCGCGACTCAGTATAATGCACATGACCTAGCTCAATCTGAAAAAAAAAACCACCCAAACTCCGCTGATAGGAGACAAATTTGCAAATTTTCGCAATCTACATTACACTTACGTATTAGTACACTCTTTGTACTCAGCACACAAAACACAATTTTTTTTTTAAATTAAAAATGAACCTCGACTTTAATCCCTTTGTATTAATGAATTCAATTGTCTCGACCTTTTCAGGTCGGCACTTCAATGTTGAACTGACGAGGCGCGCGCATTTACTTTTTCCAGAAAAATACTGGCGCGCCCCACATTTTCTCCCCGTAAAATAGATGCAAATCCACTTATTTCGCAAAGAAATTGCTCGCTCGTTTAAACTATTTAGATTGTTAATAATTCACGAAACACGACCGCTCCTCATTGTAAATGCATTTCGCGCGCGTGCGCACACGGATAGACGGCATAGAATTCCCGAGAAAGACTTATTAAAGAAAAAATTTCTGCGGCGTTGTCGCAAAAGAGGATCGAGTTATCCGCGTTCGGACGATGACGAGCGACATATACTAGTATCGACTCGCTGTAAATTTTTGTATATATTCTGCGCTCCCAAGCGAAAATCAATATATAGCACACGGACGGGACGCGAATCGATCGGTGCAATGGGAGCGAGACAAACGGGAGAAGGAAGCATTCGAATCCACCACTTTTTCTCTTCCTAACTCTCTCTCTTTCTCGTTCTCTTACACAATTCCGCAGTGCGCTCGTAAATACGAATTCGTCGCGCGAGCGCGCTTGCACGTGCGGCAACAGCAGCAGCAGCGAGGCGCACGCAAGCTCGCACGCAAACGCACTGCCCGGCGATAAATATACACGCCGCGAGCTTATATACGGCGCAAGGTCAAGTGCCGCAGGAAGTTCTAGTTCTCGCTTTTTCTCTCTCTCACGTTCTCTTGCCCGCTGTAGCGTGTGGTACGTAAATTTCGCGTTCGCCGCTCGTGCAAGCGTAGCCGCGCGAAGGTAAAGTGGCTGCAGCAGGAGCGCAGTGGGCGAGGCGTTTGCAGCAGCGCAGGATGGGAGGGCGCTTAAGCTGGGGGGGTTTGTAACGCCGTTCTGAGCCTATACGGGCTTTCTCGCCCCGGAAATTCCGAGGCATAAATTCGATGTAGACGCTGGTTCAGGGAAGAAGTGACGTGACCGAGTTGTGGAAACGCTCTGCGTGTGATTAAAATTGTTTGGGGTTTTTTTTCTTCTTCTTTCGGAAGCATTTAAATAATAATCAGATTTTGCGTGTTTTCACGAGGATATTTTTTGTGATGTGTGTTAAGAGGTTTAACTGGAACTGAGGTGGTATAAGGATTGCTGAAATTATTTCCAGGAATGCGATTCTAGAAATTAAAAAAGAAAAATATTACGAGATGTTTTTTGGTTGCTCTTCTAACATACATTTATTTATTTACCAGAGTAATGCAGTAGTAATACATGTGATTGTTAACTTCAAGACATACTTTATGTGTCTGAAGCAACAAACACCATAGAGATAGTCATAGCTATCTGTACATCATAAGTTCGGCGCATATAATAACACTTACAATCTAACCTAAAATCTAAAATTCCAAGATTAATATTATATCTTGGGCAAAATAGTAGATGTTCCAACCTATTCTTTAACAACAGTGAGATTATTTATTCAAAGCATTATATTTTAAAATATATATTAGCTCTAATCCATTTCTTAACCTTACATGTTAGTAAAAAATATTTATCTGAATTATAACAGCAATGTAATTCCATAAAAGTTTCAAATTTTATATTTTTCTCTGTTCAAATTAGTGTTGTGCATTAATGTTCGACAATATATACGTTGGAGCGCGAGAATAGTGTACTATGTATTATATTCACTCAGAAAGTTGATAACATCTAACAAGGAAAATATTGTAGCTAGTTACGTTATTAACTCGGGTACTATAATCTTAAATCAATACCTTGAATCTGTTTAATGAAGTCAACATTATTAAACAACGATCTATACTTTATAATTACTAGTGGTTCTATGAGTGATATTTGATAAACAAAAGTTAACAAATTTATTATCTGTAACTTTGGTTCTCAAATATAGTCATAATTGCTATTAAATTTTGATAATTCGAGAGGCAGTTTATTAAATTTAAGCCAAAGAACAAGTGTTTATACTTACTGCGTTTTTTTTTACTACTTAACATTACAGTTCTGTAAATATGTAATTATGTTATTATAATTAAGTAAAAATATATGGAATATAAACTGATAAAATAAATATAAAATTGATCGACACAATCGGCACGTAAAATATAACTTTTATTTTTATAGAATTTTAAGATTATAAAATTGCGCTTCTTTGCAGAAGTACATTGACAAACGAGTTTCAATCTGCAGACTGATCTTTTCACGATAAGCTCAGTAGACGAATAAAATTTCCGCTCTTGCTGAATCATGTCCAAACTTGAATACACCTTATCAATATACCAGAGCATAATTGAGTAAAAACTAAACGAGTAAAATGCGGAATGATGGGCTCGATTTAAAACGAATTACAATGAAGCATTTCGATTTCTGCAGATTTATTAAAGCATTTATACATGTTTGATTAACTGTGAAGAAGTAATCTATTGAACTGTAAATATCGTTCCAATTTTAAAAGGACAAGAAGAACATATGAAACCACCTAGAAAGAAATAAAAATGTTGCAGTCATTAATAAATTTAAGTATTAAACTTTTCAACCGTCTTCTTCCCCTATATATTACGTTCCCCACAAACTCAAAATGTTGCTACTTCTGAAACGTGTACATCAATAATCACTTATAGCATTATCGCTCCCCTACTCCAAGAAACCAATTCACAGCAGAAATTCGAAAACTCCTTACACCGCGCCTCGCAAAGAAATATTCAATAAAGACTATACGCCGATCAGACAAATCCCCGCAAAACGCTGAATCTCATCTCCAACTCCCTCGCGTTTGCGTCGGCGTGACGGGGAAGGGGAGTCGCGTGTAGCAACCCGGGGAAAACGCCCTCCTAAGCCACGGCCGAGCTCCATATAGACCTATAGATATATATAACACTCACACGCGTAGAGTAATCCAGCGCTAAGCTCGTTCCCGCTGCATTATCGGAAAGCGAATGCGCGCGCGCGCGCGCGTTTGATCAAAATCGCCTCGTCTCTCTGGAACTGCGACTTGCGGTCTTTATATAACAGAGATAGTTCTCCCTTATGCTGCATCTTTGCTCGCTTTCTAAGCTAAGAGTTGGTCTCTCGGTTACGTATAAAATAAGCTTGATCCGTGTCACGGTCATGTATTTTCGCGATATAAGCACGCGCTTATGATGCGCTGGTCGGTGGGTGTATGTATACATATATGCGCGAGCGACCTCATCGAGGTAATTT
Source organism: Torymus aiolomorphi (assembly GCA_036365515.1). Taxonomy (NCBI): domain Eukaryota; kingdom Metazoa; phylum Arthropoda; class Insecta; order Hymenoptera; family Torymidae; genus Torymus; species Torymus aiolomorphi. The sequence continues at coordinate 139,325,230 of CM070877.1, forward strand.
ATCTGCGAGTCGGGCGCAACTGCCTGCGCTGGAAATTCGAGCGAGAGAGCAGGCGCAGAGCGGCAGAAGCGCTAGCATATCGAGTGCGTTGGGTAAATGATACGTGGTGGGACACGAGGACGCTATATACGCGTGGTGCGATGGTGCACTTGGAGCTTGGACTTGTAAATGGTGCGTGGCTGCCACCGCGACGAGTTGACACACGCGGCTCGCGAATATTATACGCAAGAGCAGGGCGTAATATTATATTGAGAGTATATATAGATAGAAGTTTAATTAGTCACATATTTTTTTTATTTGAAAAATTGAAACTATTATAGAAGAGTTTTGAATATTTATTTATATAAATACTTGATATTCTCATTACTGGGTTAAAGTTGAGAGATATGCGGTATTATTGTTTGCTAATGGTGCTAATTCCGGTTACGAGTTTGTTCAATGCGATCCGTTCTTTCTCTTCGTATATTAATGTACGAGCCATCTACTCATAATCTCTCTCCCTGTATTATTTATACTTGCCTTCGGAGCGCTCCCGCGCTCCTTGATGAAAGATTCTACAGAACTTTAGTTTGCCAGTATATTTACAAATGACCCGACCGCGACGAGAGTAAATCTTTTATCCTTTCAAGGCGCATTTGCTGTACTACTCCAAAGTTTGTTTGGTCAGTAGGTAGGAATGAAAAGCTAGGTAACACTGATGAAATTGGAGCTATGTTAGTTTATGCTGTGTACTATTGGATTTGCTCTGCGTAAAGAGGAAAGCGATACGAGTATGGTCGAGATGGATTTTTATAAACAGCGTGCTCGGGAAGCGCATAACCAAGAAGTATAATACGCTAACCAAAGAATACATTATTAGCTAGATGTACATAGATAAACATCGACATACATAGAATATACCTCTATAATATAAAATATCGAAATACATGTGAATTTAAGATTTACCGATAATCCGAGCATCGCCGAACGCACAACACAGACACACACACACACATATCCAACCATTCAAGGGACGCATATTATACACCATGTGCCTATACCACCAAGACTGAGCGCGTAATTGAATCAACAGGTAATTAATAGGCTGGGATCCTTTATCACGCGTTATTTACACCAAGTGCATTCCTGGACGCGCATATAGCATATAATACGATGCTACATGCACGTATACACCTTACCTACATATACATGCGGCATTGCAGTCAGCGCGCCAGTAAATTTACCTGCGATATTGCGATTATAGGCGCCGCGCGAGCTATCCTTGTTTACCGCGGTCGCCGCCACGTTACACACATAAGTAAATTAACAGATGGTGGCTTCGGCTGGCCATACGGTGCAGTCCGCGCGCGCGAGCGCTATAACTTCGTACATACTGCATATAAGGCAAGGCTAATGGCTGGCGCGGAGAGCACGAGGCATAACACATACGGAATTGCGAAGTGGCCGTGTATATATTGTTTACGGGGGCACCTTTCGCTATATAGGCTTACGTTGGTGGGAGGTTGACTTTTGAGAAGTATTATACGTGATTATGTTATGGGTTTTACATATACTGTTATAACAATTTATTAGAGTTTAGGAGAAAATTTAGGTTCAAGTGATTGTATTTTAATATGGATTCACATTGCATATATCACTAGTTCTATGTTATAAAAAAAAATATTCGGCGATTGCATAAGCTTAATAGGTGGGTTCATTATTTTTTAATTAATTTTATTTTGTTGGTCAATGAAATATTCTGTTAATAGAGAAAAGCAATTTTAAACACGAATGTATTTTGAAAATTGTTCGTGTATAGCTAGTTTTAATTTTATAAGTATTCCGCGCTGCATATTTGAATGTAAATAATAGTAGTTCCCTGCAATTAAATGTAGGAACAAACGGGAAAACATCATGGACAGAAGTTTGCAATAACAGTAAAATGTTGAAGTCAAATTTACATATATACGAACATACATTAACGTTAACTAAAGTTATACCATCACTTATTTTAATTTTATACACACACGCACACGTACACGCACACGCAGAAGATAAATTCATATCATCAGTTATTATATTAAATTGATACTTAATGATTCTCCCAAGTAATATAATAATCATGTCACAATAAAGTGATAATAAATTATTATATTTATTCTATGTATAAAAGTGATATTAAGCATTCATAAAAATTCAGAATGAGCGAAGAAGTTGGGAATCCAGATACTGATGCACAAAGCGAACGAATAAAATATATTTTGCGTGTATCAGTTTCAGAATTGAAAGTACGTACATGTACCTGTAAGAATGATTTATATCTAAGCGAATCAATTTTCAGTTTTGTTTCAAAAGAACATGCAAATCAATAAAACAATAGATTCTATACGAAGATACGAATAAGCTTTTTCATGAATGAAACGTAAATATAGAAAAACGAATCTTATATTTCCAAACGTGGTATTATATTATTATATTTTTCGGTATTTAGGTAACGAAAATTACGGAAAAAATTATACTCAATGTAACATAGTTGAGAAAAAAAAAGTTAAATACTTGCTGCAAAGCCGCGTAAATGATGCAAGTGCATCGATCGCGCGTAATAACGTCCGGCTATATCTAAAATACAATTTTAGCCGCCACTTAATTTTGTAGTTCAATAAATAGCCGCAACAGTGGCGTCTATAAGTATAAGTATAATCAGCCTATCTAACAGGAAGACGATACTTCGCGCATACCCCTCTTCAAATAACCCCTTTAAAAACTCTTTCCACATCGCCGCAAAAAAGAAAGTGCCTTCCTCCAAATTAATTTATCGTTCCTATATGTATAGTATATAGTTAAAATATAAAATATGTTTATGCATTTTACATGTTTTTTGAATGATCAAAAACTTCATTTATATTTACAAAAATTAGAAATTTGTTGGTATTCTTTAAATCATTTATTAGCTGCCACTGATATTATATCAACGCAACAGTAAACAAAATAACAATAACGATGTGTATGTAATTTGCCTCACAGATAAAATAATGAATCGCTATATTATACTAAAATAAATAAGGTTAGGAGAGCGCGCGGAACTCTCTCGAATTCAGACAGAAAAACATAAAAAATGAGCTCTGTCCGGTTAAAATTGATCGAGTAGATCCTGAGATAGGGTTGTCTACGGACACAAACACACACATACACACATCCATAAAAATATTTTCTAAAATCATGTGATTCAAACTTCTGGCACCTCTATAATCATGTTTCTAGAGCGATTTAACGAAACTTAAAATTTTACTATGAAGTACAAAGCTTCCTCTAGAAGGAAGCAAAACGATAAAAACCTTGCACTCCGTGACCATCAATGTCTGCTATTAAAGAATATAACATCGAGAGCGTCGTGACACGAACGTGAGTTTGGCAAAAATCGCGCATTGTCATGCGGCGTGCGTACTCGTTGTAAAGCCAACTTCGACGGTGGTGCGGCATTCAAGCCGACTGATAGTCCCGACGATTATGGACATTTTTCCGTTTTTTGCAGCTCGTCGTTGGTTTTATTTCGAGTCACCATTTTACTACATTGGGGCGCAATTCGACTGCAGAGCTCCGGAGTTTTATTCCCTCTATACGCGCCCCGATGGATTCGAGACTATATATATACTCGCCGGAGAAAATTCTAGGTATTTTTCTCGATATTTCGGATGTGCACGTAAAAGTTGTAACGCAGTTCCAACGCTTATGTAAGCTTTTCTGTTTTGTAACGGGTTGTAATATAGTTTGAAAAAAATAAAACTTTTTTTTTTCATAAAAAAATTTAATTTATACTTGTTTGCCATGTAATAATTTTCTGCAAAATTTTAGATAGATGATACTCATGCTTACACAGTATTTATTAAATTTATGTACAATGAAGAATTAAAGTTAATATTTACGAACGGCATTGTATAAAAATATGTTTTTTTTTTACGTATACCTCATGATAGAAAGAAAAATATACCGTTAAGTTGCATTCTTTTCTATGTATCAAAAGAAAATAAATACTACACAAAAATATTATATGAAAAGTTTTGAAAAAACTATTAATCCAAAAATTAATAGAAAACATACGTAAAACACGTGTATCATTACTTTAATAATAAATAATACGTAAGTAACTGATTATTTAATTCTCATCCATCTTTCAATAGACTTATTACCACATCAGGCTGTAAATTACATCCGTAAATGCAAATTTAATAATATTTCATTATGAAAACATTAAACATCCATTTGAAAGCATTTTTCCTTCGAAAGAAATATAAGATACTTGATTTTTCTTTAATAGTCGGTTTTTAAGCGTGGCTTCTCGTGTTGCTATCTGTTCTCAAAGATAATTGCGCTAGATAAGAGCTTCGTGACAGTTGTTCTCAAATTCTTGAAAATTGTGAACACCTCATATCGTAATTCTAATGGCGTAAAGATAAGAGTTGGACGTGTGTATCCATTAAACTCGAGTAATAAACGAAAGGCAATCGCTTTCCCAGCGCTGTTATCGTCTTCGACAAGACGGCTCCACATAACTTTCAACTTTCAAAAATATCTCCTAAAATAGCTATGCAAACAATTTTCGAAAGCATAACCGATGAATCAAGCGACGCGTCAATTACGTTCGAGTGGCTTGCTAACAAAAGGGTAGATGCAGAATTTCTCGTGAAATTTCCAATTATTATCAAATTACCAAGGCAATTAGTGATGAATCAACGAAGTACGCTTGTGAAAACGCTCTCGACTTGTGTTACTTCATCTCACCCTATTTCTAAGAAAACGCTTTCTTGGAAGATTCATTAAGGAAGTGAATAAGGGCATTCTATAACAACTTATTGTGAACATTATGTTTTGCCGTAATTTATAAAAATAGGGCTTTAATACTCTAAGTTTTAAGAAATTAAATTTTTTATCATTAATACATGCATTGATATGGATTACGTTGATAACAAATAATCATTAGATCATCTATCAACGATCTAAAATATAAAAACAATTTATATGAATAATGCACTGTTAAATGCGGGAACCAAACTTTTGGGAATATGTGCTTTTATAATATGTTAAGTTGTCATCGAGCATCTTCTTTAACTGTATAGTTATTCAGTTTCACTATCATCGATTATTCAAATAAGATTTTCCTACATGTTACTTTTACTTTCATTTGATTTCTCCTATTCATTTTTTCTATACATTCTATATACAGCATAATTTATGTTTTGGATCTTCTCTACTATACATTGAAAAATTATCATAATTCACTTTCTATTTCTGTTCAATGCCTATCAATATTTTTTCACGTTTCCAAATAATTATATAATATAGTCATTAGACAGTTTTAAGATAAAACAAAGTTATTATTGCAATGAATTATCCTTTCATTAACCTACCAAAATAATTACAATGGAAATACTCTCTGAGTGTGACTTTAAAAGTCCACTTTTTTTAATGAAAAGAATGCAGAAAACTTCTCGCTTCTGTACCCTAAAGATAAACATTATTAGCACAGTGCAGAGTTTTTTTTATGAATCCACTATCATCATTCAGTCACGGACGTGACAATCGACACAGACACGAACAAAGAAAATGCGTGAAAGAAGATATTCGACATCCGAGCGACAAAAACGGCTCGCGAAACAATGCCAGTAGAAGAAAGAACACAGGGTGAAAACGCGTGCAAACGAGAGAGAGATAGAGAAAAAGAAAAACGGAATCTACAAAGGGAACGAAATGCTCGGACGCACGAGATAAATTCGAAAAATTGCACGCAGAGGTGAGAATGAAGATGGTGGAAACGAAGTCTATGGTTCTATAAACGCCGCAGAGAAAGAGAAAACTTAATTGCTAGAGGACTGATGAGAACGACGCTGGAGCGTAATAAGAACGCTCTTAATTTTCAATCATGAGTATGGTTTCGAACGGAAATTAATAAGAAGGGGGTAAATACAGGAGGGGGCGTGGATATTGTAGAAATTTCGAATAGAACGCGCGGCATGGAATGTAGGTCGCGCAAGTTATTTAATAAAAGCGCGCGATAGCACATTTAAAAATATCTTTTCAAAACAGTTCTTTGAGTAACAGTTTTTGAAAATTTTGTAAGTTTCGCATAATTTTGTTCTGGAATAACGTAATGAGAAATAAAAATTTATTGATTTCAGTTTGCCGTCATACCATCAATCATGCGAAACTTCCTGAACTTTTAACATTTTCAAGATCTCCATAAAACTGAAGAGGAAATAACGGAAATAAAAATTGTCTGATGTCGTTCCCCGACTATATAGGTACCACCTTAAAACACGACAGCATACGTGACGTCAAGGAATACAAGCTATAACTCCTAACTTATTTTGAAAATTTTAAAAAGTACAAATCATCTTATGTTTCCTCCCTCTAAATTCGAATAAGTGGAATTCACTCTCAATAAGTGAATATTCACTTATAAGTTCAAAGTCGTTTACTTATTCAATATGTAGACGAGTTTGGACTTAGAATAAGTGAATATTCACTTATTGAGAGTGAATTCCACTTATTCGAATTTAGAGAGAGCTTTTGAGTTTATAAATGATTTAGTACATACTCTTTAACAATAAATAAGGTCAATTAGTGAAAAATATTTTTACATTCTACAGCAAATCAGTAAGCAACTTTTTACTTATTTATGGAGATTATATTTTTGTTGCATTTAGCAAGTTTTTCGTTTTATCTAAAAAATTTCTGATTATAATCTTACTTCGATAAATTATTTATTCAAGTATATTATATACTAATTAATTTATACATATACAAAATTACTACTTCATTAAAATTATAAATAATAAACGTATATTAAACAAAAAATTAATCAATCCTTCTACACAGCATAATTTAGTGATATTATACGAGTAGATTTACGTAATAAATTAGCTCTATCATCTTCCAAATTAGAATTACAAAATATGGGGGGGGGGGGCGATAACAAACCGCATCTTCGATAAATACACCTGATCAAGTTAAAAAAGCCGCAGTACACTCAACTGCGCGAATTGGCGGTGACAACAGAGAAAAGCAATGTATGTGCGTGCGTCTCTCTCGCATCTCCGAGTAATGGCTATATGGAAATAATGTAGATAAAAATTTAACGATAAAAGCTCCAGCGCACGCGGTCAGGTGACGAGTCGCTGTGGCACTATGGCGAAGAACCGAAGAGACACTATACTACGTATATGACACACGGCAAACGTCAAGAGGAAGCTAAAAATAGAAGTGAAAGCAAAAGCCAAGAGCCTCGCGGAGGTGCAAGCTGCGCTAGATACGTACGAAGGGAGGAAAGCTAATGGGCAGTTTTGGCGTAAAATGGAGCACGAAGGACGGCCGCGAAGATAAAAGATATAGCGGCGCGGTGTGCGGGAGTTGCGCTCAGTGCCTTGATAGCAGAGGGAAGAAAGTCTACACGTTGAGTTAAGCGTAATTGCTTATTACGCAGCAGTATAGCTCTAATAGGCCCGATGCTCGTCTTTGTTTTATCATTCCGCGCGTGTGTAGCTTGTGCGCTCATAGCCGGCTGATGGCCCTTCCTGTTTCTTAGGCGCCCTTTTTACGCCTTTAATGCGAGCTAGCTTAGATTAGAAGCTACAATGGCTTGACGATTGCTAGAGTCTTTATCTATATTACATTAGCTTATAGCGAGCAAGTATACGGTTCCCAAAATATTATTTCTGCCGATTGACATTTTCCTCTACCGTCACGTTAAACGATCGTTCTCAATCGACTCGCAATCTATAAATTAAATTATTATATTATTCTCCATTACCATCGCGTACCCGCTGATACGGTGTATCGAGCGATGGCACATATCAAGCGATATTGAATATCAAATGAACGAATCAAACATCATATCTGTATGTAACACGCGTCACTGCACACAACTAGATAAACAATTCATCCGCTGAACAAATCGAAATCTAGATTACCGTGATGTTGTTTGCGTTTTGTCAAGATCGATTCGGATTCGTCAATAATATACACACACGTAGCGTAACCACTCTGCGCACATGCGCGCACGTTTACATGCACGAGCCTTGATTCGTATACGCCTTCGAGAGATCGATCGAGATTACCGTGTAACGTGAATTCAAAGGACTCAAGATGCATCGACTCCATGCGAGGAGGCTACATGCATGGGTTTCAACGTTATCTCGTATAGCTAATCTTATTACCCTGCAGTGCGCGCGTGTAGAGCGGCGGTGAATTATTGTGGCTGACTATAGTGTCTGCGTATGTGTTTAATTTGAGGCATTGCCACGGCTAAGGATATATCATTCGTTAAGCACAGTAGTCGTTACTTTATCAAGAGTAAGTTAAGGTTTCAAATGTTAGAACTCTTTCCTCCAAACTTAGCGAAGCTCGCTCACACGAGAGTTACGTCAAAACGAAACCTCTCTATTATTGGTCATCAAGATTGGGACCTTTTTCACAGACGATTGACTCCATCCGTGTATAGCATTCAATTCCTCTGTATATTATCTCCACTTCTCGCTTCTGCGAACGACAGTCCTCTGCATGCGCGGTATCCTCTGACCTCATCGAGTGCATCATTTCTCGCGCTTACCTAATATATTACCACGCACACATCACCGTGACGTTATGCTCACATAATATCTACGCGCCAGTGTACGTATGTATGGGAAAAACATTCTTATACGGGCGATAACTAAGTACGCAGGCGCGTAAGGTCGCCGACAACGTGGACCTAATCGCCGTATCCGGCGCGCCTTAATTACACGCGTTATTAACGCAAGGGTCTTTTGTAAATTTATGCACTATTATATGCACTTGGAGAATGTCAGACCAACCTATTAGGTGCACAAAGCTATCGTAGCTTCATGCAAGTCTGATTCATTCGTGCCAAGTTCCCCAAAATCACGAATGACTATAGTCGATCATGAAGTATTATTGGAATAGACGACGTTTAGAAGTATAGTGTATTTATATAGTTGCATGAGTATATAACGCGGCAGTGTATTCAGGGCGATACAATGCGGATGCGCGAAATAATTTCGCCCGTATTATGTATATTTTAGAGCGAGGAAACGAAATTTACAGAAGTAATTGTCCATGGGTGGCATAATTTACGTGATTTGCGGAATGGCTGATTAGCGGTGCGGTTTAAACATTATAAAATTATGGTCATTATGCGAAAGAGATATTCGGAGCAATGAAGCGGTACGTGAAACCGTGGTCTGGGTTATAATTATGCTCCGTTCAAAATTAAATTATTACATTATCCAATCTGAGTCATTAACAAATCATTTTATTCGTTATAAACACAAGAATTTTAATAACTTAGGGCATATACAGAGATTTTTTCCCTTTGAGAGCATTTAAATAATTTCTATTTAAGTGAAAAATTATTATTAAAAAATTTTTAGTTTTAAATTAACGAAATCATAGAAAAACTATTAAGTTTATAGTAAATGTAACACTGGATATGATTGTCTCGATATTTTTATCGTATAAGAGCTTTAGTAAGGGTACTGTTAGTTTGAAACTCTTAAAAAAGTTGCTCACAATGATTATGCATACAGTAGAACCTGTCTTACGGTCTAATTAGAGAACCAAAAAGTCTCTTACTCGACGTATTATCTTTTCTCCAGGTGGTAATGTACAAAGAAATGTATAAAGAAGAAAGTAAGAAAATATCTGGCTTTCAGAATAGCACAAGCATGAATATAAGCTGAAAAACTTTACATCGTTGAAAGATAAAAGAGGCTCTTTTTTTTAGAGTACCTGAAAACTGTTCTTTGTTTGTGTTAGAATAATATAATTATATGTTAATTGTTTAATACTTAAGTAAATTTAATAAAGGTAATCTCATATATTAATTTGGTTGCAATTTATTGAAAGTATGTAGTAGATAATAACATTCAACTTTCAATTACATTATACATCACATATACTTCAATTTATAACTTCTAATTGTCGATTAACGCATATAATTTTGAATATAGTTTTAAGTTTAATAATTTATCTGAAACATATATCAAATTGTTATGAATTTTAAAATGTTTCCAAATGATCGCCAAAAATAATCACTATCAATATTCATTGGTCATAACTTATTAGCCGATTACATTAATTTTTAATCTTAAAAATTTTGTTATGAATGGAAATTTTACACGCAATGAATCACTGACTTTACCAGAAATATAAAATATTGACATCTTCATTTTTTAATTACTCGCTTTCTTACTTCGCAGAAAAATAACATCTAACAATGTTTCTATTAATATTTTATTTAAAAAATATATATACTTATAATAATTATGTCATTATTATACTATCGAGCCTTATACTCTGTGCTATTATAGAATAGCTATAACGTGACCCGAGATTATGAGTAATCGCGTGTCTATCTCCACCTAAACATTGTAAAATCTTCATGTTTGAGTATCGTTCGAAACATTGGAAAAGAAACGGCATTCGCGATAAGCGTAATCTGCGAGCAGTGCAATGTTCCTGCAGTCAAAACGTGTCATTATACACTGCTACGAACTTCGCTGCGCGCGTCTGGGAAGGTAGAATAACGGCGTGAGTCAACTTGCTTTCGTACCCCGTAGATATGAATGTTGGCACGTACTCGCATATAACTCGGCGCTGTGAATACGAATTGGATGTCTTTTTTCTATCGAAGCATTGGCTTCGTGATCGTTCTGAATCTTCCGGCTGCTATGGTACTATTTATTATGTTCGAAAATTTCGCGTTCTACTAAATTTTTTTTTATTAGCTATACTTAAATTTTCGCAGATATGTTTGCCATGAAATCAATTATCCAAAATATAGTTATCTTTATATAAAACATATTTTATTTTCTCTTATATATTTACCTTCTATGCTTTGTGCCAATATGCATAACATTTTTATAATTAGATCAAGGTTACCAAAATATTTTCTTATAAATATACGCCTTCTTAAATTTTTGAGCTACAATTTATCATTAATCACGTTTAAAAAATGCACAAGAAACATATACGCACGATTATAAAGCAATCCAAGAAAATCCACTCTTTCCTCAGTTTAAAATAAAGATGTATACAAATTAATTTCTGTGATTCACGCGCATAAAAAATGTATTTTAGCGTCTTATTTTACACTCTTATACGCAGTCTACATTGCACCGTTTCAACAACTACATTCTTTCGAAAACCGCGCTCGGCACGTCCACTTTCGAAAACCAGGAAGTGGCACGAGAGCCAAAGACCCTTGGAACACAAAACAACGGCGCGCGACCGCAGCTAGCCTATACGTATCATTTGCCCGCAATGAACACGAACTCAACAGAAAGACAGTCGGACGGAGTAGAAAGAGAGTAGATACAGAGAGCGGGAGAGAGAAGCGCATGATTATCATTTAATCAAAGTTCCGTAGCTATATATCCACTGGCGCGGGGACGGGAACAGTAAAAGCGCCTGCCGCAACGATTGCGGGGCACAACCGCGAAAAACAAGAGTGTAAGTAGTGCCTCTCTCTCTCTCTTTCGCTCACTCTTCCTCTCTCCATAGGAACGAAAATCGCGCCAAGTCAAGAGACCCGGAATCGCGCGCTATATGCGCGACCGCGAGCTATTATTTACGGCGCTCGTTCGCGCATCTTCTCTCCTTCTATACACCAGCGCGGCGCATAGCGCGAGAAATTGCCGTCTCCGTGGTCTTATCGCCGTCTTTATCTCCGCTTCTGCTCTCCTTTTCTCCCTCTCTCTGTCTTTCTCTCACTTGCCCCTTATCTGCCTCGCGGCCTATCTCTCGCTCCAGCCGCGCGTCTCCTCTCTCTAATTCTTATCTGGCTAACCGCTCTCGCGGAGTAGACTCTTGCTTTCTTGTGCCGTCTGGTTCTTTCTTGTATCCGCGCTCGCGCGCGCATCGCTCGCTCTCGGTCTGACTTGTACTTACTGCGCGCACGTCTCAATGGCCCGACGAGATTGATATTTGAGATTTCGAGCTGGTGCTGCCGCCGCCGCCACTTAAAATAGTGCTCCGCGCGGAAAATTGCGGTTCTTCGGCCGTAAGTGAATTTTACATGGAGCGGTAGAAGTTGAGGCCTGTCAGTCGAGTACGCACGTGGCTGGAGATTGAATTTTCCACGGAATTATAATAATGTAATTCGAGATAACGGAGGCGACGGTTTCTTTCGAGTTTTATATATACGTGTTATAACTAAAGCGCGAAAATTTCGGGTGCGACGGATTTTTTAATTGCGCGAACGAGCGAGAGCTGTCTCGAGACGATGTTGCGTCATGGGGGGCGCGACATGTGGAAATGTAGGTTAACTGCGGTCCGTGTAACGTGGCGAGGAATTAAATTTTCGTTAAAAATATTTTTTTATTACTAGCCTTAATAGCTTTGTGATTCAAACATTGAACAAATTTAGGAGTAGATTTAAGGTTTAAAAGTACGTATATATATGATGAATCAAATATACTTGAGAAAAGCCTTTGAGATGCCGGTCAATTTTAGAAAATAAAAAGTAGTGCAAATCAAAACTAAAGCGTTGCTTTTGTGTTTTCAGTGCATGATGCAGAGGGAATATTTTGCTAAGCGTAAATCGTAAAGAGCACGTGTTTGTTTGTATAGTTTAGCAAGTATATATATTATATCTAACCGTCACTGCGCTTGACACATAAACGTTGCTTTTAACGGCTTGTTAAAGCGTGCATTTACTGAATGAAGTTATGATTTTCATTAAAAGAAACATCTGTTATTCGGCTATAACTGCATCTACAACTGTTGAAGTGATTGTTACAATTGCGAATAATTAGTGGAATCTCATTATTCTAAAAAAATACTGTATGCTTATCACATTTGAATGACTTTATATTTGTATTCCAAGCCAAAGCTTTTTATCATTGTAAAAGCTAAAGCTTACGTACATAACTGCGTTAAGAATACTTTTTTGTGAATTTTTTGCTTTTCATTATAATGCTATCTTTATTACCATACTGAACGGATACCTCGTTTCACTCTTACTGCTGCTTACATAATAGATGTCACATATACTACTTCTAACGCAAAAAGAATCTCATCAAACATCAATCATCATTTAATGCGATTTGTAAATTTTAATATGCCATTCGAAGATCATCGCTCACTTATTAACAGTAAAAGAGAATAGCCACGGATCTTCCGGCAATCCTCCGTATCATGAAAAACGCATAAAAGCAGCGATCTTCCATATATCTCACAATTTCCCTTTTGGAAACTAACTTTCACATTTCCATTCCTCTCTCCGTATATATGTATCCCACTTCTTTTTTTTTCTACCACCATCGCTCACATATACCTCGCATTCCTTATCTCCGACCATTCTTCTCTCTTTGCTTCCTCTCTGCCTCCCTCTTGTTCCCGTTTCTCACCCACCCACATATATATATACACACACAGTCGTGTCTCCTCTCTGCATAAGAATGAAAAGAGCGATGCGGGCCATGCGATATCTCCCTAGCTCGCGGCCGGTAAGCCGCGCCGCGTATTTCACCCTCCGCATAGCATATACACACACACATATATACATATATATATTCACCCACACACGTATAGTCGTCTCTCTCGTCCATTGGTTTCTGTAGTCCGCGCCCAAACAATTCGATTACGTCGCTGGCGGGAAGTTTTTCTCTCTCTTTCTTTCTCCCAGCGCGAACGGGAAAATCGATTCCTTCGCGCTTTTCTCTCTCCCGCAACCTTATTCCATCGTCCCCCACCGGCCTTTTCCTTCGGTCGCTCACGACGCGCTCGAGATTCTGGCTTTTTTTGCCGCGCGCGAGTGCCGCTTTTTGCGACGGAAGAGGGTCGAGGGTGGCACAATTAGTCGTGTTTTTCAAGCTAGAGAAAGCGAGCGAGAGAGAAAAAAAGGAAGGAGGACGGATGGATTAGAGGAACATTGATGACGACGAGAGCGAGGATTTCCCGAGAAAGTTGAGAGAGAGAGAGAGAGAGAGAGGAGCGAGAGTGTCGCCTTTATGTATGAGTGAAAATGACGATGGGACTCTCGCGCGATCGACCGACCGTGTGACTGCGCGTGCGCGAGGTTTACGATACTGCACGCGCAGAGAGCAGCTTTACGTAAGCACGGAAAATGACGATTTCCATTTCATTACGTGCCATTTGGAAAGTTATTTCCAGCCGTTTTTCACGCCGAGCTGTAAAAATTGCGGCCTGTAATTTTCAATCGCGAGCGTAGCGCTTTATAATACTCCTCTATGGGCGAATATCAATAGATTACGTCACGTGCGGTGATAAATTTGGCTTCTTATACAGATTTTTCACTCGCCGGAAAATGCTTTTCTCGTCCAAAACACACACGAAATTAAGTTACTTTTTTCCACGGCAATTAATCAAACGCTGTAGGAGGGAGCTTGTTTGCCGTAGGTATAGACCCACAAGCACACAATGGCTCGACGTCTTTATTTATTATGCCCAGCCGTGCAGTGATTCATCGCGTAGAAAACAAAAAAAATCTCATTGAAAATCCAATCGGAATATACCTAGCGCAAATCGATCTATAATAATTCTTCCATTAACATTTTTACCCGAGCCAAAACATCATCTCGGGCGGCTATTAAAATTGCAAAGAGCTTTTCTTCAGCGCTACTTCATCTCCACAATAAAAGCACTTAGCGAAATGGTCTCATTAAAAAGCACGCGCACGCGCTTTACAAGTACCTACAGCACCCCCGCGCTCTGTGCACCTATATTTTCATTTCAAATATATGTTTGCCCCCGTTCCTCACTCGCGCTCCCTCCGCATTGACATTGTACTCGATTAATCACGCGCGTTGCAATTATACTTGCCGGCCGTGTGTATATACATTCCGCAATACACTCACACACACTGACGCGCTCGTATTATATTAGCGAAGAGCAGACGTCGCCGAGAGCGTGCAATTTGAATTTTTAATTCACCGCGAGAGGTGTTATTGGAATAAGCGCTCGGGAGTGTGTAGTAGTGACGCAGCTGAGCAGACAAAGAGACAGAGAGGAGGAGAGGTAATAAAGCGATTGTTAAAAAGCGCTAGGCGCACGTACGCTAACCGCGAAAAAAACACATTTTACTCTCGGCAAACGCGCGTGAAAAATTGCTGCATGAAAAATCCCGGTTCGTTATATTTGGTCGAAAAAAAGACACACGATGCAAATTGTATAGTGAACTAGACACGCGTTGGCAGTCGCATATAATGATTTTTAATCTGCGCCGATGTATATAGCGCGAATAATAGTTTTTTTTTTTTTGGTATGCCGGGTGAATTGCAAATTGCGATTTAAAAAGGCGCATAATCGAGGAATCATGCGGTATAAATATTAAAATGCCGTTTGCTATCATACCTGCATTCATCATATGCATCTCGCATTATTAATCCCTCCCGTCCATATATCTCAATTCGCTCTATTTCATTCGTATATACACATCCCCGAAAAGGCCCGCACCGCGTGTTATTTAATTGAGCCAATTCCGCATTTGGGTCAATCTCGCGCGGCGGCGCGCCTCCCGGAGCTCCATGCATAAATCGCGCATTATATTATTATATTATGCGAGCTTTACGAAGCGAGTCGCGCTAAAAGAGACGCGAACCCGGATTATTTTGTCTCAAAACTCTCGACGGGGCGCGGCGCGCGCTCGCAGAGAAAAAAAGTAGCCACTCCGCGCGCAAGATAAACACTCATTAAGTATATTTAGCTTCTGACCCCGCGCCTCTCTCCGCCGACCTCTCCTTTCATTTTATTTTTCGCACTTTAATTAAAGGAAAAGCTCGGCCGGAAATAAAACCTCTCGCGAAAAAAAGAAAACGACTCGAGCGCGCCTCCCAGTATAATACGTACACAAGTTTGAAAGGAAATCGCTCTGCCCGCGTGACTATATATATATGTAGTACTCGACACGAACGAACGAGGAATCTGAAATAAGTACAGGAGAGAGGGGGGGGGGGGAAAGAACACCGTCAGCTCGTCTTATTAGCTGCAACAATTGAATCTCACCTGACATTCCAGGCCATTAAATCGCATTAGGGATGCTTAGTCGTGCGCTCGCTACCGAGTCTCGTCGGAAGAAGCAGGCTAAGGTTGTGCGCATGCGCCGGGCAGCCACCCACCCCTGCGCCCATCAACCCTGTCTAACTGGTCAGCCCCCGGATGCACCGCGAAGGAGGAGGCGCGCAGGGCCGTGAGCGAGCGCAGTGGGGCGCGATGGCCAAGTGAAATGAAACGTAATGCGCGCACGCACGAACGCTATGTATAGCAACGGTGGCAGAGTTCGATTGCGAAGGGAAAAAGGGGAGGGGGGAGGAAGGGGCTTTCGCCTTCTATCGCTGAGATTGGAGTGCGCCACGAGGAGATTTTCTCAAGTTGTTGTTTCGTCGATACATATATATGGTAAAAGAAAATTACCTTAGCTGAGGGAAATTGGGATTGAAGTTCAGTAATTTAATGGGCCTTGGCTCTGCAAGAGTTATCGTTCTCCGAAAATATATATACTGGAAGCGTATATGAGATAACTTTTCACCAGATCAACGCTGTAAATCTTGTTCCTGTTTCTTACGGCTTGGCATTAGTAAACTTCACTCCGACACTCCTGCAGTAAATTACGGCACTAGCAGAGTGTTTGGTATATTTTTCCGTTACACTAATTTGTTGTGAAATGGTACGACACATTATACGAGTAAACGAAATGTTGGTTTACATCTGGTTTGGGGTGATTTATCGGGAAAGTTATAAGAAGGTTTTATACTTTTATTAATAAGCATATCTTTGAAATAAGTTTCATGAAGAGATGTACTTGTATACTTTATAAAAAGTTGTAGTAGCGTAGGTTGTACGAGTTATATTAGCAAATAAACTTTTAAACAGTTTTTTAAAATAATAACTCTCTCTCTCTGTAAGTCATTGTACAAAAATTAACATTGACGTTTTTACATTTTAAAATCGATATTTGTTAGCATCGTAATAGGGGACGTTAGACCTAGTCGAAAACACCCCGTAAATCATTATTTGATGTCACTCACCCCTTATCTTCAGATAAAAATAAGATAACAAACGTTGACTTGCTTACGACTGCATGCGGACGATATATTCAAACAGACTCATCGTATTTGAGATCGTTTAAAATTCTAATGATTTTCATGAGGTCATACAACATTGTGATCATGTTCTTTATGGCACTACAACAATTTTATCGCATTTATTCATGGTTGTTTAACGATCAATATGTATGATTTACATTATTCGAAGTTTCGATTTACTATAATATTTTTGTTCATTGAAAAAATGTTACAACAATTTTGCATAATAATTCTAGTTATATTTCTAATAAATAGTATTAAATGAAACAGTACAAATATTTAAAAGTAAAATTCATAAGATAAATTCTCGCAAACTTTGTAGCTATAGTCATGTTATCATTTAGAGGAGAAGAATTTCAGAGATAACATTGAATTCATTTGAATGTGATATTAGTTAATGTTTACATTTTCACGACTTATAAAAATGTAACTGCGATAAATGATACTCAGGACATAACAATTTCAATTTTCTTGAGAAAATTGTGCAATAAAATTAAATAAATATATTTCTTTTCACATATTTTAAATTTAACTCCATACCGACCTATCGTTTGATTGAAGAAACTTCATTTTCGCTTCATTTTCGAAAGAATGTAAATTAAACATTAACCCTAGTAAAAACAAACTAGATTTAACGAGGTTTAAATTTTCGATTAGTTTTGGATTAGAATTTTTTCATAATTAATTATGTAAAAGACATATTGTTAAATATACATGAAAACATCGTGAACGTAAATGAAATGGCAAAATAGAAATTATTCCGGCGACTGATGTCTCTTATGGATATCAAAGTACCTACCCGCATTACAGTAGTACAAACTTAAATATCTAAATATTGAAAATGTAAGTCGTTGCTAGACAATCCTATTTGACATAAGAATATTATTGAACACTTTTTACAGCATTTTATAGTAAAATTTAAATTGTACCGTTATACAAATTCATATAATGAAGTACCCCGTATCTATTGAAATAAATTTAAATTCCCTTTAAACAAGAAAGGTCTGAAAAACAAAATTATTTTACATCTACCTCGAGAGAATAGGTTAAACCCCGATAATAGGATAACTTTGGTAGAAAGCCATAAAAATTCTGACCTCCTCCCCCTCGGCCGCGGAAAATTCGTCTACAGCTCATTATTGAGGCTCGCTCTCGGTTATAACAACGGCGCAATCGATTTTAAATATCCAATTTCCGCTCGTTACGAGGCACCGTTAAAAATTTCAAGGCCGGCACCGACCTCGACTCGCCCACCTCTCTCCAATCATCCGTAACGTCATCGCGCTTCCCGTTACCTACACAGAACTATAATATATATACACACCTACACCTACTCCCGAAAGCTCCATCGAGAAATCCATCGAGCCTCCTCGATTCCCCTCCACCCCCGCCCTCCTCCCATCATCATCTCTTGTTCCCATGCAGCTATATATCCACAGTTTCGCAATCGTGGCCTACAGGCAGGGGCCCCTCCGCATCTATCTACGCTCCTGCAAGCCAGATAAGCAGCAGCGTATCGAGCCAGACAAGGACAGCTCTAGTGCGACAGTGCCACGAGGCTCGCTGCTGCGCTGGCGCTGCTGCGCGCGCGCGCACGCTCGACCAGCTGGTTGGCAAGGCGAGAGCGCGCTATCAAAATCCGGAGAGCGTGCTCGCTCTGTGCAAGGAGTGTGGTGGTTATACGGGTGGGAAGGGAGGGGGAGGAAGAGAGCGCACAGCAGCAGCAAAGAGAGCCTGTGCGAGCGAACGAGCGCGCTGCTGCAGCCACCGCCGCCAGTCGCCAGTGAGACGCGGCAGCCCCCGCGCGGAGGAGAGAGAGCGAGTGTCCCCCGTGTTCGGAATTGTGTTGTTTGTTGTTGTTGTTGTTCTTTGTTGTGTACCCGTTGTTGTACCGAGATTCAGTGCTGCCGCGCTCTGCCACTTCAACGCGCGTGGACACTCGCGCGCCGCCCGTTGTGTTTTCAATAGTATATATATCTATCTATCTATCTATCTATCTATCTATCTATATATATATCTACATATACACCTATAGACTACGATTCTCAGCCATCCAGCGCGCCTGCATCGCATATATTATATATATATTTATCAGTCATCCTCGTACTATCACTTTATCGTCTCGCCCTGTCACCCCCCGTATCATCTCTCTCTCTCTCTCTCTCGCTCGCTTGTAATATCTCTCGCTCACTCGTTCTCAAAAGCATATATATATATATATATATAGATCCTCGGTCGTATCACGCACAAATCAGCCCGTCACTTCAATATATATAACGCATAGATACATCGTCAGCAGTGCATATATATGTACGTACATCCACCAGAGCGCCTATACCTCGTCTCATGCCCATAATACGATGCGATAACAGTGACGACGTCAACTGCCTGCGGTCTGCCCACCCTCACACGTGCGCGAACACGTAGGAAAGAGAAGGGAGACGAGCTGCTGCTGCTGCTGCTGCTCCGCTCGCTCCACGCATCTATTGACATACATACACATATACGAGTGTAAGTGTGTGTATGTGTTGTGTCGTCCGTGGGTGCGTGTATTCGTGGGTGTTTGTACGAGCGCCGTGCGTCGTACCATCTTCTCGCGGATAACACGGCGAGGGAATATATATAAGAGTGAGATCGACGTCGAGTGCGCGTGTGAGTGCGACGCAGAGAGTATAGCAATTCTACACGACGTCGCGCACAACGGAACGCGGAGAGGAGGAATAAAGTGTCGACGTATATAACGCGCCAGTGCTCGCTGCTATACTGCACTGCAAGAGAGCCCGCTATCTCTCTCTCTCCCTCTCCGACTCACTCTCTCTCTCTGTTTCACTGCGCGAGTGTGAAACGTCAGGAGAGCGACGCGACTACACAGCGAAGACGACGAAGGCCAAGCAGCAGCGCCGTTGCAACATCATCGCCGTGCGCGCTAGCCAGCTATATAGCGCCTAGACGACGAAGGCAAGCTTTCGCAGCAGGGCGAAATTAATACCCACACATAGACCACGCACGCAGAGGCAGCAGCGCGCTGCCGTGCTAGCAGAAGAGAAGGAAGAGAGAGAGACACGCACACAGAGAGCAGAAGAGCAGAAGCACCAGCGCGATCCGCGAGGAAAACAAGTGCGCGCGCGCGTCCCAGAGAGAGAAAGAGTGAGATAGAAGATTGCTGCTGCTGCTGCTGTTGCGGCGCGCGCACATAGAGGAGAGGAGCAGTAGAGGAGGAGGAGAGAGGAGAAGAGGAGTAGTGCTCGCGCCAGAGGCGGCAGTAGTGTGCGTGCTGCGAGGGAGCCAGGCGCAAGATGGCGGCCGACTCGGGAATGGAGACGTGTCCCTCCCCGGAGATCGCCGACTCCAGGAAGCGACCACTCGACTGCGACGTTGAGAACGGCGCGACGAAACGCTCCCACTATGGCACAGGTACTTATGATCAATTTATCGTCTACGAGGCACCGCGATCTATGTAGGTTAGAAAATCACGGGGGCTCTCGCGAATTTTGAGGTTAGGTGCGCCAGCGCGATTGGCTCCGATATGTAATCCGGAGCTCTCCTCGCGAGCGGGGGGGGGGGGGGGGGATAGAGACTTTCCTCGTCGCGCCCGTGCCGATATTACCCATCCGTATGGTACGCGCGCTCGCCAGCTAGCGTCGCACTTTGTGTTTATACGCTCTCAGGGTCCGTCGCGCGGGGTGGTTGTTATTTTCGGAGCACGTCGTCTCCACCTCTTCTCGCTGCGCTCTCTACGTCTGTTTTCGCTTTTTCTCAACACACACACACACAGACGTCGCTGAACGAGAGAGAGGGGAACAGAGATGGAAAGACAAGGTGCTCCGCCTTCTAATGGCCACTTGACAGCGCGTACGGGCCTAATGACAGCCCGCTGCAATCGAGCGCTGCTGGCGAGCGCGCGCTCGCTCGACCCAAAAAGCTCGCCCATTTTTCCTCCCGCGGTGTGAGGATCGCCCTGTGACCTACAAATGGCACGCGGGCGCACGCGCGCGTTTTTCCGCTGCTACCTTTTTCAGCTCTGCTTGCGTATAGGACTGTCTGTGTGTGTGTGTATGTGTGTGTGTGTGTGTGTAATGTGTGTGTAATGTGTGTGGAAATGTGGGTGAGTGTCGCGATGATTGCGGAGAGCGCGCGCGCTCGTCTCTCCCCCACCTCCGTGTGTGTGCGCGCCCGCGACGGCCACAACCTTGCGCGACATTTCGACGAGCTAGCTCGTCGTCGCCGTCGCCGTCGCCGCAGATTTTTCCGTGTGCTTCCCCTCTCTCTCTCTTTGTTTTCTCTTCATTGTCGTATGAACACCCGCGGCCGCGCGTGTATCAGCTCTTCTTGCGTTAGCTCGAACGAGAGAGCGAGACTTGGAATTAGGTCTAGCGCGAGAAAGAGAGAGAAAGAGAGAACGTACAGACACACTCACACATTGTGAGTTCTATCGATTTTTTTTCGGAGCCGTGTGCGCGCGCTGTGACACAGCGGCCGTTCGGTGCTGCTGCTGCTGCTGCTACTTCTCTTCCTCTCGCCTTCCTCTTGGCGTAATATACACACACGTACATGTATACATGCATGCGCGTGGGTGGGAATGAAGGTCAGTGGGGTAGTGAGGTAGCTTTTCGCGAGGAGGAGGAGGAGGAGGAGGAAGAAGGCGTCGGGATCTCGGCGGGGATCGAGGATTCTATCGATTCTCCCGCCGCCCCCGGGGGTGGTTGGTCGGTAGAGGCAGTCACGGATGCGATGGTGGAGGGGTGCTGCGGGTGCGCGCGCGCACTCTCTCTCCTCTCACTCCCTCAATGGGTTTTTGTCGTGTGCAGTCGTCGCGTCAGGATGAATATTGCCCCCGCGAGGCAGAGAGGAGATTCTGATAAGCGAGAATTCTTGTTCTTTATTAAGGCAATGTCTGGTTAAATATAGACGGGGGAAGAGCTTTTTATATACTGACATTCGATAAATTGTAATTATGTAAGGGTCGCAGGTGCTGTCCTTTTTTATTCTTTAGCGAGAAATACTTCCGTGTGGATGGTTATGCTGTATGCGTTTTAAAAGGAATCGCCGCTGAAGGACCGTTTGGCTGTTTGAGAGCGAGATCGAGCGATAATTCTTTCTTATCAGCTCTTGACTATATTGATAAGGCGAAAATCCATTGCCGACTAGAAGAAAAAGTACGGTGTGTTCGGATCAGGCGTTGCTTTGATACGGCGATGTATTTTTTCTGCCGCTATGGATACGAAAATAGAGACGTCCAATTTAAAGTATAAATTTCCCAGGGTGTTTCTGGGTCAAGTTCGATTTCCATTCGTTTCTATTGTGGACAATTCCAAAATTGTTATAGAGGGGAGTCTTCGGCGTATTTTTTTGTTCTTCTCTGAATGCAGTCATATAACCGTACACGTCACCGATGTTATCTTGCTTTTTTAATGTAACGTAAAGCCGATTTTTTCCTAAGTTTCATTTAATTCGCGCTTGCCTATTATCGTCGCCTAAATTCACCAATGCGACGATACCTCCGAAATATCTCTACGGTCACAAAACATTTCTTTCATATTTCATGTATATATCAGGCGTCGTTTTATTAACCCCCCTTGTGCCTCAGCTTATCAGCTGTTATTCTTTCTAGATGTTATAATCATTATGACTTTCCATACCGCTGATAGTAATCCCAACGAAAAAACTTATAGATACTAACGCCAGAATTAAATTCACTTCAATATCTAAATGACGATGGTCATTATGTTAATAAATATACAATTATGTAAGATCGAATTTTTTTAAAAAACGAGTCTGCTATTATTATAATAGGTTTTCTCTACAAATGATTATTCAAACGTATATAACTCTACTGAATTCAATTACGAAATATTTATATTTACGTTTCAGAAATATAATGCCACTTGTAATATATCCAATGATGCATCTATCTCGGGTAATTTAGGTTAATAGCCAGCCGTGCCGCGCAATTAATACGAAATTAAAAACGCGAAAAAAACGAAGCCGAGCAAAAGTGACAAGACTAATTTCTAAGCAAACAGCTTTACATTCTAATAACCCGCAATTACAATTCTCCGGTCTTCCTCTCGCCTCGTAATTCCACGACAATCATTTCGTCTTCGTTACAACACTTCTCGAGGGAAGGAGAGAGAGAAAGAGAAGCAAAGCACGAGCAGTCGGGCGACGCCATCGTATAGTTTCATTTCGGTTGCCCGGCGCGTCGCTCGTCGCATTCCATTATCGTGGAAATAATTGAGCGCTTCGGGAGCTTCCTGCGTCTTGTGTCCCCCGCCGTATGCCGGCCGCGTATACATGCTGTAATCTCCGATAATTGCGTCGCCGCCGCTACCGCCGCGGTTACGTTACACTTACCGCTACTCCGCGGAGCTTTCTCTCTCCCCGTTACCGCCCCCGTGCTACACTCGTTATTGCGCGAATTGTCTGTTTTTGTGCATTCCGCGCTCGCGAACGACCTTCGCGAGCATTATTGGAGCATCGCGGGATAGAAGAGAGAGAGAGAGAGGAGAGAGTTATGAAATCCGAGGCGTTAACTGCTAAATAAACGTTTTGTGCAACGAGCAGAGCGACCGGGCAGTCGTTACGATTTATTAGGTGTCGACTTTTAATAGTGGTTAGTGAAACTTATTGGGGCGTAGTGACCGCCGCGGTATTAAATTAGACGGTTAAGTGGAAGTTAATATTCCGCCTCGGAGCCGTAACTGCGACTGCGGATTGTTTTAGCATATCACGGTTCTGAGGAATAATAACTTTTTGCGCGAATTCATATTTATTCATACGATTTTTCATTGTATATTAATGATTTTTTTATCTATACGGAAAATATACCTGAAACGTTCATAAATTTAACAGTTTGTATTGATTTTCGGACTTGGAGAGAAAATCCATAGAAATTTACCATACTCCCCTAACGTACAAGACATACTTTGACAGTTTTTCCATCGCGGTAGAGCTGCACAATAGTGTCTATGCGTCGAACAGTTCAATACGCGACGAGTATTCTTTTCCGCGTATAGGCTTTTGCTTCAAAAAGTACTGCCGAAATTTTGGAACCTTCAGGCTCGCTATGACCATTCGTTTCAATCTTCGTTTGATAAAAAGTAAGGTGACCTCGTTCGTGCTCTATTTTTTCACGTAATATATTCATCCGCGTGCAATATACGTTCTTTGTTGATCGTCATCATTAATTTCTTCGCTGATATCGACGCTAAAGCATCCATAATTTTTCAAATTCCCCTTAATGTATTAATAGCTTGCTCACTGTATAGCATATATATATATATATATATATATATATATATATATATATATATATATATATATATATATATATATATATATATATATATATATATATATATATATATATATATATATATATATATATATATATATATATATATATATATATATATATATATATATATATATATATATATATATATATATATATATATATATATTCATTTACCAACCGTGTCACGCCATATATTCCAGCACATTCATGCAGATGGAAAAAGTAAATAACGTCTCGTTTCACTAACGCACAGTATTATGTTAATATTAGCAGCAATTGATGTCAGTTTGAAAAAAAAATGCTCATTACTTAAAGGTACATTGTTATTGCCGATCATTTGTGTAAATTCAGTTTACGGCCTTCCATTTCAACCGAATGAATGTATATGCAAGAGTAAAATACACTTTACGAGTTTCAATGGTAACCGAAATGAAATCTCTCCCGTAAGCGGATTTATTCAACTTTCCTCTCCGAGATTATGTATTTTCCTAAACTTTCATTATACCGAGCTTGAAAAACGCATTACTTCACTTCACACAACAGTGTTACCACCCTGGAATCTTCAAGTACCGTAAATCCCGCTGCGCGAATGCAGGCACACGCGCGTGTGTGTGTGCTCATAGGAAGTGATGTCCGAGGAATTCATTAAGTGTAATAACCCCTGGTGTAACCGCACGAAGGTACATACGAGCGTCAGCAGCGTCCCCTTGAAAGGTTCGGCAATTAAACGCTCACGATCAATCACGTCGGAGGGAACTGGGCCATTCCAATAACTCATAAAACACACGTCCCCCAAAGCTCCGAGACTCACTCATCCACCTTCGTTTTTTTTTTGTTCTTCTCTTTCGTTATCCGTCCGTGCGCCGCACTCTCGTCGTATATGTACATTTTCTCTTCTCGTGTACACTATACCCATCGGGAAAATTTTCCAAACGTCAATGCCGCGGGGCCGCGGAGAAAGAAAAGAATTTATTCTATCCAGACAGACGTGTGAATCTTTGTGTTCCATTAACGTGGGGCTTACTCTTTCTCTCTCTCTCATCTATCATCGGGCGCTTCTCGTTAGAATAATTAAGATCCGCTCACGCGTCGGAACGCTACTCATTCAAATTTCCTTTCGAAAGCAGCCCCCGCGCAAGATGAAAAGTTCGATCAAAAATTACGCTGCGCGGGGCACGCTGTGATGCGCGTGTATAAGGTTTGATCGGAACTGCCTTGACATTAAATTGAGGATAATCAATAATTTGCATTGGCTATTACACTGAGAAAAATGTTGTAGTAAATTATGGGTCTGAAGTTTGCATCGTTGGAATGCAACGAAATAATTTTTTACAATTGCTTTAAGTTATTAAACAATGGAAATTTTATCTAAACCTTCTTTATAAAGCTATTTTATATACTATAAAACAGTAAATCTATACACAAAATTAATATTAATTAGTATAAACTCGAAGTAAAATCAATTATTTTTTTATTTCGTTGCGCCCCAACGTTGCAAACTTCAGACCCATAGTAAATTTTATTATAACTGTAATAAAAATTACTATAAAGTATAGGAAGGGTCAGACAAATACACTTTATGCTGCATTTTTATTATAATTGTATGAATAATTACAAAATTTCTTGTAATTTTTATGACAGTTGTTGATTAGAAAGTATTACGAAATAAAAGAAAAATTGCTATACACATAGCAAAAACTGTGATATAATAAAATTTAAAATATATGCTTTTAATTTTTATTAGAATAGAATATAAATTTTATTTTGTAGCGTATTAAAAATTACTATAAACATAGTAAAAAGTGCCACATTCAAAAATTGCTACAGGCCATAAGAAAGTTTGCTATCCAACATAGTAAAAATTGCTACAACATTAGTACTTTCTGCGCAGATCAAGGCGCCCACGTATCTGATTGAGGTTATGTTTCTACGGGAATTTCACTTTGTCTTGCTTTTAAGTTTACAAAACATTCAAAACCTTACTTCAATTATTTTATTTTTATATTATGCACATTAATGATAAGTTTCTTTGTGTTATCAAAGTTATTTATTGTCATTATTTAATATTATCTGAAATTTTCTTGAAATCGATGGTTTGACATGTACAAGTTCCAAAATTTTCCACTCAAGAATCATATTTGGGTAAGTGGTTAGCGCGTCCGATTGCCGTGGTGAAGGTTGCAGGTTCGATCCCAACGCTCGTAAAAAAAATATTTTTATTTCTCATTTTAATTTATTTTCACATTAAATATTGTATGATTAGAGTCTGAAAATAGTTCTGAAAACAGGAAGAACGAGAAAAAATTTAATTTTTTGAAATTTAAGGTCATTCATAAAAATTACTATGTTGCATAGCAAAAATTGTTATAATTTCGATTTGTCCCTCCGTTCCTACAAAATATAGTAATTTTTCTTATGTTTATAATAAATTTTACTACAACATTTCTCTCAGTGTACTCCATTGGAATATGTATGACGTTTAATGAATTTATAAAGATACTAATTACGGCTAAGTGCGTATTATAATTTTTATGAAACAGCCATCGCGAAAATTGCTAGGTTCCTATATATATTATACACATACCAATCGAGCGTTCCAAATACTTTTATTACGAGGGAGAGGGCACACGATGAGTATTCTACATACCGATTTAAGGTCAACTGCACTCTAGATTCATAAAGTATTAGGCTATTATACGGCCGCCCGAGCGCGCTCTATTATAATGGAAATTGACGATTTGAGCCGATATTTTAAGAATCAAGAACACTTTGGCATTTTTCCTATACATACCCACATACACACATGCACACACACACACACACACACACACACACACACACACACACACACACACACACACACACACACACACACACACACACACACACACACACACACATATATATGTGTGTGTGTGTGTGTGCGCGTGTGTGTGTGTGTATTCTCGTAGTCGATATGTAATCTCCCTACATCCAATACCACATCACACGTAACAAAGTAAAATAAAAAAAAATATAAAACGCCGCCAAGTATCGAGGAATCGCTTTATCGACCAAGTGAGAAAAAGAAATTCATCGAAATTCCTTGCGGGCATCTATAGCTTCCGTCACTCGCGCGCCATCCCGTTAAACGCGCTCGTCTTTCCAATCATGCCTCTCATTTAAAAAATATATAGATATACACACACACACACACGCACACGATGCGCAGTATATAACGTGTGTGCATCCTCGCTGTATATATATGTGCCACGTTTCTCTCCGTACACACGCGCGCAGCCGGTATATACCCGCACGCGCATCACATGAGAGCTACGCGCGCGTGCATACCTACGTGTCATTGTCGTCTATATAACGTCAACGTCGTCGAAAGGAGAAAGAGACAGAGCTACCAGCACACTACGCGGCAAAGAAGAGAGCGACGACACACACGCACACAAAGGCTAAGCAGCGCGTGTTTTGAATTTGACGGGGAGATCGCGCGTAGGCGGCCCGTATATAATACGCGTAAGATGCGCTTAATGGAAGCTCGACTCGAGTCAATTATTCGCACCGCGTCATTTTTCACACACACACACACACACACACACACACACACACACACACACACACACACACACACACACACATACACACACACACACGCGCGCGCGCGCGCGAGGAATGTGCTTATTTCCTAGTATTGCTTTTTCAAGCGCTCGCTTGCCTCTCTTTGCTTCCCCTGTAATCTTTACGCGTATAATACCCGAAGTTCGCTAGCGAGAACATATACATGTTATTGGCTGATTAAAGTTTGACGAGGTGCGCGAGCGTGTGGCTTGTGTATATGCATATATACGACGTAGTAGTAGAAGAACGAATAAGGAAGGGGGGGAGATTTAACTAGCGCGCGCTCCACGGTTCGGGTCCGCTTCTATTGCCGAGCGTAGCATAAATGAGGCGCAGTTTGGCTTTTCGGCGGCGGCGCGTTTATTAATTCCGGAAAATTTCCGTTATTTCCCAAGCACAGTAATGGGCCGTTTTTACTTTTCTTCGGAGAACGATGAGGCTGAGGCAGAGCATGCATATAACGAGCATTTGTTTCCACAGGCTCAAGTCGCGCGGCGTAATTAATAACTCGCGCGCGCGCGTACGGAAATTTTCCTAATTGACTCCAATTTTGAGTGGAAAGGCCGCAATTTTACACGCGGCGCGACTCGAGAAAAACCAATCGAGCCATGAATTTCCGAGTAAGGTACCCATTACGTGTATATCCTTCGAAAATGATAGGTCTGGGAGAGAGAGACTTTGTTTCAAAACACAAAAGAGAGAAAGAGACGTTTCCTGAAAACATTATTCCAAGCGCTCGCGCAACGCGGCTCGTAACTATGGTCGAGTCTCTCCTTTTTTTTTCTATGACGCTAGTTCGCAGGGTAAAGGCGTACGATATGTGTTGCTGTATATATAATATAAAAAAAAGCCGTTCGTGCGTCACGTATCTATTTTTATATCCTTTTTAACCCGAAAAAAAACTGATTCCGCAGGTTCTTTAATTTCGTTTGGCACGGTGCATTCTTCTCGCTTTTCAGCGTGAAATTATCATGCTTGATTGGTTGCTTCTTTCTCAATGAAACGTCGCACTGCCGTCGCGGCCTTGCGCGTTTTTACGCGGCTTATTCACCGCCTATACAGCTGCGACTCAGCGCGCTCCTCCAATCTACGCAGTTTTAAAAATGGAAATCCCGTCATTGACTGCTACGCTACTATATATCGCGCATTAATAATCGAGCACTGAAATCACGTAATAGCTATACACATCATCTCGCGCGAAAAAGTAACATCGCGTCTCCTCGACGCTCGGCAAAGCGAAGTCGCACGCCGCAACGCGATATGATCGATAGTCCGGTTTCCCTACTTTTAGCTCTGGATGCGTGTGTATATATAGACAGCTTTTCATGGCGGGCGTTCCGTTACGACGCGGCATATTACGCGCAATTTTCGTAAATTCTGGTATTCAGTGACGCGTCAAAGTACAATGGCGCCCGGTGCGCCAACCAGACAAGATACACGCGATAGCGCGCGGTAGTCCGCGTAATCACGACATACTGCGCGCTCGCTGTACAAAAATGTGGAATCGGTTCAGCATGGAACATTTGGTGAATCGACCAATCTATACGTGTACGCTGGCCTTGTAATTAAGAGATCGTTGACCTAGAGTGCAGCTCGAAAATATCCCTAACGTATTCGCATGGCCTTCTCTATTTTTGTCATTGAAAACAAATCAATCGGTCAAGTTGAACTTCTTATTTGTCACGTATTTGGTATTGACTTTGTCACTCGTGAAGATAAATTAACGGCAGTAAGCGTACTTTTCAATCAAAATTAGAATCGATCTTGATTAATGGATTAAAAAAAATAGATAAAGGTCTGATAAAAACGCATTTTCGATAATTAAATTAATTGGAGTGAGTATTTAAGTTTAATGAATTCTTTAAACTAAGGTTTTCTACAACAATCCAATTAAAGAAATAAAAATCTGAAAATTATTTCTAGCTTTTGAAGATACTTCTTCTTTTCTATGAATTCAATATTAGATGCATTTTTCACTTATTCGTATTATAAATTGATTGCACTATAATTTACTTGAAACCAAAGTTCTCAATAAGCCTTAGTAATTCATTCCACAAATATCGCTAACGATAATGTGTATACGATTGCCTTTACTTTACAAAATTGGCCAATCACTCCTTCGGCTAAAGGAGGCCACCAATCACCGCTGACTTGGAAAACAGTGTTTTCATTCGTCACCTGTATAGTTCCTTACTTAAATACCAATCAACTCTGCCAAGGATACATTGTTGGAAATGAAATTCTAAATTTCGAATACCGCGCTCCAAAGTCATATATACAAAATATAAAAAGACAAAAAAAAGCAACGCTATATAACAGTTCGTAACACCTCGCCCGAGCCTCTCGGACCATTTCCATTCAACAAATTAATGATCCCCACGATGATCTGTAAATCCACCGTAATTCATCACCTATACGTATCACACTAAGAAATTACGCAGAGAAACGTCCAGGGTCAATAATCGACTGCAACGGCAGCACGGGCGCGCGCGCGCGAGTTCCCAAAAACTATGTCATCCGTACGAAAAAAAGAGAGGGAGAAAAGAAGGAGCGATAAAAAAATGCCGAAAGAGAGGGAGAGAAAGAGAGACGTGCCTCCGAGCGCTCGCCACGAGTCATTCAACGGGAGAGGGGCGGGGTCCAAAGTTTAGACGATTCACTTTAAAATTGAAGTCAACTATAGACGTTCCTCAGTTCGACATATGGATAATGCAGATTGTTCTTAATTTCGAAATTCTAAATTACGAAAATCATATTTTCGAATCTAACAATTCCCCTATACTATCCAAAACATCGAATTTCAATACGATTTTCAAAGCAAATATAACTTATTTCTAATGATTTATTTCGAAATATCTTTATATTAAAATTCTATTGATGAAATTCGATATTTTGGACAGTATAGGTGAATTGTTACATTCGAAAATATGATTTTTATAATTCGGAATTTCGAAATTAAGAACAATCTGCAGTGCCATATGTCGAATTAAAAAATGTCTATAGTTGGCTTCAATTTCAAAGTGAATCGTCTCTAAACTTTGGACCCCCCCCCCATTCGACAACAATTCCGAGTGGTAGCGCGCGCTACTCCGCCGTGAACCAGGACTTCGGCGGTCCTCTCCGCTCCGAGTGACCCGTGTGCGTCGCCGGAGTAGAGGGGACATCGCGTGCTCTCGCGCGTACGAGAGAAAGAGAAAGAAAAAAGCCACGAAAGCATATATACTGGCTGTAGCGAGAGCAGTCGGTGTCGTCGCGAAGATCCGGCGCCCGGGCCGCCAACTCTTCTCCTCCTCGCGTCGTCGTCGACGTCGTCGCTTATAATACATCTTCGTCGTTCGAAATGAGGATGCGACACGCCGTCGGTGAGTGTGCCTATGTGTCTCTCTTAGTGTGTGTGTGTGTGCGCGAACACATCTTTCTCTCTCTCTCGCGTTCTCTCTTTCACGCCTCTCTTCGCTCGCATGAGCGCGCACGCGCGCGCAGGTATATTTATTTAACCGACGAAGACGACGAAGACGACGAGGTCGTGGGTCAAGGTCGTCGTCGTCGTAGCTCCGTCGCCGTGGCGATCGCATCTCTCTCGTCTTGGCCCGCGCGGTGATGCCTCGATTCTTCCTCGCCGCGGTATTAAACAGCTGTTTGAAGTCTTGCCCGCGTTTCCTCGTGCTATCTCTTCCCCCCCCCCCCCCTCGAGCGTTTACACGTGTGTGTGTGTGTGTGTGTGTGTGTGTGTGTGTGTGTGTGTGTGTGTGTGTGTGTGTGTGTGTGTGTGTGTGTGTGTGTGTGTGTGTGTGTGTGTGTGTGTGTGTGTGTGTGTGTGTGTGTGTGTGTGTGTGTATATATATATATATATATGCAGGTAGTCGCAGGCTTCGAATTCTTTCGAGATGCGCGAGTATAAAGGAGGTTAGCCGAAGGCGACGGCAAGGCGATTTTTATTTATTTTTTTTCATGACCGCGTATGTGTGTGTGTGTGTGTGTGTGTGTGTGTGCTTAAGGCAAACGCGCTTTTCATTGTGCGCGCTCGCGCGCGACCTACTTATGACGCTTGCGCTTAATAGAAATTGGATTGAATTCGCGCGCGAGCTCGTTCGTATATAGGTATTGCGAGAGATTTATCAGATTACTTTGGGAAGTAGGCCAAAAGTTTACTCCTCGCGCGTAGGGAGTTCGCGTACACGCGCGCAGTTCGCGTCTTAATTTTGTCAAAAAGGGCGAAAAAGTCGGAGGGAACGTGAGCATCGAATGGAAATTTAGCTGATCGCCGACGCGACGAGCGGAAGGCAGTGCGCGGGTATTCCCTTCGAGGAATCAAAATTTAAATTCGAGCTGTTAAAATTCATGAGGACGCGCGGAGAGAGTATAGTGCGCGGTGCTCGCGACTGATTGCGCGATTGGCTCGAGTTTTATGGCTCTCCTGGCCGAGGAAACTTCGGAATATCGAGGAGAAATTAATTTTTGGGCGTTCGATGGATGAACAGGTGGGCGCCCTATACGTGGTTGCATGCATGCACGCGCGAATACCTTTGAAAGAGAAATCTTAGTCTTTATTTTGAAATGTAACGGGCGTATTACACGACTCCCGCAACTGTAAACACATTTATATGCACACATGAAGTCATCACTTCATTAGCAACTATATTGGCCAATATGTTTTCTAATATTGATAAATTTATTCAATATGCATTTGCTCTGCCGTGCTCGTGTTCTTGCGCAATGTCCTTCTCTCTCTCTCTCTCCTAATGAAGATTTTGCATAACATCAAATTAGGCTGACTTAGAAGTGAAAGTTCAAAGTGTATCGAGTCACATTGACATGTATGATGTAAGGCTCTGCAGCGACGCCGATCAGCCGTAAAAATATTACAAGTAGCGCGTATGGACCGAGACGCCTTATCTTATCTGCCGCGAACTGCAATAGCTGTATTCATTTCAAAAGCACGATTATATGTACATACGTAGTGCATTCACCGCTTTCATTATACCCTGCTGGTCTACGTCTTTTCTTCGCAATAAACAATTATCAGCTTCATAGAGAGAACCATTTCGCCCAGCGCGCGCACCTTCAATTGCTTTGTCGATGCGTGCGATCTAACGAGCTGATGATGTTCCAGAAACACGGCAGTGCAAAGTCCCACTCGTGCGTGATTATCTTATCCGACTGCTTGTATGTTTATTGCCAGACGAGTTTTTCACGCGATATAATATCAGATTACTCTTTGCTTTTGGCGACACGCTTGTTGTTCTTCGTTTAAATCATGCGTCGAATTTTCTTGGCAGTGCGAATAAAAAAGTAAATCATCGGTAGAAATGTTCTACGCGCGTCTCCTTTCTGCCATATTTTTGGGCCACCACTGGTGGGCGCCGCCCGGCATGACAATGATTTCGTTGCATAAAAGAAATCGCTATTGAAGTTCCTAGAACGCGAGCCAATTCTAACTGGACTGCTGCACAATATTTAACCTGATTGACGAAACAAACATACACGCAGCTCGAACGGAATTGCAGCGCGGCTATCCGATAAAAATTAGGTTCTGTTTGTGCGATAAACTTGACATGCTTATTTCAAATGACAATGTACAGTGTAATCGCTACACAGGGTAATGCGATCTATAAGCGATCCCGGGTGTTGTTTACTCGAATTTGTTGCAGGCGCCGCCGCTCAGCATCGGGGCATATATACAGCGTTCGACGATCGTAAACAAAGTACTGAAACACGAAGCCTTGACCACGGAGTTATCTTATCGGCTTGAATTGCATAGTAGCTGCTGGGCACGCGCGCGCGCGCGGCGCAAGACGAAATTTATTCTATAAGAACGACACAGTATATATGCCTATAGATTCTTCTTCTTTTTTCTTCTTTTTAGACCTGCTGCTCTTTCGCGCGAGGGATAATAATGTCGATGCTATGCCGCTGCAGTGCCAAATGCTGCCCGCGGGGGCGAGCGTTTATTTTTTGGGGCCGGCCTGTCGTTCCGAACGTAATTTTAGGTTGATGCCGAAATATGAAAATTCAGCGCCCATGTCGAAGCCCAAACGCGACGTGGGACGTGTGTTTTTGTAGATGGAGGTGTTTGCTGTTCTATCGATGCTGATGTTATTTTTACGTTATAGTCTTGTAAAATGACGAATGCTGCGTACGCGAGAATTCGTGGTATATGTGCTATTTAGCTTCGTTGATTATTGGGAGAGTAATTTAACGAGGAAGTTCGGTTTTAAACTGAATTGAAAACAAGCAAAATCTTATTTGTAAATATGTTTTTCCTGTTATGCAACGCTGTGTGTAATATACGTACTAGAATTGTAACTTTTACAAGTTTTTCTTCAGTTTATAAAAAAAATATATCTTAATGCTTCAATCCGGTTCAATTTTGCATACGTACAACCTTGTATTAAGATCGTCTATTAAAAAAATGATGAATTTTTTTTTATTTACAAAAAAAAACACGAAATAAATCATCGCATTACATTTCAGTAATTAAACTATAGTCTTGCAACAATACAGTTTATTAAAAACTTCCACAAGCCAACGAAAAATCTCTCGTGAATTCAGAAAGTTCTCGGACTAATTAAAAGCTCTGCCAAAGTGCGTATTGAATTAATTATTAAACTTGACTCTATTTTTATTAACTTCCATTTTAATTAAAATTCCAAAGTGGTCCGTGAATAATGAGGCATGTTTTTGGCATTAATCTCAGCTTTTTAAAAGACAGCTGACAAGGACCCTACTTTCTTAATGATTGTCATCCTTCTCATATCCTTGAAATTTTAAAATATTCAGGCGAATTCTTCGAGTAGTTCATCCGATCCATACTTGTTTTGGCAATTTTGTCAATCGATACTGACCTTTGGCTATAATAGATCTCACGGCACACACGAGGCGCATAGGCTTTAGTGCTACTAAAAAAGTCATGGCATTTAAACGACCCTTTATCATAAACATAAACCGCATTCTAAGCGAGCATCAAGGTTTTAGCGAGGTCTTATACGGTATGCTAAAATGATAACCCAATAATGTTTAAAACAGTAATAATGGAAGCTATTTTAGGGGCTAATTAGGTGCGTTGGCGGCATTTTTTTTATAAAGTTAGGATTTACGCCTTTGTTTACGCGTTCTAACCGACACTCCCCGATCGTAACGACTTTAGCTCGCAACCGATTTAACCGATTATAATAAAAAAAAACTCTAAAAATGTCAAACATTCACTACTAACGTGAACTTTAATTTTTCCAGGAGGAGAAGGCACGTACCACCTCAAGGTGCTGGTGCCCGGGGTGGCGGCCGGTGCTATCATCGGCAAGGGCGGCGAGACCATCGCCCAGCTACAGAAAGACACGGGGGCGAGGGTCAAAATGTCAAAGTCTCACGACTTCTATCCAGGTGAGCATTCTTCACGCGCAGCTCCCGACAGCAAAAAAGCTTCGCATGCATGCACATAGCGAACCACTGCAATAGAGGCGCTGACGTAATTTTATCACTCCCGGGCGTCCTTGGTCAGCCGTCATTTCCAGGCGCCCGATGCGCACGCACGCGCACTCTTACATAATCCACAATTAATTCATCGCGCGGGCCGCCTCTATTCCATTGTTGCTATCGTGTGTACACACAGACACATATACATGCCTACACATACACACATGTATGGGTACACGTACATAATAGGATGATATTTTTCTCTCGTGTTTCGCAGGAACGACCGAGCGCGTGTGTCTAATCACGGGTAGCGTGGATGCCATCATGGCGGTCATGGACTTCATCATGGAGAAAATCCGCGAGAAGCCAGACCTCACGACGAAGACGACGGTCGACTTCGACTCCGGCAAGGCAACCGCCGAGAGGGACAAGCAGGTAATTGAACGCCCGCTGAGTAGCGATGCTTCAAGCTTCGTATAGAATATCAGCCCTCTTTTGAAAAATCTTGGGCTCAAAGCGCTTTTAACGTTCGTTCAGTGGAAAATTGAAAGACTAAAATACTTATTGTTAGATTTTAGTGGGTTAAAGGAAGCGTCGACTTTCGGGCATGGTGTGGTTTGTGCACATAAGAATTATGCACATATTTATTGTGCACACTTTAGCATTGGTGTATATCTATATCTATGTGTATACTCCAATGCTAAAGTGTGCACAATAAATATGTGCATAATTCTTATGTGCACAAATCACACCATGCCGACTTTCGCGTATTCTTCAATAGAATCCATAATTTAGTTGCATCTATACGATTCTGTTACCTATATTGAACCTATATAAATACTGTATGAAAATATCATGAGACGGTGGCATACAAATTATAAATTTATGCGATCAAGGGCAGAATCACTTTTAGAGTGTCTCAGTCATTATAAACTTTCATACGCGCACTTGGTTAGTAGGATAGTATATTAGAGTTGGAAAAGATTTTACTTGCAATTACTTTGCTATCTTATCCAGCTTAGTAGTGAAGCAATTTAAAAATTCATTTTAAACTAATTTAAACGCGGAAGATATCAACATATAATTATATAATACAATTTCTCGTTTAAAAATATGCTTGAAACATAACTAACAATAGTGTGAATATTACAAAATTGAAAATAAAATAAGGAATGCACTTGAGAATCATTTCAAGAGATAAACAATCTTAAATAAATAGAAAGTTATACAAAACTGCTTATTCTAAATTACCTCAAGTACTAAATGCTATAATCTTGTTCCATTAGAGATATCTAAATTGTTAAATTTATTTTTATATACTTCGTTGTTGTGGTGTGAATGTTGGCTAATATATTTGATAGAGTTTAATTTATTTTATAACGGAAAATAAAAGCACCAAAGGATACATTGATAAAGATAAACTAAAAATTTTATAACCTGAATAACAAAAATATTATTCTATCGAAAAACACTAAAGTAACTTTTTATGAAACAGTAGATTAATAATAGTAAAAAATAGATATATAATAATTTATATTGAAAAAATAAATATATATATATATTGTACAGTATTGATATAGATTTATTTACGACGTATTTTGTATTTTTTTTTTTAAATAACAAAATTTATTTTTAACACACACACACACACACACACACACACACACACACACACACACACACACACACACACACACACACACAAACACACACACACCCACACACACACACACACACACGCACGCACGCACACACACACACACACACACACACACACACACACACACACACACACACACACACACACACACACACACACACACACACACACACACATATACACACGTTTTTACGTGTGTAAAATTGAAAGAGGTCTTCACACACACACACATATACACACGTTTTTACGTGTGTAAAATTGAAAGAGGTCTTCATAAGAGTTCATTCATTTCTCAGAG
This sequence comes from Torymus aiolomorphi, assembly GCA_036365515.1. NCBI lineage: Eukaryota > Metazoa > Arthropoda > Insecta > Hymenoptera > Torymidae > Torymus > Torymus aiolomorphi. The sequence continues at coordinate 139,362,582 of CM070877.1, forward strand.
AGTGAAAGTAATAAATTAAATTATTTTTTAATTAGGTTAATTAAGGAACTCCTAGAAAAGTCTTTAAAATTTTGTTTACGTTGTATCTGACTGAATACGGTGAATTAAAAAAAAGAAAAAACCCTTTAACAAATAACCATTTTTTGCCCTTTATTCACAAGCAACAAAACAAGCTTTATCTCACACTTTTACTTGAGCTATATAATAAACTTTTCCTTGCTTAGCTAACCTTATTATAGAAAATCTTGTTTATTTTACATAAGAATTCATTTAAGTAGTTAGTAAGGCCAATGTCTTTATCTTGCTGTCTAGTGTTCGATTTTAATTTTTCACTACATTCTCAAGAATTCTTTGAAAATCTTTCTAATTTCATTTCAGATTGTTTTACAAATCATTTTGAAATTTCCACAATTTTTTCCTTGTATTCATACAATAAAAGCAACTTTTAACTTTTCATATTTTACAAATTATGCAAACTAAGAAGAAAAAGTCACTTGCTTACCATATAATCATTAAAAAATATCGCTTTCAATAATATTTTCAAGGTATTTAAAGACATTGTCAGTATTTCAAAAGCTTACAAATCACTTTCAAAGTCAGCATTTAAAGAAAACTTCAAAGGCTATACCAGGAAATGCTTTGCTGGGATTTTCTTGCCGGAGACGTCCGTTAAAATCGCGAAAACAATAATTTAAATCACCTATAAATCATTCTAATGCCAACTCTTCGCCGATTAACTTTGCATTTTCTATACCCGAGGAAGAATAAAAGCAAGAACGGAGTCGAAAATTCTCTCTCAGCAATTTCAACGCGACCTCTATAATACCCTGCAGCCTCCGCGAGCTCCGTTTGCTCTCGGATCGTCGAGGCGCTCGGCTTTCCTTATCATGCAAAAGTCATAGCGAATTAAGCTTGAGCTCGGTTCGCTCGTTCGTTCTCTCGCCTGCTCGCGCGCGCTGCAGCATAATATACACACACATAGCCGGGGCTTGTTAGCAATGACCTAGTTAGACAGCCAGCTAGCTAGCTAGCTCACTCGCTCATGCGCACACGCGCTTGCGCGCCTATGGTCTCTCGGCGACCTATCCCTCTCTTTCTGAATCACTGTCGCACTCTCAAAGATCCATCCTTCCTCTCACTCTTTCTAAAGGCGCGTTGCGCACACACTTTCGGCCGCGACCTCCTCTCCTTTAAAACCCGCGGGGAGGGAGCAACGCAGCGACAATCGCTAAAAGCCATTTCATTGCCAATCAAAGCTGCAATTTCATTCGCGCGCGCGCTTGATTTGTCACGGACGCGCTTGCACAGTCGTATCGATAGGAAAGAGCGATTTAATTGTTGAAGCCCTGCGAGCGAACGAACGCGGTGGCGGCGGCTGTAGCAGCGTCGCGACGGCGACGATGCGCTTATTTTTAGATCCTGCACGGCGATGGTGTGGAGAAATAAAGCGTTTCGCGATTTCGAGCGCGAGCGAATAGATTGCGTTGCGCGAGTCGGGCGAGATTAATAGAGGCGCTGCGTATTTCTTTTTTTTTCGAACTTGAAAGTAGAAGTGAGAAGATTAGTTGGCCCAGTAGCGCGAAGAAAAAGAGAGGGAGAGGGAGAGGGAGAGGGAGAGGGAGAGAGAGAGAGAGAGAGAGAGAGAGAGAGAGAGAGAGAGAGAGAGAGAGAGAGAGAGAGAGAGAGAGAGAGAGAGGGAGAGAGAGAGTAATGGACTTTGTGATTGTTATTTGCGTAGTTTGCGTTTAAAGACAGAAAAACTGGATGAATATAAAGTTAGATTAGTTGGAGTTATAATACTCGTTTGGTCTATTTTTAACTTTCCAAGTGGCGTTCAAAATGCCTGGTGAAAAGTATTCTAGAAGTTTGAAATTTTAGTTTCCAATGTATTGCAAGAATAGGACAACTTGTTATAAGAAATGAAATTTTAAATTTGTAAATAAAAGCTCGTTTATTCTCTATCCATTTTAATATACGAAGATTTATTTACAACCGTACTAAACATATGTTTTATAAATATTAAGAAACGATCGTTTACATATTCAAAATCTATGCAAAAAACAATTGGAGAAATAATACAAAATGTGTTTGAGTTAACAAATAAGCAATTCTTGTGACATCTGCATGTGGTAAAATTTAGATAAAATAAATGAAAACTGCAGCTAAATTGCTATGACTTTATCTGTCTTAAGTGATCGTAAACCAGTAAAACGAAGTACTTGGCTTTAGATTAAATGCTGTAGTGTGCATGATTTTCCCGGAATAGAATATTCGTAATCGTTGCTGAACAAATGAAATAATTCTGGAAATTTCATCGTGAAATATAGTAATTAATTTTCATTTAGTTATATATGATTTATAATTTGAAATGCAATAGGGTGTACAATAACAATTTTGAATTATTTCTCTTTATATACTCATAATTATAAATGTACCTAAATTATTTATTTAGCGAAGGAATATATGCAACCGAAAATTAATACATACATAATTGACGATGTTAAAATCAACATAATCGTATACTATCAAATTAAAATAATCATATGTACAGATACTTCCCATACATATTATATAAGATCGCAATATTGAAAGCTAGAAAAATCATACTGACATTACTTCGCTTCGACTCCTGCTGCAGGTGAAGATTCTCGTGCCAAACAGCACGGCCGGCATGATAATCGGCAAGGCCGGCAACTACATCAAGCAGATTAAGGAGGAGTCCGGCTCCTACGTGCAGATCTCGCAGAAAGCCAAGGATGTGTCGCTCCAGGAGCGCTGTATCACCGTGATCGGCGAGAAGGAGAACAACCGCAATGCCCTGCTCATGATACTGGCTAAGGTAGCCGACGACCCTCAGAGCGGCACCTGCCTCAACGTCAGCTACGCCGACGTCAGTGGCCCGGTTGCCAATTACAACCCAACTGGCAGCCCTTACGCCCAGGCGCCCACGACCACGCCGACCTACACCTCTACCGCTGGCATTAACACAGGTATATTGACGAGAGTTTATGTTCTGATTAATAATAGTAGAGAGCAGAGAGAGGGACTGAAGTTTGACACTTTCTCAGCTTACGCAATGTCGCTAGAAATTGCGATAAGAAGTGGAATGATATGACTATAGTCTGATGTGTAATTGGAAAAATAACATTCGGAGTTATTAATAAAATGATAAAGTTTGCATAAAATTTAATTAAAAAAAAAACGACAGTTTACAAAACATAATGGCACAAGTAGAAACGAATTTAAGCAACGTTAACGAGTTTACATAAATATATTTTAAATACGTATAAATTTATTCTAAGAAATAATTATCAAATTGCTTAGAGTTATCTTAATGAATACTATCATAATGTGTAACTATTTTGATAAACTGCGTGTCAGTACATAAAGTACCGGTAATTTACTTTTTCTTATCAAGGAGCGCGGGAGCACTTCGAAGGCAAGTATTGTAGAACAGGTCTGAGGAATCGACCGCGCTATATATACATTGAAATGAGTGCCCGAGAATTTGAAGTATTTACTGCAATTTTAAATGGCTTTTATATTCACTCAAATTAAAATAACAACATTTTATTTACGTTGTATTAATAAGTTGATTTTTACTCTTACAAGAAGTCTATTGATTTATTATTGTTTTAATCTATTCTGGATCTTAAACATTTGCTACAAAATGTTTCTTGATTATCTTCTATATTTGTATAGTTTTTTGTCCCGTAATTAGGTAATACATTATATAATACATTCGGTAATGTCTTCACTTTTACTAAATTCTAGAAATTTATTATCGTTTTGTTGAAAATATTATTTTAACGTTTTGTATTAAAAAGAAAAAAAAAAAACAAGTTATTTTTCTCGAATCTCAGAATAAGCTTTTCGTCCTCTAGAGGTTAAGCTCGATATCAATTACTTATTTCATCGTAGAGAAACATTGAGCAGGTTGATTTCATGCTTTAGATGATATAGACTTTTGATGATGCAATAAGCAAAACAGGATTGAAAGTGTAAACAAGTTTTTAGTCTTTTATTAACATATTACTTGATTAGTTATAAAACCATCAGATGAGACGATAACGAATAAACTATGTTTCTCATGAAGAAATTTCATAAACTACTGCGCAGTTGTAACATGTTTTCATTAGTGTAGCTTCATGACAAAAAAGACAAAAAGTACAACAACAGCACGATTAAATGAGATGGTCAACAGGAACGGTTTACTATAACCTGACTCTCCGCCATTTTGTTGTCAAACACGGCTAAACTATCCCGTACATTGATTATCGCCAAGCGATGATAATGGCGATGATGCCCGCGGCTGCATCGGGCACTAATTAATGTATGGAATCGATAATCAGGAAATGTCAAGGATAACTTCCTGAACGCATCGCGTCGCGCGCTTCATCAGTGCGGCCATAATGCAAGCGTATCGAGTGGAGATCTTAATTATTTCCAGCGCGTCACTTTGCATAATAGTGTGCGAGGTGCATTCTGATTTTCATTGAATCGAGAAATTTTCTTTAGATAATATGTTTGTTAGTCGAGCTTCAATGTTCCTTTGCATACCGTTATCTAGCGTTTTTTAAAGTCATTTAAATTATATTCATATTTGAAATTAGAATTTTCATTCTTTTCAGCCACTTTTTTTCAAAATAAACGTTCAGATTTATATACTAAATTACTTTCAATAGTAGAACAATCGACTATTCGACGTAACTCTCATTAAAATTTTCGTGAATCAAATGTTGTTAATGGTTTAAGATAATTCAATTATAAATAAAATTAATGCTACTTCTGTTATTAGAAATAGAGGAGATGGAATTTGCAGCCAATCATATATGCGATATTACTTTAATAATTTTATTTGGGTTTTACTTTGAATTGACGAAATTCATATTTCAACGTTACAAGCTCTGTGTCTCGATCGATCTAAATTTATATTTCAATTTGATTTATGCTCAATATATAACCATCTCCCTTGACAATTGGATGTACGACAGCGATTGATAGTCGATCACTCTTGTTCTATTAACCGATAATAAAAGCCATATTAACTAAAACGTCAAATACAATTACGTAAACAATATCTAGCAACGAGCATATTAGACTATTTTTGTTCGAATTAACTGCTTTAAACTAAAATCATGACTTTGACGAACGGGCATATTATTTTCATCGCAGATTACAAGTAAAGAGAAACATGTTAGGAAGTTTAAATAATGGAGATGAGATTAACGCTATAATTTGTTGAAATTTTCAAGCAGTGAGCCTGCTGAACGGCGCCGGCCTCAGCCTGAACCTAAACCTCGGCGCGGCGCTGACGGCGGGCGCGACGCCTGGCACGACAAGCCAGCTGCTCGAGCACATCAAGCTGAGTCTGCGCAGCACCGGCTACACCGAGCCCGCCGCCACGGAGATCCTCACCGCCGTGGCCACCCTCGCCAAGTACAACGTCCTTGGCATGGGCATCGGCATGCCCTCGTCCATGTCATACCTCGGCAACGCGATGGACTCGCAGACGACGGTGGCCAACGGGTCGAGCAACAACGGCGGCGTCTTCGGGCCCATCGGCACGGTGCCCACCCTCGGCTCCACCTCGCCCACGCCACGCTCCGCGCTCGACCGCTACGAGTCCTTCGTCGATCCCTTCAGGCAGAACAGCAGCGCCGCCGCCGCGGCAGCCGCGGCGATAAACCTCAACAACAACTCGTTCGGCCTCGGCACGAACCAGTTGTCACTCGTAAGTAAGAGCCCCAGCACCGGCCAGGTGGACGCGGCGAGCGCCGCCGCCGCAGCCGCCGCCGCCGGCATCAAGGAGGGCAAGAAAGACATTGAGATTGCAGAGGTTATAGTGGGAGCAATATTGGGACCCGGCGGTCGGAATCTCATTGAGATACAGCACCTGAGCGGCGCGAACATACAGATCTCGAAGAAGGGCATCTTCGCCCCCGGTACCAGAAACCGCATTGTCACGATCACGGGCTACCCCGATGCGATCAGAACGGCTCACTATCTGATCGAGCACAGGATCAGCGAGGAGGAGGCGAAGCGAGCGCGCCACAATACCATTACCGGCATGATTCATTGATCGGGCCCGGCCTCCATTAACAATCCGGGCTGGCTGCTCCTTTGAGAGATCTACGCGACGCTTTTCAGTGAGGGCTAGAGAGAAAGACCGCTCTCTTCGACTGGACTCGCGATTGGCCGCGCGCCGTTTTCACGGCGAGAGCATGTATGAGAAAAGCGGCCGCTCGCCAGTCCAGGCGGCGAGCAGCAGCACGCGACGCCTCACACAATCAATATTATCGCGGGATAAAAAAAAAGAATGCGGACGCGGCCCAAATGCGCGTCGATTAATCAATTAATCATATAGTTTCCGAGCCGCGGCGCTATGTCTAACGGGGGTGCGCTCGTGCGCCCCCTGTCTTATGCATGATGCGTATAATAACTTTCGAATGGGCGGCCAGCCCCCTCTCGTCATTTGTTGAGGAACCTCCTCCACCATGTCACCCTTTCAACCATGCAACACACTTTATTCACGTAGCTTCGTTATATTATCCTCCCTAACACCGAGACCGCCCCCCACCCGCCGTTGATACGACGTCGTATTACGTACGAGTACTCATTTACTAGGTAAAGCTTCTTTCCTGCGATAAAAAAGATCAAAGGAAACTCCTCCTTCACACGTTTTAATTATCGGCGATTCTCGCGGGAGAGTCCGAACGTTCACCATCCTCACCACCGCGTCGAGGAAAGGCCATCGAGTTCAAACGAAAAGCTTCGTCGTTGTAAAGCATGATACGTTTGATTTCAAGTAAAATTGTCGAGAGGCACGGCACATATACTAGACGAGCACGTTCTTCTGAATTCGCTGGCGTGCCCTTACGGCGCACAACACCGCACGTCTCTTCGTCCGCACATCCGTCGCCCGCTTAAATTTACTCGAAAGCAAATGACAAAGATGTTAAAATGAGCATAAGCAAAAATCCCGACACCCGTCGTCACATTATCGCAGCATCACTATAGCGCCTGCATTGCTACTACTACTACTGCTACTACTACTACTACTATCTACATCACCATTCATTTTCATCCATCACGGCTCGTTAAACGATTGATTCTACTTTTTAAGAATTCTTATATAAATATTACATGTTACATATAGAGAGGGAAAAAAGTATATAAACTACTACAATTGTTCTGTGATACACCACGTTACGGGGCTTTATCACATACACATGAGAGAGGGCGTTCACATGAGAACACATTACATATATATATACATGTATGTATATATGAGCAAAAAAAAAGATAACACACTTGTTCATTGAAACATTGGAGCCACATTTTAATGCGATATACATCTAGTTGTACTGATTTAAATGACAAAAATTTAAGTAGGTTTATTCGAGGGGATGATGCAGTGAAACTGTCGAGGGAGTCGCGGGAGGCAGCCGAGCCCACCGTTCGAGGGTCCGACGACCATTTTCCGTGATTGTCAGAGAGGATTTTTTAAAAACGACTTTTTAACTAACAACCATCGAATTACGAAAACGATGATATTCGTATATTGCTGTGCATCTTTTTCGGTCATGTAATGCTCGAAATAAAAAAGGGAGAAAGAAAAGCTTTGTCAGAGCTTTTGTAATCCGAGGACATACTCCGCAGATGCGGCTTTACTTTCCAAGCACTTTTGTTTTTTCTCTTTTTCGTCTGTTCGCTCGTTCGTTCAATCGTTCGTTCGTCGTTTCTGATGCGGAAACAGCTCCTCGTCCCCTCGAGCCGTGCGCCAGCCTCTCGAGATAGATAAAACTGTGAAATATAATGAATTTATAGGGGAATAACAAAAAAAATGAAATGAGAGAAGTGTGGGTTAGATCAGTGCTTTAGACGATTCTCGTCTTTGGTTATTATCACCACCGAGTTCCTCAGAGGATACGCGCAACAGGAATTTGTACATTTACGTTTTAAATGAGAGTTACACAAGAAAATAAAGAGTTTATGAATAATCAAAATTCGATCGATCGTCGAAGCGAACGAGAAGAAAGAGATATATTATATATAAAAAATATATAAAGAGCAAGGTACTCGGTTCCACGTACCTTGACAGAGTTTATTTGTTAAATGAAACTTTGGCCAAAGTAATCGTAATTTGACTGTTCATCGAGACGCGAAATTTTCAGACCGAGATGCAAAAGTACGAAACATACCATTAATTAACGTTACCAAATCACGGGCTTCTTTCTCATTCCTGTTAAGAGCGAAGAGGTAACAGTTCTGTAATACCAAAGATACTCGTTGACACGCAGATCGAAAGCACTTTGTTTACAAAGCTTATATGATATTATTATTATTGTTTTTACGCTCTATTTTACGGGGCTGGCTGGTCCGGCCGCAAAGAGAGAGAGAACTAATCATTCCGTCGTTGCTATATTACACCCCTCGCCTTCCTTACACACACACACACACACACACACACACACAGACACACACACACACACACACACACACACACACACACACACACACACACACACACACACACACACACACACACAGACACACACACACACACACACACACACACACACACACACACACACACACACACACACACACACACACATATATACACACACACACACACATATATATCATATAACGTTGTACGATCTTTGCCTAGCTTATTAGTTGGACTATCTCCAAAGATTTATCATTGTTATTCATCCAATCGCGTATTATACATATATATATATATATATTATATTCCCTAAAACTTTTAACTGATGAACTTACTTATAGTGTACTGTTCGATCTGCCTGTAACTTGCACACACACATACACACAGACACAGGCACATCGGCAAACGATTGATTTCCACTAGAAGTGTCTGAGAACGTTGATCGGTTTCTCTCTTTCGCATCGAACAATCAAATTCGCGTTACGGAGAGCCCAAAGTGTCGTGTTTGCTTAGTGTATATTTAAAACAAACTGATAAAAAAATAAACAAAAAAATGATAACAAATAAATAAAACGTCGTTCGTTTTTCTCCTCTAATAAGCGTACGCGGAGCGCGCGTCTACGCAAAAACACACACACACCTTTCACCGGGTTGGCATTCGCATGTACAAGCGTTTAGGGCTAGAATAAGGAATTTACGCTATGTTTGAGAAAGATATGAAAGATTACAAAAGTATCAGTCCAAGATACTCACAAATTTCTTCGAGCGACGCGTTTTAGATACTATATACCTATATTGCATATATATATTTTCTTCGCAGGGGATGAGAAAGAAAATTTTCTCTCTGCCCGGAGACATCGTACCTATGTTCAATCAATTTTTTCGTTCGTCGCAAAGTTAACCGAATCATTGTTGTTAGTCTCACGACGTCTTTTCATGTTAATCATTATTTTTCTCTTATTTTTTAAATACATATATGATATATGAAATAGTTTTTACGAGTGACAGAAAGACACACAGACACACAGACATAAAAATGCGAAAAGTAGGGTCCGTTTGTGGTACGAGTGCCTCGCGTGTTTCGCCGCTCACACGATGTAACATTTTTTTCGCACGGTTCGATTGCGAGCGAGGACTGTGTTTCATTATCTCAGTCCGATTCAAAATATAAATATAAAAAATCATTGTTCGTTCAGGGTAGATTTCAAATAGAGACCGCGTGAGGCAGAACATCCTAACACATCCACGTCGTTATACATATTTAGCTAGGTAATACATAAGAGTTAAGGCGAATTAAAAGTATAATTAAGGTAACATCGTAAACTAGATGGATATGATGGATTTAACAAACACTCACACATACACACGTAGGATAAATTTTAAGAAAATACGTGGTAACATAATTGTTGAAAACTTTAGCGAAACTTTCAAACGACAGGAGAGCAGGAAAATACTAAAATAAATATAAAATAACACGTTAGATATATCGTAGGACATGAGAAATTGGATTCAGTTGCAACCACTTTACTTGAGTACAATTAAAACGGAGTAGCTGGAGAGATGCAAAAGAAAAAAATTAATGACTTGTATATTTATAAATATTACATTAAACTTATTAATGATAATATATATACATGAATAAAATATGAAAGCGAAAACGAGAGAGGAAGAAAGATATATATATATTAACTTTATGGTATATATTCAGATGTATATACATTCACACAGGGAGCCGTTCAACGAGGGCAGCCTCGTCCTGATTATATTACGGAAAAAAAAGTAAAGAGTTTTAAGTAATATGAAATGATAAAAAAAAATGAAATACAAATGGTTACCTCGGACGAGTGGCGCGAGTCTGTCACTCTTGCGCCGTGCTGCCATCGCGTTGAGCGGCTGACGCGCGCGCGAGCTATGAGGCAAAAATGACGAGACAGAGATATATAGAGTCACGGGCGGGGGGTAAGAAAAGGGAGATAGAGAAAGGCGAGGAAATGTCAGGTGAATAAGACAAAGGGAGAAGAAGCCGCTGAAAACCTAGATTATTACGAGAAAGAGAATTCATATTATCTGATGAATATAAATGAAATATAAATATATGATTATACATAATGAAAAAAAAAATAATAATATATATAAATATAAATAATTTAAGAGATGGATTGATATTATGTATAAATATTGTTGATGAACCAGGGCAAGTGAGTGAAAGTGGGAGGCGAGATTAGAAAAATGTTTGAAAAAAAAAATAAATTGAGGGCCAAGGGAAATGCGGTTATGGAATGAAAGAGAAAGAGAGAGAGAGAGAGAACGCGCGCGATAGAGAGAGAGAGAGAGAGAGAGAGAGAGAGAGAGAGAGAGAGAGAGAGAGAGAGAGAGAGAATATTTGCGTCCGCGAAAGCTGAGAACAGTTGAGTTTTTCCGTTTTATCCGTGATTTTAAACGATGAGGAAACTTGGCCGTGTTACACTTGCGTAATGATACACATATATACAAATACAGACACAGACATACACACGTATACATATACATTAACATCACACACGTATGTGAGCATTGACATTGAAATAGTTGTACATGATTGCATACGCAAACTCTGAGGCTCAAGTCCCAGCAGATTGCCAAGGAGCTGCAGAGTAAAACTCCTAATGTCGTAGCTAAAGACTCTAGATAGATTCTGTTCTAAAAAAAAAATCTAAAAATTACGATAAAACGGTAGGAAAACAGAAATAGGACGAATAATAATTTAATGAAGGGTACGGGTCTGGGAATGAAGAGCTTTCGTTGGGAGAAAACGGAAACTTCTTGGCTTGCCCGATATAGAGAAGGGAGGGAGAGGTCGCGCGAACGCAGTTGAGTTTTATCAAACGGGCCGACGCTCGTCATTGATCAATTCTCGGCGTTATATAGTGAGATTCGCATGTAACGAAAATTCAACGCAAAAAGCCACAGCCGAGCCAAGGCGAGAAACGGTCACTCGGTCATCATTCGTCATCACATCATAATATACATACACATGACACACTTAGGAATTTTCAAGCGCGCGTTTTCATTGGTCATCAGTCTCTTCTCTCTCCGTTGTTTTCTTTGATACGTGTATTATATGCAGACTTCTTCCCGTCGCTCTTTCTTTCTTCTCGCGCGCGCAGCAGCAGCTCGAGGATATGTAGACGCGATAATATAGAGCGCACGCGCGCTCTCGGAATGCATCACATCTTGACCTTGAGCGCCATTGGCTATGAAATCAGCGTCAATTAGGATGGAATTGAAATGAAAACCTTCGGCGATCGCCGTTACAAACCGCTCTATTATCGTCCTTTGGAGCGAAAATTCTTCGAGCATACATACGCGCACGCGCGCAATTCTTGCAGCAACGATCGACCCTTTTCGTGCGTATATTATTGAATAATCATGTTGTTTGTGAATAACAGGGGGATAAGCTGATCATACCTTTCAATGATTAATAAGAATTAACGTTATTGTTGTTGTTGATGTTGTGATTGATATTAATATATATATATATATATATACCTCCAGAATCGATTTTTATCGTTAACCGTGCAATATGTAATCGGAGTTGCGAGAAACTTTTACCGTTTGCTTCTCCGTTTGTTTCCTTTTTTCGATATTGTTATTCTGTTTTTCATCTTAAATCACACTTTTGGAGAGAAGGAGTTTTTGCTTTGCTCGTTCTTCATTTTTTTTAACGAACTTTTCCTCATGCGATTTCCTCGAGCTTAATTTATTTTTCCTTTCGAGAACGGACGGGTAGAAGGAGGGAAGGAAAGAGCCGCGAGTTGCGTTTGCGTTTTATGTAGGTCGCGATGAAACTTGCAGGTAGCACACGATGAATTATGAAGAACCTGAGGTAAACTAACGGTCGGGCGTAGTAAATGCGCCCGACTGCACGTACATTCCCTTTTAAGAGTAAATTACAAAATAACGTGAAGTATGTTAAAAGTAAAAGTAAACGTGTAAGCTATGTATTAAACGTACCTTAACGCCAGCTGTGATGGAATTAAATAATGGAAGTGAATGACGGCAAAGGAACGCGAGTCCAAAAGTCTAAGTAAAACTGTAGTTAAAAAGAGTTATTTATAGACCAGAGCGTCAAATCGTACTTTTGTCAGATTATCGCGGTTCTTTTCTGCCATTTAAGAGAATATATATATAGTAATATGTATATTATGAGTGTATATATTAATACGGGAGATTAAAGTCCAATAACAAAATAACCAAGTAATGAATTTGCCAAACTATGGGGGATTGAACTAAAATCCAGAGATAACAGAAACAAATTTTGAGGGATTGTTGTTTTGTGCAGGATAGGAAAAAAGCTGTCGCCAGGATTGCCTCGACGAGCAAGAGCAAGGACTAATCACGAGTTTGGAATAAGAGAGAGAAAGAGAGAAAAAGTAGAGAAAGTGAGGCAGAGTGAACCTCTTTGTGTCTGCCAAAGTGTACCTTCCGTACATCAACTTAACCCATTTTTGTTTCATGTTCTTTTTTTTTATTCGCTGTGCTATTATCGCCCTATCTCCCTTTTCTTCCTTCGGTATATAAGTGCGGCACAAGCAATATCTGATGACAGAGACTGGCTCATTGATACTACCTACCTGAGCGTAGTTTTTTCAATTTTCTTTTTTTTTTTTTGTTCCTACATTGTTCACGTTCTCTTTTAGGAAAATCAATGTAAAACTGTACGGGCTGTACGGACTGTATAATTGCTTTTCTTACTTTTAAAAAGTAAAATTTATAACAAAAATTCACTCGACATATTTATTTTTACATTTCCATGACGACGCGATCTACTATTACGCTGTTACGCACAGCAAACACGATTCATTCGCGGCTGACAACAATTTGGCGAAACCCGTACAGTTTTATTCGATTTTTCGCGCTTCGCGAGTCGTATCGCGGGTCGCTCGACGAGACGAGTATAATCATTGTAGAGCCCAATTTACACGCACGCGCATATAGTGAAACGATGATGAAAAAAAAAGAAAGAAAAACAATAACAACGAGAGATCATCGCGTTAGCGTTGCCTGCAATTTTCGTCGACAGGGCGTGTAAGCTTATTACTCAAGCCACCCTCGCGAGCGCCAATCGATCATCAGCGTTGGTCAATGCGCACGCGGACGATCGACCATCGAAAGAAAGAAAGAGAGAGAGAGAGAGAGAGAGAGAGAGAGAGAGAGAGAGACAAAGAGCTATAAATAAGCGAACACAAGAGGACGCGCAGACATCGTAATTAGTCTGAAAAATCGATAGATCATTGCGAGAGTGCATTAAAAATGCATATGATTTGTTTTGTGCCGTCGTTCGACTTCGGCGTTTGCGTCATCATTCGGAACAATGAGAACTTCCACTTTAAATATTGTTGAAGTAACGTTGATATTTATGTTAAATGAAAGTTTAATACAAAAATAATTGGAGAATTATTTATAGATTATATATGAAATGTTACAATTCTGTTGAAAAAAAATCACACTACTAACGCATGTTCTAATGTTCAAGTATACCATACATATAGTCAGTTTAAAATATTATTATAATGTGTTGCATATAGCTATATATAGTGTTTTAGTTCTGCATTCTTCAATTATTTTTTCCAAAGTGGAAGTGTTACCATAAAGAATCATCCAAAATCATCTTGTTGAATTTTCGCTAAAGACGCGAGTGAACGATCAGTTTACAAAGGGAATATTGTAAGCTGTATAGTAATTGTAATATCGGCTCGCCTTGGTTGATAATCAATTAGCGAAGAATGCGTTGAAAAAAGAAGGAAAGAAAAAAAACAAATGAGCTACCGTCGTGATAAACAAAGCGTATAAGAAAACGATATTACCATGATAATAAAAATTATAATGAAAGAAAAAAAGAGGATAAATAATAAATAAATTATTGAATTCGAGGTGCGCGTCGCGAGCGCGCATCGGAACTTGGCTGTGTGCGCTATTATAAGTGAAGAAAACACGTCTCACCATTGCGTTCCATCTCTCACAACATACATGAACCACATACCTGTACACCTACCATTGTACACACCCATCCGCACATGCGCATCCCTTTTCTTTCTTCGACCGCATTCATCGTTGGCGCGATTCGCTCGACACGCGTGTTTGCGATTAACGAGAGCAGGATTTTTTGCCTCTCATGAAAACATATATGCGTAATAGCACGCACTGTCGCATCGCGAGTTTGTTTGTTGTTTACGGATGTTCGACGCGTTCGCTGGCGAGCACGCGAAGGACTCGATCTATCATAGATATATATTTTTCGCGGGTATTTTCTTTCCTTTCACCCATCAATTTGTGTTTCGATAATCATTGAGTTTTTTTTGTCAACGACGTCAAAATTTGACGAAAAGTGTATCGCAAATTATATCTTTTATTTTGGAGTTTTATATAATGTCAATAAACTTATTATTTGTTTACATTTATTTTATTACGGTTTCATTTATTTTCACCCACGATGTTTTTTTTTTCTTTTTTACAATCAACCGTTTTTTTTTTCAAAAAGAACTATAAATGTTGAAAAAGTTTTCGTTTTTTAATCTTATTTAAAAGTTGTTTTTTTGAAGGAGTAATGAAATGTTCCGTAAAATATATCGTATTGAAGTAGAATACAAGAGCAAAAGCGTAAAATACGATCGTATATCGAGAAATCAACTTTACCATGGCACAAGGGTGGTATCGTTTGCCTGTAATTTTTCTACGTGAAACTTTAGAAAAATTTCAGGCTAATCGAGTCGCACTTACGCAAGAATCACACGCATCACCAGATGATTTTCACGGCATCCTATGACTCTTGCAGTGTCATCAAAATTCAGGCGAATTTGAAACAGAGCAAAATGAGTTCTTTCACTCGTCATGTTTCGCGTATTCATATTCTTTGCGCACGACAATTGTGTCCACGAGATTTCGACTTCCGACGCGGATTTTTACAAACTAATGTGCACATAAAACAAACTAACGGAGACAAATCAAAAGTACCTTAAGCGTAGCTACGCGCGAATCGAAAGTTTCTCGAAAGCTCGATAGTCGAAAACTCACGAACGTATAGTCGGAGAGCGAGAAGAAGTTACGCGTGCAATCGTTCGTATTCATACATATACATCTTGAGATCCATCGCATCCTGTTTCGAAAAAAGCCGACGTTCCTATAAGAGAACTTGCGTCTTACTTTGGTCGTCTCCATTCGCGTCTCACACAGGCATACAATAATCAAATATATTATACATATATAATATACGTAAATATCTATAGTTCGAATCTACTACAACAAAGCTCTTACGGCTTTATTTGGTTTTCGAAAACGAAGTGTGACCGCATGGAGACGTCTGTACGGGCAGAAAATTTGAATGAAATATACATAAACGAGATATATGATAGACATGCAAAAGTATATATTGGCACTGATTGTTCGACAATAGGGCGAAGGGGAGAAAGTTGAAGTTTTACAACGAGTAGGACGAATGGCCGAGGGGGTTTCGACAGTACTTACAGAGCTGGACAGAACGTCTCGGTCACCCGTTCTCTTCGCGACATTACTACTTCTTGTTTTTTTTTATCTGTTTCGCGTGCACGCAACGACAAATAACGAAAACAACATCAGTCAACGCGTTTCCATAGTCTCGCTGCATGCGGGAGCTGAACTGTATTCCAGAGTCGCGCGCGACACTCGTCCGTACCCTCTTTTTCCTCCCATTTTTGGTTCTTCTTTTCCCGTTCGAGGTCGGAATATCTTCATCCGCAAGGCCTCATGAATTCATAATTGGCACGATCGCATCTCTCTTACATCGCTGCAAAGCTACTCGAAATTCATGAGACACTATTCATACGACGAAAGTGTTCAATCTAAAAATCGCGGGGTAGTAATTTTAAGGCGCGTTTATTGCGCGCGCGCGCGTTCGCGTATAATCGGGGTATAAAATTATTGATATATATCGGTATAATATAATTAGCGACGAAATTTTGCGCTGTATTAAATTAAGTATTGTATTTACAATTTATAATCAATGGTGCTCGGTTTCTATATGGACGATGGCGTCTTATCAATTACATTATTACGAATTATTATATTAATTGTATTGTGTTAAAAAAAAAAAGAATACGTGACGAATGAGGGTATCATACACATGCAATCATCGTTAATAGTAGACATTAGGTACGATTTATGGAAAATCGTTTTGTGCATGTAGTGTTGTATACGTCGCCGATGGGTCTGGAATATACTTCATATCGGGCAATGACGTTCTTTATCATCACAGATCTTTCACACGCACACATCTATACATATACTTTCGAAAATAAATCACATCACGCACTCGCGGTTCGACATCAATAAAAAAAAAAAAAAAAAAAAACAGACGCACGACGAGGGAGAAGGTTCAAGTGCCTTGGCATATTTGATTGTTTTGCCAGTCTTCATCACAACATTCGCGCGAATCGTAGTACATCTTCGGACTCTATATAAATACCATTCATTTTTCGAACGATGATTTTTTACAGAGTATCGGTTAAGTCTATATAAAATGTAGTACAAACGCGATTTTGAATTATCAAATACTTGAATTCAGACTTATATTTTCGTAAGTCGATAATATATATTCGTATATATAGGCAAGTCGACGAGATGATTTCCCCTTTTTGAATTCCGAAAGCAAAAGAGAAAAACAACACCTCAAAACCTGCAAATCAATGAAATTTGGTTTAGGCAAGCTTGAATGTTCGTCCAGTGATAATTGTTTACTAAAAGAGCGGTCAGAGAGAGAGAGAGAGAGAGAGAGAGAGAGAGAGAGAGAGAGAGAGAGCGCGTACATAGGGGCGCGTATATACTTAGGCGGTAACGACGACGAGCGCGCGTGCGTTCATCTTGGATGAACGGAGGTTTGCGTGTGTGTGATAAATCTCCGAACGACGAGAGGCAAGCATGCATCATTCACGCATACAATAAAAGCATAAAAACGTCGTTGTTGTTAAACGGTAGGATTTAAAACGTAGGCTCTTTTAGAAGCTCTTGAAGTATAATGCATAACGCAGAAGCAGAGTAGATAACAAAAATATAGAAAGAAAGAAAGAAAAAAAAACCGTAAATAAAAACGTGTCGCGGAAATTTGTTGCGAGATGTAAGAGGGAGGGAGAAAACTAACGGCAGAGAGGGGAATGAGAAAAATGATGAAAGAAATACAAGTACCTTGTTGAGTATAAGTAGGTAATTCTATCGCCAAGTCGTTGCGCGCGATTACACTCGCATCATTATTAAGATTAAACGAGAAGTGGAATTATAAATGAATATTTAGTATGAATAATATAAAAAAGAGTCGGCAACACGGAGAAGCGCGCGCGAGAGGCGGGTGCGACGAGCGGCGGATATTGGGGTGAGGCCCGGACGCGTTGACATTAAAATGCTTCGAATCCTTATATAAGCTAGGCTAAAAATAAAAAAATAAAAAAAAATGAAAACTTGTTCGATGACTTTGACATAGTTTAACGGAATTGTTGACAAAAGATGATACTTTATATCGCAGCGGCTCGCGCTATCTCGCTGATAGAGAGAGAGAGAGAGGCAGAGTCAATCCCCCAGAGCTGCAGCACACCCACGCGATCGGCCGTTTCTCCGAGCGTCCCTCCATACCATATATAAATGTATAGACATTCAGACACACTCATACCCACACTCACACACGACTCGCGCAAACACTTTACATGATAAATGATACACGTTAAAGAAGATGAATATATACATTTGTGTAATTATCGACCTCATGCCTCTGTGTGCAAAAAAAAAAAAAAATTATAATACTAAATAGCAAATTCTCGACACTAAAGCACAGTGTGACGTGCGCGTCGAAAGGGATAGTAAGCGATAGAATATATATGCATAAATGCCATCAGTTATATATAGGTTGAAATAGTTGTTTTTTAACGGAGGAAAAAAAGATTGTTTCTGGGAATAAGCCGAAAAAACTATGAGGGCAGAGAAGAGCAGAGTAACGATGAGTTTGAGGAAAGGGCAAAGAATGAAAGAGAGGGAGAGCAAGAGGAAAAAGAGAACAAAAATAATAACTTCCACGAATATTTCTAATAAATGTAAGCAGCTGGCTGCAAACTAATGGAATAATAATACAACCAGATTTTAATTAATTATATAGTCTTTCTTCGCCGGTGGAGTACGATGAAGTATTGTACCATACATTCCTTTGGCTATAACGTAATGTTTAAGAACCCCACGTAAATGAAAAAAACCAAACACACATATACGCATACAGACACAGGATTTTTCTTTTTTTTCGGAGCCGCGATATTTAGAGCGCGCGTGCGCGCCTCCCTCTTTCCTCGCCCTCTAAACATACTCACACACATACATATTACACGCGCGCGCATTCTTTTTCTTCTCTCCGGCCTTTTTTTGCGTCCGCAAAACCACGTCAAGACGTCTCTTTGCCTTGCCTCTTTTCCTCCCGTGCAGTCGTCCCTTCTGGCCGAGTAAAATCCGTACGTCGTTAGCGACGCTGCTCTTCGGTCTTCTGTACATCCCCCTCTTCATTTTCTTTTTGCGCGCATGGTTATTAGACTTGTTTGCGTGTATATACATATATACGGACGAAGTCCGGACGCCCGGCTGTCGCTAGGCCGAACGAATCTCGGGCGGAAGTTTTCACTGAGAATTCGTCGTTCTCTTCTTCTTTTTGTTTTGTTCCATGCGAGTTGTTATTCGTGCAAGATAACGTTTCACTTGTCGCGACGAATGTTTTGTTTCATACTTGTTTTATTGTCATTAATTTCACCTGTTGAATTAGCGTTTCACGCGAATTCGAGTCACTGGGGATTGCAATTTGTTGGACGAAGCTTCTTCCGAGCCAGAGGCACGGTGAAACATTGCTCAGCCGGTTGAAAGTAAGCCAGCCTCTAGTGTAAAAGTAAAATCTCGACGAACGACTAAGAGAGAAAGAAAGAGGAAGACGGAGAGTCATTTTTCACTTGTTCTGAGATTCGGAAAAAGCATTTCTCGTTGTTGTGCCTAGGAAAAGAAGCGGGGGCACGCTAGAGCATATGAGCGAGGCAGCAACATCTGGTGACACACTTTGTTTGTGTCGTGCTCTAAAACGACGTTTTTAAGGGAATCGCATTGCCCGAGATATTTTTTTTTTCTTTGCATACGTACAAAGCACCGTCGCGTGTGAAGTCCATTTATATTGTCGCTACCTGGTAAGCGGACGCTCGTTACTGTTGAACCATTTTTTCCCTTTTTTCGCGCGAGTGCAAAGGAGGCCGCGTATGCGGGGGGCGAACGCGGAGGGAAAAGAAAGGCGAAACGCTAGATATTCCGCGTCTACGTGAATAAGTATGGACCCGCTCGAGTAATAAAAAGGAAGAACTATACGCACACACACATATACACTCACTCACTCACACACTCGTATACACAGGTAGACACGTTAGGGCTGTATAAAGATTAACAAAAAAGAACAAAAAAAACAAAAGAATAATAATGCATCGCACGGCACAAGGCTCTATTTAGGAAGAAAGAGAGAAAGAGAGAGAGAGAGCGAGAGAGCGAGAGAAAGAAAGATAGAGTTTCTATTTATTAGATGGCGCGCGTACGAAAACAAAAAGATATTTAAAAGAGGAATAATAAGAGTAATTAATGAAATAAAAAAAATACTAAGATAAAGTGGAAAAAATCTCTATATTTGTTAGTTTCATCTGCCAAACGCATAACACATTACACTACATTATTATACATCTTAATTCGCATATAGAGAGGGAGAAATGAAAAATTTAACGAAAATATATGATAGAAATGCAGAGCTCGTTTGTTGTAATTATATTATATATATTATACACGAGATGAGGGACGCTATAAATATATATACATTACATCGCTGTTGTTTTTATTTTAATAATTTTTCGTCGGTCATTTAACGACAAGATCAGGAATCGAGATGTGGAATATATTAGATATATTATATAAATATATATGATGAGAGAGAGAGAGAGAGAGAGAGAGAGAGAGAGAGAGAGGGACAAGCAAGTCCAGAGTACCGTTTACTATAATGTAGGCTTTTCTGAGAGCGAGGCAAAAACTGACGTGTTTAACGTGAAGAGAGAAATAGTTGAGAAAAAAAATGATAAATAAGAGTTTATGAGAATGAATTGCACCGATGTAGTAACACGACATTGACGAAAAGAGGGGTAAAAAGTATGAGGAGTTGTGTAAATTATACATTACGGCAACGTTTTAAGGGATAGAAAAATGGAAGTGACGAAAAATGAAAAAAATGAAATAATTTAAGAACGACTCTTTGATATAATTAATTCGACATTCTAACCACATTTATTTGCATCCACAGATTGTTATTCTTTCATCATCCGTTTTATTCCATTTCAATGTTAAATAATTATAAACAAAGCAAAAAATAAACATAATATATTAACTATTTTCATTCATGAGAAATGCATCGTTACCTGTATGACAAGTGATCATAAGAGCATAATAAACAATCGCTCATTAAATGCATTCTGTTGTTTCTTCATTTCACGACCTTGGCCACAAACACCAACAACGTGTCCATCCATCCAGATGCCATCCAAATGCCATATAAAAAAATCCATATATATATTATATAAATAATATAAATATATATTGTTGTATTATCTACTACTACTACTTACTACTACTATCTACTACTACTGCTACTACCACTACTCTTTCCATTAAGTTCGCTGCGCGCCTTTCTTCTATGTCTTCTTCTGTTATTACGATCTTTTTATTTTAACCGGCCTCATCAAGGTGTTTGTACTCTCACACGTATGTACGCATTAATATCAGATCACTCGACGCGTCTCTTGTATATTTGTGTGAAAAACGCGCGAGTCACAAAACGCGCGCGCGCGCGCGCGCGCGAGAGAGAGAGAGAAAGAGAGACAGAGAGAGAGAGAGAGAGAGAGAGAGAGAGACAAAGAGAGAGAGAGAGAGAGAGAGAGAGAGAGAGATATCTCTAAGAACGAAGAAATTACACAGCCTCGCGCGCCGATACATGTGCATAGATGTATTACGAATGCGCTGTGGAAAAGTACCGAGGAATCGTCGTCGATCGCGCCGTCGGTGAGAGAATAGAATTTCTTGTTTTGAATGTTAACCGCACCTTTCCATTATTTTTCAAGCGTGTATACCCTCGTATCTTTTAACGAAGGCTTGTAGATTATTTGAATATCTTTTTTTTTCTTCTGTTAATCTCGTGTAACCATTATAAGGGATTTATCGATGTTCTGTAGTTTTCACATGGTTTGTTTTCAATTTTAGTGCGTTAAGGCGATACGATTGTGGAATTGCTTGGATTTTCAGCAATGTTCGTCAAATCATTCGGAACACAAAGTGTTTGTAAACGTATTCTTTTTTACAGATTATTTTGAAATACTTATTTATTGATGAGAATTGCTATACGTGTTTTTATACGAAGCAGATATATTTTTTTAAGATTTTTAATTTTATAAGATTAAACAAATATAATCGATTCATTGACATAAATTGTTTTGCATCCATTAAATCAAACTTTTATTTTCATCTAAATTTTAATATTATCAATAAAAATACTTGATAGCATTATCATTTTACTTAATATCAAGTATAGACTGCTTCATTAAATTACATATTCTTTAGAATATTTGCACAAGTTTTATGTACAAAAAAGTAATGTATCGCCTTAAAGTAATCAAAATGAATCAAGTATTAATAATTGTTGAGTATATTTAAAGAATGTGGAGATAATTATTAATAATTTTTGAAAGTTGTTTTATCTTATAATTTAGATTACGTTCACACAATATTAATTTGTATCTAGTTGAAATTAATTTACTTTTACAATTAATCACGTAGCTCATCGCGATTATACCGCAGTTATTTTATTTATTTAGCGTTTAGTTATTCAAATTGATTAAATGATTACTCGCTACATAAACATATCATTGTATACTAAATTTCCGTGTATTAAGATATTATTGTTGTACAAATAATATATATTTTTATATATTTTTTTATATATCATTGAATACTTTTAAAATTTTCAGCAGAGTTGCCTTGCCTACCATCTCTTTAAAAAAAAAAAAAAAAACAAATCAATTCATTTTGTAAATATTACATAAATGACACCCATTCGTTCATTAAATTTCTTATTATTCGCTTGGCAAAAGAGATGACTATAAAAAATGGTATAAAAGATTGTTAATGTTACCGTTGGCATTGTTGTACTGTTAAGTGAGAGCATACAAAAAAGACGATCGATTTTTCCTTTCTCTTACAAATCACATTGTCAAGCGTCGGTTTTTGTCGAAATTGGGAGCGCAAACAAAACTGAAATGAAACGAAAAAACAAGCGGCCTATGTCATACTTCATAATTATTGTGCTGCACATCTCGGGTGGCAAACAATTAAACAAAGAGCAAATGCAAATTGTTATTATTATTAATATAACATTGATATTCCCAATTTGGACGAGACTAGGTAATAAGGCGACGAGCATAATGCGTGACAAAATACATTGTGACGATCAAAGAATATTTTAAGTATAAATATTATTAATAAATGTAAGAAATGGAAGAGGAGGAATCCGCATGAATCGAGTATAAAATATTACAAAACATTGTACAGATTATTTAGTTCGTAAGTGTTGATTTCCTTTCCGCTCTTCTCGCGCTGCACTTTAATAACTTCATTCTTCCCTTTTGAAATATAATAAATAAATAAATAATCAATTAATCAAATAAGTATCTCTGACATAAGGATACTAATTGCATGGCTCGATTTATTTATTTTTTTTAGAGTTGTCGAGTGAATATGACATTGAAATTTCATTGAAAGATAAATGATAGATTAACTTCATTGGAGCTGTGAATAAGTTACGAATTTATTCGAGAATGGATTTTAGACGCGAATTTGACGTTTCGCGAGTTGTTGACGCGTACTGTTGTACTATTATTGTAATCGAGCAACAAAGTGAGAGAGAGAAAAAAAAAACATAAGAGATACAAATTAACAAGTTCGTGGTTCGAGCTTGCGTTCCGTCGGTATCCAATTTGACAAATGTTTCACAAAAGGTGCTGTCTTTCGACTAGTCAATATAGTTAAGTGTATGTATTTTTTATAAGGGAGAAAAAAAATACCTTTCAAAATAAAGACATTTATTTAATGAACGTCGAGATGATAATTTTGAAAAAAATAATTACACGAGTTGAACGAAAACGCTGTTCTGCGAGATTTCAAGTGGTTTTCTCAATTGTTTCTTCTCGGCGTTTCAGGTGATTTTTATCAGTGACAATATTTTTATTGTATAAATTCATCGATGAATAATCGAAGATCGAAGAAAATACTGTTCGGTGAGTATTTCTTTTGTGATGCAAATGACGTCGATATATTCTTTTAGAAGAAAGCCTACTTTTTTAAAGTAAAAAAAAATTAATAGAAATCTTGTAAAAAAACAATACGATGTATGATGGCAAATCCTCTAGAGCTCTCATTTTAGAGAGCAATATGTACAATTGTCAAAATAGAAATAATAATTAAAACAGTTTGAATGACTTGGCACTGTAATATGACACAAAATTTATTATTTCCTGTAAGCAATAAACATACACGATCACTTTCACTTACAAAATATTCTAATGCCTATCTATGCTTATAAAACGTACTGCATTTAAACTTGTAAGTATATGTAGCTAAGTAATATTTTTTCTATCATACAGGCTCACTTTTGTTCTTCCTTCCACGTATTCTCACGCATCCTTACAAAAGTATTATGCGGATTATCTTTAGCTACAAAATCTACTTACATTAGGTATCGCTTCAATAATTTGAAGAAATGGCATTTTTCTTTTGCTATATCTTCGCACTCGACAGTCTATGCTTAATTTTTTTGTTTCTCATTAGATACCACAGTTTGGTTCTACAGATTAAAGACGCTTTAGCGCGTCCCAAGGCTGCTACGCAGTTGCTTCGATATAAAACTATTTGAAAAAATAATGTTTTTCTATGTATTATTCTTTTTTCTTTTTATATTAAAAAATATGGAAAGTTGAGCAGCATCAATCTGGAGGTACTTCGAATGAGTAGGCAAATTTTACATCCTACATTAACGTACAAAATATTTTTTATTAGTAAAAAAAATCTTTCATTTGATTTTTCTTCTAAATAATAAGTATAGAATAATGAAGTTTTTCCCAATATGTTTTGTAGTTTGAATATAAAGTTGAATAGAGAAGAACTAGTTTTGTAAAAAAAATGTGTATTCACTATTTGCTTAACAATATTATTGTATGACTCTCCATTACGTAATTTACGACGTCTGCGTAAACACAAGATTGTATGCTGCAATGAACATTTCCCGACTTAAAATAGTATTGATGTATACAGTGACTTTATTTTTTCAAGTTGACTGGTACTAGTTTTCTGAAATAAACAGAAAACATGACGGTATATTTTATACTACAAACTGTAACGTCCCTTGACTAAATTTACTATATTAGCTATAGTATAAAAAATAAAGAATATTTTTACGAAAAATATAAAAGCGAAAAATCGAATAGAAAAACTTTATTTCAGAAATATACACGTTTGTGTGTAAATATCATTGAAAAATTGGACAGCACAGTATAACGTATACTCTATTTTTACTTTGCTATCTGCATAATAGTCTTTCATTCTTCATACTCATTTTAATAGCATAAAAATATTTTTTTCTATCATCAGAAGCAGTTTATTATGGAACAAAAAATATTTTGTACTCTTTGTTATCCAGTGGATATTATGGCATAGTTTTTGAACAGCATATTTCTTTATCGATTATAATTTTGTCTCAAACCGACGTTATTTATTGTTGTAGACAAGAATTTTTATTTTCTTAGTTTTTGTTGTCATTGACAAACCGGTATTCACACAAACACAAAATTAATTTTTTAGTAAAAAAAATATATTTAACCATCAAAAAGTATAAAAACTAAATATTTTAAAAATCTAAATTGTAAAAGGTAAATAACAGAACCTATTTGAAATAGGTTAATAAATTTTATAAAAATTTTCATCGAATTTCAGATTAGAAAAATTAAAAATCAATAAAAAAAAATTGGCCAGCATTTGTATTGACTAATCTAACTTCAAAATACTTTGATAATTATTTGAAGCAAAACTAAATCATCAAAATAAGGAATGCAAAAATAATATATTCATACTACTATTTGACAATCTGTCGTGGTTTTTAAGCGAGGAAAGGTGATCCATAATTTTGTCAAAATATGCCTAATTGTTTGCGTGATGAACATTCTTATAGTTTTAGGTTTTTCGTTTCGAATAAGGACCATAAGCAAAATTGATACAATAATAGTACATTATGTAACAAGCGACTAAAGTCGCAGATTATTCCTGCGGGTGAGTTCACTGCCTGAGCGAGCGTAGCGAAGCGAGGGCAGTGATCACCCAAGGGAATGATCGACTTTAGTCCCGTGTTACATATAGTACTTTACTCCCATCGCCACTGTGGCCACTTCATAGATTTGAAAAGTTATTTTGTATTTATGTGTTATAATTTTATTAGTTTTAACCCAATTCAGCATAAACGTACAAAATTAGACTATATTACTTTATTACCGCTAATTTACGTTATTCCCGCATTATGCGGGAATAAAGTAAAAGAGGGAATCAGACGCCATTTTTGCCCCGCTTTTCAGACTATAAAATGGCCATTATAGTAGAGATGGGAATAAATTAATTTATACATTTTAAATATATACCATATAAAAGCATGATTTATTGCCAGAAAGTTAGCAATAGTTTTTGTAATAAATATTATTTCACTTTTAAAAATTATTTCATTATTATTGAGTCTTCAATAATAAAAAAACATTATTGCACGGATTACTAGAAATTCTAAGTATAAAAACTCGCAGTAGCATAGAAAAATTAGGAGAAAAAAAATTAATTTTTCGTTATATATAATTTCACTCATAGTTCTTAACGTTATTTCGTTTAGGAAAAATGTTCTTATTGTCAGCCGCATGCACCTTTAGTTGTTCGTAAAACCACGACAGAATCGCAGACCACCGCGTTTCCGTTCTTCCAACGTGCTTAGAAGAGAAACAGGGTGGTCTGCCTCGCTTGCTATTTGGTCGCCTCGGGCGGACAGTCGGGCTGATTGTTAGGGTGAGCAGCAGTGAAGGCGGGATGATTCTCCAGATTGCGATCTACTCTTAGGATGGTCGGGAACGGTCGCAGGTCCACGTGAAACCTCCGCGCGTTGAATATCTGCGGCACCAGGCAACAGTCTGCTAGCGTGATATCGTCTCCGACGCAGTACTTCCCAGCGCTCGACGACAGCAATTTTTCCACGGCTACCGCATAGAATGATTATGTATTAGCATTCTTTTATTACTAGATCTTTTTGAATTATCGTATTAATTGTGGTGGCTGGATATTTAATATTTTAACTTACATTCTATAAAAATAAAAGGTTTTTTTTATAGAATGAGATTGTATTTGTTTACAATATTTACTTGAATAGAAAAAACTTCATGATTTCAATTAGTGAAACACTAAAGAATCTTAATTTAATTATGAGTTGCAATATAATAAATTAATTAAATATATATGAAATAAAAGTTTAATATTATTAATTTTTGACTATTATTACTATGAGGAAATATTTGTTTTTAAAATTTTAAAATAGCAAATTTAAATCAATTGTAAATTACTCAAATAATTTTTTTTTTATTAGAAAAAATGATAACATTTTTATAGCAAAGATAGAAAATTGAAAAAAATTAACATAATTTTAATACAGTATTTTAAGTCCTTTTTTACTAAATATAAATATCAAATAAACACTGAAAGCATGAACTAAAATTCATAATTGTAGAAACCTTAATTAATATAATTTTTCTATACATACTTACAAATATTTATTAAGACCACCATGAATTTCTTTTAAAGCTTACTTCTTTTTAACTTAAAATACTTCAAATTAAGGCTGTCTATTTTAAAAGCCTTAAAATTAATTACGCATAGTAGCACTTACCTGTAAAGCCTCGAGTAATCCAGTGCTGTGCCCATTCTTTCTTACGTTCTTCTCCAACATAAATAAGTACAAGCAGATTTTGTAAAGGTTGGATTCCAGCTGCAATTACCTCACAAATTTCTCTGACCCTAGCTCTCTTTATAGGATCTGCTGGCATTAATGGACGATGTGGTCTTGTTTCTTCCAAGTACTGTAAAATATTTAGCTGCAAAATAAATTTTCACATTAGTTTTCTTTCTGTAGTAAATTATTTTTTTTTAACTAATACACAATTCTACATTATTCTTGGTTTTTCTTACACATATTTTAATAGAAACTGGTATTTTCTACACTATAGAAAATACCGTTTGTCTCATAAATATTCATCAAAATTATCATTTTATCTTCATACATGACACCCTCATCACGTTTTTTCCTTATTTCTTTAAAATATCATCCAACAATTTATAGTAAACAGCTTAAAAAAAAGTTAAATTTTTCTTACAGATTCAATTAATGTATGATTATCGATATGGAGTGCCGGGACCTGCTCCATCGGATTGATCTCACGGAACTCATTGCTGTGCTGTTCACCACCATTTTTCACCAGGCTGATAGGTTTTATGTCATAAGGAATCTCTTTGAGATTCAGAGCTGTACAAATAAAAGAAAATATATTTATATATAAGTAAAAGTTATTTTCAATATAAATATATATTTTACAATACATCTACAATCATTTTTTTAATACCCTTACTCACCAATTCTGACTCTCCATGAACAGGAACTTCTCCAGTATGAATAAAGGATTGGCTGTGAAAATGATAAATCATTTATAATTTACAGATTTGAGTATAGATACTCATAAAGACATTTTTTAAATTAAAATATTTTTATTAAAAAATAAATAAATATTATTATATGGAATGATTAAAATTATTGTTATAAATTAATTTTTATAATAACAAGAAGAATTATATTATTAGAAATTTTTAAATTTATAAAATTATTTCACAATGTATCAAATATAAAACACAGATTTTAACTTTAAAGGCAAAATGTGAAAGATAAATATCATCATTTTGTATATTTTTTATTATTTATTTGTAGTTGAAAATATAGAAACATTGATTAATATAATGTAATCGTTAAATGGACATCAATTAAGTAAATTGGAGTAAAATGATACAATGTATGGAAAAGAATATTAGCAATAACAAAAGTAGGCAAAAGGATAAATACTTTGAAAACTATTTTGTAGAAACATTCTTATTATAACTAAGGTACCCAAACTTATTCTTAAAAAACCTGTAAGAGTAAAAATTGTAAAAATATATTAATTACAAAATTAAAATTGAGTTTACCATACTGATAAATGAAATAAAATCAGATAATTTATTAAAATATCTTATCAGTAACGTCATCGTTGCCGTTTCTCAAATTTACGGCACTGCAAACCAGTCTAATGAATTCTAATCAGTGCTTATATTTACACCGAATCAACGCGTTATTCTTACTTCTCGTCCGCCAAGTAAGTAATCCTATTCGATTGAAAAATATTCTAAGGTGAGGCAGACAGGAAAAACCGGAATATAGGTAGGTATACCTACCGGCTGGAATTTCACGAGAAGGACGCGGCGGCGGCGGTGCCGCGCTGCTTCAAACCAGCCGCCTATACCCATCTCCGAAAATCATGTACTCTCCATAATATCCGGCTATATATATGCATAATACATGCATTCGCAACAAAGCTTACGCATTTATTCTGCTCGAGTCAAGTAGAACGAAGACGTAATATACACAATGTTTCTGAATCACATGGACAGCTAAGAAATATACTTTACAAAAGCCGTCCGGCGCATGCAACGCTCACACACTCGCTCGCTCACCTTCCCCATAACGGACATGTTTCCAGCGGCGGCTGCGGCTGGACGACGCTTTTATATCTCTTTCCTCCTCCGGGTGATCCCAAAGCACTTCTGTCTCTCTGCGTCAGGCCGCTCTGGCTTCTCGTAGACGATAAACCTCAGCGCGAAGGCACACAATTGTCGTCCCGTCTTCGTGCGCGCCGCGAGGAGTCTCGCGCACTTCTCCTGTCTTCTCTCCCCTGCCCAGTATTTATTCGATTCACGCTTATACACTTATACATGCACGATGCTGTGCAGCCGGCGAATCTACGAGGACTACGAGCGAGCTGCGCGTGTATACGATGAATGTGTGTGGGTAAGTATAGATGGGAGCATGGGACATTGGGACCCCCCGCTCCGATCCCCGACGAGGCACTACGCACCGATAAGCTGCAAGGATGGGGGAAATGGCACCGGAGTCAACATATTCACGAGCTGCTGACGGTCAGAGTACGGGTTGCACGCTAGGATTTTTATTTCAATAAGGACATTTTCCATATACCTGAAGATTTGAAGAATAGAAACAAAAAATACGCATAATGCTTTATTATACTGTTTGTTAATGACACTTGAGTTTATTTATTTTAAAGGGCAACTTGTCTTTTTACGTAAATGATAAGATCATTATTAAGGGTATATGTATATTGAGCATAGAAAAATATTGCAAAGGGAAAAACTAATGTTAATTAATGTATAGATGACAAGATTATCGAAAAATGTTGAATGATTAAACCAATCTAATCGAATCGGAACACAAACAATTTCTTACAAATAATGCAAGTATGTTAAACATTTTGTAAATGTACGAAACGAAATTATGTATATATACGTACAAAATTACAATGTGTAACGAAAATAGAAATTAAATTTATTTGAAGAACATGTTTTTGAGCTTTTAAGCTCAAATAATTAAATCTTATTAGTCTTATTAAAAAAAAATTGTAATCCACAAAAAATGTTATATAATTTACTTTTAACAGAAATTGTCATATACTAATATAAATAACAGTAATAACTATTTTATTATATAATTGTTGACCGTCATTGACTGTCAATTTACAACTAATCAATCTTGCACAGTAGCAATATATATATATAGTCCTCTACAGTGTACTGTTGTTTTATGCAGCCTACATATAATAGTCACATATTCACATGCGAAAAACTACACTATAAAAAAGTGATGCAAATTATATTATTGATAATTACACATGAATATCCTACAAGATACATTTAATAACAACCATAAATGACAAAAGCTCTAAAACTATTATGGTCTTCTACCTTGTAGATTTTAATTGAGCTTATTTGATTTGATTTTAGACATACAAAATAAAGTTTTGTGCAGAATTAAATATTAGCATCAAAATTATAAATAAAAAATCAAAAAATTGATTTTTTAGAAATAAAATTTGTATACTATAATCGAATTATACATTTTAAACAACCGGGTTCTTTCTGATGTAACTCGCAAACCTGATTCGTTTGTCTAAATAAAAGAATGTGTTCGTAATTGTTTTCTTATTATTATCAGTTTATACCATCACCGTATCAATAAGCTTCTGTTAAAAAAATCAGTGCTTTCAAAGTAAAAAGCGAGTGCTTTCAACCCAGTTCGAAACGTCATTTATAAATTATAATATCAAAATCGAGTTTTCGGGTATGTATAATAATAGGTATTAATAAATTTGTATTTTGTAGAGAAACGCTTGGAGCAGCTTATTGTAACAGACACTGGACGTCTGAATTTTCCCTACAAAATTCAAGGACCTCTCAAGAAATTATAAAAATACTTTGATGAAATCATGAGGGGACTGTGATCTATTCTGCCATTGGAGCTCAGTCAGGCTCAGCGGCTCAGATATAGTAAGGCCCTGGCCACATATGTGAATACGCTTGCGCATGAATGCGTACGGCGCAGCGGGGGAGGTGTTCTAGAAGTGACGGAGTTTGTTTATCGCCATAAGATTTTGTGATACACAGTGGATATATCGGAGTTTTATCGTTGTAGAACAACCCCCCGGAATCATTAGACGGCCTAAGGGAGCTTCTACATCGATGCGGCTGCGTGTGCGCTCGCCGTGTATAAGGTATACCTATATGTAGCGCGCACGCATATATAGGTATACCTTATACACGGCGTGCGCACACACAGCCGCATCAATGTAGAATCTCCCTAAGCGAAACTCGCTAGTGCCAACTGTAGAGAAAAGTCAGCATGACTTCGTGAACCCTTTCAACAATAGAAGTTCCTCACGAAACCATAGTGACTTTCTTGTAAAGTTGGCGTTACAAAGTTTTTCTAGTAACTCCACTGCGCGTACGCAAGCGTATTCACATATGTGGCCAGGGCCTAAGGGAGTCTCTACAACCTTGCGCGTGCGTGTGCGCTCGCCGTGTATAAGGTATACCTATATATAGGAGAGCGCTATATATAAGTATACCTTATACACGCGAGCGCACACGCACGCGCAAGGTTGTAGAGACTCCCTAATGCCCTATAGACACATGCGCGTTTGCTCGCGTTTGGCTGCGGTGCGGTCAGCCGCGGTCGGCCGCGGTTAGACATAACCAAGCAAGCGTTACTCCGATCTACCGCGCTTCGTGTGCGTAGGTCTGTTCCTCGGTAGTACTAGTTATTGCACTGACATTGCCGCTGTTGGCAACAGCGAAAATCACTAGTTTCTTCCTTAACATCAGACGTGGTCGTACGCAGACGTACGCGATCGTACGCGGTTATGTGATTAGGGCAGAAGCGGACTCAGCGGACGTGCACGCCTACGACGACCAATGAGAGAAGCGAGTGCGTGCGCTCTTACCGCGGCTGACCGCGGCCGACCGCGGCCACCCGCAGCCACCCGCAGCCACCCGCAGCCACCCGCAGCCAAATGCGAGCAAACGCGCTTATGTGTCTAGGGCCTAAAGGACGCCGTCGACTTTTCTCTTTGCCCCTTTGGTGCGACGCCGACGAAGACCTCATAATCACGTCTTTCAGGTTTGTCCTCACTTTGACGCCCAGCGCTCCGTTCTTTTTCGTTCCCTTGCCAAACTGAAATTTTTCCCTTCACCATATCTGCCTTTCTATACTCCTCCCGTAGCGATATTATGAATATCTTTCTACGTTTCCTGCAAGACCCACCTATACGTGATCTCTTTATCTGATCTACAGTCTACTCTATACTCGCCTCTCTGTCTTACTCTCTTCCTGTCAACTCTTCTCTCTCTCCTCTCATCTAACTTCCCGATTTTACTTCTTCCTGGGTCCTTCCTCCAGGCAGAGATTCCTTTCGACTGACCTGAGGGATCTGGGAAAAGTCTCCTTTTCCTCTCTTTTTTCTTTATATTACAGGTCGGAAGCGTTCCAGTCTTGACGGTATCTCAGAACTACTTAAACTCTTTTTGAATCACC
Organism: Torymus aiolomorphi; assembly: GCA_036365515.1. Lineage (NCBI taxonomy): Eukaryota > Metazoa > Arthropoda > Insecta > Hymenoptera > Torymidae > Torymus > Torymus aiolomorphi. The sequence continues at coordinate 139,395,395 of CM070877.1, forward strand.
CGCCCTGCTTACTACATTGCCAACCGTAAAACCGTTCCACCGTTGACCGTTCGCGTTGATGACCAATGGCCATACAGACAGCTGGCGCCACTAAACACAAATAGAATAGGGAGAATGTACATAAGTGCTGCGCTACGCTGAGCTACGCTGCGCTGCGCTACGCTGTCGCATTGATTACTTGTAGACCTCGTCGCTGACTGGCTAATATTTAAATGTTAGCCAATCAGCGACGTTGTCTACAAGTAATCAATGCGACAGCGTAGCGCAGCGCTTATGTACATTCTCCCATAGGTAAAACAAGCTGCAAGAGTCGCAACTGCAAGACCAGCAAGACGCAAGAGCATTCTTAACCAAATTTATGTTGCTAGTAATGTTGCTAGTATAGTTTATTAGAACTTTACTAGTTGTAAATAGTTGTAAATAGATAATTCACGATTAATTTGTCTAGTTTGCGATCCTTTTTATTAACTACATAAGTAAGTTTAAAAGAAATTAAACGTATTTTAGTTTTTACAATAAAAATTGTTACAAGTTATGCTATTAAAAAATAATACTCTTTTACTAAACATCTGAGTAAAACAAATGTATTAATATCAAAACTTAAGGGAAAGCCTTACCTAACTGCAGATTTCTGCACTTGATTTTTTAAATTTCTCAACCAATTTTCATATTATCAAAATTATTGAAGCATACGCACAATCTATATAATTCAAAGAATGTGCATCAGCTTCAATGTAAACAAAAATATGTAAATTGAGATAGATATTTGAAAGATCAATAAATGTCGGCAGGCATGTACAGACTATAAAGTAAGGCATCCCCTTAATAAAATATGTATTAAATATGTATTAATATTAAACTTACATAATGTCTTAAATTAATGCAAAATATTTACTAACATTCAACAATTTACTTTATATTTTAGAAACAATATGTTCGAACGATTGAGACAATTTTTCCGCAGTCGAATGCCTGGTATGACTCCTGAAATTGCAGCAGTACAGAAATATAGATTATCTATGTTTTATGCCTTTATAACGTGGAATGCATTTGGCCTCATGATCTATATATTTATGAAGGAAAAATTTCCAAAGATGAATGAAAGTACAGTATCAAAAATCAATTCTTGTGTTTACAGAAGATTCTCTAATATATTACACTAAACTATTTTTGTAGGTGTTGATTATGCTAAGCTATTAGGAGTTAAAAATGCTACTGTTATAAGATATGAAGGTTTTTCAAAAACTGACAAGTATGAAATTAAATTAGAGGACTCTGAACTTGAAAAATTTCATGACAAATATAAAGAAGATTCAGTAAATCAAGAACAAGATGGTGAAGAAAAGAAGATAATTGAGTATAAAAAATAGACTGTTTAATAGCAATAATTATTTCCTTTATCATTATTTAAAATTTTACACAATAAAAATGTTATTGTAAAATATATTTAACAATAATCTATAAAAAAAATAGATTTCATAAATTTCATTTATATTTGAGAATAGTATATCAGTCAGCTTTAAAACATTTCGGTACCAATTGCTCTTGCATTTGATTCATTAGATTCATCGTTCATTTCCTTTGACCTTTGTTCTATTTCATAACGAAGAGCATTTCTGGAAAAGCACATAAGAAATGTAACGTTATTGAATTTTGTTGTTTTTTTTTACTCTAATCATAAATTGAAATCTCACCTATATTTTTCATATCGCATAACTATTTCTCTGACTTCTTGTGTAAACAGTCTTATTAACATTGCATTAAAACAGTCAAGTTCTGGTAGACGGAACAGTTCCCACCTTAATTTGCGATCTAGGTCTACAGAAGCTCGACTATAAACATATAACCAATGAGGTATTTCCTCGTTGATATATGGATTAGCTGGTACTAAGACACTGTGTGAATGAAAGTTTGTATGTTGTGGAGGAGGTACAACTCTTACAGCTTGCATTTCTGAAGGATAGCATGGGTGTTGATACTGAGCTTGTCTTGTTATGTGACTGAAAAAATAAAATTATTTACATTATTCAAGGAAAGTACAAGAGAAACTTAAAATGAAAATAAAAAAATTAAGAAAAATATATGAAAATTATAATTGTATTAACTACTTCAGTTCGGTTTATTTAGCATAATATTATTTTTCTTTCCTTTTATAAATAGTTTTTCTGAAAATACATTTTATAAAAACCAGATAAATCTATTAAACAAATTAAAAAAATTTAGTTACTAACTTTACATAGTATACTCCGTATTCTTGAGAATCAATTCTTTCCCATCCAGTTGGTAATCCTTCTTTTTCTAAAGGATGAGACCAATGAGTTGTCCTAGTATTATGATCTACATAATACTTTCTACCTCGCAGTGTGAAATAAACTGACCAACCAAGTGGTAGAGGCAATTCTTCTGACTGTTGTTCATTCCTTGAACTGGATCTTTCTGATACTGTATGACTATATCTAATAATAAGTAACATTTTAATGAAGTATTATTTAAACTTTGACTCTATTAATGTTTAACGTATATGGTTTTTAAATAATTTTATATAATAAGTGTTATAATTGACTTATTTAATTAAGAAATAATAAAAAAATGTCTCAATAAAAAATGTCAACATTACCACCAAAATACTATTAGATAAATGCTAACTTTCTGTTATTTTAATAAGGTACTTAGAAATATTTACTTCTTATGGATCGTACCCCACATAGCACGTTACGTTTTGGAAACGTTTTTGAAACGTTTCTTTAGGAACCTAGAAACGTTTTCCTAAAAATATAGAAACGTAACAGAAACGTTTCAGAAACGTAAAAATGTCCTAAATCTGAAAAAATTTTGATAAAAATCGTAAACGTGTTTAAATCGTCTCAGAAACGTTTCTGAAACAGAACTCAAACGTTTGTACATAATCGATTCGACTCTGAAACGTACATAATCGATTCGACAAAAAACTTACTGGACAGTTATTCACGTTCCAAATTCGTTTCAGCGACGTTTCTGATTGAGCCGGAAACGTTTCTATTCCATTTCAGAAGTGCAAGGTTAAATTGTAAGAACGTCTTAGAAACGTTTGTGAACCATATACAAAACATTAAGATTGTAAAGTATTCGATATCCGACCCGCCGATAGATGGCGTAGTTCAGTCCATAAAAGAAAAGACATTTCCAGGATATGTAAGGAACGTCTACTCTAGCAAAGCGTACCGAATACTGTTTGAAGTAATATCAGTGTTAATAACTGACAATGTAAATTATTTTAATTTCGTTGTAGAAACATTTCTCAAACGTTTCGTGCTATGTTTTAGAAACGTTTCAGAAACTTTTTTGAAACTTTTCTGAAACGTTTCCATTTAGTTTTGGAAACATTTTTAGACGAATCTGGAACGTGAATAATTGTCCAGTAAGTTTTTTGTCGAATTGATTATGTACGTTTCAGAGACGTTTCCAAAACTTTGTACAAACGTTTGAGTTCTGTTTCAGAAACGTTTCTGAGACGATTTAAACACGTTTACGATTTTTATCAAAATTTTTTCAGATTTAGGACATTTCTACGTTTCTGAAACGTTTCTGTTACGTTTCTATATTTTTAGGGAAACGTTTCTAGGTTCCTAAAGAAACGTTTAAAAAACGTTTCCAAAACGTAACGTGCTATGTGGGACATGGTAAAGGAACACAAATCATTGTATATACAGGTACGTGGTTGTCATTCAGGCTTTTTCTACAAAGACTTATACTTGCCATGGGAGCATGCTTCCATTTCTTGATGTATTACTTTCAGATATAGGAAAGTATCTATAAATGAAAAAACGTATGTGAGGCGTTTCGCCTCATGAGTTCTCCCAGGCCGGTAAGCGCGGGCGTCTAAACCTCACCTTTTGAGCGGCATCAAAATATGCCTATCGGAAAACTTCGCATACGTTTTCGACGTATTGTTTCGTCAGCTTTCTCGTGGTGACATTTGTTTTTGATAATTTTGACGTTTTGATCTTCAAAAAAACGTAACATGTTATATCTCGAAATTACCAAAAAAGTCTTTTCTGGAAAATAGCTATTTCGACGTAAAAAAAAAACTGATCTTTCGATCTAGACTGTTAAAAAAAAAATATATTAACTAGGGGGACTACGCTTCCCTGCGAGCTATCGCGCGCCAACCCTACGCTGTCTATATAAAAACTTCGTTTTTACATATAAGGTACGACCGCTACTATTCAGGAGAACCTTATATCTTAGACATTGCAAAAACTGTTACTTTTCAAATACTAATTCGTTAATATATTATAGGATTTTGACCAAAACTAACGAATTCATGAAAAATGATTTGTTTTTTATAATGGCAAAAAATCGACTATTATGATTGTATTTAAGCGTTTTTAATCGTTCTCTTAGGTTTTGCTTACTAGAAATTGTTTTACGCAAAAATGTTCATCACAAAAGAGTTTTGTCTGTTCAGATCTACAACATTTCTATGCAATATTTGTGTGTAAAATTAAATCCTATTAAATGATAAGCGAAAATCGACTATTTATAAAATGTATTTACGAGTTACAAAATCGTTTTTATAAGTTTAGTTTGTGAGGAACTGATTGTACATGGAAATGTTAAATGAAAAAAAGTTTTGTTTTAATGTTATCTATATAACTTTTGCATTTAACATTTTTGTATAAAATCAAATTCTGATAAGTTATAACCGAAAATCGACCATTTTAGGTTCATTTGGATGTTAAAAATCGTTTTTATGAGTCTAACTCGTCAGGAATTGATTGTACAAAAAAATGTTCAATAGGAAAAAGTTTTGTTTTAATATTATCTACAACTTTTACATTTAACATTTTTGTGTAAAATCAAATCCTGTCAAGTAACGAGGAAAAATCAACTATTTGGTCGATTATATCACTATTGCATTTACAAATATTTTTCGTAGAAAAAGATGTTCAATGTAAAAAAGACGTGTTTTAATTAGTTTTAGCAGAAGCATGTGTGAGATTTATACTGAAAATGAATTTTCGATGCATTACACTTAAAAATCAATTTTTTCAAAATTTTATTTGTGCTCGCATTTCTATATTTTTGAATGGATCTTTCCCAAAATAGGACCATCACCTAAGTATGACTATACAAAGGTGTAATATCATTTGTGATCAGATTCGATAAATGTTTCGATATGATAATGTGTACAGAAAGTTTCGTACATACGTACAGACATACATCATGGGGAACACTTAAAATAAGTGGAAAACAGTTTTTATATAATTAATTATTGATTTTTGAGGTGTTACAATTTTCGCTCTAGTGAAAATACATAACGCTCTCCCGAGAAGCAGTAGTGCCTAAAAAGGTACTTTTCGAGGTATAACACATTTTATGTTATTTCAATGTCAAAACGTGAAAATTATCAAAAACAAATATCAGCACCAGAAAGCTGACGAAAAAAAGTCGAAAACATATCTTTAAGAAAAAAAAAACGAATTAAATCAAAATAAAAATAAAAACATTAATTTTTTCATTTAATGAGCACATTACTTATGTTGTTAATAAGGCTACACGCTCATTGGGTTTTTTGTACCGCTCATCCCGCGAATTTTCTAAACCGAAATCTATGATAGCACTCTACTATGCTAATGTGAGATCACTGATGATTTATGCCTCTATAATATGGTCACCCTACCATGCCTACAAAACGAAAAAACTAGAGACTATTCACCATAAATTTTTGCGCATGCTTTCTTAGACAGATACACCATTACATCGTTTCTGTCATGATTATTCGCGAATTGCTAAAACTTTCAATATATGTTCTGTAATGTCGTTTCACCGTTACTAGGAAGCATTATTTCTGTTCAAACTGATTAGGGGTAATATTGCCTCGAAGCATCTTTTATAGTTAGTCAACATCGATGTACCACCAAGGCCATTAAGGATGATTTCTAAACCGCTTGCGACTAAGATCATTAATAATGATCTTGATTTTCCATCTCCTATCACGCGTTCGTCATTATCAATAAATGAGATCTATATAATGAAGCCGATATATTTTCCAGTTCCTTCTTTAGTTTTAAGAACCACGCGAGGAATTTTTTTTTTCCAATATACTTAATATATTATTTTAATTTCTTAATGTTCTATTTTTGCTACTATTTTGCCAATGCATCAGTCAGTGCTATACCTATTATTATTTTTATAACAGATTGTAATGGATCATTGATTCATATATTTCAATAAATAAAAAAAAAATAAATAAACAAATAAAATAATATTCAGAACATATTTAAAATCACAAAGATCATATCGACGCCCCCTACGAAAAGTAGCACGATTCAGATCTCGAGGAAGACTATAATAGTTTCAGTGTTTGTAGCGAAGAGCTGGATTATAGCTAAGACTAACACGTTCCAATGTTTACAACAAAAACTTGTGCGTTAGCGTTAGCGCGTTAGTTTTTATCACAATCTTGCGGATTGTGTTAGTTTTCATCGCAAAGTCGTAAATCGTGCTACTTTCGTTGTAATTTCGCTAATAATGATTGTATTCGATGCAAATTTGTGAATAATACTAGTTTCGTTGTCCTTCGTGGGGAAGCACTTTTCGCAAACTACGACGCAAACTAGCATTATTTACAAGTTTGCATTAGTCGCAAGCCTGACAAAATGTACTAGTCTTGCCCGTATCGTCGCTTAAAAAGGCGTTATTTCGGAGGCCGATTGGAAAAGGCGTTATTTCGGAAGCCGGTTTAAAAAGACCTTATCTCGGAAACCGGTTCAAAAAGGCGTTATCTTGCGTGATGATGTTTTTCGTTTCTATTTATATTGACAACCGATGGTGAATTAAACCACTAGTAAAGTAACAAAAAATAAAAGGCGATTCATTGTTCTAAAGCTCTAGAAGGTGTACAAATTAAATGGTCAGTCATTTTTTAAGGTAAGGAAAAAAATAGTACATAGAAGGGAAGAACATTTCACGCGAGATAACACCTTTTTGAACCGGCTTCCGAGATAACGTCTTTTTCAACCAGCCTCCGAGATAATGCCTCTTTCAACCGGATCCTGGGGTAATGCCATTTTATGTGCAAGCGGCGTTATAGTTTTCTTCGTGAATGGAGAAACGTGCTAGTTTTCGTCGCAAAGTCAGTCGTGGCTACTTTCACAGGAGACGTCGATATAGTGCCGTACTACTAAATTTTTTTTTTAACATCTAGACAGTTTTAAAGACTTGATACTTTTAGTTTGTTTCTTTGATAGATATTGGTAAAATTTAAGAAACGAAAATATCATGCTGCATAATAATGCAACAATAATTGTCTTAAACATTCTCTAAACATCATTTGATCAGTGAAAATGTTTTTAATTTTAGAATTTGTTCAATAGTCTACACTTTCTCAATTGCATCCTTTTCTATGTTCGATTACTTACCCTATTACAGTTAATTTTGAAATAAATTGTATGAAATTTAAGTTATACAGAATATTTGTATATAACCTGACATTTAAAAGTCAAAATATGTAATATTTTTTTAAAGAACCTTATTTACATAAGGTATTTAAGAATTATAAATATTCTGTTATTGATTTTAAAATGTAATGGTCTCGACTAAATTATTAATAATTTATTTTACCCAGTATTTTGCCTATATTGTGACTGAGGATTGTAATCATCATATCCATTGTCAATGTCATAAGAATAAGGCAACTGTGGTGTCTGTTGATCCCTGTCTAAGTGGTATTCTGAACCAGCATAATGATTAACATATGTATGAGACATAGCAGGAGACAAACTAGGATGATACAATGGGGTTGCTGTACGTGAAGGCATTCCATCAATTGAACTGGAATTAGTTGATAAACTGGCAAATCTGAAATAAATATTGAAATTTAAAAAAAGTATATCAATAAAATTAAAGAAAACAATATAAGTAACTAACATGATCTCTGTTGATATGTAAATAACTTGAGTACTTAATTATTGATATTAAATTAAAAAATAATAATTTATTTGCCTAGAAAATGCAACTGTATATTCCCTTTTTATATGAAAAAGTGTTCTAATGGTAATTAAAAATGCTGTTGAAAATTTTTTTTTTTAATTAACAGATTCAGTACTGACAATGTATAAGCTTTTCTACTCCCCCAATCTACGCAATAAACTTGTTAATGATAAAGCATTATTAAAAATATGAAATATTATTTTAAATCATGGAATAAGTATCCTATTGAATTTAACCTTTAGAGGACGGGATGGCCCCTATACGGGCCATGCCCATGATCGACCCTTTACATGTGTTAGTTTTGAGATGTGAGACATCACAAAAACTCGATTTCTATAGAAAAGTGAGAGAAAACAGTAAACCCAAATCCCCGTCCTCTAAAGGTTAATAACTCTTAAAATCCTACAGAATAAGAAAATAATGATTTTAAATAGTTTTATTAAACTGTCGAACCGTTCGATGTCATAAAGTACAGAAAAACGCATAAGAGCATTGAGTCGTATTTGACTCATGATGGCCTGGCGGAAAGAAAATCATAAGTTATTTTTGGATCATGCCGTAGCGAACTTGTTAAATAAAGAGATATACAAACTTTTAGTAAAAAAGTTTTAATTTTCTTTTTCAAGTTTTTACCTGTACTTTTTTATGATATAATTATTAATGATTATATAACTTACATGGCATAATGGTAATTAAGATATAACAAAATTTATATATATCATACCTTTGTGCCAAATCAGGAACTGAGCTATTTGCTGTATATTTTCCTTCATGACTACCTAAGCCAACAGTACTTAACGTAGATTTTGTATTACCAAATTTTTGAACTGTTGTTGGTTGCTGGGAATTAGGAGGCATTGATGATGACATTCGTGGTTGATTTAATCTACGTCCCCTTCCATTAGGTTCTGTGGTCCAAACATTAATAACTAAAAATTTACAAAACTCAAATGAACTGCAAGTTTGAATTATCTTATGAATATAAATAAATAAATGTTTAACAAAAAAATTGACCAAAAAATGTTATGCTCATAAAAATCAAAGATGATAATACAACACAAATAGTAACACTCCAAATCAAAATCCAGTTCGGGTAAGAGTACAGCAATACTTTAATACACTCTCGCTGCTCAGTTATGAAAATGCACTGTCCAACTTTCACAAGACGACAAACCAAGCGTAAACAGAAGCAAAACAGCACGTTGTAAAACTCACTGGGCATCTCCGGAGGGGTATCCTTCTTCACGTACTTTCCAACTACGCCCTCCTTGATCGTCCTTAGGTCTTTGTTCTTGCGGGAGAGCATCTTGCTAATGTCAGGAACCTCGGTGCGCGCAGGCACGAGTTAACACAATAAGCCTTCAAGAGAAATAGAGATAGAGCGCGAGAACTGCGCGGCTATGGGGCTATCCCGTGATCGGTAACGCCGCGGGTTCTCGTTGCTGGATAGACACTTCCGGACGACTCCGCATGTTTTCGGAGGCCGTGCGGCAGAAAAACGCGCCGAAAAACGCTATTTACCACTAGGTATTTATATCCATTTGTCAGCTCTGTTTTGCTCTTGCCTCAGTGCCTCGGCGCGACTTTCTAGCGTGTGCGTGCTGCGTGCGTCGCTGCCTGCAGCTGTTGCTGCTGCTACTGCCTATAATATGCTTGCTGCTGGGCCCTTTCTACATATGTGTGTTCTGTCTGTTCTAGACAACTTCTCTCTATGTCTGTCTCTGTCTTACATAAACGGAACAGATCTATCTGTCTTTGTCGGGAACACACAGAACACACAGAACACACATATGTAGAAAGGCCCCTGGGCCCTTTCTACATATGTGTGTTCTGTCTGTTCTAGACAACTTCTCTCTATGTCTGTCTCCGTCTTACATAAACGGAACAGTCTATCTGTCTTTGTCGGGAACACACAGAACACACAGAACACACATATGTAGAAAGGCCCCTGTTAATCACGAAAAGGTGCGATTTCATATGTAAGCGTATGTTGTCGCTTTGCCGCCATTGCGCGCGTCTTTTAAATTACCTTCACTAATCACTATGGGTTTGGGTTTGGGTTTGGGTTAGCCATAAGGGTTCGGACACTTAAAAAGGAATAGATAAAAAGAACATTAAAATGATAATATCAATCGGGCGTAAAGAAAAGGACGCATATAATAGGCATATCCATAGAATTTTTAACTTTTGATTAAATAAAAAATAAAAAAATATTTTGAAGGCACACCTTTGAAAATATGTTTTTCAGGTGTGACCAATAAACAAAAAGTGTTTTTTATGAACTCTTTTTGATTACTATAAAGTATTTTATTTTTAAGAAAGTACTCTTAAAGAATTATTTGACTCTAAGTCTATGTTGGCGAAACTACGTGCTGTGTCGTGTAGGTATGCGTCGCCTCTCGCCGGATTACGTTTTTTTTTCTTCCATATTAATAGGTGTTCGGCCAGGTCCTCCCCGTGGCCCGGACTACGTTCGAACCACGGTCGTATACGTTCGAACAGGAGGAAGGGAGAATCCACTCCACACAATCACCCTACCCCTACCTCCGTATATACCCGTCCCCGTCGGATTTTCTTGCAGGGTTCACCATCTTGACTACTATATGCTCATCGGCGAGTTTGGTAATAATCCGCTTCTCTCGTTCACTATATCGAACTTGCCGATGAGCATATAGTAGTCAAGATGGACTCTACAAGAAGATCAGCCGTGGTACGGGTACGGGGTAAGGGGTAGGGTGGATCATGTGGATCTCCCGAAGAAACAGGCGACGGCGGTGTGGATGACGATAGATGAAGCCTCGACTTTTTGTGATTATAATTGTGAAACGGTGTAGATATACGTTTCTACTTTTTTTCTATTAGTATTCAATTAATGTTATTTAAGTCAATGGATTGGCATCAGTTTTTAATAAAGTATCTCTCGATACAATTATGATTCTATCGTTAATAATCTTGTATTCTATTTTCCATGGTTTAAAATATTAGACTCGAAATAAGTATATATTCGAAAATTCGAATCATTGCAATAGTTCGAAAATATATAAGTAAATCTTTTTGCGCGCATGCGCACATTATCGCCATATGTTCTCTATATACTACAAAATACTACCTCTACCAAAGAAGATAGACTATCTTCTTTGCCTCTACTCTCTTCCATTACGTAACTAATCACTCACATAACCTGTTTTCCAACTGTGAGCCAGATTAATACAACAAAAGTTAGTATTTTTTGTTGATTAAAAAATCAAATTTATTGATTAGTGAATGTTTGCTGTATTGTAATTAATTATTCGTCATATTTTCTACTTATCTTAATTAAATGCATTTTAGTGTCATCTTTACAATACATTTTGATTAGAACTTTTTTCTAGTAAAATTTCATATAATTATACACTATTTGAAAATCACTAAGCTATTTATAAAATCAAATGCTGTAATACTTGTAATAAATATAAGTATACTAAAGACTACAGGATTCAACCATTTCTTCTTGAAGAATCAGTTTTACTTTAATTATTATTTCAATAATTTTAGTGGGTGATGAAAGCGGTGTTGCCAACAAATATGGGTGCTCCGAAAGTGCAGGAGTCAGAGTTGTGGGAATTGCTGGTCGAATGGCCTCAGAAAGAGAACGTATGATTGGTATGACAGATGTAGAACGTGCTTGGCGAGCTCAATATTTAAAAGATCAAATTTTACATGGTGAACCCATAGTACCAAAGGATTATTACAAAGAAAGATATAATCCTATCAGAAGATTTTATAGAGCACCTTTGGATAAACTACAATCTGCTCTAACCTCTGTAATGGTGAGTCTAACCAGGAGAGTGCACTACATTTGGGTCTTGAAATTGTTTGCAGTTGAGGGGAGCACTTCCTTTCACCATAAAAAGATCAAATCTAAAGCCGTAGGGTCAATGCTCAAGGGTTTTTTTGTAGTTGAGCCTGATAGTCTAAAAATTTAATAATATTAATAAGTACATGCAACTGCAAGGTTTAGGGTATATCCCTTACTTTAGTTGTTAATAATTAAGCACATATAATTTATATATATATATATATTTTTTAGCATGTCTTACAGTAATTCACTTTTGCTGGTTATCATCAAACATTAGTATTTTTTTAATTGAGCCGAATCTGTGAAAAGCTTGCAAAAATCATAAGTTACATGGATTAAACTCTAAAGATACACTCATTCTATTATATACATGATTAATGCTTAATTATTAAAAATTATATAATTATAAATTCTTGATAATTAAGCATGTATAAAACAAAAGGGGTGTATTTTTAGCCTTCTAGTGTTCTAGCCTTTTTTAATGATAAATCTATTTTATTTTCTGTTTTGTCATAAATGAAAGTAATTAAATAATTCTAAATTATACTAGAAAATGTGTGTTATAATTATAAATTCTTGATAATTAAGCATTAATCACGTATTTATACATGATTAATTTTTTTATTTATTAATTAATTTATTAATTAATTTATTAATCTTTTATTTTAATAAACGGGGTGTATTTTTAGCGTTTAATCCATGTAACTCATGATTTTTGCAAGGTTTTCACAGTATTCAGCTCAATTAAAAAATATTACTATTTGATGATAACCAGCAAGAGCGAATTACTGTAAGATATGCTACACACACACACACACACACACACACACACACACACACACACACACACACACACACACACACACACACACACACACACACACACACACACACACACACACACACACACACACACACACACGACACACCACACACACACATACACACACACACACACACACACACACACACACACACACACACACACACAAACATACACACACACACATACACACACCATGCACGCGCGCGCGCGTGCTGTGTGCTTAATTATTAACAGCTGAAGTAAGGGATATCTTTCTACATTGGACAGATACTTGCCTTCGGAGCGCTCCCGCGCTCCTTGACACTCTGAATCTTGTAGTTGCATATACTTATTAACAGGTTCACTACTGACAATGTATAAGCTTTTTCTACTCCTCCAGCCTATGCAATAAACTTGTTAATGATAATGCATACATCAATGTAAGTGTGAAATATTATTTTAAATCATGGGATCAGTATCCTATTGAATATAATAACTCTTATAATCCTACAGAATAAGAAAATCAAGATTTTAAATAGTTTTTTCTCCACACGGCGCGTAAAGTGCGTACTGTACGCCCTGCGGGCGAAAAACAGCCTACGCATTTTACGCTCCTCGTGGAGAAAAATAGTATATGCACCACGGGAGTAAGTAAAGAATCCCTGAGATCGCATGTTTGTCACCCTCGCCTTCGGCTCGGGTGACAATTTACATGCTGCGACATTCTTTACTTTTACTCCCTAGGTGCATAATCTACTATATTGAACTGTCGAACCGTTGGATGTCATAAAGTACGGAAAAACGCATAAGCGTCATGAGTCATCTCTGACACATAGCCTGGCGAAAAGAATATCACGAGTCATTTTTGGATCATGCCGTAGTGAACCTGTTAATATTATTAAATTTTTTAGACTATCTGGCTCAACTACAAAAAAAACCCTTGAGTGTTAGACCCTAGGGCTTTAGATTTGATCTTTTTATGGTGAAAGGAAGTGCTCCGCTCAACTACAATCAATTTCAAGACTTGAAGGTAGTACATTCTACTGGTAAGTTATATTAATATCAGAACTTATTTTATGTTAGTTTTACATGAACATGGAAATAATATAGTTTATAGTATTTGTTGTTATGTATTTTTTATACTTGTTTTGTTCCTAATTTGTCTTGTGATACTTATAATTTATATTAGCAACAGTATTAATATCTCTAAAATTTTATTGTAGATAATATAGATATTACAGATATATTTAAAAAAATATTTTATTTGCAAATAATGATTTCTTTTTGGCCATTGTAGAATCCAAATAAGGCAGAAATAATAAGACATTTAATAGGAAAATTTGGATTCATTATAGCAACTGTGTATGGTGCACATTATTATATTAAATATAACAAAGGTGTAAGTATAAAAGCATTTTTTATCTTAATTAGTAATAAACAATTATTGTACTTCATTTTCATAAAACTAGGATTGGACCCGTAAAGGAGGATGGAGAATAACTCCTAATAGGCCAGCATCATATCCTGGAGACCCTGGATTTCCCCATATTAAAGATACCAAACCACATGAATATGCCACTTTTGGATTTGAAAAATCGCCTATATAAAAATTTTCATTTAAATCATGTATACATAGTGTAATAGTTAAAATTACAATAAAAATGTTACATTTACTTATTATAAATAACATAATAAAAAACCTTACATTGTATATTATGTACATAATACAAATATATTATTTTATTAATTTCTTTCAGGTAGTTCATCCCCGAAATATGGCCTTCCAAAAAGTTTTTTACATGATAGTTTGCTTCAACATAAAATACAATCACAGTATTCAAAAGTGGAAAGATTTTTCTAAATCTTTATAAAACAAAATTTTTCATTATCCATCCGATTTTTATGTTCAAGGTATTATTTTATTCCTTAAGCGTGCACGTATAAATTTGATGATCAAAATTATCGAAGAATTGTGTGTAAATTTAGACCTAAGTGTTTTAGTCCAGACGCTGGGTACAGTACCGTATGCAATAAACATTCCCCGGGTAAAAATGGATGTTCCTTACGTATTTTGGCTCGCAGAATCCGAATCTGGAGGTTTTTTTTTTTGTAAAAGTGGTACAACATTGTTTAAACAACGATTGTTTAAACAAATGATAAAAAATGGTTTTTTGCCATCGCGTATTTTTTTCTGAAAATTTGCGGTATTTTGAGAAGAAAAGGTCCTTAGGTCCACCTCCGAAAAATGCAAATTGAAAAATTTATGATTTTTTGTTGAAAAAGATTCAATTTTTCCATTTTTTAACAACTTTAACCGCTTGTAAAATGAGTGCAAGTGAATCTTTTTAAAAAATTCAAACTGGTATTTCATCTTTGAACCTTGAATAAGCATTTTAATGCCCAAAAAGCATAGCTTTCATCGATTAATTATATGTTTTATTAATGCACAATTATGCCAATTTAAACGTGATTTTACTCATAAGATAGGCGATTATTAATTTTAAACCAAATTTTGTCGCTTTTTTCATATTTTGGTTCACAGAATTCGAAACATAAAGGTCTTTTTTAAGTAAACGTGATACAATATTATTTAAACAACAATTGTTTAAACAAAAAAACAGAAAAAATTGTTTTTTGCTATCCAAGTTTTTTTTAAGTTTTTTTTCTGAAAATTTATGTTATTTTATTAAGAACGTGGGGACACACGATCTAGAAAAATAAATCCTTTATAAAGTAATCCAAAACCCAAAGAAGTTTCGGGAACGAGCGCAATAAGGATGAACCGGAGACAAAGAGCACGGGTTGGTGATTAGTTTTTAAAGTAGGAGACACTTTTAATATTTTCCTGCGTGGATCTCGCTTCCCCTGCCTATTTTGATTTCGAAAATATATAATTGATAATTTTATATGTAGCCTGACATCACGCCTCCACTTTTCTGCGTGGATCTCGCTTCCGTTGCCTATTGGGGGTTTAAGAAATATCATATTAAAAACTTTATCGGATGCCCGTCTGTGCACCTCCACTTTTCTGCCTGGATCTCGCCACACCTTCCTATTTTTGTTTAGAAATTATTTAATTAATAATTTTATATGTAGCCTATCTGCGCGCCTCTACTTTTCTGCGTGGATCTTGCCTCCCCCTGCCCCTTTTGGTTTAGAAATTAGTTGATTGATAATTTAATTAGTAGCCTGTATGCGTGCCTCTACTCTTCTGCGTGGATATCGTTCTCTCTGCCTATTTTACTTAAGAAAATATTTTATCGATAATATTATAGGTATAGCCTGTCTGTGTGCCTTCACTTTCGTACGTAGAACTCGCTCCCCCGCCTATTTAGTTTAGAAATTTATTTAATTGATAATTTTATGTGTAGCCTATCTGCCCGCCTCCACTTTTCTGCCTGGATCTCGCCTCCCCCGCCTATTTTGGTTTAGGAATTATTTAATTGATAATTTTATATGTAGCCTATCTGCGCGACTCTACTTTTCTATTCGGATCTGGCTCCCCCGCCTATTTAGGTTTTAGGTTTTAGGAACGGAGCAGGATTATTGAGCAGAGCTGAGCAGAGAGGAACGGCGCTTACGTTCATTTTGCCCCTTACTTCAAGGTTATATTAATTACTATTAATTAAAAAAATTCTTTCGTTTCATTCCAACGTTGCAAACTTCAGACTCATAGAAAAATGTGTAACGTTAGGGAAAAAAGCAAATTAATTAAGCAGTTGATTTGTCATTTTAATTTTTTATATTTATTTTTCAATAAATCTATATCGCAAAGGACTCTATTAAAATATTTACTTATTTGATTTTTAAATTTCGCGCGTTTTTAATTGATTACGACATTTGCGATGTCTACGACACTATTAAGACATATACGAGTCGCAATGGTTCATGCGCGTAATGTCGCAAATTGTTTATACGCGTCATTTACCCGCACCACTGCTTACGTATGTGTTTACGTGAATCTCTCAGTGCCGCGCAATCGACATGTATAGTCGCATTAATTCATGTTAAATCGGGACATTAACTAGAATCTTATTTATTTACAAAAAAATAATATAACTAATACATAAATTATACTACTACTACATATACTGTGATATATAAATATAGTTATCATCAATATTATACCGGCGTATCGCACCGCACGTGTAACATAAGATATTTTAGGTTATAAACACAATAACAAAGTGTTTGAATGACAATAGATAAGTAGAAAAAGCACTATAAAAAGAATTTTTTCAAATTTGTAAAATGGCAGAAATACCATTGAGCTTAGCTGAAAAAACTTTTATTCTTCATGGTGTTGATGTAAGTAAAAGATGCAATTTGTGCGATTTATTTTAATAAATAAATTTATATTTAATGCGGGGTGTCATACTCAATTTTTACCGACACAAAAATACTTGAAACTAAATAAATAGAATGTATTACGCAAAACCAAGACATAGTTGCCCTTCCTCTTAGAACTATCTATCATTATGCCTAAAGTTCAAATGGAAATTTAAACGCACTAATAAATGGCATTTGAACGAAAATCAGTAGCTGCAGCATATACATACTGGAAATTTCGTATGATTACGGTGTAGCTACTGATTTTCGTTCAAATGCCATTTATTAGTGCGTTTAAATTTCCATTTGATCTTTAGGCATAATGATAGATAGTTCCAAGAGGAAGGGCAACTATGTCTTGGTTTTGCATAATTCATTCTATTTATTTAGTTTCAAGTATTTTTTTACCATGTAAGTCGGTAAAAGTTGAGTATGACCCCCCCCCCTTAATTAAAAGCAATTAATTTCTAATTATTTTAAATTTTATTTGTGTTACAGGCTGATTTTAGGAATGATGGCAGAAGTCGATCAGACTACCGATCAATGGAATTAGAAACAAAATTGTTAGACCAAGTTCATGGATCATGTAGACTACGAATAGGCAATACAGATATTCTTGTTGGTGTTAAAGTCGAAATCGATACACCATATCCTGATAGCCCTTATGAAGGAAAATTGGAATTCTTTGTTGATTGGTATGTAGCTGTATGTCAACATTGTAATTTGGAATTAAATTCATCAATCAGCTTAATATTTAGACAAAACTTTCAAACATATAATATTTTAGTTTTATTTTAATGTTAGCGCATTTCTTCTGATCTTTTCTTATATAAGCAGATGACTTCTTTTTTCAATTTGCATCACAAAAGTAGTCGTTAAAAATGTGAGAGATTTGCTGAATTCAAATTAATTTCACCAAATTTAATTGGTTTTGATTTTTTTTTAATATATTAAAAACATTTTGTTGTGTTTATTTATTTTACTATTAATCTATTTGTAGTTCTGCAAATGCAACTCCTAGTTTTGAAGGGAGAGGCGGAGAAGATTTAGCAAATGAAATCAGTAATGTGCTATCTTTAGCATATCAATCTCCTGAAGCAATGGATTTAACTCAACTTTCCATATTACCGCACAAAAAATGCTGGAAATTATTTGTAGATATTTTAGTAAGTAAATTTTGTATATGATCTTGAAATAATGTATAGCCTATTTAAGTTTTTTTTTGTAATACTATAAAAAAAGCATTTACATTGACTTATTACTACTAGAGGTGATAGTTTACTAGAGTGACCTGTCTGTTAAAAATAAAATTCTTTTGCTCTATGACCATCTATATAAACTTTTTAAAAAGATAGTTTTTTCTTTGATAGTTCAAAGAACTTAAATTATTTTAATTAATTATTCAGGATTCAGATTTTACCATGATTAAATTATATATAATATAAATATTAAAAAAAAGTATTTTATATAGATTCTTGAATGTGGTGGTAACTTATTTGATGCAGTTGCAGCAGCAGTAAAAGCTGCCTTATACAATACAGAAATTCCAAAAGTAAAAGGAGCAATGTTAGATGGCGGTGAAGCTGATATTATTTTATCAGATGACATTTATGAAAGCATTAAATTAAATACAGCTAATTTACCAGTACTTGTATCATTGTGCAAAGTAATTATATATCTACAGTTTAAGTAATAACTTACTAATAATTTTGTATATTTATTAAAAAATCTTTTTTTTTTAGATAGGAGATAATTGTGTGGTTGATCCATCATCTGAAGAAGAAATGTGCAGTAGTGCAAGTGTAGTTGTTTCTGTAATGCCAAATGGAAGAATATCATCTATTGTTAAAATGGGATATGGAAGTTTACAACTTACTACATTAAGTAAAGCTCTAGAGGTACATTTTGTGATTTATCAAAACTTATACATTACTTATAAATGTATAGATGAATAATCTTTTGTACTTTTACAAAATTATAGATGGGAACAAATGTAGGTATTAGATTGAATAAGGGTATAATGTCAGCTCTAAAAAGTGAAGATGAACTTGGACCAAATCGACCAATTATTGGGTTTCTAAGATAATTCCTTATTTTTCAATAATTTTATATGATGTACATAATATAATAACAGTTGATTTTATACTACATTTCAGTTATTTATTGAATGCTTGGCAATTTCCTAACAATAATACATATATTTTTAAAATTATTTTATTATTACCAATAGATCTTGCATACTAAAACTGTGTGTCGGGGGTGGAAGGGGGGAGGGCAATATTTTTTTGCGAAATGACGAGTAAATTTGTATTTATAATAGTACAATTACTATCTATCATGGGCCTATTATATATGTTATGATAGATAAAAATACCCACAATGCATGATACATATAAATGAGGAAATCTACAAAACCGTCACACTTTTTGTGTCACAAAACTGCCGTAAATTTTTTTTAGGAGCACACCTGTCAACCGTGGTTTTTTTCGACCTTTATACTTTATATTATGCGAGAAAAAGGTTGATCAAGCAAAATCGGTTTTGTGACACTGTTTTGAACATTGAAAGTGATCAAATGCGAAAAATCCGGGATAATTCGGTTTTCTTCTTAAGCACACCGTCCGCACGTGATTCTAATCAATTATAAGACTTAACAATATGTTAGAAATATGTTTAAACAATTGAAAGCGCTGTTGTAATATACTTTTTCAAACACTAAAAGCTATAAAATGTTAAATACCAGAAAAAACGCTAAATCCATTAAAAAACATAAGATTTCCTTCAACTAGTCCAGTATCTTTTTTTTTATGTATATATAAAAAATTATTTAGCATATACTAGATTTATACTAAAAATTAATTTTCGATACATTAAGCTTAAAAATCTGTTTTCTCAAAATTTTATTTGCTCTAGCGTTTTTTTATTTTCCGATGGATTCGGCTCAATATAGAACTGTCTGGTACTTATAATTAGACGAGTATCTGGCCCAAAATTCGTTTTGATCCGTCGAAATTTCGCTGAGATGATCGGGTTACTTGATCACATATACATAGGTACAGACATACATACATTCTCGGAAACCCTTAGAATGGACTCGTTTGTGGTGACAAATAGTTTTTACACTGCAAATTTTCAGAATGTGAAGTGTTATAATTTTCGCTCTGACAATAATATAAGGCTCTCCCGAGAAGAGGTCGTGTCTAAAAAGATACTAGTCTAGTTAAAGGAAATTTTATGTTTTTTAATGGTTTTAGCGTATTTTCTGATATTTAACATTTTATAGCTTTTAGTGTTTGAAAAAGTATATTACAACGGCGCTTTCGATTGCTTCAACATATTTCTAACATATTGTTAAGTCTTAATGATGATAAAATATAGCCATACAAAATGTATATGAGCCAATCCCAGAAGCTTTTAAAATGTTATGTAACTACAAAATTTTAGATTTAAAAGGCTATAACTCAAGTTTTTTACAAAGCATACGACTGAACTAAAAAAGAAAATGTTCATTTTTCAATACAGGAATAAAAAAAAAGTCTAACTTAATGGTAGAGGAAGACTTTTTTTACGAAAAATTACAAAAAGAGCGAAAAAAGTGGTCATTTTGAGTATTTTTATGTGTTTTTCGATCTAGAAAAAAAAGTCATTTATTATCATTGTCAAATTTTTAGAGTTTTTTCTTTATAACAAAAGTTTCAATTTAAGCCCTGGTTGATCGATGTGCCATGAAAAATAGCCCTTATATAAGAGTTTATTTTCCAATATTCAAGAAGTAAAAAGTTAAAATCTCTTAAATCTGGACTATATTACATATGTACCTATAGGTAATAATCGAAAAAATTTTAATGTAATCATCCAATCGACGTGTAAAATAGTACAATACAATAATATAATAAGACGTTCTCAGTTTCTGTAGATGTATAAGAGAATTCTCTTTTTTTATCTTAAATTCAGGTTCAGGAAAAAATCTTAAAAATCTTTCCTCTTCTTTTCGTTTGTTTTCTGAACTTTTCTGTATTTCCGTACCGGACCTTTCTCAACCATTTTATAATTTTAACTTTACATTTTATATGTCTTTTGTTTATATTGCATTAGGAAATATCCCTTTTGTGAAAATTGTTTTCTTTTATAAAACGCGTTTCTTTCGATGTTATTATACTACAGTCTTTAATTAGTAATCCATAATTTTTTGAAACGAGGATTAGAAACTCAATTTTTCACCCACAAATACACATGCACATTGCATTTTAATATATATTGTGTAACAAGTACGCAAATTGGATTATCTTCTTGTATGATTATCATTCAAGCAAACCGAAGCGAAGTAACAACGTACGCGTAGACGTATACGTAAAATTTTCTAAGACATGAATGGGAGAAGGTTGATAAATGTTTTCACACAATGTCAGTGTTGATAAAATATAACTTTATATTCTACAATAAATGTACAATGATTTTATTTTACGTAAAAGGCCACTTGATGATTAAATGACAAGACAAGTGATAGTAATAATGTTTTAAAGATTTTATACCACTCTAACCTCAAAATCACAACTTTGATATGATTTTTCGGCGCTCGTGGTATAAAATACCGTTCGAAACTAGTGCGTAAGTCGATTATTAAGGTGGTGTGACTTTTTCGCACTCGCTTCGCTCGTGCAAGAAGTCACACCAGCTAAATAATCGACTTCCCCATCCGTGTCGAAATGTACTATTTTATCATTTTATGACACAATTCATTTTTTGAATCATGAAAAATTTCCCAGGTACTTCTAACGCTTTTAGGTGTCTTTTATAGACTTCCCAGTTTGTAGTCAAACGAAAGGTTTATATTATTCTAGATTATGCTTAGATAAAAGTAAAGCTTTGATTAAAACGTTCATAGAGTCAGATTTTGATGTACAAGCGAAATCGTGAAAAATTGTTAACAGAATCAAGATTCTTAGTATTTTTGAACCTTTTTTAGGACTAAGAAACTTTCATAGATATCTTGTTCTATATATTTATGTTCATCTCTTATTGAAAATTTTCAAAATTAATATTGAAAGGAGAAAGTACTGTTATATTTATTTATACTGTGATTGCCAAGACTAATATTAAACATTGGAAAAATTACATTCCATATAAAAAAATCACAAAATTTTGCTGGCATTCATCATTATGTAAAAAAACATCAATAATAAAAGAATGTTCATGCTTTTATATACTATTCTATTAATACTTGTAGACTAAAGTATTGTTTGAATGAAATATTGATTGCAATTCGCCTAAGTAGTCATAGATTGCCGGTAAGAGGTGAGAGTTTATTGATTGCGGCGGTAGTCATGAGGGAGTATTTATAAAGTATGTAAACAAAAGACGTTATACTATTGAGAACATTTATATTGGCTGAGCAATTGA
Organism: Torymus aiolomorphi; assembly: GCA_036365515.1. Lineage (NCBI taxonomy): Eukaryota > Metazoa > Arthropoda > Insecta > Hymenoptera > Torymidae > Torymus > Torymus aiolomorphi. The sequence goes on from CM070877.1 coordinate 139,417,741, forward strand.
GTATTTCATTGATAGGTATTATGCGCAATTATGAAAATTGAGTCCACTTTAACCCTTTCGTTTAATTAATATCATACATTTATGGTGTGATGCATAATGATGAGACTCATAAAATTAAGCATAATATATTTCTATTTTTCCACAAACAATTGTTTTTAGCACCTTCATAAAAAGGAAGACACATCTACCAAAGGCTTATATCCTCCATTATTCTACAATAAATTGTATTTTCCACCTAACTACTTTGTCAGCCTATATACTAACATCTTATTTTATTAATCCAACATCGAGATGGGATTATTTGTGCAGCCACATCAAAATAAAGCTTGACGAGTTTTTTCGCAGTATTTGATAATGTTTGTTCGATGTACAGAAAATCTGTAGCTGTATATTATCACAATCATTTATTTTTACAATGGCAAATAGTTATACTAAGACTCTTATCAAGGAAGATTTAAAAGTTGAAAGAATATGTTAGTTTTCACAATCTTTGTTTTAAAAGTATTACAACTTTCTTGGATAAATTTATGCTTATAAAGCTTTGCTTAAGTAATAGGAAAAATGCGAATACTACCAGTCTCTTGTGTTGGACTTGAATATTAAGCCATTTCATCAGAATAAAGATGAACCTAAAATTGTGTCTTAAGGACGCTCTTGCATGAAAATTTGTAAATTGGGATATAACATTTTCAATAGTTCAAGATGCACCGAATCTTGTGGTATGTTTATTCTACCCTATAACCGTAGAAAATTTTGAGAAATTAACGTTTGAAATTATCATTTTTTACATGTACTCTTATGGGACGGCGGGAAAAAATAGGTTAAATCGAGTATTTCTGAAAAGGGATCAAATTTTTGACCAGTAAAAAAATATGGCTTTAAAGATTGAGGCTTCCCCTTTCAAAATACACCTTGTAAATTGTACGTAGCCGTGAGAAATTTCGAGATATTTTCTTTAATTTATGATTATGAACACGAATAGCAGACGACCTGCATGAGAGTGAGAGAGACAGAACGACGTGCATGGTATAGTTTGTGCTCTCGCTGAGCGTACAAACTGTATAGTCGTGCAAGAGCGTCCTTAAATGGAATTTTTAATTTGCAATCTACATATGTTTTTAATATTTTTATTTATACATTCATATCAGCAATAATCGCAGCTACATATTTTTTGTATTTCTTATGCATATAATTATTACTATATAATACTTTATTTTCTGTGCACTATTATTAGTTTGTGAGTGATATGTTCATGTAGCTTTTTAAAGACTTATCTGTCAAAAAATGCTTTGTATTATATAAATAGTCACTTCATTGAATTGATGATATTAAAATTTGTATTCAACTTGTTAAGTATTCAACATCCATGATCATCAATAAAATTGATCTTTATTAGAAAGCTCCATATTTCTGATAGGATTTACCAATAAACATTTTTTCAAGACGATCCATGTTCTAAAACGGATAAGTTACTGCATAAAATATTTGCAAATGAGTACTGTAACTGCTATCATGTTTATCTGTTTCATTGATTGCAAAATTTTAATTTTGGGAAAGAGTATATCGATAAATTTGTATAAAAACTATATCAAAGTATAAGAATTACACTTTTACTTAATTCTGATGAAATAATTATTTAAATCGTTTTCTCCCCACATTTCATTTAAAAACATATATTGTTTATCATTAACAATGATTTTCTGACTGCTGAAAGGGAACTACCCGCATATTTAACAAGACAAATTAAACTTTCCTTATTTACATTTTAACATAAATATAGAATTAACATCAGATCGTGAAATGTTAATTTATATTCGTTGATAAACATTCTTTAATGGCACTATATATTTTCAATAATAATAACATGTTCACTAAAATATTAAAAAAAAATAAACATTCATTTTCGAGATATTCAGCAGTGTTTGACATCTTTGTTCAAATGACAAAACATAATTCACAACATAGATACAAATATATTTTAATATTTTTAACTTTGAAATAATTTGATTGCTTTCATAGTGATTTATTAAAATTTATTTTTATTTTATTACATAAAACATGTAATAAGCGTGATCTGAATTTTATTATAACATTTAATAGTTATAACCACGACGAAAAGCGTAATCTAAACCGATTAATTGTTTTATTTTTCTTAATCGTTTCTACTTAGACAGAAGTACTTCTTCATTTAAAACGTTTGCATTTTGGCGTAAAAAATTAAAAATTGTTTTCTTTATAGACATTTAATTGTGAAATAGCTTATAATATTGTTACCGCTTTTTATTATAGATTTAATTGAATAGATCAATCTAAATAGTGATTGTAAAATTTCCAATACAGTTTCTGATTATAATTATTTTGTGTTTAACCATACTCAATTCTTCAATAATACATGGGAAAAATATTTAATTTTATAATTTTTATGATTGCATTTTAAAAGTGGACTACGTCACACACGTTAAATATTAACTTAATCAGCCATCATTTTTCTTTTTCGATTATAATACAAATATATAAAAATTGAAATATTTATTGTTAAACAAGTTGAGCTTATCAGAGAAACACATATTACTAAATCTTCCGCATTGTTACTTGCACGATTTGCAGCATTATTTTTAATAAATTTAATTATTTTCAAGAGCGGTTTCCGCTTAAACAGTTTTTCACATTGTTTTGTTTAATACCTTAATATTTAAGTGGACGAAGTTTAAATTTTCTGAGTCTAATAATTTTTAGATTTCTCAGAAATAATATCTGCAGTTGAAATTTTGCATGTAATTTCATTAATATACTTTGTGTTAAAAGGAAAATAAATCTTTTTAATATTCACCGTCCCTACTCATTTTATAAATGTAACGTATAATACCTAGATTTTAAGTCAACATGCGCAATTTCAAAAGCAGGCCTATATACTATGTTTCAAGCTAATTTTATACGAACAATGATTTGTTCAGTGGGCTTTGAATGCATTTTTTTAGTAATCTGTCTGCAGTATTTGAATTTTTAAGAAAAAATTTATTGAGTAAATACTTGTATTCACTATATAATTATTTTAAAAATTATGAAATGTATACATAATCGATTATTAAACTAAACCAGTAGTAAAAATTGCAACCCAAGCGGAAATAATAACTGCAAATAACTGTTAAAAGTTGCAAATAACTGTTAATAAGTGCAAATAACTGCTAATAACTGAAATAAACAGTTAGGTTTGAAACAGTATATTCAGTTTTTTGCAGTTATTAGCAGTTATTAACAGTTATTTGCAGTTATTAGCAGTTATTTGCAGTTTCATTAAATATTAACTGTAGAAATAAAGGTGCTATGAACAGTTACTAACAGTTATAAACAATTATAAACAGTTATAAGTAGTTATTAGCAGTTATTTGCAGTTATTTGCAGTTATTTGCAGTTTTGTTAATAATAAATAAAGTTATTATTATTAGAGCGAAAAAATTAACTGTTTATAACTATAAATAACTGTAAATAACTGCAAATAACTACAAATAACTGCTAATAACTGTTGATATAGCACCTTTATTTCTACAGTATTTATTTTAAAAACTGCAAAATAACTGTAAATAACTGCAAACACTGCAAATAACTGTTAATAATTGCTAAAAACTATATGATTATATAGTGTCTCAAACCTAACTGTTTATTTCAGTTATTTGCAGTTATTTGCAGTTATTAACAGTTATTTTCAAATCCTATTTCCACTAGGGAATTTTTATAATGGCGATAGTGCACATTACTCGCAGTACGATTTTTATGCTTTTATGTATGAATGTATCGATATATTGAATAAAAATAACTTTTGTCCCTTTGACAAATCATTCTTCGCTATGCTACATTTTTACACAGATCGGCCATCAGCATCGGTCCGTCATCGTCGTTGTCATCGTCATTACAACTTTCTGCAAAAAGCTATATGGCATTACGCAAAACAGATAGAAAAACTACGTCTTACGTACTTATATCACGCTTGAAAAATCACTTTACAATTTCTTTTTATACCTGTTTTTTACTCTCACCTCCGCGCACAAAGCTTATAGTAGCGGTTTCGCACCTATATAACAGTTCACTTGACAGAGTAACGTCAGTTAGAAACTTTGACGCACTGACCTCTTGCCCCCGCGTAGGCGTCAGATGCCCGCTCGTTTTATTTCTCTCTTGTCCTCTACTCCCCCCTCATCGCTCGCTCTCGCTCTGTCGCATTTTTATCTATCTTTTTCACTTTTCGTAGAGCGTTGGAGGTTTGCTGACCGCCACAGCGGTCTGCATCCCCTCGGCGCTCGTACACATTCACGTGCACCGGTACTTTTAATAATCCTCGCCAACCGTCGCTGATTTCTCCGAGGCCTCGCACGTCTCTTTAACGACGTGGACACTGCAGAGGTTCATATTAACTAGTTTGCGCATCCGAGCTCGTTGTTGATTATTGGTGTTGCTGAAATTGATGTTTAAAAGTAATTAGATATTTTGTTAATGGTCCATAAATTAGATCCTAAAATTAGATTCTTTAAATTAAATTCATTATTGTATTCTTATTTTTCTGCGACTTATTCTCAACCATTTTATTCTTTTACTTCTTTATTTTTTGTATCATTTCTCTCCGGAACTATAAGACTTTGGAGTTGAGAAGTCCAAAAATTACAATTTTAAAAGACTTACGCAAAAAACAAATACACGCGCTATGATCTTGGAAAAAAAATTAGCCGTAAGATAAAATAATTTTTTTTTCAATATACTACTATTTGTATTTGTTTTTTATTTGTTAATATAATTTTGAAAAACGAGATCAAAGCGGTACTGTTAGTATTATAAAGCATTCAAAAAATCTTATTTTCAAAAATCTCAAAAGTTATGATTATGATATTTTATTATTTATATACTTTTTTATTACCGTCATCAATAAAATACTCGATATAATAAGCACTGCGCGGCAACTTTTGTAAAACTTTATAATATCATACGATACCGAACGAGAAGCATCTGCATTAACTTTATAATATCGCCCACTGTTATAGTATCTGCTGAACTAAAGCGCTAGTCTCTGCTGACTTGGCTTTTGGCTATAAACTCTTTCCCGTGCATATATTTTTTATCGTCACAAATACCCACGGCTACATATCCCGATCAAGTCGGTGGACACGCAGCAGTTGCTCTGCGCGTGGCACCGCTCCCCGCCAGAGTTAGGACACCATGAGGTCGAGGCCGAGAAGCTGCAGCAGCATCAGCCACGCGAGTATCAGCTGTCTCGAGGACAGCCGCGACGACGACTGTGTTCTCTGATGAATAGACGTGGATCCGGCGGCTATGATCAGGTCCGGCTCGTTCCAGTCTGCGGCCGCGTCCGTGCCGTCCAGGCACTCGAACTCGCAGCAGCGCTCGCCAACCCGGAACCTCTTGCATTTCTGCGGATCAAAGGCGCGCAGTAAGTGTATATATATAGTGTCGCTGAAATTCAATCGGCGGTTAATTGCCCTCCAAAACTCCGGCGTGCCCGCGCGCGTCCTGGTCAATGGATGGACAGATGAACGGATACATAGGGAAGGATTGAACCGGAGTGGCGCGCGTTAATAATGTCTTTGCACCGGGCCGCGCGCGTGCCACTCGCGCGTCGAATGCCCCAGGACCATTCCGAGCATTTCACTCCCTCGCTCGTGCCTAGAGAGATAGGGAAAGCGGGTGCTATGCGCGATGCGCTTTATTGAAAGCGCCGTGATTCGAGGTATGGATGAGAGGAGTATTTCAGCGCGGAACGCGGGCGATTCCTTTGCCGCACGTGTGTATGAGTGTGCATATGTATACGGCTGTGTGTGTCGACGTGAACTCGGAATGAAAATTTTTAGATAGACTCGATAGAACGTTCGATTTTCTATTTTTGGTGGTGCAAGCACGACCGACGTGCACATTTTTTTCCCCGTTGCTTGGTTATGGATAAGGAAGGTAGATTCGGAAGTTGTACTGTATACCTTTGCATAGTATATATATTATGCGCGCAGTAAATCTCAAATTCACATTACGTGTCATCTATTTCTTTTTCGTTATAAAACTTAGGTATCAATAGAAATATAATCACTTTTTTTAAAATGCTGTTTTGTGTATAATATACTGTTCTGCGCAAAATTTGTTTTAACTTAAAAAAAAAAAGAAGAAACATAGATTAATCATATGTAAATATTCATGAATGTTGAGTAGACGTAGTTTGGTATGGTAACATAAACATGAGTTTCAACTAGTTTTAAAACTTTTTACTTTAGTTTCCGTATCTAGATCGTGTACAAAGTAGTGTTAATTGGCATCTTGAATAATGAGTTCGTAATACATATCATTAGTTTTCCACTTTCGTAAAGTTAGTCAGCATCATATTATTGCGCCAAAATAACTGTTTCCAATTTGTTCCCGAAAATTCGTAATTAAAAACAAAAATTTTCCATACAGATAAAAAAGGTTACAGTCGTTAATAATAAAGATATATATTTAATCTTTTTCAATCATCCCTGCTTTAAATAAATCGTATATTCTGTTATTTTATATACTATAAATTATTATTATATTTACGCTTAGTCTGTGTTATAATTTTGTACATCTTTATATTAACTAGCAGGGTTCAACTCGAAATAATTTTAATATTAACCAGTTTATAGTATTTAGTATACATTATAAATAAACAGTTGTAAGATTATAAAGTAAACTATTATATAGGATTCAAAGCTTATTAGTAATTGGGAAAAATTATGACCATTAAATTGAGAAAAAATATTTTATCAATTATTACATAATTGTAAATATTATATAGAAAAGTTCGGCAGTACTGCTTTACCTCTAGTACTCGATACCAAGCCTTCCTCATTTCTGGAATTATTTATTTTTTCATTGAATATTAGTCTTTGTTAACAGCATCAAAAGTTATGGCTGAGACAGCTATATGCAGCTTAATCGGGCAACTCTCAACCAATAATGATTTTTTTAAATTACCAATAAACCGATAAGCAATTATATGAAACATTATAAAAATTTTTAAATCAACATTTCTTACTTTAAAACGTAAGAATAAATAACTAACGTTAGTTAGGTAGTTATATTAGTTTAAAATTATGTTGCTTTTATTGAATACGTCAGCTACATTGATTTTGAATTAAACTAACTAATATTATAGAAACTAATATTAGTATACTAATATATAGTCTACTTATTATAGAACTATAATATTGAATGAATGGTTGAAAATGATTACACAATTTAATTAATATTGTTTTATCAATGTTATAATCAAGCAAATAACAACTATAGTAATTTATATTTGAACTACATTTTCTGTGAATAGCAATTAATACTATGTGATTCATATTTAACTAGAATTTTTAATAACTTTACCCATAACAAGTACGCGAGTCTAAATGTATGCTAACATTTAGACTCGCTAACATTTACCCTCTGCAACGTAATACTTAGAACCGATTTAATTATACGGGGAAAGGGTCGAATAAAAATTACACTGTTTCTCGATTATCACGATGTTATCCTTCAATCGTTAATCGAGAACTTATACTTTTAAATGAACAATGCATGCTTGCATAAATTTAAGTGATGAAAAATTCGGAATTCAGCTACGTAGTAGATCATTCCACGTCAAGGTTGCCATAGTTTGAAGTTATTCTGAAAAAGGAGTCATACACGAAAGCTTCGGCGGATACGTTTGATTGCCGCTTTTACCAATAGAGGAAAGATTTTGATAGGTATTATATCAACTTTTTTCTGGTAATTTTCAAAAAAGAATCGTGCCTGGCTTAAAGATACGAAGTAATATACAGCTTGGAACATATTTTACCTTCCCTTTTGAATTATTTAAATATTAGTGGTAGAAAGATTACTTTTTAAACTCATAAAATTCTTTTATAATCAAAATGAATTAAACATATTATATGCTATCATTTTAGTAAAATTGAAAAAATTTTGTGAGTGCATTATAAGCGTAAAAGTCATTTTTGGAAGAGTGAATTATTTCATTAAATTAATTCTTCGGATCTATTTGAAATTAAGTTTGTGACAAACGAACTATCATTTCCCCTTGAATTCAAGTGGAACTATGTAATAGTATTTGAGTAGTAATTATCGTACTTAAAAAGAATATTTAAATCAATTTAATAACGCCATAATAATTATGTCTGAAAAGTAAGTATTTGAAAAAAATGAGATTTTTCTTTATCTTTTATTAATGCTTAATATTGGGAAATACAATATTTTATACAATATGTATTAGGCTGCATAATGATTATGAATTATAAATTTAAAAAATTAACATAACTGACATTTCCATTAAAGTCTGAAGAGTATATGAATATTCGTTAAGTATATTTAAATAGTTTCGAAAAACTTAGAAAGTCGGGGTTAAAATAATCAGTTATTAGCCTTTTCATATTAGTTATTGAACCTCGCTAGCATACTTATATTAGTATAATTATTGTATATTATTATTCTACTCCACAACTAAAAGATAAATAATTGGTTACGAGTCATAGGTCAATTGAGCTATATTGGATGCAATAAGGGCATTTGCACAGATTTTATTAGCCCCTGGGGGCGTATTCAACCCCTTTTGTGAATAAGCTGTATAATTGGTAACTGCACGAGAGAATTTTCTTTCATAATTTAGAAAAAACGTGACAAATTCATTATTCAAGTGCCATCTTTTCAATTCAAACGAAAGATTAAAAGAAAGATAAGTATATAAATAATAAATATAAAAATTTTCTTTTAAAATTTAAAATTATTGCCAGAGTAATGGATAAATTTTTCTATAGATTTTCGGTTGTATGCTGATATTAATTTCTTTATAAAATTGAATTAATATAATAAAAAGAAGATTAAGTCCTATTTCAATGCAAGCAACTTGAAATTATGAAAAAATCTTCACTATATTTTTGTCGGTGTGTATTATTGACTCAAAGAAATTCTCTTATTAAATTCTTTACTGAATTATATTCATTTAACTAGGTACATACACAATTGAGAAATCCATTCGTATCCATTGTACAAGTAGTCATCGTTACTCATGATCAATTTAAAAATAAATTTCTAATATGAATGCATTTACTTATATTATGAGTTTAGAGATTTTTACAAATTTTAATCTATTACTTTATAATCCTTATGGGAACGCAATTTCATTTTATTCTTTAATAATATCGGAATTAAAAAGTAATAATTCAGAAATTTTAAAGTCCATATTTTCAAGTGTATTTATATTTGCCTTGATACTTTTATCTATAGTTTTTTTTATGTTTTTCATTATTTTAACAAGATGTATTATACGTAATTTGGCACAGGTTATACACGAGAACTGTACTACTTACTGTTCTTTACCACTTTGCTATAGTGTGCAAAAAAACCCAATATCTTTATTGAAATGTAGGTTCCCCAAAATATTGAAATAAATTGAATTATTGATTAACTACAATCCACGTTCAAAAAAACCATTCAAACTACTTATTCCTTTTCTAACTTTACAAAATATTTGCTTAATCAATCTCGAAATCCTCTCAAACATTCCTTTCATCGCCTACTAAGTATGCCGTGCATCTTGAATAAAGCTTCCTTCGTCGCGCTATACGGAGATCGTGCCTCCGTGTACCTCGAGCACTTCTCGTTCAATTGTTCAGCTCTGGGTTCTACAATCCCTCCCTCCCCCCACAAATAAAAAATCGAATCGTTAATATCCCCAGGACCGGCGCCGTAGTCGTCTTTCCTTCGACGTGAATGCACAGTTTGCATAACCAAGGTATACAGCCGCGCGTGCAAGTGTCCGTATGCCGTGACCCAATTTCCTACACATCCAGATTCCACCGCGCGACTTGGGCGCGCACCGCTCCACAGTATAGTGGCTGGATGCCGACGTCTTTTTTTTTCTCTCTCTCTCTCTCTTCTTAACAAAGTCCGACGAACTTTGGCTCACGGAATATCTGGCAAGTGCGAGGGGATGGCTGTGTAAATCAGCGCTGCTGCGGGAAAAGCTAACAAAAGAAGCGTCCTTTCGCCTGGACCGAGCGCAGAGCAATTATTATCCGGTAGATGTGGCGCGACCTTTTGTTTCTTCGTTCCGCGTCGTCGACGTCTTTGGACGACAAGACGTTCGGTCAGTTTTTCATGGATTTATGAAATGGGGGACGCAGGGACGCGCGGAGCTTGGCTGCAGCTCGCATTTTTATAAAAAAAAAAAAAACTTTCAATGACGGGGATTAATCTTTGAAGCGCGTCGCGGGTATAATAAAGAACTGAGACTGATCGGTTATTCGAGTGACAGGTGAATGTTGATTGAGTCTTTAATTTGCGCTGCATATTACCGTGGTAAAACTGAGCGAGCCAAAAAGTTTTTTATGTCCGGCCGCGCAGCTCAAACTTTCAACTATTTACTTATTGTAGATGACATTTTTCTATTTCAAAAAGGTTCACTGATACATTTTTGAAGAAGCCAATTAATTTTATTCTATAATGAAGTTTCATAATCATCAAGAGCTCCCCCTGTATCTATCTTTTTGATCAATGATAGAAATAATTCAGAATTGTTCTAATATATTTATAACGTAAATCGAGAACTGAGTTAGAAGGATTAAATTTCATTATTCGTGCGCTTTTCGCAGGAGTGTATGTGGGTTGTTCATATTTACTGTCGTAAATTGGACCATGAATGCATATATATACGTATAAAACGCATTTCCATCAATTGGAATTAACGTATAATATGTTTCTGATTGGAATAAAAGTACATTTATTTCTCATTAAACGAAGTTGAGAATGAAGCAAGGTAAATCTTGTTATAATTTCCATGGTTACGATAAATTCAGCGTGTGTTGTTATTACGTATATTTGTGTAGGAGCTTCATGTATATGCAAACGCTGTCAGTCCAGTTTACAGCTATTATGAATATTTACAGGTCCTCCAATGTATAATTAATTTAATCACTATATATATTTCAAATCAGTTTAAAGCGCTATAGCTAATGTTTTTTTCCAAACGCAAAAAGCGACGTTTAATTTAAAATCGGGTCAATTTAAAATTAGTCCTTCCTTAAAGAAATTCAGGACGAATGGGAATCGTGTCGCGCTTCAATTCCGTATCGGGTATATATTTTTAGTTCGGCTCTGCCTCAACTTCCATGCAAAAAAAAGAGAAGGAATACACGCATTTAAAGTCCGTTATAAGTTTTATTATCACTTTTGAAAAATTTCCCGAGTTTTCTCGCATTGGCCGCTTTTATCCCCGGATGAATTGCTTCTGCAAAGTTCGAGCGTGGAGAAGACCGAGGACTTGTCCGGCGTTCTTTTAAATTGAACGCGAGAGCCCATGGGAGAGCCAAAGTTAATTGATTGTGATGTCGGGACCTCGGCTCCTTTAATTGCCGGATTATCCCGGCGAGGTTGTGCCCGGTTTACGAAGCGATTCCCGTTCGCTGTATATACATGTATATATACGTGTACACGGGGGCGCGCGACGGTACGATGGACGTAAGCAGTTAACTCCTAATTGACGAGCGTTGATCGAAACTGATACGTGGTGACGCACTTCGGGTTACATGGGGTATTTTGCCACTACTGTAATTTCGCTGGGAGGGAGGGAGATGCTGGGGATCGTCTTGATTGCTAATTTCCGCAAGTCGATAGCGTATATAATGTTTCATAGATATTTGAGAATTATGCGTCATGATAAGCGTTATTTTAAAGAGCCATGTTTAAAGAAGAACAACCCTAGATGTATTATTAAACATTATTTCGAAAGCTATCGTATTTAAATGAAATCCCTAACAGAATGTTAAAAGGTAGAAAAAAGTTGCGTTTTCTCGTAACAAATTTGTATTTCGAAGACTCGTTACAACCAATATATTTATATATAAATTGAAGTAAAACTTCTGCAGTTACATAACTAGTACGTTTTCTTGCCGAAAACCAAGAACATTTTGCTTTTTGAAGCCAAAAATATGATACATTATCCTGTTATTAGTCACAAGAACGCTATTCTAGTCCTTCAATATAATTTTTATGACAATTAAAGATTTTTAGGACTAATACTTTGCGGACTTTTCACCGTATAAAAAATGAAGTCGAGTAAAGATGATAAATTATATCGTTATATCCATATATCTAACTAAAGTGGTCTTTTGACTCCCGATAAAATATGCACTTTTCCATCAAATTCCACATCAGCAGTTCTAATATTGGCATAGAAGCGTTTTATCTACATTCACTCAAGAGCGATGCATTCAGGACCTTTTTGTCTGAATAAACCAAAAGAAGCAAATAACCCTCTTTACGTGGGATTTCACTTTACAGCGACGGCCCTGCCCCTGAGCAGCTCGATAGAATTCTAATAAAAATGAACCATCCATGCGATACATCAGCGCGCGCGCGCAGCTCGGATACGGCGATTCTTGCCTTAAAACGCGGCTGATCTCTCTCTTTTGATACATAGCCCCTGCAGGACAGTGAAGCAGGAGAGCTCAGATATATAGGATGCGCCATGTAACGTCTTATATCCAATGTGTGTGTAGCTGAGAGCGGATTTTGTGCGCCTGCAGAGCAGATCGAAGAAAGCTCACGTATCGATGCTGATACCAGTAGCGTTGAGCTATTTGGCTTGCAGCCTGCTATCTGTCCCCTCCCCCAACTCCTCCTAACGATTCGCTATGCAAAAAGATAAATAGGGTAAACGTACCAAACTACTGCGGGTTTTGAGCATAGGCGTCTTTTAGCGTAAGAATTGAAAGCTTAACTTGCGATGATTTAAGTTTAGTATTGTTTCTTAACGTTTTTTCCGGTACTTTCGGAAATGTAAGAATAACTTTGAAATGCTATTTAATACAGATATAATTAATAGATAAAAGTAGGTTTGATGTTGATATTACTACAGATGTATCAATCACTGTGCGTGTGTATTATTTTTACTATTATTTTCTATTATTAAGTTACCTTACCCACACCACTGGATCCCGCGATAATTCAAATGCGCAACTGTATACCAATGTTCCAATTACTTCGATCCAGTAGCATAGAATAATGAGCTTGTTCCGTAAGTCGTACGAGCGATTTGACATGGCGTGCCGAAGAGATAGGTGAGCCCATGTGTCTGACAATGAGAGAGATGGAGATATGAGCTCGAACGACTTACGAAATTTATACAAGGAGAATGCACATCCTTCGGGTAAACAGGACCTTTTTCTTCAATCTTCAGATATGGACAACTTAATCTCAAGTTTTCTCTATTTCGTTCGAAAAATCATGTTTCTACTATTGACAGATTCACTGTCACTTGGTAAGTATTGATAATACGAGTAAAAGATTATAAAGGTAGACAGGACAAGGTAAAACTTAAGGTTTGTTTCGTTAAAAAATATTAATTTTTCAGTGAATTACAAGCAATCAAAAGAATCTATGAGATGGAATTAGAAATACTATTCATTCCTATAGATACCGGAAATCGACTCTCCGGAGGCTGTACACTCTCCTTGTCAGTGACAAGGATACAGATATATTCGCGTTTTAAGACATTAGATATCGGATTATGCTTCGAAAAGTTAAATTTCATTACGTTTTCTCAGAATCCGTAGTATTTGGCACATTCGCGCAGCATGCTAAATAAATGAAGAAGCGTTGAGCGTCTTGCGGTATTTCGTCGCAGCTGCGCTATCCGACCCTTTTTTTGCATAGGTACCGCGCACGTGCAACTTAACGCGCTTTATGCCAAACCAGCGGCTATTTGCATTTTAATACACATTAAAATTGAAGGACCAGATTTACACGCCCGTCATAGCGAATGCATTATAAAGTAAAATTCGAGTTCTGCGCTGCTTGCGGCGCGAATCAACAATACTGTCGTGGCGAATTTCCATTCGTAATAAGCGAAGAGGATCTTGCGCGCGAATGCGGTTCTCTCACTCTTACTGCGGCCAGTAGTTTAACCACGGATCCGGTCAGACCTGAGTAAGTTTGCTTTATTTGCTCAGTAAATGTACCAACTACTTTGAATTAGTATTGTGATATATCTGTTTAGAAGTACGAATACGATCTATTTTATTAACAACTACAAAATTTTAAAGATAAGAGTTTATAGGTAGACTCTATGATCAGAAAACCACTAAAAGCGTAGTGGAAAAAAGTCAGTAGTTGCATTCGCGTTTTATACTCAAATACTTTATGTATGTGTAAGTGAGTAGTTATTGAGACACAAATTTGCACCCTCTGATGTCATTTTCCCTTCACTTCTCTCTCTTCGGTCTTTACTTTTTCGTCGTCGTATAGTAGCAATAAAATTTTGAACGAGATGATTTGAATACTTTACATTTAAGATTTCTATGGTATGTGATGACCTTAAATCTCTAGGAACCTTTAAGTTTAAATTTAAAAAGTGTAAGTATCGTTTTCCATTATTGATAATTTATTGCACACACTATCAATACATGATATAAAATACATTTTTTAAAAAGAAATATAGTACCTCAAATAGCGGTTCTTTAAAGATTGATAAATAAATACGTATTTTCATGTATTTTTTCAACTCGAGACAGCATTTTTCAAAATACATTGTTTTTGTATGATTCTAATACCCTACTTATGGAAGAAATGAAGTCTAAGCTAAAATAAATAAAAAAGATCCCCTGAAAATAAAAGAAAACCCAGGAGAAAGGAATTTCATTAAGGGGATGTGCAACCCTAATTTCAATATTTTTTTAAATCAACATTCAAACATTTATTTGGAAAAAGACGGCTGTCAAGCGCTCCGTACACGCAAACACTATATGCAGATTTTTTTCTGGATAATTCTATTGATATTTGCGTGAGTTATGCTCGTTTGAAAAGTAGGTCAATTGTAGATTCCTACTTACCGACAGTACGGTTTTTATTTAATTAAATAAATTCTCATCATTTTTTTGGAAAAAGACGTCTGTCAAGCGCTCCGTACATGCAAACACTATATGCAGATTTTTTTCTGGATAATTCTATTGATATTTGCATGAGTTATGCTCGTTTGAAAAATAACGTCGGTACTCACATCCCCTTAAACCTTATTTTACGGGACCGCTACCGTCAGTTGTGGCGACACTAATACTTTTTGTGTTAAAGGCGCTTTTGTAGCTTTGTTACTACTTAATACTTGGCGGAAAACTATACTAAACAGTACGAATGAAACTTCTACTTTATTTTCCCGTAGAAATGAGAACTGCTATATTTTACTCCGACAAAATTTCTCCTTTTATGGCTTAACGTTTGTTAAATGTTAAAAAGTCGTATTTTATTTATAAATTACGATTAAGTGCTGCAAAAGTAATTTTTGATTTGCTAGATTCAGCTAGAAATAAATTCTGTCACTTATAAGTATGGTTGAAAATGTGCATCTGTAAATCGAAGAAAAGTCTTCATTTTAAATAATATAGCATTATGGAATTCCAGCAAGCGTCAAACGAGGCAACAAAAGATATTACAAACCAAATCAATCGCTCCCACTCGCAACTAATGTGATTTTCCAAAGTTTACGCTGCCGAGCAACACACACGAAATCCCTAGGTTACCGTGGAACATTGCGATAGTTCGATCGCTCGCGTTACTCAGCATTTATCGGGCGAATGCAAGAGTAAATATAGGTAAAGGCAAAGTGGAAGTGAATAAATATTGCTCGCGTTGAGAGAAAGATAATGCAGCGTCTGATCGATGTGGGATGTCATTTTTATCAAATGCATCGGCCATATAAAAATCTTTTATTATAGGCGTAATTCAGACATTTAAATATCAATTATGCAAACGTATGAAAAAGCAATTAAAATTATGAAATTTAAATTTTATTGGTCGGAGAAGCAATTAGTGGTAGTGCGCTTTCTAAAACGATTAGCGCATTATTTAAAGCCGCATAATTTAAATTCTGATTTTTATTTAAGTAATCGATAACCGATGCTTCAATTTACGTAAGAGTATACATTACAATATTAATTTTGAAAGTACAACTGCGGATGTCGACTTTACAATATCATTAAATGAAATCTGATAACTTTTAGATGTTTATTCGGTGAAAATTTAATAAAATTATTATATTTAAGTCTACAGCGAGTGAAAATATATAGGAAATTATTACTATTTTTTAATTTAATATAAAATATAGTACAGCAAACTATTATTAATTATGTTCGGTACAACATATTTTATTTATCAAAAAAAGCGTTGTCCACACAAAGTGTAATTTCGTTTTATTTAAAAATATTAAACTAACCAGCACTCTTTTTGTTTATTTCAATGCTATTATTATGAGTGTAATTAACAGATGTACTTTCAGGTGAGCGTTTTTACTTAATCTAATTTTATATTTATAATTTAAAGTAGGTCATATTTCTGCGAACTCCTTCAAAACTATGACTAAAATTATATTGGCAGTAAAGAAATATGATAAATAATTTAAAAATAATAAGTATTAGAAATTACTATTAGTATTAAAGAATCATATGTCTGCCATTCATTTCTCATGCAGACCAAAACCTAACAAAGTACAATAGTCTTTTATATCGAATAAAGACTTTGAAAGATGTTATGATAAAAGTGTGAACTTTTCTCGTGTACATATTCCGCGACAAAGTGATGACCTTCATTTGCATTCACGTTCGCTTGAAACCGACACTTAATCTTAAGCGATGCGTGGTTCGTGATTTTCTACAAACATTTAAAAGTACTGCGGTCGGAAGGCCTTTTTGATAACGTTTCAACGTTCCCTTTCTGTGAGAAAGCGACAAAAAAGAAGCAGCGCACGGAAAAAGGAAAGTTCAAGAGAATCAAGGGCAGTAAGTGCACTCAGCGTATGCTGCATTCGGCATTATGGCATTTGGATACTATGAACAGCACTGGTTTAGACAACGTTTAGACAAATTTTATTCTATCGACAAAAATGATGGCATTAATAGTTTGATATCTAATATTTATTTTTTTCCGAAACAATGACTTGCGTCTTTATATAAGTATTATACTTTTATATGGCCCATTACAACAAAACTTCGCTCGTTAAAACGATGATAATTTTATTAACTTAATTAGTGCAAAAGTTGAGTTTTATTCTACGCGAAGTGTTCTTTTGAAGTGTCGATTTTTTACTTTATGAGAAAACTTTATTAGAACTGTAATTAAAAACTTTTAATCGTCGCGATGTTTTTCAAATTTCTATTCGAACTTAACTTATGAATGTTACGAAGTGACACAAAGTTTAAAAATTCAAAAATGAATTCAGATTATATTCAAATTTCTAACCGTATGTTTGCATAATTAAAAAGTCTGACGGTATACGAAAGTGACTACTTAATATTCTTGACCTTATTTTTCACGTCAATATGAATTATTACGTAATCGAAAGTAACCATCATTATTTGTTTTATTTTCCAACCAGAGTACAATAATGAAGTGCTTCGTTACGCGTACAACAAACGAAGTTATAGTGAAACCTCTGTAACGATGTTGTTAAAAAAAATTTGCAGAATCGTTTGAAAGTACATAAAATTACCAGAAAATGTGCAACATGCGACAATATTTAAAAATAACGAGGAGCCGCTTTATAAAGGTGTACAAGACTTGCGTGATAATGAAAAGTATATAATCACGGAAAAACACTCGTTACACCCGCTATTGTAAATCGGAGGGCATGCGACCTATGTTTGTTTTTTCAAGTACACTCGCGCGTCCACATAAGCAATGATAAAAAATCATTGTGTTAAAAAATTGTAAAAAGAAAAGTAAAATTATGTATATATTAGTATGAGATTATAGATAAGTTTATCTACACTTAAGGATTATTTTTGTTTTATCTGTAAAATAGTCAAAAAATTGAATAGGACAATATTGTAAATCAACAATTTGATCACAGATATTTTTAGCAAACTTTTATAAAATGCATTATAAGAACGTGAAAATTATTACATTTTTTATAAAATTGCTCTTAAGAGTTAAAAGAATTCAATTCATGTTTAATACAAAATTACACTTGATAGACGTTTCTCTGCATTATGTATGTTAAAATATCAAGTTCACATGTAATTACTTCCGCTTCGAACACATAAACATTATTGGAAATCCGCCAGTATTAAGACACCACTATTATTCGCACGTAGCCGAAACTAGCCAATTTGAAATTACAGTGATTTCGATATGATCAATATAAATCACATATTGTTTATTATACAAGAATATCTATAAAAGTAAGTAAATAATAAATCTTATTTTTCTAGAATTTTTTTAATCGAATTCTATACATAGAAGTTATATTATACTTTAGATAGGAATTTCTCCAATAAGAAAAATAATTTGTTTTTCCATTTTCGAGTGTCTCGAGTTTCAAAATAAAATAAAACCGCATTAGATCCAATTTACGGTTTTCAAAATTGTTACATAAACAACGACACGCGAAATAAAGCAATCGATAATAAGTATCTACGATATATATACTGGGGTAAACCTGTGAGACGCAAAAGTCAGCGCGCGGCAAATTTCTCGTCGACTTATAACGAGCGGATAGCAGAAACGAGTGCTTGCGCGCAAACCGTTTTATCCGCGGCAGAATCTAATTGGCGCGATTGAGAGCTACCACGTCGCCGTGGCGGCGGCTATAGGCATCGCCGGAAATTTTTGTTCGCTCGTCGAACGAAGCGGGAAGAAGAAAACCTTTAAAACCCTTCTTCTCTCCCCTGTTCCCTCACGTCAGCATAGCGCGATCTTCTTTAATGTGCCTTTCTACCTTATCCCACGCGCGGAAAACGCAGGAACGAACTTCAGATTGAATGGATTTCCTGCCGCAAGCAGAGCGCACTTTCAAGTAGGGTGCGCGTGCGCGTCGAGAGTGCAAATCTGAAGTCGAATCGCCGCCGCTGCCGTCGTTCGTAAATTATATATAGATCCGTCGCGGTAATGCGGAATAATATAGGGAGACTTCGCGGCTTGAATTTTATTCGCGGCCACGGCGGAATTCGATTAAGGAAAAATTTATAAAATGCTAATCCACGCGTGGCGCCGAATGAGGAATGATCCCGCTGGACGCGATGGGCAAGCTTTGAGGGAAATTTATTGATTGAATTAAATGAGGATAACTTTTGATAGATATACTTTTTAATTTGTGCCGAAGTGCTGCTCGGTGGATTCGGAAAGAGGCACGAGTAGATGCGAGGTTTGATGCAAGGGAAAACTTTATTTTACGATAAAAATCAGGTTTATATGATTATTGATGAGATAAGGCTTTCCCGTTATTATGTTAAATTGCTCTATAATCTGCATGCCCCTTTAGTTTATTGATCATTTTTTATATTTCTTCTTTGGCTTCGCTGTAGTAGGTATATGTTAAAGTAATTTAATGAAAATAATAAAAAATTATGAAGAAAAATATCTATTTCTACAAATTTTTTCAGTCATTAGTTTAATGCATCATCTCATCTTGATGGTTACAAAAAATCGATTTTTTATTCCATTTTTGAAAAGTATAAATATTTAAAAATATAATTCTAAGTTTTATACAGAATCTCGAATCCTCCACTATTGATAATCCGTGAAGCACGTACGTTCACCTACGCGACAATGGGCCGTTCCACTTCCCGCGCACAATAGCTGCTGACTCATTGCTTGAAGTTTTTTTTTAACATTGATTTGCTGTCACACTTTTGCATAGGGTCTGTATAATACTAATTCAAGTACTACTGCAAGTATATTAGTGCAAATATATTTGAGTGTAGAAGCAACAACATTACAGCGACTAGAGTCTTTTCTTATTTACTTGCAAAAATGGGTAGAAAAATCTAAGAATCAAACCATCGATTTGAACTTACGAGAAAAAGATCATTTCACGAGAATCGATATAGTTTGTAAGATGATACAATGTTTGATAGTATTTCAAAAGTTTAAGTTTAGACGACAGATTCAAAGGGCATGTGAATCTTTTCACTAGCTACTGCTTTATTAATGTTTTTTCAGTTTCTGGAGTATTAAAGCATTAAACAAAATTGATAAGAACGATGCTTTTACAAAATATTTTGAAAGTGGACTTGGTTTTACATTGACTCTTCACCTGTAATCGGTCACATTTACGAAATTAATTATCATTATATGTGTTCACTACATTACTACACGGAGAGAAATTTTTATGTAAAAATTACTATACTTTCTACGAATGGGGTGACAAACTCGTATTATACAGATTATTTAGTATATTTTTAGCAATTATTGGTTAAGTGTATTAAAATTTGATAGAAGCTATAGCAATTTTTGGTAGTCAGTATAGTAAAAATTAAACGATCATCAGCTGTTCGAGGTGTAGCACATTTAGACGAGACGAAGTATCTTTTAACAAAGTGCGGCGTGGCGTAGCGGTAAGACTGCGGCTTCTCGCGCGGCGGGCTCTGGTTCGATTCCCGCGCGGTCTTCGCATTTTTTTCAGAGATAATAAAAAATTATTTCTGAGTTTCATGAATGCGAACTGACTAAGAAAATAAAAGTGTCGGTAATGTAGGTTGCGAAAAATTTTTTTTCATCGTGAATTCCACTTTACTATCTAGTATAGTAAAAATTGGTAAAGTTATACTAAAATTAAGTATAATGCAAGTTTGTCGCTCGATTGAGCAACAGTATAGTAATTTTTTGTGAAAAATATATGAATTTTTGTATAAACATTTCTCTCTGTGTATAGTTGGAATTGGCTTGCATGGTATCAGAACAATTTTGTAGTAAACATAACATTCTCATGAAAATGATAATTTGTAGTAAAACTCACTATTAAATAGTAAAAATTACCAAAATAATAGTAATTTTTACTATAATTGTAGTAATTTTCTGTACTACAACATTTTTCTTCGTAAAAGAATTCAAAGACTAATATTCCAAAAATATTACAAATGGCAAATAAAATTATGAACGATTTTATAGCTTCGCTATATTGCGAAATGATTCAGTAAAGATATGCAAAAGTCATTATAGCTACATATTTTTATAAAATTTTTACTGAAGGAAATCCCGCAACACACGCATATTGCTCCAAAGGCACTGACTCGTGGTGCGAATGGCTCAAGCATGTAGTTACTGGAACATTGACATCCTACCAACACCCTTCAGCGTTCGATAAAGTAATATAGTTTCTTCTAGAGCCAGTTTACACTGGAAATTGTTATCTAGTGATTTATTGGAAATGTACATTGGTACCAATACGCAAAACAATAATGAAAGTTGTAACTCCAGCATGTGAAACATGTCACCTAAGCACATTTGCTGTGGTAAAACTATTTTCGAAATTGCTATCTTCACTGCGGTATGCATTTTTAATGAAGGCTTTACAGGATTATTAAAAATTATTGAGGTTATGAGTGTTAAACTTGGCCATGAGGCGATGCGATTCACCGACATGCGCGACGAGAAGCGACTACTTAGCTATGGCACGCTGCTTTACCTCTTAATAGCCCGAGCGAAGGTAGATTAGTTAGAAGAGGGTCTAACGTGACAGAAGAGGATCTATTTAAGGAAGCTGAAGGTCTATTATATAGTGCAGGTGTCATTGATTAGGAGATGTATAACATTTATTTACGATTGAAAAATTTCAACTCGTTTTTCTCAATACCGTGTTTTTTATGTGACGAAAATATTAAAAAATTTTATGAAAAAATTGGGAAAAACTGGTCGAAAAAGTCGATTTTTTTTTTAATTGACCGTCACTTGTTAATATTTTTATTAAATTAATTTGTGCTAATTCACGCCATATAACCATTCATCCAAAGATTAAGGCTCTTTTTGAAATTTTTCATTCAAACATTCTGTAAGGGAGATATCATATGTGCTACCACGCCTTCTCTTTTTGTAGGTACTACATTTGATACAGAAAATCAGAGATATGAAAAAACATTTTTTCAAAAGAAAATTGACTATATAGCTTAATTAACTCTTAAGTTAATAAAAATAATGAAAGAACCGCATGCTAAAATCTCTTTAAAAATTATCAAAAATAAATCTTTTTCATTCGTCAAAGAAAAATGATACAAGTTAAAAACTAAACATTCTTTTGAGAAATAAATGACCAATATTTCATTAAAACTATATTATAACGTATATATAACGTATGAAAAACGGTGTTTTAAATTAATTTTTAATTCTCTTTGTGCTCTTTAAAAACCCAATTAAAATGTGGCGTTAAAAATAAATGAATAAATGAATGAATATTTTCATACGGTTTAATTGGTTGGCGTTATTTCCTGATATAATTTTATAAATATTGTAGTATCTGTACATTCATATCGAAAGTATTTTTGAAACATCTGTCATCTTTGTGTGTTATTGGTAGTTAAAAAATTATTCATGTATATTCCAAGCAATTAAGTATGACAAACTTCAATGTAATTCACTTTTATACACAAGCAATACCAATGTACCGTGATGCGGTTATACGATATCACATGCACCACGCGCGAGTACATAAAAAAGAACTTTTTGTCCAATTGACGTCAATTGAACCAAAGGAGGCAATTAACGCAAAAGTATCGCATGAACTGACGTGAAACGCGAGAAGGACGCGAGTATATTTCACGATGCACGGCAACAATTCGACGACAACGAGACAAGGTGCGCGCATAATATACCATCATGCCATCATATGCATATCGCCCAAAAGTTGGCGCGCTCGCTATGCGGATTTTGGTCGCGCGTGCACGTCTCCCGCTGCGTGTATTATAACACACACTGCGGACAATAAAATCCCGCTCAAACGCATCCCTCCTCACATTCGTTTTGAATATTTGACGCGCGCAGCGGCGCACTTACGTAGGGTGGCGTGCAGTAAATCGCCTGACACCACATCGGCTCCGAGTGGTAGCAGACGCAGAGACTGCAGACCGCGGGCCCGGGGACGTAGAGGAGGCCGTGCCGCACTGTGCCGCCCTGGAAATCCGTGCAGTTCTCCTCCAGGCCGTCTGCAATCGGAGAAAAAAAAAGGAAGAAAGGGGTGAGAGTTGAGAGAGAGGAGGAGGGAGCAGAGAAGCGAGATCGGAATTTTACATGAGGCAAGACGAGTTTCCTTGATCTTTTAGCACGTTCAAAAGTTTTCTTCAGGGATGCGCTAAACTGACCCATATATACTTGTTTCGAAGAAGTGATGCAGAGCGCTCGAGACATAATAATACTTTTAGCGCGAAACATTGCTTCTCGATTCTGTTTGGGCACAAAGGTGTTGCTTACATCAAAGTTACGCGTGTACATCTAGTTTCTGAATAATGATACTCAGCTGTTTTACACCTGCATTCGCGTGAATAATGAAGTACCGCAAAGTAACTTTCTGCTATGTTAACTAAATCGAAAACTCTGCAACATTATCGCCACAAAAAGAATACTTGGCTCAATTACGTTTTTATTATTCTTTTCATATATATGTATCTAGAATTTATAGAATTGGTTTTATTTTGATAGATATATCTATAATGATATCCTCAAGTTTTGTTAAAGTAATTTTTGTTCTTTATTTTCAAATGCAATTTCGTATGAAAGTACTGCTGCGTTATTACTTTATTCGCGAAAAACAACTATAGCTTGACTTCAATTTCTAAAAAGCCTCACCGCCTAAACAACTAATTTCGTTTAAATAAAATGTCCGTATTTAGAGTGTTTGAGCTGCTCTCCGCGTCAACTGTAATTTTCAATCTGGGTCAATTACAACGGAAACAAAAAGCAGTACAGCTTAGTTTTGGCCCATTCGGTAAATGAAAAAATTCTTTTTGATACAACAGTCCCTGTTATTAAAATGAATAAAGACTAATCTTCGCGTTACTCAAGACTTTTTCTACTTTCTCCAATTCTTTTTTTTTATCTACCTTCATTATCACTTTATTGCCAGACTTGCAAATGAGCAAATTTTCCATCCCCATCTCTCTTAGCTCCGAAGAGTCAATAAAAAGAAACGATCGCGAATCGGAGCCCTTGAGACTGCCGCAGAGTCAATAACCATAAAACGAAATTATCAGAAAATCAGAGGCCTTGACATCGGCCGCGCCGCGCGGCGATAATGAAAGAAAAAGCAAGATAGAAGCGCGCGATATCGCAATCGCATCGGCCCTATATACTTTTTCCCAGGGCTAATCACCTGTTCTCACGAGGAGCAGCAGCAGACTCGTGAGGTAAAAACAAGTGCGAGCCATCGCGTCGATTTCGCTGACAGGCGTTGCTTTTGCACACACGGAGATCTGTCAGTCCGCTCGCGAAGTCCACGTCTTTGCGGATAATCGAGCCGCGCGCGATGGAGTGGCAGCTGCGACCTCAGTTGCTTCTCCGGTCCTCATGCGATTTCCTCAGGGAGGTGGGCGCCCCTGCGTTGCCTGCAAAAACCGCCAGAAATGGCAAGGTGAGAGCATATATTTATGACCGCACTGTTGCGTGCGTGCGGCAGGCGACTGACTTTGGAGACGCAGTGCGCGTTTGTCATTGAGTCGGTATATAGGTATACGTAAAAGAGAGAGAGAGAGACAACTTTGAGCGCATTACGCGGTGCACACGAAGGGGCGGGAACTAGTCGAAGGAAATAACGATTATATATAGATGGGGGGAAGGATATCAGTATACGTATGTGTGTCTGAATGTGGGCAGGTCAGGTGCTTCGTGGCCAAGGATAAATTGCCCGAAAACAATTAACCCGCGATGCATTTGGCTCGGCCGTCGGCACATTAAGCGCAAGTCGGCGAAAGAAGGATTATTCGGGCGCACATTCGCGAAGCTGTTTTTCCTAATTGAAAATTTTTGCCCTTTTTCTCATGGATTCATTCTCATATATGAGGCGTTTCACGTCAACTGCGCCAGATCGGCGCGCGAGTGCCGAATCGTGCTATTTCCAACTCATGTTTATAATACTAAAATGTACTTAAAAAAATTGTTTGATAAGCGTTTTCAACGTGGTTTTTCCTCAGCTTTCCAATGATATAGGCAGTTTTTTTCGAAATTTTCCATTTTCACCTTCAAAAACTACAAAACATCTTATATCTCAAAAACCGCGCTGGGGCAGTTGACGTGAAACGCCTCATATATTCTTGTACGTGTTAAATTTCAGTTCGGATTATTTTACGGTCCGGACAGGGTTCTAATGTATAATGAAAAAGTTGTTTGTGTGAGTTATTATATAAAATATGGAAAGTTTGCGTGGCCCTATGTTTATCGGAGGGAGATTGTGAACTAAACTGTTGATAAGTGAAAAATAACGTTGAACAGAGATAATATGGTTAAAAACAGGGAAGTAACTTGTTTTATATCTAATCTGTAACGTGACTATATACTTATATCGGTAAAATATTAAACTTAGCCGCAAATATTTTCTCGATCCTACCTAAAATTAACGTACAAATAGATGAAATGTGCAAAAACTATGCCTTATGCATCTTATTATATAAAAAAGTAATATTGATAAACCGATTTTTCGGCTCCTTATTGGTCAGTTTATGTGGCTAATTTCATTTTATGTTTGCATAAAAAAGATAAAAGCTAGCGTGCATGAAGCGCACTTCATTAGCCGCGTTATTTATTTTAAAGACTATCGCAATCATTTTCACTTGTTTACAGTATTTTTTTTCGTGTTCATCGGACGTGCTTTATGTGTCACGTATCATCTAATACAACTATTTTTTTAGAATTTAATTTCTTACAAAGCTAAAATTAATGTTACGTTCTCTAAATTATTTCTAGTAGAAGATATATCATAGTTTAAAGATGTTTATTAATTTTTTCTTAAATATGATTATATAAAAACCAAAAATTTTGTTGGATTAACTTTTTTGGCCGAATGTAAATTATAGTTTGAATTTTTATAAATTTTTAAAAAAATTTTCTACAAAAATGCAGAAAAAATTACGACTTTGAGTTACTGATTTATAGGTATAGAATTACGTTGTGTATATGACGGGTCCACGGAAAAAAGCAGGATTATCATTCTTTGAAATTTTGTAATTAACGATGGTTTTTATATTGCTAATTGATTACTACCTAGGTCACGATTCATCACCAATTTTAAAAATGGTCTACAAGGTTAGTATCAATTAGCACATATATATAGATGTATAAAAATCCATACGGTCATCTAAAAATATTCAAAAATTGATAATTCTATTTTTTTCCGTGAACCCTTTATATAAAATGATGAGAGCAGCAAATATTATGCCAATTAAAAAGTTTTTTTCTCGGTGTTTTTAGTTATAACTTATTAATTTTGTTTTAAAGGGTTGAATTTCAACTAATAAACAATGTTAGTCTTAGCTGTCTTTGCTTAAATTTGCACGTACAAATATAGAATTGAACTAAACTTGACTAACTATAGGTATCATGCAATTATACAGCAATTCGTACTTTCCATCGATGAGTCAGTTCCAACTAAACAAGAATAATTCTGTACAAACTAATAATTAAAAGTTTGAAATTATAATATCTTTATGATGGTCTTATTAAAAAGGCATGCTTAATTAATTGATCGATCAGTGCACTTAAAAATACTAATAATAAAAATTCGCTTCATGCAATCAGTTATCAAAAAGTGTATGTAATGATTGAATAATTACTATATTTGATCACTTTTTTATATACCTTCATTTATTATACCTGTAAAATTGTCTTTGTACTTCTAAATTTTAGTACAACTCAAATATTTTCATTGGAAAATCAAAACACGCATTCTTTTATGAATGTGTTTATAAGAAATATTTATTAAAAGAAAAATTGTTTACATTGACGTACCGCAACTAAAATAAAAATCAACCAATTTTTACGAAACATTGCACAGAGCGAGGCACATAAAAAGTTTTATTTATATTTATCTGCCGAATCCGGGGTGCAGCAGAAATTATTTACAAGATATAAACATATTTTTGTACTATAATTTTTAAAAATTTTTTAAGATCGACTTTAATACTTATTGATTCACACAAGTTGCCTGTTCCTTTTTTGGAGTATTTTTAATTTAAGAAAATGATTGTTCATATTTAAAGATTTGATAAGAATGCATTTATAGCCTAACTATAGTCAAAAGTTAATACAATAAAAAGATCAATTAAGTTTAAACTTTAAAGAAATCAGATGAAAAGGGTTTCTTGCTACAAATGTAGCAAGTTTGTCCTTATTCTTTTGCTAAAGAGGTCGCGCAACCTCTTTTATTATTTTGTCTTTTCTCTATATGGTGCTGCAGTATGCTAGAACCCCGAGAGAGCTTTGGCCAGAGTATAAGGAAAGTTTTGACAATAAGAAGGGTGAAAATAAAACCAGTTCTGCTGCAGTTGCTTAAGGTAAAGATACACTAAATTCTTTTAAAATATGTACTCAATTTATCATCATACTTATACAATATTTTATAATCCAACTAAGCTATTGCTGTTAAAAATTTATTAATCATGCCTTTAAATCAAATTTTAATTTTTAATAAAAATTATAAATGTAAGAATACATAATTTAACATTTTTATAGAGAAATAACTTTGTATTAATATTTGTTCATTAATTTTTTGTATTATTGCATCCAACCATGCCTTTTTCTCATTTTTTTCGAGTAAATCGAAGTAAATATCCTAATTGTCGTAGCCGGTTCTACAATCATTTTTCAAGTTGCTTCCAGGGAAAAATGTTACCTTTCATGTTAGGAAAGTCAGTCCTGATTATTTTCAGAGAAAAAGGTCGAGGACAATATTTATCTAAGAACACCATCGAAAAAACTTTGGTTAGCTATCAATGATGCTATAAAACAGTAGCTCATTGTCTGTTATTCCAGTAAAAACTAACTAATCGATATGTAATATGGAAATAGGATAAATGCGATAATTATTCAGTTCAGGGTTAAGTCAGATACTAAATAACCTTCATTTTCGCCTTCCTTTGATGGTGAAATTAGCAAATTTCAGGGAAGAAAATTGAACCATGCTAACAACTTTTTCAGTAACACTTACAAGTGGGCGTAAATTTAATTTGGTAAAATATTAGAAAAATACTACAAGAATGAAGCTTTCTAACATTTATTAGACAATAATTTCTTCGCAAACAAAAGTATTTTGCTCTGAATAATTTAGCTGTTATCAAATTATTTATAAAATTTAATTTTTTCTTCTTTATTTACTTTATAGATTTTGCACTTTTTTATTCTTACAGTGCTTTTTTTTTAAATATTGTAAAAAAAATCGACTTAGTATTGATATGACCTACTAATAAGGATACAGGTATACTATACTTTCAAGTATCGCATAATTAAAAATTTTTTTACGGCATACAATAAACTAAAATGATATGTGCATTAAAACTGGAATAATGGTAAATTATATTAAAAAATTGTGACAGATAATGAAAAAGTATTCTTGAAAATATATTCTTGTAACAATTTTTTATATCTTAAGTTCATTCAAATTTCATCCAACAATTAATAAAAGAATAAAATATATTAGGATGGGTCCATTATTTTCAGCTAGAGCTCTAACTCAAGCATGAAGTAACGCACCCCTTCAATATTTATAGAAAGTGACTTTTTGTATAGGTTTTATAACAATGCAAGATGAAATCATGAATTTTCTACTTGTTTTGTCAATTTTGGCCAATGTTTTTCAATTCAATTTTCCCTTCATTTGTCCATCAATTACTTTTTTTCTTGAATTTCATACTCTGACAAACTCCAAACACCAAAATGTGTTCCCCTACATACTAGAAATTTGTCGGTAACCCCTTTAGTTATTTACAAGTTTCTTATTTTTCTAATTTTTGCAATACTCGTTTTTTTTACAAGATAATTTTAAAATTACTTTAAAACAGTATATTACCCGACGTATACGGTAATCACCTTGAGCACGAATTGCCTATATTATTTTTCTTAAGAAGTAAGAGTAATTTGATTTTCCGTGCCTATTTTGCGTGAGAAAATGCTATATATTTTGCAAGAGTTTAATTAGCACGTTGAAAATACATATTGTACATATATAAAAAATGTATTTTCAAATCTCATCCAAACGCGTGTGGAAATCTCGTATTTCGTGCACACATAAAAGTGTCGAAAAATCGAATTTTCAGTGCCAAGTTAAGAAAAATATGATAAAAGTTTTGTATAAAAACGTAACATACTTTTTGCTTGAAAATAAATTATTCCTGATACAAATACAACATATTTCCAATATAATAAGCTATTTTTCCAAAAACGACGTTCCGGAAATATCGCATCACAAATGTATAAAAATTTATGGCCACAACAAATGTTACCAGCGAAATGAAAAAAACATCGAAAAGAATCCAAACCATCCTCAATAAAAGTCGGCAGAACGTGCGACAAATGCCAAAAGAAGCTGAAAAATTTCGAGCAGTCTACGCGCGCCTGAGCGTCGAATACTATAGACGAAACGAGACACGTGCATGCCTGAAATTACAGAGGAACTCGGTAAAGAAAAAAAGTGAACGCGCAAGCGTATATAACTAGGTATATAGGTATGCATGTACACCACAGATATACAAATATATACCGCACGAGTGAAACAAGAGAAAAGAGAATTCAACGCCCCGAGAAGCTGACGCTTATACGCGCGCGTGCGTACGATAAATCACGACGGCCGCTCGCTTTATGTCTCTCTCTCTCTCTCTCCATCTAGATTCCTCGCGCGTAGCGCTGTATTGCCGCACTATATACTCGAAAAAGCTCACGCGAATGTATATACATGCATATACCTTCGAGCGACATGTTCCGCTGGTGCTGCACTATGTCTCCTATAGGCTGTGCTCACATTGTCTCCTCGCACGGTCTACCACTCGGCTACCACAGTGCATCGTTACATCAACGGCGACGACGAACTGCAGAGCTGAGCTCCGCATAAGGATGCGCCTGTCTTCGTCCTGTGCCCCGCAACGGCAGCAAAAAACGGGAGCGCCCGTGGCCTCAGGACACCCTCTTCTCTTTTTTTCCCCCTAGAACCGGAGGGCGACTATTCCGTCTTCGTCGTCATCCCGTGCAGCAGGTGCGTACAGCAGGTGCGAGCGCACGCGCGGGGGCTGTTACAAGTCCGTATGTGGTGCACACACCTCGCGGGTCAGCGGCGCGCGCTCGACTACCCGAGATGCTGTCGCAGCGCGGTGCGACCCGACGGAGTTTCTGTGTGAGAGTGCCGCGCCGCCAGCGCTATGTGCCGAGTGAGCGAGCGCGGGTCGATCGAACGCGTGTATATAGTGTCCGCGTGCCCTCGCGCGCCCCGAGGCTGGCGGGGCGCCCCCGAGAGTGGGTGGCTGCACCACCGAGAAAGAGGGAGGATGCACGCGGTAAGCCCGTACATAGGTATACGATGCATATAGGGGTGCAGAGTGTGAGTGCGCGCAGGCATGTCGAGGTGCCGAGTTGAAAAGTCGCGCGCGCGGGGAGAGGGGGTCCGAATTTTCACTCTGACGGGGGGAGATTGAAGAGTGCCGAGTGGGTGGTTAGACGAGTAGAGAGACGGATTTTCAGAGACAAGAGGGAGGGAGGGAAAAGTGATGGTTTAAATGGAGTTTTGCGGGAGGGACGGTGCAGGTCTTTTATTTTGGATTATATTCGAAGGGAGCGAGTTTGATTAAAACGCGCGGCTTTCACGGTATTTTATTCGGCGGTTAAGCGTATAGCGAAAATTCAGTTTGTATAAGCCATTTTTAAAGCGAACTTCGTTATTAATTTAAGTTTTCGTTTATTTTGTGAATAAACTGTATAGACATTTCGTGAGACTGTAATTTAAGAGATTAAAAGTACATAGCTTGTACATAGCTTATTATTTAAATTAATGAGAGATAAATTATCTCTTCCAAAATTTTAATTCAAATCAATCAGAATAATTACACTGAATATTTACACTGGCTTCAATAATTAAAATTTTTCTATTTAGTTTATATTAGTTTGGATCGATATAGGTAAAGCAAATATTCTGATGTACGAATCTTTCAGGTGTGCGGTGAATTCCTGTATAAATAAACCTTGTGGAAGGTAAACTATAAGAAACAATAATAACATTATTTTTTCAATCAAGGTTTTCAGCGCTTTAGATTTTAATTATATTGTCGTTGATAATTTGTAAAAACGTTTAATAAGCTACTCTGATAACTTACGAAATGTACCATCAAAATAAAAAATAAGACGCAATGTATAATTTACGCAAACTTATTAACTTGTTAACTTGTTCTTATATCCAGGGTTGTCTATAATTATGAAAGCTATTTTGATAAAGATATTAGATTAAATGACAGTCCCCTTGAACTTGATAATTGATTTAATTGCTTGTACTTTAATCTCTCGTATTACTCTAATTAAGTCATTTCTATAATATATAGCATGGGTACTATTTCGTATTAAATAATTCAGCGCATTTTGAATACAGGTATATTTTTAACTGCTTTCCAATGACAAAGTTTAAACAACTAGAATTCGTACACGTTAATGTATCTCGAAGTAGAACATTAAAATTATACCTTTAGCATTAGAAATATATTGAGAATATAAATAAGAGTCGAGATACTATATGCAATCTTATAAAGAGAAATAGTCAATACATAAAACAGCAGTGTATTTGTTGGCTATATTTAATTGCCATATTATTACCGTATGATCGGCGTGTATAACGTCTCTTTTAAAATTTTCCAATTTCAAATCATATTCAGCTATTTACATTCTTCTGACAGTTTCTCATGTGGACGGACAGAATGTGGAATAAGGACGAGATAATAGTACGACGGTGGATGCAGTGCTCTCGAGACTTATTCTAGCGTCAGCCGTCTCTTTGGGACGTTACAATATCTGCAGGTGAATTATTCCATTCAATCCTTATTTCAACTATGTTAAATGAACGTATGAACATATAGTTAAATCAGATTTCAGCCATTTTCAGTGACGACTGCATAACGTTAATTCATTTCCCACCAGATTATGCGCATTCAGTCAGGTCTGAGATCAAATTGTCTCGGTATATGGATTGCCACAATGAATATGAAATGAATATAGATGAGTTAATCCAACGCTTTTACCTTTATAATAATGGTTTAAGTATTAAAAAAAATATATGGTTAAATTAAAAAATAGCTTTTTATCGAGGTTTTTGAATCATGAGAATGATGTTTGTTATTAAAATATATTTAAAAGAATCTCGACGGAAAAATGCCATCACCCAAGTTCGAACTGGAAATGTGTTTGCCTCCAGAAGACTTGTTCTTCGGAAAGTAAGGCTACAAAAATCAGGTTACCCACCTGGCACCGGTTGGACGAACTGACGTAATTTAGTTACCGCAGGTGTTAAAGAAACCGGAAATTGGAAAAGAAGCCGTTAAATAAAATTTCATTTGCTACTCTTCTAAAAGAAGCATCTCTTGCATTTAAAGTTTATTTAAATAACTTTGAAAAATTCAAAGGTCCTCCTGGATTCATTGTAAAAGATGGAATATTCATGCGGCGAAAGTAGGTTAACACATTTCCAATTATTTTGGAAAAAGTCGAACTTTTTCGCCCATCTGGTGCAGAGTCGCTTTGATGCTGCACGCGCGCAGCTATACGTGAGCACAACGTGCCACGATGTCTTCCCCGTGTGTGTGTGTATGCCGGTGCATGTGTGCAAGTACGCGCAGGAACGCCAATTTTCCAATGCCCTTCGGTCCTCGATGCTGCTGCTCGTCAATGTCTCGAGCTATTTCGACTCACGTATGGAGTTAACTTTCAAGTTTGATTATACCGTTGTCGGATTATTTTTTCTGTTATTTTTAGATTGAGTCGAGTGCGCTTCTTCTCTATTATATTGATTAGAAGTACATGGAGCCAGAGTAAGTGGATGAAGCGATGTCTTCTAGACAAAGTGGCTTCGAGAGCCTATTTAACTTTTCATGATTCGTATTAAGATAGGTCTCTAATGTATAGTTTGGTAGAGGAACACGTAGGCTGTCGAAGGATTTCTTGAAAACGTTTGATGACTAATGTAAATATTATTGGAACGTTTTGTTACAAAGAAATATAAATTCTTAAGATATTTGTATAACAATATTTAAAAATGGAGACGTTAAAAATGATACGATTGTATTAACTTTTGAAATTGTACTGTATTTAAATAAAACATGTTTGAAATTATTGTGATGTGATTGTAACATAAAATAATAATTTTCTTATACTGCATAAATATACTTTCTCAATATGTCAATAAAATGAAATCAATAATATCAAATCAATAAAGTAATTATTAAAAATAATGATTTGCGGCGCAGCTTATTTCTGAATAGACGTAATCGACTTATTATGCAAAATCATCGAGAGGTGATACCGGATCTCCTTAAAAATATAGACACTATAGATTTCCAATTAATCCTAATGGTTCTTCAACTTTCGATCAGGCCAGCTGGAAAAATCTCTCTTCAGCACGAGCTCGTTCGAAGATTTCACGCGCCATTAAATTTATCGTTCGATTGGAGTTCTAGTTGAGACAATTTTGAAGGTTTTCTCCGCGATGTTGGAATAAAATTTTAAAAACGAAAAATAATAAATTTATAACAAAAGCCTGAGAACAACAAAATTATTTTAAAATTTTTTAATGTGATCTATAACGAAACCGTTTAGTAACGAGTAAGATGAAAAATAAATGTATTTTTGCGGTAAATTGGATTAGATAACATAGCGCCAAGTGAAAAAAAATTTGCCTCCATCATTTATCACCGTCAAAATTTAATTCCTACAAATTACTTCATTTCCAGGGAACGCGTCGCCACTTTAGTTATACATAAACTGGAACAAAAGCCACACTCGCGCAAAAGCTCCCACTTCCAATGCACAATTCGTCACTTTGTTTTTTGCCGTATGCAGAAATATGAAATAATGTGAAATGAACAAGCTCTAGCGCGCAGCAGAATACATCGAAAGTGAAATGTTCTCGCGAAGCTGCCAATAAAAGTCGGCAGAAGTGGGTATGGAAAAAATCATCGCGAGGACGCGAAGGACGCGCTCGATTTCGTTCTCTCGTCAATCCGAATCTCGAGAGCGCGAAGAGGACTTACAATGCCATCACGGTTCATTTTCAGACCGCATGCGATGCATTCGTACTGTGAAATGCTGGAGTGACACGTATACGCATATTAATGCAAGCGCGCGCTCGACGTTTAGCTTGTATATTATAGAATATAGAGAGGTATGCGCCATCGAATGCGGGGCGTGACGTTATCGAAATAATTAGCGCTGGATTGCGGATTGGCAATTTCAGTTTTGAAAAATAGTTGATCCCTTTGGGTTAATTTGAAATATCTTGTATAAGTATTTGATTAAAATATTTCATTGTATGTAAATTAGAAGAGAGTTCTTCGTTTATTATACATCTCAAACAAACTCTGCGAATGAAGATCAGCTCCCTTCGAATCAAACGCATCTTCTTTAGTACTTATAGTACTTTAACAAGATTGTAGCATATATTTTGTAAAATTTTTGTTACTTTTACTTGCAGTAAGCATCAGAGTGAGCATGAGAAAAAAAATTTAGTAATTAAATATTATTCGAGTTTAAATAAAAACATCGATCAAATATTTTCAAGCAATTTAGCTTTATGAATAATTAAAAGTTTATTTATGATCTTCATATTACATGGAAAAGAATTTTTCAATTAAGCAGGTACTATACTTATACCTACCATGCAGAGTTGTTGCAGCTGAAGATAGGTAGATAAATACCTTTTCGTTACTATGGAAACTATACGGCTACGGAATACGGATTAGTAAACTATTGAACCGTCACAATCTGATTATATTCAGAGTATCGTGGTAAAGAGCTTGGAGAAAACAAATCGCTTAAAGAGCACAAAATAATGTGTTAATTTGTTAGTTAATATAATCTCGATCATTTAATTATGCCAACGATGGATGGGCTTTCACTTAATGCCAGCTGCAATCGCATGACATGTCTTGCCAAAGAAAAAGTAAGTTTATATTACATTATAAGTCTTTTAAATAATAATTAATCATTTACCGTGCAGAATATTTTTACGAAAAAATTAAGATTTGTTTTGTAATAAAAAACGATCATACTTGAAATTGTTTAATAAATAATTCACCAGTCACTAGAAGCTACACGATTGATATTTTAAAATTTAAATATACTATTCAAGTCATCATATTCCTCGTATAAACAATATTCTTCTGGCTCACTTGTCCGTATAAGAAAAAGCACTGGCAGAAATAAGCTTTCCGCGCGCGCGCAAACTGAACACAATATATTAGGCTGAACAAGAGCAAGGCCAAACACAGTCTTAACTCAATGGTTAATTCATTAACGCGATAATCAGGACGAGAAGCGTGCTCAAGAGCGCAGGAGGAACCTGCTGTACCTCGTCGCCGAGTTCCTGCGTGAGCAAGGGTAAATATTATCGACAGCTGCATTAGCGCAAATAGATTCGCTCTTGCGATAAGCCGAACGTTCTATTTTTGCGCGCGGTACATCGGGCGCGCGCCCTTGCATCATCTCTTTCCTTTCCCGCAGTTTCCTCGAAGCCTGCGAGGTGTTCGTCAAGGAGGCTCACCTATCGACTGACGTCGAGGTCTGCGATAACATCGATCTCGAGACGATTCTGCTCGAGTACTCGGACTATTACTACACCAGGTTTAACAAGTACCCGAGGATATGCAAGAAGGGGGAAGCCAGCTTTGCTAATATATCGTGAGTTCGCCCTTGCTTTAATTACTTTCCGACCATCGGCCGTTCTTTTGTTTTTCAAGTTTAATTAAAAATACTTATATTGCGGCTTTACTCTTTTCTAATGCTTTGTTTTATCGTCCACTTCCTCGATATCTGAAGATTGAGAAAAGAGAGGCAGAATAAAATTATTAATAAGAATCAGCGAAAGTCGAGCGACGAAAGTTGTTTATTGGCTTTGGAAAAAACGAAGCAGCCCAACAATAACTCCGCCGAAGCGGAATCTAATTTTAATATAACTGTGACTCCATTATTCCCGACACTTGGAAACTCGACGAACGATCAAAGCACCAAGCTTAACGGGGAACATAAAAGCAATGTAAAGGAACCAGACTTAAGTGATGGCAAGTTTTTAAAGCCGCTTGGCAATCTTTATCCACAGGGATCAGAGTGGCGAGAAATCGCCTATATTATTACCCAGGTAAATCCGTTCTCTGCATATTCTTCAATTTATCCAGTCATTTTTAAAGGGAAAAGTTCATTCAAAACCTCACTTCTGAATTCTATTTAAACTTCAATACCCGTGTTTCCGGTGTACGTTTTCTTTAAGTCTATAACTAATAATTTTTTGTTATTTTTTATTGCTTATTACTAAATTTCCAACAATATATTATTAAGATTCGCTTATAACATCAAAAATCAATTTTAAAAACAATTTACAATTAAGTTGTTAAGATAACAAGTGAGTAAAATTTCCAGGAAATTGTATTAAGTAATTTGAATGTGCACTGGGACGATGTCAAAGGGCTTGAAAATTGCAAAAGTCTTTTGAAAGAAGCAGCTGTTTATCCAATAAAGTATCCATTTATGTTCAACGACAAACTGACACCATGGAAAGGCGTTTTGTTGTACGGGCCGCCAGGAACAGGTAACTTACGTTTCAACTCATGGATATATTAAAGTATAATGAATGAATATTTAGTTTTCATAAAATAATCAATTTTTCAATATTGCGTCATTTTTATTCAGGAAAAACAATGTTAGCTAAAGCTGTAGCGACAGAATGTAAAGCTACGTTCTTTAACATAACGTCAA
The DNA here is from genome assembly GCA_036365515.1 of Torymus aiolomorphi. Taxonomy (NCBI): domain Eukaryota; kingdom Metazoa; phylum Arthropoda; class Insecta; order Hymenoptera; family Torymidae; genus Torymus; species Torymus aiolomorphi. Next base: position 139,454,464 of record CM070877.1, read on the forward strand.
GTTCCCTTATTAGTAAATGGCGCGGAGAAAGTGAAAAATACGTTCGGGTGAGTAATGACTTTTTAGTACTACAAATAATACAATTAACGTGTAACGTAAAATCTCTATTGTTTCATAAAGGTACTCTCGGATTTGGCGAAATATCATGCTCCATCGATAATATTTATCGACGAAGTTGACTGGACCGTAAGCGGTGGGTCCAATGAAGCGGCAAACAACAAATCTGAGCCAAGTCGAAGATTCAGAGCAGAACTTTTAGCCCGATTAGATGGGCTTCTATCAATGGAAAATGCTAATGTATTGTTGTTGGCAGCTACTAACGTTCCTTGGTTTGTATAAAATATCTTGCAATTGCTCTTACGATTCTGTAGTTTGCTAGTATACAAAATGTTATTGACCAATACTATATGCTAATACTATATACTAATACTATATACTAGTATATACTATATACTATACCAATACTATATACTATATTTTCACCTAATGTATTTTACTTTTTGTAAAAAAAGATTTTTGACCATACAAAAAAATTTTAAACAGGGAATTGGATACGGCTTTGTTACGACGTTTAGAAAAACGAATTTTCGTAGACCTGCCAGATGAGGAAGCTAGACATCAAATTTTCAAAACGTATCTAAAACCTGGATTATTTGATAAACCACAATATAACACAATACTGAAGGGAACTAATGGGTATTCTTGTGCTGATCTCAATCTTTTATGTAAAGAAGCTTGGATGATGCAACTTCGTCCTCTTTGGACTTACTTAGAAAATGCAAAGTTACCTTTGAAAGATTACAAAAATGAAGGAATAAATTCTTTATCCCATTTAATTGACGCCATGATAATTATTAAACCCATCTCTAAAAGTATTAAATCAAAATATGAAGAATGGGATAAAAGTTTTGTGAGCGAAGTAATTGATTATGATGATGATGATGACGATGGTGATGATGATGATGGTAACTTGAATGCAACTGAATGCAACTAATAAACGTAGTTTGAACTATAAGTTTATCTAGCAGATGTTTACGTTTGTAGTATTATAAATAAAAATACTTTATTCTTTAAAAAATGATCATTTAACATATAACTTAATTATGTACTAAATAAAAGTCTTATTTTTTTTTCTGATTTTTTTTACCTTGAGCTTGCTGCATGCCATGATAATAACCTATAACAAGATAGATAAATAATAAGATTTTAATCAATCCATATTATGTGTTTGATGAAATCGAATATTTTTTACCTGTATGAAAACCACTAATGTACCAGGACATTAACATACTTGAAAGAGCATCTTCATCATTCTCAGGTAATCTGCCAAATGAATTGCATTTAGTACAGTATACATAAAAATTTTAGTAAGAAAATTGAAAAACAAATTTATTTACCGTGCCAAAAGTTGAGGCGGCAGTGGTGGAGCTGGAGGCATAGCCCCTATTGCAGGATTGTAGAATGATCCATGATTATACAAATTTTTGAATGACTTAGGCTCTTCAAAGAATTTAGAATCATGCATTTCATACTCCATTGGGTTTGGTGGTATGGTATTAGGGTTTTGAGGTTCCTCACAGTCCATTGAATTGTGTCGTACATTTTCAATTGCTTCTTTTTGTTGTGCTGTTTGGCTTTGTAGACCTTCAGATTCAAGAAGTGAAGATAATTCTACTTTTTCTTCATTATTATAGCCTAAAATACAAAGATACTTGTTTAGTAAAAATTCTTAAATTTTTTTCTTACCTTCTGTAATTGAGTACAATATTCAAAGTAACATTCATAAAATCGAAAGATATGTAGTTAATTATTTTTAAAAATTATGTAAAAGTTTTCAGTTAACGAAAACTTATTTTAAGTGTTAACAAGTTTAAGTTTTAACAATAATATACAAAGATAAGAATGAGTAAAGATACAAAACTATAAACTAAATTTGCTTATTTTGTATTCTTACATGCCAAAATGTAAATTTTTTGCATATTTACATATATCCTACTAAATTAAATATAGGCATATATTTACCTATGAACTTAACAAGACATGTTCGTGTGTTTTCAAAAATTTTAATTATTATTGCCTCATAGACGACACCATCTTCTGAATATACTGCACGGCAAGGTGAGCCAACAGTCCATTTCTTAAATGATGACGATAGGAGTGAAATAATATTACTATATATACATCAACATTTATTAAGTGGTACCAAAATGTATACATACTCTTTGTGATTTTTTTGCTTGACGATTTTCTTTTCGTGACACTGAATCTTTCTTTGAAGGAGATTCCTCTTTTTTCAAGCCTAAACGTTTTGCAACTTCATCCTTTGCTAAATTGATAGCTTTGTCATAGGCTTTAATCAGCGCTGAATCATCCCAAACATCTTCAGAAGCTAAAAAAATATTATTTAGTTTAAATTTGGCATTATCAATACAACACTGTTGTACATATGTTAAAAACGACATCGGTTGCTATCACAATATTCACAATAAAGTTTGAAAACAAACTTGAAATATAACCTCGTTTTACGAAAACTGTGTTATAATACTTACAATCATCATTGGCGCCTCTAACAAAGAGTACATTGCTCTGGTCCTCCATGTTAATTTATTATTTATGTATGTATTGAAAAATATTTAAGTTTGAAACTATTTTAGTTTGTTGTAACACTGAAACACTACAGACGTTATGTTATCACCGGCATAAACGATGAAATAAATACGATCGCATACTTATTCATCTCTCTCGTAAAGCTGCCATTCTGATTTCTGGTATAATCTGCGGTAGTTGGCCTTGCACAACCGACTTGTCGCTAAGGTAGGTAATATACTAGTTTACTAGTATTCGCCTTGTTAAGACCAGCGTCAGCGCCCCTCGCGGCCAAAATTCGAACTGCTTATTAAAAGATAAACACAGCTGATTAGCAGTGTTGGGCATTGATTAGCATGAGTCAATGAGTGGTATACGAACCAAAGATTATTTAATTAAAAAATAAAATAAGTAGTGATCCGATGAACGTCTTAAAATCATTTATTGATTTGTCTGATATTACCAGATATATTGGCAATGGAACAAGATGCTTTATGTGAAAGGCGAAAGAGTTTATAAGGCTAATCATATAATATTTTGTGGGTTAGCCTGCAAAGAAAGTAATGATTGCTCAGCAGAGATAATAGTACTGTGCCTAAAAACGTCGGGTTTACAAGAATATTTCACTTTGAGGAATTTGGAATCTGTTTTCTTCAAGTGGCAAAAATGCTTCAATTCTACAGCTTCATACATTTTTGAAGCTGTCTGTTTTAGCTTACCCCACTGTTGTTTTAAATCCGTGCAAAATGCATCTTGAATAATACATGATGGAGTTCTTAAAAGAATTAAAACATTTTATAAGTAAATGCTTTAAATATTTACTCATAATTAAGAAAAAAACAAAACAATAATTTTGAACTCACTTGTGAAGGTGAATTAAAACTGCAACAGAGTGTTTGCATTTTCCCAAAATACCAGCTTTACAAGAGCACACACAATGAATGATATTTTCATCAGCACATACATTTGAAGAGATCTTTACTCTTATTTCATGAGGAGATTCTTGTAAACCCGACGTTTTTAGGCACAGTACTATTATCTCTGCTGAGCAATCATTACTTTCTTTGGCTAACCCACAAAATATTATATGATTAGCTTTATAAACTCTTTCGCCTTCCACATAAGGCTTTGTTCCATTGCCAATATATCTGATAATATCAGACAAATCAATAAATGATTTTAAGACGTTCATCGGATCACTACTTATTTTTTAATTAAATAATCTTTGGTTCGTAGGGGAGGGCGGGGCATAACGTATCAGGTAGGTATAAGATTGGCACCCTCATATTTTTAATATTAATGAATGCAAAAAATGTAATTTTTACGTAAACCTAATTAGATATGCTTTTAGAATTTTCCTCTATACTTTTGAGATTATAGATAATGTTTAACATTTAATTTAATAAGATTGAAAATCGGTGCTTAGAAACAAGGTTGACTTCATTTTTAAGTCGCTTGGAGCAACGAGAAAATGATTTTTTTTCTAAACGAGACCAAACCTATTTGATAGTTTCAACTTTTATCTTTCAAGCCCTGTTTTTGTTATTTTCAGAAAATCTTTATAAATAATATAATTAAAAAATGAAAATGGTATTAAAATGGGGCATGACGTGACACCCTGGCGGCCTAGCGGGGCACGCGTGGCACACTGGCGTATCAGTGCGCCGCGGCGGCCGCCGAGCGAAGTGATGTAACCTACAAACCAAAAACGGAGCAAGATGGTTTAACAACTACGCAGTGCAATAATTTAGTTTTAACTAGTTTTTAGTTTCAATTATTACATTAATAAGTAAATAACGATTATTTTGACTGCGTATTAAGTTATATTTAGAGTAGAAAAAACAATGGTAAGAAAGTATAAAAAAAACACAAATCAGCTTGATTTATCCATTGTTAATAATAATTCAGCTTCCGTAAATAATGAAAATTCCTTAAGAGAAGTAATACTTGAAGAATCAATTGTAGATACTCAAACTGCCTTTTTCAATGGTCAGGTAGTTCAAATATGCTACATAGATGAAAATGATGCGAAATCTTTAAATTTAAACTTATATTGTAATAATAATGATAATTTGTTAATCAAACAAAAGTATTATGTTGTGATCATATTTTATAAGAAGGAATTTATAATATAAAATCATTTATTAAAATGTAATAATCTATTTTAAGATAAAAATTGTTATGTTCCTTAATAAAAATAAAATTTTAGATTTTCAATAGACTGATTAATTATTTGAGTTTTGAAAATTTTATTATGGCATAATTATTAAAGAATTAATTATTGGGAAAAAGAATTGAAAAATACCTATAGTAAAATATTAAATTTGATGGTGCCATGCGTGCCCCGTCAGGTGCCACAATCCACCCGCCGGTGGGGCACGTAGAGCATTTTTTTCAAAATTTCTTTTCTGTATTTTATCAATAATTAAAAGAACATGAAAAAAAAGTTAATAGTTTATTTTATTTTATTTTTTTCTGATCTAATTATTCCGTTTTTGTACATTTTGAAATAATACACGGTTTAGTTGTTATTTTTAATCAAAGTTAGGGTGTCACACGTGCCCCGCCCTCCCCTATACCGCTCATGCAGCTCATGCTAATCACTAATCAGCTGTGTTTATCCTTTAATAAGCATTTCGAATTTTAGTCGCGAGGGGCGCTGACGCTGGTCTTAACAAGGCGAAAAGGTGGTGCTTCGCGAATTCATAACGGTGAAAATATGTACTAAAAATTCGGCTGCTATAGCTCAGAATGTGTGTACCACCAGGTATTTGAATTTGAAAACATTAAAACGATTTTAACGATTTTCACTATTTTTTAACAGTTTTAATATTAAGTGATAATAATCAAACATAGATATTGGTAATGTATTGAATTACAAAAAAAAATAATAATATTGAGCCAAAGTTTCGCTGAATTCATGTTCAAAAACATAATTTGAAAAGTTGTTTTAAGATATTTTTAGAAACTTATTGCAATTCGAGTTCAGGCGACGTGGCTCGAAGAGTCGCTTATTGAACAAAATATGAGTTATATACCATAACAAAAAATTTTCAAAACCATAATTGGTTATAAGTTGAATAGATCATTGTTAAAATTCCGCATGATTCTCATTCGTTGCAAGTGACATTATTAAAATTAAATAACACTGTAGGTGAAAAAACAGACTACACACAACTTGCTGCCAATAATTTATGCCAATATAGCACAACTTATTCGCATAAGATATTAATTTTTATTAGAGTATCTTTTCAACTGAAACCATAAATGCTCCGAATTGAAAAAACTCGAATCTTACTAATTAAACCGCACAGTGTGCAACCACACATACTCAGTCCTCACTTCTAATCTTCACTGCGCCTAGATTTCTCGCTTGATTATAAGTACGACAATTGTATGCAAGCACTCTGACGAAAACCATTTAAAGCCCATCGTGTCACCCGCGGCAGGTGATCAGCTTATATCTGACGTCTATAATACGCTATATACGCGCTCCTCCCGGCGCGGAGTGCTCGCGCGCTCACGAAACGGCTATCCAACCTAGCTTTTGCCTGCATCCCAACGTACACACGCGCACTCGCTGCTGCCGCTGCTCCACTATTACACGCAGCAAGTAAGTATAGTAGAGCGGAGCGACGCCGCGCGTCGCGCACTACGAGTTGTATTATTGATCAATAAGACAGAGACGGCGAACGAACTCCCCGAGCCCCGAACTCTCGCAGGCCTCCAACTGAGCGAGAGCGAAAGGGAGAGAGAGCGGAGTGAGTAAGAGAGAAATAGAGATAGGACAGACGACAATCCGGCTGGCCGTGCAGAGCGAGAGAGAGAGAGAGAGAGAGCAGTCCGTGTATACCGTGGCATGGACGACTCGTGCCTCTCGCGCGTGCAGCTGTCATTCCCTCGGTGATTTCACGCGCTCGCGTAAAGAGAAGGACGGACGAAGAAGCAGCGTGTGCAGAGAGCACGCTGCACCGCAGTATAAGACCTTGCACGCGTGCCAGAGGCAAACTCTCGCCGTCGTGTATAGCCTCAGTATTGGCCGGCGCGTATAGCCGCGAAACAACAAACGGAGTTGAGGAACGGGGTGAGAAAAGATAGAGAGAGAGAGAGAGGCAGCGAACGGGGGTGACGACATACACACGCAGGCTGTGCGTGTGAAAGAGAGAGAGAGAGAGAGAGAGAGAGAGACGGAGCAAGCTCTCTGCCGAGGGGGTTGCAAGCGATATGTCGAGCCCGACGAGCATGCGACGACGGCCACTTTAGGACGGCCGCGCGCACACCGACGAGGCTCCAAAAATCATCGCTACAGAGCTACTCGCTGCTGCTGCGGCACGCGCTACACGCATATAAGAATAGTAGGCGAGAACACACGCTGCTGCAGTCCGCTCGAGAGCTGCGGGCGTGGTGAGAGTTTTTCGCGGAGCCGGACAAGTGGAGTTCCTCATGCAGACGCTACGCAAGACGAAAAGCCCATGCAAGTGTGAGTGTTATAATCCATATAATACGCATTACGTGTATACATATACCGATTTTTTCTTTTTTTGGAACGACGCTCTGACGCGCTGTGTTGTAACTGTTATCGCGGCTCATCTCGCGGCGCAAAGTGCGGCTATAAAGTGCGAGAACTGCGCCTCTCCGAGCGCGAGTGTGCGGTACAAGGGGGTGGCTTTTAATCCGAAAGCTCCGATTGCGAGTGCTCTTCGATATATAGGTCCGGAGCATACAATCGCATTAATTGCCGGCATTGCGGCGATAAACAAAAAGGCACAGTGGAGAATGAGAAAGAGGCAGAGAGAAAGAGCAATTGTTTTGCAGCTGATTCTCTCTCTCTCTCTCTCTCTACCCCCGTGATTCATGCTCGCACAGTGTGCCTGGCTATGTGTGTCTGTGTGCGTGTGCGTGGCGCGTGAGTTGTTTGGCCTGCCTTACCCTCCCGGCGGCGGTGGCTGTACGGCGGCGGCGGCGGCGCATTGTATAGGGGGTTGCTTTACGCCCGTAGTCTCAGCTAGATGGCGCCAGCCGCTCCGACGTATCCGTGTCATCGCCGCGTGATTAAAACACTTTGGCACGTAGACGTCCGCATACATGCACATACGCACACATATACGTACACTTAGGCAAGTACACCCTCCTCGCAGGTTCGCGCAGTAGTTCAAGCATTTTTCGTCAGCCAATTCCCTCAGCGCGTTATACCCGCGAGTAGTATTATTATATAGCGATAGCCTCTTCTCCTTCCGATGCACATACGAGCGCGGCCTATTTCCTCGCGAGCGCCCCTTTCTTCGGTTATCGATTGCGCGATGCGAGTGTTAGAGAGTGAGTAAAAGACAGAGGGAGAGAGAGAGAGAGAGAGAGAGAGAGAGAGAGAGAGAGAGAGAGAGAGAGAGAGAGAGAGAGATGACCAATTCACAAACGGAGTGAATAATGCACGATTGCCGTATATGCTGAACGAGCGATCGTCGTCATCCTTTGCGAATCGAAGTTGAGAAAAAATCTAGGCTATAGCGTGATGAGGATAAGACTTGGAGAAGCGAGTGACGCTCTTGTGATAATTTAATGAGGAAGAAAAAATGCGCTCCGAGATTACGCGCGCTCGCGGCATCGATCGCCTCGTTTGAATTGTGACTTGTAATTATGCTACGAAGCGAGCGGCTGCTGCTGCTGCCGCTGCCGCGATAGAACAGTTCCCCGTTATTGATATGGTAGAAGTCGGAAAATGTTTAGATTTGATTAGAGCGATTTTTATGCGGAGCACGCACTAAATGGTTAAACATAGATGGCATATTGTAACGTAGCGATAAATTATGCGCATTGGCATTGCAGCGTTGCAGTAGCTAAATAAACCAATGATGATTTTCATTCGCAAATCGAATTGTTGGAAGAGTTTGATATTGAATTGCATGAATGAAATCTTTCAGTTTATTATGATAATAAAAATCCTTATGGATGTCGGAAAATATACTTTTGATATTTATAAAATTACGGACACGGATCTTATTTTAATACGAGTTATTCATACTAAAAACTTATATAACTAGCCTTTGAGATATTTGTTGTGAATTATTTTAACACATTCAAGAGAGAAAATAAATATAAAATATTATTAGATTTTTTAAAAACTTTTTATAAGTATTATTATTACTTTTTTAAGTATTTTTTATTTTAATAGTTGATTTAAAAACGAAAAACGGTATGGAAACAAAATTGAATTAATAAATCTATATATTTTTTAATATACATACGGATCTGATCAAAATGCTTTATCTTAAACCTATATATTGTAAATTAAACATATCTTAATAGTAAAAGGCAATGTATAAATGATAATTTAAAGGATATACTTTAATTACAAAGGATATTTTCTTGTAAAGTTTCGTTCTTCTGCGCATAATTAATTTTCTCTATATTTAGGTATTACATGAGTGATGCAATACTATTCTGAAAATAGTGGAATTACGGTATGACGAGAACTAAGGTAACATACAAACTCGTAACGTAATGTTTTAAATCTACTTTATTAGATAAAGTGCTTACACTTTCCTGTGACGTGTTAAACTCAAACCGGGGAATGTACGACATCACTAAGAAAAATATGCTTAGACGTTCGATTTAGCTGTAACAATATACAGTTATAGTTACTATACGTTTTTGCTAAAGCATCCTATATTATAGTACTTTAAAGTAAAATAGTGATAAAATGAAATTATAACGTTAGAATAATTGTAATTATAAAATATGGCTGTAATGATTGTTTACTATATACTTTGTTGAAACAGTAACTACATTTTCGGTTTAGTGTAACTAACAAAATCAATAATGAACGAAGTAAAACTAGACGGAACGTTTGTCTTTCGTTTCTTTATCACGTAACGTAATAATCAATATTGAATGCTTTTAATTAATATTGATTTACTTTTGAATAATTTAGAAACTGCGTATTTCTGTGAATCATAATTCTTACATTTTGAATTAAAATATCCCTGGTAGAAAATTAACAATATTTTATAGCTAACGTGTTAATTAAATGGAAGCATTTTTAGCAAAAATCATAATGTAAAAATAATATAATTCATCTAAAAGTTCTACTATTACTTAAAATACATATTTTATGAAGTGTAAATGACATAATTTATTTCGAATTGGTACATAATTATGAAATACAAGCAATGATCGTTTTTAGCCTTAAAGTTAACTGAAAAATAGCTAGCTTTTGGTTAACATTTCTAACAAGGATTTTGTGTTACTAATATTACTAATATACTCCATACGAACGAATACTTTAAATTTTGTATATTGCAAAAATATTCTGTGAATAAATAATAATAATAATAATAATAATATTCTGATGGTGGCGTAAGCGAACCTTACGCCACCATCAGGCGATACATTTCTAATCTCGTTAAAGAGAACCCCGCATCGAGATAATACGAAAGACGCACGCTTCAGATGCGCAATTGTGCTTTTCTTGAGCGATACTACACCTTCAATTACACTCGAAAACGTAACATTATCGTAATAGCCGGGGCGACTATATATTTGGTGGACGGACACAAACACATCTGGCACGGGAGAGGGACTTGAGAACCCCCATGTAGAACGAGGCGAAAGATTGCAAAGAATCGCGGCTACGGGAGGGCGAGGATCGCGAGTCCTACCCCCGTAGATCTCTGAAGTGCCGACAGTTGGCGTTCTCCACTCGAGCGCCAGCGCACAATTGTACAAATGCACCTCGAGTTTTCGATCATCATGGTAGGGAAGAGTTTTCGGAGAGAAAAAGAATTGAGAGAGAGAGAGGGAGGGAGAAAGCTTAGTCAAGTGTCTACGCATATAGACAAAGTTGTTGCTCGATGCGGTATAATTATTCTCGATGGAATAATATGTGTATGTCCCATTAAGATCGTCAATTGTATCTGGAACAAATGGAAATTCTACTATGTGCGCTCGATTATTGTGTAAAAATTCGTATATATATATACGTAATACGTTGAAAGTAAAGTTCAGTTGTATCGTTGTCATTTTGAGAATCAATACAGGAATACGAAAGCATAGTTTCACTACTATACGTTTCATGTCGAATATTCGTACAGTATTGATTTACAAGAATAAATAACCATATATGAATGTTTGACACAATTTCATTCCTGATACATCTTTTATACTGATATATTAAAGAATACAGACGATACAAGCGTAGGTAGACTAAATTACTTAGAAATTAAGTATAAAAACAAATAAAGATGCAATCGTTAAAAACTAAATTATTTTAAAATTTTTGCTTCCTCCTAGAGGAAGCTTCCTGATAGTAATTTTTTGAGTTATTGTAAAAACAAGTTATAATTGTTTGTCGAGGTGTTAGGAATCAAAATACATGGTTTTTGAAAAATGTCTGTATGAATATGTGTGTGTGTATGCGCCTGGGTCTCAGCTCTCAGCTCTTCTACTCGGTCGATTTTAACCGGACAGGTCTCATTTTTTTGTTTTTTTTTTTGTGTGATTGTGGGTTAAAAATTCGTTTTTGTTTTATTTCGAATTTTCGATTTTCTCAAAATTTATTTTTGCTTTTTTTAATGATAGGATCGAGATATTTTAATCGGATGGGTAGCATTCGAAAGAGAATTAAAATACCTATATTTTCTAAAAAAAAATTCTATTTATTACGGTTCTTTTAAAAATCAGGATAATGCAGAATATAAATAACTATAATCTGTAAAAATTTAAATTCATTCTGTTAGTTTTTGAGAAATGTTGTCAATATTTGCATAACACGTGATGTGCCCATATTTAAAGGCGCCAGTTCGAGATCAATTTAAAAAATAAACCAGCAACTATTTTGGAATGATATTCACTCTATTTATCTTTAACGTTTGGCAATCATTACTTATGAGTTATTGTTAACCGATTACTACACGGTGATACATAAATGTATAATCTTTTGCTCTTCCGCTTTTTAGCTCTAAAATTTTTGAATTCCTAGTGACTTTTGTACGGAAACTTTTCTTATGTTGATCCCGGGTTTAAACAAATATAAACAAATAAAGCATGAAAAATGCTTAAGAAATACAGAAAAATTTATGCATGGAGGTTAATTAATTAAAAAAATTCTATCGTGAGTAACATAGTAAGATCAAAATAAAAGAATCAGAAATTGGTCACCTATTTTAATAGACGCATCGTGTTTTTTTTTTTTAATTATTTTTTATGATTTGCAATCATAAAAGTTAATAATTTTGAAATTTTCAAACGAAAATTGATAAGTAAATGATCTTTATTTTATCTCAATACTAAAAAGAATTTTGATTGAGAATAGGAAATTTTGTTAAAATGTTAATTTTTGTCAATTTTGTAATAATCTACTGATCGATGTTTGAAAAATCTAAGTTTTAATGTATTTGTAGCGACTTAGCGAGCTTCTTAATTTTTTTTCAACAATTTTTTTGTAAGGACAGTTTCTAAATATTACTGTATAGAATTTTGATCTGAAAATATTTATTATTAACATCACAAACTTTTATAATACATTAAGATGGTTCTTCTCGGACTCTCTAGTCAAAGCAGTGCTAAATGTAGAAATTACCTAAAATTAAAAAAAACCATAGTTATAATGTGATTTATTTGTTTAAAATGATATAGTCAATGTATTATAAATAAAGTGTATTTAAGATGACTAAGATAACTTTTTTCACAAAATGGCGATATTCTAAAAACTAGATATCGTTACTACAAACAATCATTGATAAATCTTTTTTGTTTCTCAACCGATTTTAGTTTTCAAGGTGTCATTTTTCTCCTTAAGTAATTTCATAGCGACTTGCCGAAGGAAAAATTAAAAATTATTCAAAACTCAGAAATTATAGATAAATGTTCATCAACTCATGCACGTCGTTAAAAAAATATATTTTTTTAATTGGCTATGAGAAACAAAAAAGATTCTGGTGATTTATCAATAATTGTTTGTAGTGACCATATCTAGTTTCTGTAATATCGCCATTTTGTGAAAAAAGTTATCTTAGTCATGTTAAATACACTTTATTTATAATACATTAACTATCTCTATCATTTTAAATAAATAAATCACATTACCACTATGGTTTTTTAAAATTTTAGGTAATCTCTTCATTTAGCACTGCTTTGACTAGGGAGTCCGAAGAGAACCACCTTACATTTAACTTATTTTAGTCTTATTGATATATTTAAATAAAACTTTAAAACAAAAAATTACGTATACAACGCAAATTATATTCTCTAATAATGAAATTCTTCTCCTCTAAGATTACAAAATAAATATTTCTGTGTTTTGTTACATTCGAAGTACACGCTAGTTTGAACTTAATAAAAGTATCACAAAAGGTTTTCTATATGATTACTAATAGACTGCGGGAGCGCTTAAAATGCGAAAAATTCGAAGCGATGGGGAATCCGTTGAGCCATTCGCGTTTCTTCGAGCAGACGTAAATCGATCTAGCTTGTCGACGACTTAATTCGTTTGTGCCTATCGCTGTTATATCGCTGCAACCCCCCACGAGGCAAAATTCAATTTGAACCCCGCGCTCAACGTGATTGCATTTGCCGACAGAGAGGAGAGCGACTCAGAGCGAGAAGGGGGAGGGGAGGAGAGGAGAGAGAGAGAGAGAGAGAGAGAGAGAGAGAGAGAGAGAGCGCAAGACTGGGCTCGTCTACTCTACGCTTGTGGACGGCATGGGGCGCGTCATTGCTAACTGACAATAAGTTACTGGCAAATAGCTTCGTTCTCTGCGGGACAAAAAGCGATGGGACTGTTATACGCGCGCGGTTCGTGAAACAGGGTTGCACCGCAAAGTAACTTCAAGTGATACCGGCTGCCATTCAACAGTCTGTGCTACTCCATTGATAATGCAAATTTGCTTTTGGAAGAGCTGCGGTATCGTGTAAATTTCAATCGATTAACCGTCTTAAAAATTTGTCATCACCTCCAATGAATTCATAATATCTCGACGCCCGCTAAGCTTTATTTGGTGGACAGCTAGAAGCCAATTTTTTGCATCAATCATCGGCTAATGCATATAAATTTGTATTCAAATATTATAATGACAAACTAAAGATTTTTTACAGCAGAATTAAGTCACAATATCCTAAAATTAAAACGAATGGTTCTTTTTTCTTGTTTCAGTAAAAAACGAACCTACCCGATTTTTGGGGGAAGGCGTGTCCTTCAAAGCGAAGCTCATCGGTATTTTGGAGGTATCAGAGGCTCGCGGCGATCGGATGTGTCAAGCCGCACTTGCCGATTTAAAAATGGCAATACGAGCTGCCGGGGAGCACAAACAACGAATAACTGTTCAAATCAGTATCGATGGGCTTCGCTTGAGAGACGAAAAAACCGGAGTAAGTATTTGTATTGGTAATGTAAGATGCTTCCCAGAAAATTGTAAATATGTAATATAATAACCGATTTGGCTTAATTTTTAGGATTGTTTATACCACCATCCAGTTCACAAGATCTCATTTATAGCTCAAGATATGAGCGATTCCCGGGCCTTTGGCTATATTTTTGGTTCACCTGATACTGGTCATAGATTTTTTGGAATTAAGACTGATAAGGCGGCAAGTCAGGTAAGAGCACCTCTATTCCTTATTTCCTATTGCTTCGCCTTTAATGCTACTCTTATTATAAGGTGAAATGAACCCTTTTCTATAAAGATGAAAGATATTGCAATCATATTTGGCTGTTTCAGGTGGTGATTGCTATGCGTGACCTTTTTCAAGTTGTATTTGAATTAAAGAAAAAAGAAATTGAATTAGCAAAGCAACACATTGAACATAATGTCATTAGATGTACAACTTACGAACGATCACCGGATACTAAGGTATAACTAAAAATTTAATCAACTTATTCGCTTGCGTAAACGAATTATAAACAATTATTTCATTTTTAAAGGGTGCCGCGGGAAGTCAATCTTCACTTCACAGGACAGGTTCTGATAGTGATAGATCTAGGAAACATGAAGCGCAAGGGGGAGAAGTAGCTAATTTATTAGATTTGCAATTCGAATTGAACTCTTTACAACAAGGAATTCATCAAATGGATAAGATAACCCCTGATAATCCCAGACCCGCTGACGATCCATTTGAATCTGACCCTTTTGGAGATTCATTTGCCAATATGAAGGTATTAAACTTGATTTAAAATTCACTACAGTAATATTGTATGAATCAGTTAAATTGTATTAATCATCTGTTGTCTATAGATACAAGAGAAAATTCAACCAATTTTACCACCACCACCTTCGTCTTCAAAACGAGGACATTTTGAAAGACAACAAACAGTACAACAAACTCCAACATCAGGTACTTCTAGTCCAGCCACTATAGTGAACAATAAAACACCACCACCTCAGAGTTCAGTACATTGGTTTGATAAAGAAACGGAAGACTTATTTAACGAAGGAGAATTATCTAATTTGACACGGAAAAATTCTTCCAGTGATGAAGAAAAAGAAGCGGTAAATATTGATAACTTATTATGTAAAAAGAATGTACGGTCATTTACTAAAAATTGGGACCTTTTTATAGCCTTCTACGTCCAACGAACAAGATCGCTACAAACAAGTGGATATATTCTCTGAATTAGATCCTCTGGGTACAGGTATTAAAAAACCTTATGTAGATAAAAAAGATTTTTTCCAACATTTAAAGAACCCACCAAAAAAAGTTTTGAAAGATTTAGCGTCAACGAACTCAGAAGATACTTTTCCTACTAATTTCAATATTACGTCTGATTCAATAGGTACAAGTAGCATTCATAAAAAAGAAACTGAATCGAATAAATTTGATGACAGCGAATTTGCCGATTTCGATAAGTTCAAAGAAAAAGATACCACTCCATCAGAAAGAACATCACCGAAATTATATCAAAAAGAATCTAACAAGAAGTCAATCCCACATCAATCGTTGTCCGTTTCCTTACCACCGGAAGAAACTTCAACTCCTAAAAATAATTCATATGGATATGCGATGTCTAATTCCATGACGTCCAATAGATTCGATGGTAAAGATTCACCCGAAAGTATACAATCTTTAGTAAAACTGTCAAGTCCTAAAAAATATATGCATTCTACACGTAAAGGTGAATATATGTCAGAATATACTGGAAATAAATCACAATCCGTTGATAGATCATTTCCAGTAGATTTCTCATCTACAAGTGATTCGCCGGCATCTCCGCTAAGATCTTGTTCTTCGGGTGCAAATTCAAGATTATCAAGTTCAAGTGCTGAAATGGAAAATGTTCCAGAACCTCCACCTCGAGGAGCTGGAAGTATTTTAATTAATCCTCCTCCTCTCCCACCAAAGAAACACAGTACTAGAGGTGGAATTAAACCTCCTCCAAGACCGCCTCACGGCGAAGGACATTTCCATTATGATTTCCTAGAAAGAGAAGAGGGATCGCCTTCACCAACTCGAAAAGTACGGGGAACTAGTTCACCAAAAAGTTCGAGAAGTAGATTTGATGATAATTTTAGTCCACCGTTGCCACAATTACCAAAAAGATCTGAAGCAAGTTCTGGATTTTCGAATTCAAATTTCGAAGATTCATTTAATTCCATGATTCAATCGCCTAAACAAGTGACTAATAATAACAATGAGACAAATAAACCAGAAATTAATTGGGCAAATCTTACAAAAGATATAACTTTAAGTCAACTTACGTCAACCTTTTTAACGGACTTAGCAGATAATTTAGGAATGTCAGTAGCTGAAGTTACAAGTTTAACTTTACAACAATTGACAGAATGTATAGAATCGCTTGCGAAAAAAGAGAACCAGCCAGAAAATAAAACAATATTTTCTGAAACGACCTCTAATGCGACGAAAAATATTGACAATACTGAAACGGCTAAAACAGAAAAATCAAAAGTAGAGGAGATTTCCTACGCCTCTAGCGAGCCACTTTTTAAGGCTACCTTCGATCAAGATCCAAAAGTAGACAATTCTAACAATTACGACAAGTATGCCGTTTTTAGAGAATTATTAGAGATGGAAGTCAATAATGAGTCGAAAACACAAAAATCAAGTGAAGACGAAGAACCAACTACATTAGAAAATCAAGAAGAACCAGGTGAACTTGAAGATGATACTCAAAGTGATGAAATAGATGAAACAATTGCATCGCTCGCCAATTTAACAGTTAAATTACCACCAGTCATCCAAAATCAATCGAAAGAAGTTTCAACATATTACGAAATGAAGTCAAGTCTAGAGCAAATAGAACCTTCAAAAGAAAGTGTGACAAGTCCAGCCGAAGAAATTGACTCTGAAGAACAAGCTGACAAGGTCACTTGTAAGAAGACTGAATCTTATTCTGATATTGTAAGCATTGAAAGTGATAAAATAGAAAAGGTTGAAACTGAAGTGGTTATTGAATATAATAAGAAAAATGAAGAACCCCAAGGGTCTATGGATAATTTTGTGATAACGGCAGAAGAAGTAAATGAATTATCAAAAATTGTTGATAAACAACCAGATATAAAACCGTCAATTTCAACATCTAGTGATAAGTATGCAGCTTTACGTGAAATAATAGACGAAACTGAACAAAATTCTTTGAAAAACGACAATTTTGTTACGTCTCCAAATAAAAGTTCCGTGAGATCATCAGTTGAAGTAGATTTGCAAGGTTTATTTACTGATAATTTTACTCACCAAACTCTAACAGCAAAGATAACAACTAAGAAAGAAGAAGATAAGACTGTAATGGATATATTTGAAGAAATAAAAATGTTAAATTCCGATACACACCGGTCCAAAGAATCCAAGCCAACTTCGAATTTGGAAGTTATGCTTTCTACGTTCGGAGAATCAAAGAAAAAGAAAGAGAATCTTAAAGATGATGAAAATTGGGCGAAATTTGAAGCTAATATTTTTCAATCTGATAAATCTTCTGTAGAAGGGCAGGGTTCTATTGGCGGTACATCTCCGTGGTCACCAGAAGGCAAAGATTTCAATAGAGAACAGCCTCTTAAGAAAAGTGTACACCGTCATTCAGGGGAAAGTGACAATGAATGGAAAGATGATGAAGAAAGTGAAGAAAGTAATGGAAGAATAAAGGGAGAAGGTTCATGCTGTGTTAGGCATCCAAGATATGATCTACCACCCTTTGAAGAAAGGCCATTTTATGAAGAAGTTCCAGAAGGTGACAAAGATAGAATGTTCCGAGATAAATTGTGTCGTAAAGCAAGAGGTGGTGCACCATGGCCGAAAGGTGCTCATAGAACACGAGAACCAATGCCATGGCATGACGAAGCCAGATGGGAAGAAGAACGACGACGACATCTTCACCGTAAAGTTCCTTATAAAGATGAGGAAGAATATAAAGCCTATTGGAAGTGCCGTCCTATTGGAAAGCAGAGAGCGTGGAACGGTGAACGAGAAGGTTTTTGGGGTCCTGAACACCCATTTTATGATGAAGAATGTAAAAGAAGAATGGCTTTGTGGACTGAAGAAGAACGTGATAGTAGAGAGAGATTTAGTAGTCAAGAAAGTATGGGTTATGAAGAAGATGATAGATGGAGATACGAAAGGAGAGAATATGAAAGAAGACGATACGAAGATGACGGTGTTTTCTGGAGAGGTCGAGGACCTGAAGGAGAATATGCACCTAGAGAGGCCTATAAAAAACATGATCCTCACTATTTTCGCGAAGGCAGAGATAGGCATTATGATTATCCCCCTAGCTGGGAAGAAGAATATGGTTCCAAACGTCCTGAAGATTCTCCTAGATATCTTTCCAGAAAAAAGCATTGGCCCAAACGTCCCAATAGTGCAAATGAAGGAAGAGACATGATGTACGTAGATATGAGGCCAAAGTGTGCTGTATCAAGATCTGAATGTAGTGACAATGATTCTGATCCATATCATCGTCCATACAGGTCAAGGAGTCGAGAAAGTTATTGGGGTAGTGATCAAGAATTTGAAAGTTGGGGGGAGAGACCGTATTACTCTGAAGGACCAGATGTGAAAACTGAAAGTCTACATAGGAAAAAAATGAACAGGCATCGAGCTCGTCCTCAACAAAAATCTCAAAGTTCACCATTTGAAGATGATTTTACTCAAGGTGTTGAAGCACCAATTGATCCTATAAACGCTGAGACTCGCATTCGTCCTGACGTCGAAATGAAACAGCCCCCTAGTCCAAGGAGCCCTCGAGGAGCGAAAGATCAGGTACGAAGGGAACCAAAATCTTATAAAGCTTCGAGTTATTTCGATGACGACCTTACCCCAACTGCAAGTGCTTCAAGTGATGCATCAGATAGACAAAGAGTAGGATCAGATTTAAAAGTGACCCCAGAAGAATTGCCTTGTGACGTAAAAGATCCTGCTGCAGATGGTTTTGCATCTGAGGACAGTGGAAGAGACTCTTTTTTTAATGGTGATCCGAGGTTTGATGAAGATGCGTTTGCATTTCGTTCCGAGTTAGAAGATCAAGTGCCCGAGCGTGCCACGACATTTCCAGTTAAAAATTCTAGACATATGAAATATACGAATAGTAGGGGAAAAAGCGACCAGTATATCAAAAAGTCTGAATCTATAAATATATTCAGTCGTGAAAATGATCCATTTGATGATGACGAATTCTTCAATTGATCAAAAAAACCAACTGATTTCTTTCGTAATACAGCAAGACCTCGAAAAGAGATCAGTACATCTTCAGCACATTCACCTTTGCATCATTTGTATAAGATGCACCGCTTTTACCCTTTCGGATATAAGTGAAGTGCGTATTTCATTTACGGCTGCATGGAAGAATAATATTTTTGTACCGCGTGGAAGCGATTGTTCTCCCATTTTTCTTTCACATTGTAGAGAATACTCAACGAACCGACAGTTTCGTTTATAAAATGATTAATAAATGAATAATTTTATGATCGACGTTATATACAAGCAATATATTGTATGAATGTATTTAGTTTAGAATAAAGCATCATGTGCAATTTAGAAAAATTAAAAAAAATTCGTTAAAAATGTAAAGGATGAAAATATTGTTTATCATGTTTTTCAACTCTCGGGAATTTTATGTATCATATTAATTGTTAGTTAAATTAAATGTTCAACCAGCAGAGTTTTAAGAAGTGCGGTTAAGAAAGAATGAAAATTTTACCAGAAAAGTATCGCAAGTCATAGAATAAATAAGTTTTGTAGAGATAACGTTGTTTTGATCCTGCAGTCGATCTACGAAATGTAATAAAATGTATCGACTACAGACATGCAAAGAGCGTAAAGATTTCGAAATGGAATAATACAATATGAACTGAATAAATAAGCGATTCTTCAACATGTATATAGTTGATTGATATTTGTAAACATAACACACCTTTGTTATTGTCTGAAACTGTATATTTATTTTAAATTTGTAGATTTATTACATCAAGTACAATAATTTATGATAGTCATTATTCATATTGAAAGTTATAAATCTTATAATAAGTTGTATTTAGATCGCTTATCGTTTCCTTTGTAATTTTAAAAAAGGTACCTCATTTACGTAATGATTAGTATTTATTTTATATGTAAGTACATTTATTGAGAATGCCATCTTATTTATGCCATCAATTAGTTTATTATAGAAATAAAAATTTCTTTACATTTCCAATTTTACTAATCTGCATTCTTATAATGTAAGATATAAAATTATTCTAAAATTAAAATAAATATATTATTCAAATAGTATTATTATTGAATGTCGCTTTAATATAATTTGTAAATGATGTAAATATGATTGTGATAAATTATTAATTACAACTAGTTTGCAGTTTTTTATTTCAATATCTGATTTTGACATTATCAAAAAGCATATTGGGACACCCCGAAGGCAAGTATAAATTATGAATATAGAAAAAATGTACGAGGCTGCTAATCATTTTATATTTTTAAGTCTTTTTGTTGATTACAAATTAAAGATATAAAACTTTTAAAGCTTAAAAATTAAAAATAATTTGAATTCATTTTTATTTGTGTTACATATATTTTTGTATAACAGATAAATTTTTAATAATAATAATTTAGATAACCTTTATCTAATGCACATATATACTTATCGAAATCTACTAATATCGAATTCGCTTGCTCGTGTCCTTGTAGGTCGAAGTAATAAGGTAAAACGCTTAATAGTAAGATGAAATCATTATAATTTTTGAATATTAAATAAAACCATACTCCTATAGTTTAATGTTATGGTAACAAGTAGTACACGCATGAAAAATGTTATACAGTGTGTATGTATGCGCGTGTACGTAGATCTTGTATTTCTATATGACTTAAAATCTCCTTATAAATTTAAAACACACACTCAATACATTGAACAATGTAAAAAAAATATTTTAAAAATTTCTCTTGCAAAACGATCATCAAATCTTAAGTACATTGTTTCAGAGGATAAATTTGAAATCCACGTACTTTAGCGTTGGTTTGCTTTACGCTCACTATAGTAAGTACGCATATGTATGAGTGAATATCACAAAATCACTTAAGTAAGATATTGAGTCTTCATGAAATTTTACATGCATATTTCGTGCATCGATTGTTATTAACTATATGGATTAAAAAAATCTAAACAATAATTTTTGTCAGAATAAAACATTTTTTATCAGACAAAAAAGGTAATAAATTGAAAATTTAACAATTTATTAAAATACTATTTTAGCTAAGGATCTCTTAATTTAAAAAGAGATATAATATAAATAAATAAACGATCTTCCAAAAACATTTAATATTAATAACTCCACAGTGTAAAAGTGAAAAAATCGAAAGTTAAAATTTGAAACTTGGCAGGTTAAAATTGACTCTTCATTTCTCAATATATTGACATTGTGTACACGGAGAGAAATTTTAGAGTAAAAATTACCAAGGTGCCTTGGTAGTGCATGGATAGACTGTCAAAAGCCGTGATATTCCCAGGTTTCTAATACAATTTATAAGTTTCCCAGGAAAAACTACCATAACCACTTAAAAAAAATACCAAATTATCGGAATAAAAATTACCAGACACACTGGTAAAAATTGAGATCTAGTCATTTTTACAGGGTAACCTAAGAATTTTTACTAAGAAAACTGATAAATTTTGCCAAATAACCTGGTATTTGTGTATTCGCGCATGCGCACTGCGCATTATTGTGTTTCAGAAGATTGATACTAGAGGCGTGCGCGACGTTAAAATGAAAACAATACACATATTTTCAGTAAGTAATAACGGCGATTCAAATGACTGTTGGTAACAGCTTCCGTGGCGCAGTCGGTAGAACGTCGGACTCTCAACCCAAAGATCGTCGGATCGAATCCCGCTTCCGTAAAAATTTTTTTTCAGTTTAATGTTTTTTCATCCTTGTTTCTGTTTCTATTTCTATATTAAAATACTATATATCCATTAATATAGATAAAAAAAGTTAATTTTTTTAATTTAAATTAACTAAAAAAAAATTTTACCAAGGCACTTTGGTAATAAGTTTGAAATTGTCAGTCTGTCCATCCATTACCATAGAAACTGGTAATTTTGCCTCGAATATTTGTAATTTTCACTACAAAATTTCTCTCCGTGTATAACTTAATGCATTACAGTGTTTTTGTTGGGATGTATTTTTCATATATAGCTAATGGACATAAATTATTGTTACTTACGTCCCAGCATATTTCGTCGCGCGTTACGAAGAAAAGCCAACTTATAAGAGCCAGATAAAGAAAATCCCGTTTCGCGCGAAAAAAGCCAAACATGTGCCCATTCTTTTGCTTTTTTCGCACGAAATTGGCTTTTCTTCGCCTGGCTCTTCAAAGTTAGCTTTTCTTCGTACCGCGCGATGATTTACGATAATATTTACATATTTCAAGAGTAGACTATAAATATTTGAAAACTAGAATTGCGTACTAATATTCAAATTACAAAACAGAATTTAATATTTTTTTTTATCAACTCTAAGGGCAAAAAATGATACTACTTGTCAAATAATAATCAATTATTATTAACTCAACTATAGCATATGAAAAACATTACCAGTATACTATGATTTTTAGTATAAAAGTAATGAATTTATTAAATTGTAATTTTCTTCTTACAATACATATTTACGTAAAAAATTACTTATAGATAGTTTAAAATATATATTTTGCTGACAGAGCCGCACGCTGCACTCCAAATGATTTAACGCCTTTTTTCTCGGAGACTGCAAAATTTTTGAAGTTTTGGGTCAAAACGGCTGCCGCATCGCGATCGCATCATGTATTATTAAAATGCTCTTGTCGCTCAACTATATTAATAATTTCATTTCATCCCAGTTCTGAGTAACACTCAAGTAAAGTGTTCGCTTATTTGAAATTCAATCGGATGCAAATCCGTCGGCGCGGTAACGAGGAGCACAGACGAAACGATGGCGCGCGAATGAGATTGAAAAGAGATCCGCACTACCTATACCGCTTAGTAAACACTTATCGATTTTACCAAGTCTATATAGAATATTAATAAATCAGAAGCCCAAATCTTCGTTTTCGTAATATATATATATATATATATATATATATATATATATATATATATATATATATATATATATATATATATATATATATATATATATATATATATATATATATATATAATCGTTGAAAATATTCGAGCACCGCATATGTGTACGCACCAATATTGGGAAATCGAATCTATAATACAATAAACATTTTTATTTTTATTATAAAAAATATAAAAAGATGCTAACGAATCTTCAACGAAAGGAAAAAAAAAGTTAAATACGTTTTCTCAATTGTTGCTATACTTTTACAAAAACATTTTTGAAGCGGCACAAAGAGAAACGGACATTCTATATATCGAGGTCGCGGCGGCGACGATTTCTTTTTCACCTCCTTAAAAAGCATTTCAGCAAAAGATTTTAAGCTTTATCACCCGCGCGCTCATATATAAGAACGTAAGCCCTTGCCGAGCATAATACGCGTACATACGTATTCAGGGGTTGCGCATTTATACGCGGCTGCATTATACAGTTACACGTGTATTTCCACTTGGCGCCTTGGCGCTATTGCGACCAAACTGTGGATATATATATAGATATATACATGTATGTATCCCTCTGGCGCAGTTTTGCCGCGCTCCCTCGCTCTCTCGGGCTGAAAAAAATTCAGGCAGCTATAGAACAACGGGTCAACAATCCCAATTATAAACATTTCTCGTGCCCCTTCGAGTTACATTTGCCAAGAGTGAGGTGAGCGCAGAGGCGCTTAGCCCCCTCGCGCCCGCGCGCGCGCGCGCACGGCATTCTCTTTTATAACAAAAGTACTTTTCGAGCCTCGAGTGCGCGTTAGGCTGTGCTGCTGCCGTTGCCACCGCCTCTCTTACTGCTTGTGTGTAAGTAAAGCGGAACCTACAATTGTGAAAGAAACGAGAAAATCTTAGGTATTGTTTTAACTGCTGCTATTGTAATAAAAAGTTAGCGAAAAAGATTAAATTCGTGGCTTTCTAAGATTTTGACATAAGAATATTTAAAAATTTTTTCATACGCTTTTATTTTATATGTTTTATTACTATTACTAGATTAATATAATTATTGCACGATTACGAGTTAGTTTAGAAATTATGAAATATAAATTATTTTGAAATTTTTCTTCAAGCCACTGTCATTTCTTATTTATCTCATAAATATATTTTAAGAGGTGCCTTTAGAATGCTGATTTTATTGCATAATAAGGTTCGTGGAAAACTGCCGCTATGAGTTGTCTCGAAAGGGGTTACTATTTGCGAAAATTACTTTTATAATTACTTTCATTAAGGTGATGTTAAATACCGACATAATTTTCAAACGAGTACATCTCATGAAAATACCAATAGAATCATCAAAAAAAAATCTGAGTATAGTATTAACATGTACGGAGCGCTTGACAAACGTGTTTTTCCAAAAAAAAATATCAGAATTTATTTAATTAAATAAAAACCGTACTGTCGGTAAGTAGGAATCTGCAATTGACCTACTTTTCAAACGAGCATATCTAACGAAAATGCTAATAGAATCACTCAAAAAAATTCCTGGATATAGTGTTTATGTGTACGGAGCGCTTGACAAAATTTGTTTTTCGAATAAACGCTTGAATGTTGATTTAAAAAATATTGAAATTCACGGTTTCACATGGCCTTAACCATGACGTAATTTCCAATCATTCCAAAAATATGCGTAATTTTTTATATTTTTCTTGAAAGTTCTGGAAATTTAATTTTAATTCTAGATAATTAAAAAATATCATTGATTTTCTACTACGGTAATTTTTGGGCATAACACATACTTGTTGATCATTCAGGGACTCTTACAGACTTCTTTAATTTAAATTTTCATTTTTTTGTAGAGTTTTACCATACTGGCATTGTTATGTTATTTATTTTGAATAATTTTATAAAACGGGTCTCTACTACTCCTCACGATTATGTTAGGAATATGTAGTTGAAATGATAGGTTTTCGTAAATCTGGGTTGAAAGTACCTTACTGAACGATGAGTAAAATTGAAAAAAAAATAGATAACTTAAATAATAACAAATACCAGAAATTTGAAACCCGTATTTTTACCTTATCAGAGAAAATAATCAGAAAAGATATAATAAATTTTCTTAAATCGTTAAAAATAAATAATCTTATGATGTGGTTTTGTAGCAATACGTTATGTCACTATATTTCATACCCCCTTAATATACGGCAACGAGAAGCAAGCACGGTTCTGCTCACCGTGATTTAACTGAATTTTCTATTCTTTACGGGGGATTAGATAGTATTCAGTATGGTTATATATGAGCCAAAGATATCATATGGATGCATCTATATCGTCGTGTATCGTATACATTTTAGTAAATAAAACAATACTTTTATATAGAACAAATCTTAAGCGGGTACGAGTGATACTACAATTATAACGAATTGAGTTTAATTAATACAGTTTTATAACGATATGTTACAAAATAAAATATCTAAAAAAATTGTAAACCCATGATTTCGTTACCCTCTATCGTGATATACTATATCCTTGTACATAGTTTCTAGTCAATATTTTAAAATGCCTAAAAATAACATTAAAACAAAATTTTTAAATTGTGTCTAAATGCCATTTATAAATATTTTGAAATACTGACTTGAAACTTTATCCGAGAGTAGATTATATATCATTATGGAAGGCAACAAAGTCACTGCTTTACATTTATAAATTTTATTTTTTTATATCGTTTAAAAACACTGGAATTAGCTAAATTCGTAACAATTGGGTATGAGAATTCGCTTAGAAATCCACTGGGCACCCTTACACATTTCATACGGTGTAGTTATAATTGCGTTTATTACGTCGCTGTTATCGTAGCCAACCATTCATGGATATTGTTATAAACTATTCATATTACTATTTAATCGCGATGTATTATAGCTCTCTGAGTTCATGCTTTGTATTTTTTTTTAAAAAGATTATTGCAGTACTCTAACATTTCGCCAAAGATTTTTGAAAATCTAATAATAATATCAATGAAGTGTAACAACAGTAATGTACGTATTAGGTAAATTAATAAGTTATCGAGCACTCTACACACACTACACACATATTCTAAAGCTATTAAATAAATTAATAAGAAACGATTACAACTTCTAATTTAAAAATTTATCATCGGTTACAAAAGCTTTTTTTTTAATGATGATACTTTTAATTATTTAGAAGTATTCTCGATGTGAAAAGTATTATTAAATCTAAATCCAGTACTCTAGATTAGTATTTTCTGAAGTTCTCAAAATAATTATGTATTCAGTTCAGCTAAAACTTTTTTGACTCTAAATATTCATATTGCTATACCTATATTAGTAGTGTTTATCATGCATTTACGCAGGTTGATTAATATTGAAATCGTTTAGCTAAATCAGTTTATTATAATCCAAACCTGTTTCTATAAGCAAACAATAGAATATTTCTTACTTTTCGTATAAGCATTATAGATAATATAAATTCAAAAATCTCATTAGCAAACTGCGTCAAAGTTCATTCTCAATCTAATTATGACGCGTGAGCTTTTTTAAGTTATAGCTATACAAATTACGATAATTACGTTAATATTGTAGATACCATGTTAATTATAGATCAAACGTACTGTTCCGTTACGCAATGAATTAAAGATGACTGATAAAAATTAGCAATAAACATTATGTCGACGAATCGATAAATAATTTTATGCGCGGGCACTTTTCAAAGTGCGCACACAAGCTACTTTTTCTTATTAATCGTTGAATATGTAAATGTGCATACGGGAGGTGCCGCCGCTTTGTGCGATTATCATACGCTCGAGCAGACACGCGGCGGCGCAGTTGATATACACACTCAACGACGACGACGCGCGCTATCTGAATATTCATAAAAATATATTTTGCGGCAGCGTGTCTCGCGAACTCCATATCCTAATCCGCGCACGGGATGAAAAATATTATAATTCGCCGATCGCGGGTAGAAAAAAGAAGACAGAGAGGAAAAAAGACAATAATAATAAAAAGCTGCACGTCGGACGCTACAGGGGCGATAATTTGTTAGCGTGAGCAAGTGTATATGTGCGAGGCGCGGCCCAAATGCGCGAAATCCCGTCGAAGTGCGCGGAGGCCTGGCGCGCATTGTTTCCTTGTTTGCCAGGTGTTTCGAGTACTCCCGCGTGGAGTACGCGCGCGCGCTCGCCATTGTGCCGACGAGCTGGAGAAGTCGCTGCTGCTGCTACTGCGAGCGCAGCTCGACAAAGCCGGGGCGCGCGGCCGAACTAATGCTCTTTTATTGTGCATTGTGCGCGCCGCAGCGGCAGCCACAACCAAGAAGCGGGGAACTCACAAGGCGAGGACTTTGCACCCCGAGCGAGTTGAATCCTCGCGTGCGATGGGGAGTATGATTGTGTGTGCGCGCGTGTATACAGGGTTGGATGTGTGCGCGGATTTGGCGTATATATATATGTTTATATGTGTATGAGGGGGGTGACGGGGATGTGTGGGTATATAGTATAGAGCCGAACCTGCAGCGCGTTTGCCTGTATATGCGATTTGCTCTTTGCTCGGGGATCGCGCGCGGTCGTCGTGATTCGGCGAAAGCGGCTGTAGCCGGACTCTATATGTAAGTGTTTGACGAGGCTATCAAATGCTTTGGGGTGCTGTATTAAAAGATTTTGGAAAATCGATAGATATAGACTGTATGTCGCTGTAAAGTCAGTAGATAAATACTTTGAATTTCGAGATTTCGGTTCGAAGCTTTCGACGTAATTATTGATTTATTGATAAGTGACAATCGTCCTACAAATGAAGAAGCTAAGCTATATGACAATAACTGAATGTTGCATTTAGGATTTAAGTTTCTAAAAGTTTTGACTTAATGGGATTTTCAGTCGATTTTATACGGTCTATATGTCACTTTAAACGAGATTTTTACCTTCTGTGAATTTCTTTTTTATTTTACTCAATTCATATAAAGTACGTATACTCTATATCGTATGCAACAGTTCTGCTGATTAGACCTCTTTTGATCAAAATATTTCTTTTAAAATTTATTGAAGTATAAATATTAAAACGCTTACATAATTAGACTTTATTTTAATTTATTAAAAATATTAAATGCAGATGAAAAATACTTATATATTAGGAATAAATAAGTGCAATCTAGAATATAATAAAATATCCCTGACGGGATTGCCATGAAAACGTGTACAAGTTTTCCAGAGAAAAGCATATTTGTAAAGAATATTTATATACGTTTGTGTTTGCATGCATGTAAACATATAAAAAAAAATGGATTTTAAAAATCTCGCGTATACACACATTTAAAAACTCAAAAGCAAAAATAGAGAAAAAAAAGAAAAAAAAGAGATTTTGAAAAGTAAATTTTGATACATTACTCAACTATTACTTGGTATCCCTAAAAATAAAAATTATCCAAATATATCTCCGGCAAACAATATAAATGGTACGAAGACAATCCTTGTAACCTAAATGTATTGTAGAGATCTGTAGCTACTTAGCAAGTGTTTTAATTAGCAAAGCTCCAAATACAGCTATACAACGAAAGTGCGCACAGCAAAGAACGCAAATTATTTTATTCATAATGTATAATTGCAAAAAAGAAGCACGAGCTTCGCGGCGCTTATTAAACGCATTGTTAGCGAGGAAGCCAAACAAAGAAGATTAATCATAAACCGCTCCCCCTCCCCGAAATGTTTGAAACTTTAAAATATAAAGCACGGGCTAAGCGGCCAAAGAGAGAGAAGCGAGAATAAAGCAAGTGCAGCACGAAACAAGGAGAGAATAATTTCCTCCCTGATGGAGGAGCACATAGCGCGCGAGGGAGAGACAGACAAGAAGAGGGAGGAGGGGGAGGCGCGCGCGCGCATGGCGCTAAGTTTTGAGAACGAGGAAAGAGTCTCTCCCCCCCCCCCGGTTATAGCAGAAAAGTGGCATCTTTGAAAAGATGCAAAGCCGACAGTATTCTTTGTGAGGGGCATAAAATGCCTTGCCGTAGGCCTCTTCACACTCTTCTTACTCTTTACTCCGCGCGCTCGGCTTGCGATGCTGCAGCACAGCAGCCGCCGCTATGTGCTATACCGCGCCGGCGTCGACGCGACAACGTTACGGTCTTTCAAGACACCGGAGCAAGAAAGCCAAGCTGCAGCGCGCCAGTC
Organism: Torymus aiolomorphi; assembly: GCA_036365515.1. Taxonomy (NCBI): domain Eukaryota; kingdom Metazoa; phylum Arthropoda; class Insecta; order Hymenoptera; family Torymidae; genus Torymus; species Torymus aiolomorphi. Next base: position 139,483,734 of record CM070877.1, read on the forward strand.
GCGAGAGATGAAAGACTAGAGAGAGGAGGAGGAGAGAGACGAAGACGAGAGAGAGAGAGAGAGAGAGAAGCCGGAAAAGGAGGACGGGAGCAAAGAAAGGCACTGTGTGTGTGTGTACTTCTCTCTTCCCCTGCGTTTTACAAGCTTCCCTTTAGGGGCGGGATATTTACCAACATCCAAGATGGCGGCATAATCTTTCAAGCTCTCTCTCTCTCTCGCGCGCTCGCTCGCTCGTTCGGGCGAAAGTCGACGAGTCATCTGCTTTGGAGGGAAGCATCGGGCACAGAGCTGCCGGCTACCTCGTAGCCGTCGTCGCCTTTGCTTACCGTATACCTCCGCGCGCGTAATCCTTAAGGAGGCATTGTCGCACAAAAGGCGGCGAGGTCGAGTATTTGCATACGATCGTCAAGGCTCTGCTAAGCACGAAAATTACTTTGGGAAATAGATTTGAGGAATTCGTGTATACAGGCATCCTTTACAGATTATAGCGAGACCTTGAATACGTTGTCAATAAAGTTTGAGAATTTTTCAATTTCATGCATATATCTTTTGACTTGTTTCTCAAAATCTTGTAAATGAAAGCAAAATTTTTGATCGAAGAAGATTTTGTTACGGATGAAACAGGACCGTAAAATATTTAATCGTTATTGATAAAAATATAATAGGTAGATACACATTTGTTTTATTAAATATAAAACTGAGCTGGTAAAGCGGACACAACATTTGAGGCGTACTTGTGATAATAATGAAGTAGGATCTTATGGCTTTACAATAAGAAGCATCGGATTGAGTTCCACGGCAATCGGAATTCGCAATCCGATGGAATCTGAATACCAAAGGTCTAAGCGTTTGTCTCTGCCCCAACAACTTCTGACCAAGATAGCTCGAAATGTTAGCAAGGAGGTACATTCGAAGTAAATGAAGAAATAGTACGAAAACTAATAAAAAAAGTTTCCTACCGACAAAGTGCATTCGGTATTATTGTTAAAACATTAACAGTTTTATAAAAAGAATTAGGTACTGTATTATGTTTTCTGTTTAAAAATATTGAAACAATGTTTATTAAATAATCAAAATATTCACTTATTATAAATTTTACCCTTCTAATTTACCAATATACAATATATGACTTTTTTTTAGAAGCTATGGGGTTTTGGAGGATGATTTAAGACCGTTTCTCGTATTTTTTAGTTACATTTTTATCGAGGTTTGTACGGTATTTTTCGTGTTGTGAATCAATATTTATACTTTGAAGTCTAAAATTAAATATCAATGACAGATCTCTTTAAAATTTCAAAAAATACATAGCACTTGTTTTATATAAAAGTTGGTATATAATATAGGAGTATAATGAACCAATTTCGCAACCCTAAATTATTTTACTTCATCACAAAAATAAGCAAATGCGTCTTCCAAAATCTCACGAATACTGTTCGATTTTTAGTATTTTTCGAACAAAAATACGCGCATACTTCGGAGTCAGCGCTGAAAACTTAAAACAGCAAACATCAAACATTTGCCTCTACCGTTACCCCGAAATAGATCGCGCGCATTTTGAAAACTACAAATATACCCGGCGAAATGACGCGGTAGCGAATAGTTTTGAAAAAGCAGCGAGAACCGAAAAAGAGATTTATCGGCGAGCGCGAGAACGGCGACGAGGGGGTGGCGGGGAATGCGCGCGCGCGTATAGAGAGGGAGGGAGAAGGGTGCGAGCGCGAAAGAGAGAAAGCGAACTGCCAGTAAGTGCAATAATACCAGATTATTTGCATCGCGAAGCCGTGTGTACGGGTAAACATAATATTCGCTCTCTGCCGGCTCTGTGAACCGATACGAACCAGGTAGATACGCATATCCGCCTCTCTGTCTGTCTGTCTGTCTCTCTATCTCTCTCTATCTCTCTAGCTCGCTCGCTCGCTCTTCGACTAGTTGTCCGCCCGCCAGCTTTCGCGTGTCTCTCTCTCTCTGTCTCTCTGTAGTCGGTGCCGGATTGGCAAGCTGCCTAGCTAGCTGGCTGCCTGGCAGGCGGCGGCGGCGGTGGCAGCAGCCGCCTCTATACCGCCGTGTGTACCGCTGCCACGTAATGCCGATTCTATTTGAGCTGCCTCAGGGATGTTAATTTGTCATGCGTGCAGCTCGCGCACTCTCTCTCTCTCGCTCTCTCGCTATCTGTGTCTCTCTTGTTCACGCGACCATATACTCGCCAATCGCGCGCCAGCAGGAAGGAAGCTCGCTCTGGCGAGTCGCTTCGGCAAACTTGATCCTCGTATGTCTCTCTGTGTCGCGTTGTCATCCACCGCTGTAGCTGCTGCTGCTATAAGCGCGAGCGAATATATTTTTTATCGATCAATTCCTTTTTCAGCCTTTTTTTTGCTCCTTTCGTGGTGCGTTTGAGCGACCGATGCTTATTGGAAAAATTGCCCTCCCGCTCGCCCGTTCTGCCGCCGGCTCGAAATGCGCGCGCGCACGCACAGCGTCATTTATTGTTGCTTCGCTTCGATCTGAAAGTACTGTTTGTGATTCGTTTTATGATTTCCGGGAAACGGGGTGCGGCATTGTTTAAAGAGCTGTCCTCGAGACGTATTGGAAAATGTAGGTTTAAAAAAAGATGTGAAAAGGTCCCTGTATAGCGGAAATAATTAGTGCTAATTATTGAAAATAACTGCTAATAACTGGAATAAACAGTTTGATTTGAGACATTAATAGCAGTTATGAGCAGTTATTAACAGTTGTGTTAACAGTAATGATTAGCTATTTGCTGTTTTGTGAATTAATGGCTGTGGAAATGGAGGCACTAACGACTTTTATTAGCGGTTATTGACAGTTACTAAGAGTTATTAGCAATTTTAACTACAAGTATAGTTTCTAACAATTACAAATAGCTGATATGAATTGCTAATAACTACAAATAACTATTATTACTGTTTTAAACTAAACTATTTATTTCAGTTATTATCATAGTTATTTGGAGTTATCAGCAGTGATTTGCAAAAACTATTTCTGCTATTGTTTTAAAATACTATTGGTTTTATAAAATTATTTATAAATCATTTATGATTAATAATTATTTTCACTGCCACATCAATAATCTTTCTTTGTAAACAGTTTTAATTTTAATTTAAATTCCTGTTTAATTTTTCATAAGAAAAATCCGTATTACTAGATTAAAATACACGGTGATTAAGTATTTATGAGTTTTAAAATTCTTTTAAATTAAATAAAGTTCAAATAAGATGAAGACAGCGAATACACGTAGAAAAAGCAAGCGTTAAATTACTCACTGAATTAAGAAGATCTTTCATTTTGAGAAAAAAAAAATTTAGTACTCGATGTACTAGTATGCAGTAATTATGGATAAATTTCATAATTTACTAATAACATATTTCAATATATACTATGAGTATAAATTATTAATGAATGTTAATGTAAAAAGTTAAACATAAAATAACTACATCAGTTTCTCTATGAGACAAAATGAAAATTGTTATATAGAAGGCAAACATTCTGCTTTCGATAGGCATTGAAACTAATCCAAAACTTTTGTTTGTATAGTATTAAACATCGCATTTGAATAGGTCATTTCATGTTGGTATAATAATATAGTTAAAAAATATAAAAAGGAATATAATTACTATTACTAATCCTGAGGTATTTATAAAGGAATATTATAAATTAGATCAATTGTATTACAATTGTGTACAGTAATTGAAACGAAACGCCTGTAATTATTGGAAACAATGGTCAAATAATGTTAATCAATATAACATGTAGTTCAATAGTTATCAAATTTTCATAAAAAGCTAATTATTCACCAATGATAATATTTTTTCATTAAATATTAATTTACGTGTCCTCACTAAAAAAATTACAAACTACAAAAAGTTTACACCATTAGTTTTAAAACCGCCATTTTTAAAGCTCTACCCTCAAATAAAACCACATACAATCATTCTCCAACAATAACCCCGCATATCGACCCACGATTAAATTACAAAGCGGGCGCTGAGCTTCCGCCGAGCCCAATTAAAACACCTCCGAGAAAACCGGACAGGACCTCTCGCAATCTCCGGATACACGCGTCTTCTCTCCCAGCATCATTCCGACAGCGGCAACTGCATCAGAGCCCCAGCAGCAGCAGCAGCAGCAACGGCGTCCAATCAGTTGCATTTCAAGCGCGCGGGCGGCGCTACTTCACCTCATCCACCGAGACAATGACCAATATTATGATAATTCAAGCCTCTGTTATATAGCAAAGCGTGCGAGCGCTTGCGCCCGAGAGAGAGAGAGAGAGAGGGATGGGAGCTCGCCGTTCCCCCGCAAAAGCTCCCCGCCGATGCCGTCCGTGCCGGGGGATGAAAACGGCCATGTTTGGGGAGGCGTGGTTTCTGGCCCCGCAGTTGCCCCGGCGACGACGGTACGTGTGCGCCACGTTATCTGGATATCGACCTGCTGAGAGAGAGGGAGAGAGAGAGAGAGAGCGGGCGAGGGAGGGTTGCTAGGCTTCTATTCCGGGAGGGAAAATGTTATCACTGCTTTGTGGTGGCTAAGATAGCAACTGCTGCCGGCAGCAGCGCCGACGCAAGCTCTCTCTCTCTCTCTCTCTCTCTCGCTCATTCTCGCTCCCTCCTCGTCCTCGGCTCCATTCCTCCTCGTGTCCTGCATATATAGCTGATGCTGCTGCCCGCTCCGACGACGGTAGCTTCGTATATACGCGCATATATATATATACACAGAGTAGCGCGTTGCCGTATGGGTTATATGCGATTCTCGAGTCGCCGTGCGCCTAGAATCTTTTGATGCACATACATACGTATAGGTATACAGATACACGCGATTGTATTGTCGTACCGAGGCTCTCTCTCTCTCTCTCTCTCTCTTCCGCCCCTTTCGTCAGTGCGCTGCTACACTCGGAGGACGACGAAACGCCGGAATTCCCAGAATGCGTGTGTACCAGAGATGATATTAGATTCTTGGGTAAAGTTTTCGCTCGGCCGAAGTCGAGTGGGAGGAAGACGAAGAGAGAGAGAGAGAGAGAGAGAGAGAGAGAGAGAGAGATGAGAGGAAAAGTCGTGCACGTGCGGGAACCTTTTAGCCTCCTCCCACGGGCGAGCTATGTCTCCTACTTTATAAATTTTCTTCTGCCTCCGCCAGGATGTATTTAAGCGGTGGCGCAATAGAGGTGAAAAAAGAAGAGCAGCATTTTCGCTTCGACGTGTACAATGTAGTCGCGTGCTTGGCGCCTCTTTCTCTCTGTGTCGACTCTCTGCCTCCCTCTCCACCTCTCTCTCTCTCTTTCTCTCGCTCTCTCCCGCTCGTTCCTTCATAGAGCCGGCATTGATTTTCTCTCATTGAGGAGAGAGAGAGAGAGAGCTTGCACGCTGCACTCTGCGCGCGCGCCCGTAATAACAGGCGCCATGTTATTTTTAGTCCGTAGTTAATTCTCTTTGAAAGATAACTCGAGCTTTCTTTTCGTTGAATTCTTTGTTCCTTCTTTCGACGCTCTCTGTTTTCTCGAAAAAAAGAGAATTTGGTTTTCCAAATCACCAATTGCTTTTCCGCCTACTGGAAATTTAATGAATTATTTTTATTATTGTGATACTCGAGGAAATATTTTAAAGCATATTTAACAACATATGTCGTGTCAATTTTATTGTATATTATGGTATAATTATTATAATATAAGTTATTACCTTTTACATCAAATTAATACTAAAACTTCTTTCGAATTTGATCTTTAAAAAAGTTTTATTATCTAATTAAGTTCAAATTTTATTACAGAATTAAGTACTTTGTTAAGAGATGTCTGTAGTAAAATCGGGCTTTTTCGAATTCTCTTCGTTCATTATCCATTATTGATATTCTCTCCAACCAATAATCTCTCTACCGATTGTCTCTAAACTATGTAACGTATACTTCCACAATCTTTTGTCCGTTTTAGGAATATAAAAATGGAAGTACATTTTTATATAATTCATTTTACTTTCCACACCGAGAAAAAAAAGTATGTAAAAAATAATTATCATGCTATTCCAAAAAGCTACAACTGTAAAAACTCAAAATATTAATATAGCTTATAAGAAATTTCATAGACAAGCAAAAAAATTACTATACAGCATTGGAAAATTTTCTGTAGAGTATAGCAATTTCGGGAGGTTTTACAGTATGTGGTAGCTTTACCAGACTGTGTACGGTAATTTTTGTAAAACTTTTTATTATTTTTAAGGTCCTTTTTCGCAGTGCACAATTGCATTCTATTCCCACCTAGAAAATATATTTAATACTATACACAGCACTGATTAAGTGGGTTACGTTTTTCATTTTTTAGAATAAATGCTATTAGACAAAGTTTAATTTTCAAAAAAGGAGCATCCAAAAAAAGAATGATAAATACCGCGTAAACTCATAAATATAGCCTAAGGGTTGATATAGACGCTATAAAGTTTCACAATAATTTTATTTCACATATTCTGTATCTACATTAGCTCCTATATATTTTTATATGATTGGATATACTCTAGAAGTACCAGAGGCGGCTGTTTTGAGAAGTTCCAATTTTATTAAGCAGTTGAGATTAAATGGTTGTAGTTTGTGGCAGGAAAGTAATATTAATTAAATTATACAAGAATATTATTTAATATTGAGAGAAATATGTCGCATTGATTTATTTTGATTTTTGATAAATATTTTACTATATTTATTATTCAATTTCTTTGCTGTTATACAAATCATCTATTACTCATACTATTTGATAACTGTAATGATTCATCTTTTATTACTTTAACGAAACAAATAATTGTGTACTATACTCGACTTATCATGTAATAGTACACGGAGAAAAATGTTCTATTAAAAATTACTATGTTTTATTGTAACCGGGGGACAGACTTGAATTCTTAAAAAAATTACTATGCTTTATAGCAAAAATTGCTATAAATGTAGTAAACATTACTAGAAACATAGCACTTTTTGCTAGAAAACATAGTAATTTTTTTAAGAATTCAAGTCTGTCCCCCGGTTACAATAAAACAGTAATTTTTAATAGAACATTTTTCTCCGTGTATAGTATAAAATGAAAAGACCATGATTTTGTTCTTAATTCTTCAATATTTATAAATATACTGTTTCTAAAATATAAAACAACTTCTGAAAGAAGTTAATTTTCGTCATAGCAGATAACTTACGAAGTTACTAGTATGAACCCCGGACCATTAAGGTTAAACAGCATATTTTATAATTTTTCTTTCTATAAATAAAATAACATTCTTCAATTATTTATATTTAAATACTCATATTTATTTATTACTATAGAAAAACTGTCTGTAAAAATCTTTATACTTATCGTTTCATGTTACTTCTTAAAATCAAGATAAAAAACTTCGAAAAGAAAGCAGTTTAGTAGTATAATAAAACTGTAAAGGGTTAAATAAATGCCTTGGATGTCTTTCAGCTAATTTGCATAAGAAGAGTTTAGACAAAATTAGTCAATAAGTGTTAATTGATTTTTTATGCGTAAATTACTAAACGCGTTACTTATCGTTATTTTATTGATTGATATCTCAAACGCTAGAAATATTGAAATATCAATATTAGTAATAATAATTACGGAATAGGTTTATTACTAAAGTTGGTACTATCTTATCAGTTTTCGTTTTACCATATAAATAAACGTTATTAGAAATCCAATATCAATAAGACGGTAGACTATATGGCATTTCGGCCTGACGCAGGAATGTCGTATAACCTTATATGGCTGACTCTTGGTATGCGTCGTACGACATACTATCTTAACTGAACAAGGCCGGTCGACTTTAGCAGAAATCTGGTATATGTAACACGGTCATAGTTCGACCTAGCAAAGATGACATCTACTTCTGATAGGTCATTTGATAGATATTTACTAGAACTTATCTGGAAATTTACTTTAAGGCGATGTGCAGTTCAAAATCAACCTAAATTCATTATTTATTAAACTGACTTTAAACCTTTATTTGAAAAAAATACGTCAATTAAGCCCTCCGCACATGCAAGTAATATACTCAGAAATTTTTCCGCAATGATTCTATTAGTATTTTCATGAAATATCCTTGTTCTAAAATCAGATAAAATGATAAAAATCTAGATTCCTACTTATCGACCACAACGGTTTTTATTTAATTAAACAATTTTTTAATATTTTTTTGGAAAAATACGTCAATTAAGCACTCCGTATATGTGCAAATCGGCGGACTACAGACAACAACTGGGGTACAAAAACGGAAAAAATTTTTTTTGAGGGCACACCTACCACATAAGGTTTTTTCGGTTCTTTGGGAGTCCTCCAACATGAAAATACTCGTGAACACTCATTATCCGTTGCCAAGCTTTTTTGCCGACGAAATCAAGTTTTCTTATGGAAATTTAACATGGAAAAAATGGACGAAAAGTAGTCATTGATGATTAACCAATAGCAAAATATTAAAGAGACCAAACCAAATTCCACAAAAAAGCGATTAAAGTTGAAGAATAGAGCTTTAATTTGAGATGAGAATTGTTAAAATCGGTCGATTCTGTGCAAAGCTACGTGAATTTGAAAATGGCGATTAAGTGGCGATTCCTTCACTGGTGAAACATATTTAGATACTAAAATTGCGTGTTCCTTTACTGGTTTTTCGGAGATATTTACAGATTTTCATTAAATAAAATTTTTACTTTGATTCTTTATTCAAAATTTGCTCACCGACGTAAAGTTTGAACATTTTAGAATTTAAATTTCAAAAGGGTTTTATTTTTAATCCATTTTTAAACAACTTAATTAAATAACAAAAGTTACAATTTTCTTATTCGTTCCTTCACTGGTGAAGTCACCCTATGATATATCGTTATAGTTTACTGCGATAATTAAATCATAAACTTGTTATTTGCAAATTCAACAAAATCAAAGATAATTTCCTGTATTAATATTATTAATTTTAGGATATGTTTAATGATATTATCTTTTATATTAGCCTTTTCATGGATTCTAGATCTACTACTTTTAGTAAATAAAACTTCATTAAATAAGCGGTATTATATACTCCCCTACTGACAAAATTTAAGTAATTTATTACGTGATCAATAGCGCAATTCAGAGTGTACTAAATAGCGTGCTAAATAGTTTTGTTAATATAGTGTGCTAAATATTGTGATACTATTTAATGAATTTAGTAAACTATTAATTATGCAAATGAGCATATTATTAGACAGAACTTTTTGTTTGAAACCGCTGCTAAAAGATTTTACTGAAAAAATTCTGAAAAAGTTCCGAACCATCTCCTACACTCATCCTCCCATTTTGGCCCAATATATCATTTAAAGCTTATAGAGATGATATTTTTTTTTTATTTCTAATTCACGTTCTTCCTATATTGTGAAGACGGATAGAAGAGATAGTGAATCTTTCTGATTATCTGTCTGATTGGACTGCCGAATACAGTTGGAAAAGGGGTTATTCGAAATCCGGTTGGATTCTGGTTGATAAGGGAATCTGACTTCTTTCAAACTCCGGTTGGAAATGGTGTTATCAGCGAGTCCGGATGAAAAAGAAAAAACATTCTGGTTCATTTTAAAATCCGGTTGGAAAAAGTAAGGCAATCTGGTTCATTTCCAAATCTGGTTGTAAAATCATTATCAGGGTGTTCGGCTGGAAAAGAAGTTATCTGAGAATCCAGTTGAAAAAGGCGTTATCTGGGAATCCGGTTGAAAAACGCGATATCTGAGAATCCGGTTGAAATAGGCGTTATTTTGGAATCTGATTGAAAAAGGCGTTATTTCAGAAACTAGCTTCGATTTAAGTTGGCTATAATGTCGAAATATTCTTATTATTAAATCCGCTTCAAAATTGGCAAAATGATCAAAAGTTGTCAGAATTTTCAAAAATGGTCAAAATTATAAAAAATTGCTAAATATAAAAAAATTTACATTAATTTTGAACATTACAAAATGATATCATACCTTTGTACCAGTACTATAAGTGTTACGTATGTGTGGAATGCATGTCGTGACAAGGCAGATCACGTTGCACCTGCGGTGATATGATAAGGGCTCAACGAAAAGACGCACGTAGGCGTCGATATAGCTCAACTTGGAGATTAGAGCACCAATCGCGAAAACGAAAGGCGCTGGGTTCAATTCCCGGCTGAGACACGCCGTGTCTTCCATCATTTATTTATTGTTTACGAGTGATAAGTCGTAACACCAAGAATATTTCGACATTGTTACCAACTTAAATTAGAGCTAAAAAGATATCGTGCTCATTAGCGAAAATCAAATAATTTCGAGGTTCCTTTTCAGATGACGAGACATTTGACTCCAGAAACAAACCGCGTTTAGCGGCGTAGGTTCGAACCCATGCGTCGATAGATGTGCTTCACAGTTCTTTTGGTAGCGAAGAATAAACTCATTCGTGTGTTGCGGTTTACAAAGTACCTGATCTGCAGTCAGCTAATTAGTCAATTACTCTGAGTGCAGTACTATTTAAATATCAGTCAACTACTGCTGGCCTATACGACTTACGAGAGCTTCACAGAGCTTGCAAAACCCACATATTCTCATGCAAAAAGTCCAACTAGATATACACAAATGCGTTGTTGCATAATCTCAGAGGGACAGTCTATAAGTAACTAGAATCAGAGCCATGATTGAATCTTACGGTTATTTCAATAGAGTTATGCATGAAAATTTCAAGAAAATGTTTAAAGGCATTAAATAATACGAAAAATGTAAATTTTTCAAAAACTCCATAGACGAGGAGTAAATAAATAAACTCGTCGATCATGTAATTTGTCGCGAATGAGCACGCACCCCCTTCAATCCGTCGTCAAGTGTGTGTGCACACGGAATGTAATATATCCCGGTGGTCGCGTGGCCGGCACGTGCCGGTAAGTGTTTGTTTCGGTTTGTATTGTCACCACGGATATGAGCCCGCCGGGTATCCAAAGGCGCGCGCGCGTGCGCCTCTTCTTCTCCACCTCAGCCTTCTCGCTCCCTTTGCATTTAGATTATTTCCCATTCTAAGGGTAAATAACGCTCAAGCGTGTAAGTTGCGATGAGACTGTGAGAGACACCATGAGCGTCGCGCGCGCGCGATCATGGGAACAGCTTGACATCCGCGCTGCTTCCCGTCTTTGTTCCGAGGCAAATAATCCTTCTCATTAACGGATTCTAAGGATGAATCGTATACTTGTAAAAATGTTGTTCCGCTTTATAAAGTAAGTAATTTATACGGTTTTTTTTATTATATACACATACAGGTCATATGAAGCATTTTTTAATTTTCAAAACAAAAATGGCAGTATATTTTTTCAAATAAATGTCATTTAATGGTGATGAAATGACAGCAAATTTTCAGTTAAGTAGTTTTACCAATTGATTTGAAACTGTGAGTAACAGAAGGCATGATTACCCTGGTGGAAATCCAAAACATTTTATAACTAATAACTGACTATCTACTTTAGATACTTGCTATAAAATGGGAATTTATCTTGTTCAGTTTCTAACTCTCGGTGAAACACTTTTTCCTCTATCATATGGCCATTTAATAGATTGATAAATAGAATGAGTTTTTCGAAGGCAAGCACAAGCTTGTTCTTGGGTATTTTCAAGGTATTAAAACTGAGCATTTTTTTTTAGTCTGGAAATGGCCAGTAGAAGGCTTGCTGTTATGACAAGGAGTGAGAGAGACAGAATCAGATGGAGAAGTAAAAGTTGTTTTGCTGAATTATTCATAGAAGCAGTAACAAATGATTTTTAGTTAATGTTATTCATTTATTTTTTTGATAAGCCCGATAGAATTAGTAAGAAAATCAAATACGAATATTTTGTTGTGATAGCAATCTAAGAAATAGGCAAAGAATGGTCGAAAAATCGTTTCATCATAGTTATTAATTAGACAGTTTTACTAGCTATTTTCTAACTTCTTGGCCATTACATATAGACGAATTTCTACCAAGGTAAGATTGTAAATAAAAATGACAGTTTTCGTAATTAGAATGAGGAGCTATTAACAATAAAAAATCAATGTTTTAATATACTATAGATCTTATTTCACATCTGATATCAATGAGATCATTATAGTTCATAACATAATTAACCTAAGACTATAATTTAATCTTCATAATATGCGGTAAATATAATATGATAATCACTGGTTTTACAAGAAATTTTGTTGCTATATTGGGAACGGTCTGTGAAAAACTACCTTTAATTTATCATTGATATTATATAAGTATAAGAAATTTCTATATGATTGTGATCTCTGCGTTTTTTTTTTTAATGTACAAATTATCATTGTATTCAGGACTAAAATTATTATAAATAATAGTAACGTCATAATTTCAATGAAACTTTTTCAAAAATGTTAACGGTGCCCGATTTCGGCGATTACTAATTCGTTCAAATAAAAAAAAGAGCGAATAAAAAAAAAACAGACGAGAAACTAAAAATAAACTATTGATAAAAATCTCGCGTAAAATACTTATTAATTTAAGCTTCGACTGATTCCGGAAGAAATTCTCCAATAGCCCACATATCTCCGGCAAGTACCGCGTCGTGAACCCGATTATTCGCAAAATTCGAAGCTCTGCGAGCCGCGTATATACATGTATACATATACGCGGCAACGGTAAACATCAGGAAGATCACGGGCTCGCTCGCGTGGAGATTGGGAAGAGCCGAGGCGAGGGATAAATGACACGGGCTCAGTCCGCTGGGTTACAAGCGAGAGTTGTTATCTTCATCACGATCGAGGAATGCAATATTCTCACCCCAAGCGACAAGAGTTGCCTCGCGTATCATCCCCGCGCGCGCGAGGCTCAAGAGGGGATTAAAACGTAATGGAAACCTGCTCATCCCTGCCTTCTTTCTCCCCATCTCCCCCCTTATTCCCCTGTGTTCGCATTATTTCACCTCCGCGAGCGACTCCCACGCCGCACGCGCGCACCGCCGCTGCCGCTTTTCAGCAGCACGGCTGATGTGAGTAAATAAGTTATTACTTCGCGCGCAAGCTGCCGTGATGCGTCTCTTGCCGGCTCTGAGCGTCATTTTAAATTAAATTCTCTACTGAAACAATCTGCCGGGAGGGCGTAAATTATTAATGTTTTGAGGCGCAGGATAGCGTAGCTGCAATCTTGAATTTCGCGAGGATTTTGGGGGAGGCGGGACGGAGGTGAGATTATCGGGTGTGCGAGTATATAGCGTGATGGCGAATGCGGTTTATATATTGAAGTATACTTTATTATCATATATTTATTTATAATATATTATAAATCTATCATTTTGACACATTCATATTATCAGCTACAGGAATGAGTTCCGTACCCAAAACAGGTACAAATTAATAAGTATTCGATTCGTTTACTGCTGTGGTATATTGTTCGTGATTAACTTAGGTTTAAAGTCACATGGTACTTTTATACCGAGCCAACGGTTCTTTCGTCAATTTTATATGCGTATATCTTTCAGTTTTAACTGTAATTTCAAAACTATTTGAGAATTATAAATTGTTTTAAACAAAGAAATATTCAGACTTGCAGTGACTTTCGTTGCATGTAAAACGCGCTATCTATTTGTTTATAAGTACTTCTTTAATACACCTTTACCTCTTCTCGAACATCTTATTACTTACACTTGTAAATCTAGTATACGTCGCATCCTTATATCTAAACTATCATAAAACGTCGATCTCTAGACAATTTACCATATACACATTAATGCACAATCATCTTTTTTTACACAATTTTCAACGCAGTTTACTTTGGAAATCTTATACTCTGTTTTAACACAACAGTAACATTATCAGTCGAAATCTGGGAGTAAATTTCAAGTACTTTAATAATTCTACATGTAATAACAATTTAGAACTTAAATTTGTTCGTACCTCAATTAAGAAATGAAAATTATTTGGAATGAGAGTAGTTTTAAATGTAATTAACATTTCAGCAAAAAATTTAATCAAAAAAATCTTTTACAAAATTACGTACTATTTTAAAATAAAGTAGAGTAACGCAAATTAATAAAATTCAAAGTGATCAAAAGGGGTTCGTGCTTGAAATCTGCTTTCCACTGCATCATTTGCTTCATAAATCTAATTCTACTTCACCATATGTACACTATATGCGCTCATTTTGACCGATTGCGTGACCCATCAAATACGCTACTTCGCGCTATCCAATAAAAAAGCTGCCGGAAACGTGAAGTGCTCAGCACATATTGAATCAAGGGCCGTGTATTTACAATGCTATTATTAAGCTACAACGTCTATAAATAGGGTAATCAGTTGATAATCGCACGATGAATAGCGAAGATGCATTTCGTTATTTCGCGAGATCTATATAACTTATATAAGTATATTACACATATTCGTGTCTTTTTCCCGGTTGGATAACAAATCGACCTTGAACAGCGAAAGTACCCCCTGTCAAGAAATAAATTAATAAAACGCGAGTATCATCACGACGATATTAGGGATTAACTAAGCTGATATAAATTATTGGCGAATTAATTTAGAACTTACTACAAATATGTTGACATAATCCGTTTGTCACGCGTTACAGTATCACGGCATTCAGCTAGAAACTTGTCACAATGTTGTGCAAAGTTTCCGGAAACTTCGCGCAGTAACACAACGCGGGATGCAAGTTACGTCGGCAACTTTCCATTGACGAAAGTGAAAAACAATAGACGAGAAACGCCCCCCTCACATTACCATAATCCCATAGACAATTCGCTATTTAGCGAAATTAATCGGTATTTACGCAAAATTAATAATCGTTAATGTTTCTATGCGCTATAAGGAAGTTTTCGTTTAAAAAAATATAACATCTATTTAATACAAATGTATGTTACTGAATCGAAATGAACTCAGTATATCTATATTATACCGGCTAGGTATAACCCATGTTCTCAATTACACGACAATTATTGCACTTTTGTTGAGGTTCTCTTTTACAATATGTATATTATGTATATATATAATGGCAAGAATTTATCTGAATATCCATCACGTACTCGATAAAACTTAATAATAATAAATACAATCTTTGGCCTTTTCTTTCTCTCTCTCATATAATATCAGAGACGACGCGGATATCATTCGGTTCGGTTAGATCAAACGTCCATATTCATATCATATAATATATAACAACGTATAGGCGGGCTCGCTCGCTAAATTGCGGCTTTAGACGAGCGGCGAGAACGCGGAGGCCTGACTCCTGATCTCGCGGTGCTCCGACGGACTGAGATCTAGCAAGCCGCCCAGCGAGCTCGCCGGCTCCTGCGCGTGGCTCGCCTGCTTATTGCCAATGAGGGCGTCGATGCTGAAGTTCCTCTTCTTCTCGGCGCAGCTGCTGATCACGGGGCCGCAGCTGGGCGTCGTCGCGACGACGACGCTGTGGAGGCTCGTCCTCGCCGGGGGACTGCTGTTGATCTGCCTGACCGGCGGCGCGGAGATCGGTACAGGCTTGTACAACGGCGCTGGCGGCGGTTGCTGCTGCTGCTGCTGATGATGCTGATGCTGCTGCTCGAGGAAGCCTCGGAGTTTGAGCGCCTCGAGCGCCGAGGACGGGAAGTCGAGGAGCGGTAGTCCGGCTGGTGGGCCGAGGTAGGCGCCCGGGTAGGGGATAGCGCCAGGATGGCCACCGCCAGGACAGGGTCCCCGGTCGCCGCAGATCGCGAAAGTGGCCATGATCGCGCGATCCCGGAGGACGTAGTGGGGCGGCGGCCTCTTGTAGCGCTTCCGCCGGCGCAGGAAGCTCCCGTTGTCGAACATGTCCTCGGCGAGGGGGTCGAGGGTCCAGTAGTTGCCCTTGCCCGGGTTGCCGGGCTCGCGCGGTATCTTGATGAAGCAGTCGTTGAGCGAGAGATTGTGCCGGATGGAGTTCTGCCAGGCGGGGAACTTGTCGTGGTAGTAGGGGAACCTCGACATGATGAACTCGCAGATGCCGCTGAGGGTGAGCTTCTTCTGGGGCGACTGGAGGATGGCCATCGTTATGAGGGCTATGTAGGAGTACGGGGGTTTTATCAGCGACGAGGAGAGCTTGTCCGACGAGTAGTTCGAGCCCTGGTTATTGTTGTTGTTGTTGTTGTTATTGTTGTTGTTGCTGTTGCCCTTCTGCGTCGCCGACATCATGGAGTACGTCTTCTTGTAGTTGCGGTTGCGATTGCGCGACGCCCCGCCGCCTCCTCCTCCTCCCCCCGAGCCGTGGTTATTGTTGTTGCTCATCATTGTGGGACTGGAGGATGGTACGGGCGACAGGTCGTTCTTGTCCAGGCTCACCGGGTCGACGATCATGCTGCTGCTGTCGGAGTCGCGGTCGCTGTCGGCGCAGCCGTCGCACGACGCGTTCGACGACATCATCATGGGATCCATTTCCATGTTCAGCATTTAACCGGCTGCGCTTGCTGCTTCCTTGTGGCCTGCAACGACCGAGAAAAGAGAAGACGCGCGTGAGTGACAGTACTCACAATGATTCACCTCTTCGTTCGCGAAAGATCACTCGCTCGCTCGATCGATAAGCGGATATTTCGAGCGGCTCAATTAACAGCTCGTAATTACTGATCTTACCTCGATTAGGATAGTAGCATCGCGCGCGTGAGGCGGCGGACGACGTCAGATCAAGTGCGCAGGAGCGATCTCGTGGACTGGTGAGAGTGTAGCCGACGGCGCGCTACTTCTGCCTGGCAACTCTTCCGACATCTCATTTTCCCTCACTGAAGAGAGCGCCTAGTGCCTCTGTCATCCAAGTTATATATATATATATCTCTCTCGCTCTCCCGCGCGCGCGCGCGCTATTATCTTACGCTAATAGTTTGTTTCCTCAGTGCGATAAGGGCCTTTTTTTCTATTTCTCTCCCGCTCACCTGCCTGCGTGATGTGTCTCTATATATTCATTCTCACTCGTCGATTGCTCTAGTGCACGTTGCGCGCGCGCGCGAACACCCACGCACACACTTACGCGTGCGCCACGCGCGCTCTTCGGAGAACTTCAAGGACCTCTGACTTTCTCTATATCTTTTGATTGCACGCCGCTCTTCGGCAATTATCTTCGCCGGCAACAATATCAGAGCTTCGCGCTTATACTGCCTCTGATAGGCGTGAATGAATGTTGCCGTGTGTATCAGTTAATTGTAACTATTCCATTGCCTCGTGCAAGAAGAACGGCGCGGCGATAGATTACACTTGATAGCACAGCACTGTACGACAATGTCCAAAGTTCCGTTGACATAGAGGCCTTGAGTCGATTGCCGTTGTCGTACTCCTCAAATATAATCTTTTTGCAGTACAATAACCGCGTCTTCAAAGTAAATTGTCATTTCAGCACTTGTATTTGGCCCAATACAAAACGGAATCCTTAATAGTCACTTGTCACAAAATGGCGCTCGATACGGATCGAAGAACCGAGCGATAACACACTGCACAAATCTTTCGCCAATCAGCCGCAGCAATCCGCCGCCTAAAACTTGCACTCGGCAGTAGTATCAATGAAGCTCTTCGTCGTTACCCCCGGCGATGTTGTTATCCAGATACAGCCTCCGCGGTCGCGCTGACACTCGTGGCACGGGCCTTCCGGACTGCTGCTGCTGCGTTCGTGGAGGGCCGAGCTGTGCGGGGGTTCATAACGAATTGATTCAAAGGTCTCTTCTTGCCGTTCGCACCCTACTGGGGGGCGGACCGGCGCTCGTAGCAGAGGGCGGAGATATCCGTGCGCGCGCGTTCATCCCCCACTCCAAACGGGGGTGCTGGTGGTGGTGGTGGTGGTGGACGTCGCGCACACAGCCACCCCCGCCGAGCGCAAACCCGTTTTGCGGGGGTTGAGAGGGCCGCCGTCGACGGGGTGGCGTAGCTAGGAAAATAGCGAGATAGATAAAGGCTCTCTCTCTCCGCACCGTCGCTCCCACCGCGCGAAGAAGAGAGACGGGAGGACGAAATTGTTACACTGGTAGAAGGGAGGCGGCTGCTGCTGCTTTAGTTTGAGGGAGAGAGAGGGAATTTAAGTGTGTTCGCGCCCGATTGCGATTGTGGATGCATGCGCGAGAGGGAGAGAAAGAGAGAGAGAGAGAGGAGGCGGCGTCGGCAATCGGCCGACAAATGAGACCGTTTGGAAATGTCAGCTAAAGAGAGCGAGCGAGAGAGCGTGGGGCTGATGCGGGAAAGGAAGAATTGCGGAAAAATTGTCTATTTGTAGGGTGAAAGTTGTGGGTCGATGTGCGGCGGCGGCGGCGGCAGTGGAGGCTCGAGTTTTAATTAAAAGGGTTTGTTTTTCAGCGCCCAAGTGGATTTACGATGCGCGCCCTAGCTTCTTAATTTAAGGATGGCTTTTCTATACGTTTTTTTTGTTGCTCTTCAAAGCCGTGTTATTTGTCGGCGTTTGAGTGAAATATGTATTTATACACAAGGATTTGTTTTGCTAAATGGGAATTTAATTAGCTTTGGGAAATAACGAAAAATTTAACGCAAGTTTTTACTTGTTCTGTGATAAGTATACTATGGATTCGTTTAGTAAGGAAGTAACAAATTCTATACCTAGTCGTTGTTGAAACTGCTTTATCATACTAATATCATTTTCTCTTGAATAAACAAACATTTATTAAAAAAGTATAAGACAATGGTTGTGCTTCGATTATCAAGGAAAACTTTTTCAATTTCATTTCAAACTTTTACAAAAACTAGCTTAGATTTGTAAAGGCAATATGCATAGCTTCCTGGCTTTTTGAACAAAGTTTTTTTAACTCCAGGACACGTGCTGCGGAAAAAAAAACCAAAACTATGCACGCAGAAAAAAAGATATCAACTTTTTTATTGCAGCAATCGGCATGATTTCTGCCGAAAAAGTTGATTCAATAAAATTCATTTATACTTTTAATACAGATAGTTTAGACGGTCCGTACTGTACATAAGCATGCAAAAACCTGCGAAACAGAGAAAGAGAGAGTCGCAGAAACACTCATAATCCCAAACAGTTAAACGTTTTAAAGTAGTTTTCCTTTCTCACCGAAAAATCTTACGAACTTCTCAAAATGAAGTATATTAGACCGCGTCGTGGGGGCCACATCGCGGAAAGTAGGAAAGGTCCGCGGGCTATGTAACTTGCCAAAAGTACTACTACCGCTGCTGCTACTGCTTACTGCCAAGCTCAAAGATTAAATCGTCCGATTACCCTCCAGTGCTGCTGCTGGGGTTTCGGGCAAATTTAAATCTCGCTAAGCTCGGCCCATTAGAACGAAGTGTAAACACTAAACAGTGCATTAAAGTATATACATACGTACTACGGACACACACGACGAGCTTCTCTGTTTCTCTCTGTCTCTTTCTCCCTCTCTCTGCCTCTCTCTCTCTCTCTCGCTCTCTCTCTCTCTCTCTCTCTCTTACGTTCGCGCTCGTGTGCACTTCGCCTGTCTCTCTGTGATGTGCACGTGTACATATACATACGTCCGTGTGTACGCGTGTGTGCTCTTAAACGCGAAGCCAAGTGTCTATTCCCACGGAGATTTCAGGGACAGTGTTTTGCCCATATGCTTTGCCTGTGTTATACGCGCTGCCCGTGTGGATGTGTGTATGTGTGTGTATCCGCTTTGTACGGCCCTGGTAGAAATTACACGCTCGCTACCTCTGAATTGATGGAAGTGTTTTATTTTATTCGACCGCTATTGTTATCGATGCGAAAGTGGATCACTGGATAGGAATAGGAAGTAGAAACTTTTTTGAAACAACCGTGCCCAAATACAATGTTTTTCTTTTTCGTAATGAAACTGTGATTGCGCTCCGCTCTTTCAAACGAATACCTACTGCCAAAGCGGGAATTCTAATGCGTGTTTGTGTACATTTTTTTCTGTCATTTAAATACTGCGGCTATTTCGCTTAGAATAATTAACTGCTAGGTGACTTACAAAAAAAGACTTACAAAAAACTACTTCAAGTGTATAAATATTTGTATATTTTTTAAATATATTTAACATATCATACTTTTTCTTCGCATTATTGTAAAAAGCTATTGCCGACTGCATTGGTGAGGCTATCTTTTTAAGAAGGCAATCTCTTCAAGTTCCACATATTGACTTTCTTATTTTGTCTCCCAATGTTTGCGTTGTGATGATCAAGAAACATAGACACTTAGCATGGTGTATGAAAAAAAAAATGACAATGTTATTATATTTTTCAAAAACAATTAATAGACAACAATAATATTTTACTTTTTTTTAATCAATCAAAATAAAGCAGTTGGTATTGTTACAGATGGATATCCAGAATAAGAAGAGGCAATTCGTGTAAAAAAAAAGTCTCGCGGCAGTCTAGCGACAATCTGTCGAAAGTCTGGTTATGGCCACTTTTTTCTCTTTATTAGTAATGTGCAGCTTAAAATAATCGTTGCATTTAAAAAATCGATTGTTTACTCGTGAATAAACAGACACTATCAATCACAGTAAACTGGCGCGCACATCCGCGATGAAAAGCGTTCTCTGATAATCTGAATCGATTTTTTAAATGCAAGGATTGTTTTAAGCTGTACATTACCAAAGAAGAGACAAAAGTGGCCGTAACCAGACTTTCGCCAGACTTCCGCCAGATCGCTGCCAGACTGTTGCCAGACTTTTTTCTACACGGGAAGAAGTACAATTACAATACGATAACGATTAGCAGAAGGCCGAGCGGTGGCAGCCGTGGATAGTTGGTAATGTCACAATCACAGTCGCGAGTCGGCGGCTCTGGTTCGAGCCCAGGGTTCGTCACTTTTTATTGTTAAAACGTTGCGATAACTCACTCGTAAGAGTATTAAACGATTACCTTTCCAAAAGTGCGAAACAATAAGCATCATAACTTGGCCAAATGCTTTCTATCCAATTAGCTCAGTAGTTCGAGTACCGGGTTAAAATCTTTGAACCACGAGTTTACGCATCGTTTATCGCGTATTAGCAAAAAAAAATTGCGGGACTTAAATAAATTATGCCTTTATAGAGAAAATTAGCAAGATTTTATATAAGTAAATTTTTATTTCTTCAGTTTCTTTGTTGAAGTGTTTACCCAGACAGCACAAATGTTCACCATGGATTCATAAAGAATTCTCAAAAAGAATTCGCAATGAACTCTTTCACCGTAATTCTTAAAGAACTCTAAATGAATTCAAAGTATTCATAATGCATTCTGAAAAT
Organism: Torymus aiolomorphi; assembly: GCA_036365515.1. Lineage (NCBI taxonomy): Eukaryota > Metazoa > Arthropoda > Insecta > Hymenoptera > Torymidae > Torymus > Torymus aiolomorphi. The sequence goes on from CM070877.1 coordinate 139,504,893, forward strand.
ATTCTATTGGCAATTCAAAAGTTATTCTTAAACAATTCTGAAAGTATTCATAATGAATGACGCTATGTCCGGTGATATTGGATCAGTGGAGATTCTAATATGAGTTCGTAACCAAATAAAAAGTATTCCTAATGAATTATTTTTTCGCAAATAAAGAATTAAAATTAAGTATACTTTTTCAATGCAAAAAGAATACTTTTTAATACTTTATGCAAAAAAAAAATTATAGAGAAAAATATAAAAAGGATTCACAAAGAATTCGTATTGTAATCCAGAATGTAAAAAACGGAACTCTCTTTCAATACTTCCTAAATTAATTTTTAATTCTTAAAAGAGTTCGTAACCAAAGAAAAAGTATTCCTAATGAATTATTTTTTCGCAAATAAAGAATTAAAATTAGGTATACTTTTTCAATGCAAAAAGAATACTTTTTAATACTTTATGCAAACAAAATTATAGAGCAAATTATAAAAAGGATTCACAAAGAATTCGTATTGTAATCCAGAATGTCAAAAACTGAACTCTCTTTCAATACTTCCTAAATTAATTTTTAATTCTTAAAAGAGTTCGTAACCAAAGAAAAAGTATTCCTAATGAATTATTTTTTCGCAAATAAAATTTTATATTAGTTATTGCATACACTAATTAATAAGAAAAAAATGTCTACTTCAACAAACATTATTTTTCAAATTGTGGAGAATTTTATTCTGTTTCGAATCCACTAATAATGTATAAGCTATATTAACTTAACAGTAAGAAAGAAAAAAACGGACAAAAATTTTGAAAAATCGAGAAATTGCTATGAAATATAAATATATCGCTATAAAACTCAAATCTAACATAAAATATATTTTCCCGAATTAAACATAGCAAAAACAAAGAAAATGAACTATGATCGTTCATAATCTAGTTAGTAAGTCTTGTGATATGAAGACACGCACACACGGACACACCATGCACACATCCATACTATACGTGCAGATATCTTTTCTCCGCGGGAGTGACGTAGCCACACAACCGGCAACGATAGTTAATACCGTGGCCGGGCTGCTGCTCGAGTCACTCCGGTATTCGCCTTGTTAAGACCAGCGTCAGCGCCCCTCGCGGCCAAAATTCGAACTGCTTATTAAAGGATAAACACTGCTGATTAGCATGGGCGGTATACGAACCAAAGATTATTTAATTAAAAAATAAAATAAGTAGTGATCCGATGAACGTCTTAAAATCATTTATTGATTTGTCTGATATTATCAGATATATTAGCAATGGCACGAAGGCCGTATGTGGAAGGCGAGAGAGAGTTTATAAGGCAAATCACATAATATTTTATACGTTAGCCAAAGAACTGTGTTGCACAGTGCTACTAACTCTGCTGAGCAATCAGTATTTTCTTTGGCTAACCTACAAAATATTATACGATTTGCCTTATAAACTCTCTCGCCTTTCACATAACGCCTTGTGTGATTGCCAATATATCTTACAATATCGGATAAATCAGTAAAAAACTTTTCGACGTTCATACCATCCCTATTTATTTTATTTCTTAATTAAATAAACTTTTCTTCATATGGGCATATCTCTAGAACTTTTGACTCTAAAGATGATGTTTTTTTCGAGTAATTTATTGGTGCTATTAAAATACCGTGCTGAGCACATAAACGAGACAGAGTGAAAATGTTTCACTTTCAACCTAGAAAACCAGTCCTGGAACCCATATTGGTGTGCAAGGCACGGTACCGTCTGGAGATGAACAAAAATTTCCAAAAAAGTGCACTTTTGGCATCAGTCACCTTTTTAGACAGTTTTTTTCATCCCCAGGTGGTACCATGTCTTGCACACCAATATAGATTCCAGAACTAGTTTTCTAGCTTGAAAATGAACATTTTCCACCCTTTCTCGTTTATGTGCTGAGCACGGTATTTTAATAGCAGCAACAAATTACTTGAAAAAATCATCTTCTTTATAGTCAACAGTTCTAGAGATATGCGCATATACCGCTCATGCTAAATAGCTATGTTTATCCTTCAATAAGCAGTTCGGATTTTGTCGTGAAGGGCGCTGACGCTGGTCTTAATAAGGCGAATAACGGCGGCTCGGACGAAGAGGACAAAACAGCGGCCGTCCGGCTGGGGGAATTACGGAAGCTTGTAAACTGAGCAGCGTGGCGCTAGTGGTCGCGATTGCGTCGTGCACGACGTCGGTGGGACTGTTTGTTTCACCTGCATGGTGCATGTGGATGTAACTCGTTCAAACTTTGGCCTTTTTTGCATAATTAACATTGCGGTTAATGGCCTTGACAAAGAAACATCACTAATATGAGATAAAATCCATCTTTGTAAATTAATTAGATACTTCTAATGGAAATATTAGCGGATCCTTTCCTTTATAGCGAACTGTAATCTATTCAAGTGTTTTTACCATCTGTGAATAACAGTCATCAAATACTAATATTTACAACTGTAAACAATAATTACTTTAATATTGTTAATACACCTTGAACCTTGAAATACAATATGTTGTCTATATTAGAAAAAAGATTTCAAAGCCATAAACGAATAACAAGAAGAAGACAAAAAGGTTAAGTCGCTATTCGCTATGTCACCATATCACATGCACCATGCAGGTGGCAAAAACCATAATCACTTTAATCGGTCATTTATTGTATTCTAGCATTATTGTTTATTTATTTACTTTATTTGGTCTTATCTACCGGATTGTAATAGAAGGATTCGAATTTATTATATGAATGAATTATTATAAGTACTTAAAATTTGCAACATATTAGTAATATATTTGAGAAGTATTGCCAATGATAAAATGTGCAATATATACTTGCGATACATCGGGAGAAGCGTGGGATATATATATATATATATATATATATATATATATATATATATATATATATATATATATATATATATATATATATATATATATATATATATATATATATATATATATATATATATATATATATATATATATATATATATATATATATATATATATATATATATATTTGCAGAAATTGGCACTATATTGCACAATTAATTCTGCAGTATATTACTAATATAGTGCTAATATCAATTTTCAATATAGTTGCCATACGTTGCCAATTGTTTCAATTTATACTGTGCGCAGTTCTAATATACTATGCGCTTAGTAAAATTTGTGCAAGAACCGTAATTATTTTTACGATCACAGTGCCTCATTCAAGTGACACACACACACACACTCTCTCTCTCTCCCTCTCTCTCTCTCTCTTTCTCTCTCTTTCATGCATCGTACTTGTCCAAAAACGGCTTGATCACGTTGGCAACGGCTTCAGGCTCGGTTATGCGTATATTATGCTCGCCGTTGAGCTTGACTAGTCGAAGTCCCTACTGGTTCACACCAGGACATCGATGATACACCTCTGGCACAGCTGCCACAGCGCTCTGGGCATCCGCGTTCTCGGATTCTCGATCGTGAGATACGGACAATCGATCTTACCGATCGTCTTCTCGGTCACGTATAGCATGTCTGAAATCCCAATACCGACTGGACTGTAGTAATACGTGCCGTCGTCGACCTTCCTCCTCGCGCCGCGGATCATCAAGGTGTGCGCAACTTTCGGATCCAAGGCGCCTAATACACTGGCCTCCATCCATTTGTTCAGAGCGGCGTTCTCTGGGTAGCTCGGTGGCTCGTCGCCCGTCGCCAGTCTCCCGTCCAGCTTTATAAATTTGTCGGAGCCCGCGCGCAGCAATTCGTTGTGTCATTTGATGTTATGCGGCAGTCCAGGGCGACGACGAATTGCACGGCCACGGAGTCGTAGTGGGTGTAGTTGTGGCGGTACACGCCGCCCAGCGAGTGGCCCAGCAGCTTGATCCGCTCCCAGCCGAAGTGCCTCGTGATCAGTCGCAGGACTTGTAAGCACGTGAGGTCGCAGTCGGGAACGCCGCGGGGTAGCGAGCTGGACAAGCCGTTGCCCGGCAAATCGATGGCTATATAGGATCGAGGAGTTGGTCAGTAGGGGGGCGAGTCGGTCGAAGCTGCCCGCGTTGTCCATCTATCCGTGAAGGACTTATAGTACGGGCTGTTTTTGGCCCCATAGTTTTCCTGGTAATGAAACATTGCGCACACACATGTGAGCTAGTAGTAGTTTTTGGGTGATAGCATGGTAGCATACCATTTGATCCTCGTACTTTTTATTTTACCCCACGGAACATCTGAACAGATGTGTATTGGCACTTCACGGCGTCTCTCGCATTGTCTTGAATGCGCCTGGCTGCTATCACGTGGCCCCCAATGTACTGTTATCCAAATACATCGTAGAACTTAAAAACATCCTTAGTCTGGTAAATGTCGGTACGCAGCGTATTCAGTACACTGAGCAGATAATGATAATGAGTTTCTTAAGCTGAACAATGGTTTGTTATCCTAACTCAGTGGCAACTTCCAGTGGCAAGTAAACGTACGTAAAAAAAGGAGACGAAGTAAATATGACATTTCTAAAATTAGCCAGCCAGTTCACCTTATTACTAAACGACCAATCATATAATGCCAGCAATGTCAAATTTCCATAACAGTCAAACATGTCATCATTGAATTTCCTGACTTAAAGATAAATTCCTAATAGCAAGTGAAATGCAAGAAAACGATAAACTTTTTAAAAAGTTAAGGGGGTGCCATAGTCGTATCATTACCGACCGAGCAATTGCCACAGTTTCAAGCTTATTAAAAATGAAATACATAAAATCACAAAAAATCAAGAGAACACTTCGCTGCAGTTTTGAACGATCTATCACCCAGTACAAGTTTGAAGTCGAAATATCAAGTGGTTTTTGCAAAAACTTTGAAAGAACCCGAATTTTGTTTTGTTCAAAGTTTTTGCAAAAACCACTTTATAGTTCGACTTAAAACTGCAGCGAAGTGTTCTCTTGATTTTTTGTGATTTTATGTATTTCATTTTTAATAAGCTTGAAACTGTGCCAATTGCTCGGTCGGTAATGGTAGGCACCCCGTTAACATTTTCATAAAGGTCAATAATTTATATAAATCCAACACGACACTGCCGCAATATAGATTGGTATAGCTTACGTTTAATTCATAAATAATCCTTTTTTCATTTGTGCAATGAGTATGGATTATTTAAATTAAAAAAGGATTATTTATGAATAGCTCATTCGACAAAATTCCAAATTTTATTCATACTCGCGCATGAGTTTCAATGATAAACCAACACTGGTCCGCATACGCTGATATCTCATGATCTACTGGACGAACTTTAACCGGACAGGGCACATTTTTTTATTTTGCTTGCACAATTGGGGTCAATATTCCTTCTTTGTCAAAGTCGATTTTTTGTTTTATAACGATTTGTCGATTTTCAAAATTTTATTTTTACATGTTTTTTTACAATTTAAAACTAATATTGTTTATATATTGTGAAATCATTTTATGCTGGATAAAATTCTCTACAATTTAAAAGAAAATCATGCCGCTAACTATAGTGAGAGTTCTTCATGAAAACGTAATTTTGTAAAAATAGGTTACATCATGAAAGTAAAAAAAGATATTGATATGACAATTTCTTTTGTCATGAAGAATAAAGAGTACTATAATTTGCTAAATTTTTAAGTCTTTCTCTTTATTATTTTTGAAGAAAAAAAATAATTTGTAAAAGAAAGTGAATTCTTTTGGCGCGCGATAACTAATAGAGTAAAATAATTGGCTCTATTGCTTTGAATTTTTTGTATTATTTTTTTTCATTATCGAAAAGCTTCTAGGAAGAAGCAAAATCAAAATTGTGTGTGTGTGTGTTTGAGTGTGTGTATAATAACATAACGGTAATTAACTAATCGATGGGAATCTGTATTTCAAAATCACAAATATTGCGAGTCAAAATCTAATACTTATTTTAGACCTAAATTCGAAATTTATTTCTATAGGATTTTTTTATAAATGGGATAGATTGTATTATTGACTTTGATATATATTTTTTACGATTTACTCGAGTTAGTTTAGCAAAATCTTGTATAGACATAATTCTGTAGTTTCAATTATAATTATTATGGAATTCGTACAGTTTTGCTCCAATAGCTGGTCGAAAAATGCGTCTAACGGTATAATTGAAGTTTTAATTTAACGTTATATTACTATTGTTTTTATATAAAAAAAATTAGAAGTTTGCAAACCTGATTCACGTATTGATTTATCTCTTACATAACATTTACATTTTCGTTTAGGTTTTATGAGAAAATTAAATTTTCCAGATTTTTGCAATTACCTTTGTTATGTGAGATTGCAAAACTTACATTGTTCAACGAATTATAGTTTTATTATAGAGCCTAATCTTTACTCAAACTTTAGAAGAATACAAGTCTTTTAAGTATCATGATACTTTGAGATAGGAAAAGATAAATTCACATGTATTATTGCAATATTCTTATCTCTAATCAATTTCTAATTTGTCTTTGGAAAAACATGGAAATATGTAATTTATATATGTTGAATTAATGTCTATATTTTCTTTGTGAGTGTAAAATAGAACTAACATTATCGTATTTGTCATGTGAATTTTTTCTTACATTATAAAAAACATTTATCACTCAAATCGCGTTATTTTATCGTAAGATAATATCAATAAATTAATCTATTTGATTTTGAAAGCAATTTAATATTATATAACAATATTCAATTGAGATCGAGATAAAATACATTAATTTATCTTTACGTGTACACATTGTTTATACCTTTTACACCTATAAACGGTTGATAATGAAATTTTTGTTACCATATGCATTAAAAAATTCTCTCTCACAAAAAATAGCTGACATTTAAATGATACAAGTATAGAAATTACAAATTTCTTACGAATCATTGTGAAATAAAAGTAACGCCTACATAAATGTTGTTGACACTGTACAAGTTCAGAAACAATACAAATTGCATATAATTAAAAAATTCTTTTCTAAAATTATTTTGTTAAAAAAAGTTGTTCGCTATCGTCTACAGTAGACTGACAAAATACTAAACCAATATAGCAATAAGAAAAAGATTCATTCTTTCTGGCTCGACATCAGTTACGCGTGTGTTACGAGTACCGCGAACATCAGTGCGAAATATTGCAAGAGCCTTGATAAAAGGCGGGCGACGACGGCGTCGCGGTGGCAGACGTTAACCTGTTATGCATTAGTGGCGCATGATAAACGCTGCGGGTGGTGTCGCAATGAAATGAGAGTAGCTCAGGGGATGAAATAGATTGAGAGGATGCGGGGGGGATACGAATAAAACAATTAGGGGTGCGTCGACGCACACTCGAGCGCACACTCCCCTTGTTGCAGCCCGTCTCTCTCTCTCTCTCTCTCTCTCACTCTCCGACATGGATACGCGGGCGCGCGCGCGGTGTATGCGACGACGGGGGGCAAACCGTCCGTTCGGCTGGCCTATCGGTGTCGAGCAATAAAGTTTACCTCCGAATTCCCCGAAAATCCAAACGAATTCTCTGTCGTCGTCGCTCTGAAGATCGCAATTCCAAAAGTGATTGCGAACGAGGTGATTCAATTTTTATAGAAATCAACTTTTTTTCCAACAATAGGTAGTAAAAAGTTTTCGAGTATTTGGTACATTTGATTTGTTTATTTGTTAGCTTATAATGCAATATAGTTATTTTATATTTTACAAGTACACTTTTGAAGTGCTTTGGATTATACGGGTAGAAGTATTTATGTTATGCGTGCTTCAGATGTAAAAATTGCAAATGCTACTGTAACCCTTATTGTTTTCAAACAAAGGATTTCGAAAGCATTTTAAAGTGTTAAAACTTCGGGCTTAAGTAAGTTTTTGTATTCGCGAATGTTTCGAATTCAGATGGCCGATAGAGGAGTCCTTTTGGAGCCGGAAGCACTGACGACGGGGAAAACTTTGCAATTAAAGTCCGCCTACCGAATTTAAGGCCTTAATCGGTAACAAGCAAAGCAATTAGCAGTTCATAAATTTAACTCTTGATAACATTTTTACAAAGTTCTTTGCAGCGGTTTTTAATAAATACTTTAGTTAAAAGTTTTCATATAAACAATATATGAATATTTTACTAAATTTTACTTAAATCAGAAATGTTGTGTACGTATTTTTTGCTTCATTGTATTTTCAAACTATGTGTGGGGACTCTATTGATTAATTGTTTTTGAATTTGATTCAGAGACTTTTAATTTCCATGAGATAAGCAACACTGACTATAGAGTTATAAAAAGGCGATCATATAAATCCGATTAGGCGTACAAATTTATTTTGACAGGAGCACGTGACCCAACAAAAACGATTCTACCCTTAATCTACTTAGCACCTGCACCTGCTCCCCAGCAGATGGACTTGAAATCGACCGATCATAGGATACTAGAAAAGATTTTCACGAGGATGCGACACCAGAACAAAAGAATGTATAAACAAGGAGGCATTTAAAAATACAAAACATTCCTTTTTGTTAAGGGGTCTCATGTATATTTCATGCACTTCTTTTGAATGTAATATTTGAAATTATTTTGACTATACGAGACACGCTTATTAATCCATAATACTTCATTGTATCACTCGTTTTATTGTGTATATACTAGATATCTAAACCCTCGTCATCGAAAGCAAAAAATTTTCTGTAAATAGTGACTTTTTGCACTTTCGTTTGGATACTGATAACAAACTGCTTTTATTGGACTAATCAATGGTAATGAAAATGTTAAGGTGACCTTGATTAAGTATGACAATGACAAACACTGTGTTATTCCTTCTTTATGACATACTGATAAATTGCACGTAGTTTTATAGCTGACAAGTGCGCATTTTGCTTTCCGCTGATAGATAGTATACTAGTTTTATACAACAAAAGTTTGCTTCGCTATTGAATACGATTACCGAAATGAAATAATGTTTAAAATCAAATTAAATATTTACATATAATTGATGATTATAAATTTTAGCCTCAGTAAATTATTTATTATAATAATATAAATATTAGCTTGACGAAAATGAATAAAGTAAATAAAATATGTTTAGAATGATTGTGCAGCATTAAAGTTCGTTTATGGATAGTGGGCGGCCATACGAAACTATCAAGGACAATTTCTCACCTCCGGATCATGGATTTGGCTAAAACTTCTAGATATTATTTTTTGAGCCAAACGTGAACCCCTGTTTTAGGATTTTACATATTGGGCTTTAGGGACAAAAATAGAGTAGTTTTTCGAAATATTCAGAGGTAATAAGTGTCCATGAAAACCTAAATAAATCAATATCTTAAAATGTCACGATAATGATACACAATTAAATATGCACACTGAGAGAAGAATTTGTTTACTGTTGACATGGCATTGTAACTGTTAACATGCGTATGTTTAAATATGACCAAATATAGGCATTGTAACAGTTAATATACCATATGTTACTGGTAAACATTGATATTGTAGCAGTTACTATATTGGGTTCGACCGTCAAAATCTTCCCTATTCAAATATACGACATTGTAACAGTTACAATATTGATTGTAACAGTTACAATATTGCAATTCTAATCAAATAGATAAATATGTTAACTATAACAATATTTTTCTCTCAGTGCAGAAAGTAGTTAAAATGAGTCTTAGTTTAAGCTTTGTCACGTTTAAAAATATTAATTCCTCGGAATGTTATAAGCAATCAGACAGCGTAAAAAAATAATTAAAAAGTTCCCGTTTTTTCTAACAATTTTATGGCTGATATTTTTACACATATTTCCACTTGTTATTTCGAAAAACTGTTCCATCTTCGCCTCTATAGCCTAATGAAACTCTTAAAACAAAGGTTCATTTTCTCGGATTAAAACGATCAGGTCCTCATTGAAGATTGAAGTTTTAGCCAAATCCATAATCCGGAGGTGAGAATTAAAACTCTCCTTGTAAGCATTTAATTCTAATTTAGCATTAAATGTTAATTTTGTATGAAGAATTACGGTTTTCAATAGTAACGGTAGGACTTGCTCATCATTTAATAATTTTTTTTTGGTGCTGGATAAGAATTATTACAATATAAAATAGCAATTTTAACGAAAGTCTTAAAAAAATATTTACTTAGAAAACTACGTTCAAAAAATGTATTTCTGTTTTCTTTTTCGTTTATTCTTATTTTTGTATGATTATATTACCAAGAACGGAAAATAAATATAGCTAATCTTATATAGATGCATAAGGATTAAAGGATAGGTACGCCACACAGGCCCCCTTATAAAAGTTTAACCTTCTGGGCCTTAACAATTTCGGGCACTATGAAATATGTAGGATCATTACATACATAAATTTCTTGCAGACAAGAATTTGGCTTCGATGGTAAGAGCGCCCTTATATTTGCATCAACGTTTACCTTGAGATGTCGGAACCTACATAGAATTACATACTTTACCGACATTCTCGCATTTGTCGTTATTTATTTTCAATTTTTGTTTTTTTACGATTTTTTTTTTCATACACTGTCTTTTAACTCGTTGTGAACGGCGGATGACTGCGATAATTTGCAAAACTTAAAAACAAATTTAAATAACATGAAATTTGATGTAGAAATCTGTAATCGGCTCCAACATCCCCTTAGAGACTTGAATTTGAATTCTTGTTTATAGTAGGAAAACTTTTCGAAGACATTTACAAAAAACAATTTACGGAATTTTTCGTGTCGAGAATTGAGCTAGCTTACCGTAAAAGTTCAACTCATAGATAAATTTTCTGGGAGAAGAGCTCGATTTATTGTAGGCCATTGTAGACTCTTAATAGCTGAAATTTGTTTAATGTTTGGTATACAACAAGTATTGCTTGTAAAACTTAAAGCTATATGAGTTTCCTCGGCAGTGTTTTCGTAAATAAATATGAATAGACTTTACGTAGTTTCGATCAGACCTTAGTATTGATTGAAATATTTTTATCAATTTCTTACTTACGTTCAATTATTCGAAGCAGTAATATTCCGACACACATTGAAATTACATCAAAATGAAAAACGAATATAAATAATTTCACGTTTTATTAGTATTAATTGTTAATATTTTACTACCAGTACTGAAAATCATAGGTTACCTTTGCCGTGTATTCAGCATTAATTTATACGGGTCTTTCACACAGCACAAAGTTATAGATGCAATGGAAAATTTAGGAATAACTTGGATTACTATGTCTATATGAGGAACAAGTTATATATAAGGAACAAAAGGAATATATTTTATATAAATATAATAACCCATGTTATTCTTGTATTTTGTATCTGAAATTTTTAGCTGTAGAAAAGGCGTATATAAATAGCGACAATAGATCATCACATATATCCAAATATCAACTTACTCTCTGAACAATGAACTTCAATTATTTTTCTATCATAAAATCAATAGATTTCCAAATCTTTTCAAACAATATACATACTTCCTCGTAAGCAATTTAGAAATTACAGATTTATTTAAATTCTATTCCGTTTCTAATTTTTACCATGTGTGAAGCAGAATGTTACTATCTCATTCTATAACAGATTAGCAATTATTTCATTAATATTTGCTACCGCGAATAATGAGAAATAATATTGCATTTCCCGATGCGGAGCCCTGAGTGCGCTTCATTATTCTCCAACTAATGTTCTAAGACGACGTACCATTATGCGAGTTCATATTAGTTTTAAGTAAATTTCTTGTATTATATTTAAATTTTATACCTTTTTATTTCGTATTTTTAAGTATTTTCTTATAAAAAAAGTACTTAAGTTTGTAATTTTTACAAACAAGTAAAATAGTAAAATCAGAAAAAGTATATAGCAAAATCTTAAAACTATATATGAAAGAATAGTAAATTTAACTAAAATTTGAGTCTGTCCTACCACTATTACAAAAAATTTTTGCATTTTTTCTATGTAATTTTATTAAAGCGGTCATTCACTGTATCGATAAAAAATATGTGTACATAAAATAATGTATATTTGTTGTAATCTTATATAAATCGAGTTATATATTTATTTTGTGTGAAATTGCGTATATTTTATAAAGTTAAAAAAAAAAAAGAGTTGAAAAGGATATTACAGAATAAAATTCTAATTTTAGGATACATTTACAAACGTTTTCATTGCCACATTGGGAACAAAATAACATCGCTCATAAAAATGCTTACACAGACACTATAACAGGTGCCATTACTCTCGTTACGATTATTTCAACTTCACTAAACCTTTCTAAAATAAGAGTTTTAAAATTAATAACTATAGCTGCCGCGGTTAGCAAACGGTGAAGCTGAAACTAAACTCCATTCGCTTTCAATAAAATCAAATCTCATTACGATTTCGGCAGTAATAACGACCCGCGAGCGCACAGACGAAAAGCACCGCCGCAGAGCCGTGTGCGGCTATATAACGAGGCCGCAAATCGAAGCAACAGTAAACAATTATCCACTCGGGCCACCCAGCTGATGCCATGATTGAAATTAATGGTGCCGTTTCCACAAAAGGCGCATCGTGCCCCACGCTTGCGCGTCACTATTTACCGCACTGCGAATTCATCACGAATTTTATATGCCTGTATAGTGTGTCCCCCCTGCACCCCTCCCATATATACACATGCAGCACGCGCGCGAGCTCGCTCGCCTCTAATGACGTGTGATCCCCATGACAAATCGCCGGCCACACAATGCAGTTTCATGAACTAATATCTCCATAATTCAGCGGGGGTGCGCGCGCGCTCAACCCCACACAGACACTCGTTAAATGCCCGGGCGTGCGCGATCACATAACCAGGATGATATTTCTCCCCCCCTGATTCCTCCTGCGAGCGCGCTAAAACGACCTGTTATGCCGCGCACAAAGTCAAATATTAAGCCTCGCTCGGCCGCGGAAACCATTAGAACGGGATTCGTCGGAAATTTTCACAACAAACATCGTAAAAGTTTTTCAATGGAAGATATGAGAGATGGGGCTGAATAGAGAACGGAGTCACGCGTCTCGTATAGGTATATATATATAAATGCGGACGATCTGACTCTAATAAATATTGATCCTGATAATCGAGGGGAGCCGGATTCCAGTGACAAAAAGCGCGACGATTTATTATCTTCGGGGCATTGTGCCGGAGTTAATCCGCTGGATATAAATTGAATCTTTGCGGTGAATATAGAGTATTATAGTTCTCGCGTTAATGTTATTGAAATTTTTGATTATGAGTATGTTTCGGAAATATCTAGGTTTTCAAATGCTAATATTGGCCGAGTTGGAAATTCAATAGACATTGTTGGAATATCCATTGAATTGTTTCGGTTCAGCCAAACATGCATATAATTTATCGACTTCTCACATTATTGTTGTAATATATGCTGAACAAACAAATTTTCATATCGGGTTATTAATTTTTGCGCTAATACATTGCAAATGAATCAATGTTGCAAGTATATTAATATTCAAAATAAATAATAAGTATACGGTTTATGTATAGAAGTAATTCAACAAAATTATATAATACTGCGAACATTTTTATTTCTGAAGTCGAAATAATAAACATAACTAAAAGTATAGTTTCTAATTAAATGTAATAATACGCGTAATTAATACATTAATATAGACGCATCGTTAGTGAGGAAACTAATGTAATTATTAAAAACTACATTGGCATTAAGAAATTTTTGCAAGGATTAATTATAATATACATAATACTACAGCATATAGTTTTAAAACATTTCCCGACAACTCAACTATTGAAATATTAGTCTGCTAAAAATCCGATACGCAGGAAGCATTTTAAAGTTTTTGGTCGTCTCGCGTCCGCATCATACTCGGCGAAGTGCGCGCCGCGCGCGGTCATCTCCATTTCCTCGGCCGAAGTGAAGATAACAATTGTTTTGCTTCACTACGTCAACTTTTTTCTTCCCGGCGACAAAGTCCAATCTCCGGCGGGCTTTCGGAAGCTGTATCGGGTACGGAGGCGATATACCGCGTCCCCTCCTCATCCTCCCCAACCCCTCCTGCCCCTCCAATCAATGGGAATCCGCACGAAGGGTCGAGAACCCTGAAAGACATCGAGTTGGCTCGGCGAATAACAACTCCCCCTACCTACTCTCTCTCTCTCTTCTCGCTCAACCTTCCTTATATCCCTCGGCCTCTCTTTTCCTTCTCCCTCGTACAGCTCTTTATCTCGTCGAACTCTCGAAGCTCTCTCCCCGCGAAATCCGATGTGCCGCGCACGGATATATATATATATATATATATATACACACACACACATTTACCCGACATCTATCCCGATTTTCATTTCGCCTTCGATCGTCGCCGCGGCGGGGTATATATATACTTATACAGTCTCGAGGCGCGAGGAAGTGGAAAGGAGAGGGAGATAGAGAGGTTTGGAGTTGTCGACGCGGCTGGCTGTATAAATGTATGTATACGCGCGCGTGCGCAGACACATTTAAATACGCCGCTCGCTCAAAGTGAAAGAGAGAAAATGAGAATCCTGCCGACCGACTCGGTTTGACTCTGCGGGGCGGTCAAAAGTACCTCGAGATTATATATATACGAGCGCGTGCTACATAGACACAGACACCGAGAGAGAAGAATAGAGCAAATGAAGCCTCCTAAATTTCAACACCCTCTCTTTACGAGGGCGAGCTGCGCGTTTTCCCTGTCTCTCTCTCTCTCTCTCTCTCTCTCTCTCTCTCTCTCTCTCTCTCTCTCTCTCTCTCTCTCTCTCTCTCTCTCTCTCTCTCTCTGTCTCTCTCTCTCCCTTTGCCGTCGCACGCCCCGTTATCCTCGCGGCTAAACGCGTAGTTTCCTCTCTCTCTCTCTCGCTCTTTCCCCGCTACCCGCGTTCGCCCTGTTTTCGTATTCCCTTCTCCTCCTGCACCATTCCTCTCACGCTCTCCCTCTTCCTCTGTCTGTCTCTATATCCTGCCCTCTCTGCGTCTCTCTCGGTCTCTTCGGGCGCATAACCTCGGCCAGGCACGCAGATATAATGCCGACAGAGGGAAGAGAGGGAGAGTAGCTCGGTGGCGGCAGCAGCAGCGGCGATGACGCGAAATCGGCGCGGGCCAATGAACTGACGGGGGTGTCGGGGGCTTTGGGGCGTGGCCAGCCCAGCGCGAGGGGGCAGCTGGTTTACTATAGGTATATATGTATACACTTGCACGAGCTCTGGAGCAAGAGAGAGAGTTGGAGCAAGTGAGCATGATAGAGAGAGAGAGAGAGAGAGGAGCGTGCCCCCCGGGGTGTAATATCATACCGCTAGGTGATAAATAGACGCGCGCCGCGATAGCGTGGATTGAGCGCAACGGCGCGGGGGCGGGCGGCGCGGGGAAGGGAGGGTGGGCGGAAGCGGCGGCGGCGGTTTGGCCGCGACAGCAGAAGCACGCGGAGCCAGAGGACCAACATTTCAACGCAGTGACGAACTTGAGAACACTTGTACCCGCCGCTGTGGCTGCCCCTCTTTCGCTTCGTCCCTCTGATATGGCGGCGCCCTCTCTCACTCACTATCGCTCTTTCTCTCTCTCTCTCTCTCTCTCTCTCTCTCTCTCTCTCTCTCTCGCTCTATATATAACGCTTTTCCGAGTCCGCGTCCGTGTTTTCGTCCTCGTTGGTTTCTCCCTTTGCCGTCCCTCATGTCGTTCCAGCACTGCTGGCTGCGCGCACCGGCTTCCTCTCTGTGATTTATCGAAATCATTAGTGTTTCGCGTGTAGAGCTACGCCGCTGCAATATGTTTTCGAGGAGAAACGTTGTCTTTGAGGTGTAGCGCCGAAATAAAAGATTTTCATTGAAACGAAAAGATTTGCTGAAATTTTCAAATACTTCCGTTGGAAATTTTCGTTGTAGTTTTCTTACATATAGATGTAAATAGTTGGCTAGCATACGCACATTCGATTTATTTATTTTATAAGAAGTTTCTGTTAGTATTTTTTATGCTCTACCTTTTTGTTCAAATATTCATTATAAAATACATGAATTAGTATTGGAGAAAAATGTGAAAATTAATTGCTTTGTAAGTATTTGAAATATTGGAACAGGATGGGTATGGAGCGAATTTTATTACGTTTGTAAAGTTGTAACATTCAATGAAATCAAAATGTTATGGTCGTTTTGTTTAATTTTAGCGCAAAACTTTGTGATAATAAATTTAAAACAAGTGATTCCTTTGACAGTATCGACGTTCACGATAATTAAGCTCCGTTTCCCTCTCGAAGGTGAAATGAACTCTGAAATGAGACAATGGTACAGCTTTGAACACTACATCACTTGACCGAGCGAAAAAATTCCCATTAGACGTCTTTATAGTCTACAGCTTTTGATCAATTTTACAATCCAGTTCAACAGTGCATATAACTTCGAATATAAAGTAATTACAACATTACTTCTGATTAATTCATATAATCCCGAGTATCGGTGTAATTTAGATTAGTATTCTGGAGACGTTTATATTTTGTGGAAGCAATATCAATAACTTTTTTAACTAAATAAACTGTATATTAATTTATTTTTATATCATCCATTTTGTCACACTAGTAAATGCAAATAGAAAGAAGAGAAAACAAAGAGAAAAGTGAGGACGAGAGGAAAATCGAGCATCCAGAAGGGTTAGAAGGCTAGAACAAATAATGGTTGTAGTCGGCCTCAGTCAGTGCGGTATTTCGTTTCAGCACAAGTTATATACGATAGGTATCTGCCGTATCTGAGGGCTGAACTACATAGACATTCGCTGAGCCATAAAGACAAGAGGTTGAGCTTCCTCTCTCTCTCTCTCTCTCTCCCTCGCTATCTCCCTGGCTCTGTCTCACTCACGCGTGCGCTCTCCTTCTGTCCTTTAATGTGTATATTGTACTCGAGAATAGTACGAATATTTGTTCTGGAAATGAAAATAACAGAGAAAACTTAATAAAACAAATATTAGTTGAAGATGTATTTTTTGTTGTAATAATATTTATAAGACAAAAATGAATTTAGTGATTCTTATAAAAGAATACATATACTAGAACTAAATTATAAACGTAAATATTGTACAATTATAAAATATTTTATAAAACATTATAAAACAATTGAAAAATGATAAAATGTTTAAACTTTAACGCAATAAAACGTTTGTAAATTTTATGCAAATTTCAAGTGACTTAAGCAAAGAAAACTTTTATTCTTCGCTTATAAAGAAATATTAATATATAGTTTGAAAGGCGATACTCGTATTTTTGTAGTTAATTTACTCTAAAAAATCTTTTAAATTCGAATAACATTCAGTCCATTTTCATAGATATAGTTTGCACAAGATATCTCACGGAAATATATAGCTATAATATATTCCCTAGTAAAATAGCTTAATTTTCCGAACATTCGGAATATTACGTGCTCCACAATAATGTTCAAGCAAACTATTTCATCCAAGTTTTACACAGTTAGTTTATACAAAACTCATATCAACTTTGGTTTCATTACATGGATTTTCGCATTAAATCATTTAATTGTGTTTACTTACATACGAATTTGTGTTAAATTCATATATATATATGCATCATGTATAAGAATAGAACATGAAAATAAAATAATATTAGCATCTTAGAATATATAAAAAATAATTTTATCCATCTCCCCTTCAAAAGAGCGCTGTAACAAACAATTGCGAATAATGAATTAACGCCTCAAAAATTCACAGCGCGGCATTTCGGCCCTCGTTTCACGCGCGGTGCAAAAGCTCGGCATCGCGCGCGATGCCGCAGTGACTGATACAAACAGTGAGTTAAAAAAGCGCGGAGATTACGTCCTCGAGGAAGACAAGGGGTCTGGCGAAAAAAGGAGAGAGAGCGAGAGAGAAAGAGAGGGAGAGAAAAGAGAGGCTCCAACAGCGCGTTGGGAGCAGCAGCCCCGTCAAAGTCTAAAGGACCTAATCGCCCGCTCGCTTGCGTTCTTTGAACACAAAGTTAATAACGCGTATTTATGCATTGCCGTGTTTAATTGCCCGCGCGCTGCTATTAAGTCTGGGCGAAGGGAAAGCGGGGCGAGGGAGTGAGGAAAAGAGAGAGAGAGAGAAGGAAAGTAAGAGAAGAGAGTGAGGCGCATACGTGCAATTTCCTGAATGCGAGCACTGCTCCTCTCCTCGACTACAATTCCTACGAGATGCTTGCTCGAAATCAAGGCGTTTAGCCGACGGACTTTGTGATGCGCGCCGTAAAAGCCTGTGTGTTACTGTCTAAAGGAGCGGGCACTTTTTTCGTTCATCTTTTTTTTTTAAATACTTTTTTAAGCGTAGTAATTTACAAGATTTTTCGTTACACGAGAAATCAATAATAAATAATATTTAAAAAACTATTTGTATTCATATGGAAAGTAATGGATACATAAATCTCTTTAAAATCTTTTCATGTTATAGTTTTACTGTCACTCATTTATAGATCCTTGTAGATAATATAACAGTCCTGTTTTAAAATACTTCCATTTGCAGTACATCTTTGTAGTAGGATCAGAGAAATTTTATGCATTTGAAGAAGACAGAAATGATAATCCTTAATTTTAAGAGTTATTTTTTAATCAATAGGACTCGTTCTTTACGATCTAGAAAATTTTGTTGTCTATTTCAACTAATTTCTTACTTTACTGCAGAAGTGTGGGCTAAACAATTACAAAAGTCAGTAAAACAAAACTTTACGCATTATCTACGTAGATAAAGTGATATATTATCTCGAATCCCTGGACTATAGAGACAAATAATCTGAACACACTGGAAATTCCAAAAACCTTTGGAAAATATTGCGTAGAGACCGTGCGTAGGGACTGGTGGTGCTAAAGTGGAGTATGCGGAGTATATCTATATCTATGATATATCCTCTCTTTAAAAAATGATAGCCGGGAGTAGTGATTTATTTAAAAAAGCGCGAATATTTGAATTTTTTTAAAATGTGCTATTTTTGAATTTTGAAACTCAAGTATTTATAGAACTACTAAATAATTAAAATAGAATAAAAACATTTGATTTTTTGCTTAAAAAATGTATCTAATTATCTCATCATTTAAACTAATTAAAACTAAATCATAGTGAAAAATAGTGGTTAGAGCCTCAAAAAGAAAATAGTTCGCGCGAAGCGTGTTTGAATTTTGATAGTATAGATATATTTTACCATTGGTGTACTCCAAAAGTTTTCAATTTCGCCGCGCTATTCTCGGTCTCTATATCCGCTTCAGCAATGCAGTTGTAATGCACTACTTATTATTACTTATTGTTATTTATACTTTTATTATTTTCACTTATATCTTTATTTTGTTGTTTTATATTTCTTTATTCTTATATTCTTATTCTTATTTTAATTTCTTTTTCCATTTGTTATCACCGCCATTATATATTTTTTATTATTATTACGCAATATTTTTTGCCATTACTACGCGCGTTAACTGTACTCTCGCTCTCACTTTTCTTGCATCTCACCTCTGTGTTCTTTAAATATATGTATTTATTCTGTACACATTGAGCGCCAGACGAGGTTTAACCCCAAGGCGTTAATAAATCTGAACAATCAATTGACCTTTTAAGTTGCTCATTCACGTTTAGCATAATTTTTTGTGGATTCAACTCCAAAAAATATACTTCAGATAGAATAATAAGGATTTCAGTTTTGTTTCTTCCTAAGAATTCTATTGCTTTCTCCCCTCATCTATCAAAAGAAATTTTTCTTTTGTAAAGTTAAACTACTATATCTGATAGTTACCATATCATTGAATAGATAGCTAAATTTTTAACAAAGCATAAGTGAGAATAGCAGTCTAACGATAAGAAACCGCTGCTAATTCATTGGCACATGGCTTCCTCAAACTTAATTTACTGATTCCTTTAATTAATTTTTAATGACAAAATTTTAAATTATTACACCAATTTATGATACAATTTTAATTACATTCATTTATTGAGATTAAAAAGTATTAATTTAAATTATGTATAAAATATGAATAAAATAACAGGTGTGATTTAATTTTCAAATTATGTATAAAAAATGAATAAAATAATTGATTATAATATTAAATTCAAAACCTTCTAAAATTACTTAATAACCTTTACTTAAATCATAGTTTGTTGATGAAATTTTACACATATATTGCCTAAATATATATACACCACATATACTGATATAAAAAATGGTTTGAGAGAAATGCGCGATTCATTTACGAAGAAATTTTTTCATTACGATTGACTCAAATGAACATTCTTTAAGATTTAAGGAATATTCATTAACTGTTAATACTCCTATTCATTTTATGGTAGACGTTGCGAATCCTGACTGTAAAGTAATTATTTCGTAAATGTTAATAAATCGCTGTTATACCCTGGTGGAAATTTGTCTATCTGAAATGGCCAACAATCTCAATAAATAGGTAGAAAAAATGGCTAGTTAATAGGCCCCGATGAAACGCTTTTTCTTCCATTATTCGCACATTTAATAGATTGGACATAATCTCCAAATTTTTGTTTGAAGTTTACTTAAAGAATTGGCGTAAAATTGGACGGTATTCAGCTGTAACTGATAGCTTACTAAAATATAAACAATATGAGCAGACAGAAAAACCATTTACAGTTGTCCTTTTGAAGATATTACGTAGAATGTATTTATTGCCATTAGATTCTGTCTCTCTCACTCCTTGTCATAACAACAGGCCTTCTACTAGCCATTTCCGGACTAAAACAACTGATCAGTTTTAATGCCTTTAAAATACTCAAGAACAAGCTTGTGTTTGTCTTCACAAAACTCATTCTATTTTTCAATCTATTAAATGTTCGAATAATATAGGGAAAAAAGCGTTTCACCGGGAGCTAGAAACTGGAAAAGGGAAATTCCCATTTTATAGCAAGTTTCTAATATAAATGGCCAGTTAATAGTTAGAAAATGTTTTGGATTTCCACCAGGGTACTTGTAAAATCAATAAGGTTAGGAGAGCACGCGAAACGCGCTCGGAACTCGCTTGTTGTATACCAACAAAACAAGCAAACGCGTTGTTCCGTGACCTGCAAGTCTGCGAGTCTGGTGCTTGCGTCTAACCCTTTTATAGCTTTACTGGGCATTTTCGTCGCTTTCCATTGGATTCAAGTATTAGTGCTCTCTCACTTAAGTACTTATATGTATTACTTAATAAAAGTTAAATATAGCTTTTAAGTAATATTTATTAACCCTTAATGAACCATTCCTTAATTGTTAAAGAATAGCGTCGATAGAGTTGAACTTTTTTAACTGTGTACGCCAACTGCTCGATTTCTTAACTATTAATCCGCCGGCATTTGACGCTATTCAAGTACATGCTCATTAACCGTCAAGCCGGAGACTTTGTGTCAAGTCATTCTTTCTATCAATGATACAAAATAGTCTATAAATTTCATGTTTATTCACAAAGCTCGAGAAATGACGATTTGAAAAAAAAGGTTAACAAGATTTTAACCTCAAATATCTCTGAAATTTATGGACCAATCCTTTTGATCAAAGAACTCGTCCGAAAGGTATCCAAAATCTACTCCTAAAAAAATTTCAAAGCGATTAAGCTAATTTTATTCTAGTTCTGCAACGGGAAAGAAAATTACTTTTTTATACATTTTTTTTTATCCAAAAATAATAAATAAAAAAACATAAAAATTTAGCAAATTATAGTATTCCATATTCTTTACAACGAAAAAAATATTCATGTCAATATCTTTTTTTAATTTCGAAATATCAAGGAACGCGGGAGCGCTCCGAAGCCAAGTAGCATAACCTATTTACAAAAAATTACGTTTTTATCAATAACTTATGACTAAATATAGCTATCGACTTTTTTTTTAAATTGTAGAGAAGTTTATTCTGCATAAAGCGAATTCATTATAACAATATTAGTTCTAAATATTAAAAAAATAGGATATCAAAGTGAAATAAGTATCGAAATTTACAAAGTTACACATAATTATTCTTACAGCTCATGTACTAACTTATAAACGATTGAATGTAAATTTGCAGGTTTTCATAATTATTCAATTTTGATATGGGTAACATTAGGGGGGTGGGGCATTGGCGGTCACCTAAGCGGAATTGCTTAATATTTTCAATTAATTGTAGTTTTACTTCACTTTCACGTTATAAAGTTAGTTTCTATTACTGTTTATCAAAATTCACTCTGTCCAGTTCTCCGGCGTCCGTTATCGTCAGTAACCTTGGTCATTAAAATTAAGGGAAACGGGTCGCTAATCTGGCTATTAAGTCAGAAACGAAAGTTTAAAAATAAATTTTCATTTCAAATTATATCTAGCGATTTTCACAGAGATCGAGCAGGGGAAAAGAATCAATACAACAATAAATTGAAATTAATTATCATTTAATGTTAAAATTTATTTAAATTCAAATATTTAAAATAGATCTTACAACTACAAAAGTATATCCCATTTTTACATTTTATTAGAAATAACGTTACTGATTCCAACATTACATATATATAAAATTTTTTTACATACGATAGATACATAATTTTTCGAAATTTTATTCAGTTAAATTTAACTGAAATTTAATAAAACTTTTAAAGTTTCAGTTAAATTTAACTGAAATTTAATAAAACTTTTGAAGGTTCAGTTAAATTTAACTGAAATTTAATAAAAAATTTGAAGTTTTATTCAGAATTTATTAAGAAAATTGTAACAGTGTAGGGTAAGAGACCCGATTAGTGTGCCAGTAAGAGAAAACATCCACTTATACATGAAATAGACAGCGCTATAATTTTTATTTTCTTAACTCAAAGTTTAGTCAAATAATTTGACTCTTTCTTTTGCTTCCAGTATTTTTATTTATATGAATAAAAAATATTTAATGTAAATATAGATGAAATAAAAAATAATTATTGTGACCCTATTTGTGTGCCCTGGCAGCTCTCACTGGATGTATTTGTGTGTTCCCGATTTGTGTGCCTGTCCCTATGTGTGAGCCCCGCATTAATGTGCCTTTTAAAATTAATGACTGAATTATAGGTTACGGTTGATTTAAAATTTGAAAGAGGTGTAATAAAAATTTATTTTATGATTAATATGAAACTTTTTAACAATAATTCTATGAATAATTGTTACACATTCAGCACTGCGTTAGATGTAGTCATCACGTCCAGGATAAGTGAAGGTTAGGTTCGCGATCGCGAGGGGCGCATGACAACACACAAATGCGAACAAGTCTTAAAAGTTGACCCTATTAGTGGATCTCATTTATAAAATAAAGAAAAAGTTTTATATATACTTTTTTTACTAATGTTTAGCTAAAACACTATTTTTATTGCATAAAATACACTTTATTTGAAGAAAATAGTTAATATAAGCTATTTATTTACTTATAAAAAGTTGTGATATCTAAGAGTTTTTCATAGAGAACACGATAAATTTCGTCAAATCGAAAGATCATTTTTTAAAAACGTATAAACTATACTTTTAAAGTCTTTAAATGCAACTTTTTCTTATTATCAATATAATAAAATACTTAAATTTTACTAAAAAAATTATTTCATTTAATTATTTTCATATGCTTTTTTGTGCGAATGGTTTAATTAAAAAAGCACACAAAAAGGGTCAGGCACACTAATACGGTCTCTTACCCTACGTTCGAGTTCACTCGATCGTTGGTTTTGCATCGTTATATTTGTTACTTTAGCATTTATTACAACTGCTACTTTAGTAGTTATTATGACGGCTTCGTTGGAGTTACTAGCTTTAGAATTTATAATTTTAATCGAACGTCGACGGTGGTCGTAACAGAATTTAAGATTGCCCTTTTCGTATGTACAGCAGATGCACGAACTCAGTATGAAGAATTTGAGGTTGGGTAAGTTTTGGAGCAACCTATCAAGTTCATCACATGGCATTTCATATTTGTCCAGTATTAGAACGAGGCTCTTCAAACAAGGCAGGTTAAATAGCAGCGGAATGAAATTTTGATTATTATATGCATCGTCCATGAAAAAATGGAAGGTGATGTGCTCAAGTTTCTTACAATTTTCAGCAATATCAATAATGAACTGGGCCTCGAGCAGTTTGATATGTTTGAAACTTATGGTTCGTAGATTTTTCAGCTTACTTAAATGCTGAAGATGGCGTGTGGTCTTCGAATAAGAAACGTAAGTTAGCTCGACGAGAGACTCGGCAAGTTTATCTGCTAACCCAGCAGTGAATTCAAATTGTTGACCTATTAAATGCAGGATCTCCAGCTGACCAGGGTCGAGGTGATCGAAGACGCTGGCGTTGCAGTTATTATTATTATTTAGCTCTAACCGGCGCAGTCGCTTATTCTTGAGGAACAATTCCCTCAAATTTTCAACGTCAACCGCATAGAAGCTCAAAGCTTCAAGGTTGCTGCAGGCGAACCAGTCCTCAGCATTCATATCCATCATTCCTATGTACAGCTGTTTTAGCTTGGGGCAGGATTCGACGACTCGCTTGATTACACCGATTTCAAAATTAAAATGAAAAAGAAAGTGATTCCAA
The DNA here is from genome assembly GCA_036365515.1 of Torymus aiolomorphi. Classification (NCBI taxonomy): domain Eukaryota; kingdom Metazoa; phylum Arthropoda; class Insecta; order Hymenoptera; family Torymidae; genus Torymus; species Torymus aiolomorphi. Next base: position 139,529,344 of record CM070877.1, read on the forward strand.
AAGAGGATCGACTCGAGGTAGTGGCGTCGTCGTTGTAGGACCTTCTCCAAAATGTTCTTCGTCTTCTCGGCGGTCTTGTCGAACAGGGGTGGAAAGGCACTCGGCTCGTTCACGGATATTGTCAGATGTTTGGAGTACAAACACCAATTAATTTTGCTGACATCACGCCAGCGCTTGCAGACGCTTTCGACGCCGACCCTGTCACGGTAGGACAGCTTGTTGAATATTATCCCCAGGCTTTCGTTGTCCAGGTCGTTGATCGTCAACTCTTTCTTTGCTGTGGTGGTGTTCGATGTGGCTTGCATGATCAGTATTTTTGAATATTTACGTTTAAAATTAGAACAGAAAGTCCGGAGAGTCAAACTTTGGAGTGAACCGTATAGTTCGGAGGCCAAACTAAGAATGACTAGTGCTCCTCTGGGTTTACAGGTAGTAGTCAGCGTGCAGCGTCTCTAGAAGATTTTAACGCAGCTGCAGGGAAGAAGTAGCGTGGAAGGAGTAGTAGCGTAGTAGCGTAGTAGCGTAGGAGTAGTAGCGTAGCAGGGAAGGAGTAGCATGCAAACCTATTGTACTTCGTTTTGCCAAAAGGGAAAGTTTTAGTGCCACGTCCCATTCCTTCCGGCCGCTCTGGCGTTCTTCCGCTCGCATTCTCTATACTTTCTCCACTGAAAGAAGATTTAAACAGCAGCGCCCCCAAAGGTGTGTAACAGTTCTGTTGTATCGAGTAGCAGTTCCTGTTCACCACCGACTCCACTCCAGCCCGCAGAATTTTTCGATTCTTTTTATTTTGTGACTAAAGAAATAATATTCTTGTTTGTAAATCAATTCCTCCAACTATAATTTAATTTCCTCCATTTTTCTCTACATTTTGTTTAAGATTTTAGTGTTATATTTTTTTTCTTTCAAAGTAAACACATTAAAAAGCGCATTGAATTTTTCGTACATCTATTTCAATGTAGGTTAGGCTTCTTCTCTTTAGGCTTCTTCTATACTTGCCTTCGGAGCTCTCCCGCGCTCCTTGATATTCATTTATTAAATCTTGTGAAAAATTGTATAACATATAGAAAAAAACTAATGGTGGAGGAAAATGGACGAAATTAAATTTCAGTTGGAGGAATTAATTTACAAACAAGAACATTATTTCTTTAGTCACAAAATAAAAAGAATCGAAAAATTCTGCGGGCTAGAGTGGGGTCGGTCTGTTCACCGAGTAGTAGCTCCTCTTTATCGAGTAAGCTACTCGATGAGCGAGCAGCAGCACCTCGAAAAGTAAGGTTAGTAGCTCTCGAGCGTTTCGTGCTGCCGCTATACGCTATACGGCGCAGAGGAGTAGCTTCATGAATGTTCTCTCTCTCTCTCTCTCTCTCTCTCTCTCTCTCTCTCTCTCTCTCTCTCTCTCTCTCTCTCTCTCACCCGTTGGTCATAGAGGTATTATAGATAGAGTATAGGGAATTCAAGCCTCCGGCCGTCGCAGAGTTAGAAAGAGAGAGAAGATTGCGGGAAGTAGCTGTCTCTCTCTACTCGCACGTGCGCAGTACGCAGTACGCGCAGAAAGGGAGCGTCAGCGCGCGTGAAGAGAGATATCTACGTCTCGCGATCCTCTCTCTCTCTCTCTCTCTCTCTCTCTCTCTCTCTCTCTCTCTCTCTCTCTCTCTCTAAGGCTGCGTACACAATCACGCGACGCGCTCGCGCAGCGTGCGCCACCAATCCGAGCCATCCCGAGCAGACCAAAAATCCTCTCCGTAAGCTCTGATTGGTCGGCGCTCGATGCGCAAGCGCGCGGAGGCGCAGCTCGCGTGATTGTGTACGCAGCCTAACGTTCGGACATTTTCACTTACGAGCAGCCCTATGTCTCCCGCTGCTCTATCTATAATACCTCTATACCGTTGGTGCGTCTAAGGTATAACGTACCCATAACATCTTTGACTGTGCGAAATTTTCAGTTTTATTTTTGAGTGAACTTCTTTAAATTCGATGAAATTTTCGTCTAATGTATAATATTAATAATAGTTATTTTAATGAATTGCTATAATAAAAAATTATTTTGAAATTGAGTGTATTATTATAAATGCTGCATATAGTAATCGCAGCCATTCACATGCAGTAAATCAATTACGCGTAAATAGCAGAATTAGAAATAGATTTTTGAAGTGATAACTTCTTTGAGTCGGTGACAAATGTGCTGTACAAGCGCTTTAGCGACGGTTTGCTCGCTTCTTTCTGCGCGCGCGTATGTGCACTCGTGAGAAAGGGATTCTGTCCGAACATGTTGTAATTACTTAAACTTATTGGTTGATCCCAAAGGATCTTAAAACGTTAATTTTAAAACGTTCGGACAGAATTCCTTTTGGTTGGGTGTACACACAAAACCTGCAGTGTTCGCCGCTGCCGACGAGATTTCATTTTAACAAATTTTAACCTAATTTGCAATTTTTCCTAATTATATTTACATGAAAGAATACATTCTTCGACTTTAACTGGCGGTTTGCGCAACAGTTTTTTTACTATCACTTGCACTTTGCACATACAATATTTTGCCTAACGCGGTGCGCAAAAATCGATTTTGCGTGCCTGTTTTGCGTACGCAAAATACCACATTACCTCCCGCGATTAGTTAGCGTGCGAAAAATAGAATTTGCGTGTGGAAATAGTATATTACGCACCATGGGAGGAAAAATTTTTGTACGACAAAAAAATGAGCGATTTTTACCGAATCCACGTAATTCTTAAGATTTTGATCATTTTTTTTGTCATTTTTCTCTATTTTCAAATGCACGTAACTTTGCACAGAATTGTCCAAGTTCAACGATTCTTAGCTTAAATTAAAGCTCTTTTCTTCAACTTTAATTTTATTTCTTGTGGAAAATTTGTTGGCGCCTGTGGCAGCTTTATTATAATGTTCGTCGGTTATCAGTAACCATTTTTCGTCCATTTTTCGGCATGTTAAATTTCCTTAGGCAAAATCGATGTGTGGTTAAAACAGTGTGACAAGACCGTTTTCGAGTGTTGAAAATTTTTCTCGTCTATTGTATGACCTAAAGAAGGAGAAACAATTTATTGCAGAGGTATGCCTCCAAATTTTTTTTAACATTTTTGAATCCTCAAGTGTGGATTATCTGTAAAATTCCTCACATTCTGCATATATTGTATGCAGCTTATGAATTGTTTATGGAGTGACAAGTTTGAAAACGTAATTTATGAATTCTTGTGAAAATTGTTTTCTATATTGCTGTAATTCTGATCTTTTCAGATCACTGAAGTGCCACTCTCGTGGTATATGTAATTTAAGTAATTAATCATTTGATGGCAGACAGAATAAAATTCTTCAGGCATAAGAACGATCTTGTTTATTGTGTTCGTATATGAAGTTTTATCCTAAAAAAGTTTTACTTTTCATTTTATAAATATAATCCCTCATTCTTATACCAAATAAAGGAAACTTTTTTTCAGTTAAAAACATAATCATAGTATCGTAAGATTACAAATTAAATTATTTTGTAAAAGAATCTAAACTGCATTTTATGTAAATTAAATCATTTTTAAACTCATGATTATGATAATGTTCTTACAAAAGATATAGGTATATTTTTCATAAAACTGATTTAGGTATACTTACACGAATGATGACAATTTAGTGTTCCAAAACAGATCCCCATCACGGGAAACGCACAGAACCGGACAGAAGATTGAAGATGAAACCGTTTATCGCGCCCCCATTTGGAGAATAATTTAATTCCTCGAATGGTACATCAGCTGATATTTCAGCGACCGACTGTATCGATTGTATGGAGTTGGACTGCGTGCCCTCTATGTTTTCATTTGTTGTTATCATAATAGAGATATATCACTAATTCTAAAGGAAAATGTAATCATTTTTAGTATATTTTTACTCCATTTTTTGTAGTGTACTATATATGTAAATGTATAAAATTTTTTATTTTCTGTGAATGCAGTGAGGCCAGTGAGCGACTGTGCTTGAAATCATTTAAAGATGAAAAAAGTGCAAATCTTTTATTGCAGATGAAAAATGTTTACCTTCTAAAGTTTTGTTTATTACACTAAATCATTCCAAAAGGAGATGTGAAGTTGAAAATGATCAGATTTATAAAATTTTGTTGTTTTCTTTTATTGTTATACTGTGTTTCTTCAACTTACGGAGCAGAGTACACCTATGAAATTGATTGTAATAACCTAAGAATGGGGCAATACATTTGTCCCCATCCTGATTATGAATTTATCGATCCTAAAACTCAACAACCTAAGGGTTGTACGAAAGAAAATAAAGCTAAAGGTATCTCAATTCCTATAAAAATTATAATAAAAGTCATGTTTTTAATAGCTTTACCTAACCTCAAAGTCAGTTTGATAAAGATTTAACAACGGCATTTACATGCTCAATATGCTTTGTAATGTATATATTTTATTAGCTAAGCATACAAATATGTATTTTATTTTAGTTATTTGTCAAGCAGCAGATGGACTTATATGCAGCGAAACTAAAAACAATACTTTTAAGAAGGATATCCCTTGCAAATGGACGTATGTATTAATTATAATATCTAGTAAATTCATAAATGAAGTTTATCAAATAATGTGATTAAATCTACTATTTTGAAGTTTATTGTAATAACTGATATTAAATATTTCTAACAAAATATTTTACTTGCAGAAATGGATATTCTTTTGAGACATCACTTTTACTTTCCATATTCTTGGGAATGTTTGGTGCTGACAGATTTTACCTTGGATATCCTGCTTTAGGTTTACTCAAATTAAGCACTTTAGGTTTCTTATTTTTGGGACAGTTTATTGATGTGATATTAATAGCTACACAAATTGTTGGACCAGCGGATGGTTCTAATTACGTTATGCCATACTATGGAGCAGGAGTAACCATAATAAAAAGTGATAATTTTACTTATAGGGTTCCACAATATGATTGGTGACAAAAAGATACTTTTAATGGACATACATTTTTTATGCCCAAATAAAATGTCACAAATCACACAATCAAGTATTAACAGTTTTTTACTGCAAAGTGTAACATTTTTTATTAAACATCTGTAAATTAAAGTTGATAATTGAACGACACAAAGTCCATATAACTGTTCCAGAGTGATAAGTGATGAGCATTTACATTTTCAAGTTCATGTATAGTCAAATGGTGAATTTTCTCATATCTATTCACTAATGTATAAAGTATAAAGCAAAGTTATAACCTACTTTCTTTTGAAATATGTAAATAGGTACTGAAAAATAAATGCTTGAATGCATTTATGACTGAATAAATACAATAATGTTATAAAAATTCTTTTTTTTACTATTTATGTTATTTTTTATTCTTATAATATTTATTCATACAAAATCAAATATGCTACAAAGACGGATTGATTTTTTTAACAGATATAAAGTTGGAAATATTTGGAAAAAATTATTAATATAAATTTGATTTTAAATAAGTATACTTCTTTTTTGACACCTTTTAAATTGCATTTGAAATTCATTAATTCCAAATTTAATTAATCAAATTGAACTGATTTTTTGCTTTTAATTTATATTGATTAAATAAATTACAGTAAAAGCTATTATAAGTACTCAAAACTAGATAATATTTACTCTTCAATAAACATAAGCAAAAATATTTAAAAGATTATTCAATGACGATCATTTAAAACTCTGTTTTAACGATAATTATACGATAAATTTGTTAAACGGGAATTACAAAAATACATATTTGCTCGAATTATAATACAGTTTCAGTAAACCTGTTGAAAGTTTGAATTTTATGCATTTTAAATAACCTACATTCTTTTTTCTTTATTCGCGTGTTTCTTATACCCATGAAGGGGTAGCTGTACCACGCACGGAAAATAGTTGAAAACACATAAGAGACGAGCTTCGGCCTTGTTTAATACAAAAAAATGGCTTCCACCACGTTAAGTAAAGGCACGCGAAAAACGTATAGTTTTCAGGAAAGAGAAATCCTTGTAAATTTAATTTGCAAATACCTAACTAGCAGCGATGATGACAGAAATTCGGAGATAAGCGCTATATCTAAGAGGAAATCGGTTTGGTCTCAATTGACGGACGAATACAACTCGCTTGTAGGACCAGAGAATACCAGATCATCAATTCAATTACGACGATGCTGGGAAAATATGAAAGCCAACAAAAAGAATCGCGATGATAAAAGGTATCTTACTATTATTGTTTATATATAGCATCTTTTATTATTACTTTATTTATCGTTTTTTGTTTCATTTTAAAGAACAAAATTCAATCCAATAGCCAAAGTAAAATTAACAAATAGTTTCATTCTTTGTGTTTAGAATACCTGAAAAGGATGAAAATGACGATTCACAAGAATCCCCAGCGAACGCCATAGGTCTTCCGCCAAACGTGGTCTTTCAGCCCAAAGATTCCGAGCCGTTCACCTTTGAGGGACTAATGCCGCAGACATTTCAAACTACCGAAACCGAGGCAAAGAAAGAGGAAGGCAAGTTTTGAAAATTTTTTATTTTATTAATAAAAATAACAATACAGCAAAATACATACATTTAATACAAAGTAAGATATTAACATTGAAGTAATAAAATATTTTTGTTTAGTGCCAAAGGGAGACATGGAGGAAGAGCAAGTTAATGGTTCGTTATCTATGGACGAGCTACCATTCGAAGCCGAAATGGAAATAAACGTCAAAAAGCTTAAGCGGAAGACCACGTCTCCGAAAAAGCAGGTCAAACAGAAAGTACAAAAATATAGTAAAGTACAAAAGAATCACGAATTGCACGAATACATGATTTCGGAGGCGCAATTGAGATTGGATACAGCTGCCATATTAAAAGAAGAGGCCAAACTTAAATTGGAAGAAGCTGAATACAGGAAAGAAGAGGCTAGAATGCGCATGGTTTGTGCAACTTACAAATTACAAAAATTAAGAGAAGAGTGTGAAGACGCTTTGGAAGACGAAGAAGAAAAGTAATGTTAAACTATACTTGTTGTTTTACGATCTAACGCAATACATTCTATTTCACTAAGTGAACTAATAATGCGTTATTATAGTTATGGAATAAAAGTGTAATGAAAACTTTTTGTTTCGGAGTATATTTTTAAAATATGTTGCTTTAAATTATATTAAATTTATTACATAATAAAATTGTTTACAATTTACAAATGCAGTTGGCAGTTTTAAGTATATTGTACCGACATCGTCACTTAATGTCAGAGTAACAGTAAACTTAAATTACGTAGGTATTTAATCTTTAAATGCAACAAGGTTCGATTAGACGTTTATCTTAAATGCTAGATTGACGTATAAAATTTTTTCAATGACACAAAAGTCATTAAAGCACAGGAAAAGTAATGTTTGAAGAGTTTTCGTAATCACTGTGGTGCGATAAGATTCGCAATCGTATAATTATTTCAACGCGGAAATAAAACGTGCATTTTAAATTGATTTACTCTTAATTATAATTTCTTTTCTTCAAAATAAATCAATAATGTTCACGAAACGTGTAATTTCATAATTCGTTAAACTTTATAAAAGACATAAATTTTATAAAAATTAATACAAATTTAATACTTTGATTACGCGCTCACAATAAAGATTATAAAATTCAATACGCAACGCGTTATCCGGGTTCCTCTTCATCTCGTCGACGACGAATCATCGAGAAAAATTGCACGCGCGAAAACGCCCGCCCACTTCACATGAGATGGAAGTTATCATTCTTTGGCTTAGCCTCGACGATCTTGCATCGCGAGACCTCGAAGAGGGACGGATCCGTGTAGATCGGCTCGCTCGGATCGAAGTTGGTGCGGCTGCTCGAGGCGTTGGCGAGTCCGGCGAGCGTCGAGGCCGAGCGCTGACTACCGATTATGTTGCTTAGCGAGCGCGCGATCGGCCTAGAAGTAGAATTCAAATTCACTGATTATCGATAAGGGTGCGGCTGTTTGTCGGCTTGCTATAGGGTCTTTAGATACTTACGAGGAGCGGCTGGGATTCTGGAGGCCGGAGCGCAGGAAGGAGAAGTTGTTGGCTCGCGTGCTGTAGGTGTCGTCCGTGTTTCGACTGTGGTTCGACGATCTGTCGTCGGCCCTACGATTTTTAACGATTACTGCATATACATATTTCCTGAGGGCATGGAAAAAGAGTGAATTGTTAATGTTTGGTCTGTAGTGTTTAAAATATTATGTTGAATTGGAAAGTTATGGATATAATTTGTGAATGATTTGTTATACCTGTAGATTAGGACTGTCAGAAGTACTATCGATACCAGAAGCACAACTAGCACAACTACGGCCGTCATGAGTCCGTAATATTCGTTTGGAGTTATGCAAACGCTATCTACTACTGGCGCGATTCTCTTCTCGGCAACTGTGTTGTCTTCCTCTTGTTCTTCCGTCATGTCGTATCTCGAATCAAAGACCTAAAATTTTTTCAATACACATAAATTCTCAAATACAAAATTTTTCTACTCTCTTATCACATATGATATACGTTTTCTCACCTCTATCATCTCTCTTACGAATTCTTCGTCTCCATCGGTTGCGTCTTTAACTTCGGCATCAGTGCCGTTGGTGTTGCTTTGACCAGCGTCGGTCAGATTGGCACTCGTCAAATTCGAGCTGTCTGCCATCTCGGTTTCGTCGCTAATAGATCTGCGCTTGCGTCCGTAAGACGGTTCGCTTCTGCCTGTACCAGACGAGCAGAAGGCCGGTTGACATCCGTCCCTACATGTTCTAACCGTAGCCTCGAAGACCAAGAAGTTCGACTCGGGTATCTTGAAAGCGTTGAAACGCGCCTCGAGACTATCACCGTCGCGGAGTCGGTCCAAGCCTGGGAAAACATAGTTGTCCACTGGGCATCTGTTGAATGCAAAATATTGGTTATAGATATGAACAAGAGGATCTATGTTAGGCTCGATATTTCAGAGATATAATGGCATACCCGTATCTATCTATCAGTTGAACGCTTCGTCCGGAGTAAGGATCTCTTGCTACGACATTTGTGGCAAAGATGTCGGATCCGTAATTGTAGCTACTTCGAAGAATACGAAATGGTTAATATTGTCGAATTATTATAAAAGATTTATCGTATTTGAAAAGAAAATACGTACCCGTCCTGAGCTTCTAATCTGAATGTAAGTGGATCACCGACGGCGATCGTAGTTGTGGGTCTTCCTTGATAAAGGATGAGCAGTCGAACTCGCGAGCTTAATGTATTTTCAGCTGGCAAGTATTCGATAGGAATCGGCGAACCTGATCTGCTGAAAGATTAATATTTCCATCATAGTTTGTTATTCAAGGGTTTAGATGACAATTCATCTGTTATAAATACTTTATAGACTACATACCCCGCGCCAATGTAACCCGAAGTAACGACAGCTTCGTCGGGGCCTCGGAATAAGCAAGTAAGATTGAACCGTTTATCTCTTCCAGTTTGAACATAGTCAGAGAATTGAACAACTACAATATTAGTCATTGTGTCCCCATACTGAAAATATTAAATTACCTTTGTTATCATTGCCTTTGAATGAGAAAATATACAGTTATAATGATTTTTTTTTTTCAATTTTCTCCTGAAGCAGTTTTCAAGAGTTAAATTATTAAAATAGAAAGAAAAAAATAAATAAATTATATCACTCCATTTCAAGTGGCTTCAGCTTTATTCACGGACGATAGGTAAATGGAAACTGAATTTTTTATTACTCTTTGAGTGCCGCATTCTGGATATCCTTGAGCTCCGCTTATTCGCAAAACGTTAACAGTTCCGCCGTTTCCACGGAAGAAGCAGCGGTCGTAGTAGCCGTAAGTGTAAATTCTTCCAATAAAACCTTCTGGAGTACGCAAAGTGAATTCCATGCCGTCTTCATTGCAGACTTGACTCACTAGGAAAATATTTGAAAGTTGTATAAAATCAAATACTTTTAAAAAATAATAAATAAAATATTTTTCAGATATAACTTTCTAATGTCATCGTTAACATTAAACTTGAGGATTCTCACAATGTCAACAAATAAAAAGTCAAGCTTAACTAGTATGACCATCAAGCGATCACATAGAAAAATTGAATTTCTCAGTGCTATTACTCTTTGATTTATATCGACAACGAAGGCATAACAATGATACTACTCACAATGCAGCATTGAAAATAATAAAGTATGTATAAAACCGTCAATCCCTACCATCGAGGCATTCGTCGATACCCTGCCTGCCGTTGTTCCTCTCATAAAAGTCATAATCCGACCCCGTATCATAATAAATCGGATTGCCCATATCCATGTCCCTTGAATCTCTGTCGCTGAGTTCGCAGTTGTCCCTCTCGGCGCCGTACAGGGCGGCGTAGGGCCGATAGTTGAACGAGCGGCAGACGAAGTCCCGGGCATCGGCGCACTCGCGCTCGCATTGAGCCAGCGAGGAGGCGGTGGTGTAGCGGCGTACGAAGGGTTTGCGCACGCGGGTGCCCTGGCCGACCTGGCGGAAGTTCTCTTGCTCGTCACAGCGCGAGAGGAGCGGCGGCCGGCCGATTATGGGCCCACCGCCGGTACCGAAAGGACGCGTGTGATAGACGCCGCCCTCGCCGATGTAGCCGCCTCCGACGATGCCACCGTCATCGTAGCCACCCGGGCCGAGGCTGTTGTCAAGGGGCGGACGGGAGCCCCCCACACTCCCGCCGCTGACTCCGCCGCCGACGACAGGGGGACGGCTAGGGCCGTACGGACGCTCTCCGTAGTCCTTACCGGTGTAGCCGGGATATCTGAAATGGCGTAAGAATTGACATCGTTGCAATCTCGAGCTTGACGTTGCGGTATATGGTTAATATTAAATTACAAAAAAGCGCTGTATGAAGAGAAAAGCAATTTCTAAGTGATTATCTTACCTTTCGTTGTACGGATATCCGTCCTTATCGGGATACCTATCGCCAGCCGGATACCTCTCGGGCAGCCTGTTTCCGTCTAATCCCGGTGGGTAGCGATCCGGCGGATCATCCGGCAGCGGATACCGATCGAGCGGCGTGACGGGTGGCGGCGGTGGATATCTGTCATCCGGCGGCGGGAAGCCGGTCGTGCCCACTGGATACCTCGGTGGCGGTGGGTAACCACCTGGTCGATCCAGCGACGTCACCACCGGGTACCTGTGTATCACCCCGGGGAAGCGGTTACCGGGTCTCAGCGGTGGCAGACCTGGTGGCGGGCGACTGGGTGGGTAGCGTCCGCCACCCCCCGGCCGCATAGGGTAACGGTCGTCGGTGGTGGGGTAGCGGTCGCCGATGGGGTAGCGATCGCCCATGGGGTACCGATCACCGGCTGGATAGCGGTCCATGGGGTAGCGATCGACGACGGGGTAGCGGTCGCCGACGCTGGGGTAGCGATCGCCGGGTGGATAACGGTCGATAGGGTAGCGATCTGGACCACCAGGTGGTGGATAGTAGGGCCGACCGCCGCTCGGGGGTGGGTAGCGATCGTCGCCCGGTAAGTAGTGGGTTGGGAAGCGGCTTCCCGGGTAGAAGTTTTTGTTTGGATTACGCCAGCCTTTGTTGTCGTCGGGGTAGTCGTCTGGGTAGCCTGAGATAAAGAGTTTTCTTGATAACGTTTGTTGTTTTAAGTGTGGATAATGATGGTTTTGTATTTTCTTTACCTGGTCGGCCGAGGGATGGTCGTCCATGTTTGGTGTCTTGACCGAGCGGATCTGGTCTGTAACCTGGTACGCCGTCGCCATCTAAATATTGGTCTACCGTAAAAAGTTAATTATTACAATGATCAAATAATTTAACTATGTAATTATACTGGGAAGGAAAGCAAATACACATAATTCTCCATTAAAATAGTAATGAACCATTCTCTACTTTATTGCTATTCTTAATTACTGAAGGCCAAGACAAAACCGGGTGTTGGAGTAATTTTATTGTGCTTCAGGACAAAACTGCGTACTTTATTATGAAGAAAAGTCAGATATTAAATATTGTCTTTCAGCTCTATATAATTTAAAACAAAAAAACAAGAAAACATTTTTATTCGTCACATAAAACTTACATCACTGTATTCGTACAGATTCCAATTTCAATTCTTTTTAATTTTATAATGCAAAATTAAACGCCTCTCAATCACGTTATAGATAACCATTGCAAATCTTATCAGAAAAAAATAGCTTCTGTACTCTGTGATGTCGGTACATAACAGAAATATGATGGGAATTCCCGGAGAATATCCAGAACATTTTTTTTTCGGGGTAAAATAACAAATTTTTATCTTAAATTGTTTTCCTCCTAATATGTAAATTGAAAACAACACCTACATTAAATATTATTTTTCTCTCTTCACTCATCTATAATCAATCATTCCTAAAAAAAAGACCCGGTTTTTCCTTAACTCTCCTCACCCGAAACTCCTTCGCCAAACTTCATCAGACTTACGCATGAGATTCTCATAATAATCATAATCGGCATCGTAAATGATCCGATGGCCGTCCTTCTGATTGAACCTGCTCAGGCGACAGGTGCGATAGTGTTCGGAGTAGACGGCGCTCCTACACTGGAAGCTCGTCTGTCTTAGACACTCGTCGAGACACTCGCTCAGGCTCCGTCCCGTGATCTCCGAGTGGAATTCCCCGCTGAGCCGCGAATTCCGGAAACGCTGGAAGGCCGTGTCCGGCCGCCGGCCGTCCGAGAACAGGTGGGAGGAGACGCTATTGTCCGGATATTCGGAGCCTCGTGCTATGGACGGATCTACGTTTCGTAAGCGAGCATTGTTACGCACGGCTCGGGCTATGTACACCTCTCTCCCTCTCTCCTTCTCTTTTTCCACATATATGCGTGCTTTATCGCTGACGAGCCGGCTTATTACGGTTTTTTTTTGTATACGTGTGTGTCTGGGTGCATGTGCGTGTGAGTCATAATATACATTTTTTTTTGTTAAGCGAAAGATTTTTTTCTGTGTCGGTTCTTTTTTTGCGGTGCAGCGCGTTGTTTTTTTTATGGGATATGGAAGTATGATGAGCGATGCGACGGGGAGATATGGCGCGGTGCGAGCTTAAAATTGTTTTCAGTGGCCGGGGGGCATTCTTTCGTGTTGCGAAATGCGTGAAATGTGCGAGCGTGTATATTATATGAAACGAGGTCTACGCGCGAAGTGCGAGTGATTATGTTTTTGTTAATGCCGATAATTGGTCCGAGTGATGGAATTTACGGGAAAGTGGAACTTTGTATCATTCAAAAATCTGTGCAGTAGATCTTATTAATAAATTTTGTTATCATTTAATTTACAAAGAATTAGTGCTTCCGTTTTTTTCATTTCCATAATGATGATGCAAAACTGTGTTATTGTTATTGTTAAGTAATGGTACGTAAAAAGCTGCATGTAGTACATAATGCATTTGCGCAATTGCGATGAATGAATAATATTAGTAATCTGTAGACAGTTAATATATACTTTTCAAAATTGTCAAATTTTGAAATATTTTATGTTTTATTATTTACAAAGACTACAAAATTTAGTTGCCATACTTTAATGAAAATCACATGTAATGTGCATAAAGTGAAGTTAGAAAGATTAGTAGATTGAAAGCTGAACTTACGGTTATCCAAGCAAACCAAGTCGTAGAAGTGATAACTGGGGCTATTGCTGATGCCAATATCATCTCTCTGGGACACGGAGTCCTCCTCTGATATGACACACTGGCGGGTTTGCTCGTCAAACTCAACGCTACGGCAGAAATACTTCTCTGCCCTCAAGCAAAGCGCCTGGCACTCGTCGAGGGTCAGATTCGTATAAATGTCCACTTCAAACGGACCGCGCAGCCGTTTGTTTTCCTCCTTTATAAACACCGCCAGACCGTCGCAGCGATGTTCCGCTGGAAAAATTTTTCAAACGTTCATTTAATTGCCGCTCTCCCTTTTTAAGTATTCCATTTGCGAACGATAAGTAGCCAATGCAATGGTGTACTAATATCAAAGCCGAATATTTATTTATTGCAGCAATTTGCGTTATTGATGAGTATACTATAAAAATCGTTGTACCATTTAGACAGGTATTTTCTAAGTATTCCGAGTTCGGATTATCTTCTAGTAGATCCGGATGAGTTCTCCTCGTAAAACGACTCATGGAGCAGCTTCTTTGAGAAACATCGTAAGTCGCTGATCGACAGATGAAACTGAATTCATTAAGACACCTGGGAACAAAGATACGTTACTAAAATTTACATATTTTATAAATAATTTAAAAATTATTTTTTAACGTGAAAAGCATTTCAGAAAACTTCGAATTTCGTTAGAGCTTTGCTCTATAGGAGGGGTTGTGGGAATTAACCTTATGCAAACCTCCGTATATATACACGTTCCAGATTATTTGTATTACAATCAAGATACTACCACTTCAGTTTTCACAGCAACAACTCTAAAATAACGTACAATTATTTCACGTGAACAAGCAATATTTCGAAACTTGACATTAAACTTCCAATGGCTTCCGCATCATTCCAAAAGACACCGTCACGCTACAGAAAAAGTTCCATAGATATTTCGGAAGATAACACCTCCGCACCCCCCATACACACTCACGCGCGGCCTACATAAAATCCATTGTAACGAGATAAAGTATCGCAAGGGGCCGCATACAGCAAAAAATAAAGCAACACTCTTACCTGTCCTCGCACTCCGTTCGATTGGCGGCGGTCACTTCCTTGACGTCGGTCGCTGGTAATTTTAGCTTCTTTCGCGAATGCCTCTCGAACACGTACCTTCGGTTCGGGCATTCCCGCTCGATGCGGCTCGCTACAAAGAACAAACAGAAAAGAAAAAGATCATCAGCGAAAATATGGCTTTGCGCGCGTGTTATATCAAACGCCTTTTGTACCCCGCTAATCGCCGCCGCGCTAATAACTGGCCACGTCAATATAATCGACGCAAAAAATGAATAAATATATGTATGCACATAGAGAGGCGAGCATACATCGAGGTATTCCCTACAAGTTACTCCATGTATGTAGATCACTCGTGGGCCGCATATATGAGGCGCCGACGCGTAACGATCGCGTGCGCCTTTTACCTGTTGTAGAGTCAGCGCTCGCGCGCGGGCTGTCACACTCCGTTCACGCCGATGAACACCCTCGAATCATTGTTAATGCCTTTGTTCGCGCATTGTTATTCAAACGAGAATGATCTCTGCGCGCGGGTTGAATTAAAAATAGAGAGACGCCGACGACGAAGCGGCAGCCGCCTACGGGGGGAAACGCAAAGCGCGGTGGCAGAAAAAACGAGTACACGCGATTGGTGATGGGGTCGGCCGGTATATATGGTTACCTCATCGCTCGTAAAATCATTCGGGATTTTGTGTATATCATACGCGAATATATACACGATTTCAGGATTACGAAAGAGGGAATCCTCCGGTGAGCAAGTTGTCGAGGGTATAAGGAGGCGCGAGCATTAAGGCGTCATTACCGCGCATGCAGGGCGTTTTGTTACGGGGCATTAATTTGCCGACGGGGAGGGCGAGCGAGAGCCGCGCCTGATGATATAGAGACAATGGATTTCGGGGAATACACGAAGATCTTTCGAAGCGACCTTGACACAGTGATTTCGGCCGCAGGAAGCAAACATTGTAAGGAAATGCCGCAACGATCTTGATGTCTTTAATGAAAACGAGAGTACACATCGCTATTGTGAGAGATGAACGCACGGGATTATGGTAATAACGCGGTTAAAAGAATTTGCGAAACCATTAATCGTGATTTTAGGTGTAGGAAAAAAAAATCGAATGAATACGCGGAGGATGACGATTAGGTCATTTTTGGTCGCGAGATAAAAACAAATGAATTTAATGGAATAATACCAGAAGTCTTGTGCAACAAATAGAAAAGCAGCCAGCGCGAATAAATAGATGTGCCGCAACGTATATATCGTATATTGTTTCTGTGGTTTTTTTAAACGTGTTTCAATATTACAGAGGAAACGCTGCTTACTGGTACAATCTTTTGTCTACTAAAAACATATTTGTATTGTCAAAAACTTATATATGTTCATTTTTTAATACGTCAGCGAAAAAAAATCTTTTTACGATTAAATACTCTTAAAAACGACAAAATTTTGATTTTTCAATTATAAATATTAACAAGTGTAATCAATTCTGTCTCATTACGATAATTAATAAGTTCAAAACCGTCGCGTTAAAAGAATAACTCGAAATAAAGTGTTTTCGGAAACACGTCAACGTCCCCCCATCGCATAATATAGACTTATTACCTCGGGCAATTACACGCTACACGTACCATACACCGAAAAAAAGAAATAAAATAAAATAATAAAATAATTTGCTTCGCGCGAGAACGTGAGGCGCGAGCGGGCAGCGAAAGTTTTGTCACTTACACGTCAAGCATACTTCCGTAAAGTGCACGCTATTGGGCACCATCATGAGGTTCCCTATGCCTTCCGGTTGGGCTTGCTCGGCGCTCAAATAGCAGGTGCTCTCCTCGTACTCGGCGGCCCCGCTGAACGAAGCTATCCTGCTGCCCGGTTGGAAGTCGAAGCTCGAGCAAGCTCGCACCAGGTTGTTGGTGGCCGTGCGGTCGCGCAAGCACAGCTCCTGGCACTTTTCCAGGACTCGGAAGGGTGGGGCTGAGTCTCTTACCTGATGGACACATTATTAGTTTGTGTTATGTAGTTAATTGAGTTTGTAATTTTGATGGTGAATGAAAAAAACAATGTCGAGTACTCATAATATGAATATTAATAAACAACAAAATGTGCGAGTGTATATTTAAGAAAATAAATTGATTTGTAGAAGCTTACCACTTCGTCATCAAAGCCTTGTAGCTGTTGGTCTGGCAACCTTTCATAAACTACTCTCCCCGCTCCACCATTACAAGTAGTTTGAGCTGTCGACAAATTTCAATACATCATTTTGTCATTGTAATAGTTTATTTTAAATATTTTATAATCAGGCTCAATTAGTAGTTAATTAATTAAACAGCAGTAAATAAAAATAAGAAGTAATTGATATTAAAATTTAAAAAATTGCATTAATGAAGAGTAATAAATAAAAAAGCTCACCGTTGACGAGCATCTTCAACACCGTGAGAACAGTAATAGCTTGAACCATGCTGAACATATTATGAATCCTTCTCATTTTGAAGTCTGATAACGGGTACTATCAAGTGGTCATGTCACTCGTAGAGGGACTGCAATTATAAAAGTCCACAATTATACAAGGTATGACAGATGTTCGGTAATATTTAAATGTAAGGGAATATCGTAAGTATTCATAATAGGCTTCCATCACTATTGACACATTACACTTATCACAAAACGTTCTTATGAAGAGATTTAATAAACTAACATTTTTTAGAATTTGCAAGTAAAATATTTTTTATATTTTTTTAGAAACATGTTTTTATAAACAGCTTCGAATGGTTTGATTCAAGAAATTATTTAGCTAAATTATTTATGAATATTAAAAATTAATGTATATATTTTACGAATATTTTGTTGAAATGTATTTAAAATATTTTTTATTGATGAAGATTTGATGGTTCGAAAAATTATGCGGAGATCACAAACGGAGAGCTTCACAAGAAATTGCAATGAAAATTTAATTACCCATTTCCGGTTCACTTTCCCAACAGAATTAGTACCCCAAAACATGCCACGTGAGTGATAAAACGTCACGTTCTTATTGAAAATAAAAATAATTTTGCGTTAGGTTTCAATCTAACAAAGAAAGATTATTGCGAAAAATCTTACCACAACACAAAAAATTTTAGAAAAATATTTCGATTCATCTTGATGACAATAGATAGCACTTTCGAAAAACTCAAAATGTCACACCAATATGAAAAAAATTCAATTACGAAAAGCAGTATTATTTGCTTCGCGAATGAAAAAAACTAGGCAGATTCACTTGGCGCGCTTATGACAACGTTCACCGAACCGATTTCAAAGCGGACTGTGCATGAATTGAAGGGAGTTTGGCCGGCGAGCTGGCGAAGTCAAAATGCGTGACAGCCATTCGATGTCCCCATCTGATGTCACGGATTAATATAAAAAAGAAGGAAAAAAATGGTGCGATGCTTCCGCACGAGCATATAATGAACGCACAGTTTCACGATGACTATGACGTTTCTCTTTTCCTCGTATCGGACTTCGATCGTTTTACATATGGTTTTTCATTGTCTTTAAAATCAATTTCCTATTCTAAAAGTGCACTGTCCAAAAATTCGAATGAAACGCTTCGTACAATACGAAATTGAAGGCTAAACTTAATACAAAGAAGCAGATTTGGCTTTAGCTTATATGCGTGGATGTTACTTGAGGAAATAAGATAAATTAAAAATTTTCTGGTTTATTGCTTAATAGATAATTATAATAAGCAATAATATACTGAATTTATATAATAACATTAGATAGGTCATTTAGATAGGCCTAATTTCAAAATATTCAAATATTTCAATTTCAATATCCTATTTTGAATATTTCTAATTTTAATTATTTAATATATTTTTTATTGATGTATGAATTAATTTCAGTTTGTTGTTGAATTTTTGATCATTTAGAGGAATACAATTACACCTTTGATATTAAGTTGATAATACATGAAATCCTAGGAATTTAATACCACACTTGTTATTTAATGGTTCAATTTCTAGACATTTATTTGCAAAAACAGGATTTTTAGGGTATCTGTCTACACAAAAACTATATCCCGAAATTTATTTTGAGCGATTCTATTATTATTTTCTATGAGATTTTTTTTATTAAAAGATCAAAAAAATGTCGTGTCAATATTTCTCATCCCTCGGAATAGACCAAGTAGATTGATAGATAAAGTTAGCGATTTTTAATAGTACTTATCTAAGACAGAAAATTAAGTTAGTGAATTTCAAAATGTAGAATTAGTTGGTGTATAGTAATTTATTGTACTAATGATATCTAGTCGAAGTAGTGAAAACTCTTTGTATAAGTAACAATAAGGGCAGGGGGTTTGTGATATACATATATTTTAAATATTATATATCCATATTAATAATTTGTAATCAATAATAGAATTATAAGTTGGTTTTTCTAGTTTACAGGATTAAAGCAATATGTTTTGCTACTCCATATAATTATATATGAATAATAAAATCACGCACTGTGCCACTAGACTCCCTTTCCCCCACATAATAACATTTTTTTCTGATTTTAAACGATAATTGAAATTCATTAAATTATTTTATTCTATATCTAACAGTTTACTGAACAATGTTTGATATATCAATGATTGTAATTTGTGATAATCTTCTTCCAAACAACCCTCGAGTTAAAACTATTCATTAATATCTATACTAGAGCACTTTTTTCAACGATTAACACACAATATCTACAATTGCATTAAGAAGATAATTCTGAATTTGGAAACCACAAAATCCTGAAAAACCACTGAAACTCTCCAGCAACGAACCCTCCCCAAATAGGCTCAATTTCCACAATAAAGCAATTAAATTATTCCCACCGACAGGGGGTGCAACCGCTATCAGCGCGAATAATCTCTCAATCCGCCCTATAGATAAGCCACCTAGATTTGATTTTCCATTCACTATCATAGTAAACCCATAAACGCCGTAAAAAGCGGCGGTTCCCGCGCTCTCGCACCACCAGCTCTCTTATACACACCGAATCCCTCTCTCTCTCACACGCTCTATTCCCTCACCCCCGCAACTGCTCTGGTCACTCGCTCTATGTGAATCTGTCCCAGGGCGCGCGCGAGCAACGCGCTCTCGGCTCGGGCATTCGCGATAACTGTGAAGATAATAGATCCCTAATAATGCGCTCGCTGGGAAGTTGGAACTACGCTCTGTTGCCTTTACGGGCGCGTATCTCTCTCTCTCTCTCTTGCTCTACGCGTATATAGCGCCCGTGCGTGTGCGCGTGTGTCCACCTCGCTCGCTCGCTTATTCACCGATTCGACATGCGGCTGCGGCGAGACCGCGCGCATGCTTCTACACTACTAGTGTACATCAGCTTGCCGGTTGCGCAGTACATCGCGCACAGAGAGTGTATGAGCGCGCGAATAGGGCAGAGAGCGCATGTGGAAACGGTTCAGGGTGAGCGCCTGTTAGGAATCTCGAGAGAGAGGGAGGGAGAGCTTTTCATGCCGAGCGACGACCAGTCGTCCTACAATGGGAGTACAGAGAGTAGTTACTGCTGGTCCCTCTGCGTACACGCGCGCGTGTATCTATCTATCCGTGTCGTATGAGTATTGTACACGTATGAGAGTGGGATGGTGAAAAGTTAGGAGGCCTTGGGTTATTCGTATATTTATGACGAATGCGCGTCATTGGGAGCGAGGATTTACGATGGATTTGGGAGATAGCCTGCGCGATGGAATGATTGCTCGTGTGTACAGGTGTCGTTGCGAAAGAATCCATGAGCTGGTAATGGATTCTTTTTTTATAAATACACAAAGAGACGCGCATAGAGGATGAGCATGAGCTATATTATCAATGCGCAATGCGTGTGTGGAGATTATTGTATTAAGGCCTTTGTGTGTGTGCGAGTGCTCTGATTTGGAATTTCTTTCGCGATATTTCTCGTGTGCTTTGGGATATAAATGATGAATTTTGGGATATAAATGATATAAATTTGGGATATAAATGACAGGTTTTAGGGCCTTTAGAGAATACTACTACCTTTTTCAACTTTCATGAATTGCAGTTTTTGATTTGCGATTGTTTTAATGAAAGTGTCCCAATGGGATTTGAAGTCTGATCGGGAGGGGTAGTTAAAAAGGACCATATTTTGCTCATTATTTCACTGTACAATTTTTAATGCAAAATGACTAATCTACTTTCCAATTAATAATAATTATTTGATTTCAAAAGGGCAAATCAATCGAATTTTATTGTAAAACAAAATTATTTCACTTTATCATTCATGTACGTCTTATACACTGGTATTTTGTATATGATTCAGAAATTGAAAGTTCAACTGATCGTAATACTATTTACTGGAAATCAATCAGTATCACTTGAGAATTTACGTGCATTTACGAAATTTACGCACTGTTTGAACTATTTCATAAATTTTATTAATGACATAAATAAAAATTGAAGGTTACAAAGCAACATTTTTGTTAAAAATTATAATATACATAAACATGATTTTGTTATAATAAAATCTTTTTTGGCTTGAATGAATTTCTGCAAAGATGCGTTTACATAGTTGAATTTACAAGCTGTATTTTTATGAGCGTTTTACTGCTTGGTAGAAAGGAAAATTCACAAAATTACGAATAATGTGACACTAAAAGCATGTACTTAAGTGTCAGCACTTGGGATTGGAGTACCATCAGATCGTTTTTGAATCTCGCGTGGAAAAAAAATAGTGGTAAAATTACTGAAAGATGAGGGGATGCAAAAGTAGATACTTGAGTACTTTTATACAATTGATGTTGAATAAATTTTGTTAAAATCTTTCTGTAATAATTTTTTGCTACGCATATTAAAACACATTAATAATTTTCGAGTGTTTTTTTCAAAACAGAATAATTATAGTTTTGCAAATTTAACTATATTAAGAAAAAGGTTGTTCATTTTGCATTGTTATAAGTGAAGTTTAGCTATAGCTTACATATTATTATATATATTTAAAGATCAGATGTTGAGTTATGATACTTAAAACCATTCAAAAATACGAAAGGTCAATATTTTAGAGGAATTATTCGGTTAAAAAAAAAACAATTCCTACATTGACAAATGAAAGTCCAGTTAACGACAGTAGAAGCTAAATGTTGACAATTGATACTGACGATTTTTAATGAATAGAAAGATCCTAATATTTTGTAGTCGAAGTTTCGAATTCTTTTATTGGGTTACTCATCGGACCGAAAAAATTAAAATAAAAGTACCTTTCAAATGAATATCTAGGCAATATGCCAATCATCAGTCAAACAATCACTTAGTCAAACTGACTTCTTAACCGGTTATTCATTTTAATTTTTTGTCCTAATGAGGCAAATATAAGGAATCGAAACAACGAGTAGAAAATATTTGTTTTTGTCATTCTTTTCGGGGGAAACCCTGGCAGTAAAAGCGTCATTTTCAATCATAAATATATTCATTAATTGATATACATAAAATATATAGGCTCAAACTTTTTACAGTATAAAAAAGTGTTAATAAAATTTTGTAACAACTTCTCAACAATGATCATTAATAAATTACATATATTTATTTAATATTTCTCAATATTTTAAGTTAACTACAATTTCTTGAGTATTCAAAGTATAATAATAACAAATATTTTAACAAAAACCAAGAAGTTACTAGATTGTTTATCATGAACAAATTAGCATTTATAATAGCTGAGTATTCGAATAAAGAGCGCGCTCACACTCATTCATTTAAATCATTCTGTATCATTAACTTCTCAAAGCCCAACATTTCATATTAGCACGAATGCAAGTAGTAATTTTATTTTAATAGGGACTTTCATCGCTTTGGCATTCGTAAACATAAAACCTGCCAATTTTGACCATCAAATCAACAATGTTAGTTTTTTTCTTTTTAAAACGAGAATTGGCCATGATAAAATTATTGCTTTTTTTTTAAATAGACGTTGAAAACAAAATTGTAGTAACAAAATAGGTGCTTTACTATGAACAAGAATAATAGAAGTTTGGTTGAGCAAATCAAACACAAATAAAGGCTAATAATTATAACGTATATATAAATGCGTAGGTGATAGTATTCTACAATGAAGATTCAATTGACTGTAACTTTTCTGTTTAGAAATTCGCATTTGAAAAGAGTTTAAATGAAATGCAAAGCATGCACTACTTAACACTGGGCGTATGTGGAAACGCAATAGATAGATTCCCACGCGACTAATTTCTACTAATTTATACGGAGTTGAACTTCAAATTTTAAAGAGATTTAAATCACCAAAACAATGAATTATACGAAGTGCTGGAGCACGCGTTCCTGCGACATTTTGATGATTTATCTCAACTGAAGACAATCACAATGAACATAACTGTTTTAAAATTAACGAAAACTATTTTATTTAAAAAACTGGTTTAAAAATCAAATAAGAAGAGTAACATTGGATAGAAAAAATTTAACCTGAGCAACTATAACACCAGTAAAACACTCAATTAATTGTCGATTCCCAAGACCAATTCTTCCATTACCGCACCACTAAGAGAATAAAAATAGAAAAAATTCCGTCTCTTACTTATCAAAGGACTGCCTGGGCGACAGCAGCAGCAGCAGCAGCAGCAGCAGCACACGTCGAACGATGCTCGATGAAGCGTCCCATGCATCGGGGAGGTCGCTCATGAATGCGAAGCCGTCCCCCGCGAAAAGGCGACAGAGTGCGACAACAAGCCGAGCAAAAAGGAGAGAAAAAACACCGTCACACTGCAACTTCTACAGGTATATTAGATCCCATATACCAGGCACGTGTATATATCGGCGTTAATACCACGCACGCGTATAGTGCAGCAGGGTTAGCCGCGCGCTCGGGGTTGCGGCGCGCTCTCCCGGCAGGTGTCGAGAAAAGGCGTCGGGTGTGCTATACCGCCCAGCGCGAATGCCACCCGTAATCAGACTGAGGTCCGAAATCGCGGCGGCCGCGCGCGGTACGAAATAACAGGCTCCGCGCGCGCTCGCTCGCTCGTTCGGGCAAGGAGCTTGCAGGGGGTAGAGCGAGCGAGTGGGCGCCTATTCTCTATCCTTCCTCCTCTCTTACATTTGTGTACAAATATGCGGCGGCGGCGGCAGGTGTCGCAGGTGGGGTATACACATAGCCGCGCTGGCCTTGCGTATATATATGCCTGTGTATGCATGTATTGACGTACGTACAGGAGCAGAGCGGCGGAAGTTGCTCTCATTGTGCTCGGTTTCCGCGCGCGCACATCCGGGAAAGCGCGACTTCGATGGGACAGACACGCGCGGGGGTTCCCTCGAAGTGGGAGCGCGTATATGGAAGCGTCGCTGCGGAACCACGGATTAGAGATTCCGCGTTATATACGTGTATATGTAGAGTATAGGCAGCTAATGCGCCGATGAGTAGCAGACATGACGATGGGCCCTATGGGTGTCATATGTAGGGAGGTGGGAGGGGAAGTAGGTATCGTCCTATTGTCTTTTTCGGAGCGTGCGCCGTTATGACGAGAGAGAGAGAGTTGCGGTTTATGACGAAATAGGTGGGAGGTGGTGGGCCGAGAAGGGAGACCGATGATGCGTTAAGGATGCGCTGAAAAGGTGCGATAGGGTTTAGTTATGTGTATATATACGCAGGAGGTTAACGGTTGCGAGGATATGTGGTGACGGGCTCTGTCATGCGGGGGAGATTAATGGCGCTTTTTGGATTGCTAATTATACAACGGCGCGTGTAAGGTCACGAACCGGCTTGATTTTTTATACGTGGCGACATTGAAATATTTTGAGCGACGGGATGAGCGGGTACTCTGTCAATTAAATAGGAGGGAAATGAATAGGTAGACAGAGTTCGGTTGCGAAACAAAAAGTGTTTTAATTAATTTGAATTTCGAGAGGGGGATGGAGTGATTATTAACGGTAAAAAGATTGAAGATAGAAGTTTAATGGATTTTAAAAAAAAAGAGTCGGAAACAATGAAAATTGTAAAACTGTAACAAGCAGACGTGAAATTTCCGAATCGCGTGTCACTGCGGTAGATTTATAAATTTTTGATGAAACAATAGTATAAAGTTGAATTAGTGGTTTTTTCACTATTTCAACTTTAGAGAGCACAAAAATAAGTTTTTCTTTACTGAACTTTATGATCATACAATGCAAAGGTTTTTATATTGTAGGAAAAGTTGCAGTATAACATGCGGTATTATGATATTACCTATGCACCCTTCCATATCATACCGTTCGCGTTTATTAAGAATTATGCATTCTAACGTAAGAGCGTGCATGTGGAGTTTGCTTGAATAATTTAGAAACTATACATTTTTAATAATTTATAGAGGTATCTTAACATCTGTAAGTGAAACTTGACGGTTGAATGAAAGTACAAGCATGTTTGAGAAATCAATGAATTCCCTGTACACAAAGTAGCACTATAACCATTTTTCATAAATAATTATTTTTTAATAGTAATTTATTTAAAACCTACAGAACACATACTTATTTAAAAAGTTTTTTAATTGTATCGAATAATTGTACTGAAAGTAAAAAATAATAAAATTAATTTTGGAGTAATAGGCATTTATTTTATAATTCAGATATTTAAAAGTAACATTTGCATAATTATTATATGCCGAGAAAATTTCTTGATAAATATTATATGTATATATTAAATAAGGTCTTTTGAATTATAAATTTCACAGTTTCATCGTTTTTGTGAAGAAAAATATCTCCTGCAACCTCAACAAGCAGTGACCTGAATTTCTTGTGAGTTCTTTTTTGTGAATACATTCCTAATAACTATATTTAAATGACTAAAGAGACAAAATGAATATTATTTTAATTATAAAAATGCGGATGACTAAAATGTGACCTTCGAAATGCAAGTAAAAGTAATGGTACCTTCATAATTATTATTTTACTATACCCATAATTTGAAACAAAAATTATTAGAAAATTAGAACGATTTTTGTCAAAATTTCATCAATTTCTTGAACTATGTACTACTTATTGAGTATATGTAAATTTTATTCTATATTCATTATAAACTGACTAATTAGAGGCAATAATTATACATATTATCTTACCTAAACATTTTCATTTCAAATTTCATACATTTTTCTCGCGTTTCTCGTTCTTTTATTGACGCGCATCATTTGTGAACTAATGATCTCTATTATTGTATGTACACGCATAGTACGTCCTTTTACAACCTTCCATTCGCATGCAACAATCAATGCAAAGCCGTTCATTGAAAACAAAAGCGCGCGCGCACCGTCGATTGTCAAGTCCTCGCACGCATTTTGTATTTTTCCAGCGCACATCCCACTGTCTGCTGTCTGCCGTCTGAATCACTCTGCACGCATATATAATAGTCTCGCCTCTATTTATCGTCGACTGCCGCCATCTCGCGGCCGTCCTCCCAACACCGATCATCTGTTGATAACATTGAATTCCTCTAGAGACTCCCCCGCGATTCGCCGAACCTGCGAGGCCAGTAACGGACATACAGGTGCACTCGCGGTATAGCGAGAGAATATAGAATATATATTATCTTATTCATAGAAGGTCGGATCGGGGGGTTTCGGTGAAGCGTGAAGCCGAATTAAGCGTTAGTTCAGTACCCCATGAGGCAGGCGGCGCTACGTTTGAGGTACGTGCGAAGTTTAAATAACGTATATGATAAAACCACTTATCACACATTTAATATTTGCGAAAATAAAAAAAAGCTACTTTTGGGTAGAGAAAAAAAAATTATAAATAATTACAAATTAATAAAGATACAATAATAAAAAAATATTGGTAATTATAAGAATATTACGTAATTATTATTTGAAATAATAGTAGAAATTATCATAATATTTTTAAAAAAATTTATAAATTTTATACTATATATAATTTCAAAATAATAACATTATAATTTAATTTATAAATATAAAAAGTTCACAAAATTAATGTTAAAGATTTTAATGTTGATTTCCTGCACTTAGCTAATGCCAATAACATTACATTAATACAATATTTTTAGTATTAAAGAGCTCTACTTTTCGACGTGTTCTTGTTTATACACATACTGATTGTGCACATATTAATTGTGCACACTTTAACATTGGTATATATCTATATATATAGATCTGTACCAATGCTATCTGTGCACAATAAATATGTGCACAATCCTTATGTGCACAAACAAGAACATGCCTACTTTTCTATGTAATAAGTAATAACAAAAGAGTTTGCATATAAGTGCATTTAAAAATAAATTAAAAAATCTTAAATTAAGTGTAACAAAAAATTTTGTTATTATTGTTACTCGATTGAAACCAACTTTTGTTCCATCAGGATAGGATAGGATAAAGGGAAACGAAGCTACGTTGAATAATAAGAATGCATGAGACTTGATTTTTCAAGTCAAAGCTATGTATGACGTACACAATTAAAAATGTACATATTTATAATAAAAAAAATGCTGAAAACAAGCATAATAAACATTTATTTACCTTCCCTTTATTTTTATTAATTTACTTGGTTTAATATCTAAAGAATCATAGTATAATAATTAAATACTGAAGGAAGTAATTGAAAGTTAAAGAAATATATATCGAGACTGATTTATAGTTGTAGTTGTTGTAATTATTTATTATTGTCATGAATATTTTTATAATGTTTTATTATAATATATGTGAGCACCACTTGATAAAACACAGTATCTCAATAATATGTACAATGAATCGGTATGTGTCGTAAAAATACTGTTATAACATTACGTAATTCACTTGTCTAATATACACGCAAAACAATGTGAAATCAAAATATTCAATCAATACTTTTAATCCCTATTATGTAAATCAAAATAAGTAAAACCGTTTCTTGTTTGAGAGTCCGATTCTAACACATACAATACCCTCCCGCAATTTTCAAAATTCAAGTTCCCTCAAAATTAAAATGGTCAGTGGCAATAAAATCGCAAGTAGCTTTCCTCGGCCCCTGACGCCATGTTTATATACGACCCATCCCTGCGAGGCCATAAAACCTTCTTGGAACACGCTTAATCCTCGTGATGCAGCCAGCTTGTCGACTGTCCCTCTCGCAGCCGCCTGAGAAAACCGGTGACATTCTGCTGGCGTTTCTCCTCCTCCTTCACCTTTTTCACGCGGTTCTCGACATGACGGCTGACTTTGCTCGGCACCAAGTTTTGCATCAGCTTTTCCTCCTCCTCCTGCGACAGCTTGACACTCGAGTACGCTCTGTCCATCGATTTGCTGTGCCGCTTGGATAGTTGCGCCTCTCGGTGTGTCCGTAGCTGAGCCTCTGATTGGACAGTCAGCATTCGAACCGTTACCTCGAGTTCGGTCTCGAGAAACGCAATTTTTTCGAGGGCATCGTCGTACATAGCGTTGATCGTCTGCTCGGCGGCCTTACTGCGCCGTAGGGCGATCTCCAAAGCTTCGAACCTCAGCGTCAGCTGCTGCAAGTTCTTGAGCAGCTCGCTCTTCGGCGTGCACTCTAGATCGTCGACAGTGACATAAAGGCTGTCGTCAAAACTGCTGTTGTTGCTTTTGGAGAGCTCGGACGTGGTCGCGACTTCGATACCATTAACGATGTCGCTGCATCTGTTCGGCTGCGTCAAGTCCACGGCGATCTGCTGCTTCAGTTCCTTATTCTCCTCCTTGAGCTGCTGTACGAGGATTTTGTAGTCCTCGACCTCCTCGGTCTTGTCCGACATCTCGACCTCCGTTATGGCCAGCTTCTCGAGCACCTCGTCCAGTTGCTCCGTGCGCTCCTTCGCCCACAGCTCGATTTCCCGATTGTGTCGGTCGAGCTTGTCGTTCTCCTGCTCGAGCTTTCTCACGGAAATGGCGAGCTCGGCGTTCTCGGACAAGGCCGTCTCCAACCTCACCTGGAGCATGTCGCATGTCTGCGGCGCCATTAACTCGAGGTTCTCGCTGTGGAGCTCGCAGTTCAACTTGTTCGCTTCTTCGTATGAAGTTTTCCATTTCTTCTCTAGAATCGCTGAGTTTTCTTGGAACGCTTTCAGTTCCTGCTCCAATAGCTCGTTTCTAAAAATTAAGAAAAATCAATATTAATAACTACAAGAATAACAGGAGGGCGATCTCAAAATTCGTAGAATTTTTGCGTGGCTTACCGTTCCTGCATTTCTCGAAATCTCTTCTTCCAATACGCAAGCTCCTCGGACATGCTCAGAGGCGTCACAGCACAGCTTGTCATTATTCTCAAATTTGTCAGTATTTCGCTGAACAAATTCCCGAGTAAATCAAACGCAAAAGTGTAGTATAAACACCACTGTCAACTCGGGCAGTATTAACTTCGGCAACGTTTTTGAAGCTGCCGATTCGCGCACTTATATACAACTGTCACGTAGTACACAGTAAGAAAGCGTCTGACTGTAAGGGAAGTCGCAGATAAACTAAAGTCATGTAGCCAATCGATGCTGTATTCGGTTCAGGTAAACGGGCGCAGGGAAGAGGCTATACTATTTCGGGGGGACCGAAGTATACCTGCCCTGTCAAGGTTTAATACATCTTAATAATCTCTACATACATTATAAGAATAATCAAGGAGCACCAGAGCGCTCCGAAGGCAACGCAATGCGTTGCAAATCCAGAAGGGGCCTAGGGTCGATCGCACTGTACTCTTATATAATGAAATTGATGCTGGATGCAATTTTTTAGGGAGTTGACTTTTCAATTGTAGCTGGAGTAATAATGTGAAGAATTGTGATTAAGATACAAGTTATTATGTCTACGAACGGCAGTACTTGACTGCTAGCTCCGAAATGAATTTTGAACCTTATGTGATTTTGTTTACGGAATGTGCAATTATAGCTAATAAGATACCAAATCAAAATTAAACTTATGTTTATGGATGCAGACCTCGATACTCTCTAAAAGAACGTTAAACATCATTTTATTGCGGGAATGAGCAATTGTACACGGAGAAAAATTTATTTTTAAACTATACATTTTTATGAGAAATTTTATTATTTTTATAGTAGCGCTGGGATACATGTGGGATGTTTATTTTTTTAAATAGTAATTTTTATGATTTTTCGTAGCAAACGTTACTTTTTAAATTATAATTTTTATTATTTTGTAGTAAATTTTACTATTTGAAGTAATTTTTTATTATTTTCGTAGCAAATGAACTGATACTGTGATATTTCGTTTCAGCAGTCATAAAAATTACTATTTCAAATAGTAAAATTTGTTACAAAAATAATAAAAATTGTTATTTAAAAAGTAAAATTTGCTACGAAAATCTTGAAGATTACCATTTAAAAAATAAAAATCTCATATGTCCAACATTACTTTTTTTATAAGAAAATTTATTATTTCGATAGTAATGCTGGGACACATTCGACATGTGGGATTTTTACTTTTTAAATAGTAATTTTTAAGATTTTTTTAGCAAATTTTACTTTTTAAATAATAATTTTTAGTATTTTTGTTCACTGAGAGAAGAATATGTTTATATTTAACATGGTATTTTAACTATTAACATGGCATTGTAACTATTAACATATATTTTTTAATAGTTACAATGCCATGTTAAATATAAACATTTTGAGAAAAAATTTCTCTCAGTGTAGCAAATTTTACTATTTGAAATCGCAATTTTTATGACTGGTGAAACGAAATATCACAGTATCAATTCATTTGCTACAAAAAAGCGTCCCGAAGGTGTAGCTTTCAAAAAAATTTTGACCAGTTTTTAATTGTACACGATTTTTTCCGTATACTTTGTGATTTAAGAAAGAAGAAAAACCGCGTCCGTAACTGCGCAAGATGAACGTGCTATATAGTTTTTTGGACGTCTCGACGACAGTTAATGAATTACATGTTTGATTCTCATCGTTCAAAGCCCGGGCAATATACGACCTCGACTATCTCGACCGCGGATAGTTTTGGACTTAATGTAATTCTTTACATAGAATTTAGAATTCTATCTGGATTGATGCAAAAAAGGTACTGTGTTTATAGAATTTAGTACTTGATTGTTCTGTAAAAAATATTGTGATTTTTCTTGTAGAACGTGCAGTTGAGCAGAACGAAAATTGTTTATCTCTGAATGGGAATATATAGATAAGACGTACAAGTTTCCTTGAGTAATATTCCTCTTTATTTTTTCAAGTGTACGAAAATAGTGTTGTTGACTATTGATACGATGTCTATCACCAGCTAAAAGTGTTTACGAAGTTAATAATATGAATGTACATTATTGTCGTAAAGAACTCCAAGATTTATTTTTACTATTTAATTATTTTAAATTATTAGAGTCAAAATATGCAATGTAAAAAGATACGAATTACGTCACAGTACTCATAATTTTTATATGAATATTAATTCTAAGACAGCATATTCGTGATCGGCGATCTTGAAAACATATAAATCAATTCTAATATTTTTTTTTAATATTACTCGTCTTTTAAATCAAGCGTTATAAATATTTCGACATTACTGCGAACTTTAATTTAAGCGGAAAAATTTTTCGTCTAAGTTAGCACCTTTTTCAACCGGATTCCGAGTTAACACATTTTTCAACCGACTTCTGCATAATATTGTAGAATAATCTTGTGCGCCCGTTACACATTATTTGTCTAAGGGTTAAGTTACTCATTTAAATAATAACATAGAGTATTATTATTACATAAGGGTATCGTCTATATTGCATAGAAAGAATAATTATATTACAATCAACATACGTTAATTTTTTACATATGTAATGAAAATTTATATAAACTAGCAAAAGTTTGTGCGCGCGATGCGTGTGCTTGCGGTTCTGCATATTTTACACTTTTAACCTCACATAAATAATGTGAAGTAGGCTACATTTTTTAAGAAATTGATCAATCAGAGCACGAATAAAAGCGTTAAATTTAATTCGAGATTCACTGCGTCGGTTCTTCTATAAATGGATATTAATATCAACTCAAATCTTTACTTTATTAAATTATTTTACGAGTAACGTTGACAATTAATTCGTATGAGTATTGTTCAATATTGGTGATTTAACTCTTTTAGCAACGACATAATAAGTATTAAACATTACACGCATCCATGTTTTTAACCATTTCACTATCGGCCCCTCCCATCACTATTCAAGCTACATAATTTGGCCATGTATCAATTACTATTTTTTCCACTCTTTCATTTTGTCTATAGGTATGTATCTTAATTTGTGCTGAATAAACTAAATCATTTTCGAGAAACGTTTTTAACGAGAAATTTATTATAACATTTTTAAGTCGAATATAGCAATAGTAGAGGTGTGCGTAGTATAACCAACATTCTAATAGATTTTCTTAGTATTAAAAACATTAATATTTCATTTTTTATATTTTTCAATTTAAAGTAATTCAAATGACAGACAGCTTTAATGTGTTTCACTTATTAGCTATCAGACTTTATAAGTAAAACACTGCACAAGATTTTAGTCCTACGAAATAACTCTCACATATTTATATACTTAGTGGGACCGTCGTTTTACAGTTTAAGGTGATGACAACAATGTTTATTTTATTATTTACATAAATTTATAGTATACTTCACTATTTCCTTTAAGTTATCAAAGTACATAATTACTAACTAGTGAAAAAAGCAATTAAAAATTAAAGAAATATATCTGGAGAAATACTTATAGTTGCAACTGTTACAATTATTTATTGTCATAAATATGCTTACAATATTTTATTACAATATGAATAAGCATGACTCGATATGATAAAATATAATATTTCAATAATATATACAATAAGTTCGCATATGTCGTAAAAATACTCTTATTACATGATTCACTTGTTTGAATACCCAAAATGATATGAAACCGCAATTTTCAATCAATACTTTTAGATCCTTATTATGTAAGTCAAAATACATAAAACCATTTTTAGTTCGAGAGTCTGATACTAAGACATAAAAATCTTTCTCTCACAATTTAAAAAATAAAAATACCCCGAAAACTTTCCCAACGTTCTTGTCAGTCCCAATAAAATCCGGATCCCATTTGGCCAGTCGAGCAATTTCGCGTAGCTTTCCTCGGCACCCAAGGGTCTTTATTGCTCGCGCTCGGCCAGTCCTCGCAGGGCCATAAATACTTCTTATAACTCGCTAATCCCTGCGACGCAGCCAGCTCGTCGCCTGTCCCTGTCGCAGCCGCCTTATGAAACCGGTGAGATTCTGCTGGCGTTTCTCCTCCTCCTTCACCTTTTTCACGCGATGCTCGACATGACGGCTGAGTTTAATCGGCACCGAGTTTCGTACCAGCTTCGCCTCCTCCTGCGTCAACTTGACGCTCGAGCGAATCTTGTCCGTCGACTTGCTGTGGCGCTTGGGCAGTTGCGCCTGGCGATGCTGGTGTGCCCGTAACTGAACTTCCGGTTCGACGATCGGATCGCAACTCGCTACGATGTCCTCTCGAGGTGACGTGTCATGGTCGGTCTCGAAGGAGGCGATTTTCTCGAGGGCATCGTTGTACTTGACGTGCATTGTCTGCTCGGCGGCCTTGCTGCGCTGCTGGGCTATCTCCAGGGCGTTGAACCTCTGCGTCAGCTGTTCCAAGTTCTTGAGCAGCTCATTCTTTGACATCTGCTTTAGATCGTCGGCAGTGAGGCGAGAGCCATCGTCGGAGCTGCTGTTGTCGTTTTTGGAGAGCTTGAATGTGGTCACGAGCTTGATACCCTCGACGATGCTGCTACGCTTTTTGTGCTGCGTCAGATCCACGGCGATCTGCTGCTTCAGTTCCGTATTCTCGTCCTTCAGCCGCTGCACGAGAATCTTGTAGCCCTCGGTCTTCTCCGTCAGTTCCGTCTCGGTTATGGCTAACTTCTCGAGCAGATCGTCCAGCTGCTCCTCGCGCTCCTTTGTCGACAGCTCCATTTCCCGATTGTGTCGGCTGAGCTTGTCGTTCTCCTGTTCGAGCTTCCTCACGGAAATGGCGAGCTCCTTTTTCTCGGTCAAGGTCTTTTCCAACCTCACCTGGAGCATACTGCATGCCTTGACATGCTCGTTCAGACGAATTTTCAGCAGTTGCTGTGACGCCATTAACTTGAGGTTCTCGCTTTCGAGCTCGCGGTTCAGCTTGCTCGCTTGTTCGTACGAAGTTTCCAATTCCTTCTCCAGAATCACTGAGTTTTCTTGGAACTCTTGCAGTTCCTGCTCCAATACCTCGCTTCTAAAAATAAAGGAAAAATCATTTTCAATAACGATAAGAAATACAAGAGGTTTATCTCAATATTTGTACATATATATACTTGTGTGACTTACCGTTCCTGCATTTCTCGAGACCTTTTCTTCCAATATTCAAGTTCCTCGGACTTTTTCATGATTTTCAAATTTTTGTGTGTATAAATAAATGTACATATATGTATATAGTATATATCGTTCACTGAGTAAATGCAGAAGTAATTCAAATACGAAGGTGTAGTATAAACACCACGGTCAACTCGAGCAGTACAAGCTTCGATTCGCACACTTATACACAATTGATAAGCAGAGCAGTCAGATCGACACCGATCGCGAGGAAAATGAAAGCGACTGACCGCGAGGGTGTCTGTAGAGAGACTAAAATCATAGCCGACCGACGATAATTTGGGGCTCGGTTCAGGTAAACAGACGCGGATCAGAGGCTATTCAAAAGGGCAGAAATATACCTGTCTCGTCAAAGTTTAACAGCAAGGTGTTTTTGTTATTGAGCATAAGGCGGTAAACTCTTATTCGTATTTTTACTCGCTATACATGACACCATGTAACTTTAACTATATAGGTATGATGAAGAATAAATATTTTAAATAATGAATTATATTGATTATCAAAGCTTTGTATCCAACGATAATTAATTGTAACGTTTGATTTCATTATTTAAGAGTTCTTAAAAAAAACTTTCATAATAAAGGTAAAACGTGTATCACATATATATTTATCAATCGCTAACATTTAATAAAATAAGAAATAGAGTAAAATAAAGTGATATTAATTATAATATCCATCTTCTGTTAACATTTTCGGGGCTGATAATTCATAAATATCTTTTTCTCTAAACGCCAATTGCTACAATTTTTTCAAAATTCATTTTTGAACTAATTTCAGTTCATTACAACATACAACGTATGATTAGAAAACATAATCTAGCGTAAATTATGTATGACCCATATATGGATCATGATAAAAATTAATGTTTTGGGATGAAATAAAATATAAACTTTAATAAAAAACATTTGTATAAATATTTTAAATATTTCTGTGGTTTTGTTAAAACATTCAAAATAGTAATGAGGTTGGTCGTCGCAATTTAGGCAATATTTGTAAAGTTTCTTGTATTTGTTCCAGTATCTTTGTCGTTAACACTCAATTTTCTCAGAATTGAATAACAACTTGGACATCTTTTTCTTACTTCACCTTTAGCGAAAGAATGACGAGAACATCCTGGAACAACATTTTTTTCCAATGAATTGGCGAGCTAATGTTTCTCGATACTGCAATAATGTCCATTCATGATTGTGCATTTGGCTACAAGAATAGTATATTACGCAACTAGGGAGGTAAAGAGTTGGCTAGTCCAGAGCACGTGTAAATTCACTCGAGCTGAAGGCGAGGGTGGCAAACATGTGCTCTGGGGTGGCCCTGTTAATCCCCGTGTTGCGTATACGATTTTTCACCATACCCGGGCCGAAAATACCACATTCTCATTTTTGGAC
Organism: Torymus aiolomorphi; assembly: GCA_036365515.1. Taxonomy (NCBI): domain Eukaryota; kingdom Metazoa; phylum Arthropoda; class Insecta; order Hymenoptera; family Torymidae; genus Torymus; species Torymus aiolomorphi. The sequence goes on from CM070877.1 coordinate 139,564,685, forward strand.
CGGGAGCGAAAATGGTACTTTCAGCCAGAGTATGGTGAAAAGGAATTAACGTTGGCAGAAGCGAAAAATATTTCAAATATAACCATTTCAATTCTTCACGCAGCTGAATAATAGCCAAACAGTTGATCCGATTGTTCAACATCCATTTTTTTTGCTCTGTTATAGTCCATAACACAGAGTGGTTTTTAACCAAAGTTTCCATCTCTGCACTTCTTGTCTAAGATAGTTAAAAAACAACCATTGTTTTTCCTTGTGGTGACCATGAGAACATGTCGCTTACCCTTCCACTTCATGATCTTCACCCCCCTGAGAGTTCTCTAATCCCATCATGTTGCCTTTCTTCAATTTAGTTGACACAATTTCGATTGGAATATTTTTTCTTCATTTTCGGAGACTGCCATAAACATACGTATTTTTCTGCAATAAATCTTCGGCTAAAATTATGCTATTATAAAAATTATAACAGAAAAGTGTTCTATTTTGATGCAGGTAATTTAACATTAATTCTAGCACAATATTGTAAGTATGGCCACAGCATCAATATCCATCAACAGAACATAATTTGTACAGTTTTACTTATATGTCTTTTTCCTTTTAAATATTGTCTAAAGCTTAAACGCTCTTTCCAAGGCACCATTGTCTCATGAATTACAACGTTGCTACCTTCTATTTTGTAAAGCTTGGTTTTCTAATTAAATTCATGGTTTTCATTATCAGCAAAATGAATAAATTTTAAAATCATCAAAAATCTATCTCTACACATACTTTGTTTAATTGATTGCACTGCATATAAATCTCCGTGGCTCCAATAATGTATTATGGAGGGAAGTCGTACCAGACCCATCAATATAATTATTCAAAAAGGTCTGCCTGGCTATTCCTGATGAGTCCACCAGGTTATTCCAGATGAGTTCACCGAGGACGAAACGTCGTTTAATATATTGTATATTTCATCTAACAATTTCAAATCATATTAATTCTGTTTTTTTTTTTCATTATTTTGCTTCTTGTGGGTCTTTCTACAAAATGTCCTATCGAGATTTGTCTGTCATAATACAGCCCACCCTCGACTTAGGAAAATAGAAATTGCAAGCTCATGAGAGGATATTTTGTCTCGTCTGTCGTCCATTTATAATATACTAATAATTTAAATAAACGTTAACTCTCAAATTTAATCAACAAATAAGAAATGGAAAGTAGAAAACAGTATCTGCACTTTGACTACAGTGCAATATCATGAGTACTATCTTACTACTTAATATTTTAGATTATTTTCATAAATCAGTAGCATAATTTACTATTTACTCTAAGGTATCAAAGTATAATTATTAAATAGTTAAAAAAGTATTTAAAAATTAAAATAAATATCTCTAAAGGCAGATTTATAGTTGCAACTGTTATAATTATTTATTTTCATAAATATTTTTACAATATTTTATTATAATACGTATGAGCATGATAAAATACAATATCTCAATAATATACATAATAAATTGGTATGTGTCGTGAAAATACTATTATATCACTACATAATTCAGTTGTTTATAAATACAAAATAAAAATTTTCAATCAATACGTAAAACCATTTCTAATTTGAGAATCGGGTTCTAATACATACAATACCCTTCTATAATTCTGGTCAGTCTCAATAAAATCCCTATTGCCTGGCCAGTCGAGCTATTTTGCTTAATAGTTTTCCTGGGTTCCCGTCAGCATTTATTGCATGGCCAGTCCCAGCGGCATCATAAAGTCTTCTTAAAATACGCTTAATTCCTGCGGCGCAGCCAACTCGTTGCCTGTCTGTGTCGCAGCCGCTTGAGGAAGCCGTAGAAGTTCTGCTGGCGTTTCTCCTCCTCCTTGATCTTCTTCACGCAATCCTCGACATGATGGCCAAGTTTATTACTCGGCATCGAGTTACGTAATGGCTTCGCCTCCTTCTTCTCCTGCATCAGCTTAAGGCTCGATCGCGCCTTGTCCGTTGACTTGCTATGGCGCTTAGACAGCTGCGCATAGCGATGGTTGTGTGCTCGTAGCTGAACCTCCGGTTCGACAGTCAGGTCGCGAACCGTCGGAACAACGTCCCTAGTCGACGTGACGCGTTCGGTCTCAAGGAAGGCGATTTTTTCTAGGGCTTCGTTATACTTCGCTTTCATCGTCTGTTCGGCGGCCTTACTGCGCTGTTGATCAATCACCAAGGCTTCGAATGAATGCGTCAACATCTGGGCGTGCTTCAGCAGCTCGTTCTTTGACATGAACTTTAGATCACCGGCAGTGACGCAAGATCCGTCATCAAAGCTGCTTTTGAAGAGTTTGAATCTGGTTGCGAGCTCGATACCCTTGGCGATGCTGCTGCGTTTGTTCTGCTGCGTCAGATTCACTGCGATCTGCTGCTTCAGTTCTGTATTCTCCTCCTCGAGCTGCTGTACGAGAATCTTGTAGCCCTCGGTCTTCTCTGACAGGTCGTCCAGCTGCTCCTTACGCTCCTTTGTCGACAGCTCGATTTCCCAATTATGTTGGCCAAGCTTGTCATTCTCCTCTTCGAGCTTTGTTACGGAAATGGCGAGCTCGTCGTTCTCGGCCAAGGTCGTTTGTAACCTTATCTTGAGTATGTCGTATACCCTCTCATGCTCGTTCAGGCGAATTCGCAACAATTGCTGCGACGCCATTAATTTGAGATTCTCGCTTTGGAGCTCGCGGTTCAGTTTATTAGCATGCTCGTACGAAGTTTCCAATTCCTTCTCCAGAATAACTGAGTTTTCTTTGAATTCTTGCAGTTCCTGCTCTAACAGCTCACTTCTAAAAATGAAAGAAAAATCAACTTTAATAACTACAAGACAAAAAAAAAGGTCGATCTCAATATTTGCATATGTGCAATTCTCCCGAGAGTTTTCGCTAGTCCAATCATAAAAACGACGAAAAAAAAAATTGAGGTAGGCCTCTGCAATAAGATCTTTCCTGCTCAATATACCACACAATACATGAAAAAACTTTGGAATACAGGAAAACGGTCTTTAGACACAGTTTTAAACGCATATCAATTTTTCTTATGGAAATTTAACATGGGAAAAATGAACGAAAAGTAGTCACTGAATAACCAATAACAAGCTATTATAAAGGTGCCAATAAATATTCCACACAAAAAGCGATTAAAGTAGAAGAGAAGAGCTTTAATTTAAGTTAAAGATCGTTAAAATCGATCGGTTATGTGCAAAGTTACGTACATTTGAAAATCGCGCAAAACGACAAAAAATGACCGGATTAAGAGAAATTTTCGGGAAAATTGTACAACTATATACATTTGTGTGACTTACCGTTCCTGCATTTCTCGAGACCTTTTCTTCCAATACTTAAGCTCCTCGGACTTGTCCAGAGGAGTCACAGTACAACTTGTCATCATTTTCAGATTTGTATGTGTATTTATGTAAATATAGGTATATATGTGTATATGTGTGTGTGTATATATTGTGTGTGTGTGTGTGTGTGTGTGTGTGTGTGTGTGTGTGTGTGTGTGTGTGTGTGTGTGTGTGTGTGTGTGTGTGTGTGTGTGTGTGTGTGTGTGTGTGTGTGTGTGTGTGTGTGTGTGTGTAGTCGTCTAAAAGTGTACGAATCTGTGTGTGTGTGTGTGTGTGTGTGGGTTCATATTACACTTTTGTATTTGATTTACTTGTATATTTGTTCAGCGAACAATATATATATATATATATATATATATAAAATATATATATATATATATATATATATATAAAATATATATATATATATATATCACCTAGTACATCGCAGTGAAAATGAAAGCGACTGACTCTGAGGGAGGTTCCAGGTAGACTAAAGTTTCGTCGTATCTGAGCGACGATCACTTGTGTTCAGTTCAAATACTTAAACTGACGCAGGTCAGAAGCTGCTGCTTCGAAAGGACTTCAACTCTAGAATAGATCGCACCGCCCTATGACTTCATATACGTATTAATATTTATTTAAGTAGTTTACTTAAAGATGTAAAATTATTTATAACTCAGTTTTCACACGTGTGTCAGATAATAAAAATATTATCTATAATCAAGTTTCACGAATTTAGATGAATAAATAAACTTATATTTTGTAGAAAAAAATCAAATATCCAGCGAGCGTTACAGCAAGTTGTTCTCATCATCATTTCTCTACAAAATACATATATATTAATTGACTTTAATTTATAAAAACTATTATATTTTCTTTAATACATTATTATACATAGGACAACTTGATGCTTATATTATAAGTTAACGGATTTACCCAAATGATTTCAATTAACAAACATTTTTGACAGTAGATGGCGTTCCGATCAGGGTACAGAGCATGTATCAGGCCCTGCACATAAATGCGTACGACCGCGTTCGACTGCGTTCGGCCGCAGTCAGGCGCACGCGCTCGCTTCTCTCATTGGTCGTCGATACGCTGAGCCTGCTTCCAATGAATGAGAGAAGCGAGCACGTGCGCCTGACCGCGGTCGAACGCAGTCAAACGCGGTCGTACGTGTTTATGTGGCCAGGGCCTCAAGACGGCAGTAAGTACACGCCGCACGCACAGCTTACTCGCACGCAGTCCCTTCTTCTTTTGTGGAGATGTGCATATTTGTACGGGACTGACACAAAAACATAGCGTGGATCGGACGTCGCTTCATCTGTGAGCGCATGCGCACACACTCCGCCGTGTGCTTCTCGTGTGCTTCCCCTAGCTAGGTCTAGGAGGACCCAAACTGGCTTTTCTTCGTCTTAGACGCGTTTTTGGCTTTTCTTCGCCTGTAACTTCCAAGTTGGCTTTTCTTCGTACCGCGCGACGATATAACCTCCTCAATAGTAGGTGGTTTTTGTCACTGAGCTTTTGTTCGTGTACTTTTTTAGGTTCCCTCGGTAACTTGATGTTACTTTATGTTTTTTGGTATGCTGAATCCATTTTTCAAGGTTACCAGGCGGAGAAGTAATCAGATTGATTGTTAATTAACATTTTGTTATAAACAATATAAAAAATGTTATATTTTCGATTTTAAAAAATTCCAAGCGATTCTCTGACTTCTGAGCAAAAGTGGTCCTTATAAAATTTTTTGTAACACAGGCACGATTTTCGCGTTTTTTAAACCTAAAAGTAGGGCCAAAATCCCTTTATTCGAATCCAATCGATTTCAAATAGCTTATAAACCTCGAAAATATCCATATTCACAGCCAACTATTCGCTACCCACTACTATTTTTTCCCGCTCTATCGAATAAAAACGGTTTTAGGGCCGCAGGACCAATAGGAGAGGAGTAATTTTGAAAAATGTTGTTTATTTCTCCATTTATACGGGCCTAATCGAGGTCAAATCGCTTAAAATCCCCAAAATTTTCATTCTTCAATCCCGAACAAGCCTATACCCGACTGTTTTTTTCCGCTCTATCGAATGGAAATGGTTTTAGCGCCGTAGGGCCAATAGGAAAGGAACAATTTTCAAAAATTTTGAGTTAACGCAAAACTCATAGCGTCAATCGAAAGAGTGCAAAAAAATACCCCTATATAAGAGTTTTGGTGAGATTTCGAGAGAAAAGTTTTTCTCCCTTTATTCGAATCCAATCGATTTCAAATAGCTTATCAACCTCGAAAATATCCATATTCACAGCCAACTAAGATTAAAAAGTATTAATTTTCAAATTTAATCATTTATTTATTTATTTATATCAACCGGCAAGAATGTTCCAGGTTTAACATAATATATATATATATATATATATATATATATATATATATATATATATATATATATATATATATATATATATATATATATATATATATATATATATATATATATATATATATATATATATATATATATATATATATATATATATATATATATATATATATATATATATATATATATATATATATATATATATATATATATATATATATATATATATATATATATATATATATATATATATATATATATATATATATATATATATATATATATATATATATATATATATATATATATATATATATATATATATATATATATATATATAAAGACCTATAAACGTTATTTCTGGTAATCTACAGGGTCCTATAGTTTATCTCTTCAGAGTTCCCTATATAAGCGCGTGACTAAAGAAATAATATCCCTGGGGTGTGGGACTAATACCACGTCCCGGAAATAACAGTTGCAGACACAGATTTTCCGGGCCGTCCCGGAAAAAACAGCGCGTCCCGGAAATAACAGCGATGTACAGTGTAAACGTCCCGGAACGAACCGTTGCAGATAAATATATATATATATATATATATATATATATATATATATATATATATATATATATATATATATATATATATATATATATATATATATATATATATATATATATATATATATATATATATATATATATATATATATATATATATATATATATATATATATATATATATATATATATATATATATATATATATATATATATATATATATATATATATATATATATATATATATATATATATATATATATATATATATATATATATATATATATATATATATATATATACATATATAACATCACTAGTATTTTCGAATCGCGCGGTGAGCGCTGTGATTTTATCAAAACTACACCACTTTCGTTTTTGTGACCTAGCAATCCGTTACACCCATCAACCAAACCACTAATAAATTGATATCATAACTAATCCATCATTTTTTGAAGATAGGAGATAGGATTAAGGAGTTATAAGCTTTTTTGAAAAAAAAACACGTTTTTGTTTTTGTTCATAACAAAAGAATTGTGATAGCTAGACATAAATTTTTTTTTTTCCAAATATAGATATTTTAATTCTCTTTCGAATGCTACCCATCCGATCCAGATACATAGAGCCGTTCTCAAGAAATTACGATTTGAAAAAAAGGTTAAAAAAACTTTAACCTCAAATATCTCTGAAATTTCTAGACCAATCATTTTGCCCAAAGAACTCGACCGAGAACTATACAAAATCTACCTCTACAAGGAATTTTAAAGCGATTAAGTCAATTTTACTTCCGTAATCGTTGGACATAGAAAACTCGTTTTTTTCATTTTTCATTTTTATCTCAAAAACTAACCAAAAGAATGGATTCAAATTTTTAGAGCTTATAGCTATTTATATTCTGCATTATCGTGATTTTTCTCAAAAAAATTTACCGTTTAGTTTCGGAGTTATAAGCTTTTTAAAAAAAACACATTTTTGTCAATAACAAGAGAACCGGGATAGCTAGAGAAATTTTTTTTTTGGAAATTAAAGGTTTTTGTATGCTCTTTCCAATGCTACCAATCAGATTTAAATATCTCGATTTTATCATTGAAAAAAAGCCAAAAACAATTTTGAGAAAATCGAAAATTCGAAATAAAACAAAAACGAATCGGCCTAATCAAAAAACGGATTTTTTACCCGCCATCACACAAAAAAAAAAAACAAAAAGAATGAAGCCTGTCCGGTTAAAATCGATCGAGTAGAAGCTGAGATCCAGGCGCATACACACACACACACACACACACACACACACGCACACACACACACGTCCATACAGACATTTTTCAAAAATCATGTATTTTGGTTCCTAACACCTCGAATATCAATTATAACATGTTTTTACAACAACTCAAAAAATTACTATCACAAAGCTTCCTCTAGGAGGAAGCAAAATTGAAATTATTTATTGAAAGTTCACATTTAAAATTTAAAATTATTTATCGAAAATTCACCCTTAAAAATAAAATTATTTATCGAAAATTCACCCTTAAAAATAAAATTATTTATCGAAAATTCACCCTTAATAAAAATTATTTATCGAAATTCACCCTTAAAATTTAAAATTATTTATTGAAATTTACACTTAAAATTCGAAATTTCCTATTAAAAGCTTCACTCTTAAAAAATTGAAATTATTTATTGAAAGTTCATATTTAAAATTTAAAATTATTTATTGAAAGTTCATATTTAAAATTTAAAATTATTTATCGAAAATTCACCCTTAATAAAAATTATTTATCGAAATTCACCCTTAAAAGTTAAAATTTACACTTAAAATTCAAAATTTCCTATTAAAAGCTTCACCCTTAAAAATTAAAATTTTTTATTGAAATTTACACTTAAAAATTCGAAATTTCCTATTAAAAGCTACACCCTTAAAAATAAAAATTATTTATTGAAAGTTCACATTTAAAATTTAAAATCATCTATGATAGTTCCCCCTTAAAAATAAAAATTACTTTTATTATTTACTAAAATTCATCCTTAAAAGTTATCTATCAAAATTCACTCTTATTCAACATCGGTTAAATCCAGTCGAATTCAAAAGAGGCGGGCTGCACTGCGCTCTGCCTTATCGGCCGCCCTCGGCATTCGCGCTACAGTGGCAACACTGAGCGCGGGCTTCATCCCCGTCGCGCTCTCCCAGTTGCGTCATCTCGCGAATGGCTATCCTTTGGAACGCATCGTCCCAGCATTCCCAGCATTCGCTAAATAAAAATCCAATAAAGGAAAATTGGAAAGTTATTCTCAGCTTCGCCTTTTCCCTCTTCTCGACTAGGTAAGTAGTAAATTGTGCTTCTTTCCTCTAAAGAAAAAGGAAAACTCTTCAATTTTCCTCTTCTTGACCAGACATCGACATGGATCCTTCGAGGTCACCCCCACACAATGAAGAAAAGATCGTCGTTAAGGAAGAAAAGCCAGTAGAATACTTAGATGCCCCACGGATGGAGGATCAAGGGCAAATTATTTTTGTTGACCCTCAGCCTCCGGCAGCCCACCTGGATTGTTACATGCCACCTATTTATTTGGAAATGCCTCAGGCAGTGCCGGGACCTCCGGTACCGATCGTAGTACCATCTATGGCAGTGGATGCCATACCGCAGATACCAACCGGGCTCCCGCCAGTATAAGGTCGGATTCCATACAGGTTTCCACCACCGCCAATTGGTGAGGAGAAAGCTATACGTATAGACATGGCGATGCTGCCGGGGAGCACCCCCCGGAGGAATGTGCTTCTGGAAAGGAGCTCCCACTACAATCTAGTTTTTTACCAGAGCCCAGACCAAACTACGTGGCGATGCCTTAAGTATTATGCAGATGTGGGGCCCGAATGGCAGTTCAGATATCTGCACGTGATGGGACTCACCACGAGCCTTCAGGACCTCCAACTGCCCGGGGCTCTGTCGCACCAACCCTTTTCGGGTCATCAGGGCCTCCAGGTGCAGACAGTGCACTTTTATTGTGCAACAGCACGAAGCAGAGGTGCGTGTTGGAGAAGTCTTTATCTCCTGCCCCATCCAGTAGAAGAATAGAGAATGGATAGGTTCTCTGGGGCCCATCGGATACTCCTGCGAGGCGTACAGGTGTCACCTGAACCAAAAGCAGAGATATGTCAGAAGAGGCTACCTGAAGAAACCAAGTTATATATTGTTATATTTTTTTATGTCAAGTTTTAATATATTTTTTTTTGTATGGTTCCCTTTTTATAAATAAAGAAAAAGAGTTGTATTAAATCATGCTCTTGTTTCCTTTTGTTTTTCCTTCTCTCTCTCTCTCTCTCTCTCAAAAAAGTAACCTCTCCTGGTACGCGAAGGCAGGAAAATGCGATCTTGTATTATCGAAACCACGCCGGAATGTAGAAAAGCGCTCTGTACCTCAAATCGGGTTTTTATCGGCATGCGCTTGTGCCGCTGTGCCGATCATATCTCGATTACACAATGTTTTAACTGTCATAAATTCGGACACATTGCTAAAGAGTGTACTCTTAAAGCGCCTCTCTGCGGCTTTTGCGCTGGACCACACTCTTCTAAAGACTGTGTGTCGAAAACTGCATTATGCTGCTCTAACTACAAACTTGTGAGCGGCAAAGACACAAAACACGCAGCATTCGACAGGCTTAAATGCCCTATGTTTCGCGCTAACTTAACGCTAAGATCTGCCTCAATCAATTATGGCTCGTAATGATTATGTGCACGCCACTGCTCCGCCCGCACCCGCATCTTCACTAACTGTTGTAATCAGAAGGAACGCGGGTGATTGTGGTCAGGTTACGGGTAAATAATTATTACACTCAGCAGTATATAGTAATAATGTGTATTAAAATTAAACGTAAAAAAGTAAATTACAAGATAAATTGAGGTATTAAGTTAGTTGGACTTGTCTTAAGTGCGCCGCGTTTACGGGAGCTGTTCACCATACGGGCGCCTTAGCTCGACTGCACGCTCATCGCGCCACAAAGAACTCCATGAGAGCACACTTGCGCCCCCACATATATTAACGGTCGTGTTTGAAAATTTATTTTCCCAACATCCTCCCACCTTGAGCTCGCAGGGCTCAACACAGACAAAAAAAATAACGCAGAACCTACACAAAATCTTTCGGTACATTTTTCTTAATCGCACGGCCGCTTCGGGTTACGTAAGGTTGAGACTCATTTTTGTCCTCCAAAGGCGCGCTCGTGGGGTACTTAGCATCTTTTACCGCGCTTCTTTTACGCTGGGTTCTCAACTGAGAAATTTTATTAGAGACGATTTCTTTACATACATTGTCGAGATCACATGACGTGGAACAATCTAATTCTAAAGGATATAAACGTTGGATAGGCCGTGTTAGCTCGCCGCTTGCAGTTTTAATTCTGTAAACACGCGCTTTTCCGTCTTTGCCTTTAAAAACCGTAACAATTCTACCTAATGGCCAATCCAAGCGTTTTTGATTGTCACTACCAACAAAAACTAGATCTCCTATATTCAACTCTCGTATTTCTGAATTTACTGCATTTTCTCTGAGTTGACCCAAATATTCTGATCTAAAACGTCGTCGTAAGTCATCGCGTAGCTTTTGATTGTAATTAGTCTTCTCACGCATATCAACCGCTGATAAATTATCAAAATCAGGTGTACCGACTTCACGAATCTCCTGCAAAAACATATTAGGCGTCAAAGGAGCTAAATCGTTACAATCGCTTGAGAGATAAGTCAGAGGTCGAGAATTTACAACTGCCTCGCAATCGCATAAGACGGTATACATATTTTCATAATCTAAGCTCGCTTTCGCTAAAATCCTTCGCAACAATTGCTTCAGTAAGCCAATCATTCTCTCCCACCAACCACCCCACCAGGCAGCTGAGGGAGGATTGAAATTCCAAACAATCCGTTTAGCAGTACTGTAGTCAGAAATTGTATTCCAATTAAGCGCTTTTAGATCACTTTCCGCCCCGACAAAATTCGTTCCATTGTCCGTAAATATCACAGAGGGTCTGCCACGTCTCGCAATGAACCGTCGAAGTGCTTCTAAAAAGTTTATTGTCGATAAAGATGACAGTAACTCGAGATGGATAGCTCGGTATACAGAACAGGTGAATAGACAGATCCACCCCTTTTTTCCCCCTTTTAAATATAAAGGTCCTGCTAAATCAATCCCGACAATTTCAAAAACCCCAGCATCTCTCACCCGTTCAATGGGCAAAGGTACGCTTCCTGATTCCAAACGTTTTACATTGTATCTTTTACAGCGGACACATTTTGATATGACAGAACGAATTTTTCGACGAGCGGAAAGAATCCAAAACTTTTCTCGCATATTACACAACAATATTTGTACGCCTGCATGACCAAGGTTTACGTGCTCTTGCTCTATTAAACGTTGTACAATCAAATGACCGGAATCCAAAATAATTGGGCATCTAAAGTTTTCTGTATCATTAAGATAAAAAATTTTCGTTTTGACTCTGAGTAAACCTTGCTCATCTTTCAAAACGCTTAGATATTTCAATCTACTGTCCGATTCATCGCAAAACATTTCTTGTTGAACTAATCTTAATACCTTTATTTCCGCAAACTTTATTTCATCGCATGAAAGATTCGGATTACAATTCTTATTATCAGACGTTTTCGCGCGCGAATTTCGCAAAAAACGATTAATCCACGCCATTAATCGAACAATTTTTTCATAGCGCGAAAAATAACGGCAAAATTCCGCAGTTATATCAAAGTTGGTATTGTTTAACAAAATATTCCCTTTTATTGCCGATTTCTTCAGCTCGCAGTTAACTTCTTGTTCCTTCACCTCGAAATCGTCAATAGGCCACTGATCTCGAGGCATTCGGAGCCACAGCGGGCCCTCCCACCATCGCGACTCGACAAGCAGCTGGGGACTACATCCTCTGGACGGCAAATCTGCCGGATTATCACCGCTAGGAACATAGCGCCACGTAGCAGAAGAAGTTAACTGTCGAATTTCCTGTATTCGATTCCACACAAATATATTCCACTGGGCTTCACGCTTGATCCATGATAATACAGTGGTCGAGTCAGACCAATAAGTAATGTCAGGATCTGTAAATTTGAAAGCACTAATTAGTGAAACAGCTAAACGAGCAGTTATGGCCGCCGCTAACAGCTCGAGTCGCGGTATCGTGATCTCCCTTGTGGGCGCGATTCTTGACTTCGCCCCTATTAACTGTACGTCGGTTTTGTCATCCGTTTCGACTCGAATAAATACAGCAGCAGCGTACGCGAGGCCACTTGCATCAGAGAAGGCATGAAAACTTATCTGCGCATTTTTGCTTATATTACCTATCCTCCGCGGTATTTGTATATTTCCGATAGTGGTCAAATCCTGCAACCACTTCAAAAATTGTAATTTAATTTCGTCATCGACTGATTCGTCCCAGCCAACGTTGTCTTTCCAGGTTTTTTGCAGCAACAATTTTGGACACAACATAACGGGGCATGTAAACCCTATTGGATCAAAAACGCGTTGAGCCACCGACAACATCAATCGTTTCGTGCATTTATCGACTGTAAAATCAGACAGAAATGATACATTAATAGACAAGGTATCAGCTTTTTTGTCCCATAAAATCCCAAGAACGCTTGTCACACAGTCATCTCCATCGTCTGTATATTGCCACCCTCGCAACTCGAAATTAGCTGTTTGTAAAACATGAGAAGCTTCAGCTACAAATTTTCGTTGTTCTACAGTAGAACTTACGCTAGTTACGCAATTATCCGAATAAAAGGATTCTTTCAATTTTTCAACGGTATCACGACCGACAGTAATGCTACATTCGCCTTCTAATATGTTGTTCAGATGTAATTTGATAGTTGCCATAAGTAAAAAAGGGCTACAGATCACGCCAAAAACTACTCGCGTATGACGGAATTCGATAATTTGATCATCGCTTTGCCACAAAAATCGTAAATAGTCTCTTTCCTTTTTAGCTAAACTGATTTGTAAAAAGGCCCTCTTGATATCCGCGGTTACTCCGATCGTTCTCTCACGAAATCTTAACAGAACCGAAGGTATAAATTCTATCAAATTCGGCCCCTTCTCTAAACACTGATTCAGCGACGGAGAGTGTTTTTCGCGCGCGGACGCGTCAAATACGGGTCGTATTTTAGTCGTACTGCTACTCATTTTAACAACTGGACGATGCGGTAAATAATGAGAAAAATTATCGCGTTCATCATTCGGTACGCGTTCTATAATACCGTCCCTCTCCCAGTCAGTTAACACATTATCATATTCAGTCAGGAGCCCCCTTTGTTTTAAATTACTTACTGTATTTTCTAACCTACGCATAGCTATACTCTTATTAGTAGACAGAGGCGCATGATCGGGAATCCAGGGGAGCATCACTTCATAACGGCCTTGTTCGTTGATCACAGTAGTCTCGTTGAATCGCTGGTCAACAACTTGCTCCTTCTCTTGCTTCGTTTGTCGCTGCAACGGATCCTCTATGCCAAGAACGTCGAGACGCCATAAATCCGAAAGTTTCTCCTCCTGAATGACGGAAGAGTTGACAAGTAGTGTGGTGTCGTTATGCACTTTTGCATTGGTGAATTTTCCCATGATAGTCCACCCCAAGTACGTCTCTACAGCGGTTAGTCCATTTTTGAGGTTATATTTACTGCCGGACAACAGCTTGCCCGCTACATCTGCTCCGATCAGTAGATTGATAGGCTCGTTCTTATCGCCGACGTCAGTCAAGAAAATCCCCTTTTGCTTTAACTCTTCTACCCAATCAGCAGAGCTAATACAGGAGATACTATTGCAAATAGTGTCCTGTTCCATTGCTCGGAAATTGCATGCGTAATCGCCAGTTATGCTCCGCACATGTATTAAATAAACCTTATGATATTGCGCGTGAGTCTGCACGCCTCCGAAGAGAGAGTGGCCTATTTGCCATGTATCAACAGCATCGTAGCCTACCTTACCGGCAGCTTCAGTTCGTATGTATGAGTGTTGTGAGCCCGTGTCTACGAGTGCTCTTATTGTACACTGTTTTTGACCATTATACACAACAACACGCAGCGTCTGCATATAAGCTTCAGGCATATTGACATAACTAGCAAGATTATGTTCAGAACTCAGCGGCTTTTTAACTTCAACACTATTGTCGTGTGTTTCAGATTTGACATTCTCGGGGCACATTAGTAACACATGCCTCTTGCCGCACCAAGCACATTTCAGGTGTGTTCTACATCGTTTGTAATTATGCCCCTTTTTTAAACAGTTAAAGCAGCACCCACTGTCCTTCACAATGTCACGGCGCTCTCTTAACAGCATTTTTTTCGCCTTACCACAATCTTGACTATCGTGATTGTTTTTACAGAAAACACATTCGGTTGATTTTTCAGTTTTAGTTGTGATCAGTTCGGTAGCAGTGGGCACGTCGCGAATATTCTTGACATTTTCATGCGAACGCTTTTTCTTATCGTCACTTGCTATCGTAAAACCAGACATTGCCATTTTAATCCGCTCTTCATTCTCGACTTCGTTGCCAACAAATTGCAATAGATTTGTGAGTCGTTGTTCCGCGTCTTTGCTCTCCGCTGCTTTTGCCGACCGTTGCCACGTACGCAGTATCTCTTCGGGGAGGGCGCTCTCAACAAGCGGCAGCAACATGGCGGCGCACTTTTCACTCGTCACTTTAAGAGACTCTAGCGCTCGCATATGCGTTTCGAGCCTGTCGTACAATGTTGCGAGAGAAAGTTTCTCTTTTCCACGTAAAGCATTGTTTAGAACCAAATTCAACAACTCTCGAACATATACCTCTACTTGTAGCTCCGGTTTCCCGAATCGATTGGTCAGGCTTGTTATGGCTTTGTCGTAATTATCTCTGGTCGGAGGGAAACTGTTGACTAAGTCAAAAGCGCGGGAGCCACTTACCATAGACTGAATCAAATGCTGGAATTTATCCGCCTTGTCGATTTGCGGATCATCATGTATTTTCAGGAACTGATTCCAGAATTGAAGCCAATCTCGAGGATTTCCCGTGAATTTGGTAATCTCTATTTGCGGAAGCTTGAACGATTTTTTCTTCTCAGTTGTGGCAGGAACATTGACAGTCAGATTTGGAGAGCTCGCCTGCGAAGAAACGTTAGGGCTCTCAAACAGCTTGGTGACTTTCCTTTTTGCGAGAAAAAACTTCTTCTTGTACTCATCGGTCGATCCGCTTTCAATCTCGAATGCCGCTTCTGAATTCTGAGCCGCGAGCACCTCCTGCAGTACCTTTGCAGAACTCTCGTTTAGGTCCACCATTTTTTCTTGCAGCAGTTCATATGTGATTTCAACTTGTTCTTTGTCTACCATTTCAGCATTGAGCAATGCATTCAGATCGTTTAGAGTCTTCGTAAACGCGCCTCTCTGTCCAGTTCGCACTTTCTTTAACGCCTCCATTCTCGTACAGTAAATTCACTGTTTCAGATAATCACCATGCGTCCTGTCACGGTCGCCAAATGTTGTAATCAGAAGGAACGCGGGTGATTGTGGTCAGGTTACGGGTAAATAATTATTACACTCAGCAGTATATAGTAATAATGTGTATTAAAATTAAACGTAAAAAAGTAAATTACAAGATAAATTGAGGTATTAAGTTAGTTGGACTTGTCTTAAGTGCGCCGCGTTTACGGGAGCTGTTCACCATACGGGCGCCTTAGCTCGACTGCACGCTCATCGCGCCACAAAGAACTCCATGAGAGCACACTTGCGCCCCCACATATATTAACGGTCGTGTTTGAAAATTTATTTTCCCAACACTAACCATTAACTTCTGCCATTCGAATGCGCAGTCGTTATCCCTGCATCTACACGACCTTCAAACGACTGTCTTTGAAAACGACATACATGTCTTCGGCATCTCGGAGTCGTACCTCAAACCTACCATCTCATCAAAGCTCGTCGAAATTCCGGGCTTCAAACTTTTTCGTGTTGATCGTTTTAGCATTGACCACGGTGGAGTTGCTATGTACGTACACGAGTCTATCTCTGCGCGTGAAGTCTGCCGATCTCCCCAGAGTGAAACTTACGTGAAAAGACCGGAGTTTTTATTTCTCGAACTCACTGTTGGCCGCGCCAAACTCTTGTGCGGCACTATTTATAGTGTGCCTGACTGCGGCTACTGGTCCGACGTAGAGGATGCCATCTTGGAGTGTAATAACATATTCGACTCTACCATCATTATGGGCGACTTCAACATCAACTGGCTCGAATCCTGTACGACACGCCGCATCCTGTTTGATTCGCTCATTAGCTGCAGCCTGGAGAGAGTGCCCTTTGACGTCACCCACCATCCTAAGGACAAGAGGCCGTCCGCGATTGATTATATTTGCGTTAGTAATCTAATCCTTGTTGCCAAATATAAACAGGAACACTGTCCCGCAATCTCGAGGCATGACCTTCTTTTTGCTTCGCTGGCTTTCTCGGTGCCCTCCAATACTCCACGTACTGTCACTCGGCGCTCCTACAGATCTTTCTGTCTCAAACGGCTTCAAGAAGACTTAGCAGCCCTCGATTGGCAAGCTGTGGTCGATTCACGTGACCTTGATAGCAAAATCTCGGTGCTAACTGACGCCATTACATCGGCTTACGACACTCACGCACCTTTTCGCACACTCGTGGTTAAGAAGGAACGTTGTCCGTGGATTACGCCTCCGATTAAACGGCTCATTAATGAGCGAAATAAAGCCTGGAAGCATTTTAAGAGAGTTGGTAACAACGATGCCCGCTCTCGCTTTAACTCGCTTCGAAACAGGGTGCAAACAGATGTACGTAATGCTAAGTTTCACTTCTTTAAGTCTAAACTTAGTAATGCGTCTAGTCCGGCCGATATGTGGAGGACTCTTGGCGAGCTTGGGCTCTCTAAGCGCTCTCAGGACACGTCGCGACCATTCGACGCCGATACGCTGAACTCGCACTTCGTCAACGTTGCCACCCCCTGCAATGATCTACCTTGCCGGCCAACCGCCCAGCTACCGCCCGAGGAGCGATTTTACTTCCGACATATCGATGCTGCTGACGTTCTCGAGGCTACAAACCTCGCTCGCTCTAATGCCTCTGGTCCGGATGGGATTCGCCTGCGGCAATGGAAGAACTGCCTACCGGTAATATTGACGTTACTTTTGCACATCTTTGATTTTTCGTTCCAATCGGGTGTTTTTCCAACACTCTGGAAATGAGCTATCGTGCGTCCCCTTCCGAAGAATAATAAGGCGGCGTCATTATCTGATTTCCGCCCGATTAGTATTTTCTGTTCGATTTCTAAAATCTTGGAATCCCTGGCGGCCACGCAAATTAGGAAGTTCCTTGAAGATAGAGGTATTTTAGATATCCACCAGTCGGGTTTTAGAAAGGGCTTCAGTACGCACTCGGCACTAGTCAAAATGGTTGATGATTTTAGAGAGGCTATTGACTCTAAACGCATCACGCTACTTGTCACGATTGACTTTTCGCATGCCTTTGACGTTATGAGCATCAACGTGCTCATAGATAAGTTGCGTACGTACGACTTTTCTGATTCTTCCTGCTGCTGGATACAGTCTTTTTTATCGGGCCGCACGCAAACTGTTGTGTTACCTGATGGCTCTACATCAACGCCGTTAAGCAGACAGTCCGGCGTCCCTCAATTTTCGTTATTTATTAATGATCTTCCATCCGCCCTCCGATTCTGCAAATGTCATCTTTATACCGATGACTTCGTCATTTACTGCAGCGTTAGCTTTAAGGACATCAACAACATCATCGAGAAGGTGAATCAAGATCTGGTGAATATCTCGCGTTGGGCTTCGGATAACGGTCTCGCTGTGAACGCCAGTAAGACCCAGGCTATGTGGCTTGGTTCAAAACGCTACATGGCCCAAGCAAGAGCTCTGAATATCCCCTCGATCCTTCTTGATGGAAACGTCGCTCATCTGAGCGATTCATTGAAGGTCCTGGGGATTACACTCAACAACTCGCTCTCATGGAGGGATCAGTGTAATGTTACCGCCAAGAAATGTTTTGCTGCTCTTGCTCGGTTACTCAAAAATCAGGGGTTTCTACCATCATCTATGAAGTTAATGCTGATTAAAACGCTCATTTTTCCATATTTGGACTGCTGTGCCAGCCTGTTTTTAGGTTTGTGTGAATAATATGAGCAGATGGGGTTCTTCAAATAACCACTCCCGTGAACAGTAACAATAACGAACTTTATTCAACAGCTTCTTCTCCAGTACAGCTCTCTCTCTTACAACCGCTCTGTGCGGAGGGTGACGATCAAGTGAGCTCCCGCTCGCTCTCTCCATATACGCTTACTACTGTACTTGCGTGATGGCGCTGCGTACGCATTGTCTCTACCTCACACGATGATATAAATGTACCTCATATTCTAACACGCCTCCTTACATTTATATCTCTCGCAATACAATATTCTTTAAATCAAATTTAATAAACTCTTTAAATTTTCGAATCTAACTCTCCCAAGAGCTTTGGTAAAAATATCTGCAACATTTTTCTCTGAACTAACTTTCACAATTTCAATTACGCCTTTTTCATAATTCTCATTTACAAAATGATAATGTACCTCGATGTACTTAGATCTCTTAGTGAAATTTCCGTATTTCGCAATACTTACAGCACCTGAGTTATCCTCATACACATTTACAGGTTTCTCAATTTTCACCTTAAAGTTATTTAACAAGTCCTTTATCAATAATACTTCGCTTACTGCGTCTGACAGTGCAACATATTCTGCAGCTGTCGATGACTTAGTTACGCTTCCTTGTTTTCTTGATTTCCAATGAATCACATTTCCATACATTCTTACAATATAACCAGTTGTTGACTTTCTGTCTATGCAATCTCCTGCCCAGTCGGCATCAACGTAACATTCAAGAATATCTACTTTATCATTTCTTTTAAATCTTAATTTTAAATTTTTAGTAAAATACAAATATTTTAAAATTCTTAAAGCATATTTAAAATGCATTTCATCAAAACAATTTTGAAACCTACTTAAGTAATTTACGATATAGCTTATATCTAATCTAGTTCCTGAACAATATACAAAAGCGCTCCTATCAAATTCCTATACTTTATTTTCTCATTTGATTCTTCCGCAGGTTCTAACTTTAAATTCTGTTCCATTGGCGTTCTATATAATTTAGCTTCTTCAATCTGACATTTTCTAGCTAATGACTCTATATATTTTTCCTGATCCAATGACATCTCATTTTTCTTTTCATCATACTCTATATTAATACCTAAATACATACTCACTCTTCCTAAATCTTTCATCTGAAATTTTTCCTTTAACATACTTTTAATAGAATCTAAATTTTTTCTATTTTTACAGCAAATCAAAAGGTCGTCTACAAATATAATCAAATATATAATCTCATCTTTATCTATCAACGTATATAAACAATAGTCATGTTCACTTCTTATAAATCCTAATGATTTAAAATAATTATCCAGACACTCATACCAAGCTCTGGGACTCTCACGCAAACCATACAATGCTTTATTCAACATACATACTCTTTCAGTTCCATCCTCATAACCTTCAGGCTGTTTAACAAATACTTTCGATTTAACCTTCCCATTTAAAAATTTATATACTCCTTAATTTTATCATGTACTTCACTTTTTGACGTTAACGGATAGATTTTGGCTAATTTACTGTAATCATCAATAAGAGTTAGAAAATATTTTTCCCCTTTATAACCTTCTGAATGTGGCCCATTTAAATCTGTATGTACTATTTCTAAAATATCATTTGCTCTTTTTCTGTTATTTTCAAAAGGAATATTATGTATTTTGTTTTCAATACATGTAGCACATTTATAATAATCCGTTTCTCTTTCACTAGGCAAACCTTTCAAAACATGATTTTTACACATCGTATTCAAATAATTAAAATTAACATGCCCGAGAGTGCTGTGCCATCTTTCTTTCATAGTCATTTTTCCATTTCTTATTAACATATTCGTTTCACTACTTTGATCTATATAACCTGTCATTTTATAAACTCTATTAATTTTCCAAGCTATTCCAACTAATTTATTTTCACTATAAATCTTTGCACTCTTTCCAATTGAAACAATTTTATTTTTATCAGTTACTTTTGCAAAACTCATTAAATTTCTATCCATCTCTTTTACATAGAAAACATTTTCAATATTAAAATCAATTGAATCATTAAATACTTTAAATTTGCCTTTTACTCGTCCTATTTTAGTCGCTTTCAAAATTCTACCGTCACCTACTTTTACATTAATCGGTTCTCTTAATACAATAAAATCGCTAAAATAGTTGTCATTATTTATGACATGGTCCGTGCAACCACTGTCTAAGATCCATTCTATTTTACCATCATTCACATTACCATATACTGTATTCGCAGACTTAACTTCTACTGACGCGCTAAATGCGTCGTTCTTGTCCGCGCCTCGCTCAGCTTGGCTGCCGTCGTCGCCGGCTCTCGCGCCTGGGCCGCGTTGTCTATATCTTCCACTGCCGCGCCGGTTGAAATTCGATCCGCGCTGTTGGTTGGCTCCGCACCCGCTAGCGCCTCCTCGCTGTTGCGAGTAGCCTCTGTCGTTGCCCCCTCTTATCTGTGGCGCACGGCTTCCTCTACCGCCTCCTCGCTGCGGCGTCTCTTGATTCCACGAATTGGTTTTCTTCGGGCAATCGTACTGTATGTGCCCTACACTGCCGTATACATAACATGTCATTTTTTCTTCTTTTCTCTTTTCAAACGTAAACGCGTTTGATCTCGAATTTTCACTTTCACCTTGTCTTTTCTTAAATTCAAATTCCAATTTTGACTTTACAAATTCCACTGTTTTGTCCTTTTCAGCTAATGCGTCCACAATATCAACCATGTGTGACATACTTTCTGGTAGCGTTAATAAGAAGTAATTCAATTTATCTTCTTTCGTCACATTTTCTCCCGCATTTTTTAATTCGTTCACTAATTTTTCAAAGTTATTATAAAAGTCTGTCGGGTTCTCACTTTCTTCCATTTTCAAATCAAGTAGTCTTCTCTTGCATAATAGTTTCACAGCACTACTTTTAACTAAGTAATTTTCATCCAACTTAGCAACCATTTTCTTTGCAGTTTCTTCTGAGATAATTAATTCTAGTTGTATATTCGTCATACTGTTGACTATATAATTTTTGGCTTTTATCTCTTTCTTCTTCCACTCGATTTCTGTTATTTCTTCCGGTCTTACATCATTTTCTATAACCTCATTGCACTCTTTAAATTCTAGGAATAATTTCAACTTGTACTTCCATTTGTGGTAGTGTGTTCCATCAAATACTTGCAATGTAAATCCTTTGTTCGCCGACGCCATCTCGCTTTCAACAGGAACTTCCTTTTTTATCTCTTTATTTTCAGTATAAAAAAACTCTTCTTTACTTTCAATTTCACTTGTTTTCTCACTTTTTACTCCTTGAGGCTCTTGTTTCACGCTCATGTGTTTTTCTTTGTACGTGCGCTTACCACGCGCTCAACTTAAAACACTTTCTTCTTGTTTGCCCGCACTACCGCATCACACTCACTTTCCCGAGGGTGGATGAGTGCGATGAATTTCAAAACCACGGCACCGCTACCATGTGAATAATATGAGCAGATGGGGTTCTTCAAATAACCACTCCCGTGAACAGTAACAATAACGAACTTTATTCAACAGCTTCTTCTCCAGTACAGCTCTCTCTCTTATAACCGCTCTATGCGGAGGGTGACGATCAAGTGAGCTCTCGCTCGCTCTCTCCATATACGCTTACTACTATACTTGCGTGATGGCGCTGCGTATGCATTGTCTCTACCTCATACGCTGATATAAATGTACCTCATATTCTAACAGTTTGTCCAAAGAGCTCAACATGAAACTTACGAGATGTATGAATGCAGCGGTCCGGTTCGCTACAGGTACCAAATTGTTCGACCACATTACGCCAGCCTACACCTCTAATAAGCTGCTGCCACTAAAGGATAGACATCAGTACCTTGTGTTACGTTTTTTAACATCCGTGCTTAAGAGCGGCAATCCACCCTACCTTGCCAACTGCTTCATGGACGCAGACCGAGTAGGCAGTAAAAGAGGCTCAGCTTTCGAGCTTAAAGCAGATCGCTTCAACAAGGAGTACATGCGCCACTCATTCCGTATTGGCACTACATACCTCTGGAATAAACTGCCACGCACACTGCGCCAGCTTCATGAGAAACCGTGGTTCAAACGACGACTCTTCGAGTTCATCTTCGACCGTGCTTATTAATGTTTTTTGTCTTTTCCTTTTACCTTGCACAATTTGTGTTATCTATTTTTATTTTTTTTAACTATGTTATTTTATTATTATTTATTTTTATTTTTAACTATGTTATTTTATTATTTGCGTTGGGCATGTGTAGCCCGAACTATATGTGTTACTATTATTGTATAATTTTGTACTGCTTTGGCTAACTTGGACCATGAGTCCCTAGCCTAGATTTAATAAATTCAAAATTCAAATTCAATTCTCTCTCTCTCTCTCTCTCTCTCTCTCTCTACCTCAGCCCGGACAGAATTTGCGCACAAAAGCTACGAGCTACAGTGGTCACAATCAAGACTCTCTCCCACTTGCGCTACCTCTAAGTAGGTATATAATATCGATCTAAAAAAAAAAGGGAAAAGAAAAAATTTCATCGCTCTCTTACTGAGACACGAGATGGAGAAAGGAGAGAGCCACTCTCAATCAGGTAGCCATTCAAGGAAAGAGCGAGAGTGCGTGTCTTCTTGATCTCTGTGTCTCTTCTGCACCAGACAGTTGCACGATTCATGGGCTGCATTAAGGAAGCCGCAAGCCAATCCATATATATTTACAGCCAATAGAATCCAGTGGGGAGGGTTTGCGCAGAATGTTGTAGGTGTTGTGCCTACATTTAGTGATCACAGATTATATACCAATGTTTGAAACACCCGTGTTTTCCTCTGGCTGCTTTCCATAGGACGAAATTGGGCCTCTGAAACGTCGCACAGCTCCATATCCTAAGAAACTTACCCACTACTTAAGGCCTCCAAAACTCCTCCAAGTTTCGTTAGGTCATTCCATGAGTTGTACCCATAAAACTACGGAGAGGGAATTGGGATCGCCACTGCTGTAGAGGTAATGCTGTATTAATGTTATCATAAGATATGATGGGCATTTGTTAACCAAATTTTAAGTATTTAAGTACCGTATTTAAACAATATTTACCTACAAGGAAGCTTGAATTTATGTATTGAGGAAGGACATCTGCATTGTGAACTATATGGCGTGATAAAGCTGAATATTGTTACCTTAACTATAACCCATGATGTGTTGTAACAGCTAAATTATCACACATTCTACATGTTTTAAGTGACATTTCTATAGCTGCCCTCGTCATGGTTTTGTTGTTGCATCGCTATTTTTTCCTCTCAGTGTGGAATTATTACCCTTGCCTTAAGCTCCTTGGGGATGAACACTGGTAGAAGTGCACCATAATTGGTCATTATTTGGGCTGGAATTATCTTTGATTTTATGGGAAAATGCCAGTGGATGGTCATCAAGCCAATTGTCCTGCCCCTATAAACAATGGGGAGTTATTCCTCCTGTGATCTTCTCAAATGAAAGTGAAAATAGTCCAGAACCCAAAGGGATGATTTGTCCACTGCTGGATGCTTTGCGAAACGAGTCCATTCTTCTAGGAGCACATTTGAAGTTGTATTTACTCGTACAGTCATTCATCTCTGAAGCATTTATCGGAAGCTAAAAGGATTCTCCTCCACATAGTCAGAAATAGGCTGTAACGAAAGGAAATTTTAACAAAGAATACAAGTTCAAGATAATTATGTCACTTCAAAAAACCACTTATCTGACAAACTCCTTAATTATTGACAACATCCCTGTTAACATACATAGGCAATGTATGTATCCGAGTTCATATATGGTCATGATAGGCATGCCATGTATGTATGTGAGAAAGAGTATACGTGTATTGTATCTACCGCCCTCTGGCTCTCTAGCCGAGCGTCGCTTTCTATAACCGATACGAGCGCGTGAACTATAGTTCTGGTAAGGTAGACTGCCTCGAGAGGTTGAGCTGTAAGCCTCACGTGTCCGAGTTACCACGAACGCTCTGTACAATTTATACACTAATATCTAATTTTACTTATAATAAAGAACATTCACTTTAGTTGTCGGTATTCACTCTATCCCAGTCATCCATAGAAATAAAATATTAACAGGTTATGGGCCCAGACACCGGGTTCTAGGTAGAGTGAAAAAGGACAGAGTCAGTAGTAGGTGAAGTGCAAATTGTGTCTACCTGTAAGAAAATTTACGCGAGTGAGGTGTAAAATGTCGGGAGAAATATCTGCACGAGGCCTGCCAAAGTTCGACGGGAAAAACTATCAACATTGGAAGTTCCAAATGAAAGCGGCTCTAGTCGCAAACGAGCTGCTCGGACACGTAAATAGCGCAAACCCACGACCGGAAGATCTGAACGGAGACGCTGGGAAGAGATGGACTCACTGCGAGTATTTTTGGCATATGTCACCCACAAGGACATGGAGATGATCTCGTTTGATGTGTGTGCCGCCTTCCTGTATGGCGAATTACAAGAAAACATCTTGATGGAGGTTCCTGAAGGCGTGGAGGTCACCAGTGAAACTAAAGACAGCGTATGTGTGTTGCGCAAGTCTCTATATGGCTTAAAACAAGCACCTAGGTGCTGGAACGTGAAGTTCAAAAAGTTTTTGCAAAAGTTTAGCTTCAGTGAGTGTGAAGCTGACAGGTGTATATTCTCTGGTGAATTTGAGGGCCACCAAATATTCTTAGCATTGTTCGTTGACGATGGCTTGCTTGCCTGCAAGTCATCCGACATACTGAATAAAATATTAATTGAATTGAATAACGAATTTGCGATTACTGTTGGTGATGCAAGCTATTTTGTGGGTCTCCAAATCGCCAGAGAAAGATGTAAGAAAAGTATGTTTATTGATCAAAGTGTGTACATCGAACATATCTTGTCAAAATTCGGAATGAGTGCTGCAAAGAGTATGAGTATGCCCGCAGATCCTAATGTACATCTGCACACGGCAGATCCGGACAGTATGAGTGTGTGCGATGCTCCCTATAGAGAGGCAATAGGATCTCTCATGTTTCTGACTGTTGTATCCAGACCAGACATAGCCTATATAGTAAATGTGCCAAGTAAGTATCTGAATAATTTTGATTCGACTCACTGGCACGCTGTCAAACAAGTGTTCGCGTATTTACGAGGGACAGCTGATGTAGGCATAATATATAATAGAAATGGTAAAGAAAACAGATGTGAATTAGTTGGCTATTCAGATGCTGACTTTGCTAGTGACATTGACACGAGAAGATCAACCACTGGGTACATTTTCTGCTTAAATGAAAGCCCTGTGACTTGGAATTCTCAACGTCAAAAGCTGGTTACTGTCAGTACAACAGAAGCCGAATATGTTGCTGCGACAACAGCTGCGAAAGAACTTTGTTGGCTGAAAAAACTAGTAAATGATATCGGTTGTCAATGTGATAAAACAATAAAATTGTTGGTCGATAACCAAAGTGCTATCAAATTAGCGAAAAATCCACAATACCATAAATGAACTAAACACATTGACATAAGATACCATTTCATAAGAGAGAAGGTAGAGAGTGGAGAACTCACGCTAGAGTACGTACCATCTGAGAATCAGAAGGCTGACATACTCACCAAAGCCCTACCAAGGGATAAACATCTGCGATTGTGTGAGAGCCTTAATCTGGCTACAGGAATAGGGTGTGTGTAAAACAATTAATTGAGTGTAAATCATGAGCACATGTAAACGGCGGAAGTGTTAACATACATAGGCAATGTATGTATGCGAGTTCACATATGGTCATGATAGGCATGCCATGTATGTATGTGAGAAAGAGTATACGTGTATTGTATCTACCGCCCTCTGGCTCTCTAGCCGAGCGTCGCTTTCTATAACCGATACGAGCGCGTGAACTATAGTTTTGGTAAGGTAGACTGCCTCAAGAGCTTGAGCTGTAAGCCTCGCATGTCCGAGTTACCACGAACGCTCTGTACAATTTATACACTAATATCTAATTTTACTTATAATAAAGAACATTCACTTTAGATGTCGGTATTCACTCTATCCCAGTCATCCATAGAAATAAAATATTAACAATCCCTTTGAGTGTAGTTCCTTCCTCGCGATCTTCCAACCTCCAGGCAAAATAATGATACACGCATGCTTGAGTATTTTTGACAGCTACTAGCAGACAGCGGCGACAAAGCCGGTCGACCACTAACTCCATTGGTTCGCGGCGCCATCCGACGGTCTCTTATCAAACCAACGCGTGAACAGGTGGATTCAGCAAGCGCGCGAAAATTCAAATTCGAAAATTATAACAGCCCGAACCATGGGTACGTGTTTTAAAAGAAGGGATGGGGGGGGGGGCTGTTATGAACTGCCTTCGCGTGTTAATGAGTAACGCAATATTTAGGATCGCTCTACAATAATAGTTTAGAATTAAATAGTACATTTCAACACGGGTGGGGAAGTCGATTATTTAGCTGGTGTTACTTTTGCACGAGCGAAGCGAGTGCGAAAAAGTCACACCACCTAAATAATCGACTTACGCACTAGTTTCGAACGGTATTTTATACCACGAGCGCCGAAAAATCATATCAAAGTTGTGATTTTGAGGTTAGAGTGGTATAAAGATTAATTCCGAAACTAATATTAAATAAGAAACAGTTAAATAATAAATGTATTGGAACATATTCCCATAAAGAATAATCTCTCTAACAATAAAAAACATTAATTGCATTAATCAGATAAATAAGTTCAACCCGTTTCGTAAATAAATGATAAATGAATAATTTGCGACCACCCGAATAAGAATAAACAATTCAGACAATAAAAAACGTGATAAATAATCAAATTAACAATTAAATAAAGGAAGCTCGCTCAGGGTGAAAAGCTCTTCTAAGAATTATTTAGGGAATCGCCACAAATGCACCGTGCCATGCCGTGCCGTCGCCGCCCGGGCCGCCCAGTGCCATTGTTACGACCCGAGTCGGGGTCTGGGAGTAGAAAATCGTTTCTACAATGGTCGCCGGGTTGACCAACTGGAACGTGGAATTCGTTGCTCAATTAAGCGCTAAAGCGCACAGAGTTGCGGGAGATTCAAATAAAACTCGAACTCAAGAGATAAACTTAACTTGGAGTTTATTAAATAATTAAACACTTATTAATTATTTACAAAGAACTTATGACGTGACTCTATATAAATTCAATTGTTATAGCTTTTCAATGGCGCAACATACACAGTGGCAAGCACTAGTGCAGCAAAGTATCAAACTAGTTGATAACGACCAAAGCTCTGACTACGAAGCGTCTCATGTGCTCGGTAGCGACTGACTCCGGCGGCTCGGCGCTCTCCTTTTATATTCTCGGCGCGGACCTTGGGCCGTTGACGGTGGAACGCTATTGGTTGGCGGCCTCCCCTCTCTTCGCTTGGCCGATCTGGTCCGATCCGGTTTGGTCCTTGACTCTCGGCTTAATGGATTCTCAGAATTGTTTTCCCGATTGAATCCCTTCGCTAATGCATTCCTGGAATTGTTGACCTTGACGTGGCTTGAGCCTTTTTGGCTAATTGATTCTCGGAAGTGTTTACTTCCGAGGGTCATGCATTCTTGGGATTGTTGACCATGAAGTGGATTGAGCCTTTTGCTAATTGATTCCCTGAAGTGTTTACTTCCGAGGGTCATGCATTCTTGGGATTGTTGACCTTGAAGTGGTTTGAGCTTTTTCGCTAATTGATTCTTGGAAGTGTACAAGCTGGACTCTCGAGTTGTTTGCGCATTGGCCCTTTTGACCTTGGGTGTGTTTTCTCTCTTAAGTGCCTTTTGACCGTTGGAATTTGGCTTCTTGCTATTGTTGACATCCAGAGTAAGTGTTTTCGTTTTTTCGCTTGTCCTTGGTAATTTCCATGAAGACAGTTCCTGTAACAGAGTTCTTCCCTACCCGAGCGAGCTTTTCTAATTAATTATTATTATTACGAGCGCCGTTATTATTTATTGAATTGTTAATCATGAATTGTTTCTAATACTAGTCACGTGATTGTTCCTTCTTGGATTAATTGTCGAATAATCGTGAATCATTAAATTACGGTAATGGTTTAATAATTTTGTTATCGCTTGTTTTATTAATTCCTATTCGGCTTATCGGGAATTAGTTATTTATTCATTAGAATTATTTATCTGGTTGATTAAGTGAAGTTAAATACCCATCGAAATTATTTTATTGTTTATTCTAAAATTAATCTTTTAAATCGAAAACGTTATTGTAGAATCGGCCTAAATACTACGTCAGTCGTTCGCGAGAACGTAGTTCATAACAGTTCCCCCCCTCTTTTAAAACACGAACCCATGGTTCGGGCTTTTAAATCTGAGATAGGGGTTTTAAATCTGGAAGTCATGCTGAAGCTGTTTGATGAGTGAACTAGGGTACTAGGGTTTCTTTTTTTTTTGTTTTTTTTTTTTTGAAATTACATCCCTCAAAGAGGGAAGATCTAATGGATTTTTAGAGGCTTGCGCGCCCCCTTATATATATTGTTATTTAATTTAAAAGGATTGAGAAAAAAAACCTTTACCAAAAGTTCATGATAGCCGCGAGGCGTGTCGAAAGTAGCTAGATATGAGGAGATTCAACCTTCAACCTTTAGCATATTTTACATACAACTTCAGGTATTCTTCCAGAAGTTGATCAATCTCTGTAGAGCAACCTTGGAAAATTCAGCCCATCGTGACCTTGGCGCCTTAATATTGGATGGTAATAAAAAAAAAAAAATATTCAACCCTCGTACAGATAATTGGTTTAAGAGAAAATCTTTATTATAAAAGAAAAATGGGGAATACAAAATTAACAGGTCAGAGCAGAAAATTTTTACATGAATGAATTTACATGGATTTAAAAATGACCCCGGCCTCTACATCATCTCTATGGGTTAAATACACGCGGGTGCAAGCCCTGCACAAATCTATTTTGTACAGGTCATGGGGATTTCTTCCACACCTGCAGGCAGGTGTCTTAAGAGCCGTCATGATCCCCACGACGTGATTCTTCCTGACCGTCCAACCCGGGCCTGTATCAGCGTAGCAGTCCAGGCAACGCCAATTATTGCCTTGTTCATTAATAAAATATTCCACGCTGAGATGGCCCACGCGACTAGCCTTATGATTACGGCCATCCACATGCCCGTTCAAGATTTTCTTCAATTTCTTGAGTTCCCTCTCGTTCCTGGGCAACGGGGCCGATAGATAGGGAAGTAAGCCTTCCACCGGCATTTGCATAATTTCCCCAGTGATAATAAAAAGAGGGCGTAGCTCAGGCGCGGCTTGCTGCTGCTCAGGTGGCTTACATAATTGCTGCTCAGGCATGGCTTGTGGGAGAGCCAAGTCAGGTTCCGAGCCTTCATCCTCCACCTTAATTTCGACATCAAGATCGCCCTCCTCTAACGCGTTCAAGTTATTCGGATTCATTTCCTGTAAGGGAAAAATGGTAAGGAACGACGGAGGAACTGGAAGAGAGAGAGAGAGAGAGAGAGAGAGAAAGAGAGAAGAAAAAAAAAAAAAATGGAAATGAAAAGGAAAGGCGCGAAAATTCGTGCCCGGCGATTATGGTGCGAGAGGAAAAAGAAAATGGAAATGCGCGGTAGCGAGAGAAAGAAAACCCGCAGCTGATATATATAAAACCTGTATTTGAGAGAGACTGCGTATGAGCACGTCGGGGCCTGTTTCACAAAGGAAAAAGTTTTCTCCTAAAAATGCGACGCGGAAACGAAAGAAAACGCGCACTTGGCGAAAGCAAGAGAGAGAGAGAAAGAGGAAAAGAGACGAGGAGACGTACTACAATTTTACGTGGCGGAAAGGAAATGCGCACGGGCGGCAGAACACACGCTGGCGTCCTTCGTCATTACGAAAGCACAAAAGGTGCTCTCTATGCAAGGAGGACGAAGAAACGCGGAGAAAAGTAAATCCGAGTCCATAATAAGAGAGAGAGAGAAGAGAGGAAGGTGAGAAAGGGATCACTACTCACGCTTGTCCTCGTCCCTCGTCAGATTTCCAGAAATTCTCACTCCCTTGCCTTTTCGTCTTCAAAGCTGCTGTCTACGCGCCGATTGAAGAAAGAATGACGACCCGCGGTCTCCCGCGCTCGGCAATGAAGGACAGAGGCGCCGCCGCGCCGCGCGACCTATGATTTCCATAAGAGCCCGGGCAGTGGCGCCATCCCGCGCCGCGCGAGCGAGCACGAAGCATGGCGCCAGCCCGCGAGGATTTGAGATTTCAACCCCCGTTGTTTCAAATAATTCGCGACGGACGGATAATTAGAGCAGCAATCACTCTCATGGGTACAACCTCTATCCCTTTTTTTTTTTTTTTTTTTTTTTTTTGTTTTTGATGGCTGATTTTGAAGTTGAAGATATAGATATATTCCATTATGGAATGCGGTTTTGGTTTAAATAAATTAATTAGGGTTTTAGGGATAAATTTATAATGACGCGTGGGTTTAATAATTAGTTTAGGGTGAAATTACAATGAAAAGCGGGTTTTAATTTAAATAATATAATGAAACGCGAGTTTAATTTAAATAATTTAATTTTATAAGGGTGAAGGTGTAATGAAAAACGGGTTTAAATTTAAATAATTAGGGTTTTAAGGATAAATTTATAATGACACGCGGGTTTAATAATTAATTTTAGGGTGAAGTTACAACGAAAAGCGGGTTCTAAATTAAATAATTTAATTTTATAAGGGTGAAGATTTTAATTAATAATTTTATTTTTAAGGGTGAAGATTTTAATTAATAATTTTTTTTTTTTTTTTTTTTTAGGGTGAAGGGAGCACCTGCCATCGCTCCCTTCTGTGAGATGCTTCCTATGGCTCGCCGGGACTCATCCTGATACAATTTATCAGGACTATTTCCGGTTTCCCATCTCCAGGGCAAAAAAAAAAATAAATAACAAATTCTTTATAACATTCTAGACTTTAACATTACGAGCCCTGGTCATCTCTCCTATAACCCTTAAATTTTTATTTATAAAGATTACAAGAAAACGTGTTTTTACAAGGGAATAAAATTACAAAATAATTAAATCGCACGAGTACAACAATTTACGTAGGGCGCAAACATGCGTGTTTTAACTTATCAAAATGAACTATTTTAGTCTTATTATTTCCTAGATCTATTTTCGCATTCCTATCTCCTATTAATTCTACTATCTTATAATGCCCTGCATACTGATCATCGAACTTACCAACCCGCGGTTCCTTTAATAAATATATTTCTTCTCCGACCTTGAAATCTTTCGCATTTAATTTTTGATCATAATACCGTTTTGACCGTTCTTTAGCCTCTAACAAACGCACTCTCGCCATTCTCTGGGTATCGTTTAACTTGAATATTAATTCGTCGAGGTACATTTCATATGTTTTCTCTACCGTTCGTGTTTCAAACTCCGAAGGTAATCGCCCCTTTGACCAAAAACTAATCCGTGGGGAGTAAATCCGTGTGCCGAATGGACCGAGGTATTATACGAGAAAATAGCCATTTTAATCCAAGTATCCCAATCAGTTTTTTCTGTATACATTCTTAAATATTCTACTAGCGAATGGTGACTTCTTTCTAAGGAGCCCATTGTTTGAGGGTGGAAAGCGGTAGATCGCAGTTGCTTAATTTTAAAGATCTTAGCTACCTTATGCATTAAACTACTCTGAAAGTTACTACCCTGATCAGTCTTAATCGCTTCGGGACAACCAAATTTGGTTATAAAATCATGCACTAACGCGGTGGCAACCATCTCGGCGGTCATATCGGGAATGGGAAGAGCGTCAGAGTATTTAGTTAAGTTGCACTGGAGGGTTAATAGATATTTATTCCCGGCTACAGTTACGGGTAGGGGCCCCACGATATCCATCTCTAAAATCTCGAAAGCTTTACTAGGGGTAGTAGTGATTCTCATAGGCTGTTTTGTTTTTACTCGTACTAATTTCTTCCTTTGACAATTTTCGCAACTTTGTACGTATTCGGAAACGTCTTCCT
Organism: Torymus aiolomorphi; assembly: GCA_036365515.1. Lineage (NCBI taxonomy): Eukaryota > Metazoa > Arthropoda > Insecta > Hymenoptera > Torymidae > Torymus > Torymus aiolomorphi. The sequence goes on from CM070877.1 coordinate 139,597,103, forward strand.
TTATCCCTGGCCAGAAAAATCTTTCTCGGATGCGATGATAGGTTTTTGCAATTCCCTTATGCCCTCCTACTGTGGAATCATGAGCCTCGCTAATTATTCCTAATCTATCCGCGGGGGGTGGTACCGTAACTTCACCTGTGCAAATCGTGAGCTTAGGAATTCCGTCTTTCCACTGGGAACGTAACGCGAATTCTATCGGTAGCCAGTGAATCTTTTCTAACCCGTCCCCGATTTTGGAAATGCTTACGGATTTTATTTTGTCTTGTATCATAACCGTTCGGAGAGAAGTTAAACAATTTATTATCATGGTTGTTTTCGTGATCTCGTTGAATTTTTCCTTAATGAACAATGAATAGATTATTTTACCGTTAGACAAGTTAGTTTGAGTGACCGCACCGACCCCTATTGGTTCATTTTTGAGTTTTTCAAGATCTATCATTCGTGATTCTACTAGCTGTTGGCAAATGGGGCAGCTTGGGTTACAATCTACGGATAAAAAATGTGCAATGTTATCATGTCTCATTAAAAGGTGATCTCGCGAATATTCTACAGCGGATATTATAAGGAGGGGCTCTATTTTGTCTAGGTGGGAGGGTTCTGTCCACACAGTATTTTCCTTTTCCACACAGTAATTCAGTTCGTTCCACACAGATTTTTCTGATTCAATACAGGGGTTTGGGCTACATACATTGGTGTTCACTATTTGGGGCCTATCGTCATCATTGGAAGCGTCGGACGCACTCTCATCATAGGATTCAAGTAGGGTTGGATTACTGTCAGTTGTGGGTTCTTGGAGAGAAATTACCCCTTGAACCATTGTCGGTGGATTATCGTTAGCCCTATTTTTGCCAGACGGGATTTCTTGATAGGAACTAACCTGTTGGTCCCCGGCCCTAACCTTCTCGTGCGCGGAAGTACTACGCTCTAAGGCCGCATGGTCCTTGAGCCCCCCGACACACACGAGAACTTCAGTTGTAGCGGTCGTAACCGGAAAAGTTTCACTTGCGAGGGTTTCTTGATAGGAACTAACCTGTTGGCCCTGGGTCCTACTCTCCTCAATACGTTCGGGAGTACTCCGGCCCGTCGGGATTTCTTGATAGGAACTAACCTGTTGGTCCCCGGCCCCCCCGACACGCATGAGGGCATCGGTCATGTTTCCCACGACCGGACCTTTCCGAACTCCTCTTGCGAGGGCATCAGTCATGTTTCCCACAACTGGACTTTCCCTAACTCTACTCTCCTCTTCATCGAGGGCATCAGCCACGACCCCCACAACCGGCACTTCTCTAAAGCTACCTCGGTCATGTTTCCCACAACCGCTGCTCTCTCCTAATGAAGAGGCAGAGCTAAACCTATGTATGTCAGTTAGTCCATTGTCCATGCTAATGAGGGTGTGAGAACTGTCATGGCGCTCAGCTGTTTTGGGACTAGATTCAGATTTATTGATTATAAATAGCTTTTCTACGTTAATTTCAGCTGACAGTTCCGCCGCACTGAGGTCTTGAAGATTTGTGGTCAGGGAAGAAGTAGGGATAGGATTTCTAGACAGTGCGTCCGCGTTCATGTTAATTTTACCGGGCTTATGTATAATTTCATACTCATATTCTCTCAATAAAATCTTCCAACGGGCTAAACGCGTAATGGGGTCTCTTAATTTATGAAGCCATAGAAGGGATCGATGATCGGTCACTAGTACGAATTTCCTACCATATAAGTATGGTTTAAATTGTTTAACTGCGTGAACAATTGCTAATAATTCCTTTTCGGTTGTAGTATATCGTATTTCAGCATCGTTCAAAGCCCTAGAAGTATACGCAATGGGGAGGTCTCTCCCGATTTGACCCTGGCTCAAAACGCCACCTAATGCGTAATCGGACGCGTCAGTGGTAACCACAAATGGTTTAGAAAAATCAGGATATTGCAGGAGGGGCTCTGAACAAAGTATTCATTTAAAGGCGATAAATGACTCTTCCTGGGGGTTCTCCCAAATAAAAGGCTGCCCCTTCTTCAAAAGGGAAAAAAGTGGTTTGGCAATCTTTGCAAAATTGGGAATGAACTTCCTATAGTACCCGGCCAAACCTAAGAATTGTTTAATATTTTTCGCGGTTTTGGGTCGCGGGAATTCCGAGACAGCTTCGATTTTCCGAGGATCGGGTTTAACTCCCTTTTCTGAGATAATGTGCCCTAGATACGCGACTTCTTTTTTCAAAAATAGACATTTATCGGGCTGCAAGGTTAGGCCTGAAGTTTTTAATCTACCGAAAAGTTTTCGTAGTTTCCCCGCGTGTTCTTCCAATGATTCGGCGTATACAACGATATCATCCATATATACAAAAAGCTCGATTCCTTGCAAACCGCTAAGAACTTTATCCATAAGGGATTGAAATGTTGAGGGGGCGCCTTTTAATCCCATGGGCATTCTTTTATATTGGAGATGATTAAATGGGGTGGAAAACGCGGTTTTTGGGGCATCTACAGGATCGATGGGCACCTGATGGAAACCGGACGCTAGATCGAGGGTGGAAAAATATTTACTGCGGCCTAATTGATCCAGGATCTCGGTGACATTAGGGAGTGGATATGCTGACGCGATTGTTTTTTCATTTAACGCCCGGAAGTCTATAACAAGCCGCCAACGCTTATTTCCTTGGGAGTCTGGTTTTTTAGGCACTATCCACAATGGTGAATTATATGGCGATTCCGATTCCTCTACTATATCGTTATTGATTAGCTCTTGAACGTGTTTGTTAACTACATCACGTAATTGGGGTGGATACCGATATTGTTTTACGTTTATTGGAATATCGTCAGTGGTCGGAATTTTATGATTAATCATTGATGTTTTACTCAAAATGTCGCCTGGTAGATGGAACTGACAAGGGAATTGGCTAACTAGTTTTTCTACACTTTCCCGTTCCTTTGGCTCAAGATCCGCTATATCTAATAGATCCATTATTCTATCTACCCTATATTGACATTCGGTCTCAGAATTAGTTATAATCTTGACGGACCGTACGGGCTTGATAGTACTATCATATAATTCTAAGGTCAGGGGTGGAATTATAACATGAATATCTTCCGCAGTAGTATTTATCGCGAACAGGTGTGCCCTACCACCTTTGGTTTTGACTAGACACTCGCCTATAAAGAGTCCGGGTCCGGCATTTATTCTAGGAATATAACCAGCGGGGCGCGTAGGGTTTTGAATCCTAATTTGGACGAGAGTTTTTGTCCTAGCGGGTAAGTAAAAGGAATCATGGTTCATAAAGGTCGTGGTTTCGCGTGGGTTTCCGAAAGAGATTAATCCACTCTTAAAAGATAGGGTAGCTTCTTGTTCTCTCAGAAATTCTATGCCAAGAATTCCGTCCGTGTTTATTGGGAAACTATCCGGTACAATGTTGAGTCGACATTTAATATCCCCCAGATTTATATTTGCACAACCCAAGGTATCTATTAAACCGTCATTTATTCCGGCTAGGCGATAAAGAATATTTGATTGAATAGTAACGTAGGGTTTTAATAACGATTCCTTGATAATATTTAATTCTGACCCGGTGTCGATAAGAAACCGCGGTAGGGGTTTGGTTAAGTCCTTACTTTTGAATATTACCACCGGGGAGTTTGACTCATTAGAGGTGGTGGAAACGAGGATGGCGCGGGTCGGGGCGCTAAGGTCGTTGGGTTCATCATGGCGCCCGTATGCTGAACCACGTGGGAGTTTAAAGGTTTTCCATTGCTATTAGAGGAGAATTGTCGCACGGGTTGGTTCGAGGTGAAGTTTACGGAATTATTGATTCCTAATCGCTTCCTGCATGTCTCGTATGTATGCCCTTTTATCCTACAGTAGTTACAATATAAACCCGAACGATTTCTTATTGTACAATCTCGCGCAATATGGCCGGGTTCATTACATTGGTAGCATACACGGCGTCTTTTTTCCGGCATACCCTCATCTTGGGGTTCAGTAATATGACAATTTACTCGTTTCCGGCTATCGTCCATTTTATCATTATGCAATTCTCTACGTTGTTGAACATACTTTTCGCAAATTATCGCAGTACTTATGGCTTGCTCGAGGGTGTTTGATGTCCTCCCGATCATGCGCGTGGCTATTTCTGAATTTAACCCCAGGGTAAAACATTCTATGGCTGTGTTAGTGGTCCCTTCGATCATTCCGCGTGCTATGACAGAGTTAAAATTTTCATCAATTAATTCGCGCGCTTTTTGCAGGATTTTAGTTACTCGTAATCCGTACTCTGATACTTTTTCGTTTGAATTTTGTTTAACGCGTGCCAAGTCTGTTTGAACCTGGGGCAAATTTTGGCTGGGTTGAAAGACTCGTTTTAACTCTAACAGAAGCTGATCTAGATTATCAAACGATTTAAATTGCAAATAGTCGTTGGCGTCACCGGTGACTCGTGATTTTACCAATTTTAAAAAGAAACTTTGATCGCTCGGACTTACAAAACTCTCGGCCTCTTTGCATTCTCTTATGAACCGATTTACAGAGATATTCTTTCCGTTAAATTCGGGGAGTATTCTTACTATTTCATTTATTTTTTTATATCCTAGCAAGGAACCTGATTTAACGGACTTAAAACTGTTATCTGAATCAGCACGCGTAATTAAATCGTCCCTCATGTTCCGGAAATCCGGAGCAGGATTAAGCGGCGACCTAATTAATGGTATACTTGATCCGCCACGATTATTTACCGTTAAATCTAGCGCAACAATGCCTTCAGGTAGCCTACTTTTCTCCGTTAGATCGGAATTTTTCGAAATTGACCATGATCCGGACGCTCGCTCGCTATTTATCGACATTTTTGTTTAACCCTACTTGCTCGCTCGGATTACTTAGCTTTAAATTTCGCAGGTGTCCTTGATGCTGGGGCTGGCGACTCGTAACGGACGCTGGTGATTTGGGGCCAGAGCTGATGACTCGTGATAGGTGCTGATGATCTGTGGCTGACGTTGTTGACTCGTAGAAAAGGTGTTAATGGCCTGGGCAATGTTTGCAATGCGGGGGCGTGGATAGACAGTGGAGAGATCGCAGATGACGTCCTGAACGTAGTTGATAATACCGACGTCCTGGCGTAATTGTTTTGCGTCTGTTGATGGGCCTTGGAACTTCTTCGTTGGTGTCGCTCCCGTAGCCCGAATCAGGACTTCCCTCTCGTGAGTTCGGAGGAGTTCTGTGCTCGTTGATTGGCTGAGGATGTCTTCCTTGTCTCTGCCGTGGACTCAGATGCCCAATCGGGTGTTCCGGCATTCGCCCAGGTCCCAAGGGAAACCACGGCTTAAAACCTTGGGCGGAACACAATTCTCGAGCTTCTCCGGAAATGTCTTTTTTCTTTGCAACTCTTTGAGGAATCCCACCGCTGTCACCAAAAATTGTTACGACCCGAGTCGGGGTCTGGGAGTAGAAAATCGTTTCTACAATGGTCGCCGGGTTGACCAACTGGAACGTGGAATTCGTTGCTCAATTAAGCGCTAAAGCGCACAGAGTTGCGGGAGATTCAAATAAAACTCGAACTCAAGAGATAAACTTAACTTGGAGTTTATTAAATAATTAAACACTTATTAATTATTTACAAAGAACTTATGACGTGACTCTATATAAATTCAATTGTTATAGCTTTTCAATGGCGCAACATACACAGTGGCAAGCACTAGTGCAGCAAAGTATCAAACTAGTTGATAACGACCAAAGCTCTGACTACGAAGCGTCTCATGTGCTCGGTAGCGACTGACTCCGGCGGCTCGGCGCTCTCCTTTTATATTCTCGGCGCGGACCTTGGGCCGTTGACGGTGGAACGCTATTGGTTGGCGGCCTCCCCTCTCTTCGCTTGGCCGATCTGGTCCGATCCGGTTTGGTCCTTGACTCTCGGCTTAATGGATTCTCAGAATTGTTTTCCCGATTGAATCCCTTCGCTAATGCATTCCTGGAATTGTTGACCTTGACGTGGATTGAGCCTTTTGCTAATTGATTCCCTGAAGTGTTTACTTCCGAGGGTCATGCATTCTTGGGATTGTTGACCTTGAAGTGGTTTGAGCTTTTTCGCTAATTGATTCTTGGAAGTGTACAAGCTGGACTCTCGAGTTGTTTGTGCATTGGCCCTTTTGACCTTGGGTGTGTTTTCTCTCTTAAGTGCCTTTTGACCGTTGGAATTTGGCTTCTTGCTATTGTTGACATCCAGAGTAAGTGTTTTCGTTTTTTCGCTTGTCCTTGGTAATTTCCATGAAGACAGCTCCTGTAACAGAGTTCTTCCCTACCCGAGCGAGCTTTTCTAATTAATTATTATTATTACGAGCGCCGTTATTATTTATTGAATTGTTAATCATGAATTGTTTCTAATACTAGTCACGTGATTGTTCCTTCTTGGATTAATTATCGAATAATCGTGAATCATTAAATTACGGTAATGGTTTAATAATTTTGTTATCGCTTGTTTTATTAATTCCTATTCGGCTTATCGGGAATTAGTTATTTATTCATTAGAATTATTTATCTGGTTGATTAAGTGAAGTTAAATACCCATCGAAATTATTTTATTGTTTATTCTAAAATTAATCTTTTAAATCGAAAACGTTATTGTAGAATCGGCCTAAATACTACGTCAGTCGTTCGCGAGAACGTAGTTCATAACACCATAGCGTGCCGAGCGCTTTCCGAATCGGAGTGCGCCATCTATCAAGAGTATTGCTTCCGCGCTCCAAGTCCTTTTGGACATATGAGTCTGCCATCTGCATTCTTTGTTTATGACGAAAAAAAATCAAGCATAGCCTGGATTGCTCCGAAATATTCTACAGGTAAAATCATTGTTAAATCATTGTAAATTTTGCTAAGGTCAACATTATGTTAATTTTACGGTGTTAACAGTTTTTGTTTGTTTAATAGCATGGAATAGCATAAATTAAAATAAAAAAGGAACTCTTAACCTACTGTATGTCACATGGAACTGTTGTGTCCTCGTTTGTAATAAAAAAAATAATAATTTAATAAACTAATTATTAATAATTACTAATAATTATTAATTAATTAATTATTAATAAATATTAATAATTATTATTAATTATTTAATTTAATTTAATAATAATAATAATTTGTAATAAAATATATTATTGTTCATGTTTTAGTAGATACACAAAATCCCACCATCGCCTGAGTTTTTTTTCTTTTTTTTTTTTAATATTCTAGCTATTATGAATAACGATACTGCTGTCACATGTAGTTTACAACACGTTAACATTTTTTCCATTTTACTTTGGTCCATTCTGTAAATTAATTAATAAACAGTATTAAACAAAAAAAAAGTGTTATAACACCGTAAAATTAACATAATGTTGACATTAGCAACATTTACAGTGATTTAACAATGATTTTACGTGCAGAATATTTCAGAGTAATCCAGGCTATGCTTATTTTTTTTTTTTTTAAACAAAGATTGCAGATGGCAAATTCATATGTCCAAAAGGGTTTGGAGCACGGTAGCAATACTCTTGATAGACGGCGCACTCCGATTCGAAAAGCGCTCGGCAAGCTATGGCACGGGGCGGCCCGGGCGGCGACGGCACGGCACGGTCCATTTGTGGCGAGTCCCTTATAGTTCTAAGATTCTAGACAACCCCAAGGTAATGGTTAGCTGCAACGGCCATCAGGGCTCCCGAGGCCAAAAAGTGTTGTACAAATTACAAGGTAGTCGGAATCAACAATTCCAGGGATCCATTAGCACCAATTGTTCATTTTCAATTTTCTCAGCCTACTACACACAATACCCGACTATATCATCCCGCTCTAGTGGATGGAACATCTTCCGGGGTCGAAGGACCTAACGGAGAGGAGCAATTTTGAAAAATGTTCTAGATTTCTTCATTTATTTTGGCCAACTCGATTTCAAATAGCTAGAAAACCCAAAATATCCAATTTCTAATGCCACCAATCACTATACGCGACTATTTTCTTCCGCTCTATCGAATGGAGCAGGTTTTAGGGCCGTACAGCCAAAAGGAAACTAATAATTTTCAGAATTTTGAGATATTGCAAAAAGCATAGCACGAATCGAAAGAGCAGCGAAAAATACCCCTATATATAAATTTTGGCGAAATTGAGAGGAAAACAATTTTTCTTGGTTTATTGGGATCTAATTCGTTCAAAATCGCCCAAAAATACAAAATTTCCATTTTCTCATCCTACTAGACACAATACCCGACTATATCATCCCGCTCTAGTGGATGGAACATCTTTTGGGGTCGAAGGACCTAGCGGAGAGGAGAAATTTTGAAAAATGTTCTAGATTTCTTCGTTTATTTGGGCCAAATCGACTTGGAATCGCTTGAAAACCCAAAATATCCATTTTCTAATCCCACCATTCAGTATACGCGACTATTTTTCTCCGCTCTATCGAATGGAGTAGGTTTTAGAACCGTACAGCGAATACGAAAGTAATAATTTTCAGAAATTTTGAGATATTTCAAAAGTCATAGTGCCAATCGAAAGAGCAGCGAAAAATACCCCTATATATGAATTTTGGCGAAATGTGAAGGAAAAAAATTTTTTTCGTTTATTGGGATATAATCCGTTTAAAATCGGTCAAAAATGCAAAATTTCAATTTTTTCAGCCTACTAGTCACAATACCCAACTATATCTTCCTGCTCTAGTGGATGGAACATCTTTTGGGGTCGAAGGACCTAGCGAAGAGGAGCAATTTTGAAAAATGTTCTAGATTTCTACGTTTATTTAAGCGAAATCGATTTCAAATCCCTAGAAAACAAAAATGTCCATTTTCTAATCCCAACAATCACTATATGCGACTATTTTTTTCCGCTCTATCGAATGGAGCAGGTTTTAGGGCCATAGAGCCAATAGGAAAGTAATAATTTTGAGAAATTTTGAGATATTGCAAAAAGCATAGCACCAATCGAAAGAGCAGCGAAAAATACACCTATATATGAATTTGGCTAAATTTGGAGAAAACAATTTTTTTTCGTTTATTGGAATCTAATCCTTTTAAAATCGCCCAAAAATGCAAAATTTCAATTTTCTCATCCTACTAGACACAATACCCGACTATATCATCCCGCTCTAGTGGATAGAACATCTTTTGGGGTCGAAGGACCTAGCGGAGAGGAGAAATTTTGAAAAATGTTCTAGATTTCTATGTTTACTTGAGCCAAATCGATATCGAATGGCTAGAAAACCCAAAATGTTCATTTTCTAATCCCGCCAATCACTATACGCGACTATTTTTTTCTGCTATATCAAATGGAGTAGGTTTTAGGGCTGTAGAGCCAATAGGAAAGAAATAATTTTCAGAAATTTTTAGATATTGCAAAAAGCATAGCACCAATCGAAAGAGCAGCGAAAAATACCCCTATATATGAATTTTGGAGAAATTTGGAGGAAACAAATTTTTCTTCGTTTATTGGGATCTAATCCGTTCAAAATGGCCCAAAAATGCAAAATTTCAATTTTCTCATCCAACTAGACACAATACCCGACCATATCATCCCGCTCTAGTGGATGCAACATCTTTTGTGGTCGAAGTACCTAGCGGAGAGGAGCAATTTTGAAAAATGTTCTAGATTTCTTGGTTTATTGGGGCCAAATCGACTTCAAATCGCTTGAAAACCCAAAATATCCATTTTTTAATCCCACCAATCACTATACGCGACTATTTTTTTCCGCTCTATCGAATGGAAAAGGTTTTAGCACCGTAGAGCCAATAGGAAAATAATAATTTTCAAAAATTTTCAGATATTGCAAAAATCATAGCGCCAATCGAAAGAGCAGCGCAAAATACCCCTATATATGAATTTTGGCTCAATTTGGAGAAAAAAATTTTTCTTCGTTTATTGGGATATAATGCGTTGAAAATCGCTCAAAAATACCAAATTTCCATTTTCTCAGCCTACTAGTCACAATACCCGACTATATCATCCTGCTCTAATGGAAGGAGTATCCTTTGGGATCGAAGGACCTAGCGGAGATGAGCAATTTTGAAAAATGTTCTACATTTCATCGTTTATTTGGGCCAAATCGACTTCAAATCGATTGAAAACCCAAAATATCCATTTTTTAATCCCACCAATCACTATACGCGACTATTTTTTTCCGCTCTATCGAATGGAAAAGGTTTTAGGACCGTAGAGCCAATAGGAAAATAATAATTTTCAAAAATTTTCAGATATTGCAAAAATCATAGCGCCAATCGAAAGAGCAGCGCAAAATACCCCTATATATGAATTTTGGCTCAATTTGGAGAAAAAAATTTTTCTTCGTTTATTGGGATATAATGCGTTGAAAATCGCTCAAAAATACCAAATTTCAATTTTCTCAGCCTACTAGTCACAATACCCGACTATATCATCCTGCTCTAGTGGAAGGAGTATCCTTTGGGGTCGAAGGACCTAGCGGAGATGAGCAATTTTGAAAAATGTTTTACATTTCATCGTTTATTTGGGCCAAATCGACTTCAAATAGCTTGAAAACCCAAAATATCCATTTTTTAATCCCACCAATCAGTATACGCGACTATTTTTTTCGGCTCTATCGAATGGAAAAGGTTTTAGGACCGTAGAGCCAATAGGAAAATAATAATTTTCAAAAATTTTCAGATATTGCAAAAATCATAGCGCCAATCGAAAGAGCAGCGCAAAATACCCCTATATATGAATTTTGGCTCAATTTGGAGAAAAAAATTTTTCTTCGTTTATTGGGATATAATGCGTTGTAAATCGCTCAAAAATACCAAATTTCAATTTTCTCAGCCTACTGGTCACAATTCCCGACTATATCATCCTGCTCTAGTGGAAGGAGTATCCTTTGGGGTCGAAGGACCTAGCGGAGATGAGCAATTTTGAAAAATGTTTTACATTTCATCGTTTATTTGGGCCAAATCGACTTCAAATAGCTTGAAAACCCAAAATATCCATTTTTTAATCCCACCAATCAGTATACACGACTATTTTTTTCGGCTCTATCGAATGGAAAAGGTTTTAGGACCGTAGAGCCAATAGGAAAATAATAATTTTCAAAAATTTTCAGGTATTACAAAAGTCATAGCGCCAATCGAAAGAGCAGCGCAAAATACCCCTATATATGAATTTTGGCTCAATTTGGAGAAAAAAATTTTTCTTCGTTTATTGGGATATAATGCGTTGAAAATCGCTCAAAAATACCAAATTTCCATTTTCTCAGCCTACTAGTCACAATACCCGACTATATCATCCTGCTCTAATGGAAGGAGTATCCTTTGGGGTCGAAGGACCTAGCGGAGATGAGCAATTTTGAAAAATGTTCTACATTTCATCGTTTATTTGGGCCAAATCGACTTCAAATCGATTGAAAACCCAAAATATCCATTTTTTAATCCCACCAATCACTATACGCGACTATTTTTTTCCGCTCTATCGAATGGAAAAGGTTTTAGGGCCGTAGAGCCAATAGGAAAATAATAATTTTCAAAAATTTTTAGATATTGCAAAAATCATAGCGCCAATCGGAAGAGCAGCGCAAAATACCCCTATATATATGATTTTTGGCTCAATTTGGAGAAAAAAATTTTTCTTCGATTATTGGGATTTAATGCGTTGAAAATCGCTCAAAAATACCAAATTTCAATTTTCTCAGCCTACTAGTCACAATTCCCGACTATATCATCCTGCTCTAGTGGAAGGAGTATCCTTTGGGGTCGAAGGACCTAGCGGAGAGGAGCAATTTTGAAAAATGTTCTAGATTTCTTGGTTTATTGGGGCCAAATCGACTTTAAATCGCTTGAAAACCCAAAATATCCATTTTTAAATCCCACCAATCACTATACGCGACTATTTTTTTCCGCTCTATCGAATGGAAAAGGTTTTAGGACCGTAGAGCCAATAGGAAAATAATAATTTTCAAAAATTTTCAGATATTGCAAAAATCATAGCGCCAATCGAAAGAGCAGCGCAAAATACCCCTATATATGAATTTTGGCTCAATTTGGAGAAAAAAATTTTTCTTCGTTTATTGGGATATAATGGGTTGAAAATCGCTCAAAAATACCAAATTTCAATTTTCTCAGCCTACTAGTCACAATACCCGACTATATCATCCTGCTCTAGTGGAAGGAGTATCCTTTGGGGTCGAAGGACCTAGCGGAGATAAGCAATTTTGAAAAATGTTTTACATTTCATCGTTTATTTGGGCCAAATCGACTTCAAATAGCTTGAAAACCCAAAATATCCATTTTTTAATCCCACCAATCAGTATACGCGACTATTTTTTTCGGCTCTATCGAATGGAAAAGGTTTTAGGACCGTAGAGCCAATAGGAAAATAATAATTTTCAAAAATTTTCAGATATTGCAAAAATCATAGCGACAATCGAAAGAGCAGCGCAAAATACCCCTATATATGAATTTTGGCTCAATTTGGAGAAAAAAATTTTTCTTCGTTTATTGGGATATAATGCGTTGTAAATCGCTCAAAAATACCAAATTTCAATTTTCTCAGCCTACTGGTCACAATTCCCGACTATATCATCCTGCTCTAGTGGAAGGAGTATCCTTTGGGGTCGAAGGACCTAGCGGAGATGAGCAATTTTGAAAAATGTTCTACATTTCATCGTTTATTTGGGCCAAATCGACTTCAAATCGCTTGAAAATCCAAAATATCCATTTTTTAGTCCCACCAATCACTATACGCGACTATTTTTTTCCGTTCTATCGAATGGAAAAGGTTTTAGGACCGTAGAGCCAATAGGAAAATAATAATTTTCAAAAATTTTCAGATATTACAAAAGTCATAGCGCCAATCGAAAGAGCAGCGCAAAATACCCCTATATATGAATTTTGGCTAAATTTGGAGAAAAAAATTTTTCGTCGTTTATTGGGATGTAATGCGTTGAAAATCGCACAAAAATACCAAATTTCTATTTTCTCAGCCTACTAGTCACAATACCCGACTATATCATCCTGCTCTAGTGGAAGGAGTATCCTTTGGGGTCGAAGGACCTAGCGGAGATGAGCAATTTTGAAAAATGTTCTACATTTCATCGTTTATATCGGCCAAATCGACTTCAAATCGCTTGAAAACCCAAAATATCCATTTTTTAATCCCACCAATCACTTTACGCGACTATTTTTTTCCGCTCTATCGAATGGAAAAGGTTTTAGGACCGTAGAGCCAATAGGAAAATAATAATTTTCAAAAATTTTCAGATATTGCAAAAATCATAGCGCCAATCGAAAGAGCAGCGCAAAATACCCCTATATATGAATTTTGGCTCAATTTGGAGAAAAAAATTTTTCTTCGTTTATTGGGATATAATGCGTTGAAAATCGCTCAAAAATACCAAATTTCAATTTTCTCAGCCTACTAGTCACAATACCCGACTATATCATCCTGCTCTAGTGGAAGGAGTATCCTTTGGGGTCGAAGGACCTAGCGGAGATGAGCAATTTTGAAAAATGTTTTACATTTCATCGTTTATTTGGGCCAAATCGACTTCAAATAGCTTGAAAACCCAAAATATCCATTTTTTAATCCCACCAATCAGTATACGCGACTATTTTTTTCGGCTCTATCGAATGGAAAAGGTTTTAGGACCGTAGAGCCAATAGGAAAATAATAATTTTCAAAAATTTTCAGATATTGCAAAAATCATAGCGCCAATCGAAAGAGCAGCGCAAAATACCCCTATATATGAATTTTGGCTCAATTTGGAGAAAAAAATTTTTCTTCGTTTATTGGGATATAATGCGTTGTAAATCGCTCAAAAATACCAAATTTCAATTTTCTCAGCCTACTGGTCACAATTCCCGACTATATCATCCTGCTCTAGTGGAAGGAGTATCCTTTGGGGTCGAAGGACCTAGCGGAGATGAGCAATTTTGAAAAATGTTCTACATTTCATCGTTTATTTGGGCCAAATCGACTTCAAATCGCTTGAAAATCCAAAATATCCATTTTTTAGTCCCACCAATCACTATACGCGACTATTTTTTTCCGTTCTATCGAATGGAAAAGGTTTTAGGACCGTAGAGCCAATAGGAAAATAATAATTTTCAAAAATTTTCAGATATTACAAAAGTCATAGCGCCAATCGAAAGAGCAGCGCAAAATACCCTTATATATGAATTTTGGCTAAATTTGGAGAAAAAAATTTTTCTTCGTTTATTGGGTTGTAATGCGTTGAAAATCGCACAAAAATACCAAATTTCTATTTTCTCAGCCTACTAGTCACAATACCCGACTATATCATCCTGCTCTAGTGGAAGGAGTATCCTTTGGGGTCGAAGGACCTAGCGGAGATGAGCAATTTTGAAAAATGTTCTACATTTCATCGTTTATATCGGCCAAATCGACTTCAAATCGCTTGAAAACCCAAAATATCCATTTTTTAATCCCACCAATCACTTTACGCGACTATTTTTTTCCGCTCTATCGAATGGAAAAGGTTTTAGGACCGTAGAGCCAATAGGAAAATAATAATTTTCAAAAATTTTCAGATATTGCAAAAATCATAGCGCCAATCGAAAGAGCAGCGCAAAATACACCTATATATGAATTTTGGCTAAATTTGGAGAAAAAAATTTTTCTTCGTTTATTGGGATGTAATGCGTTGAAAATCGCACAAAAATACCAAATTTCCATTTTCTCAGCCTACTAGTCACAATACCCGACTATATCATCCTGCTCTAGTGGAAGGAGTATCCTTTGGGGTCGAAGGACCTACCGGAGATGAGCAATTTTGAAAAATGTTCTACATTTTATCGTTTATTTGGGCCAGATCGACTTCAAAATCGCTTGAAAACCCAAAATATCCATTTTTTAATCCCACCAATCACTATACGCGACTATTTTTTTCCGCTCTATCGAATGGAAAAGGTTTTAGGGCCGTAGAGCCAATAGGAAAATAATAATTTTCAAAAATTTGGAGATATTGCAAAAATCATAGCGCCAATCGAAAGAGCAGCGCAAAATACCCCTATATATGAATTTTGGCTCAATTTGGAGAAAAAAATTTTTCTTCGTTTATTGGGATATAATGCGTTGAAAATCGCTCAAAAATACCAAATTTCAATTTTCTCAGCCTACTAGTCACAATTCCCGACTATATCATCCTGCTCTAGTGGAAGGAGTATCCTTTGGGGTCGAAGGACCTAGCGGAGATGAGCAATTTTGAAAAATGTTCTACATTTCATCGTTTATTTGGGCCAAATCGACTTCAAATCGCTTGAAAACCCAAAATATCCATTTTTTAATCCCACCAATCACTTTACGCGACTATTTTTTTCCGCTCTATCGAATGGAAAAGGTTTTAGGACCGTAGAGCCAATAGGAAAATAATAATTTTCAAAAATTTTCAGATATTGCAAAAATCATAGCGCCAATCGAAAGAGCAGCGCAAAATACACCTATATATGAATTTTGGCTAAATTTGGAGAAAAAAATTTTTCTTCGTTTATTGGGATGTAATGCGTTGAAAATCGCACAAAAATACCAAATTTCTATTTTCTCAGCCTACTAGTCACAATACCCGACTATATCATCCTGCTCTAGTGGAAGGAGTATCCTTTGGGGTCGAAGGACCTACCGGAGATGAGCAATTTTGAAAAATGTTCTACATTTCATCGTTTATTTGGGCCAAATCGACTTCAAATCGCTTGAAAACCCAAAATATCCATTTTTTAATCCCACCAATTACTATACGGGACTATTTTTTTCCGCTCTAGCGAATGGAAAAGGTTTTAGTACCGTAGAGCCAATAGGAAAATAATAATTTTCAAAAATTTTCAGATATTGCAAAAATCATAGCGCCAAACGAAAGAGCAGCGCAAAATACCCCTATATATGAATTTTGGCTAAATTTGGAGAAAAAAATTTTTCTTCGTTTATTGGGATGTAATGCGTTGAAAATCGCACAAAAATACCAAATTTCAATTTTCTCAGCCTACTAGTCACAATACCCGACTATATCATCCTGCTCTAGTGTAAGGAGTATCCTTTGGGGTCGAAGGACCTACCGAAGATGAGCAATTTTAAAAAATGTTCTACATTTCATCGTTTATTTGGGCCAAATCGACTTCAAATCGATTGAAAACCCAAAATGTCCATTTTTTAATCCCACCAATCACTATACGCGACTATTTTTTTCCGCTCTATCGAATGGAAAAGGTTTTAGGACCGTAGAGCCAAAAGGAAAATAATCATTTTCAAAAATTTTCAGATATTGCAAAAATCATAGCGCCAATCGAAAGAGCAGCGCAAAATACCCCTATATATGAATTTTGGCTAAATTTGGAGAAAAAAATTTTTCTTCGTTTATTGGGATGTAATGCGTTGAAAATCGCACAAAAATACCAAATTTCAATTTTCTCAGCCTACTAGTCACAATACCCGACTATATCATCCTGCTCTAGTGGAAGGAGTATCCTTTGGGTTCGAAGGACCTACCGGAGATGAGCAATTTTGAAAAATGTTCTACATTTCATCGTTTATTTGGGCCAAATCGACTTCAAATCGCTTGAAAACCCAAAATATCCATTTTTTAATCCCACCAATCACTATACGCGACTATTTTTTTCCGCTCTATCGAATGGAAAAGGTTTTAGGACCGTAGAGCCAATAGGAAAATAATAATTTTCAAAAATTTTCAGATATTGCAAAAATCATAGCGCCAATCGAGAGAGCAGCGCAAAATACCCCTATATATGAATTTTGGCTCAATTTGGAGAAAAAAATTTTTCTTCGTTTATTGGGATATAATGCGTTCAAAATCGCTCAAAAATACCAAATTTCAATTTTTTCAGCCTACTGGTCACAATTCCCGACTATATCATCCTGCTCTAGTGGAAGGAGTATCCTTTGGGGTCGAAGGACCTAGCGGAGATGACCAATTTTGAAAAATGTTCTACATTTCATCGTTTATTTGGGCCAAATCGACTTCAAATCGCTTGGAAACCCAAAATATCCATTTTTTAATCCCACCAATCACTATACGCGACTATTTTTTTCCGTTCTATCGAATGGAAAAGGCTTTAGGACCGTAGAGCCAATAGGAAAATAATAATTTTCAAAAATTTTCAGATATTGCAAAAATCATAGCGCCAATCGAAAGAGCAGCGCAAAATACCCCTATATATGCACTTTGGCTCAATTTGGAGAACAAAATTTTTCTTCGTTTATTGGGATATAATGCGTTGATAATCGCTCAAAAATACCAAATTTCAATTTTCTCAGCGTACTAGTCACAATTCCCGACTATATCATCCTGCTCTAGTGTAAGGAGTATCCTTTGGGGTCGAAGGACCTACCGAAGATGAGCAATTTTAAAAAATGTTCTACATTTCATCGTTTATTTGGGCCAAATCAACTTCAAATCGATTGAAAACCCAAAATATCCATTTTTTAATCCCACCAATCACTATACGCGACTATTTTTTTCCGCTCTATCGAATGGAAAAGGTTTTAGGACCGTAGAGCCAAAAGGAAAATAATCATTTTCAAAAATTTTCAGATATTGCAAAAATCATAGCGCCAATCGAAAGAGCAGCGCAAAATACCCCTATATATGAATTTTGGCTAAATTTGGAGAAAAAAATTTTTCTTCGTTTATTGGGATGTAATGCGTTGAAAATCACACAAAAATACCAAATTTCAATTTTCTCAGCCTACTAGTCACAATACCCGACTATATCATCCTGCTCTAGTGGAAGGAGTATCCTTTGGGTTCGAAGGACCTACCGGAGATGAGCAATTTTGAAAAATGTTCTACATTTCATCGTTTATTTGGGCCAAATCGACTTCAAATCGCTTGAAAACCCAAAATATCCATTTTTTAATCCCACCAATCACTATACGCGACTATTTTTTTCCGCTCTATCGAATGGAAAAGGTTTTAGGACCGTAGAGCCAATAGGAAAATAATAATTTTCAAAAATTTTCAGATATTGCAAAAATCATAGCGCCAATCGAGAGAGCAGCGCAAAATACCCCTATATATGAATTTTGGCTCAATTTGGAGAAAAAAAATATTTCTTCGTTTATTGGGATATAATGCGTTCAAAATCGCTCAAAAATACGAAATTTCAATTTTCTCAGCCTACTAGTCACAATACCCGACTATATCATCCTGCTCTAGTGGAAGGAGTATCCTTTGGGTTCGAAGGACCTACCGGAGATGAGCAATTTTGAAAAATGTTCTACATTTCATCGTTTATTTGGGCCAAATCGACTTCAAATCGCTTGAAAACCCAAAATATCCATTTTTTAATCCCACCAATCACTATACGCGACTATTTTTTTTCCGCTCTATCGAATGGAAAAGGTTTTAGGACCGTAGAGCCAATAGGAAAATAATAATTTTCAAAAATTTTCAGATATTGCAAAAATCATAGCGCCAATCGAGAGAGCAGCGCAAAATACCCCTATATATGAATTTTGGCTCAATTTGGAGAAAAAAATTTTTCTTCGTTTATTGGGATATAATGCGTTCAAAATCGCTCAAAAATACCAAATTTCAATTTTTTCAGCCTACTGGTCACAATTCCCGACTATATCATCCTGCTCTAGTGGAAGGAGTATCCTTTGGGGTCGAAGGACCTAGCGGAGATGAGCAATTTTGAAAAATGTTCTACATTTCATCGTTTATTTGGGCCAAATCGACTTCAAATCGCTTGGAAACCCAAAATATCCATTTTTTAATCCCACCAATCACTATACGCGACTATTTTTTTCCGTTCTATCGAATGGAAAAGGTTTTAGGACCGTAGAGCCAATAGGAAAATAATAATTTTCAAAAATTTTCAGATATTGCAAAAATCATAGCGCCAATCGAAAGAGCAGCGCAAAATACCCCTATATATGCATTTTGGCTCAATTTGGAGAACAAAATTTTTCTTCGTTTATTGGGATATAATGCGTTGATAATTGCTCAAAAATACCAAATTTCAATTTTCTCAGCGTACTAGTCACAATTCCCGACTATATCATCCTGCTCTAGTGTAAGGAGTATCCTTTGGGGTCGAAGGACCTACCGAAGATGAGCAATTTTAAAAAATGTTCTACATTTCATCGTTTATTTGGGCCAAATCAACT
Organism: Torymus aiolomorphi; assembly: GCA_036365515.1. Classification (NCBI taxonomy): domain Eukaryota; kingdom Metazoa; phylum Arthropoda; class Insecta; order Hymenoptera; family Torymidae; genus Torymus; species Torymus aiolomorphi. Next base: position 139,616,181 of record CM070877.1, read on the forward strand.
TCAAATCGATTGAAAACCCAAAATATCCATTTTTTAATCCCACCAATCACTATACGCGACTATTTTTTTCCGCTCTATCGAATGGAAAAGGTTTTAGGACCGTAGAGCCAAAAGGAAAATAATCATTTTCAAAAATTTTCAGATATTGCAAAAATCATAGCGCCAATCGAAAGAGCAGCGCAAAATACCGCTATATATGAATTTTGGCTAAATTTTGAGAAAAAGATTTTTCTTCGTTTATTGGGATGTAATGCGTTGAAAATCGCACAAAAATACCAAATTTCAATTTTCTCAGCCTACTAGTCACAATACCCGACTATATCATCCTGCTCTAGTGGAAGGAGTATCCTTTGGGTTCGGAGGACCTACCGGAGATGAGCAATTTTGAAAAATGTTCTACATTTCATCGTTTATTTGGGCCAAATCGACTTCAAATCGCTTGAAAACCCAAAATATCCATTTTTTAATCCCACCAATCACTATACGCGACTATTTTTTTCCGCTCTATCGAATGGAAAAGGTTTTAGGACCGTAGAGCCAATAGGAAAATAATAATTTTCAAAAATTTTCAGATATTGCAAAAATCATTGCGCCAATCGAGAGAGCAGCGCAAAATACCCCTATATATGAATTTTGGCTCAATTTGGAGAAAAAAAATATTTCTTCGTTTATTGGGATATAATGCGTTCAAAATCGCTCAAAAATACGAAATTTCAATTTTCTCAGCCTACTAGTCACAATACCCGACTATATCATCCTGCTCTAGTGGAAGGAGTATCCTTTGGGTTCGAAGGACCTACCGGAGATGAGCAATTTTGAAAAATGTTCTACATTTCATCGTTTATTTGGGCCAAATCGACTTCAAATCGCTTGGAAACCCAAAATATCCATTTTTTAATCCCACCAATCACTATACGCGACTATTTTTTTCCGTTCTATCGAATGGAAAAGGTTTTAGGACCGTAGAGCCAATAGGAAAATAATAATTTTCAAAAATTTTCAGATATTGCAAAAATCATAGCGCCAATCGAAAGAGCAGCGCAAAATACCCCTATATATGCACTTTGGCTCAATTTGGAGAACAAAATTTTTCTTCGTTTATTGGGATATAATGCGTTGATAATCGCTCAAAAATACCAAATTTCAATTTTCTCAGCGTACTAGTCACAATTCCCGACTATATCATCCTGCTCTAGTGTAAGGAGTATCCTTTGGGGTCGAAGGACCTACCGAAGATGAGCAATTTTAAAAAATGTTCTACATTTCATCGTTTATTTGGGCCAAATCAACTTCAAATCGATTGAAAACCCAAAATATCCATTTTTTAATCCCACCAATCACTATACGCGACTATTTTTTTCCGCTCTATCGAATGGAAAAGGTTTTAGGACCGTAGAGCCAAAAGGAAAATAATCATTTTCAAAAATTTTCAGATATTGCAAAAATCATAGCGCCAATCGAAAGAGCAGCGCAAAATACCCCTATATATGAATTTTGGCTAAATTTGGAGAAAAAAATTTTTCTTCGTTTATTGGGATGTAATGCGTTGAAAATCACACAAAAATACCAAATTTCAATTTTCTCAGCCTACTAGTCACAATACCCGACTATATCATCCTGCTCTAGTGGAAGGAGTATCCTTTGGGTTCGAAGGACCTACCGGAGATGAGCAATTTTGAAAAATGTTCTACATTTCATCGTTTATTTGGGCCAAATCGACTTCAAATCGCTTGAAAACCCAAAATATCCATTTTTTAATCCCACCAATCACTATACGCGACTATTTTTTTCCGCTCTATCGAATGGAAAAGGTTTTAGGACCGTAGAGCCAAAAGGAAAATAATCATTTTCAAAAATTTTCAGATATTGCAAAAATCATAGCGCCAATCGAAAGAGCAGCGCAAAATACCCCTATATATGAATTTTGGCTAAATTTGGAGAAAAAAATTTTTCTTCGTTTATTGGGATGTAATGCGTTGAAAATCGCACAAAAATACCAAATTTCAATTTTCTCAGCCTACTAGTCACAATACCCGACTATATCATCCTGCTCTAGTGGAAGGAGTATCCTTTGGGTTCGAAGGACCTACCGGAGATGAGCAATTTTGAAAAATGTTCTACATTTCATCGTTTATTTGGGCCAAATCGACTTCAAATCGCTTGAAAACCCAAAATATCCATTTTTTAATCCCACCAATCACTATATGCGACTATTTTTTTCCGCTCTATCGAATGGAAAAGGTTTTAGGACCGTAGAGCCAATAGGAAAATAATAATTTTCAAAAATTTTCAGATATTGCAAAAATCATAGCGCCAATCGAGAGAGCAGCGCAAAATACCCCTATATATGAATTTTGGCTCAATTTGGAGAAAAAAAATATTTCTTCGTTTATTGGGATATAATGCGTTCAAAATCGCTCAAAAATACGAAATTTCAATTTTTTCAGCCTACTGGTCACAATTCCCGACTATATCATCCTGCTCTAGTGGAAGGAGTATCCTTTGGGGTCGAAGGACCTAGCGGAGATGAGCAATTTTGAAAAATGTTCTACATTTCATCGTTTATTTGGGCCAAATCGACTTCAAATCGCTTGGAAACCCAAAATATCCATTTTTTAATCCCACCAATCACTATACGCGACTATTTTTTTCCGTTCTATCGAATGGAAAAGGTTTTAGGACCGTAGAGCCAATAGGAAAATAATAATTTTCAAAAATTTTCAGATATTGCAAAAATCATAGCGCCAATCGAAAGAGCAGCGCAAAATACCCCTATATATGCATTTTGGCTCAATTTGGAGAACAAAATTTTTCTTCGTTTATTGGGATATAATGCGTTGATAATCGCTCAAAAATACCAAATTTCAATTTTCTCAGCGTACTAGTCACAATTCCCGACTATATCATCCTGCTCTAGTGGAAGGAGTATCCTTTGGGGTCGAAGGACCTAGCGGAGATGAGCAATTTTGAAAAATGTTCTACATTTCATCGTTTATTTGGGCCAAATCGACTTCAAATCGCTTGGAAACCCAAAATATCCATTTTTTAATCCCACCAATCACTATACGCGACTATTTTTTTCCGTTCTATCGAATGGAAAAGGTTTTAGGACCGTAGAGCCAATAGGAAAATAATAATTTTCAAAAATTTTCAGATATTGCAAAAATCATAGCGCCAATCGAAAGAGCAGCGCAAAATACCCCTATATATGCATTTTGGCTCAATTTGGAGAACAAAATTTTTCTTCGTTTATTGGGATATAATGCGTTGATAATCGCTCAAAAATACCAAATTTCAATTTTCTCAGCGTACTAGTTACAATTCCCGACTATATCATCCTGCTCTAGTGGAAGGAGTATCCTTTGGGGTCGAAGGACCTAGCGGAGATGAGCAATTTTGAAAAATGTTCTACATTTCATCGTTTATTTGGGCCAAATCGACTTCAAATCGCTTGAATACCCAAAATATCCATTTTTTAATCCCACCAATCACTATACGCGACTATTTTTTTCCGCTCTATCGAATGGAAAAGGTTTTAGGACCGTAGAGCCAATAGGAAAATAATCATTTTCAAAAATTTTCAGATATTGCAAAAATCATAGCGCCAATCGAAAGAGCAGCGCAAAATATCCCTATATATGAATTTTGGCTCAATTTGGAGAAAAAAATTTTTCTTCTTTTATTGGGATATAAATCGCTTGAAAACCCAAAATATCCATTTTTTAATCCCACCAATCACTACACGCGACTATTTTTTTCCGCTCTATCGAATGGAAAAAGTTTTAGGACCGTAGAGCGAATAGGAAAATAATAATTTTCAAAAATTTTCAGATATTGTAAAAATCATAGCGCCAATCGAAAGAGCAGCGCAAAATACCCCTATATATGAATTTTGGCTCAATTTGGAGAAAAAAATTTTTCTTCGTTTATTGGGATATAATGCGTTGAAAATCGCTCAAAAATACCAAATTTCAATTTTCTCAGCCTACTAGTCACAATACCCGACTATATCATCCTGCTCTAGTGGAAGGAGTATCCTTTGGGGTCGAAGGACCTAGCGGAGATGAGCAATTTTGAATAATGTTCTACATTTCATCGTTTATTTGGGCCAAATCGACTTCAAATCGCTTGAAAACCCAAAATATCCATTTTTTAATCCCACCAATCACTATACGCCTATTTTTTTCCGCTCTATCGAATGGAAAAGGTTTTAGGGCCGTAGAGCCAATAGGAAAATAATAATTTTCAAAAAATTTGAGATATTTCAAAAATCATAGCGCCAATCGAAAGAGCAGCGCAAAATACCCCTATATATGAATTTTGGCTCAATATGGAGAAAAAAATTTTTCTTCGTTTATTGGGATCTAATCCGTTCAAAATAGCCCAAAAATGCAAAATTTCAGTTTTCTCATCCTACTAGGCACAATACCCGATTATATCATCCCGCTCTGGTGGATGGAACGTCTTTTTGGGTCGAAGGACCTAGCGGAGAGGAGCAATTTTGAAAAATGTTCTAGATTTCTTCGTTTATTTGGGCCAAGTCGATTTCAAATCGCTAGAAAACCCAAAATGTCCATTTTCTAATCCCACCAATCACTATACGCGACTATTTTTTTCCGCTCTATCCAATGGAAAAGGTATTAGGGCCGTAGAGCCAATAGGAAAATAATAATTTTCAAAAATTTTCAGATATTGCAAAAATCATAGCGCCAATCGAAAGAGCAGCGCAAAATATCCCTATATATGAATTTTGGCTCAATTTGGAGAAAAAAATTTTTCTTTGTTTATTGGGATATAATGCGTTGAAAATCGCTCAAAAATACCAAATTTCAATTTTCTCAGCCTACTAGTCACAATTCCCGACTATATCATCCTGCTCTAGTGGAAGGAGTATCCTTTGGGGTCGAAGGACCTACCGAAGATGAGCAATTTTAAAAAATGTTCTACATTTCATCGTTTATTTGGGCCAAATCGACTTCAAATCGCTTGAAAACCCAAAATATCCATTTTTTAATCCCACCAATCACTATACGCGACTATTTTTTTCCGCTCTATCGAATGGAAAAGGTTTTAGGACCGTAGAGCCAAAAGGAAAATAATAATTTTCAAAAATTTTCAGATATTGCAAAAATCATAGCGCCAAACGAAAGAGCAGCGCAAAATACCCCTATATATGAATTTTGGCTAAATTTGGAGAACAAAATTTTTCTTCGTTTATTGGGATGTAATGCGTTGAAAATCGCACAAAAATACCAAATTTCAATTTTTTCAGCCTACTGGTCACAATTCCCGACTATATCATCCTGCTCTAGTGGAAGGAGTATCCTTTGGGGTCCAAGGACCTAGCGGTGATGAGCAATTTTGAAAAATGTTCTACATTTCATCGTTTATTTGGGCCAAATCGACTTCAAATCGCTTGGAAACCCAAAATATCCATTTTTTAATCCCACCAATCACTATACGCGACTATTTTTTTCCGTTCTATCGAATGGAAAAGGTTTTGGGACCGTAGAGCCAATAGGAAAATAATAATTTTCAAAAATTTTCAGATATTGCAAAAATCATAGCGCCAATCGAAAGAGCAGCGCAAAATACCCCTATATATGCATTTTGGCTCAATTTGGAGAACAAAATTTTTCTTCGTTTATTGGGATATAATGCGTTGATAAACGCTCAAAAATACCAAATTTCAATTTTCTCAGCGTACTAGTCACAATTCCCGACTATATCATCCTGCTCTAGTGGAAGGAGTATCCTTTGGGGTCGAAGGACCTAGCGGAGATGAGCAATTTTGAAAAATGTTCTACATTTCATCGTTTATTTGGGCCAAATCGACTTCAAATCGCTTGAATACCCAAAATATCCATTTTTTAATCCCACCAATCACTATACGCGACTATTTTTTTCCGCTCTATCGAATGGAAAAGGTTTTAGGACCGTAGAGCCAAAAGGAAAATAATAATTTTCAAAAATTTTCAGATATTGCAAAAATCATAGCGCCAAACGAAAGAGCAGCGCAAAATACCCCTATATATGAATTTTGGCTAAATTTGGAGAACAAAATTTTTCTTCGTTTATTGGGATGTAATGCGTTGAAAATCGCACAAAAATACCAAATTTCAATTTTCTCAGCCTACTAGTCACAATACCCGACTATATCATCCTGCTCTAGTGGAAGGAGTATCCTTTGGGTTCGAAGGACCTACCGGAGATGAGCAATTTTGAAAAATGTTCTACATTTCATCGTTTATTTTGGCCAAATCGACTTCAAATCGCTTGAAAACCCAAAATATCCATTTTTTAATCCCACCAATCACTATACGCGACTATTTTTTTCCGCTCTATCGAATGGAAAAGGTTTTAGGGCCGTAGAGCCAATAGGAAAATAATAATTTTCAAAAATTTTCAGATATTGCAAAAATCATAGCGCCAATCGAAAGAGCAGCGCAAAATATCCCTATATATGAATTTTGGCTCAATTTGGAGAAAAAAATTTTTCTTTGTTTATTGGGATATAATGCGTTGAAAATCGCTCAAAAATACCAAATTTCAATTTTCTCAGCCTACTAGTCACAATTCCCGACTATATCATCCTGCTCTAGTGGAAGGAGTATCCTTTGGGGTCGAAGGACCTACCGAAGATGAGCAATTTTAAAAAATGTTCTACATTTCATCGTTTATTTGGGCCAAATCGACTTCAAATCGCTTGAAAACCCAAAATATCCATTTTTTAATCCCACCAATCACTATACGCGACTATTTTTTTCCGCTCTATCGAATGGAAAAGGTTTTAGGACCGTAGAGCCAAAAGGAAAATAATAATTTTCAAAAATTTTCAGATATTGCAAAAATCATAGCGCCAAACGAAAGAGCAGCGCAAAATACCCCTATATATGAATTTTGGCTAAATTTGGAGAACAAAATTTTTCTTCGTTTATTGGGATGTAATGCGTTGAAAATCGCACAAAAATACCAAATTTCAATTTTTTCAGCCTACTGGTCACAATTCCCGACTATATCATCCTGCTCTAGTGGAAGGAGTATCCTTTGGGGTCCAAGGACCTAGCGGTGATGAGCAATTTTGAAAAATGTTCTACATTTCATCGTTTATTTGGGCCAAATCGACTTCAAATCGCTTGGAAACCCAAAATATCCATTTTTTAATCCCACCAATCACTATACGCGACTATTTTTTTCCGTTCTATCGAATGGAAAAGGTTTTGGGACCGTAGAGCCAATAGGAAAATAATAATTTTCAAAAATTTTCAGATATTGCAAAAATCATAGCGCCAATCGAAAGAGCAGCGCAAAATACCCCTATATATGCATTTTGGCTCAATTTGGAGAACAAAATTTTTCTTCGTTTATTGGGATATAATGCGTTGATAAACGCTCAAAAATACCAAATTTCAATTTTCTCAGCGTACTAGTCACAATTCCCGACTATATCATCCTGCTCTAGTGGAAGGAGTATCCTTTGGGGTCGAAGGACCTAGCGGAGATGAGCAATTTTGAAAAATGTTCTACATTTCATCGTTTATTTGGGCCAAATCGACTTCAAATCGCTTGAATACCCAAAATATCCATTTTTTAATCCCACCAATCACTATACGCGACTATTTTTTTCCGCTCTATCGAATGGAAAAGGTTTTAGGACCGTAGAGCCAAAAGGAAAATAATAATTTTCAAAAATTTTCAGATTTTGCAAAAATCATAGCGCCAAACGAAAGAGCAGCGCAAAATACCCCTATATATGAATTTTGGCTAAATTTGGAGAACAAAATTTTTCTTCGTTTATTGGGATGTAATGCGTTGAAAATCGCACAAAAATACCAAATTTCAATTTTCTCAGCCTACTAGTCACAATACCCGACTATATCATCCTGCTCTAGTGGAAGGAGTATCCTTTGGGTTCGAAGGACCTACCGGAGATGAGCAATTTTGAAAAATGTTCTACATTTCATCGTTTATTTTGGCCAAATCGACTTCAAATCGCTTGAAAACCCAAAATATCCATTTTTTAATCCCACCAATCACTATACGCGACTATTTTTTTCCGCTCTATCGAATGGAAAAGGTTTTAGGACCGTAGAGCCAATAGGAAAATAATAATTTTCAAAAATTTTCAGATATTGCAAAAATCATAGCGCCAATCGAAAGAGCAGCGCAAAATACCCCTATATATGAATTTTGGCTCAATTTGGAGAAAAAAATTTATCTTCGTTTATTGGGATATAATGCGTTCAAAATCGCTCAAAAATACCAAATTTCAGTTTTTTCAGCCTACTGGTCACAATTCCCGACTATATCATCCTGCTCTAGTGGAAGGAGTATCCTTTGGGGTCGAAGGACCTAGCGGAGATGAGCAATTTTGAAAAATGTTCTACATTTCATCATTTATTTGGGCCAAATCGATTTCAAATCGCTTGGAAACCCAAAATATCCATTTTTTAATCCCACCAATCACTATACGCGACTATTTTTTTCCGTTCTATCGAATGGAAAAGGTTTTAGGACCGTAGAGCCAATAGGAAAATAATAATTTTCAAAAATTTTCAGATACTGCAAAAATCATAGCGCCAATCGAAAGAGCAGCGCAAAATACCCCTATATATGAATTTTGGCTCAATTTGGAGAACAAAATTTTTCTTCGTTTATTGGGATATAATGCGTTGATAATCGCTCAAAAATACCAAATTTCAATTTTCTCAGCGTACTAGTCACAATTCCCGACTATATCATCCTGCTCTAGTGGAAGGAGTATCCTTTGGGGTCGAAGGACCTAGCGGAGATGAGCAATTTTGAAAAATGTTCTACATTTCATCGTTTATTTGGGCCAAATCGACTTCAAATCGCTTGAATACCCAAAATATCCATTTTTTAATACCACCAATCACTATACGCGACTATTTTTTTCCGCTCTATCGAATGGAAAAGGTTTTAGGACCGTAGAGCCAATAGGAAAAAAATAATTTTGAAAAATTTTCAGATATTGCAAAAATCATAGCGCCAATCGAAAGAGCAGCGCAAAATATCCCTATATATGAATTTTGGCTCAATTTGGAGAAAAAAATTTTTCTTCGTTTATTGGGATATAAATCGCTTGAAAACCCAAAATATCCATTTTTTAATCCCACCAATCACTACACGCGACTATTTTTTTCCGCTCTATCGAATGGAAAAAGTTTTAGGACCGTATAGCGAATAGGAAAATAATAATTTTCAAAAATTTTCAGATATTGTAAAAATCATAGCGCCAATCGAAAGAGCAGCGCAAAATACCCCTATATATGAATTTTGGCTCAATTTGGAGAAATAATTTTTCTTCGTTTATTGGGATATAATGCGTTGAAAATCGCTCAAAAATACCAAATTTCAATTTTCTCAGCCTACTAGTCACAATACCCGACTATATCATCCTGCTCTAGTGGAAGGAGTATCCTTTGGGGTCGAAGGACCTAGCGGAGATGAGCAATTTTGAATAATGTTCTATATTTCATCGTTTATTTGGGCCAAATCGACTTCAAATCGCTTGAAAACCCAAAATATCCATTTTTTAATCCCACCAATTACTATACGCGACTATTTTTTTCCGCTCTATCGAATGGAAAAGGTTTTAGTACCGTAGAGCCAATAGGAAAATAATAATTTTCAAAAATTTTCAGATATTGCAAAAATCATAGCGCCAAACGAAAGAGCAGCGCAAAATACCCCTATATATGAATTTTGGCTAAATTTGGAGAAAAAAATTTTTCTTCGTTTATTGGGATGTAATGCGTTGAAAATCGCACAAAAATACCAAATTTCAATTTTCTCAGCCTACTAGTCACAATACCCGACTATATCATCCTGCTCTAGTGTAAGGAGTATCCTTTGGGGTCGAAGGACCTACCGAAGATGAGCAATTTTAAAAAATGTTCTACATTTCATCGTTTATTTGGGCCTAATCGACTTCAAATCGCTTGAAAACCCAAAATATCCATTTTTTAATCCCACCAATCACTATACGCGACTATTTTTTTCCGCTCTATCGAATGGAAAAGGTTTTTAGGACCGTAGAGCCAAAAGGAAAATAATAATTTTCAAAAATTTTCAGATATTGCAAAAATCATAGCGCCAATCGAAAGAGCAGCGCAAAATACCCCTATATATGAATTTTGGCTAAATTTGGAGAAAAAAATTTTTCTTCGTTTATTGGGATGTAATGCGTTGAAAATCGCACAAAAATACCAAATTTCAATTTTCTCAGCCTACTAGTCACAATACCCGACTATATCATCCTGCTCTAGTGGAAGGAGTATCCTTTGGGTTCGAAGGACCTACCGGAGATGAGCAATTTTGAAAAATGTTCTACATTTCATCGTTTATTTGGGCCAAATCGACTTCAAATCGCTTGAAAACCCAAAATATCCATTTTTTAATCCCACCAATCACTATACGCGACTATTTTTTTCCGCTCTATCGAATCGAAAAGGTTTTAGGACCGTAGAGCCAATAGGAAAATAATAATTTTCAAAAATTTTCAGATATTGCAAAAATCATAGCGCCAATTGAAAGAGCAGCGCAAAATACCCCTATATATGAATTTTGGCTCAATTTGGAGAAAAAAATTTTTCTTCGTTTATTGGGATATAATGCGTTCAAAATCGCTCAAAAATACCAAATTTCAATTTTTTCAGCCTATTGGTCACAATTCCCGACTATATCATCCTGCTCTAGTGGAAGGAGTATCCTTTGGGGTCGAAGGACCTAGCGGAGATGAGCAATTTTGAAAAATGTTCTACATTTCATTGTTTATTTGGGCCAAATCGACTTCAAATCGCTTGGAAACCCAAAATATCCATTTTTTAATCCCACCAATCACTATACGCGACTATTTTTTTCCGTTCTATCGAATGGAAAAGGTTTTAGGACCGTAGAGCCAATAGGAAAATAATAATTTTCAAAAATTTTCAGATATTGCAAAAATCATAGCGCCAATCGAAAGAGCAGCGCAAAATACCCCTATATATGAATTTTGGCTCAATTTGGAGAACAAAATTTTTCTTCGTTTATTGGGATATAATGCGTTGATAATCGCTCAAAAATACCAAATTTCAATTTTCTCAGCGTACTAGTCACAATTCCCGACTATATCATCCTGCTCTAGTGGATGGAGTATCCTTTGGGGTCGAAGGACCTAGCGGAGATGAGCAATTTTGAAAAATGTTCTACATTTCATCGTTTATTTGGGCCAAATCGACTTCAAATCGCTTGAATACCCAAAATATCCATTTTTTAATCCCACCAATCACTATACGCGACTATTTTTTTCCGCTCTATCGAATGGAAAAGGTTTTAGGACCGTAGAGCCAATAGGAAAATAATAATTTTCAAAAATTTTCAGATACTGCAAAAATCATAGCGCCAATCGAAAGAGCAGCGCAAAATACCCCTATATATGAATTTTGGCTCAATTTGGAGAACAAAATTTTTCTTCGTTTATTGGGATATAATGCGTTGATAATCGCTCAAAAATACCAAATTTCAATTTTCTCAGCGTACTAGTCACAATTCCCAACTATATCATCCTGCTCTAGTGGAAGGAGTATCCTTTGGGGTCGAAGGACCTAGCGGAGATGAGCAATTTTGAAAAATGTTCTACATTTCATCGTTTATTTGGGCCAAATCGACTTCAAATCGCTTGAATACCCAAAATATCCATTTTTTAATACCACCAATCACTATACGCGACTATTTTTTTCCGCTCTATCGAATGGAAAAGGTTTTAGGACCGTAGAGCCAATAGGAAAATAATAATTTTGAAAAATTTTCAGATATTGCAAAAATCATAGCGCCAATCGAAAGAGCAGCGCAAAATATCCCATATATGAATTTTGGCTCATTTTGGAGAAAAAAATTTTTCTTCGTTTATTGGGATATAAATCGCTTGAAAACCCAAAATATCCATTTTTTAATCCCACCAATCACTACACGCGACTATTTTTTTCCGCTCTATCGAATGGAAAAAGTTTTAGGACCGTATAGCGAATAGGAAAATAATAATTTTCAAAAATTTTCAGATATTGTAAAAATCATAGCGCCAATCGAAAGAGCAGCGCAAAATACCCCTATATATGAATTTTGGCTCAATTTGGAGAAAAAAATTTTTCTTCGTTTATTGGGATATAATGCGTTGAAAATCGCTCAAAAATACCAAATTTCAATTTTCTCAGCCTACTAGTCACAATACCCGACTATATCATCCTGCTCTAGTGGAAGGAGTATCCTTTGGGGTCGAAGGACCTAGCGGAGATGAGCAATTTTGAATAATGTTCTATATTTCATCGTTTATTTGGGCCAAATCGACTTCAAATCGCTTGAAAACCCAAAATATCCATTTTTTAATCCCACCAATTACTATACGCGACTATTTTTTTCCGCTCTATCGAATGGAAAAGGTTTTAGTACCGTAGAGCCAATAGGAAAATAATAATTTTCAAAAATTTTCAGATATTGCAAAAATCATAGCGCCAAACGAAAGAGCAGCGCAAAATACCCCTATATATGAATTTTGGCTAAATTTGGAGAAAAAAATTTTTCTTCGTTTATTGGGATGTAATGCGTTGAAAATCGCACAAAAATACCAAATTTCAATTTTCTCAGCCTACTAGTCACAATACCCGACTATATCATCCTGCTCTAGTGTAAGGAGTATCCTTTGGGGTCGAAGGACCTACCGAAGATGAGCAATTTTAAAAAATGTTCTACATTTCATCGTTTATTTGGGCCTAATCGACTTCAAATCGCTTGAAAACCCAAAATATCCATTTTTTAATCCCACCAATCACTATACGCGACTATTTTTTTCCGCTCTATCGAATGGAAAAGGTTTTTAGGACCGTAGAGCCAAAAGGAAAATAATAATTTTCAAAAATTTTCAGATATTGCAAAAATCATAGCGCCAATCGAAAGAGCAGCGCAAAATACCCCTATATATGAATTTTGGCTAAATTTGGAGAAAAAAATTTTTCTTCGTTTATTGGGATGTAATGCGTTGAAAATCGCACAAAAATACCAAATTTCAATTTTCTCAGCCTACTAGTCACAATACCCGACTATATCATCCTGCTCTAGTGGAAGGAGTATCCTTTGGGTTCGAAGGACCTACCGGAGATGAGCAATTTTGAAAAATGTTCTACATTTCATCGTTTATTTGGGCCAAATCGACTTCAAATCGCTTGAAAACCCAAAATATCCATTTTTTAATCCCACCAATCACTATACGCGACTATTTTTTTCCGCTCTATCGAATCGAAAAGGTTTTAGGACCGTAGAGCCAATAGGAAAATAATAATTTTCAAAAATTTTCAGATATTGCAAAAATCATAGCGCCAATCGAAAGAGCAGCGCAAAATACCCCTATATATGAATTTTGGCTCAATTTGGAGAAAAAAATTTTTCTTCGTTTATTGGGATATAATGCGTTCAAAATCGCTCAAAAATACCAAATTTCAATTTTTTCAGCCTACTGGTCACAATTCCCGACTATATCATCCTGCTCTAGTGGAAGGAGTATCCTTTGGGGTCGAAGGACCTAGCGGAGATGAGCAATTTTGAAAAATGTTCTACATTTCATTGTTTATTTGGGCCAAATCGACTTCAAATCGCTTGGAAACCCAAAATATCCATTTTTTTATCCCACCAATCACTATACGCGACTATTTTTTTCCGTTCTATCGAATGGAAAAGGTTTTAGGACCGTAGAGCCAATAGGAAAATAATAATTTTCAAAAATTTTCAGATATTGCAAAAATCATAGCGCCAATCGAAAGAGCAGCGCAAAATACCCCTATATATGAATTTTGGCTCAATTTGGAGAACAAAATTTTTCTTCGTTTATTGGGATATAATGCGTTGATAATCGCTCAAAAATACCAAATTTCAATTTTCTCAGCGTACTAGTCACAATTCCCGACTATATCATCCTGCTCTAGTGGATGGAGTATCCTTTGGGGTCGAAGGACCTAGCGGAGATGAGCAATTTTGAAAAATGTTCTACATTTCATCGTTTATTTGGGCCAAATCGACTTCAAATCGCTTGAATACCCAAAATATCCATTTTTTAATCCCACCAATCACTATACGCGACTATTTTTTTCCGCTCTATCGAATGGAAAAGGTTTTAGGACCGTAGAGCCAATAGGAAAATAATAATTTTGAAAAATTTTCAGATATTGCAAAAATCATAGCGCCAATCGAAAGAGCAGCGCAAAATATCCCTATATATGAATTTTGGCTCAATTTGGAGAAAAAAATTTTTCTTCGTTTATTGGGATATAAATCGCTTGAAAACCCAAAATATCCATTTTTTAATCCCACCAATCACTACACGCGACTATTTTTTTCCGCTCTATCGAATGGAAAAAGTTTTAGGACCGTAGAGCGAATAGGAAAATAATAATTTTCAAAAATTTTCAGATATTGTAAAAATCATAGCGCCAATCGAAAGAGCAGCGCAAAATACCCCTATATATGAATTTTGGCTCAATTTGGAGAAAAAAATTTTTCTTCGTTTATTGGGATATAATGCGTTGAAAATCGCTCAAAAATACCAAATTTCAATTTTCTCAGCCTACTAGTCACAATACCCGACTATATCATCCTGCTCTAGTGGAAGGAGTATCCTTTGGGGTGGAAGGACCTAGCGGAGATGAGCAATTTTGAATAATGTTCTACATTTCATCGTTTACTTGGGCCAAATCGACTTCAAATCGCTTGAAAACCCAAAATATCCATTTTTTAATCCCACCAATCACTATACGCCTATTTTTTTCCGCTCTATCGAATGGAAAAGGTTTTAGGGCCGTAGAGCCAATAGGAAAATAATAATTTTCAAAAATTTTGAGATATTGCAAAAATCATAGCGCCAATCGAAAGAGCAGCGCAAAATACCCCTATATATGAATTTTGGCTCAATTTGGAGAAAAAAATTTTACTTCGTTTATTGGGATCTAATCCGTTCAAAATAGCCCAAAAATGCAAAATTTCAGTTTTCTCATCCTACTAGGCACAATACCCGATTATATCATCCCGCTCTAGTGGATGGAACGTCTTTTTGGGTCGAAGGACCTAGCGGAGAGGAGCAATTTTGAAAAATGTTCTAGATTTCTTCGTTTATTTGGGCCAAGTCGATTTCAAATCGCTAGAAAACCCAAAATGTCCATTTTCTAATCCCACCAATCACTATACGCGACTATTTTTTTCCGCTCTATCCAATGGAAAAGGTTTTAGGGCCGTAGAGCCAATAGGAAAATAATAATTTTCAAAAATTTTCAGATATTGTAAAAATCATAGCGCCAATCGAAAGAGCAGCGCAAAATACCCCTATATATGAATTTTGGCTCAATTTGGAGAAAAAAATTTTTCTTTGTTTATTGGGATATAATGCGTTAAAAATCGCTCAAAAATACCAAATTTCAATTTTCTCAGCCTACTAGTCACAATTCCCGACTATATCATCCTGCTCTAGTGGAAGGAGTATCCTTTGGGGTCGAAGGACCTAGCGGAGATGAGCAATTTTGAAAAATGTTCTACATTTCATCGTTTATATCGGCCAAATCGACTTCAAATCGCTTGAAAACCCAAAATATCCATTTTTTAATCCCACCAATCACTTTACGCGACTATTTTTTTCCGCTCTATCGAATGGAAAAGGTTTTAGGACCGTAGAGCCAATAGGAAAATAATAATTTTCAAAAATTTTCAGATATTGCAAAAATCATAGCGCCAATCGAAAGAGCAGCGCAAAATACACCTATATATGAATTTTGGCTAAATTTGGAGAAAAAAATTTTTCTTCGTTTATTGGGATGTAATGCGTTGAAAATCGCACAAAAATACCAAATTTCAATTTTCTCAGCCTACTAGTCACAATACCCGACTATATCATCCTGCTCTAGTGGAAGGAGTATCCTTTGGGGTCGAAGGACCTACCGGAGATGAGTAATTTTGAAAAATGTTCTACATTTCATCGTTTATTTGGGCCAAATCGACTTCAAATCGCTTGAAAACCCAAAATATCCATTTTTTAATCCCACCAATCACTATACGCGACTATTTTTTTCCGCTCTATCGAATGGAAAAGGTTTTAGGGCCGTAGAGCCAATAGGAAAATAATAATTTTCAAAAATTTTGAGATATTGCAAAAATCATAGCGCCAACCGAAAGAGCAGCGCAAAATACCCCTATATATGAATTTTGGCTAAATTTGGAGAAAAAAATTTTTCTTCGTTTATTGGGATGTAATGCGTTGAAAATCGCACAAAAATACCAAATTTCAATTTTCTGAGCCTACTAGTCACAATACCCGACTATATCATCCTGCTCTAGTGGAAGGAGTATCTTTTGGGGTCGAAGGACCTAGCGGAGATGAGCAATTTTGAAAAATGTTCTACATTTCATCGTTTATTTGGGCCAAATCGACTTCAAATCGCTTGAAAACCCAAAATATCCATTTTTTAATCCCACCAATCACTATACGCGACTATTTTTTTCCGCTCTATCGAATGGAAAAGGTTTTAGGGCCGTAGAGCCAATAGGAAAATAATAATTTTCAAAAATTTTGAGATATTGCAAAAATCATAGCGCCAATCGAAAGAGCAGCGCAAAATACCCCTATATATGAATTTTGGCTCAATTTGGAGAAAAAAATTTTTCTTCGTTTATTGGGATCTAATCCGTTCAAAATAGCCCAAAAATGCAAAATTTCAGTTTTCTCATCCTACTAGGCACAATACCCGATTATATCATCCCGCTCTAGTGGATGGAACGTCTTTTTGGGTCGAAGGACCTAGCGGAGAGGAGCAATTTTGAAAAATGTACTAGATTTCTTCGTTTATTTGGGCCAAGTCGATTTCAAATCGCTAGAAAACCCAAAATGTCCATTTTCTAATCCCACCAATCACTATACGCGACTATTTTGTTTCGCTCTATTGAATGGAGCAGGTTTTAGGGCCGTTGAGCCAATAGGAAAGTAATAATTTTCAGAAAATTTGAGATATTGGAAAAAGCATAGCACCAATCGAAAGAGCAGCGAAAAATACCCCTATACATGAATTTTGGCGAATTTTGGAGGAAAAAAATTTTTCTTCGTTTATTGGGATCTAATCCGTTTAAAATCGGTCAAAAGTGCAAAATTTCAATTTTCTCAGCCTACTAGACACAATACCCGACTATATCATCCCGCTCTAGTGGATGGAACATTGTTGCCTCATGGCGTGGCTGGCAGTCAAGGACAAGGTCGAAGGTCAAAACAACATGCGATCTCGCAGCAGGTCGATACCTGGAAAGGATTAGCGAATAGGTAAACTCTTGCCAGAGGTCCGAGGCACAAACACTTCCGAGAGGTGTTTACTCCTGAGTCACACCCAAGACAGTTTACAATCAGCGGGGAAGGTCGTCTCAAGGGCAAACCAACGGTCGTGCAGAGACAATCAATTCCCGGATTGATTGCGCAACGGAGCGCAACGGCCAAGCAACCCAGCACCAATCACTGACCAGCGACGCCCCACGTCGCTGAAGGAGGCGGTCCATCACCTTCTGATCATCACTCTCGACCCTGCTTTCAGGTCTAAGGCTCCTCCGCCGCCACTATCTCTACCTAGGGGTGGGGAAGGCCTCTGAGGCAACCTGGTGCCCTACATCGTACTGGCATCGTACTGACTCCCACTACCAACCTAAAGCTCCACCTACGATCCAGAATATAAATTGGGCCTCACCGCCGGCATTGATTCAGTCGCTACCAAGTACATGAGATGCTTCGTAGCTCCGTTGCACTAGTGCACGCGCCCTGATTACGTCACTGTGTCAGTTGCAATTACGCCGTTTGTATTGTATAGAGTCACGGTTAAAAGTCAATTTGTTTGTTAAAGTCAAGAAGTTAATTAATTCAATAAACATCAAGTTAAAGTTAATTCTCTTGAGTTCGAGTTTTATTTCAAATTTCCCGCGACTCCTTGCGCATCAGCGCTTAATTGAACAACGAATTCCACGTTCCAATTGGTGAATTCGGCGACCATTGCAGAAGCGCCTTTCTGCTGGCAGACCCCGACTCGGATCGTAACAATACATATATATTTATATAACGGAATCAAATTGCTGTAGTAAGATCTCAAAACAAAACAACATAAGGTTGGTTATTTTGGAACTTGCACTCCGAATCAATGTACTTTACCTACATCTAACGTAGGAAGAACAAGCGTCATTTATAATTACTTTGCATATTTTATTTTGTTATTTCGCGCCAACGCGTAGGTACATCGCGTATACATCTATTGACGTGACATCTAGTATTTTAGGGAGGAAGTACAATAGACGCCGTGCTCTGCTCCGAGCCCTGCTCCGTGCTCTGCGCCGTGGTATAAGCATTCAGCTGATTGGTTGATTCCATTCATCCCGACTTTAGATATATATATGCTCTATGATCCTAATAGAATCAACCAATCAGCTGAATGCTTATACCACGGCGCAGACGACGCAGAGCACGGAGCAGGGCACGGAGCAGAGCACGGCGCCTATTGTATTTTCTCCCTTAGGGAGAATGTACATAATCGCCGCGCTGCACTGCGCGGTTCTCTGCTTGCGCTGGTCCATAGTTCCGTTTCTATATTCCATTGCTAATGGTACAATTCTATAAATCTATGTTATACATCTATCATTTTCATGGTCATGATCATGATTGAAGCCAAAATAAAAAAAATTAGAAAAATGTATAATTTCATTAAAGTTATTGAAATTGTTAAAAAAATTAAGAAAAAAGAAACAACAATCTTGCAGAAGGTGGTGGGTTCGACCACATTTAGCAATACCTCAAAGAAATATTCATAGTGCTTATAGCACTTTATTTAAATATTTTGCATTAAAGGATCATGAAGAGTTTTATAGATTTATTAACATGAGTTTTAATCAATTTCATCATTTATTTGAACTGGTTAAAGGACATCTCATTATCGCCCAATTCCATCTTATTCATCAATAGCTTCATTTTCCAATGTTCTAATCAATTTTATAATTCATAGTATATCATATCAATTGGGTCTTGTGTTTTCTTTCTCGGTTTAAAATACTTTTGTTCTTAAACTGTCCGTGATATAAACTATCCCTTCATTTATTTAACTTTTCATTTTGGAGCATATACACATCGTCCGTGATTTATAAATATCATAGACATGCAACTGCTCATTTTTTTGTAAGAATATACGAATGGAACGGAACGGCAGAGCTAAGCTTCAGCGCAGCGGCAGCACGGCGCAGCACGGCGCGGCGCAGCGCAGCGCGGCGCTTATGTACATTCTCCCTTAGGGAGTATCTACACTAGGGGCGCGTCATAGCGCGCGTCGAGATGCGCGTCGAGTTGCGCGTCCAAACTGTGCGTTCCAATCCGTTTCACATCGTTTCACTTTTCTAATTACATCGACCTTGACCCTATATCCACGATGTGAAACGGATTGGAATACGCTTGGAACGCACAGTTTGGACGCGCATCTCGACGTGCGCCATGACGCGCGCCTAGTGTAGATACTTCCTTAGATGATACGGACCCAGGGTCGATGTAATTAGAAAAGTGAAACGATGTGAAACAGATTGGAACGCATAGTTTGGACGCGCAACTCGACGTGCATCTCGACGCGCGCCATGACGCGCCCCTAGTGTAGATACTCCCTTAGGGAGTCGCCACAAATGAACCATGGAGTGGCGTGTCGTGGCCTTCGGCCTTCGGCGAATTTCGGCGTGGATTGAGATAAAAACAGCGCCAAAACTGTACGACACGCCACTCCACGGTTCATTTGTGGCGACTCCCTTAGGGAAGGGCCACATATGTGAATACTCTTGCGTACGAATCCGCATAGCGCTGTGGAGTCACTAGGAAAACTTTGTAATGCCAACTTTGCAGGAAAATCACTATGGTTTCGTGAGGAACTTCTATTGTTGAGAGGGTTCACGAAGTCATACTGACTTTCCTGTACAGTTGGCACTAGCGAGTTTCGCTTTGGCCGTCTAGTGATTCCGCTCATGCGCCGTACGCATTCATGCGCAAGCGTATTCACATATGTGGCCAAAGCCTTATGCTGTTTATACAATGTACCGAATTTTTTTGGCGTATCCGCCAAAATCACTAGAGCATGTTGGTAACATTCACGGTGACACCCTTCCTAAAAAGTAACCGCAAAGTATCTAGCATACCAGAACACACCTATACTGATGATCAAAACAAACGAGTTTCTGCTTTCTGCAAGCAAAGTACTTAAACTTAAATTTTCTCTAAAAAAGTGACTGCAAAATGGAGCATTATAATGTAATTATTGAACTATTGGAGTTAAACATTAATTATATTCGATTACGACAACAATTAAAAAATCGAAGAAAGAAATTTAGAAGGTTGCAGCAGTTCCATTCACTTTGACATTGTTTTTGTAGTCATAGTTTTGCAATAACATGCTATCTTCTTGAGCCTTCTTTGAAATAATAAATGATTTTAAAAAGAACAATCTTTGATATAAGCTGTTTTCTAAATATGTCAAAGTTTCTTTCTTTTCTACTTTCTTAGTCGCTGTAATAAAACTATCACAAAGGTATTGCTATTTGTCACGGATTTGTTGAACTATAACAATAAAAAATATATAATATCCATTTAATAAAAAAAATAGAAGTAAATATATATTTTTATTATAAATACCTGAATAATTCACATTTCCTTCATATTTCAAAGCTCTCTGGATGTCATTATATACTTTGTTTTTTTCAATTTCACTACATTCTTGATTATTATACATAAAAGTATTCGCTGAGTAAAATCTGACTATGATTTTTTCTGACGGACTCATTGTAAAAAAATTAATTCAGCTATACAGAAAATCTAGATAAGTAGTTTGTTTTGATCTTTAGTATATAGAGGTTAGGAGGGTATATAGGTGTTGGTAGATAGTAAGAGGTATAGGTGTGTTCTCGTATGCTAGATACTTTGCGGTTACCTTTTTGGAAGGTTGTCTCCGTGAATGTTACCAATACGCTCTAGTGATTTTGGCGGATACGCCAAAAAAATTCGGTATATTGTATAAACAGCATTAACTCGAAACACTTACTGCTGGTGCCGTCGTGCCGAACTGCCGACCGGGACAGCTGCGCTGCGTGAGCTGAAGCTACTTCAACTGTTGTCCTGTCACTGCTGTCTGCTGGTAATATTAGTGAATTAGTGGTATAGATAATTGTTTCGGATGTTTTGAATTCTGTACATTAACATAGTCGTTAAAGTACAATTAATTCATTTTATAGTCATTTTTATAACTGAAAGTAAAAATTGATGTATTTCTAGAAATTTTATTTAAAAATGTATTAAAGTTTGAAAAACACTCTCTAAAAGTTATAAGGTTAGTTTTTGAAATAATTGTTTTATTATGGCTCTTGCTAAACGACCGTCAGATTTCATGAGAGCGCATATACCTATATATTAGTAAAACCTAACCTTTAATTTTCTGTAGTTGAAGAATTGACGCTTGAATAAAGAAAAAAATAGACAAAGATTGAGGTTTGACTAAAGAAATAATAGTCCCTTCCAGCTCAGACTCTTAAAACAACGGTTTTTACGTGTTTTTAAATGTGTTGTAGGTTATTTGGCCGTCAGATCTGACGGTCGTTTAGCAAAGGCGTTTTATTATTTGCTATTGGAGGTGTGTACTCGCATTTTATTTTAAAATTATTAATTTCCTACAATGATACTTATATTACGATTTTCAGCACGTGCTATATTTTACATTACCTCTAGAAATGGAAATATCAGACAGCTCCTCTGAAGATGAATGCAATATTTATGTTAATGCAGCCTCAAAACTTAATGGTATTAAATTGATTTTTTATAAATTCATATGTAGTTAAAAAAAATCATTTATTAAAAACATATTTATTGATCTAATAATTAATTATCTAGCACTTAATCGTCGAGCAAAATTTAGAATTAAGGATCACGAAGATAGTGATGATGATGATGATATTGTTTGTACAACAAAAAGGTTTACATAAAATAACAATTTATTATATCTCTTTCCTTATTATACATAATTCAGAAGAAAGAAATCAATAGTGCTTTTCTTTACTCAGAGACTCACCTATAATCAATGGTAATAAAGTTAACCATGAAAATACAAATATTGATTGTGCCGTTGAAGATTCAGAAGAAGATCCAGAGCAAAGTGAAAGTAGCAATGGAGATACAAGTGAAGATGATGTTGTTGTATCTTTAGAAATAAGTGATTCCCCCAGTAGTAGGAAAACTAGATCAACAAGAACAACTCGGAATTCAAACAAGACAGATACTGTATTTTTTATGCCCTCATTTCTGTAGATATATCATTATTTTATCAAAATAAACTTAAAATTTATTAATTTGTTGATAGATTACTCCAACAGTGGTAGAGCCTCCAATTGTAATTAATGATACTATAGACCAAGATTTAAATCTTAGTTATGATGATTCTTTACAACTTTCACAAGATGAAAATGATAGTTATGTAATAATAGGATCTCCTCCGCCTGCAAAAAAAAATGAAAATAGTGATAATCATGAAGTTAGTGTTAAAGTTATGTGGAAATCAAATAAAGTTGAACGCTTTGATGTTCGAAGGGTATGCATATATTGATTTTACACGTTTATCAAAGGCAACAAAATTTTTTCTTTTTAAAAGAACTAAAATAAATTGATGTTTTATTTTTTAGTATGAAACTTTCCAAAAAATATTCAAATATTTTGCCAATTTAGAGAGTGTTCACGAAGATCAAATACTTATTATGAAAAAAGATAAGCGTATAACTCCTTTTGATACTCCTATGTCCATTAATTTATCAATCATAGATATTCTAGGTAAATATTTTGGTATAATATTTAAATTTTAGTTAATGAATAATTTATTTTTGTTTAATCCATTTTTTTTTTTTATAGATGGTGGTGTTGTTAGTGCTGCAATAGCTAAAAAAAATAAAAAAGGTGCACAAGCAGAAGAACTAGAAAATGCTTGCAAGATCAAAATTCAAACATCAGATAAACAAACTTTGACAGTAACGTTAAAACATGATCAAACTTTTGCAGCTTTAGTTCACAATTGTTCTGAACAATTAGGCATTCCAGAAGCAAAAATGAAGTTTTATTTTGATGGAGAATTAATTGATATTGATGAAACTCCTAAATCATTAGATATTGATGATGAAGCTTGTTTCGATTTGAAAATATCTAAATAATTTTACGTACCTGTAAATTGTACAAAATCATTCATAAATTAAAATAGTTTCTTAATGTTTGTGATCAAAATCGAGTTTTTCATAAAATGTGACCAAAAAAAATAATTTTAGTCAGAATGACTAAATTCTAGGCTGTATTTATTGCTTATTAAATTATCAAGTACATTGTTAACAAATGATTCATAATACTCTGTACATATACATTTTACAATAATTTTAATAAATACTTTTAATAAAAATCCATAAGGCTTTTTTAATTTTTTGTTGTATTTGTATTTAAAAAAACACTTTAAACAATTAGAATTATATTATCTTTATTTTATTAATACGTACATGTTATTTTATTTAATTTTTGCTTTGAATGATTCTTGATTTATAAATTGCATAGTACATATACAGTCAAATTGGTATCCTCTTTTGTATTCTTACACATATCGTACCTCCATGAGCAATTATAAAGTAACATTACATGAGCATTATATTTGGTAACAAGAAAGTATTTAATTCGTAATTTTCTGTTATACTGTGAAAAGTTTCCCTGTGTTTCATCAATGCTATAAACAATTTATCTTCATCTACTTCTGGCATAACACTGAGCCTTGCTTAACAAAATAATTACAGAGCCGATTTTCAGCAATGACGGCGTATTCACACAAGTCAAGTTATCTTGACTGATTACTGCAATGAGAATTTTATCAATTTTACAGTTACTTTCTAACTATGTAGAAGTAGTATTTTTTGGTTTGCCATTTAAGAATGTTTTCTTTTCATTGCATTATCATAGAAACATTAATTTACTGTCACTATAAATCTGTTTAGTACATTTTCTCAGAGTATATCTACCCTGATTCATCTTATTTTTTATCACATGTACTATATAAACTATTTGTATTTATTCGGAAAATGTGCAAATGTGGAAGAGTTTAATGTACATAGAAGAAGAACTGTACAAATATTGTTTGTTTCAATATAAGAAAAAAGATTATGATAAAAAAGGAAGTGTGCATTTTTACAGTAAAAAGATGTTTTTCTTTATCTCGATTGTTCAAAGTCTTTCTCAAGAAATGATTATCTAAAAGTGTAAAAAAAGGTTGATTACTGAAAATCTTCCTCAAAAAATTTGATTAGAGATCTTCATTGTGTGTGCATTGATATTTCAAACATTTCAGTCACTTGTGGTCTTTCTTATATCAAGCAATATTACAAGCTTTGATTAAAATGAAAAAGTAAATATATATATATTTATTTGTACATTTAAAAAAATGCATTGAACGAAATAAAACCGTATAATGCCTTATACATTCAAAATCTTACCGCTACATAAGTCATTTCGTATAATAGAATATGGCATCGCAGTTGAATGTTTAGTTGAAATATATTTATATATGATTCAATTGAATATCCAATAGAAATATTAATTATATATTAATAATATACAATATAAGTAAAATTTGCCACAAAAGAAAAAATATCGCTTATACAAATTGTCTTGTCTCTTGAATATAATATATACTATATAGTTGTCAATTTCGAGGTAATAATGGCACTACGAATCGTAAAAACTGCAACTAAGTCTATGTATATATTTATATATACCAGAGTATAATTATGGAACAACGACCGTCCAATTTGAAATGCAGGGATTCAAAGACCTCGTATACATTCCATGTCGTTACACATTTTTGTCCTCTCTCTCTCTCTCTCTCTCTCTCTCTCTCTCTCTCTCTCTCTCTCTCTCTCTCTCTCTCTCTCTCTCTCTCTCTCTCTCTCTCTCTCTCTCTCTCTCTCTCTCTCTCTCTCTCTCTCTCTCTCTCTCTCTCTCTCTCTCTCTCTCTCTCTCTCTCTCTCTCTCTCTCTCTCTCTCTCTCTCTCTCTCTCTCTCTCTCTCTCTCTCTCTCTCTCTCTTAAACTCTTTACTTTCCTCGCGTCAGTCTTTGTAAAAATTATAAATATGTACGGACAATATTTTATTCGGCTCAATTTCGATATATCGGCAGTAGCACAGTTCAAATACCGCGAGCGTGTTATTCCAATGAAAATCGTATAATATTATAATCTCTGAGTAAATTTCATCCGCGAGCAAATTTTTTTTTAATATCTATCATACATCGACGCTGCATATGCGCGCCGACACATATACTTATTATAACAATGAGCATAACATTTAAGGCGCTCGTTCTAGAGAATCTGGCAATATATATTCGACAGTGCTTTACCGAATATTCAACAAAATCTTTTACAAATCCTTTCGCTTTTTATTATCCATACTTTTTCTCTCTCAAAAATGCATCGTAACGTTTTCGTCTAACGTTTTGGCAATTATCGTTTTAGCTTTCAAATCTCTTTTCGGACGGATCTTAGGATTTTCATTAAATGCCGCAATAATTTAAATATATAAATATGTATATATAAGCTTTGAGCTTTTTATTTTCAATCAAAAGTAAAGCGCTGAATGAAAAAGCTATAATAACAGCATTCAGAAGTGATCCGCATAGATCTTCCTTACAAAGCTGCCAAAGAAACCACATGGTCACTTGATCAATCGAAACATATCATAAAGATCAACATGATAATTTTTTAACATTTTATATAATTTTGACATAATAAAATGAAACGAACATTAAATAGTTTTCTACATTATTATATAAACTCCACAAATACATTGTTATACGAAGCCGATGATCCATATTTGAAATTATACAGACGACGTTCACTTATATTCAAAACATGTGATTTGTTTAGCAGATTTAGCTTTAATCTTCCAAGAAATGTACATAAATTTATTTATAATAGCTTCAGAGCTGTCACCTAATCGTATTTAGATTGACTTCGCCGGAATTTCAGAAGAACGTTTTACAATAAAAATTAATAGTTACTAAACTTATATTTAAAAACTTTTTGTTTTACAAGGAAATTCATTTTTAAAATAAACTTTTCGCACTCAGAGATTCAAAGCTTTTCGACCGAATAGGTGACAGCTCCATCCATATTTTTGTATCGTGTATAAGTTACGGGCAACGTCACGGGACAAGTCGTTTCCATGAAAAATAATATATTTTTGCACGTTATACAAAAAAGAATGAAAGTTATATAAAGGTTACAACGACGTGTAAAGAACCAACTACACGCTAATTTACAGCCCTCGGTATTATACGATGACCGTAGGTATAAATAAAACTTTGTACAGTTATCCTCTTGTAGTCGCACGCGTGGGTGCTTATTTATTCGTAACCCTGACGATTTATTTGTCAACAACGCTTCACATCGCCGTAGCCGCGTTGTCTACAATTATTACACGCTCGCTTTCGCTCACACATCACACACGCACACAAACGATCGCACTTTCGTTACCATTACTTACTGAATAATCGCATTAAATTTATATTATATTACAGGCGCCGAAGATCGCGCGCGGGACGCGATTTGCGGCGACGAACGATGTTCGTGGATGAAGCTTCCTTTTAGAGGACAGTGTTCATCGTCTCGGCAACGACAACCCCGTCGGCGTCCTCGCAGAGTCATGTCGTCGACGTGGTCGTCATCGTTGTGCTCGTTAAATTCGAGGGCTCCGCGCGCCATGAGTTTGCCGCCTCGGTGATCGTTGTAATCTGTAGAAATAATTGCTGGTTTGATTAAGAACGTAAATGGGATTAAATTCATGATTTTTCTCTCATTTATCAAGGCTTCAGTTGGAATTTAAAACAACAACATTCAATGTAACATGATATTTCTATATCAAACTTTAACTTTACATGTTCCGAAATCATTATCATTATCATTATGTGAATATTATGATCCGAAAATTAATTTTAAAACGTTTTTAAATAACCTTTCAACTTCGTGTAGCATACGAATATATTGGCGCGTGCCTTCATTTCCTCGATTAAATTCATTTCTCAGTTTTATCAAAATGCAGCATCGAAAAATATGTTGTTTCCACGCGCGTGCGCATACACGCCAAAATTCCAGAATTTACTTTCCTGATTGTAATTGGGTAGGTCTGATTTTTCATTTCCGCGTGAAACAGGTTTCGAAAAATTCGACATTTTCTGTCTAATGTTCGCTTGTGTGAAGTGCCACTTTTTCACACGCTAAACAGGCACAAAAAGTCGAACTTTGCGTTACTCGTTTCAAAAAACAGTACGTACAACGCATGCATGAAAGTGTATTTCGACACGTAAAATAATCTTCTTTGCACACTAATTGCATTATGTACTATTTTATTGTCGAAGTCGATTTTTTCTGGTTTTATGATGATTTTAAAATTTTTGGTATATACTATAGTACTTATTACACATTTGATGCAAAGTAAAACTTTTAACAATTCGAAAAATACGTGTGACTATATATAGTGATTAGAAATACGGGGTTATCAGGTACTTTTATGAATACTGTAACATCGTCGTTGCAGAAAAAAGTGCGCAACCGAATTCCTGATAGTAATAATACATAAGAAGAAATAGAAAAAAGCAGACTGGTATACAAACAGCACGAAAATAATCTCTTCGTCTACTATATATCTAAAAAAATAAGGCGATAAAGCTCAAAGGAAAATAAATAAAACGAAAATCCTTACAGATAACCGGTCGGGTCAACGGGCTCGGATCGTCACCTTATTGTCGCAGCCGATGAGGGGCGTCTCGGCCGTCGTCTCGTCTGCCGCGCGGCCTGCGCTGCCCGTCATGTAGGGATGGGGCGGCGGTATGTAGATCGGCTTGCCGGCCGCTACCTGCGCGTAGATCGTCGGTTCGTTCGCCACCGAAGACGATGGCATCCTACGCGGCAGCGTCGACATGGGCAGCAGCTGAGGCCGCTGAACGGACGACACGGGCACTGGCTGGTAACAGTTGGGTGGCACCCGCCGATTGATCCTCAGTGTCAAGTCGGCGTACTGCATCTTCGACGCCTGTCGAGAAATCGTTTCGTACAGTTCTATCGCTTGCTTCTAGAACGAAACGGAAATGACACGAATACCAGTTACTGTTTAGCGTGATGACTGTTATATATTTCAATAAATAATCTTAACAGCGTGAGAGTTTTATTACGAGGGTCATTTGATAAGTACCTAGCCTACAAATGAAAACACCAAAATTTTACAAAAAATAAAATTTATTTTTCAATGTAGTCTCCTTTTAGTTGAATACACTTGGTCCAGCGGTGTTCCAATTTTTTTAACCCCGTTGAAAAAAATGTTTTCTCTTGGTTTGCAAAATAGGCCTCCGTGGCGGCGATTATTTCGTTATTGGAGTGGAATCTCTTCCCGGCGAGCGAATTTTTTAGGTTCGGAAACAAAAAAAAGTCGCACGGAGCCAAATCTGGAGAATACGGTGGATGGGGCAGCAGTTCGTAGCGTAATTCGACCAATTTAGCCGTGGCGAGTGCAGAAGTGTGAGCCGGTGCATTATCGTGGTGGAAAAGCACTTTCTTTTTAGACAAATGGGGCCGTTTTTCTTCTAACACGGCGTCAAATCGGCTCAATAGTTCGGCGTAGTACTGTCCTGTGACCGTTTTGCCCTTCTCCAGATAATCAATAAAAATCACACCTTGAGAATCCCAGGAAACAGTGGCCATCACCTTTCCGGCCGACGGGACCGTCTTCGCCTTCTTCGGAGCAGGTTCACCGGGTAAGGTCCACTGTTTTGACTGCTCCTTGGTCTCTGGAGTGTAGTAGTGAATCCATGTTTCGTCGACGGTCACGTAACGACGCAAAAACTCTTTTGGATTGCGATTAAACAGCTCCAAACACTGCTCTGAACTGGTCACACGGATGCGCTTGTTGTCTGCAGTCAGCAAACGCGGCACCCACCTTGCTGACAGCTTCCTCATGCCTAAAATCTCATGTAGGATATGCCACACGCGTTCTTCTGAGATGCCTACTATCGCAGCTATCTCGTGCACCTTTAATCGGCGGTCTGACAAAACGATATCGTGTATTTTTGTCACGTTCTCCTCCATAGTGGCTGTTTTCGGAGCACCTGGGCGTGGATCATCAAAAACCGACGTACGACCACGTTGAAACTCGTTATACCAAAATTTAACGGTCGCCATCGAAGGAGAAGCATCCCCATACACTGCATCCAAGCGTTCTTTAATTTCACTGCGCGATTTCCCTTCCAAAAACAAGAATCGCCTCACCGACCGATATTGTTCTTTCTCCATTTTTTCAAAAATCAACGGACACATTTGCTTTCACACGCTCTCAAAAATAAACTACAACTCCGATCCGGCTGAAATTTCGTCTGTAACCGTTTACAGGAAGATACTGCACTGTAGTGTATTTCTGGTGCGATAGTGGCACCATCTGGCGGTGAGGCTAGGTACTTGTCAAATGACCCTCGTAAAATATAAATTCTCCTCCTTTATACTTTTGAATTGTTATTCGTCGTGATATAAAAAAAAATGCGAAACGAAGAATATTCAAAACATGGTAAGGACTCTCGAATTTTCACTCGAAAAAATACCTAAATAAATGCATTCTCCTCGCTTCGTTTTGCAAAAAAAAGCATGCTTTTAACTAACTGGCTTGATGATGCTCAACGTCGAATATATATCTCATCATTTAAATAATACCACCATCGCTCGCTGATAAAACGCGCACACGCGTATCAGCAGAAAAATAAACTTGACCCACATCCGCTCGAGCGCGTACGTGTATTGTGTTATAAAGCTTTATCGCGCGAGTTATACTTAGTTATTCTCTTCATCCAGAGTACGCGTGCGAAAGAGTCAGATATATAGGTGTTGCTATGCAATGCTATATACATATATATACATCTCATATTTAATAGGCTCAAAGTGAATTTTCCTCATCGTAAAAGTGTAACCGTATAAATGGCCAATCGATTCATAACGCCGTTTTTTCTGCTCCAAACGAACATGCGTGAAAAAACTCGAAACTGCGTTATGTATACATACACGTAAATCGGATAATCGCTTGGATATACGCGCGCGCTGTAAATATTTAACAAGTCGCGCGAAATAGACACGTGCGAATAATAATTGCCATCAGCGAAAGCTGCGAGTTGCATTTAGTTAAAGCTATACCTGCAGGGCTAAGATAAACAGCGCGCCGGTATAGCTTATACGCCGAGAAAAGATGCAGCACGAGCGCGCCTCGTAAAGGTTTTCTTTTTTCCTCTTTCGTATACTGCATGAACGAGCGAGAGCGCCACATACGCGTCCACACAGCTAATGCACGACGAATATTTTCTTTTATATATATATATAAAAAGATATAGTTACAACGCCGCTGCGAGCCGTTTATATTATGTACTCACGTTGTTTATCGAGCCGAGCGCGCCGGGCTCGAGTCGAGAAGAGGCCAGGTGATGCTGCTGCTGTTGCTGGTGATGCTGCTGCGCCGACGTTGCCGCCGGATGCTGCTGCTGGAGCACATAACGCGGCGACGTGCTCTTGCACAGCTCCGCGTATGAGTTGTCTGCAATGGCAAACCGATTATTATTGATTTTTTTGTAGATGGTTTAACCAGCGGAATATGAGAATGGGCTTTTCGCCTGTCTTTGTTCGCAGACGTGTTAATGTATGCACAGAGCGAAGATTATATACAAAATTCAATGAACAGTTGGTGTTTTTTTCGTAAACAGAGTTGCGCACGAGAAATTTATTATATTGACTGCGGAGAATTTCAAGAAAATTAATATCAATATATAGATCAGTACATGTATGTTAATAACACAGTCATTGTATTTAATAGAACTTAAAAGTTTTAATGAAAAAGAAAGTTCTTTATAAAATGAATTTCCAAATAAACGGTGGAACGGGTCGACAAAAGAATCATCGCGGAAAATCGATCATCTATAGAAAATAGCCGGGAAAATAGGTCTCGAAACAATAGTACCGTATCTCCGAGTTGATAACAATTTCCTTAAACTCCCGCAATAAGAGTTAACCCGCGGCAAAGTGAGACGAGCGAGAAGCGAAAGAGAAAGAGAGAATGGCTGAAAATTCAATCGCACGTACGCTGACCTGTCGTGTGGGGTATGATGTCCGGGTCCTTCTCGAAGCTCTCGACGCTGTCGCTGCTTAGAGGCAGGGAGGCCGTCTTGTCGTTGGGCGCCGTTAGAGTGGCCATGCCGCCGTCGTCGTGCTGGGAGTCCCTGTCGTCCTGGGGCCGGCGCCTGTAGCGCAGCTTCAGCGCCAGCACGATGAGGAAGATGACGATGACGAGGCCAGCGAGCGCGCCCACGACGACGCCGAGCCAGGGACCTGACAGCGACATCAGCAACGGCGACAGAGCTGCGGAGCAGAGGAAGAAAAAGCGCCGCGATTACAGTTTGCCTTTCCGCCCGACGAGGACCATCAAGCGTAACGACTATTGCCGCTGAGTTTTAGAATTGGAAAGGGAGAGGTGGAGGAGAGACTGAACGGAATGAAGATGAGAGGGTATATCGAGGACGACGCTGCAATAACGACTTATACAGACGCGGAGGAAGACGAGAGGTTTTCTCTTCGGGTCGTCGAGTTTCAGTCCTGGATCGAATGCTTATATTTATTGAATCAATTCCCTTTTGAATTTTAGGAGGTTATTTAGTTTATTAATATTTATTGCTTATTTAGGAGGTAACATTATTCATTTCGTTTATATGTTCAATTAAATCGACGGAAATAATCATTTGATACGGTTAAAACTAAAATTGCTTTTCCCAAACGAATATCAAGTTTCTTGAAATCGTACGACAGCATTGTTCAATTTTCCAAAAGGAAGTGACAGTGAACCGATACTGGAATCAAATAACAATATCGTTCTAAAAAATGTAATTGTTATTTTTCAATGAGTTCAATATAAATCATAACATGATACCATAAGTTTCTTGCAACGAAACAGAACACTTTGAATAGTGTAACAAAAAATCGATATGACCACATTTTATTTAGCATGTACAAAGTTTAAGCGCGATAGACAATTATAAGTCCTGAGAAAAAGGCGTATATAAAATATGAAGTTTGTGAGTATGTAGTCTTAGAAAGGGGCTGTTAACGGGGTATTGCTGCGGGATGCGAGGGGACCCGCACTCAATCCGCTCAAGTTTTGGAGAGTCTGATTAAGATTTGCACTCCACTGTAACAGAGTTTCCACTTTTTAATTAGAAATATCTGGTATCTAGTCTTCATAGTTTTACTAAAATTATAAGAACAATCAGAATTTTTACTGGCATGATTGTTGTAGCCAGACTTTTGCCAGATCTCTGACAGATACGCGAGAAAAAAAATTACATCGAACACGATCGTTTTTGAAAATTTTCTTTGATAATTTGAAATTCCATTTCTTTCATTATTTTCATAAGCATCGTACAAATATTGCTTACTATACAAAGCACTAATATATACGGCTTAGGCATCGAGACCAGCTCCGTGAGTGCCTCACATGTACCCGCCATCTCGCTAACAGCCCCCCAAAAAGAGAGCATTAATGCACACCGCGCATCGGATCCATACCCGGCATAAGGTTAAATAATAGAAGAACGCTTTTAGCGTCCGCTCGCGCACTTTGCCTTCTCAAAGAGATTTCGCCCGTCATGCCGAATCAAAGAGCAGTGAAATATCAGACGGCGCCTACTGTACCCTATATATATATACATCGATGTTTGCTCGTACTGCCTTCGCTTTCCCGTAATTCGTCGATGACGTCGGTTGATTTTGGTGCGCGCGCGCGCACGTGTGCGTATATAGGGAGTAGCACTGTTGTTGGGGATGATGGGTTTAGCTGACGCTCGCGGAAAAAAATACCGGCGCTGTTTTGAATTTGCAATCGCGGTGCTGAGTTCGCGTGCGCGGGTTATGGCCGGATAAACGTAGAGAAATAATCTCAGGAATTTCGTATTTTTCTAACGAGGACTAATTGTGCGTGAAAAAGCTTTTTGTGGGTTTTCGGGGAATCGAAAATTGACGGTTTTTCGACT
This sequence comes from Torymus aiolomorphi, assembly GCA_036365515.1. NCBI lineage: Eukaryota > Metazoa > Arthropoda > Insecta > Hymenoptera > Torymidae > Torymus > Torymus aiolomorphi. Next base: position 139,649,369 of record CM070877.1, read on the forward strand.
TCAAACGGTTTACTGCGAAAATCAATGTATGAAACTATTTACATACTGCCTGAGTATAAAATTGTAGAGAATATTTTATATTATTTACCATTTACTTGATAATTTATTATTTACTTCGTATTATTCTCAATGATTATCAGCTTTTTTATACATAATTTTTTAAATTATATTGAAAATTATAATTTTTACATAGCAGCTACAATTATTTTAAGCATACCGTGTCGGATACATCATTGAAATTCACTCCCGCAATTCGTGGAATATTGAACGCAGTGTAGTTAAATTTATATAAGAAAGAAAGATTCGAATCCGGTATATTACCAACGATCCTACAAGGTTCTATTTTAATCCTCTTATGGATTTTAATTCATAATATAGATTTCATCCTCGTACCAAAATGGAAAGAAAGAAAATGAAGTAAAAGTAAAATAAGACTGTTATCTTTATACAGTTTCAAATCAAATATTAATTTTAGGAACTTTAATTTTAGTATTTTTTAAAATTTAAATAAACCTATATAATTTAAGTTTTAGAAAACAGAATTTCTCGTTAGCTCTGTATTTCAAATCGGGAAGAAACATTCTTTCTACTTACAATTAGATAAAATTAGGAACTGCGTCTCGTATTCACAACATATAATACATGTTCGAAAAATAGATATCTATTTATAAAACTTTTCAACTCTTAAATATTTTAAAGTAAAAAAGCTGTAATTAGTTTTGTATAAACGAAAAAACTTTTTAATATTTTAAATTGAGAAAAAGTTCGTTAAAAATTTTTTTTTTATATTTGAAAATATAACAATGTGTTCTTTTTCAATTTATTATAAATTTAAATCCAATATGTATCATTTTTACTCTTTTTTATAAAATTTATTCAATTTAACTTTTTTCCATTCTGATGAAATGCTGATTTTTTAAAATCGGACTTTATGATTTTTCATTCGCGAAAGGGGAAACCCGACTTTTAGTAAAAACTGATAACCGACTTTAAAAAGAGTTTCGAAAGCTAATTAATCTTCCTTACCTCCTTCAAACTGGCACTATTTGTTACTATTTTGTGATAAATTTCCACGATGAATTATTCTTTCGCCGCGTGCCGCTCTTTTTACTCTGCTTTCCAGTTCATTGGGGAGAGATCCATTGACGCGTCTCGCACGTTCGTTTTTCGACGTTAATGCTCTTTCTCGCTCGTTCTTTTATTATCGTTGACTGGTACGAGAGGTCTATGCTTTTTTTTCAGGGGAGCGCGAACGAACGAGCGAGCACTGCAGGAACGAACGAACGATAGTGACAATCGACGTCAATAATCTAAACAACGTATTGTTGCGCGTGCGCGCACGTCAGGCCGGAAAATAACCATTATGAAATTGAATACTCGAGAGAAAAGTAAGCCACTTAAATCTAGAGCCGGTATACCGTATACTATAACTTAATGTTTATAAACTACGGTTGCTGCGTGCAATAAAATTTAACGTGCAATAAAATATGGCAGGCATAAAAACTTGTTTCCGTTTTATAATGCAAATTTACATGCTCCTACTTATTAAATACATAAGATCCGCCTTGAAGCTGTAAAAAAAAAAACTTATGACATGTATAAAGTGCCGTAATCCCAAAACAACATTTCACAAGGCAAACTCATAAACACAGCATGCAAGCGGGTTTACAAGCAAATCGTAAGGGAAGCTTACTTTCGAAGCGAGGCCAGGCGGCCGTGCATACGCAAGCACTTTCATTAATATCCATCAACGCGTCGCCGACGTTGTCGTTGACGTCGTCCTCGCGACCCGAGCGAAAATTCGAGCTTCAAACGGGTGTGTTAAACGATTGCTTCATTTCCACCCTGTTTATTCTTGCATTTTTTTTTCACGCCGGCCGATAAATTGTATTCATTGCAGCACGTAAGTTAGTTGTGAAAAGAATTTCCGAGTATTATTACTATATTGTAATAATACATTATTCTTCATAAGGGATTTACGCAAGTCGGTTTATGTATTTCAAGCAGTGATATACCAGATTAAGGATTAACTTTTTCTGCATTTACATTATTTTGAAAATTCACGGTGCTTATAAAGAAATATTATTTTATACGCCTCAATTGCATACATAAAACGAGTACGGTTTTAATTTAGAAGAATTTGATCTCATATACTACTATGCTAATCGATTTTTTCTAGAATGTAAGAATATATAAGCTATGCATAATTTCATGAAAGCTTTTCAGTAGCTAAACTTTCAACCATTCTGGAACATTTAATTCTGAGATCGGTTGATACTTAGTCCACTTTCGTAAGTACGTAAAGCGATTACATCTGCTTTCCGAATTCAATTTCTGTTGCATCACCAAAACTTTGATTGACTTTTTAATGCCTCTAATACCACACTTAATATGATTTATATATTGTTCTCAATGCAATCAATGATTTATGAAACTTCAAATATGGATACGGGCACAGTTTTTAATCAGTCTTTGAACAGAGACCAATTTTTTATCAGTTTCATTATCGCTAATTAGTTTTTTGACAATAAAAATAACTTTAATAACAATTTGAAAAAAATTATCAAAAAGCTGGATACTCTTTAAATACTCGTTAAAATAGTTTTAACATTTATAAAGATTATAGTAAGTTAAAAATGATTGGATTAAAAAAGATGAAAAATCTATCTTCATCAAAAATACAGTTCATGCCTTATATAAACTAAAAACTATAACATATACTTCTGAATAATGGTAGAAGTACATTATTAATATATTTTTTCTAATAGTTAATATTTGATAAACAACATCTGAATATTTAAAATAATAAATATTAAACTTTTCAAATTACCAAAAGGTAGTTATTAGTTATCCATCTCTTAAATATTACTTGAATAATTAAAATAATTCAATGCAGTAAATGTTTCTTTTTATTTCTTGAAAATTAAATTTTATATTTTCTTTTGTCAAATAAGAATATTAACTTGAAAATAATCAATAAAAATCTTAAAAATTCTTAGAAAACAATCTCATACAGATAACATACGTCATGTAATTACTAAATATCAAATACATCATTTATTGTATTCAATTATTTTTTTATTTGTAACTCATGCATTATTTCTCAATACATTAGAAAACATATTTTCAGAATAGCCTTCTTTTTATATTTTGGATATAATCTCATTCTTTTCATTCGGTATCATTAATCGAAAGGAAGGCATTCTTTTCCTTTTCTTCCTACAATTTTAAGACCATCTCTAATCGTTGGAGTGCAGTTTCGTTCTAAGTAAGTACAGACAGTAAAACGCCGCGACAGATAAATAAAAAGAAAATGTACACGATTATTTAAAGCACAATATTATCAAGTTTACAACAAAATGCTTTCTTGATAAAGTTTATCTTTATAAGTTTGTAGTAAACAGTAACATAAATTTCAAGAATCTATTGTTGCAAGCAAAAAATTAATATCACCTGATAATCTCTCTTTGAGTCTACTAAGATTAATTTCCACTCGAATCTAAGTGGGGCTTAAAGTTGAGTAAGCATTAAGTTCAATTAAGTAAGTTCCCTCTATACAATCTCATCAGAAAGTTTTGTCTCCTTGGGAGCTGAAAATACAGGAAGAGCTCCAATTTTATAATAACGTAAATAAGGTTTTCTTTAGTACTAAGTTTATTAATTTTATAAAACAGGAGATTCTATTAAAATACGACTTCGATATTACTCATGTATGGAATATATCTATTTTATTCATTTATTTTATTTAAAAATAGAAAATATCTCTTACCAATATCCGGGACGACAATTAGAATTTAAAATTGCATATTGAATATTTTAATGTTATTAAGCATGCAATATTCTATAGTAAATGGTATCCTGCCACCATAAAAATATAAAAAAGTCATCTTATATTGCGATTACTCGGAATGAAACTACACTTCAAGCATTACTTCGTTACATTATGCACAACATATCTCGTCACACAAGTTCCCTTCCAAAGTAGAGTACAATAAAATAGAATAAACTACAATAACGTCAGGCACGAAGATAGGAATGATAATATATAAGTAGAAGAGATTGTCAAATAACACAGCATATAATGGATATCCATGCAGGGAAGAACGAGAAACAGCTCGAAATACAGTTCCTCCTCTCGTCCACGTATCTCCTGAATTCTATACCTGGAAATGTCTGGTCGTCCGAGCTCTTGCCATCGTGCACCAGGTGCTGACTGTACAGTATCGTCGCGTCGCTGGTCGCATGTGCAGCCATGATCCTGAGGAAGAGCTCAAGGCCGGACTGACTATGTTCGGCGGGGAGGTCGGTCACCTCGAGGAGGGAGGGGCTCATGCTCGTCGCCGAGGCCAGCAGTCTGCGCGTGTCCGCGTCGAACACCTGCAGTACGTAAATGGCGTTCTTCTTGTCCACGTAGTCGCTCTCGGCGCAGCTCACCCTCACCGACGTCCGGCTTTCGTCCACGATCGTGCAGTTCTCCGGGGACGGCGGTCGGATCTTTTCACCTGTGGACCGGGCGATCGAGTGGTTGTGGTTTTCGTTTTTATAATATATCGCTTTGCAGGACTTTTTTCATCTCGAATTCGCAGAATGATTAATTTTGTTGGGACGACAGTATGCTGTTTCCAGCGTCAGGGAGTTTTCTCATTAGCACGATTTAACTAAGTGTGACGCGGAATGAATAACACAAATATATGCATTAAAAATGAACACACACGTATAATAAACTTGTTAATCTTAACAAGCACACGTCATATAAAAGTAGAAAGAATTGACTTTCAGTGTAATACACGGTATATTTTTTCTTTTTACGTTATCTCTAATTAATCTGCTTGTTCTTCAATTTAACGTAGATGTATATTAATTAATGAAATTATTTATTTCTTAATGAATATTATTAAATCCAACATTTTTTTTAATTTAATTAAAACCGAATTTTTCATTATCTTTATTGCACAATGTAAATGTGTACATGTATAGTTGATTAAAAAAGTCAATTTCTCTATTGTATTTTCAGCGTGCTCATCAGTTAAAAGCTTTCATTCCCTTTATTTTGAATTTACTTTTTTCCTTTCCCCTAAAGAAAGTTGCTAATGAGAAAAGTCGATGGACGAATTGATCCCAGCTTCAGCGAACCACGCTCTCCTCCAACGAAATAACAAATTCAGATTCGACGAAATTCATTTTCACCCCGTTCTATAAGCGACGATGCGCGTTTTGGGCAAAAGTGAAAATATACGCCACTTAAGGTGCACGAGCGTTTTAGATACCGAAATTCCTGGCGATGTAGCCTTTTACTCTTAGAAGTTTAAGGTGTCGGCCAATGTGGCTCGGTGCCATATTTGCCAGCAGAGCTTAGCATGTACGAGCGATTGAAACACCGAGCCTCCAAAATCCCGGCCCCATGTGCAAAAGGGGAATTCTCAGTGAAAAATTGTTCGTTTCTAAACCTCGTTTGCAGGAGATGCGCGCAGTTGAATTTTATGAAATGCATCGGCAAAGCAATATCTTTATGCATCAAATGGTAAAAGTCAAGTTATGCGCACTGTGCTTTTGCATGAATGATCAATACGTTTTCGTCTGCCAATGCGCTGTACTGGAACATTCAATTTTTCCGGGATATACATTTTTCTAATTTATTAAAAAATTTTATCAGAAAATAACTTTGCATACATGTACACAGCCTAGTATTAGATCATCTTAAAAGTGAAACAAATGGAAATTCAAAACTACATTTATATTTTATTTTTCCATATTATTGTACATGCATTTAATTTTTCAATATTGTTTTCATTCGAGTCTGCCTGCAATTCTATTTTCCCGGTGGCGACGTTTTTGGCGACGAGCCTTATTCTGCACTCGAGGTTTATTTTCCTAAGACAAGGATTCGCCTTTTGCATTTTTATTAGAGTTAGAAAATTAAGGCAATTGAAACCTCCACCGCAGACGACTTTCATTACCCCGCTCGCGTTTCATGCAAATTAAGCGATTGAATGCGAAAGATTAGTGTCGGTAACCCAATTTACTGATGGCCTTCTGTAAGACTTAATTAATTTCATCCGATACGAGTGTTAAGAAGCGAATATTCTACGTAAGCAATAAAACACGTATAACATACATTTTTCATGACGAGATTAAAGCGCTTTAAAAAAATATTGGTTCACTTTGGTTTTACTCATTCTTTCTTTCGAAATTTTACAAAATCTTTTTCACTTTTTTATATTTAAAACGTAGTTTTATAAAACCATTTGATTATCTCTGTATAAGAACATCGTATGTGAATACTAGATGGATTACCACAGTGACATAAAATTAACAACCTCTACATAAAAAAGCCATATAAAAAAGTTATATGATAATGAGTTTCACCAAGGTCCTAAGGCACTTCGCATACTGTAATTATTTATGGATATAATGCAGTACAAAGGAAATGAAAGCCGAACGGATTATAAAGGATCTCTTTCCCTCTCTCTCTCTCTCTCTCTCTCTCTCTCTCTATAGTCTCCTCCCCTCGCCAATATTCTACATGATCTCGCGCTCTCGCAAAACAGAAGGAAAAGGCGCGTAGAGCAGCGCCTTTTTCCGCAGCCCTGGCGGAAAGTTCGCTGGCGGCTGATGGCACCGGATAAGCCCAATCAATCAGCGAATGAACGCGGAAGCGCATGAAACCGCATGAATCCGCAGGAGCACGCGAGAGATCTTCCAATCTCGTATGGCACCCCTGGCCCCGTCCCTCTGCGGTGGCATTGCGTTCCACACCGCGGCGCATCGTACAACTCGCCCAAAGTGAAAAAGAATAATCTCAGAATCAGCAGGATGGAGAGATCTCCACCGCAGCTCTCTCTCTCTCTCTTCCTCTCTCACTACCGCGCTCATTCTCCCAATCTCTCAATCTCTCCATGCCCAGGCGGGCTTTCGCGCTCGCGTGCGCCTATTCGATTTCCATAGTCTCTGCCGAGTCTGCGAAACGCGCGCGACGGTTTCCTCTCACTCTGCCTCCCTCCTCCTCACTCCCCGCCTCCCTCTTTTCAAAAGCAAACTGCACGGGTGCGTCGAAGTGATCAGCCCCGCTGCTGCCACCGCTGCCGCGTGCACCTCCGACAGTAGAGGATAAGGACGGAACCATGCGCAGAGAGCCAAAGAGAGAGAGAAAGGAAGTGAGGGAGAGGGAGAAGCGTCTCTCTCGGGCATCCCGTAAACCGTTTGTTTAGCCGCTCGATCGATGGTGCGCAAGCCCCCCTTCTATACAGGTATACTTGTACTTACGTGTACACATGTGCGTGTATGTGTGTGTGTATTTGTATGCGCGTACATGGGCGAGGACAATCAGTGCGAAAGACGTGTGAGAGACTGAGCGTGGCGAATGGTTCTGGTGATGTCGCCGTTGCTGCAGGAGCCTCGCGCGTATGTATATATACAGTGCGAGTGCGGAAACGAAAGACTTGCGCGCTCGGGGAAGATAATTTATCAACGGCTGGAACGCGCGGAAATCACTTTCCAACTTTGTAACTGGTTGCGAGGCTCCGAGAACTTGGAGATAGAGGGACAGAATGAGAAAGAGAAAGATATGCGATATCTCTGCAGGTTGATTTGGAAGAGACGAGAAAAGTGTAGTTTCAATTTTACGTTAAGTGTAAAAATCCTAGAATTAAAATAAATGTAAGGCTGACTTGGCTGTGACGTTAAATATTCTCTAAAAACATTTACAAGGTAATTGTATGAGACAAAGGCGGAATTTCATAATTCACGCCATAAACAAGATCAAAAGACCTGATAAAGGAAGTTTTTCATGCATGATAATTTCTTTCAACCTTCATAGTTTCGTTGTGTGAAATGAAAAGTCTGATATGAAATGCATGTATTTTGAGCATGATGAATTTTTAAGATTTTTTTTTTATTTTACGCAACAAACGTCAGAGAAAAGTTTATTATGTTTTATCATTCAAAATAAAAATTATAAGATAGATTAACTTTCATTCAATTATTTAGACGTCCCGAAATATCTTTTTACAGAACTTGCAATTTGTATTTTCAATGCATATGCAATGCAATTAAGTATTGATCGGAAGCTAACACGCTCTATTGAAGTGCATTGCGAAACATGGATTTTAACAAAATAAATTGGTAATTGTTGCTAATTCTTTTCTTAATAACTTGTTAAAAATCTATCCTTGCATGACGAGCATATTTGAATAAATAGATATTAAATAAAATTAATTTATGGCTAAAACTAATTCTTAAAACATTTTTTATACCCATATTTTTATTTATCTTATCTACATGAACCACTTAAAATTAAAACGAAAATACGACCTTTAATCGATCTAAATCTAAAGTTATGTTTAAATGGACAACACTTCATTAACGCAATTTAATGTTTCTTATAAGAGAGGAATTTCGTAGTGCGTTGATAAAATACCATTTGGCACAAATTTTCTCTCACAGCGGAGTAAAGCGTACTTTATATGACAAGACCGGCGTAAAAATGTTTATGTCAAACACTGTTTAAATGAATTCAAATGAACTTTTTCACATTATTGCAATGTAAAATTGAAAATTTGTTTACTTTTTATTTTTCATACATATACTTTATTCCGGTAAATGATGCGCACAGTATAGTCAACACGCTTATATAGCATTCAGTCAATTCATTTTTTTAATTTCAAACTGGAATTCATTTATTGCGAAAAATCGTAATTCATACATATGTACATAACGTATGTCGTTAGGTATACCGTGCTGAATAAAAATTATACCATAAAATTGCGTAAAAATAAAATCATTATGCTGTACGCTGTTTCAGGAATTATAAATCGTTAAATAATAATTCAATACGGTCTTACCTAAAAAATGTCATTACTAATTCTTTTCATCTTACAAAAGGTGTAACCCATTTCTTATCGTAAAGTATTCTCGAAAAAGAAATTAATTTATTTTCCTACATTTCCACGAAATGCTTATTGCGTCGAAACAACCACACCATTTTTATATCGTCGTGCGAAGGGCTTCGCAAACACCTAATTAAAAAAAAAAAGGAGAAAAAATGATTATCCCAATCTACTCGGGCTACTCCCTAGCCTCTTCGCCGTCGCATACCCTACCCTGTCGAAACCTGACTAGCAGAAGCTCACGCCCGCCGGCTATGTGTACATTATAAGCAAGCTCGCGTGCAATATGTGTCTATGCGTGTACTCAACGCGTTGCGACGATCATATACACATACGTGTGTATATGTGTCTGCTCGCAGTACGAGGCAAGTGCGCTTAAGTGTGTACACCAACCTGTCCGGCGCTCGGGCTGGTTGAACGTCGTGGCACGCAACGCGACAGGCTCGCTGCGGCCTTTGCCGTTGCTCGCGTAGACGATCAGCTGGTAGACGGAGCCGGGCTCGAGACCGCTTATGCTGAACGCCGGCATCGTGCTCGTCAGATTGTACACGAGCGAGCCGACGGCTAGGTTACTCTTCGACGAGGTTCCCGTGGACTCGAGCTCCACGAGCAGCGTGAACTTCTGGGACAGACCGCCGTCGAAGCTCTCCACGCATTCGACGTGCAGCGTGTCCGTCGTCGTGTTTTGCACCGTGCAGTTGTGCGGCGTGTCTGGGCGACCTGTGCTCGTAAAAATAATTGTGGGTTTTTTTTCTTGATTTATTCTTAAATATTCTTTGTTTATTATCAATCTAAATCTTCGTTTAATATCGATTTTTTATTATCAAATATGGATAGTGGTCGGCGATAATGTATTCACATTTTGTGGAAATTCATCGTAATAGTAAAATATTTTTAGTAAACTATTATATGATCAATATATTTTCATATAGTTAATGCATTAAATTAAGGCAGATATCATATTCATTATTCAAAATAATCTTATTTATATTACATTTTGTTATATTTCAGAATTAAAGTATTCACTATATTAACATAGATAGTGTAATTATGTAAAATTAATTTTAGTCTATTAAATATGTTATTTGCTTCAAAATAAAAGAATTTAGCTTGTTATTATTTTACTTATTGATTTCAAATGTATAATTAATTTATAGTTTACTTGAGATAATATTATTCAATAACTTAGGAAGTATAGTTGTTAAACATTAAAACATCACAATAACTTTAGCAAACATTTGCTTCTCTGTTACTTTGACGGTGTTAGTTGGCTCCGCAATTTTGTTAAGATATTGACATGACTTAGTGTAGCACTGATAATTAAGTTTGCGAACTTGTGGCCTACATGCAACTGTTTACCGAATTGATTAGGGTAATAATTTATCCTATTTCAAAACAGTTTCGTATTGATACAACAATTCAATAAACCACGACAATATTTGACATACTTTCACTTTTCGCTGTAGCTTTCTAAATTATTAAGGTATTTTTTTGACAAAATGAGACAGGTTCTAAGAAGTTAGGCGAATCAAAAAAATAGTTGAGTCAAGAGATTTATTTCTCTGCCAGCAATTCTGTAAGAGCCCCGGTCATACATGCAGGTACATGCTCTTCGCACAGCGAGATCCATTTGTTTTCAGTTAAAAGTTTTCACTCGAATTTTTTCTCAACGTTTTTCCGAAACTTTAATGTACCACCAATAGTATATGTTATGCCTTCGAAGAACAAATTCACGTATATCTTACTAATATTAAGAAACAATATCCACTCAAACGAGTTTTATTTAAGTAATAATTTATTGATTGTAAGGTAGATTGATTATTAAACTACTTCTGATTAGCTGATTTTCACTGCGTATTCTATACTTTTAATATTTATTAGTTTTAGAATATAGTAGTATATTTTAATATTTGCAATGCGCCTCGCATTTATATTCATAGTTCCGTTCAATGAATTTCTGATCTTACAGTGATGAAATCTATTACAGAAATACTCTGTTGAACAAAGAGGTCAATGGAGTTAATAAAAGACAAGCTTATCTGTCTCCTCCGAACTTCATGCCAAATTCATTTAATTATAAATCGTGCAAACAGCCAACTCTTCGAGACTCTAAGGGACATCTGTTGAATACTCGTTAATGTGTAATTATATTGACAATACACTGAGTATTTTAACGCGTCTCTGACATTAATTATCGTATAGTACATTATTTGTCAAATTACATTTCTATATAAAAAAGCTTTACCCTCCCATTCTATTTGAAATAAAGAAATAAATAACAAAAAAGGGGGCAACTCACCAGCCGGTACAACGTGAAAGACACAAGGCTCGAGCTGTGCGCCCTGCTCGTTCGTCCCGGAACACAGGAGAGTACCGTAATCCAGCTCGTTCATGGGCGTGTACGACACGGTGGAGTGCGGGCCGTCACTGGTGATCAGTTCGAGCGGTATGTCCAGAGCCTCCATCGTGTTGTTGAACTTCCAGGTGAAGATGACGTCCTTGGGGTTGGCGTCGAGGATGCACTGTATGCGCACCGTCTCCTGGCGCCCCACCCCGTATACCTTCGTCTGGCCGGGTTGGCAAACCGGCGCGACTGCGCAATTGCCGAGGGCAGATAGACAGAGAGAGGGAGATGATAAGTCAAGAGAAGAGGAACTATCCTCGTGGGGATTTTTCGATTCCCCTCGAGTAAATAGCCCGGCGAGGGCTCGAAGAACGCGAGCGAGGCCAATGGGGGGAAGGATTCGATAATTCTGTCGGCGGAGCGCGAGCTGCTGACAAGATTAAACGTCTAATGATCCTTGATCATTTAATAGTCCCTCGGAGCAGAGGGCTTCGTCGATGTTACTGTGATTATATTTGGATAATATTAATGATGATTAATTGTTTTGCCTCTTATTGTTATTACGTATTGAAGCCGGAGTAGTACCGAGAGATGTTGTCCATGTCTGACCTGTTTCGTACTTTACTACTTGTTCGTTTAAAGACACACTTGTGTTATCACTACACCGTTTTCGTGCTCCACCCAGAAATTTAATAATTAATTGTTCGCGTTTTGTACAAAGTATAAAGCTGTATAGTTAGATGATAAATACAAACAAAAACGCATGTAGAAATGGAAAATCTTTGCGTAAGATTTATATTGTTTTCGTTAAAATTTACATTTTACTTTTAAAGCAGTGGCAACACTTACGTAATAAATTGCGCCAAATAAAGTTTTAAACATAAGGTGAGGCGAGGACTTTCTAAAAGTAAGTTTCTGAATTTTAGTTCGCAATAGCATCCGAGCAAATAGCAGACGGAGAGTCAAAAGCACCGCGCGACACGAAATAAAGTCGGAGAGCTCGAATGTATGTTTATTCACAGCGCTCATTTAATTTTCCTACTTTTCTCGGTACGTATGTTTGATAAAGAGTAAAAAAAAGGAAATTTTTTCTTTGTACGACGCAGTGCGCCAAGTATGCTCGTGTAGATCAAATAAATTTCCGGTTTATTCTTGAAAATGAAACGTCGAGTGAAAAGTATAAACTTTAAAGTTTTACCCGGTATTTAATCAATAAATCATTCCTTAAATTATTTAAATTAAGTAAGAACAATTCGAGGATGAAACATATAACAAAAGCGAAAGCTAAACACGATTTCGCAGTTTGTACCACGTAGTTACCGTACGCGTAGGCTTCGTCATTTAAGAGACCCGTAGTTTCTTGCTCCCACCTCGAGTGTACTGGAATTGCAGTTGAAAGCAAAGTTCTCGCCGTACGAGCATTGCAAGTTTACAGAGCGCATAAAGGCCTTGTCACGCTGCGCGCTCACCGAAGTGCAACATAATGAGCGGGTAATGAAAAATCCAATAAGCGGAAAAGTTCTCGTCAGCGAGATCCCTTCCAGCAGCTGTTTTAATTAACAATTTGCGTTCGCACGAGCGATTTGGAATTTGAATTCCGCAAGTAAAAATTTCCAATTATTCGACCGCGCGATGTACGTCTCGACTTAATTGGAGCTAATGGCAAACAGCTCGGCGAGCCGAAGGAAGAGAGGAATTCCGAAAAGTTTGCGGTCTCGATTTTCAGGTGTGCGCGTGCATGGGCACTTCCGGAAAACCGAAGAGAGAATTGAGAAAAAGAAGTGCGTATATATATGTATATATGTAGTGCGCGTGCGGTACATCGGGCAGAAACTTATAGGGATTCGCTCCCAATCCCCTTTTTCTTAGCAGTAGCGCATGCAACTTTTTCATCCGCATAATACTTCGGGCAAAGTTCAGCTGATTCGCGAGTATTGATGCGAGAGGGATTTAAAAAATGATTCACCGAATTCGCTTTACCATTGCACTTTCCGGTGCATCTTATTAAACGAGAATGCCGTTCCGAATTCGTATGTCTGTTTACCGTGATATATTGTAACAATATTCTGTATGTGCATGTTCATCTTTATATGAATCATATATTTTCGAAGTACATTAACGCCATAATGTTGTTATACTTTTCATTAAACTTTGCAAGGTTTAAAATCGGAAATAACATTAAATTTAATAATAACGGTATTAAATTTATTTACGGAATCAAAGTTAAATTGAAACAAAATTCCATCGATCTAACAAAATGATTTAATTAAAATGGAAATTGTCAAAAATGTTATATTTCAAAGACGAATTGCTTTCAGTTGATTTTAAATTATTTAATTCAAACAATAACATTATAAAGTTATCCAAAATTGGAAAGATAACGACCGACTTTGATCCTGAAAAAAATAATCGCTGAGCGCACATTCCCATAAAAAAAAAAAAGTAGAACGAAATCAGCAGAACTATACCCCAATCCCAGAGAAATTGGCGACCACAGGGCAGAAAAAAAGTTTCGTGGCGCGCTTGCGGGGGTGAGTGAAAAGAAAATTCATGTACGAAAACTAAAATTCGCCTCCTCACTCCTGCGCTCGACGCGAATTCAACTTTCCCATCCGTGCGGCCGCGTGCTCGCGCGAGAGGAACAGCGGCGCGCAACGCGAAAGTTTCGGTTCAATTTCGATGCGCGCATACCCGCGCGATCGATAAGCTTCGAGGCTCTCGCCGGCAAAATGTCTGATGGTATATATATATATATATATATATATATACATATATACATACATATATACATATACAGCACAGGGCCCGTTTGGCCGCGTGCGTAGCGCATACTCACACTTTATGTCCAAATGCAGCTGATTGCTCTCGCCATCGCCTTCTTGATTGCTGCCGACGCAAGTGTAAATGCCGGCTCTGTTGCGCGACACGTTCTGCAGCACGAGGCTCTGATTGCTGACTATCGTACCGCTGGTCACGTTGTGATACAGCGGGATTCCCTGCGAGCAAGCAGAAGGTACTTTTACAGTCAGTTTTGTGCCCTGTTCGATAGTTCGAGGGCTGGAGTAAACAACAACGCACGGGAAAAAAAGGATGACGCGCGTCCTGCCGCCTGCTAGTTTTCATTCACAATAGGCGGGGTGCGACTCTGTATAGCCAGGAAAAAAAAAAACGTTTGGCCCACAGCAGCGAACTCCTGGATGCAGTTGATTCAGCGCGGTGGACTGGGAAGAGTGCATATTTATTGAGGCCTGTTGCCGAAATATTTTTAGGATGCGGGTATCCGAAAGATTCGTTAACAAGTTGTCCGAGTGATATTTGTTTTTTTTTTCTTTTGACACGTGATGTGCGTAGATGAATAGTGTATACACGAGAAGCAGTAGGCACTTTTTTGACATGGTCGGTATATTTTTTATTATATCGCGCTTATATTTTAGATTGGATATTGAATATAATCTCCATTTGTGATGCTTTTTTTGCGCTGGAAATTCGGAAGTTCGTCGAAATTAATTATGGAATTATTAAATTCGCCGAAAAATTGTATGTTGAAAACCTTTTATTTCCAACAAATTTTTCGCGTTTTTTTATTAAAACTATATTGTACACTGGTCCATTGGAAAAAGCAAAAATGCAAATCAATTTATCCCGGCAAAATTTTGCAAATTTTGCAAAATAAACAAACATAACGAAATATTTATTTTTTGAAAAAAAAAAGGTTCATGCAAAACCGAAGAAAATGAAAATAATTGATTTTTTATTTTGTGGCATATAATATAAAATATTCCAAAAGCAATTAACATATATACATTCGCGAAAAAAAACGTGATACCCCATGAAATATAATTTCGAAATTCAATATCCCATTTCCCGTAGCAATTTTTGTTCGCAATTTTCATATCAATGACACCGGAGTAATAAAAAATAAAAAATGAAAATAACAGAAGGAGCATGAAATATTTTTCTTTTTCGATCGAAAACGCTCGACTGAGTAGCGCCACGTAGCAAACTTTTCGCATTCACCTCGGCGCGAATATTAATTCACTTTAATTACATAACTGAGGGGCCGGAGAGAGCCGTACCACTTTTTCGCTCGAAATCACGAGCAGAACCACGTCCACTTTAAAGAGATACTTCGAAAAAACACTCTCAGCGCTTTTTCAACGCGCACTGCATACACACTCCGCGTCAAAACACGCGTTTCAATCAAATCGAGTTAGAACTTTCAAAGGATCCAGCACCCTTTTTTTAAGTAATTAGGAAACACTGGAACATATGCTGCCTTTCTCTCGCGCGCGAGCGTTTTATTTTTTCGACCCGATAAAACCCTCTCGAGCAATTCCATTGTAAGCGAAGCGCCGCGCGAATCTTCATAGTACGGTTCTCCCCTTCCTCTCTTTTTCTCTCTGAGCGGCGCAGATCTGCGGGATTAGATTAGCGTTCAACGCGCGACGTCAAGGACGGCGCCGGTCGACGCTGACGGCGCGGCGGAGGTCGCCGTTTAATGCGGTACTTACGTTGTGCTTCCAGGAGACTTTGTTGACCCAGGGATTCGATTTGATGTTGCACTCGAAGTAGACGTCGAGGCCCTCGCGAATGGCGCTCGCATTCAAGTTACGGCCGAGTTCTAACGTGATTATCGGCTGGTCTGTAATGATTGCCAGTTAGAGTGAGTCTTGATTGAACTACCCGCAACTGCGAGAGGGGCCCTGCGATGCACAGGGAAAGAGGGCGAAAGGGAGGGAGAGAGAGAAGGAGCAGCTCGCACACACGCGATATTGCCGTGATGCAAGGCGCATCTCCGGGAGGAACGGGGCCGCAGTAGCGCGAAATTTCAGAACTTCCGGTTTGCTGAGCTCGCCCGTCAAGCGATAGAGCCAGTAGCCAAAGTGCGTATAATGTAGTTCGGCGGTTAAGCGCGCACACGCCAACGTTTGTCGGGGGGAAAATTGAAATGTTTAATGCCTCGGCTTGCACGCTCTTCAATGTGTCTTGAATGAGGCTCTTTTGAGATAAAATCTAGCAGGGATAGTTTAGTCGACGAGAGAATATTTAAATCTGCTTTAAATTCAGATTTCTAACTGATATTGACTGATTGAATATATTAGTGGTTTAAGATTGTCTAAATAAGAGGGTGTAATAGTCCTACTTTAGCACTAACCCTATTTTATATCGGGGGAACAAGTCAAAATAATTAATATAAATAAAAGAATAACGATTTGCGTATTAAACAAATTCAGTTGTCTTCCGTAATCCTCTAATACATCGATCTACAAAGTTTCGAGACAAACAAACGATGAGACCTTTGTTTATTCTTGAAATGAAATTTGGTTAATTTTCGTTAATTTTCGTTCCAAGGTTACGTATACGTATAGAGCAACTGAATTTGTTCAAGGCGTAAGTCACTATTCTTTTACTCTATTAATTACTTTTACATGTTCCGCCGATAAAACAGTGTTAGTATAGTGCGACACCCCCTTAAATGTCAACAGGAACATTTCCGATAGAACTTTAGTATCTTCCGAGTCGCGCTGTCACGTGCACTTTAATCCAATTGCAGTGCGATCGTTTGATGAACAGTTAAACTTCTAATACGCCCATGCACTGATCAATCGCAAAAGTGCCTGTGTAACAGAAAACAGACAAGAAGCGCGCAACAAACGAACGATCACAAACTCGAGTAGTATATGTGGGCGCCGCCAATACAGTTGATGCGAAACTTTGTCCAACCGACGTCATCCCGCGAAAATCACCGACTTTGTTTGACACTCTTGTTCTTCTTTCTCTCTCTCTCTTTCTCTCCCGATGGTACAAGGGATTATGAGAGCCGCCGCGGCAAATTTGCATGACAGTGTGCCGCGGCATAAATTATTCAACGGCCCTCCCCCGATTTCCATCCAGTGCCCATCGTGGACGATTCGGAGGGTCCAGGGAGGAAGTACTTACGATATATATTGAGCTTCCAGTTGTCCTCCATCGCGGAGTCCGGGATTGCGGTCACGCTGCCCTTGCAGGAGAGAATCTTGCCGGCGTCCTCGATTGTCGGCACGAAGGTGAGAATGCTCGTCGTCGTGTTGCCGTCCGGACTCATCTGTGGGCATTTCGTTTCGTATTTATTCGCTTTTCAATTATTATTTTTTTATAGTGTGTACATTTATTGTAGCTTAACCATAAGAAAGTGTATTTTAATTGTAAGAAAAATCAGGAAGATCCGATTATTAAAAGTATGACGAAAGATAGAGATTATTGATTTTCCGAAAAACTTTTCAACGCTAGAATTATATCATGAATGCTATCAGCCATGTATTTACAGTAAAATTTACATTGAAATATTATATTTTTGGTACGTTTATACAAAGTTGTACATGATGATTATTATTTGTTCATTAGTACATTTCAATCTATAGATGCCTTTGTAACGAAAAAGTAATTATTACTTATTTTACCAATAAATAGTAGAATAGAAAGGAGACATTCATGTTACAAATAAAAGTGCGGAAGAAAATGAGTTCTGGCACATTACAAAATTTAATTTCCTGAAATTAAAATTAGAACGTTCTATAGCCACAGAGGTATAAATAAGGCATATATTTTTCCTTGAATTTATGCATAAAGTAGAGTTGGCTTCTATTAAGAAAATCTCGGGCCATTCAATGACAAAAGTTGAAGCGGGACACGCATAAAGCCGTTGAAAAAAAGGGAGCATTAGAGATTGTAATTTAGGGAGAGAGGGAGAGAAATTAAAATGGTAAAAAAAGCGCGCATATTGTTGGCGGAATTCAAGTTTTCCGCGGGCGCACAATATACCGGGTGATTACAAAAAGTTCTAATAAAAGTCGGGATAATAAAGCTTACAATGTAATTTAAAAGCCAGCCGCGCGCGCGTGGGAGGTAAAAAGTGTTGATGATACTGTCTGCCTCGAAACGTGAAGTATGTAAACCGCAACTTTAAAAGCGTTACAACGTTTATTAGATCTCGGTCGCGCGAATATTTTGTTTTCGCGCAAAAACTAAAAGCAGGCGGAGTGTAATAGCAAAGCGTTAGGTACCTCAAAATTAATGAGCGCGACAGAAGAAATATGAGGTGGAGAATTGAAACGAAGAAAAACAATGTAATTTATTTCGCTACAATTATCTCCCACGCGCAAAAAGCCAATTAATTATAACTGTTGAACAACGTTGTCTTTTTCTCTCTCTCTCTCTCTCCCTCTCCCTTCTCTAGCTCCCCCTCTCTCTCCATTCTACTCTCTCCATTTATCTCACTCTCCCTCTTTCACACTCTCTCCCCCATCAGGTACGCGCGAGATCAAGCGAGTAAATAGAGAGCCGTCGTATATTTTTCGCTTAGGCGCGCTTGAAAGGGAACAATCGTCACCGTCGGCGTCTAATAGCCGCGCGCGCTCACTTTCAATTTTCACTATCTCAGCGCTGCGGCGTTACGCTCGCCGCACTTCTTTTTAGCTTTTAATTAAATCGAGGAGAACATTTCTCCGGGCGCACGCGGCACGCGCAGCCGAGCTAGCGGGCGTTTAATTGCCGCGTCTTTGCCCGCCGGATTATTAAATCCTTACGCGTTCTGTGGGTATATGTATATATAGCATTCATCCTAGCTAGATATAGTGCAAAGGAAATAGGTATGGGCAATCTCCATTAGATCCTTTTGACGAAAGCCGGTTGAAAGTAGCGAGATCGATTTAAGGCGTGAACGAGGTAGAAGGCATGGATTATTGAACTACTTACATCTGGAATAGAATTTGACTTTACTTCACGGAAGTAATGGAAACTCTTATACCTTCCCAGGTTGCATTTCTCGGGATGGCTTTGATTCCACAGATTTTAATGACAATCTTAATTATGTTGGAGATAAAAGTTAGATTTTTACACAATTTCTGGAAAAGTAGTGGAAAATAACGAACATGATTTCCTTTAGTTATGTCATTATTAGTTTTATTTAAGAAATATTTTTATAGCTTTTTATTTCTATGTACGTTACATAAAAAAAAAGGATTCGCAACATTTTATTTACATTATTTTAATTTGAAAAAGCATTGCAAAAATAGATATATATATATATATATATATATATATATATATATATATATATATATATATATATATATATATATATATATATATTTTCCTTTCTCATTTTAAAGCAAATAACGTTACTCGCGTCGCGGCGAATCCGCAGTGATTAATCCAGCCGTAATTTCGTCACACAAGAATTAAGGGTGAAAAATGCGAACGGCGCGCAACAAAAAGCCAGTTATTTCTGGCAGGGACGTGGGCCCTCCCCCTAACTTACACTCTCATGCATATACCACACACATGCGCACACACAATATACGTGTGCATTATACGCAGCCCCAGAAAAAAAAGCAAATCCACCTGGAACCTGCAGCTCGTATGCAGGCGGCAAAAAGTATGTATGTACTTTAATCGGAAAGTCCAAAAGAGAGGTGGAGGAAGGGAGACAGAGAGAGAGAGAGAGAGAGAGAGAGAGAGAGATAGAGCGAATGAGTTTTCGGTGGTGGCGGCAAGTCCGAGGGGACTGGACCCTGGAGATATTATCGCCGGCGTCGGAGGCAAGAAATTTCCGCCTTGGGACGCATTAATGTGTACGCGATTCGCGAAAATCGAGGGAGCATAATCCGCGGGGCGCACGACCCAATTAGGCGCGGGTAACTTCTCCTTTGCGCGCAGGGAGAGGCAGTATAGTAGGGGGGAGGGGGGTCGACTGGTAGTGGTGTGCGGCCATTGGCGCTGGCAAAAGTTAAGGTACAGGGGAGTCGTGAGGTATGGCCATCGCGTACACTTGTGAATCAAGCGGAATTGAGGTGTGTCGAGATCGTTGTTAATCAATGCAATTGTTTTGATGGATGTTCCGAGAAAATTGAAGCGGATTTTCCGGCGTTGATGATATCACTTTTAATCAACAGCACCGGTCAGAACATATACAAAATAAAATTATTAAATTACGTGCGTTTGAACAATTTAAAATAATTGTATCGCTTTAATCTTCGATAACACACGTTTCTGTTTAAATGTAAAAATTATTTCATTTGTCAGTATATCAAACAGATTTCGTGCAAAAATGCGAAAACTAAAATAAAACTTGTATGTGAAAGCACAAAAAAATATACATTTCTTGGCTGTATGTGTGTTGTATTGTTATAATCACAAAAGGTAAAGAACAATAGAAAAGTACATGTCTGCATTATTTAAAAGCACGATAAAAGACAATATTTTATTTAAAATAGCTGTATGACTTTCAAGTTTCAAAAAGCATGGAAAGTTCTATAGAAGTGGGTATGTATCATGACCTACGTTTTTAACAAAGTGTATTTATTGAAAATAATAACTATATACACAGAGAAAACTAAGTAAATATAAGCATGCCCCTAAAAAAATCTAGCACTACATTGCCGAAAGTCTTATTTCAAAGTTTGACAAGAATCTCATTGCGGTTATACCTTCCTTGGCTTTTGTTACACTTTCAAAACGGAAAATATGAAATAAATAATCGAAAATATCAAACCAATAATAATCTTTTCCATAAACTGATTTTTAATGCATATTTGATTGATTTTACGCATCGACTAAAGATATAAAGGGTTATATTTTTTTTTAAGTTTTTGATCGCCTGATTAAAAATTATCGCCTGATTATCTATCTGATGGATATATAATGACAAATTTTGTTTGTTATAACTGATTTAATTTACTTTAGATTTAATTTAATTTAAGTGAATGTATTTTACATTAAAACAATAGATACATTTTGAGAAAACTACATGCCAATGAAGTGAAAGCTTCAGACTTTTTATGTAATAATATAACGTGATCAATTCCAAATTTTCGCATTATTTATGATAGTATATCGGTTTAAAGAGAACAAAAAATAGACCACTAACAGATGTCGAAGCCAGACTCCGGCTACACTGATGCTTGATTTATTTTATTTTCACAAATAATATTGAAATAAATTATTAATACGAAAAATCTTTATTTATAAAACAATACATACGTGAAATTGATAAATAAATGCCTTATATCGTTTTCATTTAATAAAGCATAACCGAAAAATGGAATATCTCGGGAACGATATGTTACAAGAATCCCGTGCAATGCCGTTTACATCAATGCACTGCAAAACCGGTGCGAGAACGCCGGCGAACTTCATAAATATGTATGCATATCGATTTGTCAACAAATCGAAGGAAAATCCAGAATAGAGAGAAAGAGAGAGAGAGAGGGGGACAGAGGAGATGGGAGAGAGGAAGAGAGAAACCAACAAATCACACACAAGCGCGCTTGAGGCGCCTTTCTTACATAATCGCTGCCACGGAAGTTCTGCAAGAAATTGAAGCTCCTGCCGCGGATGGCTTGGGATTCTCAAATCTTTTGATCGACATCACCTTGCACAAACACACACACACATACGGGTTACTCCGTACTCACCGATTCGCGAGCGTTTCCCAGAGAGACGCCTCCCTTGGTCCATTCGATCTTCGGCTTTGGCTTGGCACCGACGACTTCGCATCCAATTTCGTAGGTCTGTCCTGCGCTCAATGGCCGATTCCCCCGCAGCAGTCGCACCCACAGCGGCCTCACTGTAAAATATAATGCGCATAGTTTTTCGGGGAACAAGAGACCGAGGGGGTCAGTGAGATTTTCGTTTTGTACCGTCTATATAGGTATATAGAAGGATTTTGCGCGCCGAGAGGACATTACGGGCGTTTTTTTCGCCCATTCCCAGGGCGACAGGGGACGGCGACGCATCACGGATGCGAATGCTCGGTTATTCGGAAAGTTTTTTTAGAGCGCGAAGCCGCTCGATCGACCGCCGAAGTATATTTTGTTTATCGCTTATACCGGAGAATTGAACGGGAGGAAGTCGTTTGATAAAGGCACCCGCGCGTCATGGCCAAATGGAACCTGATTATTTCTTAATGATCTGTAATTATTGTATTGCTCAGTTCTATAGATATTTATAAACTTTCATTCAAATTATATACAGAATTTATTTAATCAATAATACGTCTTTTTCATTACAGAGAAATGCTAAATTATTTAAGTAATGTAGAATTTATTTGCATTTATAGATAAACATTAAGTTCTGTTCGGGGCAAAGGCTTATAACCAATATGGGTAAACTGACAAAATTAATTATTTATTTCAGAAGTATTAATCGAAATTGACGTTTATTAATTTCAAGCATTCAAATTAGTTCCATTAAATATATTTAATGAGCCGCATAAAATATTTACGATTACGCGTTTGCAAAGTAAATCATAGTAAACACGCCTTAAATTAACGAGATCGAAATAATTTTGGGTTTAATAACAGAAAATGTGAGGCAATTACACGGTTACACATTAATATAAGTTTCTTACGACGCTGGAACTTTCGCGCGATAGTAAAAGTAGTAGAAACTTTGTCATGAAAAGTTATAAACGTTACTTGTTCGTCGAACTTGGATGCTGAAACGCACCTCTGCAGATTGCGGGATGCAATGGTTATAAACGCAGTAATAATTTGCCTAATTGAACTCGAAACTTGGTTCTGTGTGTCCCAGCTGTAATATTCAAAAACTGCTACTACAAAACGTCGAAAAAAACATGGTGCGCGACATTCAAATGAACCTCACCGCGCTGAAAATCCATTCGTGGGTATATTTTTTTGTTACGTTTCGCGCTCCCTTTTTCAACCCGTATACATAAACGCACTCGCAAAATCTGAGATAGCTGTATTCCACATTGCGTTGTCGATTATAATAATGATACACTACGTTCATCCCCATTACCGTGAAATCTCGACTTCCCCCTTTCTCGCGCACTCACAGTACACAGCTATTTGCATAGCGCAAAAATTGAAAATATAAAAATGCCTCGCGCATTGAGAGCCAGTACTGTCGGGCGGCAGCGAAGTGGCATTATGTGCGCAAGCTTCTACCGCGCGTACGTATATACATATGTATGCTTACGGTTCATTTCCAGCTTCACGGAGCTGGATATCGGCGCGACTATATTGTTGTTGGAAGCCTGGCAGATGAGCACTGCGTGCAGATGCTTGCGCTCGAGCTTCTCGATGAGCAGAACGTTGCGCACCTTCTTGGTTTCGAAGACTTCGCAGCTGTCGTCCAGCAGCGCGTTCTCCTGCCACCACGTCACCCGAGGCTGCGGCCGACCTACAAACAGTATCAGAGATATAGTCTATTGCAGACAGACAGATAGAGAGATAAGGGGATCGAGGGAGAGAGAATGCCATTAGTGTATTTAGGAAATTCATGTGCCGTCTAATTGTAATTGTGATAAACCATTACACTAATACCGGAATCATATCATTTTGTAGAAGTGGATATGTTTGAGTACGGGAGGTAAGATTCTTTTACTTTGTTTTCAATCTTTTATGCATTCTAAAATACGTGTCAAAGCCTTTTAGTTATTCAGTACTTTTTAATATAACACATTTTCAATTCAAAATAATACTAATTTTTATTACTTTTATCGCAGCAATAAAATAGTAAATTTAAATAAAGTTCATAATGTTATTAAAGTATCAGAGACATTTTTTCAAATATTGTAAGTACATTTCTGTGAACCTTTTTTATAAATGCTTTCATGTGTATTATTTATTTAAGAATAATTTTACACACACACACACACACACACACACACACATATATATATATATAAAGTAGGTTAAACAACTATGAAAGTTTGAAACGTTATATAATATATAAAAAATAACACTATAAAAAACAAGAAATATGTGAAATATATTTTAATGATGCTGTAAGGCATCATGGAATATGACAGCAGTAACCGCAACCGCAAGATATACGATACAGTCGTAACGTGACATTGAACGCAAAAATGTCAAGTTCTCCCATGATTTAAATTATTTCTGATTTACCTGTAAAATATTTTATCTCTTTCATTAATTCAGTAATTTAACAGTAAAGTCAGTCATGTGCCCAGAACGATAATCATTATTTGTTATTTTCTTTAAAGTTCTTTATTTTCAAATTTAGATTAATGGACCTTTCAAAATATTTTAGATTTATTTTTAAGCAATTTTCATAGAATAGACAAAAACTAAAATATAGTTTTTTTTTTTAAACTATTTTACAACAATTAAATTTAAGACTTTACATGATCTGATATAGATATAGATATGGATAAATACTAATGTAAGTAAATAGATGAAGACTAATTTTGTTGTAAAAATTACTTATAGGGTGACTTCACCAGTGGTGGATCAGACACCAGTGAATGAACATTTGTTAATAAAAATCGTTGATAAAATATATTTTTAATGTTTTTGGCATCATGAAGCACCTTCCCCCAATTTCAAACTTTGAAAAAAGTCATTTTTTGACGATTTAATATCATAAAAGCATTTTATTTAAGCGATTAAACATATCACGTGACCCGTTTATTCACTGGACTTAAATGTTCATTTACCGGGAAAGTCACCCTAGTGTAAAAGTTGCTTTAAACATTACAATTTTCTTAATATAGATTACGTGTCAAAGACATTGGTTTAACGAATAATTATAGTGCACAGATAGCCAAATTACAGACATTTAAGTCACTCCGTCTAACAATTCCATATTAATTATCAGTCCTTAACTTCAAAGTAAATTGTCGCTATTTTAATTAAATTGTGACTTAAAGTATGCACACCTATAAGATATTATCTACGGGGAAACCACTAAAAACTCATTATTTGAATTATTGTAATTCTTGGTAATAGAATCGTTAATTAAGGTGGCTCTCCTTGGACTCCCTAGTCAAAGCAGTGCTAAATGTAGAAATTACCTAAAATTTAAAAAAACCATAGTGTAATGTGATTTATTTATTTAAAACGATAGAGATAGTCAATGTATGATAAATAAAGTGTATTTATAACATGACTAAAATAACTTTTTTCACAGAATGGCGATATTTTAGAAACTAGATATTGCCACTACAAATAATTGTTGATAAATCGTTGGGATCTTTTTTGTCTCTCAACCAATTTTAGTTTTCAAGATCTCATTTTGCTCCTTAAGAAATTTCATGGGGACTTGCCGAAGGAAAAATTAAAAATTATTCAAAACTCAGAAAGTTATGACCAATTAAAAGAATATTTTGTTTTAACGACGTATATGAATTTATGAACAATTATCTATAACTTTCTGAGTTTTGAATAATTTTTAATTTTTCCTTCGGCAAGTCCCCATGAAATTTCTTAAGGAGCAAATTGAGACCTTGAAAACTAAAATCGGTTGAGAAACAAAATAGATTCCAGTGATTTATCAACAATTGTTTGTAGTGACGATATCTAGTTTCTAGAAAATCGTCATTTTGTGAAAAAAGTTATTTTAGTCATGTTAAATACGCTTTATTTATAATACATGGACTATCTCTATCATTTTAAATAAATAAATCACATTACAACTATGGTTTTTTTAAATTTTAGGTAACTTCTACATTTAGCACTGCTTTGACTAGGGAGTCCGAGGAGAACTACCTTAAATTAAATATTATGTCATTATACGCCAGAATAGAAATAAGTCAATTAAGCGATTTCAAACGTTATGCTTTTTACGTTAAAAGTCTGTTGACTACTTCTCTTCTATGAGATAATAACTAATCTATCATAGTTATAATGTGTAAGAAAGCGATCATCGAAAAAAAGTTTTAAAGCTACCGCTTCTTTTACTTGAAATATTATCATCAAAAAGGACATTACTTCTACGAGAATAAATAATTCATTCGAATTATTTATTGAAATAGAAAATTGCATCGATAATAAATTCAAACTATATCCACCCTCGGTAAATGCGCGCGCACCCATGACATATTATCTAACCGATTTCACACAGCACGACATGTCATCGCAATATCGCGTAGTACCTTATACACGTGTATAGGTAGAATTTTTTTCCATGCAATTGCACATCGTTTCCCAGAACGCTTCCGGCGCAAGTCGTACCAATTTATAATTTTATCATCTTTCCCCGGTTGATTTAAATTCAGGGAATTACAATGTTGTAAACAAATTACTCTTTGCAGGATTCAGCATTAGATGACTAATACAATAGAATCAAATAGAATACCAATTCATTTATAGATTATAAGGATTTTAGATTTATAATAATTGAGGCTCTTTACAAAAATGATAAATAAAAATATATAGCATTCATATTTCTGCATTATTTGCAATCTAATAAACTTGTTAAGTAAAACAAACCAAACGCAAGATAAAGAAGGTATTTTTTAAAGGGCAACAAAATAAGCTGATAAAATAAAACAAAAAAGATATCAAAATGAAAGCTACACGTAGAGAAACACTTTTTCATATACAATTAAAAATATAGATAGATAAAATGCACATGGACATTAACTAGAATTGTGATTCAAAATACATATATTCCTTAAGAATCACCTTACAAGTGGGAGGTATGTATCATTATCGCAATGCGATAGAAAGGTTATTTCACGAATGAGATATATAAATAACAAACAGATTCTAAAAACCGCTGGTATTCGAACCTATCTAACTGTCAGGTTGAGCCCAAAGCAGCTTTTTGCAGCATCGTGAAAAATGGCAGGTAAACTGAGAGAAAGCTACGTGAGCGCGTAAATAGGATATAAACATTTCACAGGACGTGCAGTTACCGTTTAAACTGTCTCTCCAAAGTGAGCTTGAAAAACCAAAACGGACCCACATGTGCGCTCTATTATCGATGCGTCATGCACTTTTGGGACTGAGAGTAGCGTAATTTCTACCCTAACATTATCCTACGTGGAGAATCTCTGACACGGAGCGCACAGCGAAAGGTTTTCGATTTCTTCTTGTTACGCCAACGTCATCGTTTGATACGCGCGAGTGTATATAGGCCATCATCGCGTTAAAAACAGAGATAGAGAGAGAGAGAGAGGGAGAGAGAGAGATGCGCGCGCGCTGACCCAGTTAGTCTCTAGAGCGCGAGATGCGTTATCAAGTGTCATTACTCAAGTTCGCACGGGCACGCGCTACCGGGTGAAGTTCATTAAGGAGGCGAGAGGGGAAAATTTTAACGATGCCTCGAAGTTTTATAAAATATTATACGTTTTATCAAAAAGTTCGAGGGCGAGTGTGGCAAGGCAATATTGCCGCTCTGCCAGGTAAGCATAATGTAAATCGCGTGTTAATTATGAAGCAAGTTCGAATGTACAGCGCACGGCCAGTGAGCGCGTGTATTGCGGGAAGGCATAATATTTCTTTGGCTTTGTTGTGTTGCGGCGAATTTATTTAAATTCCCCGCTCATATGGACTTTCTTGAAAAGTAAAGCTGGTCCTTTGAAAACTCGCGCGGCATGATACAGTTACCCGCGATACCGGAATCAAGTGCTCCTCTAGATTTTTAAAAATTTACCGCTCACACATATGGGATAATATTGAATTAAAAAATATGTTCATTATGCTAATGCGAGGATTAAACGTAATCTCGACTAGCCGCGAGCATTGTATGTGTCACAGGGCTACGTGGAAAAAGCCGACCGAATTACGCATTGCGCAGAATATAGAGTAGATAAGCGCCCTGCCCTTGATATCACACCAAAGACCGCCTTAATGAAGACCGTCTATATTTACCTTTGGAGGAGGGCGAGGACGATAATAAACGATCTCCCAACCCGCCTCCTCTCTCTCTCTCTCTCTCTCTCTCTCATCTCTCCGCGGTGTTTTCCAACGAGGGAAAAATCAGGAAGAAGAATTCCTTAACAAACCACGTGCCAGCGGCTCGCCCTCGCTCATTTGCAACGTGAATTGCGCTTAAAATGCAAGGCGGTGGCAGCAGCAGCAGCAGCAGCAGCGACGCTCGACTCTCTTGCCCCGCGTGCGTTCGCAGAGCCGAGAGCTAAACCCAATAAGTCAAGGAGTATTATGTAAATGCTGCTTTTTCTCGCAACACAGCGTCAAACGAGCGCGCGCGAGAGAAAGAGAGAGACGGCAACAAGTAAACGTCGTGCCGTGTTATCCGACGATACCAAATGCAAATTGCCTGACTGTGCTACAGAATTTAAGGCACGCGCGAACATCGAAGAGCGCAGCGGGAATTTTTCCTCTCCGCGAGAGTTTCGCTTCTCTCTTTCTCTCTCCTCTTTTTGCTGACTTTCTCCTCTCTCGCTCTCTCTCTCTCCCTCTCCCTCTCAGGTGTGTACATGTGCGTTGACACGAATCGGCGCCTGCCCCACGTATAATTATCTAAAGACGCTCGTAAAGACGTAACTCGTTTATCAATTTATCAACTAAACTTAGCTTATTTCGTATGTGTGCCTGTATCAGTCATGCACATGCACATACCACGTGTGGGTATATAGCCACACGTGCGCGTTCTTGCATTGAATATCGTAAAAGCTGCGTGTAATCAGAGCGAAAGCTTTCATCTCTCTTGACTTTCGAAGAACTTCGATCTTTCGGAGCGGCTCGAAGCTCTCTCGGACTCTATAGCCTCCGTTGAGATGATGATACAGAAGCAGAAGTGAGAAGGCTACGAGCTACACACACACACACACACACACACACTGTACTTTTTTCTTACAAAATTATGTAAGCAAGAGAAATTTTATGCTCGATCTGTTTGCAACAAGGTCGGTCTATGCAACACGCCCCAGTGAAGCTGTTTTTCTGAAAGTTTCCTTTTGGCGAGCGGGTGTATAGATTTGGTATATAGGTATATATATATATATATATATATATATATATATATATATATATATATATATATATATATATATATATATATATATATATGTATACAACATAGAAGTGTATTATACAGTTTGGAATGAAATTTTTTTACATTTCTGCCTCCCCCCCCCCTCTCTCTCTCTCTCTTTCTCTCTAGTTGGCCTCGAAATAATATATTTGAATTTTGCTTTCAAAAACTTAACGCGCAAAGGTTTTACGCGGACCGTGTTGGAATGCTGGTATGAATTTAAGTTCAAAGGGAAAAAGGAAATAAGGATGAAGCTCACATATTTTAATTAAATTTTGAAGGTCTTTTCATGTAGTTTTATGGTAATAGGGGTCTGCCTGGTTGTACCGAAAAAATTTGTTTTAAAAAAGTATACATCTATCCAAATAACACCCAAGTATGAAATCTTTTTTATGCATTCTATCGCTTGTAATTTTAAAGTCATCTCCATGAAAAAATTCTTTTTAACGAATTCATTAAAAATTTTTTAGTGGAAACAATAAGCCTATTACCACACATCTAATATTCTTAAAAAGTTTTAGAAATAGACATATTAGAAAATAGGATTGGAATGGAACTTGCAAATTAGGGGAGACCGGGGCTAGTTGGCATACGAGGCAGGTTGGAAAAATGCTAATAACTCGTGATTGAAATAACAGAAGTCAAGGCTATTGGTGTCAGTAATGTAAAATGGAATCAGAAATATTTGTTTTTTATTTTTAGTCGGAAAGCATCATGCGTTTTGGAAATAAGCGAGTTTTAAAACTTTTTGAGATATTGGTGAAAATTTTACATTTTGAAAAATGTCGTGTAATTTTTTGAAACATTTTGTTAATCTATTTTTTCTTAACGTAGGGCAAAATGATTGCTATTTTACAATTTTATCACTTGGTATTTTTTTTATCTTTCAACTTTTAATATTATTAGGAGAATTTTTAAATTAGTGTTCGCTTGGGGCATGTTGGCTAACCTATTGAGAACAGGCAGATTGTTTAACTAATCATTTTACTATTTTAATACCTAATTAACAACATTATTTTTATATATAAAAGTTCTTGAATGTTGATACAGAAAATCTATGGAAGTCTAATAAAACCTCCATTTATACATTTTTGGTAATTTATAGTTTTTAGCTGATTATAGCTTATTTTCTGTTCAATGACACATTCTGATATGTGATTCTTTTATATAATATAATAATATCGTTATTTACTCAATGATTTATTATCAATGAACTTACCATAGGCACGTGGTCAACTTACCCCGCTTATGGGGCAGGTTCGCCAAAAATCGTGCAATTAGAAACTTGTTTCTACTTTTTATTTGTGATCAATTTACAAATTTGAAAAAAATCATGAAGATGCTCTATATGAAGTACTTTCATGTACTAAAATAGTTTTGTTAATTAACTAATACCGTTTTGCAGAAAAAAATAAAATTTGGAAAGTCGGCCAACTAGCCCCGGTCTTCCCTATACAAAACATGAAACAATACAACTCTTTTCCAGACAAAACATTGTGTTTTTGTTAAAGTAAAACATCTACCACATATTAATGAGTAATTTTTTAGATAGTCTTTATATAAAAAAAAAACTGTAGTCTAAAAAGTGAAGCATTATAAAAATATATGATTAGTTAATTATACGAAGGCGTCAAATAAATGTCATTTTAGACTTGTTTTATAATTCACTACAAAAACAGATAAATATTATATTAAAATTCTCCTCGAAATAATAGGTTTATCGAGGTTTTTATCGGATCATTCGAGATTTGATAGGGGTGAGAGAGAGAGAGAACAAAAAATTTAAATAACGAATATGTGAACGGTGTGTTTAGTGCCCTAGTCAAGCCCGTCAGTCCGATAGTTTTGAAAAAACCATTACAATAAATCTCGTTTACTCCTTTATTCGCGTTCTAGTTTGTCTAATATTACCAAAAAGAAGTTATAATTTGCACAAGGAAATAAAATTTACTAACATATTAAAATCCGTTTCGAAATATTAGGGTTTTCAAGATTTTGATCAAAAGTCCGATCAGAGTAGACATATCAGAGAGAAAACATTCAAATCAAGAACAACAGAACATTGATACGTACAGCGTCCTATTTACCCTAGTACACCAAAAATGACCAATCCAAAGTAATGAAAAGTTTGAATATTCCAATGCGATACAGATATTTGCATTTAAGAATTTTTCTTATAAAATATAACTTTACTTTTATGTTTCACAATTTATAAATAATTTTAAAACATAAAATGATATACGAGTAAAAAGTAATACTTAAAACTAATGGAGCTCGCGTAGATAATGTCATGGATCTCAGAGTTCTTTTCGGCTCAAACTTATATTTTAAAAATAAATAAAGAGTACTTTAATAACCAAAACGATCTTATAATTTAATAATTAATTCGATATTCTGTATTAATTATAATTAAAAACGCATTCTATATTACGGTTCCGCTTGCATTAAAAAAACTCCCACTAAATAATTAGTATTATATAAAGGAGACTTTTGCTCATTAAATATATTCTAGCATTTGAAATGGTAAAACGAAATAGCGGAAACTCTAAGGAATTATGGAACATAATTAAAACTAAATTAGGGAGAAATAGTGTGCATGAAAATCCAATAAATTATATATACGATAACAATCAAAAAATCGAAAATAAAACTGATATAGCAAATGCTATGAACACCTATTTTTGTAAAATAGGACCAAATTTGAGTGCTCAATTTGCTAATATAAATAATAATAACCTGAAACTTCCAGATAGGAATCCTGAATCTATTTTCTTTCGTCCGACAGATTTTGCTGAGATATACAAAATAATCAATACATTGAAAAATAAATCTGGAGGTGTAGACAATATTAACGCTAAATCATTGAAAATTCTCTCTGAATATATATGTGTGCCCTTAGAATATATCTTCAATTTATGTATTGTGAAATCTATCTGGCCTGACGCGCTCAAAAATGCTGAGGTAGTCCCTATCTACAAGGCTGGTGAAAAATCTAATATCAATAATTACAGACCAATCTCTTTAATATCGAACATTGCAAAAATTTTTGAAAAAATAATTTATAATAGATTATACCACTTTTTTGAAAAACATAACATAATATCAGAAAAACAATACGGCTTCGTTAAAAATAGGGGAACTACTGACGCATTAAATTATATATCAAATATCATATACGAAAACTTAGATAAAAGTAAACCAATAATTGTTGCTTTTCTAGACTTAGCCAAAGCATTTGACACTGTTAATCATAGAGTTCTATTAGATAAGCTTGAACGATATGGAGTAAAGGGTAGTGCCTTAAAACTGATGACTAGCTATCTCACAGATAGGCGGCAAAGAGTAAAAATTCAAGACTGTAAAAGTGAATATAAAGAATTTACCACGGGTGTTCCCCAAGGAACTATATTAGGACCTTTACTTTTTATACTTTATGTCAATGACTTACTAGGAAGTATGCAAAATGACACAATCATGTCCTATGCTGATGACACGGTTATCATATCAAGTGATAACATGTGGTCCTCAGCTCAAGAAAAAATGTGTGCTTACCTTAATCATGTGGCCAAGTGGCTTGCACAAAATAAACTGTCGCTAAATATAGATAAAACGGTCTATATGACTCTCGGAAACTACTGTGATAGTGTACCTGGCACACTAAACATCAAAATAGGAACGCAATTAATAAAAAGAGTTGAAAGTCATAAATACTTAGGGCTGTATTTCGACTACAATATGAAATGGGATAAGCATATAAGATATATCATTAAAAAAACCAAATACCTAATTTTTGTCTTTGCCAAGATAAAAAATATGATGGATACAAAAACATTAATGATAATATATTATGCTTTCTTTCATAGTCTAATCAATTATGGGGTAATTGCCTGGGGTGGTGCGTACGATAATAATATGAAACTAATACAATCAACACAAAACAAAATATTGAAAATCATAAATAAAAATAAATTCTCTCAAACTAATCCACCTCTTGAAATAAAAAAATTATTCCAGTTAGAGTCAATATCCTTACATTATTCTACATTAAGAAATAAATATATAAACAGTGCGAGCAAGACCAGAAACAAAACAATTCAATTACCTAAATGTGATAAAAGAATTAGTGATAAAAATAGCTACAATGAAGCTATAAGGGTCTTTAATGGGCTATCTAAGGATCTCAAAGTTATGAATTTAAGTAGACAATTAATGAAGAAAAAATTAAAAATGTTTATAGTAAAAGATGCAATATAATTTCAAAATAATAATTAAATCTTAACCAATATATCTAACAAATTATTTAACTGTTATTTATGTACTACAATGGATTTTATCGATGTTAACTAACACTACGCACATAACATTATATAGTTTTTTTTAAGAATTTTGTAGTTTGTAATATTTTTTTAGTTTGTAAGTTTTCTGTGTACCAGATCTACACACAGGCAATAATATTTGCCTCAGTAGGATTTACTTACTTATGTATATTTCGTATATAATAATGTAATGTAAATATTTTCTGGAAATAAATAAATAAATAAATAAATTTCACAGGTATTGCATAGATTCCCGAACGTTCAAGTATACTCCTACTTTTTGCCGGATAATTATATTCGCTGGGCTTACATTCAATAACGAAAAGTACTTCATCAAAATTTATTCCTCCTATTTTTTGAAAAACTGAAAAGGTGTTAATTATAAATTTATGATTTGCTAGTACATAGTTTTTTATCAACGCGAAATGATGCTGTTAGATGTGCGTATATACATGAAAGTCGTAAGTAATTAATAATGAACAGAGGAGGACTCAGAAAAAACCGTACAACGGACCTACCAATGCAAAATTCATGTATTTTATCCATGAAAAGTAAAAAAAAGATATAATTTATTTCACGGTAAACTCCATCATTAGTGCTGCACATTTCAACTTTTTCCGCTCCGCTGAACCCGTCATCAGCAACTCTCCCTCTTGCCTCCCCTCCCAAAAAAAAGAAAATTAAAACGCAAGTCAACCACCCTATATATTCACACACAGACACGCTCTCTCCGCTAGGTACTCGCCCAAGCATATAGAGAATGCCAAGCGTTAATTCAGCGCCGGCGTGGTACAACGGCACGGCAGGGGGAGTGAGCGGGACGCAGGAAACGGATTGTATATTTGTCGAAATGTTGATTGCATTTACTGACCTCCAGCGGCGACGCAGGTGATGTTGAGCGGGGCGCCCTCGCTGAACGGGCCGAGCACGAAGTAGGATATGTGCGAATGGCCGTCATCGTTCAGAATGCTCAGCTGCTCCGGTGGTACTGTGAAACATACATATATAGTTGAATATATAGCAGGAGAGAGAGAGAGAGAATGGGGGGTGAGGACGAAATGAACTTTGGCGCCGGGGTGTGCATAGCGGCCCGCGAGTCGCATTATGAGCGCTTTCATAAGCAGCACCGCCGCTCTTGGCCCGCCCGGGCGTGAGCACGCGCCGGAGTAGCAGTAGTTGACTTCCAGCCGCGCACGCGCGTGCCACCCTCTCCCGATGCATGCGGGGATTTTGGGTTGGGTTAGCTTCGATTGGAAGCTGGGAGAGAAATTGAAAGGTTTGTTTTGGACTATATATAGGACGTGGATGTGGAAAATTGGGCCACTGTGAATTTAAATTAAGTTTTTTTAGCCTTTTTTATAAAAGTGGATGAAAAATCACGTTGACGTACTGAATATTTGCCAACGAAGTTGAACATTTTGTTTATGAAGTAACATTACGGATTTTTCTTTTCTACAGTAACTTTTTATGTACTTAATTCTTATATCTTGTCGAGTTCATCGAATTTTTCACATTCCCCCGACTTGATCAGAGACTCTCGAAGCTTAATCCCCCTTATACAGACGAGACAAGATGTGATCTCCATCTCGAGGCGAGTTTTTTTTTTCTTAAGTCCACGTGATAAGAACACCGACAAAGATCTTTTGTCTCGCATATCATTATTTTCCGATGGGTGGCTTTCTCCACCATATTATAGGGTAAAAAAATTGGTTTTTAAAGGAAATCCAATACGGTTATTTAAAAAAATTTATAAAAAGCCCAAATAAATTAGCGCTAATTCAAATTGGACAAAGATCCATAGACATTATTATAAATGGTCTTGACGTTTTCAAATGAAATACGTTGCTGTAGATTGATGCTACCCTAATACAAATATCATTTAAAGTATATCATTTAAGTTTGTCTAAATTAAGACACAAAAGGCATCGACGTTTAATTTAGCAACGCGTCGCTTTCTCTCGTGCACGCGTTATCTTGCCGTTAAATTCCTGTAGTGCTCGTTTCACGGGGGCGCGGACCCGTGCACGCTACCATCGTCCCTCCCTCTCCCTCCCTCTCTCTCTCTCTCTCTCGCCCTTTCCTCCCTCCCCAATGGCTATACCTACCCTGCAGCTCTCCTTCGCGCTCTCGAGGCCAAGATATTAAATTTGAGTTTATACACGTTAATTGTAAGTTACTTCGGATAAGACTCCGCGCTGTACGAAGTTGCGCTCGACGCGCCTGACTCGAATTCGATATTAGCTCGCGCGGGCGGGCGAGCGCACGCGCGCGCTCTCTCGTGCCTGAAATTCGACGCGCACACGCGCGTTAATATCTTTGAAGCTCACTGGTAATTTTCGTATGATTGTAATTTCTATGAAGCATCTCGCGCTCAGCGTTAATCTCATTCGCGGGTAACTGCGTTTGCAACACCGGCACGAGACGGAGGTAAAGGGGAGGCGGTGATGGTGGTAGTAGCTACAGCCCTGGCTTTAACCGGTTTAAGTCCGCGACTTCTGTTCTCACGGGTCTTAGGGGCGCGGGCGCGCGAATTTCAGCTGCATTTAACGTTTCGACGCGGAAGGATGACGGGGGAAGGTATGATGGTGGAGGGGGGGAGTCAAGGGAGGAAGAGCAGAGGTAGCGGCGTTTAATGCGCTACGCCCCGTGCCGCCGCATCCGCACGGTCCGATAAGATTGATCGCGGACGATGCAAATGAACGATAAGCCGGCGAAGGTGGATAGAGGATTGACGCGATGTTTTAGACGCGATTTCACGTGGTAATCGTGTTTTGATATTGAAATCGATTTTCTTCGCGTTAGCTTTTGTGTCTTTTTATTATTGAAATGATTAAATAAAAATTGTGTCAAAATGATTAGTAATAGGTTATACATTCATTTATTAACTGTACGCTGCTCCTGAGTGAAGATAAAATTAAGTTTTATCTCATATAGAGATTAAGTATTTAAGAAAGAAAATTAATATTTAAATAGGGGAATGCATTCAAAGGATTCATCAATCCTTCTGTTATTAAACTCGAGAGCTTTCAAAAATATGTTAGAAGTTTCCAGTAAATTGTTTTCCTCTAACAAATAAAAGTTTTCGTATTTACAAAGTTAAAATATCCACGACTGATAATTTATATTAGTTTGATAGCAGCAGTTTAAGTGGATTTTCTAGCGAAAGACGAAAAGTTAAAACTCCAAGTCAATCATACGGTTTTAGTTTCGCGATCTCGCGCGTGCACGCTCTCCAACCCGAGAAAGTATTTATTAATAATTAAATATAATTATTAAATGGAGTATTAACAAGGGTATAATGATAAGGTTTAACAATACCATTAAAAACGAGACCTTATAAAATCTTTTAGTTAAAATTTAATTAGGAGAAACAAGTCTTCTTGCCTCCTCGACACTATTCTTTTTTATAATAATACTAACTCTTATTTGCAGCACAAATGAAATACGAGCTTTTCTCACCGTTGCAAACTCAATGCAATCTGCAGCGACTCTTTTGTGAGAAAACATTTAACTAAATGAAAGAAAACGGCGAGAAAATTTAATGGAAGATATGAAGGACGAAGAGCCTTACTTATGACGGTGAGATTGACTTTGCTATTGCGCGTGGGCGACTGCTTGAAGTCGACGCGGCAGCGATACAATCCTGCGTCGCTCTCCTTTACGTGCTCGAGGTGCAGCTTGGCTGGCGTCTCGTGGTGCTTGAAGAAGGCCCGCCCGCCAAGGCTACTGTGCTGCCAGTGGTTGCCTTGCGCTACGGCCGACTGGTCTCGCGAGTCAAAGCTGAAAAAGAAATGGACATTTTTTTGTTTCTCTTTTGTCGTTGTTGTTCCTTGAACAACTGCAACTTGCAGCTTGTGTCGAGGTAGTTTGTAAAGATATAAAAAGTGCAATTTAACATCTGTTTCAATGGCGCGGTAGTACTCATACTTTTCGTTTTCCGGATATGGAAACAAAAAAGTTTCAGCCACGGTAAGTATATCTGATTATTCAAAGACTTGATAATGGCTCTTGCTAAATTGAAGTTTTACTAAACAAATACCTACAAAGCGACATTTTTTAATTCATAACGATTGCTGAAACTTTTGCTTCCTGAAAAAGTAAACTTCAAAACAGTGGACAAAATTCGAAACAAAAATGTTTAAAAAATGTTTTTAATTTTGCTGGCACATAAATTCTATCTCTTTTTTTATTAAAGAAAATTGCTTTTTTGTGTCTACGTGCGTAGCCTTTATCTTAAAACCACATTACCAACGTTTATCTAGCAAAACTACTTTTAGTCTTCTGTGAGGGACTCCATTTTTTTTAACTTCTACATTTTTTTCATGCATTATCGTCATGGGCGATAATAACAGGACTAAAAATCAACATATCTTTATGAAACTTTGTACATAAGTTAGTTTTTTCCACTAAGCCGACGATTTAACCCAGCTCGTTCATCAGAAAACATTTATAAAGTTTAGAAATACTTCATCTTATACAATATTTAAAGATTATTTGCAATATATCTTACCCTGAATCTATAAACGAATAGAGTAATTGTTTTATTTGATTCACTCTCTCACATTCACTCCTCGCCATAATAGCAAGCCTCTTATTATAGCCATTTCTTAACTAAAAAAACTAACCAACTTTGATATATTTTAAATACTCATAAATAAGCTAATGAAAATATGTGAGAAAACGTCTTTTATTATTCGGCCTATTAAATGGTGAACATGATCGGAAAAATCGTTTCATCGATGGCTAGAAATGGCCAAGAAAAGTGTCTCGTTTTTGCTGATAATTGATCAAACTAGCTATTTATTAGACAAATAATGAAATTGATTTCCAACAGGATATTTGTATAGTGCGATTGATTGTAGTTATTAACACGTCATAATTTAGTTTAAAATAAAATCTGTTTTATTTATTTTTTAAGTTTGAATAATAATGTATTATTTATTTCTGCTATGAAGAACTAATATACTGAAACAATAAACTAAGTTTGAAGAAGATAAGTGTTAATGAGCTGAGTACGGATGAGCAACATGAGAAAATATAACCAATATTTGAAACATCGACTATTACTAAAGAAAGAACAATAATGCAAGACAACTTTTTTTATATCTAACAACTTGCTCGCGTTATTATAATGTAAGTAAAATAATAACCTTCTTCCATACTTTTATAAAGTACATTTTTAATATAAATTAAATATAACCAAATTACTAAACTGTCTTAATTTGCACAATTAACTTTCTGAGATAAGGTAGGACCTAACGAAGCATTCTTCACAGGTTGTCGGAAACTATTCGCAAAATGCTCCGAGGTGTCGTCAATAAAGAGTTAAAATTGAACTGTATTATTACTTCTCCGTTCAATCGGGCTTTCTCCAACAATTTTTTCTCCTCCGCGTTCTTTTGACTCTTTCACTCAGCTCCCCGCCTCCACCGTCTTACTCTTCTTCCTCCTTTTAGCAAAGTCTAAGTTAATTTGCATTCGACGGGCAGATGAAAGAAAAATCCGCCTTGCCATCAAATACGAACAAAAGACTGGGCCTCCGCCTACCCATTCCTGCTCCATTCCCTCTTATTCTACGCGCAGGTAGAGCGAACGAACGACCGAGAGATTTTCCCTCAATTATCCGCCAATCGATCAGGGCGAAATCTTCGCGAGTGAATAACATATCAGTGCACACGGATGTGACTGCCGAGGATTATACGCTCGCGCGTGTACATCTCTTCCCCCTTCCACCCCCTCTATCTCTGTGTGCACCGCGTATACACGCCCCCGCGGGGATATCGATTGGATCTGGTGAAGCGCAAGAGAGGAGCAGGTGTCATTTGGCCTGCGCGTATTTCGCGCTGAATTTGAGCGCGTTCGCGTTACGCCTGTTTTCCGCGCTTTCTCCTTTTTTCGTGTACACGCGATCAGCCTATACATGCGTGTGCAGCGGAAGTGTGAAACGCGGGCGGTCGTTGGTCTCTGTGTGCACGAGCAGGGCGAGTGGGACAGCGAAAGGAGGGGGAAAATACATGGAGATGAGCAGCGCCAGTGGGTGAAATCGATTACGCGCCGTGTTTAACTTTTTAACGGTTAGATTAAGAGCGAATTGCCCGTGATTGCTGCAGGAGATACGTGCGTGATTATTCGCGATAACAAATGAAATTACAGGCAGAAACGATTTATTCCCTTCTTTTTTTATTAGATCGAATTGGTTCGTTTTTATTCCGCATAACAGTTGACTGACTCCATTCATGCAGCCCGTCACTAATCGATTTTTTTAGATCTAATGATTATGGAAATTGGATTTAACAAACAATATAATAATGTTCTCATGGAGAAAACTATATGGAGCAAGTTTAAACAGAATTACTCCGATGGTGTACCTTACGTCTATTAGAATGATAGTTAGTGGGCTAGATTAAGTAAAAATGTCGAAGAAATCAAATTTGATCTTATTGCACATTTCAATAGCAAAATTTCCCAAGAAAGTCCTCGCAGAAATGGTTTATTCCAAATTAAATTTCATTTAAAAAGTATAGACAATAATATGTATATATTAGTCAAAAGTAATTTTTTCGCAAAAATCCGATTTATAAATAAAACCAATCAATATTATTCAAATTAAGACAACGTTTTGCAGATTTAGATAATAAAAAGTAAGTATGATATAAAAAAATATAAATTTTAAGAAAATTTTTTATAAAAAAATTTTTTTCTATTTGAAAAAGAAATCGTTTTTATTGATTAATTAAGAAAATTTAATTTAATTAGTTTATTCGTGCAAACTTCTCGTAATTCATTCTTTTTCTGAAAAAATGTATGTGTTTTGTTGATTTTTTTTTCAGTTAGCGATATTTTCTTTAACAATATTGAAATTTCTTTGAAAAATATTTTTTTTCATATTATATTGCTTCTCAAATTATATGTGAAGTAAGCATTGTAAAATAATTGTATAATATATAAGCCAGAAAAAAACGCCGGAGCCACCTTAACTATTAATTCATTGATACCTAATTTTTCTTTTGGAAATTTAGTACATGCGAAAAAGAAGGTCAATCCGACTGAAAATTTGCTTAAGAAGATTGTAATTTCGAGCTACTTTTTTATTGCGGCACGTAGTACAGCGTTCAGCTTTGATTAATTATTCATGCAAATTCAAATAATGACCGTGCTTTAACATTTTTCCAGAATAGTAATGTACGCGAAATCAAAAATAAATTCCCGCGCTTCCAGTAAAACGCTTCGCCCATAATTCATTGCAATTCTAACAGCTTTCCCTGTAACTTTCATTTTTCCCGATCTCTATTTTAAAATTGCCCAGCACTCTCGACAAATTTTGGTGAATACAGCCACTCTTGCGCGCGAGTGTAGTAGACGCTATACCCTTGTTAATTTCAATTATGCAAATACACCGCCCGCCCCTGCAATTTAACACAAAACGATTTCCGGGAAAAGAAATTCGAAAGAGTTCAGCGGCCAGCGAGGCCGGACCTCATCGTGCGGAAGCACCGAGTTCTCATTTCCCTGAATAAACAATCAAATTGGCCGCGATTTCAACTAGGTGCGCGCTTGTTCTCTCCCTCCCCTCTCACCCTTTGACCCCCACTCCTCTCTTGGCAACGTAAGTCCGAGGCAATTATTGCTGGAGCGCCGGATGAATAATGAAGACGGCATGCGGACTGTAAAATCGCGATGAATAATTTTCTATGAAAAACGTTTTCCGATATTGGCAGTCCCGAGATGAAAGAGGGGAGGGGGGGGGGGGGATTAACCGCTACGAATCGACGCAAACCGCGGTACACTTCATGATTAGGTCAGCAGTAAGGAGTTGTCGTAAAGACTGGACTTTAACGGCTCTTTCAAGCGGCGCGCAAGCACGATTATATCGCCTCCTCCCGCGTTGCGCGCACGGTTGGCTTTTAATTGATAACGCGATTAACGAGCGCGGGAGCGAAGTTCCTGCGGGTGAACGTTGAGCGACGATTAAATCTTACGGAACAAAGTAACTGCGATCGTGCTGATGGTCGCTGGTCGTTCCGTTATCACGCGGACGAATGCGCATGGCTTGGCCGGAATCTAAATAACCAAGCGAATTTTTGTACCGTAAATTAAGGGAAAAATATGACGCTTCCCTGGGGCAATTTACTCATTAATATTTGAAATATTTTTTTGAAATATAATAAGTATATTGCAGCTTCATGAATATTCCCCATGAAAAGTTCGTGTGAAATTAACGTTTGCAATTGCATTCCAAGCCATTAATTTAGTACACATCCTATACTGTGTTACAATAGACATTTAATCAATACAAGGTCTTATAAACGGAATGATGCTTAGACGCAGATGTAATTACGACGAAAATACAACTTTAGATGTAAATGTGAAAACTTTTCGGCTTCGATGGTTGTCTGCATGTCTGACCACATTTAGACCTTTTCTACTTACATTTCATTTCTTCCTTTTTTTTTTCAGTTACTTTGCCACATTAGCCAGGTTTTTTACATTTTATCAAAATAATTTTGTCAGATCTGAATTGACAAAATCCGACTTTCAAAAATTCGCACTTGCACTTCAATTTCTCAAGCTTGAATGAGTCTTATACGTAGAAAACCTCGAGCAATCCCTCTCACGTCGCTCATACATTATGCGTATTACTTAAAAGACAGAGCCTTGACGGTACGTACCTGTAGATGGGCGTGTCGGTAGGTTCCTTGTACCAGATGATGAGATGCACCCTGTCGCCGGGGACCGGAGGCTCGATGTCGCAGGGCAGCTGGGCAATATTACCCGCCACCGCCTGCGCCTCGCTCAGCGTCCCTGCAAAGTACAGACAGCCCTCGTGAGTGCGAAATATTTCTCTCTTCCCCTCCGCGCCCCGTGCATTCTTTCACGCACAGGAATTCCGAGCGCTCGCTCCTGCTTCTGCCTCAAAAGGATTCTTTCGCGCGTCACCTTCGCTCGGTGAAGTGATTACGCGGAAGACGAAGAGGATGAGGGAAACGAGCGCACATGGGTGTGGTTTACGAGTTGTAACTTTTGCGTGGCTACACTCGCGTGTTTTCATTGCGGGCCGCGGTTCTGTGTGGCCGTGATTTTGTGAGTTGATAAGTTCGTTAAATAAATTAGGGGAAAAGTGACTGTAATTTTCCGAGAGTTAAAATTTCAGAAAGTGATCGGCGACAATAAATACTTTCACAATTTTTGTTGTAAAAAGAAGCGTGTAAATGTTCCTTTTGCAAGGAAATTATATTCATGTTTAAATATAGCTACTTTAAAATATAGATTATTGCTTATAATTTTACTCATCAATGGACTTGATTATTATGAAAGTTCTTTTTGAAAACGTTGACACACTAATTTGTGTTAAAGAATAGTCTTAAAATTTTAATTTTACTAATTTGTTATTATCTAATTGTGTTGTATGAGGAATTTCTACAAGAAGCCCACTCTTAAATATTTCAATATTGCGAAAAATCAAATCAAATTCTTAAAAATTGCGTCAATTAGCATCTTTATGTGATTTTTCATGATTTCTAAATGTTTGTAACTTTGCACAAAAGTTTCTGCAATCAACAATTCTCAACTTAAATTAAAGCTCTTTTCTTCTATTTTGAGTTTCCTTTTTGCAAAATTCGTTCACGCATTTGGAAGCTTAACATTAGTTAATCATCGGTGACTGCTTTTCGTCTGTTTTTTCCCATTTTAAATTTCCGTAAGAAAAATTGTGTTGTTACCAACATTTTTGTCATCTATTCTATGACCTATAGATCGAGAAAAAAAATTGGTGCAGAAGTGTGCCTCCTAAGTTTTTTTATTTTTGAAACGTGTAAGAGTGGATTTCTTGTAGAATTTCGCAATATTCTAAAATATTCAAGAGGGGAAGGTATTTTGAAGCCTTATAATTATGATGCCATTGCGAAAAGGGCGTGATAATCACGTAATCTTAAAGTCAAATCCCTCGGAAAATTTGTATTGATACTCTGAATTTGAATAAATATGCTGTCAACAGAAAATTCATCGCGTTTTTAAATTCAAGAAGATAAATTCAAGAGTTATTTAAAATATGTACATAATAAACTTTAACTTTAAGGTACATGGCTTAGGAAAATCACCTATAACCTCCGGAATCATTTATTTGATTCGCTCTTCGGGAAAAAGCAACGATGTCATCTGACTTTAAACACCGTAAAGTATGTCTTATAAATATTTTAGTGAAAATAAAGCATTTTC
Organism: Torymus aiolomorphi; assembly: GCA_036365515.1. NCBI lineage: Eukaryota > Metazoa > Arthropoda > Insecta > Hymenoptera > Torymidae > Torymus > Torymus aiolomorphi. Next base: position 139,692,877 of record CM070877.1, read on the forward strand.
ATATAGGAGGCAGGCTGTAGAAGCTTTTTGCCATTTAAAGTTTAAAATACGCCCCCTTTTCGTTTGGCTGAGCAAAAGTGCGGATATAGTAAAATTAATGCTCAAAATTCTCAACGTCTCTTAAATTGAAATACTGCATTATGTAGCTCGCGTAACGATAATAATTCCGTTATAATTAACTCTGTAGTAAATAAAGGTAAATAAGTGTTATATATGAAATATAGCAATAGTATATAAATAAATATTTCTTATAGCTTAAAATCACTGTTGGATAAGTCAAACCAAAGAAATATTTTGGCTCAGAAAATATTTTTATTACGAATACGCAGAAAGGATGCAGAAGCTTAATTATGTTAAAAAATATTAATTTCTCCGGAAATTATAAGCAATTAAAGATAACGTAGGAAAGCGGTTAAACATTTCCTTTTTTTTAACGATTTAAGGGAGATGTTTTTGTTGATTTTTTACGCTATTTTAAATGGCTTATAACTTCCTGGAGAATTAATATTTTGCAATATTCGCTTCGCTTCATCGACAAACTTTACACTCGTTAAAAAATACCTGCGCTTCTCGCACAGTTGCACGATATATACTACTTTAAAAATTTATCAACATCTCGAGTTCGACAAATTTCATCATTGCAAATTTTGATGAAGCAATATTGTATTAAAAAAAAAATTATTATGTTGATTGTGCAAATAACAGGTATAATTTCTGTAAATAATAATTAATTGCCGAACGACCAATTAAATATTAATTTATCTTCCTTTACGATTGGACCCTCCTTTGTTGGCAGGATTCACTATAAATTAAATAAACGTCCAAGAATGTATCCGTAATTCGTATATATTAATTAAGAACGAAATATTCTCTAAATTTTCGCGGACGCAAATTGCAATTTTTCTGTCCCCATTATTTGTGCTTAATGTTTTAATACGAAGTGGGGAAAGCCTGGCAATATTGTCATCTATATAACAATATTAACAAGCAAACTACGCGTATTTACGTAATAACGCAGCACTTTAGCAGAATTCCCGACCATTATACTTCGTAATTTAATGCTAAATAACGCGCCCCTGCATTTTCTCGCCGCACGACCGACGGTTGGCGGAGGCAGCCGCAGTAGCGCCGTTTTTCACTTTGGGGATGCCGGAGGAGAAGAGAAGCGAAATGGAAGGAGGTCACCTGCTTAAGACGAAAAACCAATCGTTTTAATTAAAAACGCTAATTTTCTATTAAGGGCGCGGCGAGGCTTGGTCGCTTTTGAAGATAAATTTAATAATCTATTAGATGTATTTTGCATTTTCCCTGTTGCGGAAGCGTGATTTAGTTCGCTAACGCGTACCGTATATTGCGCTTAAAGAAGTATGTACTTCTTTTCAATGAAAATATAAAGTTTATGACGAACAGTTTACAATGCCCCGACCTATATCGAGAGGGACATAGTGTTATTGTAGCGCATAAAATCTACCAATAATTATTTTCATAAAAGTAATTTTTAAGTAAATGTTAAATAATAATATTTTAAAATAACTTTAGAGTAATGTATTATCCAGTTAACGTGCGGAGCAGGTAATTCTCGTATATGTGTCGCTTGTACATTATTATTTTCATCTGAGTCTGAGAAATCAAGTTTCGAGCACTCAATTGAATAAACATGGCATCATTGAGAGTAAAATGTTTTATTTTTCAATGGAAAGAATCCCATTGTCAAATTAGTAACTGATGACTGCACATTGACAATCCTTATGTAATAAAATGAAATATCGGGTAATATCGAGGGTGCAAAATGTTATTTCATACTTGAATAAATGACGTGTGATTGGTCAAACGGCAATTGCTACTATGTTAGCGAGTATTAAAACGTTTGATAGGACATTTCAATTTTGCAAACCAACGTGATTAATAATCGATTGTGGTACATGAAGTTCTTTGAATTTCGTAGACCGTAAGGAATCAATCAAATGGAATATTATCTACATTAAATCCTTAAATCATTTGGATGAAATCTGCATTAAATTCTTAAATCATTTCGATGAAATCTACATTTTATGGATCTAATTTTAATATATCGCATTATAATTTTAAATTAGATTCCTTTATTATTCAATTCTTCTTCATGTAAAATCAAAATAAGTGTAATGAAAAACATCAAGTACATTCCATATAAAATAAAATAAGATTAAAAATAGCATTTTAATTACAGCCACAAATAAAAATTCCTCATATATGTACCTTAAACTTTCTTTATAGACTAAATTTTTGCAAGGACAAAACTTTCATTGTCTTCAAACCACATCGCCGTAAATGCAAATATTGCACTTGAATTAAACTCAAACTCGTAATTACAATAGCCTACATCCTGCTGTAAATCGTTCATTTTTCTCCCATTAGGGAAACGATTTTTCGAACATTTTCTAGCCTTTTTCTGTCGAGTAGACCGAAATAGCCATAAAATGGTTAGAAAATGTTCGAAAACCCGTTTCACAAATGGAAGAAAAATGGACAATTTCCAGCAGGGTAGGCTCGTGATAATATTATAAAACATTACGTCTCCCCCTTCTACAGAAAACCTGAGAATCCACCTCAATAAATTATTATGCGAAATCGTCATAAAATACGTAATGCGGTGCTCGCGCGCACGTCCCTCTGAAATATCGCGCGCGCGAGCGACCGTCTGTTCTCTCGCGACTTAAAAAAATTACGCGCTCACATATATATGTACACGTGGCGTGTGCGAGACTGCCATCTCGGCTCACACCCACCGAGTCATACATAAAAGATCGGCTGAATAATTTTCACGCGGCGTGACGCCGCGGCAAACGGACTATTTCATGCGGTCCCCTTTCATCGAACCCACACGTATGAGGGGTGGTAGCTCGACAGAGAGAAAGAGAGAGCAAGAAATAGAGAGAGAGTGGGGTTAGCGCGTCCTCGCGTACGTCCCATCAAAAGTAGCTTCCCCGACTGTGCGAGAAAAGAGGGAGAGAGAGAGAGAGAGAGAAAGAGTGAGGGGCGGGGGGCAGAGAGCGACGGCTTATCAGAAATGCCTACCGCGAAAAATACATCAATGCTTTGTGCGCACGTTACGAAAGGGAACAAGGACGCTTGAGAGCCGCAGTGCCGATTAAATGCGAATCTGACACGGCCGAGCCAGGTCCGACTGCGGGGCGCGTACGCGTTTTACACGTCCGAGTTTTATCGCGTACGCGCTCGGGGGATTTTTGACGCGCGAGAGCGCGACGACGAGCAAAAGAGCTTATCTGCATAAATACACCCCGACGGGTTTCCGAATAAAGTTTCCGGCGAGCAACACACGCACACTCACACACACAGAACTAGGCGCACGCGCTCCGGAGCCAGCGTTGGACGCGAGGGAGCGCAAGAGACAGAGAAAGAAGAGAGAGGGCACACCGGTGTGACGGCGGTCCTAGCGCGCTCCTATCATTCATATTCCGCAGCGTGAACCGTCCCAGGCTCGCTCTTTCGTTTCATTTTTTTCTCATTTTGCCGCGCGCTGCTCTCAAAGGGCCGCGCTACGTGATCGCCCCAAGGATGGACCGAAAATTCTCTCGAGAATTGGCGCCGCCGCCGCGAAATTTATGCGACGACGATTTTCTTCTCTCGTAGGTATAACACCGCCTCGATGTTTTTCCCGCAACTATGTATGTATATATATATACGTCGTCGATCGCAGGCGCTGTTTAACACCTCGGCTGAGCTCCTCTCTCTCTCTCTCTCTCTCTCTCTCTCTCTCTCTCTCTCTCTCTTCCTGTCTCTACTTGCGCGTTGAGGGTGAGTGGGGCTACAGCGCGAGGGCGCTGTGTGTTTTTGCACCTAAATAGCTTCCGATGGGATTATGCTAAGCGATTAAATTTTGAGCGTGTGTTTACCCTGCCGAGCACGCTGCCACTGTGTGTGGGTGGCTGTGCGCGCGCGCACTGTCAGTCCCGGATAATGGATTTTGCCGGGAGCGAGGAAGAGAGGGAAGAGTGTCAGGCTAACGGCTGAGTATACGTGTGTGTGTGTGTGTGTGTATACACACACACACACGCTGAGAATGTTTTTAGGATCCAAATGATGGAGCCCGTGTTTTGCGGTTTAATGTAATAGACTTTGGTTATGCAGATTTAACTATCTAAAGCGCCGTGGCCGCCCGTTAGCGCCGAACCGACGCGGTGGTGTACACACGGCAATTTTATTAAAGTCTTTTTTACGAGAGATTTATTAGGGTGCGCAAGCACGAGACACCGGCGTCTCTCGCTGTGGACGGCTTTGTGTGTGTTTTTTTTCGCTCGCTCGTTGCGCATACAGCCCGTGAAGTTCCAAAGCGAAACTAATTGCTTATGCTTGTAAATTGGATAAGTGACTCTGGAAGAATGAGTGTCTATTCTTTTTCAGACCTGATAAATCTTGCAAAGCGTGGATGTTATACATAGAGACTTTGATCGGTATAAAATTGTGAAAAATAAACAAAGGCATTATTGTAACAATATTAACAGTTTGTAAATATTATACGTATACATAAAATTTTATGCATCTATTTATTGTAAAAAGTTTATGAATTTTCATGTGCTAGCGTTAAATTTAATGTAAAGCATTCATGTTTTTGTACAGCAATTAATTTCTTATTACAAATCCGTATTTAGTGCAATTCTCATAGTGATTAACGTTAAAAATGCGCAGACCTATACACACAAACTACAATACCAACGAAATCTTCGTTACTTATCGTGTAGACGCAACGTAGACGAGAAAGCGTCAATTTCGTATAATGAGGCAGCTTCGCATGACGTTTCCGCCTAAAAAACGAAACTCGAGGCGACATTACATCCAGCGCAATTTCGTTCCCTCCTCACGAGGGCGTCGCGCAGGGCGCAAATGCCAGGGGCCGTCCGGAAGACGTGTGACTCTCCGCGTGAAAGGATAAGGAAGAAAGGAGCACTGGGAGTAAAGTGCAGCGTATATATAAAGCTGAGAGCGGGAGCGCGCGAGAGAGGAGGAGACTTTCAACGAGCGGTGGCGGCGAGCGACCGCCTACTTTTTAAGGTAGCTGAAGTGCTTTGAGCGATCCTTTCTCCTCCCGACCCTCCTCTCTCTCTCGCTCTCTCTCTCTCTCTTTCACTCCCCTCGTCCTTATAACAAGACTTTAATTAGCTAAATTGATTTCGCGCCATAAAGGTACCGGGAATCTATAATGGCACGCGAGCGGGGCTTGCACAAGTTGCACTTTGGTCGCAAGCATCCTTCCTTCTCCCGCTCTCTCTTTCACTCTCTCTCCATTGTTTTCCTTTTATAGCGTCTATCGCTTCCTTTTGCCCGCGCACGCTCCTTTCCGACATTTTTTTTGGCTTCCTTCGGGCGCTTTACTCTTCTATCGATGCTTTTCTTCCTTTAACATTCTTGGACGATTGGCATTGATTTGATTTTTTGTTTTGGAACTATATAATCCAGTGCTCAATCGCACTCTTCTTATCTTCAACGGTTGTTCGAAAATTGCGAGCACAGGCTCTATTGTATAATTAGGAATATATTTTAATTTTAATTTATTTCTGCCGGAAATTAAGGTTATAGACATTTCTGGGAAAAATCTCGATTGCTGAATGAAGATTTATTCATACATTTTATTTATTCAATTTTCAATTAATCAAAATCGATATTCAATAATTGAATATTACAAATTCTGATCTCGATGGATTATTCTCGGAAGCAGTTGAATAGCAACGCTCACAATGGAACTATATTAAGCTGAAAATTAAATGTTACATATGAAAAATAGAATTGTAATTTACCTTCTTTTTTGTATATATTTCAATTATTTTAATTACGAAAAATTTCAAAACTATAGCCAAACAGCAATAAACGAGAACAATTTTTTACCTTACTTATTCTGAAGTTTATGATTAAATATATGTAATAAAGTATTTTTATGCTTCCAAAAGTTCGCTCGACTCAATTTACGATATACAACGACTTTATTATCTATAGTGTAAATATAAAAAAAAACGAATCTTCGAGTACACGGGTTCCTATTCCATTATATCATAATATAAATTTTACCGTCCGTGTGTATTCTCGGCAAAAATTTCGTAGCGCGCTGAGTACATAAATTTCCCGCCAATATAAGCCAACTCGCGCACGGGAGACGACTATACGGCGCGGAGCGTCAACTCAGCCGTGAAAGAATAACACACGGTAAGGAAAAACGAAAAATCCCTAGCGAAAGCAGAGTAAAACCGAAGCCCAGACAAGAAGACTACGAGGACGATGAGGCAGAGGTCGGGAGAAGCTTCTGGGCGAGATGAGAAATTCATCGACGCTCTTCCACATGCGTGCGCACGCACGAGAGACGATGAGAGAAAGAGAATAAACACAGGTGTATTATATATGTGTGTGTGTGTGTGGTGTGTGTGTGTGTGTGTGTGTGTGTGTGTGTGTATGTGTACTGACGTGTATAGATAGGACACTACATATACGACACGACGATAGCAGCCGAATGTGTACACACACCGCGGGGGCAATGTTTACAAATATTACATTTGCCCGGTCGTTCTCAACTCACCGAGTACACACCTCTTCAATGGCTCGTCTAAAAAAAGGAGAGAGAAAGAGAGACAGAGAGCGCGCGCGAAAAAAAAAAACGAGGAGAAAGAAAGTTGGGGCTGAGGAGAGAAGGAGAGAGGCTGGAGGGGGGATGCGCACAGGTGACGTACGTGCTCTATCGCACCACTCGAACTTCGAATCAGCGGGTGGAAGGGTAACAGAGCTGCGCCGTAACCAACCAAGCGGATAGAGAGAGTGCCACAGAGAGAGGGAGAGAGAGAGAGAGCGTAAGTACAAGCGAAGCGCTCAGGAGAGTTCGGACGAAGTTTTGGACCGAGACCTGTGTGTATGTGTGTGTGGGTGTGTGTCTGTATGTGTGTGTTTATGTGTGTGTAGGTGGCGAAAAGGCAAGCGGCAGTCGTGCTGGTAATGGTAACTATCCTCCATCGTCCCGATCGCTACTTTCGCGGAAAGCCCGAGCGCAGAGTGTAATGCGCGCACAAGGGCCTGAAAGCTCCCGGGATAATTTCAATTCCGGGGTATATTCTTCTCTCCGCACACATCGAATAATAATATTTGACCTGGAAGGGTGGGTTAGAGAGAGAAAGAAAGAGGGAAGTAGATTATCCGATAATTACGCTGAACGAAAAGGGTCGAGTTTGAAGTGACTCAAGTTAGCGAGAGAGAGAGAGAGAGAGAGAGAGAGAGAGAGAGAGAGAGAGAGAGAGAGAATATACAAGCATACACGGACGCAGAACTAGACGCGGGTGAGTGGCCGATTGTGGGGAAAGAGTCGAAAAGCACGGGTGGTGCGCCCTTCCGCGCGCGATCAAAATGGAACTACTGCATAAAGTTTTCAGGACACTCGGCCGATCCGCGCAGTGCTCTCGACCGCTCGATAACGCGAAAATTTTCGGGATCGTGGCTATTTTTTCGCGGCCTCTATAAACAACGCCTCGAGGGGGTACGCGGGGAGTTGGTTTTTCATAGGTCCACGTAGAGAGGCCGACTGAGGGTGTGCTCAACGAAAGTTTATCGATGGAAAAACACAGAGAGATAGACAAAAAGTGGCACGGGGCGAGCGGCACATAAAATATTGCCCGTACGGGCGTATACTCATTAATGCTCGTGGGCCCGATATTTTTGCGTGCGCCCGTGCGTCGTACAGACGCGATACGCGCGCGCGCGCGCGCAGTGTATATATACGGTGATAGTGAACGAGTGCGTGTGTGTATATACGGAAAAAAAACGCGCGATATGGGTTTGGCGCTATATGTATGTTTGAAATAGAAAGAGCGCAAGCTGCGAGATAGAGTTTTTCTGCTGTTTGCATGGTCTGTTGGAGGGAGGATTATTATTATTGTTGTTGTTTTTGGGTGGGCAGCTTTTCGGAAGTGTGTAAAAAGAGTGATGAAAATTATTGAAAAATAAATTTCTTCCTAATGACTTGCAAAGTTACTCCCAGCTTCTGAAATAGATACGAAAGAAATAATAGCGTAATTAAAACCCTTTTAAGAAAGTACCCTTAGCAAGAAATCGAATCAACGGTTTGCTCGGGTGCGTGTGGCTTTCTTTTTTCCCTTTTTTTCTGAGACGCGTGCGCACTCAACCATTGCCGGGAAACTCTTACGCGCCCGCTTCTTGCAGTCGACGATTGGACTCGTTGATTCGTCTCTCTCTCTCTCTCTCTCTCTCTCTCTCTCTCTCTCTCTCTCTCTCTCTCTCTCTCTCTCTCGCTCTCTCTCGCTCTCTCTCGCTCTCTCTCGCTCTCTTTCTCTTTCCGCAGGTATACTTCCTCGTTTATAATTGTCTTGTTGAATTCGGGGAAAAAAGTGTATTCGCCGACGCAAAAATATACGTTGTCCCGTTCGGCTTGATGCGCAATGACGAAAACTTTAATGAAGCCTCGTCCTTTGACGGGATATCCACCAAAGAAGGTACGGTGATAATAATAATTTCCGCGTGTGCGATAGAGAGAAAGAAAGACGCGAAAGGAAATCGTCGAGCCCCGTGTGGAAGGGAAAAAGTACGAGCACGTGAGTGTGTGTGTATGTGTGTGTGTACGTTCGCGCAGAGGGAAAAAGCGAGAGTTCGAATCAGCAGACTGTGAATTAATCGCGCGCGCAAAGGTTAAGCGCATGATCGCATTGTTAGTTGCGTCGTGACACTGACAACGACGAAAGGGAAAACACGAAGAGACAAAGAGGGGAAGCAGGAGAGAGTGAGAGAGTGAGAGACATGGATGGTTGATAATGCTCGATAATAGTCTAGGAAAAAACGAGCTGCGGGAGAGAAGTGAAGAAGAGGAAGAGGAAGGGCGTGTAATACCCGTGTAGATTCGATGAAGAGTGCTTTTCTCACGGCGGCGGTAGCAACGGTGGCGCAGCAGCGCGCGCATACACACGGGTAGGTAGGTACATTAATTACGAAGATGTTACATGCATGTTGATGCGAGCAAGCGAGTATAAGCGAGCTCCCCTTACGAGCGTGCGCGCGCGACGCATACATAAATACAGTATGCATAAACCTTCACTATACGAGGACGACGAGCGCGCGGTGCCTCTTCACTTGGCGGCCGAGCACGGAGATATATAGAGAGAAAGAGAGAGGGAAAGAGGGAGAAAAGGTGGGAAGTCTTCTCGATCTCGCGCCCTTATCTCGCACTTTCCCGTGTTTATATAGTTTGTTTTTCTCTGTCTGAAAGTGCGCGTGTGCCGATGAGTTCGCGTGTATATATATATATATATATATATATATATATATATATATATATATATGTGTGTGTGTGTGTGTGTGTGTGTGTGTGTGTGTGTGTGTGTGTGTGTGTGTGTGTGTGTGTGTGTGTGTATATATATATATAGCTGCCGAGTAATTTGAATAGAATGCGATCGCGTGGCTTTAAATTTTCCCGCATGTTTTTCCCTTTCGCCGCAAACAATGAATTTATGCAAATCTTTTTAAGTTATTCAACGGCGTTCTTTTGCGCGGTGGTTCTTCTCGATTTGCATCTGCGTTTAAATGATTGGGTAATTATTTTATCAGTATATTTTAAGTTTCGCATGTCGAGAGTTTTTACTGGTATAAATACCTTGATTGGCATCGAATTCATTGTTAATTTCTTTGATAATTGTTCGTTTCGATTGTATATCTATATTCTTTATATCAGTTCGTCCCAGTTCAATGCATCCACTTTTCCAAGAAACCGTATAAACCTTCAAGTTTTACGCGGTATGCATCAATATTCCGACAAATTTCAATCCCTTTAAATTAATTCTTGGTAAGGTGAAATACCAATAACAGAAGAATGAAATAGAAAAGTTAAAAGCTTGAGAAATAAAAGGAGATCACGCGTGAAATCAACCAATAAATTCCAATTAATAAAAGAAAAACTTATGAAAATGTGTATATCTGTCGAAAGATGTGCCATTTCCCTCTTCCGGACTGCTACCTTGTCGTAGTCTGGGCAAGGGCCTTGGCCCCTTCCCAGGCTGATGAGAGGGCTTGTAGAGCATCACTGGTACCCCGGTGACTGACATAGATACGAACGAATGGGAAGGAGTGAGTCTTTCCCCGTTGCAAAAGCTTGTATGTATGAGGAGTATAACCTATAAACAGTACTCGTATGGATGGATGTCCCTATAAATGGGTTAATATCATGAATGTAGAATGAATTGGGGCCTGGCATACCTATGTCAGGGAACGAATGAGATATAAGAAGAATGAATGACGCCCTTAGGAGGTGAGTATGAGGGTCCTCCTTGGTCGCGGATAGAGGTTGCACGGCTCGATACCGGGGGCAGTCGTACCGGGATGTGCGACTAAAGGCAGTCCACCCCCCCCCCCCAAGCCGAACGTGTAATGCGTACCGTACTGAGCGGACTGGTTAGCTATTCGGGGTACTGAGTAGTCTCTAACGGTGCCTCGGGAACACAAGGCGATCTTCCCTAGGTACTCGTAGGACTCAAATGGAACATAATTTTAAAATAGAGAATGAGGGACAAAGGAATGACGAAGCACCAGGCTTCGGGGCGGTAACGCCTAGCACATATGGGGTGAAGGCACTCCCGGAAGAAAAGGGTGAGCGGACATCGAGATCCAAGGAACTCAACCCGCTTGTCCAGTGGTTGTCTGGAAAAGGAGGGCCATCGGGAACTCAAATGACCGATAACCAAAACGCGATCGCGAGCGCGAATAGGAACCTCAGCAAGGAGGGTACCCGGGACTCCTCAAAGAACCCGAGCAGATCCTGGCTGGAGGGAGAGGATGGGGGGTTAGCAAATCAACCATCCCTGACGCTGGTTGGGCAGGATCACATGGGGGCGATCCATCCAGAGGAAAAACCAGAGACATTGGTGGAAGGGGACTCATCGAAGAACCCTGCCGATGTCATCACAAATCAGCTGAAGGAGCTTCAACTCACCCTGAAGCAGCAGAGGCTTTCTAGAGCTCAGAGGCGGAAGCTCCTTAAGCAAAGACGGGAGATGAAGGCAGTTAGGAGGACCGAAGCAGCGAAACCATCGGCGAAGCGGGACCGGGACACCGAATCCCTATGTGCTCCGACACTGAGGATGGAGGTCGGTATACTGGTCGCCAGGATGATAGACCCACTCACAAGGGGGGTCGTTGTAGAGGGATATCCTGACGTGGAGCTATTGCCGCATCACGCAGTCCACGTCAGCGATGCGGCCCAGGCGGAAATGGAGAAGATCGAGTTTGGTCCGAGCCCAAGATTCAGCGGCTGCTTCGTTAAGAGAACGGCCGTCATCGTGGTGGTCGTGGACAACTTCTCAAGGGCATGGCTGGAGGAAATTATCCCCCACATACAACCTTGGGGAGGAGCTAGGCGGAGCATCGTGGAGATGAGAGCGCTTAGGAGGCCGCTCAGGGCCTCTTTTCCGATTCCCGGCCTTAGACGGGATCCGAAGGTGATCCTAGCAAGACTCGGGCGCACGAATTGTGGCGTAAGCATTAACGGATGGCGGGTATGTGCCACAGAGACTAGGAAGGGGCCGGACATCGGAACCTTCTTGCTGGTGACATACCGAGGACATCCCTACAGGCGTTTAGAGAGCGCAGATTCCAGCTGCAGTGAGGGGTCAACCTGATCTCCGTTAAAATAACGGAAGGAGAGCCGCGGGAGCAGCAAGAATTGGGTAGGGGAGGACCGTCCTAAGCACAATGGCTAAGGACGAGATAACATTTACCCAAATTAACTTGCACCACAGCAAAGGCGCCACAGCGGTTCTGGCCAGGCGCATGTCTGGGGTGCAGACAGGCATCTGCCTAATCCAAGAACCATGGGTGGTCGTGGGGGCTATCCGGGGTTTACGCGGAGTGGGAAAAATCCATAGAGATCCTACCAAAAATGCTCCGAAGGTGTATATTTTAGTTAAGGTGTTGGAGGTCTTCTTGATGCCAGCCCACTGCAGCGGGGATTTCGCGGTCGTCAAGGCAAGACTTCCAGACGCGGAGGGCCCTGAGAAGGAGGTAGTAGTGGCCTTAGGCTATTTTCCCTACTACTCTATGGACGAGTCTCCACCGAAGAATGTACAACTTCCCCTATAGCACTGATTGTTGGAGTAATATTGCCTCAAGGTTGCTTTGTCATATTTGGCAGACTCGCGAATATTCCCCCAATGCTAGTAAATATGAATGCAACCGTGAGGCAATATTGCTGCCAACCGCTATTTCCGTTATTCCATTGCTTTTTCGAACTGATAGATTAGGGGATGCTGTGCAGCAATATTGGAGCAATATTCGTACACGATTAAATAATTTTTCAGAAATATTTTCCTTTTTTATAATATTTATGAACCGATTATTTCCTTAATTTAGCAATGTTAGAGTAATATTCGTACACGATTAAACAATACGTGAGGAATATTAAACGAGGAATATTATAAGCTATGCCTAAAAGCAATATTGCAGCGATATTTGTCCAATTTTCGATTTTATCCTATCCTATATTATGGAGGTTTATCAAGAGTTTGAAACAAAATTAATTTTAGTTAACTCCCATATGACGTAAATTTTTGAGTCTCCAATGCAAAGGGGGAACCAAAAACAAGGCAAGTCTTGTAATTTGGACTCTTCGTAAGGAGTCGTTCGAACGTTTGAAATTCACGGCTTATATGTTCTCGATCTTCCAATCTGTTCAAAGGAGTCTCTGCCAGTGCGCCGCACTGCAGTAGACAGTAAAATATTGCTTATTGACAGCCGCTCATCAGAAATAAAAATTTAGCTCCACTACGCGTCGCATTAGTAGCGACTCCAGATTGGAAGGTCTAGAGCATATAAGCCAGGAATTTCAAACGTTCGAAGGACTCCTTACGAAGAGTCCAAATTACAAGACTTGCCTTGTTTTTGGTTCCCCCTTTGCATTGGAGACTCAAAAATTTACGTCATATGGGAGTTAACTAAAATTAATTTTGTTTCAAACTCTTGATAAACCTCCATAATATAGGATAGGATAAAATCGAAAATTGGACAAATATCGCTGCAATATTGCTTTTAGGCATAGCTTATAATATTCCTCGTTTAATATTCCTCACGTATTGTTTAATCGTGTACGAATATTACTCTAACATTGCTAAATTAAGGAAATAATCGGTTCATAAATAATATAAAAAAGGAAAATATTTCTGAAAAATTATTTAATCGTGTACGAATATTGCTCCAATATTGCTGCACAGCATCCCCTAATCTATCATTTCGAAAAAGCAATGGAATAACGGAAATAGCGGTTGGCAGCAATATTGCCTCACGGTTGCATTCATATTTACTAGCATTGGGGGAATATTCGCGAGTCTGCCAAATATGACAAAGCAACCTTGAGGCAATATTGATCCAATAATCAGTGCTATAAGGATCATTGACTTCTGTAGGTCAAGGAAACTAACCCTTATTTTGGGGTGTGACGCCAATGCACACCATATCATTTGGAGAAGCTCTGACATTAATGGCAGGGGAGAAGCACTCCTGCAGTTTCTGGTCGACATGGAACTAAGCATCATGAATAGGGGCAGGGAATCGACCTTCTACAATTCTGTTGGAAGGGAGGTAATAGACCTGACGCTCTGTTCAGAAGAGATTAGCAGCTGGGTCGGAAACTGGAGGGTCCCTACCGAACCTTCACTATCCGACCACATCTATATTATTTTTAACTGGAGGAAAGGAGGTACAGGGATCAAGGCTTTTAGGAATCCAAGGAGAACAGACTGGGACTCCTACTGAGCTATTCTTGGGAAGGAATTCCGAAACTCCAGGCCGGACTTCATCACAACCGTGAGGTTAGAGTACTGGACTGAGGAGCTATCGACGTCTCGTTTCAGAGGAACTGTCCAATGACCAATCCAAGGGAGACCTCGAGGACCTTGATGAACAGAGGAGCTCCAAAACCTGTGCCGGGAGGTGAGGCGAGCCTTTAACAGGGCTCGGAGTACTCGCAGACCGGAAGACTGGGCCTCCCACAAGGAAATCCAGAGGCAGTACAAATCTCGAGTCAACGCGGAGAGGAAGAAAGGATGGAGGGACTACTACGAGGATATTGAGAAGTACCCTAACGCAGCTAGGCTGAATCGCATCCTCGCGAAAAACCCGGAGGTCTGACTAGAAGCTATTCAGCTCCCAACCGGGGAATATGCACTTCGAGCCCTAGCACCGAGGAGGGTGGCCTGGAACCTGGCAGCTCGTATAGTCACACCTGAGAGCACCAGGTGGACCAGTCTTCCGGCAGGAAGGGATGGAGGTACTCATCGGGCACCTGGTCAAAGTCTTTAGGGCTAGAATTACCAACGTGCCACGTGCCACGTGCATGGAAACGGGAAAGAATTGTCATCATTCCGAAAGCAGGGAAACTTACCCACACGACTGTTAGAGACTTCAAGCCGATCAGACTGACCTCCTTTGTCTTTAAGACATTGGAGAGGCTAGTGAATAGATATCTGCAGGACGAAGTGCTGACATCCCAACCAACACGCTTATAGGGCAGGACAACGGAGACTACCCTACACTCAGCGGTCTATCGTATAGAGGAGCAGCTGGAGAAAGGAGAAATGATGGTAGAGGCATTCTTGGATGTGAAAGGGGCGTTCAATCGCACCTCCACAGAGACCGTTCGAGAGGAGTCAAGGAGGCATGGGGTGCCCGAGCCACTAATAGATTGGCTTGGGAGCATGCTGAGCCGTCGAATGGTGGAAGCCAAGTTGGGTCCAACCAAAGTCACAGCGATGGTCAGTAGGGGGTGCGCGCAGGGCGGAGTATTCTCCCCCACCATCTGGTGTCTGGTAGCCAACGGACTTCTAGAGACACTGAATGTTGGGGGTTGCTATACAGAGGCCTACGTGGACGACTTTCTGATTCTCATTAAGGGAAGATGCACAGAGGGCCATGAACTCTATGCAGCTTGCACTCAAACGGGTGGAACGCTGGTACGAGGCAACAGGACTCTCTGTAAATCCAGAGAAGACCGAGCTCGTCGTTTTCACCCGGAATACAAACTCGAACCATACAGGGCGCCCACGCTAAAGGGCAAGACCCCGGAGGTAAGGAACGCAGCCAAATGCCTCGGGGGAACTCTGGACACGAAGTTGCCCTGGGACAGGCACGAAGTTGCCGAAGGGCGTTTAGCAGCACTTGGGACCTTAGCCAGAAGATCATTGTATAGAGATGTACTGGTGCCCAGGCTTGTCTATGCTGCTGCGGTCTGGTGCCACCGAACAGAGCTGACCGGGGTTAGGCGAATATTGGAGGGGCTTTGAGGGTTATATTGAGGGGAGTCACGGGCGGAAATATACGCCATCCTTCGGTGTGTTCAAAGGATTGAAGAACTTGGCATTCAGATCAGACGCATCAGTATCTGTTCGGATAGCCAGGCAGCTCTGAAGGCGTTGAATGCCCACAGAACGGCCTCTCGGGATAAGAGGGAACGAGATTGCAGATGGGCTCGCTGGACTGGGAGTTAACTCTTCCACAGATGAGTTATCAGCGCTCCTTATAGGGGTCTCTAAATCCGTAGTGAAGCAGGCAGTCGTCAAGTGGACGCGGATAATGCACACCAGGGATTGGCAAAGCGGTGGTGGTATCAGACAGACCAAACCTATGCTAGGCCAGGACATCAATCCGGACTGAACCCGATGTATATGTGGAGGTACAGAAGGGCGTGGTCGGCGCAAATGGTGTGATCAGGTGGATGAGACCCCCGTCCATCTTCTGACGACCTGCCCCATGTTCGCCAGCCTAAGACGCCAGCTATTGGGGAGCCACTTCCCGGCAGTCTGCGAAATCAGGGCAACCCGGTCCGGAAGAATCCTCTCCTTTTGGAGAAGGGCAAGGCAACCGGAATAAGGGTTGCTGGTTCAGAGGGTGATACAATGGGTCTTAGACCTAAATACCTGGGGCCGAATCCCCCCCCCCCCCTCTCAGGCAACAACAACAACAACAACAACAACAATAATAATAATAATAATAATAATAATAATAATAATAATAATGTGCCATTTTCTTAATGAAATGCCGATTAGTGATTGTATCAATAAAAATCGAAAAAAATCTCTACGTACGTATAGATTTCCACTTTTTATTTTCCTATAGTCGATGAATACTCATGTTGAATTCAAAATTATCAATGGTTAATTTCATAATATCAACTCGAAACTTTTCAATGTAAATGATTTTTATTACATACATCGTGAAGATAGTTCAAACGATTATTACAATTTACAATATTTAAAGTGATTTTATAAAAAAATTCTTATAAAATAAGCAATTATAATCATCGAAGAAGCATTTTTATTGTAGTTGCACGCATCATTGTAAAAAAATTCTCATATAATAGCTATCTTGAACTAGCGGATTTGTTAAACTTATTTGAATTTAAAAAGAAAGAATTTAAATAATATGAAATCAGCTTTTTATTCATTAACTATGTTAAAACAATAAGAGCGTATAAATAAAAAATGTAACAATACCTTTAGTCTTCCATCGAAATTCATCGTCATCATTTTTTTATACACGGAAAATAAGTATTTAATAATAATTAATTTTTATGAAAATGTTCCGGAAATAAACGTAATTTTGAAACATTCCTCACTCAGTATTTTGACTTTCTCCTTTTTTTTCAATCACTGATAAAATTAATTATATTGAAGTTTTTTGCGTGCACACACGCACATTTCCATTTCACGAAATATTTTAAAACAAGTGATACTAAAACGAAACATTCGAGATAAACAAGTTTATGTACACGCGGATGTAGGTATGCAAGTGCGCACTTATCTCTCGAGTAACGCTGTCGCATGCACGTCGACGTAAAAAGAAAAAAAAGACGGTAAAAAAAGAAGCTACGCACGTACGGAAAATTTTATTTCGCATTATAATAGAGCGGACTCGGGGAGAAAGCAATAATGCAGGCATAATCGGATCAAGGCAGCTCAGGAAAGAATATGGTTTCATCGATAGGACGACGCTGTCTTTTGGAGTGATACCACTCCAGGCCGCGATTCTGTGAAGACCGTTGTGAAGCTCGCCTCAATTCTCTCCTTCGCAGAAAGGTATGTCTGTTTCGCACGTCCCTGCTTTTTTGCACACGTGCGTGCACCGTCGCCGCCAGCACGCCCCACTCTTCTCTCTATTTACAGTAACCAGTCGCCGCTCGGCGTTACTGCATTTCTTCCTCCGGCACCTATCCATTGTATCGCCGACGGACAATGGCCGAGTGAAAATTCGCAAATTCTCACAAACCTGCGTAGAAAACTTAGAACCAACTGCTCCGCATGCGAGCGTGCAATGCATTTTTATTGTATTATTTCAGGTCTGTATATGCATGTGTGTGTGTGTACAGACGAAAGGGAATACGAAATCGCGCAATATAATATCAATATTTTTTTAGGGGAGGAAAAATGAATGCAGTCTATGGGCGAAAGCTGAAATTTCGTGGTATTCGTTCAACTAGATGTACATGGCATAAATTTTCTTTTAGTTTATGCCGCTAATTGAAGAAACATGTAGTAGTATTAAATATAATTGAAAAAATTTGATACAGATTTTTGTTTCGTGAAAAATATTCATTAAAAAAGATTCGTTACTGAATATACGATGTTATTATTCTCTCTGGCGAATGCAATTTTATGGTTACATTAACTTTTTTCTAATTAAAGGCAACATTTTTGAAATTAACAAGATTATGAGAATTTCACTACTATATATTATTTTAATTGAAAACTTTTCATTGTGTACAAAGGATGCAGTTTGAAAAGTTTTAATATTTTTAAAATGCAAAACATTATATAAAACCTTCCACAGTCTTCACTTTAAAAAGAATTTCATTAATATTTTCAGTTTTTATTACAATTTTTTTAAAACAGCCTTGGTTGAAAAAACATACCTCATGCAGCAAAATATACGTCGTATAAACTAAATCTGCGGAGCGTAAAAAGATATGAGTACCGGGTCAAAACACTTTCGTATCTTTCATATTACACAGTAAAGTTTCATGTCTTAGGTCGATACATTGTCGCAAACTCTAAATCTATCACGCGCAGAGATTTCCACCAATCGCATAAAGTGCCGATACATACAGTGTATCATCTTTTTATAGACAAACCTATATATGCCTTTACGTAATACTGTATATTACGAAAGAGCACGTATATAATATTACGTTGGACAACATAAGTAATATATCGAAAAACTCTACATCATTTATTAAAAAATTTTAAAACAATGCCTTTGCAGATTATGATATTTTGAAAAAGAAGAAAGTTCATATATTATATGCCTTATTTCAACACAGAAACCAGAAACTTAGATTCCAATAATATATACCTGTCTCCTACATTTCTCTCCACTGACTTAGCAAAAATCAAGCCTTACCCAACCCCACGTAATATCGCGACGTGACGAAACCCGCATCAGGCTCGGCCCCCTTCTCCCGTCGGGCATCAAATTAAAATCCACATTCGAAATTCGTTCCCTCTCCCTCACTCCCGCAGGCCCAGCAGCCGCTCGAGTGTCCCCGTTGTGAATAAACCGACGTGTGCGCGCTCTCCCTCTTACTCCCGGGGGACCGGTGTCGCTGGACATTCTTTGAATTAGTTTATCATATTCCAAAGGCCGTCGAAAACCTCTTTCGCGCGCTCTGACCGCGCGAATTGACCGAACGACGCGCGCACCAAAAGCTCTCCTCACGTCCTCAAGGTTTGACCCGCTGGCACGGCGCGTCCCGCGAGGATTTCCCCGCCGGCATCATCGTGTGAATACACGTGTGCTTCTATCTGTGTACAGAGAAACACACAGCTACCCACAAGCACGTATATATGCAAGCGCGCAAATAATACCCACGGCGCGGCTCCTCACTCATGTCCTCTCGCGCGCGCGCATCTCTTTCTTTCGACGAGGCATTGTCAGCGCGCGCGCGCGGCGGCTGGCTGTCGAGACGACGGCGCGAAGGCTCTTCGTCTAATGGCGAAGTGTTTTTAAATTAAGGCTCGCGACGAGAGGCGGCTTTGAGCCCCCCGCTCGTGCGGCTTTCTCGCCTCGGCTTTCCTCTGTTGTCGAGTCGCGCTTTCATTTTGCATTAGGCGAAGATGTGTGGCTCTCTCTGCCTGAGCCTCTGTGTGTTTGCGTTACGCGCCGTGTATGAGTGTACACGGCGCCCCGTTTAATTTATGGAGTAATGCGCGTGCGGCTGTCGGCGCTGCTGTCAGTGAGATTATTTTGTTCGCGACTGCTGGAACCGTGCGAGCGAGCGCGCACCAGCCGTCCACTTACGCGTGATGACTCAAGCGCGCGCGTACGCCGACGCGGGATTTTTTTCAAGTGCACGCGCAACTTTTTTCCTCCTTCGCCTCTTTCTCTTGCGTTTCGCTCTCTCTCTCTCTCTCTCTCTCTCGACGCTACCTCTCCGTAGCAGAAAAATACAGAGTGCGTATGTTTTATATTTTGACGCGCGATGTTGCAATTCCTAATTTTAACGCTTTTTGTTATGCCACCGTTGCCCGAAGGAATACACGGTTATGGAAATTCGTTTTAGCCTCGTTAATTCTCGAACGTAGGTAAATTGGCTAATTAACAGGCCAAAAATGCTCGAGCGCTCTATTATCAAACGCAGTTATCTTCCCGGTTAATGAGATCATTGTGTTTAATCTCAAATTTCCACGGATGAGACTATCGAAAAACTGCAAATGTGTCGATACGTTTGGCAATGTAATTTGAAAAGTATTATTGTTATGATTATGATTGAGATTGTTTGACTCCAAAATTTAAGAAGCATTACAATATGTATAACAAGTAGTTAAATAATGATGATTGAAAAATAAACTAAAAATAAAATTATTAGCGCATATATTATAATTGACATTTATATAAGTATATCCGATGAATATGTCAATTTTATATTTTTAAAATATCAATACTCCGTAAAGTAAATATTAAATTTTTTTTTTTATACGTGGGTGTCAGTTTGTTATTTCGTAAAATTTACTGCCTGAAACCGTAAAATTCACTAAAAGTATTGTCAAAATTTTATTAATCAAAATAATTCATCCACATTGACAATTTTTCGTGAAAGCCAACAAAACTGTAACTGTTTTTGATATTTGAGTAGGATAAATTTCATAGAATAACAGAGTTCATTTTTTTCATCCAACAACCCTTTTTCCATGTGATATCGCTTATAAAAAAAAAACTTTCAATAACGCCGTCGCGGATAATTGTACTATTAAAAGCTCGCTCGAATTGTTGCCATAAAAATTTAGTAATCCCACCGCTAAAAGGCAGCGCGCGCGTGAGAGATCGAGCACGCGTGACACGCGAACGACACATGCAGCGAGGGTGCGAAACGGCGCATCAAAAACCGCCAAATCAAAACGAACATCCCAATCGACGCGGTCGTCAAGTCCAATCAACGGCCCGCACGCGCCAGCGAAAAACACCCGAGCAGCGGTGCGTAAATTCTCGCTCACGCTTTCAACTCTAACCCGCCACTTCGTCCTTCTCCCCTGCAACGCACAAACCCGCGCCTTAACTCTCGCCCGTATTGCCCTTTCTCTCTTTCTCTCTCTTTCTCTCGGGTTCACAATAACCGACGCTGACAAGCGCTCAGCCTCCCTCTAATACGCACGCTAGAAAGAAGTCATCGCTCTCGTGAGAGTCGATAATAACCGTAATCCTGTCTCTCCCTCCCTCCTCTTCTTTCTCTTTTTCTCTCACTCTCTGAACGCGTCTCCGCGCGCCGCTTGAAAAACCATTAGCTGCGCGTGCGCGGAAACTATTACAATTACCGCGCGTATTATTTCGCGCTTTAGAGTGGCAAGCGCGCGGGCGCGTTAAGGCTATATGGGGTGGGGAGAGACCCTGACCCTCCAGCCTCTAGCTTCCCTCCCCTCTCCGTAGCCACATGTAAGTACTACGCGCGGTAAATGCAGGGGCACACCTGGGGCGACGCGCGGCTGAATGGAGAGCAAATTAATGACATATGGACTTTTGGACGAAAAATAAAGCAGAAAAAAAAGCGGGAGAGCGAGAGAACCACAAAGCGCGCTTGCTCGCTCGCGCCTACTTTGCTGTGTATGGTATATAACGCATAGTGCGAGGGCGCACTTACGCGCGCAATTTTGACGCGCGTCATATGCGTGATTGCAGCAGCGCGGCGACGGTGCGAGTCTCACGCGAAACAAAGGCCCGGTAAAGACAATGAGACTATTTTGTGACTTGGTGAGAGAGACAGAGAGAGAGAGAGAGAGAGAGAGAGAGAGAGAGAGAGAGAGAGAGAGAGAGAGAGCTGCTACACTAGCCCCGGAGGGGGAGTCGTGCTAGGGCGCGCATTGCACGAAAAATCGAGGGGAGAATGCAGTGCGCGAACAGGAAGCCGGAATTGCAATCGCCTTCTCTTTGACGCTAGAGAGAATTTTCTCTCTCTCGCTCTCTTCTACTTTTGTCCAGACCTTGACTAAAACGAATAGCTGGAAAAGCGAATTTTTTACTTGCCGAAGATATAGGACCCGGGCCTCCTTTTTGTTGGAAAAGTGACTTTTCTCGGTCTCCTTCTTTCTCTGTCTCTCTCTCTCTCTCTCTCTCTCTCTCTCTCTCTCTCTCTCTCTCTCTCTCTCTCTCTCTCTCTCTCTCTCTCTTTCTCTCGTTCTCTCTATTTCTTAAAGAAAGTTCGATTGATGCAGAGGAATCCTCTCTCCAACGACGATTGCGCGCACGTGTAGTAGAGGCAGGTAGGTACTAGGATGCGGGGGCGGATAGGAATTATTTTCTTCGGCAACTCGCAAGGAATGTCTTGTAGCGCGAGAGGATAATTGGCAATTAAAAGCGGCTAGGCGCTCTCGTTCTCGCGTTCAGAAGGCTGTAGATACGTGTGTGAGTACGTCTGTAGCCCTCAAAGAAATGCTTCGCTCGGCTATGATTGCTGGTTTGTGTCTGGCTTCGAGTATTTCGAGTGGGTGCCGATCGATTGGCGGGAGAGAGAGAGAGAGAGAGAGAGAGAGAGAGAGAGAGAGAGAGAGAGAGAGAGAGAGAGAGAGATAGAGAGAGAGAGAGATAATTTTCACTAGTCGAAGAGAGTAGTTCACGAAAAGGGAAAAACTTGAGGAAGTATAGTGTGCCATTCCCGGCAGGCATCAGTGCGCGAAGGGCCGTGAAATTCTACAGCAAAATGCCCTTCGCGCATTTGCCAAGCCGAGGCGGAGGAGTAAAGAATTGGCGGGGATTGAACGTCCAAAAGTTTGATGTGCATCTCCCGGTCCGCGTGCGGGAAAGTCAAGCAAAGTGGAAAACAGCGCCGTAATGCAGTAATCATTTCAAGAGTCAGTTTGAGACTGGCTCCCACAGCTTCTGACGCTCGTGCTGCTGCTTATCTGTAGTTGGTGAACTTTTGCGACGGGCAAAAAAACACACATTCTGAGAAGCTTCGAGAGGAGAAATGAAATTCTAAGGAAGAGTATTGTGCATCAGCTTTATCGACGTACATAAATATATGCAAATAAATGTTACAATGGAAAAGAAATTTCAAAATGATTGGAGATATACGGAAGCGGAAGTGTATGATATATTGTTATTTTAAAATGGATTTTTTAAATTAAAAAAAAGGATATTTCTGGTTGAAATTTAACGAATTAAACTGGATAAGATATTAACTTTGACTAATGGGGTTTATAAATTATTAAGTAATAATTAGAAAGTAACTTGGTTATGGACGGATGAAATGTATTAAATAATAGATAAACAATGCACATGAATAAATGCGTATATGAACATGAATGAATTTATTAATATTTCTTATTAGTGCATCTAAATAACGTTTACTAAATTGTATACTTAAATATTCTATATTGTAATAGTATATATTAGTATTTATAGCAAAATATCAACAGTCACCTCATCATGCTTGAGTTGTAATTTTAGATTATATACGATTAAGTTAGCTCTTTCTTATTTCATTACATATGAATAATTTTTAATGGAGAAATAATTAATACCAATAAATTTCATTAATGCTTCTACCAGGACTATTAATAATTCATAATATACATAGGAGTACTTTAAAGATAAATATTTAATTGAGGAATATATGCCTATTATGTTATGCTTATAATGCAAAAGCCAAATCATTAATCATCGTGAATAATTAGACAGATCATCAGTTCGGGTTTAGAGCTGAGCCCCCGCCCACCCATCTCATCACCATGCCCTATCCAACCACTACAAATTTCTATATATGGTCTATTTCGATATCCATTTTTTGCAGGATACCCCGCATTCTCTCTTTTTCTCATCCTTCCCCTCTCCCTCGCACGCCCTCTCTCTCTCTCTCTCTCTCTCTCTCTCTCTCTCTCTCTCTCTCTCTCTTTCTCTCTCTCTCTACTCTATGTCGCACTTTTGAGAGCTCAAATCCCTTCGTAAAAGAAAAGAAAGCCCAAAGAGCCCGACAGCTCACTGGTGCGCGCGCTCGTATCGTCATATAAAAAAGCGATTTATCGCAAGAATCTTTAAAGTCAGGGGCACAAAGGCATCAAGCCTCGCCACATTCAAACCTCGCGTCTCAGAAAATTTTACTACGCACTCGCGCGCGGTAACGAAAATAGAAGAAAAAAACCAAGAGACCTGCACGCGTGTAACTCCAGCGTGCGAGCGAGCAAGAGAGACAGAGAGAGAGAGAGAGAGAGAGAGAGAGAGAGAGAGAGAGAGTAGCGCACGCAGCCGCGATACGTGTTTTTTTACGGCCAGCGTAAAAAACCGGGAGGTTGGCCGGTATACGAAGAGAAAGAGGGAGAGCGAAATGTAAGGAGAGAGAACGACAGCAAACTAGAGCCTCCGTCGATGGTGCTTTAAAGTTTTTTAGTCGAGACGCTGCGCGTGCGGTGCTTGCACGCATACGCTCACGCGCACGCGCACGCGCGCGATAGAGAGTATATGAAGAAGACTGAACTGTCGTGGTTGAGAGTTGTTTCGACGTAAATATCACAAAATCTAAGATCGCTGCTGTGGAGTTTAAGCTCAGGGTGTATATATACGTAACATTAAAATTTTTATAAATATTTTAAATCAGTAAGTTAAGAATAATAATAAATAATAATAATAATAATAATAATAATAATAATAATAATAATGTGCAGAAACACTTTGTAGCAATTAATTAATTCTGTGGCTTCCCGGAACAACCACGTAATGACATGTTTTTCAAAATAGGTTTTATGCCTTATTTCTTATCTTCGAACAGTCCTTTCGAAAGTGCACTCGTTGTCTTGAATAAACCTAAGGAAAAGTTCTATAACTACACTTTTTTTTAGAATAACTCCCAGAAAAAACCACATATAACTCTACTTTTTTTCATCCAATATCCTGGGAAAACGATACACCTCCACTTTTCCAATTGAATATTTCTGGAATCAAGTATTATAACTTCATTTAAATACATTTCAAAGAAATTTTCATCAAAATCTATTCAATAAAAATGCATTCTATCATACTTATGTATTCCGAAATCTACTTCTAGTAGTGAATTATTTATTTCATGTTTTAGTTATGTTATTTTTTCATAATCTACAGTAGTAATAAATGTAACTTTCTAGCCATTTGGTCATGAAAAATAAAATATAATTCAAAAAACCTTTACCTCTACACACGAAAACCACAGCTTCTACAAGCTCCCGTGAGCGATAGTTATATTTATGATGTATAGTTACTGGAAAAACAATATAATTGCCATTGAGACCGGAAAACCCATATAACTCCCCTGAAATTTTTTTTTATTCTCGGAATAACCATATAAGTGAAAGTCGTTTTCACTTATAACTTTAAAGTTGGTAATAAATATGTTATTTAGTTTAGTCTTCATAGATGCAGTGTTGCATTTAATCTCATTTGTATTGATTTAAAACGCCTATGCGAAATTAAAAACTCGATTTACTTGAAATCATGAAAAGTGGAGATAAGCGATTATTCCTGGAAGCCATAGAATTGATTGCGATGTTATTTTGGTATTCCAATTTGAAAGTACTTTTTGTTCAAAAGGATGCAATAGTATTTTCGTATGTGTTTAACTCTCTTTCAGACTGTTCAGCAAGAGTAAAAGCAAAATTGATCACGTTTGATATCATTAATCCAGAAGAGAATAAATAAAAAGGGAACCGACTGCATATGCAAAGAATTTTATACACCAACATTTACGTATTCATCGCGTTATTTTTTGTTTATACTGTTTTTGACTTTTATTACTTTTGCCAATTATCTTTACAATCCAGCGTTCTTCAACTCATTATATATGGACGGGATAATTGGGATGCTTATAAAAAACTCAAAAATATATTCAAATAACGAAAAATTCCATACAGGGATCTGCAACGGTTCCAACATCCCCTTAAGTCATTAGTACCCTGTCGATTCGTTCTAACTGAATTTCTACGAAATTTCCATTGGCCATTTTCCGTTGCCTCTCACTTTCTCCACTTTTCTCGTTTTCACATCCCTTCGTCGTTCATAAAGCGAGAAAATAGTTCTGTGACAATAGCTTTTTTAACTAGTTCTTTATTTGATATGAGTTTACGAATAGCGTACAGTACAGATATCGCGAAACAAGTTAATATTTATTACAATTATAAAATTTACAGAAAAGATTACTATCTGAAATGCTACATATCCATTCCCAATGCAATAGTTTGAATAGACAGTTTGACACTAATTTTTTGAAGTCAGATTATAAAATTTTTATTAATAATAATAAGTTGATATAAACAAGGCTTACTATTATAGGTTTACATATCTTATTGTGTATTTATGGCTAAAGTGTTTCGTAGTTCTTACCCCTCCTATACATACTCTAGAGATGATAAATACTGGGAAATTGCGTGCGCCGTCTCACTTTGACTAGTGGTCTCTTATTGTGTCCACTTATTTATATCTGTATGTATAGTTTTTTGGTAAGTGTTATTAAGCGAGTGTTTATCAATTTTAGTGTCTTTTTTTATGTTAATAAACTTGTATTTCGTGTGTATTTTCACAGACCTTGAAAAGGGACGGAAATAAACCGTCCGAAACGTCGGAATAAATTTTTTAAAAACTTTTGTTTTTATTTAATTACTACCTAGGCAGTAGAACCATCAGCTTCCTAATTTACTTAACAATTATAAAACACCTGTCATTAACAAATAATCCCATTAAATTTGATAGATAATGATTACTGAATGGAAAATCACCTATATTATTATTCCACGCTACACGTAAAATTGGATTAATGAATCGGATCACAACAGTGCCGCCGAATTATTACGCTTCAATTAGGTCAATATGCATGTCTACATATGCTTACACCTACCCACCCACCCACACACACACGCAACACGTTATTTGCCCACACAGTTGCCGGAAATCCTATATCGAGGGCACGCACCTTTCAGGCCCATATCGCGCGCTCATCGGCACCGCATGCTCTCATCTTACATGGACGTAAACATTTACGTGCGCGCGTGCTACGTGCAACGCTAGAGTTCAAGCCCTGATGCGGGCTGATTAACATCAACGATCCGCGCGCGCGCGCGCTCGTGTAGGCAGCCATGCGTGACCGAGATTGGACAACGATTTCGATTACAGGACTCTCGCTGGAGCGCCAACCTTCGAGTAATTGCTCCGACTTAGCGACAGTCTAATTAAGCGAATTATGTATTTTGGAGGGGCAGAGAGGGAAGGAGGCGACTGAGAGCACCACATGGGCGGGCGTCTGGCGAGGCTGGACGGCAGGCCGAGTTAGCCTCTCCCGTCGTCAAGGATTACTTAAGTTGATTAGGGACACTGCCGTGGAGGACGCCCTGTATACGAAGCTGATGCTGCTGCTGGTGCTATGGGCGAGCGAGGATATGCAGGACCGGCAGGGCTGCATTAGCAGGTCAATTCCGAGAGATTAGAGGGGAGAGAGCTAGAGAGAAACAGAGAGAATGCAGGGCAATTTTAATGCACTCCCGACGTGACGGTCGCGCTGTGAGCGAGGGTTCATCGATTTTGTGTTGGAACGTATTCATTTTGGCTAGTCGATTCCGGCCGTGTTTTTTTACCGGCTGGTCGGCGTTTAATATCAACGATTAAATAGACGCGCTTTCACATAGATAGTCAATTTAACAGTTTGATATCAATGATGTTGAAAAAGAAGCTTTTACAGCGTGAGAATTAAAATTATTATATAGGGACGGAAATGTTATTATAGCAATGATTCGCTTGCATAGATAATATCAAATGTTTCTATATGATAATCAAATCTATTCTCTAGTTGGGAATGCACGGGAGACTCTAGTTGAGAACTGATTAAATTATCTAATAAATGCTGGAACTTAAATGGCACTCAAGCCGATCCGAGTGGTAGTCAAGCGAAGTGAAATAGTCCTTTATTACGCGAGGCTCTGTGGGACGCAATAATTTTATATTCTATTAATGTTCCCCATTGAAAATAAAATTGAATTAGTCGTTGGAATACATTCGACTTGAGCAAATTAAATCTTCTTATATAGTTATAAGAAAAAGAAGAGCTGATACGTTCGGTATTTTAATTTAAATTTTTAACTTCAACAGTTTTTAAAATGATAAATTACAGATAAATGATTTTGCAGTTTCTAACCTTAACTGAATGGAAACCTTTTTTTCACTTCACGTTCAAAATCAAAATTCCACAACTCACTTTTAATCTATTTTAAAAGAGAGTACACGACACTTTTATTCCTTACAACGTTTTATAGAGCATTTTTCATTTTAGAAATGTTTGAATACTTAGTGTGCTTATGAAAATAAATCATGATGTATGTAATAGAATATGTGCATAGTATTAATTTCAATAGGTTTGAAATAATATGGGAATCCGGCATCATTTGAATGGACTATAGTTCTCTGTATCTAATAATGTTAAAATACAAACAGCTTAGTAATTATACCACTGACAAATGAAATGTAATTTGACCCATAACCTTTGTTTCAACAAATCTATATTATAATAACATATGAACAATACTATAGGGGAAGGTGGGGCACGATGAGCCTGGCGGGTCAGTTTAGCATGCCCATATTAAAGCTGTAAATAATAATGGTTTTATAGCAAACGTTCGTGAAAATGTATAAAAAAACTGTTCTAGTTTTTATATCTGAGAATGTTATATGATAATTATGTTTTATTTATTTGTTTCATAATGTTAAAATTCAGAGTAACAAAAAAAGGATGGATTCATTTTTCATTCTACCTCCAAAAAACAAGGGATTATTTTAGATCCAATTGAAATCAAGTGGATTTGATAGCTTTAAACTTTAAAGCCCAACTTTTCGTTTTTTTCTAAAAATTTTTTTCAATACAAATAGGGCACGTGTAGCACACAGCGGCGCGTATGTAGATGAGCTCCAAGCTTTAGAATGATGTGAAAAAATAACTATTAAGAAATGATAAGTAAAAAAAAATATTATTATTAGCTGTGTTCAATATATTAATTAAAATTGCAATATTTGTATTATAAAACGCTATTTTAGTAAATAGTTTATGTGAATAATATTTTTTCTAAAATATGAAATACAAGAAAATATAATAGTATATTGAAAAAAATATAATCATTAAAAATGAATAAATACCTTTTCTTTAAAACATTTATTTAAATTAATTATTTTTGTATTTCATTAAGAGGCTTCTTATAAGAGTGTGCCACTCGTGCCCCATCCCCGTGCCACGCATGCCCCATAGTGGGCCACGTAGAGCATTTTTATGCATTTCGGTTCCCAATTTTTTTTATTAAAAAATATAAATTAGTACAATTTTTTCATTCATCAATTCAGCTTCCCAATATAATTGACTATTCAACCCAATTTTTGTTATTATTTAAATCGCTTAGTTTTCAATGTAATCGTAAATTAAAGTTAGGGTGCCCGTCATGCCCCACCTTCCCCTACGCAGTGTAAAATAAAATAAAATTTCACGGATGACTTTGATCTATTTTGTCGTCATATAACAAATTTCATCTGTTAAAAAGTATTTTAAAGAAACTTAAGACATTGTGCAATTTTTATTGTAAAATTAATTTTAATAAATAGTATACACAATAGCGTTAATTAATATTATTGTGTGCTTGATGAATTTATTCCATTTAGAAAATTTTTCCGCCGGAGCTTAAATGTCCGACGGTTCGGCTCACATGCGCTTTTTTCCATCGAGAACACCAATGTTTTACACAAACTGTATATGGTATGCAATGGGTCTACAACTTCCTTTATACCTTTCACCGATAGTGCACTTGCAGTGCAAACTTTGCTTCCGCATAAAACACACACTCGTATATGCGCGCGCACGCCCTCAAACGCTACTGCTAGCGAGTATTAAATGTTGTTTACGCTGAAGTGAAAATTAAGTGCAATTTGCAAAATCTCTTTGAAACGGGGGCTGCCAACAGGTAAGCACCGGCATAGAGATAAGCCGAGAGCGCGTGAAGAGAAATTCGTCATGCGCGTAAATGAAAAAAAAAAAAAAAAATGATTAAAAATATTCACTCGCGATAAAAAGCATCGACGCCTATTCATTCGCGCGAATAAGAGAAGAAGAGGGAGAGATGTAGAGAGAGAGCGAGCGCAGGAATTGAGGGGAAAAAGGAGACAGCAAGAGCGAGAGTTCGAGCGCGAGGAAATTGCTTCGCGAGCCGCAAATGAATTCCAGCACTCGCGGGCGTCGTGACCGCGGAAAATGTATGCGCGTGCATTACGTATACATAATCGTACACTCTCGCACGAGTAACGACTGCAAGCGACAAAGAGCTTGGCGGTAGGGGAAGGGTCCGTGTGGGGGGTGTTATACACACATTTCTGCGTTTTTCGCGTCTCTGAATTGCGCGTAACGTGATCGATCGTATTACACGCTGCCGCATTTTCACCGTTCCCATCTCTCGTGCTCGTACACGCCTAAGACGGAGCGATAAAAAGTAGAAGATTCAGAATGGGAAGTGAGGAATGTAATTTTCCAACTTTTCGAATTTTAAACTTTGATTGGGCAGATACTTAGAAAATTATCCAGGTTACGTGAATTTTGGAGGCAAGGATTTATAGCAGTGAATAGGCGTTAGAATTGCACGCATTGGGTAGATTAAATTTGTAATTGATTTTAATGAACCAAGATGAATTAATTATTAATTTCCAGATAAATGTACGTAAATTGGATATTTCAAATCGAATAAGCCTCGTGATTTTCATAACTTAAGACAGTTCAATTTAAAAATGTATAATTATGTTTATAATGAAATATAAATTAATGAATGAGGGGAGCAATAAGTAGGAAATATAATTTTTTTTTCTCAACGTTTTCATCTTGATAAAATTTACAAGGAAAATTGAATGTTACCTATCTCGTTATAGGACTCGAGTCGAAAAGGGCAATTTATGTTTGTGAAAGTAATTAGCTCGGAAACTTTCTATATTTGACTTTGAAAATTTAAAATATTTACCTTCCCCGGGAAGTTTAAATTTAAAGTATTTCCCGGTAAAGTATCTGGCCCAAAAAGCGCGTTTGAATAATTAAGAGTGCGAAAGTGAATAATTCAAATTACCGACCGCAAGTTAATTTTCCCCGGCCAATTCCGAGACCGCACTATTTCAGACCTAAATTTCACTTACATCCTGCGCGCCACCGCCGCTGCCACCGCGTCATAACTTTCAATTCAGCCCGGGCGACGCTGTATATACCCCCAACCCCTCGCGCGCGCACGCGCGCCGTCTTGCTAATAAATTCAATCGAATAAATCAAAACTGCCGCTCTCGCACCTTCTTTCCGTCCTCTTCTGCTCTTTTTTCTCTCCTCCTTCGCTACGACAGATCCGGAGCGGCGTGCTTATGCGGCCGCTGTGGAGCCGCCTCTTCTCTTCGTCCCTCTTCAGGCCGTCTTAGGGCGATCGACATCTTTCCGTCGCTCTCTTTAAATGCGCGCGAGCATTGCTCTGCAGCCGACGTCACCGGGTAATACGGAACTTTCGCGCCACGGCGGATGAAGAGGCTTTATCGGGCCGTTTCTACTCGACAATGTCCCTCGCTCTCCTATACTTCGCCGGGCGAAGGGGCAGACATAATTCCTTATTCCGGGGGAACGAGTTGTCGAGAGATTTCCGCAGCTATTGTGACGAGGGGCAACTGTACCCACCCCGGCGAGAAAGGCGTTGTATGCAGCCGTTGGCATTAGTCAAGGTTTTGTCTAAGGTTGATTGTTATTGTGCGCTATGTGCTCGCCATTGTACCTGCGCCCGGGGAATATTTGCGATGTTCGAAATTCCAGGAGCGCGGTCTACACCACCGAAATGCGCCTCGATTAATGATCGCACTCGTATTGTGCGGCCCGCGCGCGCAGTGAGGAAAAGTGTTATAGTGCGATACTGAAACACGACCGTGGAAGTGTATACCTTTTGTATAAGAATCGCATTAACGGCGCGCGCGCACGTGTAATAATGTTTACGGGGGATGGGCGTCATATACCGATGAATTATTAGATGCACGTAAACATGAATTATTTTATAATTATTGTTGTGCTCTGCGCGCGTGTATCATAATTTATTCTGGGTAGTCTATTATGCATGAAATTATTGTACGCTCCGATACATAATACAACGCACGAGGAGTATAACATATTCATTATTAATGGAGCAGTCGTGTGTACGGTAATCCAGAATGCATTCTATATGAAATCAAACAGAAAAAAAGAATCGCGCAAACATAAGCGTTTTAAAAGTTCCTTCCTTTAGTTTAATTGCGTGATTGATTTTGGAATCTAACGAAAAGACAAAGAAAATATGAATAAAATTTTAATAATTAACACGATACGTATAATGATTATCACGCATTTTATCATTTTAAAATTAGATGGTAGTCATTTTATACGACAAGCACTGTGCTTGCACTCACCCAGTTACATATATCTGTATGCATAAAATGTGTATCTAACGAATGTTTTCGCTGAATAAATTTCCACAAGCTCTTATTTTCGCTTTAATATTCTTAATAGGAATTCATCTCTACGCTTCTAGTATACTTAATTCTACAGTTCACAAAATTTATCTCACAATCTAAACAAAAATGTGCATAATTTCAAGTTTATACATAAAGCTATTATAGAAGCATTATGATTAAAAAAAGGGACGAAATTAAAAAAGGAAAATTTATGTCCAATTAATCAGGTCGTTGTATGTACATGCAAACACTACCTCTTTAAAAATTTTTAGAGCGAATAAATTCATTTTACTCTTATTATCGTTGAACGCAGAAAAACAACTTTTTTCATAAAATAATTTTACTTCTGGAAATAATCAACCTAAATAACTATAATTTCTATAAATTATACATTTGTATATTATTTATGAACATACAAATTTGCATCGCGATGTATGTTATTTTCAAGGTATAATCTATTTATGAAAAATTATATTTTTATTAATAATTAAAAAGTCAATATAATACCTTGGAATTAAATCTATAAAGCCTTTAAGGGGATGTAGGAGCGAACTTTACCGATGGTGACTCCCACCTCGAGCCGTATTTCACATTGTTCACGCGAAATTTACTTCGTGATATTGAAAATTAAGTTGCTAACGATTTGTTATCGTGTAAAAATGCGGGATCACAGCATTTTCAATAATCAAAATGTTCAATAATTTATATAATGCAATATCCTTAAAATTGACGCGTGGAATTACGTAAAAGTGACCTTCATCTTACAATTTTCTATGTGAAATAACATTCTCACCTCGCGTCGTATTTCCCATGGTTTGTTTCAAATAAAAATTATTAAATGCTGAATAACGTTTATAAACATTCCTTATTATAAAAAGAACACGTGATCACCGCATTTTTGTGTTTTACGATTATATACTTTTTTTATTTGTGATATTCTGTTTTTGAGGCTAGGAAAATTTCAACCAATCAGCGTGGCTCCGACATCACCTTAAAGTGTATGTAAAATGAAAAATTGTTTTTTAAAAGTGAAACAATTGATATAAGAAAAATTAACCTCGAAACCATAAAACACTATTATTCCCCAAACATTAACGAAAAAGAAAAATTTTGCGTCTTCTGATTAGTTCAGCAATAGCTACTACCGTAACATCGATATAAATAAGCACCTACACTCTCCCTGTTATAACGTTATAACATTCTATCAGTTTTTTAATAAATTAGTTATTATTCTAGACACAGATCTTTATTATTCGATTATCCTTTATAGAGATAGCACGATACTAGACTAGATGTAAAATCTTCAATGTAAAATAGAAAATGAGTCCTGTAATCCATATAAGTGTAACTCATATTCATATGAGTATAAACTGGAGGGGTACAAAACTGTCTAAAAAAGTCCACTTCTCAAAAGTGGACTTTTCTGGGGCCGTCCGCAGGGCGCAGCCTAGGGACGTACAAAACTGTTTTAAAAAAGTTCAGTTTCGTTACGTAGTTCAGTTACGCTCTATCATCCCAGGCTTTTGAGGTTGTAATGAATAAGAAAAAATCATTTTTTTTTTCATGATTTGGTCAGTGGTATTATAAAGCACCAGTATACCTTATAAAATCCATTTTGAATAATCTGAATACGATTTTTTTTCTTCGAAAAATAATAGATAAAATTATCACTTGTTATATCTCAAATATAAAGAAGATCATATTCAGATATTTTAGAATATTTATTTAAAGTTTCTCGAAGAACAAAAACAAAAATCATATTTAGACGATTCAACATGGATTTTACAAGGCATGACTACTACTATACAATATCCCGGACCAAATTATTACAAAAAAAACCTTGTAATGAAGATATGTCAACATTTTTTCAGTTACAGTTGTCTCAAAATTCTGGGATGATAGATCATAATTGACATTATATTTGAATTTGGACGCTCAAAATACATAAGGAAACTAAGGCCCGACCCGCTTAACAAGATAATTTTATTTTTTTTTGCGTGTCATTAATCTAAGGTTTATTTTTAAATCCAGAAGTTTGATTAAATAGATCAACTCTTGAAATTTGTAATTTTAAAACATATTGCTACCTTTTCAAAGCGAACCCCAAGATGTCACCTTCTTTTACCAAGCTGACAAATATCACATCAATTATAATTTTCAACCTACATTCGGTACTTCACGTTTGCTCTGATCTTCCACTATACCTAAAGTAATAAAACCAGTTCATTCGATTGCAATTTTAATCACAACACATTCATTACAATGTCAAACAAACAAAGCAGACCGCGAGCGACGCCACTGCGATTGTTTCGTAGCGAGAAAAAAAGCGGCATCGCGTTCGCGTGCAGCCTTTTCCTTTCTTCTCTCTCGCGGCGCTGGAAAATCCGCTAACGAATAGGCCAGGTGGGCCGGAACGGGGCCGCCGCCTTGGCGGGCGGAGATAGCGCGAAGAAGCGAGCGCGCTACCACAATTTCCGCCTGGCTCGTACGAGCTAACGAACGCAAATTTCCTCGGAAAATAATCTGAAATTCAGCGCTGGACCGTGACTTCGCCACCGCCGCCGTCGCCGCCCCCGTGCACTCTATATTCATACGCCGGGAGGGGGGATGGGATAGGAGAGTAATGAAGACGGGGCCGCGCGGAAGGAAAACAAAACGGAAGAAAAGGCCGACAACAGGGAAAAAAGTGGGGAAAAAAAACTGCGGCCGAGCAGGCATTATCATAACAATCCGCGGAATTACGCGGCTGCGGCCCTGGTCGCTGCGCTTCCGAGTGAACGAGCGCAAAGACGGGTCTATCTATCTTTCTCATTCCTTCTTCCGCACAGCACGGGAGGGGTGAAACAATGAGGTGGGCTTTCTTGTTCGTGAGAGCGTATAGGGTGTCTCTTAATTTTTGCTCTTGTCTTCTCGATGCGTGCATGGCATTACTCTCTTTCTGAATCCGCGGCGCGAGTCGTCATCTTGTTTCTCGATTTAATTGGGATCACTCGCGCCCGCGCGCGCGGGACGTGACAACATCAACACTTGGGCACGTCGTGCTCGGGCGCCCATGCACGCGGGGACGGCTTTGTTTAATTCTCTGACAACGTGACACGGGTGGTGGCTCTCGCGGGCTCTTAATGTTCCCTTGTTAGTTTGATTTCGCGCTTTTTTGTAAGGAAACCGTGTTGAGGATGGGCAGCCGTGCTTTTACGCTCCTGATAACGAATGGTAATTTTGTTCGGAGCGTGAGCTATGATTTATTACAGCGACAATTTTGAGAAACTACTTTGTTGTTATTTTGTTGTTATATTTCTTTTTTAGTATATAGTAATGCAATTCGATTACAATCACCTCATATGCTCAGAATGCAAATGTTTGTAATACGGAATTTAATCGTAGCCTCAATTATATTAATGAGAATATTATTCAATGCCTTCATTACATTTTCAATATAATGTTATCATTTCCAAAAATAAATACTATTATTAAAGAATCTTCGTTAAAATCTATTGCAACATTTTAATAATTTCGCTTCCTCGAACGGCGAAGCATTTTCAATCATATTTTGGTACATAAAATTGTGTAATGATGAAGCTAAGTATTCCAATAAATTTTTTAATTTCTCCTACTATTTCGTGAATTTTAGTAAGTGATTGAGCAAACTTCTGATTCACTTTTCTACTATAGACAGTTATAAATTAAGTTCACGAACATGAATTCTAAATAAAATTTAGCGCTGGTTTGTTAAAAACTTTATTCAAGAAATTTTCCGTAGTTCGTATAAAAGAGTTATTGAGTACATGAAGATACTCCATCAGCCGAACAAGCTGGTGTGAAAGAAAAGTACCCGACCGTAATTAAGTGATTACCGACATAAAAGCATTTTAATAACAAAAGGTAGCTGGAAAAAAGTTGGTCACAGTTGGTGGCTTCTTTATTCGAACAAGAAGTAAGCATAGGTTGGATAAAATTCATTTAAATACTTCCAATAGTGAATAAGAATTGTGAAGTATTAAGCCGACTTATAAAACGGATTTTCATTTAGAAAAAGTGATTCACACGAACAATATTTAACAAATTCAACGACTAATAACTTATACAAAACGCTTAATATATTATATGCAATTAACAAATTCCATGAAATTCAACGCATTTTTTTATAGTCGTCTTAAGGGGGTGTCGCACTATATTAACACTGTTTTATCGGCGGAACATGTAAAAGTAATTAATATAAATAAAAGGATAATAATTTACGCCTTGAACAAATTCAGTTGCCTTGCGTAATGGTGTAATACATTATTCTACAAAGTTTCGAGGCAAAAAAAACGACGACACCTTTGTTTATTTTTGGAACGAAATTTGGTTAATTTTCGTTAATTTTCGTTCCAAAAATAAAGAAAGGTTTCGTCGTTTTTTTTGTCTCAAAACTTCGCAGAACGATGTATTAGAGGATTACGCAGGGAAGTGAATTTGTTTAAGACGCAAATCATTATCCTTTTATTTATATTAATTATTTTGACATGTTCCGCCGATAAAACAGGTTAGTGGTAAAGTAGGACTATTACATCACCTTAATATATATGTGTACGGTTAAAATCGTGTCTTTTGTGAAGTTCTACAATCGATTACGCAAATTGTGTAGGATAAAAACACAAAATATGTATTATAAACCCATTTACTTCACAGTAGTATTACAGAAATTTTGTGTACCCTTTGCCCACTATACTTATCATTACACAGAGAAGTGATAACATCGTATGTAAATGAATTCTAAAAGAGTGTGTGCGTGTTTATGCGTGTGTGTATGTGTGTTTCAACTTAAATTTTGAGAGAAAAAAAAATTCTCGAGATAACACCTTCTTGGGCGCTCATTCCAAATAGCTCCTTTTACAGCGCTTGTACGAAATAGGTGCCTTCTACAGCGCTCGTTTGAAATAACTTCTTTTTCAGCGCTTTTTAGAAATAGCTCCTTTTTCTTCCACCCGATGGTATACCCTAATGTAATCGTAAGATTATTGACAAAATAAAGTTGTATTAATCAATTTATTTATTATTATAAACTTTTCAGGAAGGCCCTGATGTAGTGATATACGTAAAAAAAAGCGATACGTTTCTACGAGTGTATAACCATTTATTATACGCATAGAAGAGGTACAACAGCATATTTTTGTAGTAGCTGACGATGGAATTATTACAAGAAAAATACATCGGATATTGTTCTGGCCTTCGACTTGTTATTTAATAGTACATTGTGCAATTAGCGAGGAAAGGTGACTTTTTCTAGCGAGGATGATGATCGAGCACGAGTGGTTCGCGAGTTTTCCAAATCATCATCCGAGTCTGAA
Source organism: Torymus aiolomorphi (assembly GCA_036365515.1). NCBI lineage: Eukaryota > Metazoa > Arthropoda > Insecta > Hymenoptera > Torymidae > Torymus > Torymus aiolomorphi. Next base: position 139,730,190 of record CM070877.1, read on the forward strand.
CAAGTCAATTGCTCCCCTGCTACACATAGTACTTTTTTAAATAAGTGCAGGAATAGGACCTTTTTTTGTATGAAAAGTGGATGGGTATATCGAGTCGTCGTAACGGGAGACGAAGTTCTTTTCACTGGCGGCTCGTAATGCTCGATTTCCCATTTACTTTTCTCTGCAGAAAAAGGACCTTTTCCATGCACGTATTGAAAAAAATATATTTTGTTTTTAACGTCGAATACCCTACATTATTGAACAACTTTTTTTTTTGCTTGTTAAAAGATATACCTATGTCTTTAATAATACACCGCCGTCCGCTTCGTGACATCTGTGAATATTAATTTATCGTAAATTAATCTAAACGAATTGAGCGATAACTGAAAACTAATAAATAATTTATTGAAATAAGTATTTATTCAACATATAAAAACTCAAAATAATGTCATATTATTTCGGAAATTCTCTTATGGATCTATAATAATTGTATAATAATTATATTCCCTTATTATTATTATTATTATTACTGGCTGAGAGGGGTGGGGGAGGGGGATTAAGCCCTAGGTACTTAGGTCTAAGACCCATTGTATATCCCGCTGGACCTGCAGCCCTTACTCCGGAAGTCTTGTCTTTCTTCAGAAGGAGAGAATTTGCCCGGAGCGGGTTGACCTGATTTCGCAGACTGTTAGGAAATAATTCCCCAATAACTGGTGTCTTATCTGGCGAACATAGGACAGGTCGTCAGAAGGTGAATAGGCGCCTCATCCACCCGATCAATCATTTGCTCCGTCCACATGCCGTCAGCCCTAATTTAGTCGAGTGGTGTCTGAGACGCCGATGCCCCAGGAGCATGATGTGCGCCAGGAGTCAGGGGTCCCCTCTACTGCCTCCGCATATGCCTCGGGTCCAGTCTGGGTTGATGTCTTGTCCCAGCATAGCTTTGGCCTGCCTCATACCGCTGCCACCATGCCAATCCTTAGTGTGCAGTATTCGCATCCGTTCGGTGACTACCTGCCTCACCACGACTTTAGAGATCCCTATTGAGTGCATTAGTTCATCTACAGAGGAGTTGGTCATCAGTGCGGCGAGCCTGTCTCCGATTTCGTTTCCTCCCGGTATGTCCCGAATCGTGTTTCTCTTCGCCAGCCTATTTAGCGCCTCCTTGCAATCCCAGACCAGCTAAGAAGCTATCCTGTGAGCGGTCAACGCCTTCAGAGCTGCCTGGCTATTAGAACATATACTGATGCATCTGTCCTGAGTGTCAAGTTCTTCAATTCTTTGGACACACTGGAGGATGGCGTAAACCTCAGATTGAAAAACTGTGACGTGCCGCCCTAAAGGGGAGGAATGTGCACCTTCCGTTCTTATGGTAGTAATATGCGGAGCCCGTACCACTATATGTCTTTGAGCCATCTGTGAACCAGATGTTTCCGCTGCCCGGTAGATTGTGTCCATCTTCCAGTCATGGTAGGGAATTCAGTTCTTCGGAAAACTGGGTATGCCTCGTATCTTGTCTCTACTTGCCCTGAGTCCTAGACCTATAATCTGCCATGTCTGCAGCTGCGGTGATAATGAGGTGAAGAGGCTCGACGTTCGTCACTGCCCCCAGTGCCCTAGTGGGCTTCCAGTATTTTCCTGACCCCAGACAGTTCCGTTCTGTGCCATCAGACGGCAGAGACATATGCAAGCCTGGGCACCAGGACGGCCCTGTAGACCCATAATATAATCTTCCACCCTCTTAAGTGAAAGCTGCATGGCATTCATGGCTGCCTGCATGGCATTCATGGCTGCCTGCATGCCTCTCCCTTTTATGAGGATCAGGAACTCATCTGCGTAGACCTGAGCATAGCATCCCCCAGCATTCAGCGCCTCGAGAAGACCATTGGCTACCAGGCAGCAGATGGTGGGGGACTTCACCCTATGCGCACCCTCTACTGACTGTCCCTGTGACCTTGGTGGATCCCAACTTGGCTTCTACGGTTCGATTGCTCAGCATTCTCTCAAGCCAGTTAAATAGTGTCCCGGGCACATCTTACTTCCTTGTTTCTTCTTCAACGGTTTTCATGGAGGTGCGATTGAACGCCCCTTTCACGCCCAAGAATGCTCCTACCATAATTTCTCCTTTTTTCAGCTGCTTCTCTGTGCGATAAACCGCCGACTGCAGGGCAGTCTCTATTGAGTGTCCTGCCCTATAAGCGTGCTCATTGGGGTGCAAAGGCCTAATCACCAGCACTCCGCCCTCCAGGGATCCATCCACCAACCTTTCCAACGTCTTAAAGACGGAGTAGGTCAGACTGATCAACCTGAAATCCTTAAGTAATGTGTGGCTAGGTTCCCCTGCTTTCGGGATAAAGATTATTCTGGCCACTTTCCATGCGCGTAGCTTGTGTGCTAAGGCAATACTAGCTCTAAAAACTTTGACCAGGTATTCAATGAGTACCTCCATTCCCTCCTGCAGGAAGACCGGCAGCACCCTCTCAGCTCCTGAAGCCTTGAAGGACTTGAAATTGCCGATAGGTCTCTCCGGCGAGACTATGCGAGCGGCCATCTCCCAGGCTGCCCTCCTCGGTGCTGGGGCCCCGTGACTCTAGCCTGAGACTCAACGTATGAAAGTCCGGAAAGTTTGCTTCGAGGAGTAACCGTAGGCAATCCTTCTCCGAAACTGCATATTCCCCCTATGGCAACTGGATAGCTTCAAGCCTGACCTCCGGGTTCTTCGCGAGAATGCGATTTAACCTAGCTGCGTCAGGGTATCTTTCGATTCACTCACAGTAGTCCCTCCATCCTCTCTTCCTCTCCGCGTTAACGCGAGATTTGTACTGCCTCTGCGAGTCCTGTTAAAGGCTCGCCTCACCTCCCGGCGCAGGTCGTGGAACTCATGTGTCCACCAAGGGGTCCATCCGGGCCCTCTTTGTTTGGTCATCGGACAGCTCCTTTGGAATCAGATGTTGATAACCCTTCAAAGCTCCTCCGTCTTACTGGACGGAGTATTCGAACCTCTCGGTTGTGGTAAAGTCCGGCTTGAAGTTTCGGAGTTCGTTCCCAAGGGTAACACTGTAGGAGTCGCAGTCCATTATTTTCGGATTCCTAAGGGCCTTGGTCCCTGTAGCTCCTTTTCTTCAGGTATAGACGATATGCCTGTGGTCGGATAATGAAGGTTCGGTAGAGACCCTCCAATCTCCGATTCAGCTACTAATCTCCTCCACAGTGTCAGGTCTATTACCTCTCTCCCAACTGAATTTCAGAAGGTCGGTTCCCTGCCTCTGCTCAGCATGCTTAGTGCCGAGGAGATCAGAAACTGCAGGAGTGATTCTGCCCTGCCCTTAATATTAGAGCTTCCGCAGATAATATGGTGCGCGTTGGCATCGCACTCCAGAATAAGAGGCAGTCTTTTTGACCTACAAAAGTCAATGAGTTCTTGTACTTCCTTCGGTAGAGGTTCATCCTTCGAGTCGTAAGGAAAGTAACCTGAGGCTACTACCACATCCCTCTCCGATTCCGCCACATCTGAAAGTCTCGCCTCGACTACCGCTAAATCCCCGCTACAGCGGGCGGCATCAGACAGACCTCCAACCCCATATACTACCATATACGCCCTCGGAGCATTTCTGGTAGGGTCTCTGAAGGTTTTACCGACTCTACTTAACCCCCGGATAGCCCCCGCGACCACCCATGGTTCTTGGATTACGCAGAAACCTATCGCCAACACCGCCAAGGCGCCGTTGCTGTGGTGCAAGTTAATTTGAGTAAACGGTATCCCGTCCTCAGCCATCATGATTAGGACGGTCCACCCATACCCAACCCTTACTGTTCCCGCGGTTCTTCATCCATCATCTTGACAGAGATCAGATTGAGCCTCCACAGCAGCTGGAAATTGCGCTCTCTCTGCGGCTCCATAGATGTTCTGGGTATGGTCATTAAGCAAGAAGGTATTCATGTCCGGCCCCTCCTTACCCTTCATGCGCCATACCCACTATCCATCTATGCTTACCCCGCGGTTAGTGCGCCTACGTCGCGCCAGGACCGCCTCTGGTTCCTATGTGGGGCCTGGAATCCAAAGAGAGGCCCGGCGCCGTTTCCTGAGCGCACTCTTCTCCACGACGCTCAGCTTAGCCCTTTCCCAAGGTTGTATGCGGAGGATAATTTCCTCCAGCTATGCCCTTGAGAAGTCATCGTTGGCCACCACAGTGATGGATCCGTTCTTAACGAATCAGTCGCTGAATCCGGGGTTTGACTCAGACTCGATTGTCTCCATCTCGGTCTGGACCGCATCACCCTTTTGTATTCCCTGTTAACATTATTTTATATGTAAAGTAAAATTTTACTTACTCAAAAAGTGAAAAATTAAAATATTTTATTCCCATTCAGTATATTAAATTTCCACTTTTTTATTAAGTAAAATTTTACTTTACATGTAAAATAATGTGAACATATTAAACAAGTAAAATGTATCGAATATCCTGGCGTTTTATATAAACGTCAAAAAAAAAATACATATTTCACGATAAGATATGTAAATTCGATTAAAAGTTTCTATTCACACGACAATCTATTCTCACAATTCATTGAACAAAAAGCGTCACAGGGTAACGATCAACCTTCATCGCAACCCTCATTAAAAAGCTAACGAAGGTGCAGCGTCTACCTCGACGCACGTGAAAACATCCCGCGCGCCCCACGTGTGTACGCGTACATGTATGCATGTTATGTGTGTCTGTACGCGGCATAAAGGACCTGTCGGCCTGTCGCGCACTTATTAATCAAATCTCCCGTCACGACTCATCTCTTTGTCATCTCTCGGCTCTGCGTGTCATCGTCGTCGTCGTCGCCTCTCCTGCGCTTCGCGCGCATCACACGCGCCCACACACGCACAGTGCGCATCACCCCCGCGTGCATCCGACAACAGCCACTGGCGGAATAACGCAACTTGACTCCTTTTCAAGCATAGGGCTCGCGCAAAAGGGTTATACCCTTATATATATATATATATATATATACGTATACGCGACAGGGTATAGGGATCCCTTACTTTTGTTTTCGAAGCTTCCGCTAAAATTGCCACCTCGACGCTCGTTTTGGCGCGCTCGCTCGCTCCGATGTGTCGTTTTCGAAAGGGGTTCGTATGGACGGAGGATGCTGCGCGCGCTCGCGCTTGCGTTGTGCTCGTAACAGAGGAAAGGTGGATGGGCGCAAGCGCGAATTTTCATGAGGGGAGCGATTTTTAGCCGGCTCAGCTTGATTTCGCCTCCTGTCGGCTCAATGCGCGAGGGGAGCTTTTTGCGCGCCCTTTTTTCTGCGCGTGTGTGCAAGTTTGACTGCTTTATGGGTTTGTCGCACGCGCGCGCGGAAGAGAGAGAGCGAGAGAGAGGGAGGGAGGGAATATTCTCGAATACGCGGGGAAATGTGATAGACTGAATGTTACGGTATTTTTTTTGCTCGGGTGACATTGAATTTCAATGGAATACTCGTTTACTTCTCAATCTGTTGTCAATTTTTTTTTATGTGAAATTTATTAAGAACTGTTCGGAAGTGAAAATTTATATTGAAAAAATTCAACATTCAAGCAATTTAGAATTGGAAATTGAAAATCTAAAGTTTTTATTTTCATGCTCATGCGTCAACTATATTCGGAAAGAGCAAATACCAAATCGAATAAGCACTAGAATGGATTATCCAGGTGAAGCGGGGCCAGTTAAAGTTAATTTTGTTGAATTAATTGATGTAATGGAGTGCCCGCTCTAACCCCTTTGAAAAGAACGCATTCAAACTCTGCTTACTCGAAATACATGAGTGTACTCAATTGCTTATCTGTACAGATACAGGTAATACACACATACAATGCTCGAGCCTATATACAATATGAGTGGCTTAAAAAAAGAAGAAGATTCTATTAGAGCAGATTAAATTATTTATTTAATCGACTACGGTCTCAACCCCCTACATATCTGTTATACGTGTAACAAAAATTAAATACGATATGGTGAAGGCAGCATGGACAGGAAGGTAAGCCAACGATGTTAAGAAAATTACAATAATTAGTAATTGAACCGACAATTGAATATATTCCATAAATTATAATATAATATTATTATAATAATATGTGTTATGCTTGTATCTATATGTATATCTTAAAAAATAATGACAATGAAATAATGAATTTTTGTTGTAATTCAAACGTTAAACTTATTTAAATTTAAAAACAAATAATCAGCATGAAGTAAGCTTTAATTTTTGACAATATTAAACCAATCAGAGCGCGAATAAATATTTGACAATGCTTTTAGACTTCAGATCTACGGATTTATCGTCATGGTTTTTGTGTGAGCCGATTATAATTATTTTTTCAAATTATGGCTCGAATAATTTGTGATATTTCGACAGGCATATTTCCAGGTTTCTTATAATTTCATACCATAAAAAGTCGTTTCGACAAATTGCGGATGCGACGAAATTACCGAACGAAAATCAACACATTTAGTAATGCAATTGTTAAAAATCATGGGCCACTCTCGCGTCATATCTATTCTATCTGTTTTTTTTTTTTTTTTTTTTTTTTTTTTTTTTTTTTTTTTTTTTTTTTTTTTTTTTTTTTTTTTTTTTTGCTTTTTCCGTAGTCACGCGAATTTTCAACGAGCTGTCCGCGCTTGACTTCTGTATATTCAAACCTGTGCATACTTTCGCCATTTACATGTACACGTACATACATATGATCTCAATTAATTTAACGAAATTCACATAATGATCGTGTAAAATTTTATGGACTGTGGGATAAAGTAGCCCTTTTCCGGTATGTACTACTATACTCGGCGTTGTCTCCTGTACATACAAGCGTAAATCACTCTGGTGCGACGTTTAGACATTTGGATGGCGGTGCACGGAAATCAAAGTGAAGCCAGCAGAAAAGAGAGGGGCGGGAGGGGGGATGAAGAGAGAGCGCGAACTCGCACCCATTTGCATATTTATGTAAAATATTTCGAAATTGGCCGCGTCCCAAACATTTATATTCTTACTTAAGTGGCGCGCTTTGTAATTCGTGCGTTAACATCGCGGACAGCATAACGTTTTTATATATGCGATGCTTTAATCCTGAACAATGAAGAACGAATTTTTAATGCAGTCAAAATTGCGGTTGAAAATTGAAGATGTGTTGTTAATTAGAATAGTTGTTTTTAGCTTGAAACATTAAGTCAATTTAGAAATAAACGTTGGAAAATAAACGTTGCTTTCTTGTATAAAAAAATACCATTTAAACTATAACGAAATATATTTTATGCACTACATTACACAGTTATATTTTATGTACATCTACAAATCTACCTTAATTTTCGTAAAAATGCATTTGTGCTAACGACTCCTATAAGCGGCAAAAACATTTTAAGTCCACCCCAGAATCATCAAAATGACCCCTACCCCTTTTATTTCTCATATTCACGGCTACTGTTACCTCACATCACATCACATAAACCACACATCGCCATCGTAATTTCTGGTTTATCCTAACGCTCTGCGTCGCGCGGTATCATCATACCTCTCGAACTTTCGTCCAAGCATCTGAAAACTTTGCCCATAAGGAAGCAAAAGCTAGACTACCATCCGCTAAACCGAAATCCCATCAACTCTAGAACTCAGAGGGCGTGTGTATGTGCACGCGCAAACGATGCCCTCGCGCGTGCGTATCATATATATACGAAAATATATCGCGTAACCTGGTTTCAGGGAGCGCGGAGTCTCCTTGCCTCCTGCATGACGACGCGAGAGAGCTGCCTGTACCGGTCGTTAACGCGCTGGTTACTGTGTAGCGCGTGCGCCCGTCTCAGGGTGTCAAGTTCTGTGGACTACGCCTCGTCAGGATTTCGGCTTCAATACATCAAAATCGACTATACTCGCGCGCTCGCTAACTCAATCCCGAACTTTGATCAGAGAAGCGTAGCGAGAGAGAGAGAGAGAGAGAGAGAGAGAGAGAGAGAGAGAGAGAGAGAGAGAGAGAGAGAGGGAGAGAGAGAGATCGCCTCTATGAGTCAATTAGACGCACGAGCGCGAATCTCGTGATTAAGGCTTCCCTCTCCTTGGCCCTCTCGCTCCTTCCCTCGCTATCTCATTGTATTTTGCTCCTGCCGCTCGTCATCCACGTCGGCCTCCTTCGGGTCAATTTACCCCGCGTGCAGATGCCGCGCGTACCTTATATACGTGAGCTGCACTACTATAGCACATTTACTTTGCGGTTTTCGTCCTGCAAGTTGGCACACGCTGAGACACACCTATATACATCCACACATACACAGCGACCAGTCCATCGTGTAATTTGAATAATATAATTCCGATGCACGAAACGGCGACGGGAGGGTGAGAAAAGGCGGGGATAGAAGCTGGTTGGAGGGATATAGCAAGCGCGGAGTGCACTTGCGAGAAATTGGGACGCATTGTTTGGAATTAATTTGACGAATAGGGAAGACGTGATGAACGTTTCGAGCTTTGTGGTAATTGACTATTTGAGGTGAGATGAGTGATGTTAACTATAAGAATGTAAGTAAAACGCTTTGCTCGAATAAAACGAGATAATGCATGCGTGCGTATTATGCGATGAATTATTGAATTCGGTTTTAGTTGCAAATTAGCGTTTGAAATAATACCCTTATATCCAACCTGTTATTCCATGAATGATTAAATAGAACACCTCAATTTCAGTTCTCCGTATTCCGACGTGGTTTTCCAATTGAAAAGTCTATTGTTTCCGATTAAACTATAACTCATTCCATGACAAGAAGTATATACTGCATAACACGTAAAACAAAGCCTCCTAAGAATTACTTTTCCCCCTGGTTTTCACTTTTTTGCTTACTTATACATCCCACGCTATTCATACCAAAGAAAATACTCGGCACGAGTGAAGGATCAGAGAGTGCCACTTGAGCCTGAAAGTGCGACGCGCGATCTCCGAGCCAGTCTTTACGACGTTTTCTCGCGAAACGCGTCCATTGGTATGCGACGGCCATATACATACACAATGCTCGAGGGCGCGGGCGCGCGCAAGCGGTGGGTATCTGAGCCAGCAGTTACCGCTCGATAACTTCCCAAGGGAGATTTTTGAATGCACACGTTGCTACCCCGGCCCCACTTTCGAACTTAAGCCACGGAATTTTCACAGCCCCAATGCTTATACGATTTTTCGCAAAGAGCTATCATGAGCGAATTGCTTCGATTAAAAAGTTAGCGCATTATATGCCATATAATACGCCAATGACCCCCGCGTTTTTGCACGAGCGAGGTCCTAGTGCAGCGTCGCGCAGTGTTTTTGTGAGTACGAGATGAATGTCGTTACAGGGCGATTGCGCTTCGCAGAAGGTCGTTATCGTAAGGGCAAACAATTTTTCACTACATGCAACCTAGGCGTTTTTTACCTTTTCCACGTAGAACGGGAGTATCTAGAAAAATAGACGGAATTTCTCAACGTTACGAATTCCAGTATTATTTCTCGGTATACGGACTTCCTGCAAAAACGAACCGGTTTGTTTTTCAATTCATAGCTGTGCAAAAGAATTTCGAATAATGGAAACTTCTGAACATATAGTCGCGACTGAATATGCGCCGCCGCCACGATAAACTATCGTCACCGCGGGAGGAAAACCCAGGTCCATATCACAGAAACCATTGGTGCGAGAATATGCATATCGAATACGCAACATCCTCCGTGGTGGATATTCGAGCGTTCTCGAAAAATCCGCGTTTTTTGCCCCCTGAAATTGATGCCCGGCGGCAAAAAATCTCCATACCTCTACGTGTAAATTTCAAGCTGCAAAGTGGCCGGAGCCTCTCGAGGCTAATGAAAAAGAAAGGAAACAGGGACAGCGTACGTATATGTATATAATAAGCACAACGCAGAACGCGCGCGGCTCTTTATTACGCACGCGCGAATCGAACAATCGACGTTTTCACTCTGCGCGAGGAGCCCTTACGACGCGCTCTCGGGATATAAGAACGCGGGTGCAAGTGGAAGAAAAAAAAATCGGAGCACAAAGGGCTCGAATTAGTGGGCTGTTAAAGAGCCTCGCGGCGACTGAATGGAGGCCTGGGGACGGGACGAACATAATGACGATGTGGGTCCGGGCGCGCGAGTGCAACAAAGAGGGCCACGTGCGCGGGATATACGATGAACTCTCTCTCTCCCGCTCCCGGGCTTTCTTTTCTTTTCTTGTTAGGTCGTCGGGTTGCTACTCCTCTTTCGCCTCTCTCTCTCTCTCTCTCCCTCTTGCTCCACTCGATCGCGTTTTGGCACGCGCAAGGGCCTGCACCGATTGAGCATCCGTAAACACGGCTCGAGTGCGCCCGCGCGTCGTACACGTCCGCGATTTAATCTCGATTAGTGCCTGCGCCTCCACCCTGCTGAATACAAAGATGTATTGCATGGTTTGGTAACGAAAAACAAACAATTGACAATGGAAATATTTTGGTTTCTCTTCTGAAAAAAAAAAAGAACAAATGAATTTGATTATTTCTTTTCTATCCAAATAAACAATACAACCAAAAACGAATGATTTATGCTTATTATTCCATATTTTGTCTAACAATTGTTTTTCTCCCTCTGCATGAAAGTTTTCCACGCAATTCAAGTTTTTTACGAAGTTAAAACAACCGGGAAAGGGAGGCGTCGACAGCGATTTCAATATTTACCCTCGCGCGCATGCACTTGCGTTAAGATGCAGGCATGGTTTTCAATTTCGCCGTGGGGGATTTTCATGGAGAATCCGACGACGGAGGAGTAAACACTTTGAGGGCGAGAAGGTAGGGTGAGGATTTTGAATCTATGATTCGACGGCGCTTCGCGCGCAGCTGAGCGAATGGATTGATTTTCTGGGATTGAGAGGGACGCGGATATGTATTAGATAGATTGTCCCCTTCTGTCCCTATCATTCTTTTTCAGGATCACGGCTTGGAGAGACGTCTGAGTTATTTTATCATTTAAAGGGTGGTGGCGTAATAGCAATGTCTCAATTATATTTTTCCTCACACCAGGCCGAAAGTATTTTTCTCGTTGTGAAGAATAGTATATTACGCACATAGGGAGGAAAAAACTTGGCCAGCCCACATCTCGTGTTTGGCAATTTACACGAGCTGTAGACTGTCCAAGTTTTTTCCTCCCTAGGTGCATAATATACTATTACAGTTTTCAATTATCGGTATAGCTAAGATAATAATCTCCAGTTTCTAATTTCTATATTTAGAAGTTTACATGGAGTTTATCTTTCCTGATTGTAGGTGCAGTTGATGCTAAAGTATGAACGAAAAATATGACGTTTTCTAAAAATTAACATATCTGTTTTCTGTAAGTTACAAATGGATATGATAGTTTATAATCATAATTCACTTTGTACTGGAAATACGGCATTTACTGTGAAAGCCAACTCTAATCGAAGATGTCACAGTTGCAAATCTAATATATTGAGGCATAATCGCACCGTTATCGTCTTTCTCCGTTCTCTAATAGTCATTAGTCCCCATCTAAGGACATACAGATAGCAGTTGCACACATAATATTGATGTTAAAGTGGTATTCAGAACATCTGCTTGCTCTAGTTCTCGGGACTGGCTGCTCTATGCAGTCGAGCCATGTAACAAAGTCACCTTGACTAATTAATTATCAAGAACTATTTTTGATGTAAAATAAACTCAATAAACTTATCTAGAGTGATATATGAAATGCAATGTATGCGAAATTCGAAATACAACTTATTTAAAGTTAAATGAGTAGTTTAATTAAAAACACTGCTGCCAATACATTAGCACATAACTTTCTCTAACTATTTGGCTTCCTCAAATTTAATTTATATTCCGTTTAAAATAGGAGCATATTAAAACATTCTTTGATAATAATGTGAAAAATACAAAATTATGTTCCAAAAGCGTTTGTAATATTTCGACATTTTCTGGTATATTTACAGGTATATAGTGAACGAAAAAAATCATAAGCATGCACGTCTTAAAAAAAATTTTTCGACAACTTTGAGAAATCCAAAAAGGCATATTTTGACAGATTTCAGCATACATCTATCACAGGGTTCAATTTCTTTTTCTTTCCAGGAAGCCAGCTCTTCCTTCGCGCTCGAATCTCCTAATCCCTCTCAAATGAGACTACAAAGTCTTGCCTCGCACCTCGTCGCTGCTGCTGTTCAGCCACCGGCGCCAACGACGAAGACAGTGAAAATAAGATTCTCAAAAAGCCATTACACATGCATAGAATTCCCGTCCGCGAAAATCGGGTGAGGCCGCCTTGTGCGCTCCGAGGGGTAGTTCGACTTCATTATAAAACGAGAAGCGTGCGCGCACGCACTGGCGCCGGCAGGTTGGAAGTGCACGAATAGAACACCGTAATAGTAGAAATCTTGCGTGCGGTCTTGCGACAACGTTGACGATGCCCCCCTCGATCCCTTGCAATTTCAGTCCGCGCTCGTCCACGCAACTAATTGAATACTTCAGATTAACGGCCGGTGTAATGAGAGCGTCACGTAACGTCCGCCAATGACGAAGACGGCGGTGAAGGAGAGGGGAAAATCGAGTTCTGCCAGCAATGGGTTCTGTCAGTCTAACTGTCTCTTGCTCGGTCTTCCTCTCACACACACACACACACACACACTCCCTTACTATGTCAGACCATCTTATTCTCGTTATTTTTTCTTTTTTTCGTGTAATTTATGCATGACGATCGATCAGTGATTTGCGGCCAGACATGTCACGTTTATGATAAAAGTGAGCGAAAAATGCCTCAACGATGCATATTTGCTACAAAAAATATATGCTGATTATATTATAGTGATGTACGATTCATATTTCATATGTTTACATGTAGATATAATATGTTAAATAACAAGAGGTTAACTGACCAGCTTTCATTTTAAACAGCAGGACATTTATCCTTTTGATTAACTTTTTGAACTACCAAATGTTGTTTTGGCGATTATATACCTAAAATGAATGAAATATGAAATTACTGTGTGAAATGACTACCTTCATCGTTCACCGATAATTTTTGTTCTGTAACTTTATATATTGGCAAGTATTATATTATTACATGCAGGTGAAACGATTTTCATGAAACTACAGAATTCTAATGACCAACCTTAAAACAAATTTTTATGTTCAAATTTAAAATAAACAGAGGTTATTATCTCGTTAATAAAGTTAGCTTTCACGTATTAAGAAATAAATTCATAATACGTCCAAGTTATACGTATAAATGTGTATAACGCCTTGAAAAGCGGAAGCACGTGCGACGCATAATCAAGTGATCCTTTTTTGCCGTATATATATTTGATGCGATGATTTATTACCCGGGCGACTGTCTTCCGGCAATCTGACCCGCTCAACACTCATCACTTACACCCGTTTATCCCTCGCGCCTATATATATACGCACCCTTCCATCTACGCTCGCCCTTACACCACCGCACTACAGATTTCTTACGCCTCTCCATACTCGTTACCGACACTTTGGATACGCGTCGCACGCGCACCGATGGACTTTCAATCACGCGGCCACAATGTCATTCGTATGTATGGCGCGTCTGCGCGCAAAAAAGAATGCGGGCATGAATCCGATTTAAGTGAACGCGATTCCGAAGGTGCACCCGTATTATTCGTGCGTATACCAGTTTCCGCTCATTCCGCCCTCTCCGCCCATTCAAAGCTGCATAGATATAGCGGTAACGTCTGCGAGGTGTAAGGGAGGCGTTGCGAAGAGAATAAGACGGATCGTTACGGGGAGGCCTGGGAGAGAGGTATGATGATTTGATTCAATCTATTTATTGAACAGGAGGGAGCGGGAAGATGGGAGGCATGAATGTCGTGGCATTCCAAGAAGGTTCGTCTATGCGCCTGCGTATCAGTGTATACGGTACACGTCGGATCTTTAGAATTTATTTATTTGTTTTCGAGAAACGACGTACGAATGCGGAGGTAGCGCATATTTTTGATAAAGGAACATTTATATTAATCAATTCAAGTTCCAGTTTGCAGTTGTTTATTAATGATAAGGATGCGGTTAATTAAAGCATTCTGTGTTTTGAAACACGAAAAAACATAATTTCAGGGAGATTTATGTTATGGGAAATTCCTACGAATGGATCATTATTACATGTTAAAGAAAATATACTAGCTTGATGAAGAGAAGATTAACGGAGATGTAGTCGACGATTTAATATATTTATTCAACGTAACATGCCATTGGTAGATAATCAAGTATTACCATTAATTTAGTGAAAGAAGAGAAATTGATGTACTCACTAATGCGTAATGCGATTATACAGTATTCTGAATAAAATTGTGGTTTCAAATTAATTGAAATTTCGTACATATATCTGCAACATATATTATAGTTATAATTTTGCATAAATGTGTAACGTCCCTAATTTATCAATAATCTTTTTAGATGGATAACACAAATGATTCTTTCATACATCTATAAAATTAGTTTATATATGTCTAACGGCTAGGTAGCATTGTATGATACAATAATAAAAATATCTGACCAATGTATATTGCTTGATCTGAAAAATGTAAATATGTTATTATTCTCCCTTCGTTATTCTCAGTACTGCAGTATCGGAATAATGTGATTATCGTTTTGCAAAGATCGAACAATCGATATCACTCGACCGACTAACATAGTTAGGTATTGACTTATCTCATGAGGGTGATTTATTAGAAGGAAGATGAATAAAGTTTATATTAATATAATTGTTTTTATTTAGTTTAAAGTCGTTTAGTAAATAATATATTTTTTGTATTAATTTAATAATCACTTAATTATTTAATCTTCTATTACCATTACCTTGGATTCCTGAACCCCCTAAAATATTAATGAATTGAAAATTGTAAAACAAGTAAATTTATAAAAATCCCACACTTTTATGAATGTTACAAATGTTTGAATACTTCATAATCCAACAACGATTGTAGACTATTGCATTTTAATTTTAACCATACATGAAAAAAGGTATATGAACAATGTTGAGATGAAATGAAAATTTTTAAAGTTAATTCAATAACTAGTACTTCTCATTATACCTGGACTGTTGTTTAAAAGCTATAGTCATAAATAAACGCCAATATTTTGATTGAATAATGACTTTTATTTAGCCTCGAGACTATTACTAAACATTATAATACTATTATTTACTGTTTACAAAACTAAAATTGCAGTTTCACTGCTTTTTATTTTTCACATGCGAAAACAGTCAAATATAATTAAACAAGAACACTGTATTAGATCAAAATCGAACGAGTTAATCTAACGATGTAACTTGTTAAAAACAATTTCTTATAATCAAAATACAAAGTACAGCTTGCCAAAATATTTGTTTGTCTTCCTACAATAAAAAAGAGGGAAATATGAAAGCTGTTTGAATAAATCCTCACATTGACGCCAAAAGTATATACAAAGTACAAGAGCAGGAAAATACGCGCATGTATATCCAAAAAGAACAGTCGCACGCGCACGCACGACTACAAAAAAATGAGAATCTCGAAACGTATTCGCACAGACGTGTTCACGCAAAACACACGCGCGAAAGGCAAAAAGTAAAGCGTCACGAGAATGTAACGGAGAATGGCTGCGTACACAGCAGCAACGCAAAAGGAAGAGAAACCACGGTCGAAAAAAGAGAACGGAAAAAGGGAGTATGAGAGAGGGAGAGAGAGAGACCGCGTTACAGTGAGAGAAAGACAGGGTGCGGAGCCAATGGCGCGCGCAAATCGCATAATTCAATAACTCGGTAGCATTGTCCGGCGTAAATCCGACACCTGGGCGAGAGAGTGCTGTTTTCATTCCTGAGCGCGAGAGGACGAATCGTAAATTTGGAGGGTGGGACGTGCGCGTACGTAGGTATATAACACACATATACATAACACATATATACGCGTACCACGTACCTACGTTCGACGGGATGATCGCGTATTATTTTAACGTCTGTCAGCTGCCGGTTCTCCTCTTTCTGCCATTGCGAAGATGTTTTATGAAAATTTTTCCCCCGCACCGCAATTTGAGATTCAGATGTTCGAACGCGCCACTTCGTCTTCCATTCTTTTAGGGGAGGAATAAATAAGAGCCGCAAATTCGGTTAGAGGTGAGGAAAAGGCGCGCGCGCGCGCCCCATCGATGATGTAAATCCTGTTATCCAGATATTTTCAGCTATCAAAGGGGAAAGATTACTTTGGTCAGCGATGCATTTTAAAGATTAATGAACGGAAAGAGGCCTTTTTGAAATACGAAATTCATTTTCGTTAGGCTAACTATGTAAGGAGATTTATTTTGCAGTTATTTGTTATTATTTTATTTTGTCGTTATTTTAAATTTTGTAAAAGAAAAATATTAAATAAAGAAGTACTCAATGTAATTGTGAATCAAATTTAATTGACAAGGCAACAAATTTATTTTAAAAAAGAGTTATTTTTAGTAATTAATTATGCATAAATAAATTATAATTGCATTTCACATATTTAATTTTAAAATACCGCCTAAATAAAATACAATATTTTTCCGTGAAAACGTATTTTTGTAAAAAAATATTTCTTTTCTTTTAACAATGTCTTTTTCAATTAATCAGAAATTTTTATTTATCCACGGTTCATACATGAAATTTATATATAAGAAAGTTTACACCTATTACTTTTTTTCTAAAATTTCAAAATACTGCAGAACATTTAAAATTTCTAAACTTTTACTACTGAAAATAGAAAAATTGAAGAAGAATATAGCGTAAAGTCGTCAGAATTCGAGCCTCGAGTATAATTACTATAGAAACTAGTAACTTTTCGGATAAAAAAATTGGAGTTTCTCAAGAAATTTTTCTGCTTGTACGGTTGGAACACACATTAGAAAGCATTGAAATTTATTAGAATTCACAGCGACGCGTTTCTATGTTTCATTTTACCTTTGGCTTATCATGTTTCACTAATCTGCAGAAAGTTATTTCAAAAGCATACTTGAAATTGAAATACCAGCTCTGATTCAGACTAATTGTACAATTAGTAACGGAGTTGTATCGAACTAATATTAATATACTCGTAAACAAAACTTTACACGAATTTTACACGTAACTCGGGTGATTATACAAGGGCATTCTTTAACGTTAACAAACGGCTTTGTATAATTACAACTCTGCAATTAAACCTGGCTTTGTCTCATAACGCTAAAGAAAAACCGCTGCCAATTCATTGGCACGTAGCTTCCTCCAAATGAATGTATCGTTCCTATATGTATAGTATATATTTTAAATATAAAATATGTTTATTCATTATACTTTTTTTTATTAATATTTAAAAAATTACATATTTTTTTCTTATTACTGTAATTAGTTGTTATTTGACACTTATTTTATTTAAAAAAAAAGTAATATTTTAAAATATAAAATTAAAAAATTGCTATCTACCCTGAGATCAACTTACTCACATTTTCAAAATCATATATAATAATTCCATTTTTTACATTAAAATATATTATTATTCAATAATTGTGTATCTTTACTATAAATAATTGTATACATATTATACAAAATTGAAATTATACTTCTAATCTTTATTTTTTTAATGATCCGTTATAATTTTCGTCATCCTCTTCTTTTATTTTCAATAAAATATAGTTGATTGTTGATTTTATAATTTCTTACACCATCTTAACAAAAAAAAAAGCAAATAAAATATTATGTAAACACAAATATCAGTGGCAGCTATAATAAAAACATTTACATAACTTTGTAAAGGCAAAATGAGTCTATATATAATTATATGCCCGTGAATCATAAACGTTTAAACTTTAAAATATTTATCTCAAAATTAAGTGAGGGTAATTCTTACTATATTCACATCTTAAATCGTGATTATACGAAAAATTAGTTCAAACAAGTTTAAACTTTAAAATTTTTATCTAAAAATTCAGAGAGGGTAATTCTGACTATATTCACTTCAAATCACGATTATTCGAAAAATTAATCCAAACTCAAAATAATTGGCCATGGTATCTAACTAATTTCATGTTTCTGCAGAGCTCGCTGTAAATTAACCTCAATAAAAAACAGAAACAAGTAAACAACACGCACGTGTATCGCGCGTCATTTTCATTTTCTAGTAACACATACATAAAAGCGTTCCCGAAAAATTACGATTTGAAAAGAGGACTAAAACAGTTTTAACAGCTTTAACCTCAAATATCTCTGAAATTTATAAACTAATTCTTTTACCGTAACAATTCATGTCATAAATAATACACAAACTCTACACCATCATCAAATCTACATCTCCATCAAATTTCAAAGTAATTAAATTTTACTCTAGTTATTGTGCGACATAGAAAGTCATTGCCAGAAATACCAAAATTTTAAATATCAAATATCTCAAAAACTAACCATATAATCTGGATGAAATTTTACATAGGTATTGCCTATATCGCATACAAAATAGTCTATAAATTTCAAACTGATACATTAAGTCGTCATTGAGAAACTACGATTTTAAAAAATATATAAAAAAATTTTAACCTTAAATATCTCTAAAAATTATGAGACTTTTACCTAAAGGACATACGATAAACATAAAAACTCTACATCTCCACAATATTTCAACATGATTAAACAAATTTTTTTTTTCTCTAGTTATCATGCGACAAAAAAAGTGACTTTGCAAAATACGAAAATATTAAATATCAAATATCTTAACAAGTAATCGAACGATCTTGATAAAAATACACACATATATTGTCTACATCACACAGAAAATTCGCCCATATATTACCAATCTCACACACAAAATTGTCTATAAATTTGGAGCTGATTCATCAAACCGTTCTCGAGAAATTACGATTTGAAGAAAAGGTTAAAAAAATTTTAACCTCAAATATCTCTGAAATTTATTGACCAATCATTTAGCCCAAAGAACTTAGCCGAGAGCTATCCAAAACCTGCCTCTACAATGAATTTCAAAGCGATTAAGTCAATTTTAAAAAAGTAAACTTGCTTCATTCAAAACGCATTTTTTTTAGTTATTAATTTTTTTCTCAAAAACTAGTCGACAGAATGGATTCAAATTTTTACAGATTATAGCTATTTATATTCTGTAGTATCATGATTTTTTTCAAAAAAATTGACCGTTTATTTTTGGAGTTATAAGATTAAAAAGAAACACGTTTTTGTTAATAACAAAAGAACCGCAATAGCTAATATAATTTTTTTTTTTTTTGGAAAATATAGGTTCTTTTATGCTCTTTCGAATGCTATCTGTCCGATTCAAATATCTTAATGTTATCATTAAAAAATCGCAAAAATGAATTTTGCGAAAATTGAAAATTCGAAATAAAACAAAAACGCATCGGCGAATCAAAAAGAGGATTTCCTTCCCCCATTCACACAAAAAAAAAACAACAAAAAAATGAGGTCTGTCCGATTAAAATCGATCGAATAGATCCTGAGATAAAAGGATACACACACACACACACATCCATACAGACATTTTCTAAAATCATGTGATTCGAATTTCTATCACCTCTATTCGTGTTTCTAGAGCGATTTAACGAAACTAAAAATTTTACTATTACAAAGCTTCCTCTAGGAGGAAGCAAAATTAAATTACATTACTGTAAGCAGCAACAACATATGCCACAAGGTAAATTTATTACACTATCACTCTTATTTAACAACTTTTTTTTATCGAGCAAAAGAAACTGTATAATGATAGAAGAGCGAAAAAGTACCTATCCTCTTATCCCCTTTATCCTCTTAAAGATATTTTCAAAGTCTCTTTTAATAGCAATAAAAATGATTCACCGGTGAAAACTGAGTTGCGCAAGACAGTCTGGCTCGCTGGCGGCCAGCATGCAATTTCCTCGAGGCAGAAAGAAAACGCGTTGCCCAGGATCTGCTGAATGCGGGCATGCGGGCGTGCGACACGTGAAGCCAAGAAAATTGAAATGGAATTATCGCGCGTCACCGAGGTAAAGGGAAATAAGATACACGTTGACTCCGAGCCGCTTGAGGAGCCCTGCCCCCTGGATGCGTGGAATTGAGATTATTGATTTGGTTTGTATTGGAAGAGAAAACGTTTACGGATAGTTTTACGATCGTATAAGTATAATATCCTCCTGCAAATTTTAACATGCATTATTGAAGTGAATGTTTAATTCTAGTTTTTGCAAACTAGTTTACTGTACTAATTTCTTTTTCTTTTTCAAGTGAGATTTATATGATATAATACTCATTTAATGACTTTGACTAATGATAATGTAAATTAGTACTAATGTAAAGTTGATTAAATTTATTATAACAATGATAGGAAAATAAAAGATTATCTAATTTACAAAGTAGATAATAAGTGACAAAAATAAAAAAAAAACAAGTGTTATTTGATAAACCAGTGCATGTTATTCTATTAAATAAAAATTCCACACACATACTGTATCAAAAGTTATTAAATTACATCAAACAATTTTTTTAATAAATCCACCAATTTACCATAATGATGATTGGAAAATAAAAAATTATCTAATTTACAAAGATACGCGTGATAAAAATAAAAAACGAATATTATTTAATTAACTAGTGCATGTTATTCTATTAAATAAAAAATATTACATACGCACACTGTATGAAAAGTTATCATCGTTAACACTTCCATCAAACAATTTTTCTAATAAATTCGACAATTTCATTTCAATAAATTGTAGATAATTAATTAAATACTAATTTTTAATCATATATCTTTACTCTTCCAAGTAACAAAAACAAACAACGATTTAGACAAAAATAGATTTTCGTAAGGCAGAAAGTATACGTATATACATACACAGAGAATCGACGTCTCGCGAGGCGGAGCGGGGGCCAATTGATCGGGACCAATTAGAGCGAATTAGTTTCGAGGAAAAGCTCGGCTAAATTGACTTTGAAGGCCGCTAAAACAGATTCCGCTTAACAGCGCTCGCGTTTCACGGGGTTCAGCGATGAAAGAGCGACAGAGTAGGCTTGCGCGATTGTTGGATGAATATATGCATACATATACCTTTCCCTCCTACTCCAGTGGGGCGCACGTCGTTCCTTTTTTACTGCCTACTTCGAACTTTCCGAGATTGAAAACTTCTCAACTTCGCACCGATAGCCTAACTTCATGCGCCGCTTGGTACTCTCTCTCTCTCTCTCTCTCTCTCTCTCTGTCTCTCTCTCTCACTCATTTTTACACGACAGTTAATAGGAATCATATCAATTGTGATAGAAAGTAATAAAGTTTGTTACTTTAAAGGTGGGTTTTCAAAAATAAAAAAGTATGTTATTAAAAATGAAATTCTGCTTTTTCTTATAAGTACAAAAAAATATGTATCAAGCCGACCTTTTTAAAAAGGTATTTGTTGTTGAGAATAAACAATCGATGTTTTCTAATCTATTTCGCGCTACTACGTGAATTATGAGTCAGTGCAATTAGAAATTATTAATTTTCTACTCTATGTTTACATTACCCTTTTACTTAAAAAATTATATAAGTTCATAAATAATTTTTTCACATATGATTTGACTAATTAAAATGTTAAATAATACTTATTTTTTCGTGATCACTGCATTGGCTCACGTATTTTTAGAGAACTACCTTAATCCACACTCTCGATTAAAGAACCAGAAAAGACGGAAGGTAATCGGTAAAGAGTCTATCCTAATTAACTAGAAACTGCGAGAGTTTTTTTTTATCTTTTTGGGTGGTTGAAATGTGGATTTGCAAAATAACTTGTTTACAGATTTTTAAATAGTTTTTATTTATTTACATTCTCATAGTAAAAAATTAAAATACTTAACCTGGCCTACGTTTGTTACACGTATATATTGTTCTCAAAAATCGTTTTGTTGTATTTTTCAATTGTTTTTTAATCTGCAATTGAATTCTTCAATGTGAAACATTTAATATAGTAAAAGCATGCTACGGAAAACGTAATTTGTGCAAAATACAGAGCCAGAAATATAAATTGCAAAATTCAAATAGAATGTTCAACATGATGTACAGAGTAATTTATCATTTTTGGAGGTTTTCCAGGTCAGTGATTATGAATATAAAATTTTTATTGTAAAGTTTAAAACTTTTTTAGAAAATTCGCATTATTAATATATTGAAAGTCTCTTTAGACCCTAAAATTTAAACGGCTATTCTCGACTTAAATCGAGCTTAAAATTAAAAGCCCAATTCGCCGTTTGGTATGTAACAGTAAATGTACGTTTACATAATCACCAAATCACCAAAGATTAATTGATAATCCTCCGTATGAAAGAAACTTCAAACAATATGAATTAAAAACAAACGATAATACAAAAGGTCCAGTTCCCCCTATTATCTTTTTTTCGTATTACAGTTCGATTCAATTGATCCAAGATTTATGAAAGGTATAAAGAATGTATGAAAATAAAAATGAAACGCAAAATTAAAATATTCCATTCATCGTGAGTTGTTACGTACATTATCTTACATACACACACACACACACACACACACACACACACACACACACACACACACACACACACATACACACACACACACACACACACACACACACACACCTTTTGTCTAGCTCCCTCTGCTTCTCTCTCCCTCTATTTCTCTTTCCAATTTCTCATTATGCACAAAAGACAGAAAAATAGACACAGCAAGAGGCGCAGAGTGAGCAAGGCGGCAAACATAAAAAGTAAATTACGAGCAAGCAAGCAAACGGGCAAACAAAGAGCCATAGAGCTCGTTGGTGAGGGACGCCCGTCAAAGCAAGGCAAAACATGTCAAACTTGTGACTGGTATACGCACTCGCGCGCGCAGCAGCAGCATTAGAAACCGAAACGAAAAAAAAAGAAGCATTCGCAGGTACAGCACACCTACGCTCGCTTACAAACGTACGCGGAAACGTTGGATACGCATACACAAGCACACGCGAACACACGGACACACACAAAACGTCTCACCGCAAAGTCCCGAAACGCGTAGGGGGAGCTAGACAAAGTAAATCAGCGGGTGCAAAGAGCGGCTGAAAGTGCGGCTTTATACGCATATATACTCGCGCGACCAATGTCATTGTGCATTCGGGGGGGGGGGGGGGAAGACAGCAATATCGCGCCACGTGATATAGCGTAATATGCACTGTCTTTGTGCGTCGACACTGCTGGCCTTGCATCTTTAGCTTCCAGTGTGATGATCGCGCGAATGCCGCGCGCGCTTATTAAAGAGGAGAAGGCGGGATACGAGCGCCAGCGCAGTAAGTTTCCTATAGTAAGTGCCTTAGCGTGGAAGGCGATTAAGGATATGAAAGTCGGTGGAAGTGGCGTTGATATTGCGCGAGATTTCGTATGGTATAAGGGAAGCGTTTGTAAAAACGGCGGAATTTTCAATTATTAGCGAAAAAATCGTATTGAAATGTTATTTTTGTATATTTCTGCGACGAAATTTGTATAATAATGTACAATAAATTTACATTTTTTTCTCTCATGGGGAAAGCTGTTTAATAGTGAAAATTTTCAAAGCCCAGATTTTCATGAATACCTACACGGAGAGAAAGAAATTAGTAAAAATTACCAAACTGTCAAGTAACCTGGAGTCAGACCTGAAACTCCAAACTTTTTAGAAACTTTTTGGCACTTTTTACTAAAAGTTTTGCAAATTTTACAAAAAGTGTAGGAAAAAGTGCCAAAAAGTTTTGGTAAAAAAGTGGAGTTATGAGGTCCGACTCCGGATTACTTGACAGTTTGATAAAAATTGCCAAATTTTTAATAATTTTTATACGAATTTCTTTCTCTTCATGTACAAAGATTTTAGTTCAAGGTGAGCTTCCAGCTAATTTTCGTATTCAAGCCACCACGATCGATATCACATTATTATAACTTAATGCAGCCCCAAACTTCCCTCTCGAGGCGAAATTAAAAACAGCCCGGCGCAAAGAGAAATACATTCGATCGCGCGACCCTCACCCCCCTTCTATTCATTCTCTGGCCACATCCTCATTTGGTACAAAAGCCACGGAGCCCGAAAACTTTGCGTCCCGGGACCTCTTTCACGCTTACAAGCAGGCCGCATAGAAAAAGGTGTGCACGTATATAGTCCCGAGCCCACCGCCGGATTATTATCTCTGTACTTGCACGATAAAGGGGGGTACGGGGTCGCAATGATTGCGATCTCATTTTGGACAGAGAATTGTTTTTTTTTCCATCCCGCGACGACGCACGTGTGTTTATGTCTATAGGGGGGATACGTATCGCGGAGACCGTGTACAGCCTTGCGTCTGTATGTATAGGTGTATATATATATATATATTATATGTGTGCGCGAAGTGCGTGTATTCATAGGGCTCGATCTCAAGTTCGATATAGGGTATGTACAGTCTTGAGAGCTAGTGCTGTTGCCGAGTTCTTTTGAGAGCGGCGAGATGAAAAATTTAATATCGGTTTTCAGCGAATGCCTGCGTTTTTAGATTTATATAGATGTGTGTGTGTGTGTGTGTGTGTGTGTGTGTGTGTGTGTGTGTGTGTGTGTGTGTGTGTGTGTGTGTATGTGTGTGCGTGCGTGTGTGTGTACGGGGCCCGCCGCAGCGCGTTTGATCTGATAGCATTGGTCGTATTCCTTTGCCGATCGCTCTTTGTTTCTTCGACTGTGAAGGAATTTGCTGCTGCGAGGCTTTCAGCGTGATAGGTACTTGAGAGTACCGGAAAACGGGACGCTTTTTAATAGTACGTTATAAGGCAAAAATGGAGGGGGGTTGAGTTTATACAAGAGTAGCTGTTGTAAAATTTATGATTATGAAAAACTTTGGCATGAAAAATTTAATAGTTATTTATAACTATTATACGTCTTTTCTTCTCCTGCAACAATGTTTTCTTTGCTCTCTCTAAGAAAAAGCTTTTTTTTTATTGAAATTCATTAATTAAAAGTATGATGAGTTATCCAAATACGCACGGACCGGAGTATCTCGTAAACAGTGCGAGAATATTGTCGGAGTAAATACATAACGGCTCGCATATCAGCTCAAATTTCATTCTCGAGATTTTGAAAACTTATGCGTCTCTGGCCTTTCGCAGCATGATTTCCCGCGTGTTTTCCACAGTATTCCGACCTATTATGCGCCTCGCGGCACAGCACTCGCAAAGCGTGTATAATTGTTTGGTGATGTTCCTGGCGTCTCATCTCATCGCGGCCGCGAGGCGCGTGCGCGGAATAAAAAATTACGCATGCGACAAAGTAGTGTCGAGAACACTGCTGCCTCTCGCGCGCACGTGCTCCGTCAGCTTTAAATCTCCTAGAGAGAGAGAGAGAGAGAGAGAGAGAGAGAGAGAGAGAGAGAGAGAGAGAGAGAGAGAGAGAGAGAGAGAGAGAGAGAGAGAGAGAGAGAGAGAGAGAGAGAGAGAGAGAGAGAGAGAGAGAGAGAGAGAGAGAGAGAGAGAGAGAGAGAGAGAGAGAGAGAGAGAGAGAGAGAGAGAGAATAAGAGAGGAAGCGAAAGAGGTCGCATCGCGCAAGCTGCAGTAATAATTAGCCTCGCACTCGCGCGGCAGCAGCAGCAGCAGCAGCTCTTCCGCGCGCACCTCGGAAAATTGCATAACTTTGAAGTTTGCAGCAGCAGCGCGCTCTCGAGTGTTTCTTTTTATCATTCACTAGTGCCTAGCGCTCGCGCACGCGCGTATGTATGCGCTAAACGCTCGGGTTATTCTTTCTACTTGGTTCTCTCCATCCCTCTCTCCCTCGCTCTCGTCTTCGGCTGGACGAGTTTTTCTCTCGCGGGCACTTCGCACTCGTCCTCCTCTTTGTCCACGTCGCTGCAGTAACGCGGAACCGAACTACTCGGCGCGGGAAAGGCAAACAATAATTAATGCTAAGCGTTCGAGTGGAGCATAGAAGGGAAAAGTTTTACTTGTCGACAACGAGTGCTGAAGGGCTTTTCCTTTGGGAAAAATAACGACACGATGAAAACATTCATTTCTGTCTGCACTTTTGTAAATGAAAAAATTGTACTCGGAAATTATTATTATTTCGTTTAATTAGTTCGTCGGAAGTAAAAATATAGATTCTGCGAATGTCGAGGCGAATGTATATAATATTTGGTACTATATTTATACAAATGATTTTTATAACATCAGTTTTTATAGTAATATAATTCTAATTTAAAGTATAATATAATATTGTATATTTTACGAAAAAAATTATATAGATACTTTCATTACGTAAGTTCTTTGCTAATTTTTATATATGACTACAATTTACGGTTTTCGAAAAATTTTTATAAATCTTTTATTTATTAAATTTCCACGAATTTATCGATACCATTCGAATTTTACAACAACAAAAAAAAGAAAAAAAGAAATCAAAACGATTTTATTCCACAAAAGTAGAACGTTGCTACAATTCTTGTATTATTTATATGTTTGCTGAAATATCTCTCGTTAATAAAATTTGATTATCGATATATGGCCAATATATCGGCCATATGTCTCTCCGGCGCCGGCGAAATATTGGCCATAGTATTCCCTATATAATTGTTATATAAATTCTTATTTATATATAACTCCAAGAATAAGAAATATGAGCCACATTATAAACGTTATATGGAAAATAGTATGGCCAATACATGACTCGGGCGCTAAAGCGAAATATGGCCCACATATTGCCTATAATCCGATGTATGGCCCATATGATTCCCACATATTGCTCAAAGCAATATATTGGCCACTCAATCTTTTTTTTTTGCGCGGGATTCCATTCCATACACCAAACTATTAATTACATTTTATTGAAGTATCAGTCATATATAATAATTGTTTGAATTTTAAAAAATATGTATCGAAATTCTTTTTTTTTTTTATTCACGATAAAGTTACGAAATTCCATAGCTTTTCTTTCATTATCAGAGCACGCTTCGATAATGAGAGATTTTCAACAATACACCGGCGGCAGCGCACTTTCAAATATAAAAGAGCCCTTTATGAACGATCAATTTCAAGCGATAAAAATCTGTTTTACGTCGGCGCCGGGCTATAAAAAAAAAAAAAAGAAAATGCCCCGCTGCGGCATGGTTCGCATAAAACTTCACGATTAACGTTGTTTATTAACAATTACCAGCTAATTATTTCAGTTTTGCGCCTTTTTTTTATCCCCTGAGAGATTTTCCGCAATTAAACGAAACCGGGGGCATAAAACGCGCGCACGCGCAGCGTAACTCGACGCCATTTTTTCCTCCTATACCTTCGTTATTTGCTTTAGCCCACACGCAGCGCGCTAAGAGAAAGAGTGCAGTTCCCGGATAGTAGGCGCGTATTATCGCGTTGCGGCCTGTGCGCCGTGGCCTCTCTCGCGAATAAAAATCCGACGGCTGCGCTGGATTCTCTCTTTCTCCCTCTCCCGTAAGCTTTTCTCTATTTCTTTTTCGCTCTCGCCGTATAGTATAGTTGAGTAAAAAAAAAAGAGAAACGGACTTTTGTCGACTTTTTCTCCTACTCGTTTTTCCCCGGCGGCGGCGGCGTCGGCACTGCGGCCTTATATCCACTTTCCTCTATATTCGCTCGCCGGCAAACGCGCATAAAACAATTCGGCTGGGCTACTGCCGCGAAACTTTTCGCGTTATACCCGCGATCATTGCGTCCCGCGTTTGTTATTATCATTGCGCGGGAGCAACGAGCCAATGAGCCTTTATGTTGCGGAAGACGTGCTCGTATACATAAAAGCGCGCGACATGACGGAGCGACGCAAGTGAATAAATAAATAACTGGGAACGTAGAAAAAGAAATAGATAGTTAAGAGAGGAATATATAGAGAAAAATAGGGAGAGTGAGAGGGAAAAGGAGGATTATGACGAGTCGCTTGGACTGCTGTTGGCTGGATCACTGCTGTATAGTGCGCAGCATGTGTATATCCGCGCTCGCTCCATTCGCAAAAAGTTGGCACGTGTATGCTTTACGCGCGAGTTAAGCCAAACTGTTATGATGCTCATTCGGTATTGGGTTTCTCGGTCGTTGCCGCGCTAGTGGCGGCGGCGGCGGCCGCACGGCGACGTGATTTAATTTCTTTTCCGCATGACCGCATCGCTGCGCCTCCTCGCGCATTCTCTTTCCTGCGGACCTTCTTTGTTTCTCTATTGCTCGGTTTTATACGCTCTTTCTCGTTGCGCACAGCGGCGGCAGCCGCAAAGTGACTCTCGGTGCGCGTAATCGCGCGCAATTGGAAAAGTGAAAAGGGATCCGATAATTGGAAAAATAGCTTCTCGCGCGTGCGTGTTCCGATCGTGGTTGTGCCCGTTCGCCATTATTAATAACGTTATTGTTAACGTGCGCGCGGTGCATTCGATTTTCCAGTTTTTAATTTTCTCAAAATTTTTCCAATTCGGTAGGCAAAACAGTGCGATTTTTTGCGCTGGCTTAGCCTATTTTATAAAATGTTAAATGTAATTTCTTTCGTTATATAAGCTATCGAAAAATAATCAGATTTGACTGTTACCTGTGTTGACTTGACATTAATCGTCAACGACTTTTTCGATATGCGCACACACTCACACTCACGCTCTTGGTGGAAAAATAGTGTTGCGAATAAAAGCCACCTCTCGCGCTATATTGATTTTAATTATTTTTTTCTTTTTTTTTAAATCGTAATATCATTTGACAATTTCAACCGACAATAAATGTCGTCAGTTTTTCGATTTATTCGAGACGGCTTTCGCATGTATCTCTGACTGCCTCTTTCTCTCTCACTCAGCCTCCCATTTTCTTTCTCTAACTCTTTCTGACTGCTGTCATAACGCATTTTATTCGATCTTTATGATTATCCGAGTTTCGGAGAAGCGTATTGTTAGTATTTGCAATTTACACCATCACATTTCTTTCTTCCCGCTCCCCTTCCGTCTCGCGTCGCGAACCATATTCGTACTTTTCTGTTTTCGCTACATAGATATCGCGCTTTTACTTTCCCTGTTAAGACGGCTTCCCGCCTACTCTCTCAGTCTCGGTCTAGCCGTCGCACTATCAAGATCAAATAAACTATAATTATATTTGTACAATTGTTTGCTCTTTTGATTTCGGACTTATCCTCAACACGTATAAGATGCACTTTTATTTAAAAAATGTCATAAAAATTTTGTATACAGTAATACGTTTTTTGCAGAAAATCTTTGTCAGAAAAAGCGTAAATAATAAAATACTTGAATATATGTGACGTGCAGGTATAAAATGATAAATTCCAAGAAGATATAATAGAAAACCAGAGAATAATTTAAAAATTTATTAGTTCAATTATAACCATCACATTAAAAAAGCGCAGAAAAGGATACACCAAAATATCACATGCACATACACACACACACACACGCCGCACAGGAACACGCACACACACACACACACACACACACACACACACATGCAATTGAAATAAGAATGATATTATATATAAGTTGATTCTTTGATAAAAATATTATAGATTCAATTGAGTTTTTTTTTTATAATCTATATTTGATTGAAAAACTGTATGGAGCATGAATAATTTTATAAGAAACTCAAATAAATTGAATAATAAGTATTAATTAAAATATTTTGATATTCTTACTCTGTCATATAATGTAACAATTAAATCCATAACATTAATATAAACCAATTATAATATTTAATTGATATAGTTATTAATATTGAGTACTGTTGGCAATATCACTACAAGCTATGATCGTGCTTACAATGTCAACAGCGTATAACATGCGAGTGCTGCATAACAAATAAAAGACTCATTGTAATGCAAAAACGCAGCTTTATCGTAAAGGACGCGTTATAAAGCATTAATTAGTATGCTCGTGGTAATTATACTTTTACGTTTATATCGTATAGTGGGTCGTTAGCTTTGGACATGAAGCTGTGTAGCAGGTAACTGCGCAACTTGAAAAAAAAAAAACAAAAATTGAATCAGCGTCGAGCAATAGCATCAGCTTTAGCTAACGTATAGACAAAAGCGGAGGCAGAGAAACATCACTAAGTATAGATATTAAATATATAATATGATAAAAATCATAATTTTTTACATGTCCAATTTTCGTCAATATGTAGGAGAGTGAATAAAAAACGTGAGTAATTGCGCGCACAAAAATTTGTAAAAACGTGAACGCGCCTGCGTTACCAAATTGTTAGGTCCAAGTGTAATTTTAGCCACTGCATTATATGGAATTTGGGATTAGATGGCATCGTTAGAGTTTGAAAAGTAGAAGATATAGTTATGCTGCAATATCGGATTGCGAATTTGAGTTTAGGATTACAATCACACTAAGCAAGTTGCAGTAGATTTATTTAAATTTAAATTAATGCGATACCCTAATATCATTATATAATAAAACATTAAATTTTTGAATGAAACATGAAAAATGTCTATCAATATGATTGAAATTATATAATCATCATTTGTCATGAAAGTCTCAACAGGTACTGTATTTCTATTGTGTTAAATTTACAAAAAAACATGTCAGTAGTAATGAAAGTGTTATAACTAGATAATAATGACAACCTATAATGTGAGAGTAAATTAAGTTTTGCAAGTTAATTCAGTTTTTAAAAATCATTATTGGAGAATTCCACGATTCCAGTTCCATTAAAAACTTTTACTTGTACTGGGAATTTTAGTAATAGAGGAAAGCCGGAGTGTGTAACAATGTGTTTCAATCACCACAAACTTTTCGATTTTCTATTAGGAAGTTACATGTAACTGATTTCACATGAAACTTTTTTGTACTAGCAAAATTCAAACGCGCTTTGCGCGTTCACTATGATTTAGTTTTAATTAGTTAAATAATAAGATAATTAGATACACTTTTTTAAGCAAAAAATCTAATGTTTTTATTCTATTTTAATTATTTAGTAGTTCTAAATACTTGAGTTTCAAAATTCGAATCTAGCGGATCCTCGCTCCTATTTCATACAGACCAATGAAATCAATCTTTAAATGTTTCACAACATCCGGCCATCGTTTTTTTAAGAGTGGATTCACGTTTGAAATATGTTTTAGAACATCTGGAGTTGAAATGCGCTATTTTTCCGCATGGTTTACTTTCATATTGGACAAGGCCCACGTTTCGTCAAAACATGTATTTGTTATAACAAGAAAAAAGAATATATAAAGCAATAATCTGCAAAAATAACATCAATCCCTTGAGTGATAATGATGGGAAAATTTGCCAAATTAAAAGTGGTCAATAGTGCTTGATGACGGGAAAGTCCGCCCATTTACCCAGTTTACGTTATTGATAGGAATCTTGATACACAGACGCTTTTTTCCCCATCACTAAATGGGTTAACTAAGGTTTCGCAAATTATCAAAAAAGGTCTTTTTCGGTGGCCCAAAAAGCCGGTCGTGTAAGATTACAGAAATCACGAATAACGTTATCAGAAGGTTTCAGTAAATAGACTTTTTAAATACAGTTAAGATATCCCCACAAAGTTTGAACTAAAGTGCGTATACATAACAACTGAAATCAATTTCAGTACTTATGTTGATAAAATCAACAATTGTCGTTCAATTTATACTATCATGTAGTCAACAATGACCTTATCTGCTGATTGCCTCTATTATTTCATCGACGTTTATTCCCTGATAGAAATTCATCTATATGAAATGGCCAAGAAGTTAGAAAATAGATAGTAAAACTGACTAATTAATCGCTATGATGAAACGATTTTTCGACCATTATTTGCCTATTTATTAGATTGACGTAACAACTAAATATTCGTATTTGATTTACTTACTAATTTTATCTTTGATGAAAGAGCATTAAAGTGCACTGGATGGCTTTTCAAAATATAAATAAATAACATTAACTATTAAATCATTTGTTGTATTCTTTCTATGAATAATTCAGCAAAACTTTTATTTCTCCATCTGATTCTGTCTCTCTCACTCCTTGTCATAACAGCAAGCCTTCTGCTAGCCATTTCCAGATTAAAGAAACTGATCAATTTTAATACCTTTAAAATACTCACGAACAAGCTTGTGCTTGTCTTCGAAAAACTCATTCTATTTTTCAATCTATTAAATGGACAAATAATAGGAGAAAAAGAGGTTTCATCGGGAGCTAGGAACTGGACAAAAGAAATTCCCATTTTATGGTAAGTTTCTGATATACATGATCAGTTATTAGTTATAAAATGTTTTGGATTTCCACCAGGATTGTAATATCTGAGAAATTTCTGTGCTGTTTTGCCCAAGTCTCCCAAGAAATTTCTTTTTTCTTTTTTTCTTCTTTTCGTATCACAGTGATTTCTCAATTTTCGATATTGCGTTTTTCCATATTTTATACTTTAAAATAATCATTGCTTTTATATTATTGATTATTCATGCTATTGAAGCGGAATAAGATTATCTATGTAGAATTAAAAAATAACGTAATTTTTCATAAATAGGTTATATGTCAAAAACAAAGAAAGTATCGCAATGGAATTTTTTTTTTATATAAATACCTATAATCTCTTAAAATTCAAAGTCTATATTATCTTAATTATTTTTATTTAAAATAAAAATAAAAAGAATTTGAAAACAATCGAATTTTATTAGAATTCGATTTATTCAGTGGACAGAAATGTTTATCCTTTTTCGATTCACAATTTCCTGAGAAAAATTTTACATATTTAATGAGAATTGATAGGAAGTTTAGTTCGCGATACAATCAATATACGATTATTTGAAGTGAAAATTTAACGTATTTTTTGCAAGCGTTTCGAACGTTAAACACAATAGGAAATATGCGTATAAAAGCGTATAAATACTCGTCAACATCGTTTTTGATTGAATAACTGCAACTTTTCTCGGTTTTTCTCCGACAAACAATATTTCCTATCGATGTATTGATTGTTTGTCAGTTCATTCACTAACTACGATAAAGCTCAGGAAGAAACATTAAACTATTCATACATTTTACGAGTTAGCAATGAATTTTGTACGAATTATGCGTCGAAAATGTCATTTTCACAGTTTTAACTGCTCTCTAAATGTATAATAGTGAAAAATCACTACCCCAGTAGTTAAAAGTCGTGCACTTCCGAAATAGTATGGGCATCTACTATTTTAGTAGTGTATATTAACTTTTTTAAAATAGCGAAATTTAACTATTTTAAAAAAAGTTAATACGCCCTACTAAAATAGTAGATGCCCACTATTTCGGAAGTGTACGACTTTTAACTACTGGGGAGTGATTTTTCACTATTATACATTTAAAGAGTACATTTTCGGGAATTTTGGGGAAATTCAACAGGGTTCGAAAGAGTGGACATATCTATGCCACCGTGTACTCTCTAAATGTAAAATAGTGAAACAGGCACTATTTTAGAGTAATAAGTTGGGGACTGTCGAAATAGTCAATATGCAATCCAAAATAGTGAACATCCACTATTTTAGCAGTGTATATTAACTTTTTTAAAGAGTGAAATTTCACTATTTACTAGCTATTTACTAACTTTTCCGGATTACATTTTAGTAAAAATTTCTCAACGGCATTCGAAAGAGGAGATCTCGAATCAGATCGTTTTCATAAAAAGTTATGAGGTCAAAAGTCTAAAAAAAATTTACGTCATTTGGTAGGAAAAAGGTTAATAAAGAAAATTTCATTCCATATTTTAATATGCAAATATTAATTATTGACATTGAACATATACATATGATAGAACAATAAGTTGAATTTAGTAAAGCAAGTGCCAATGCATTAGCAACAATTTTTTGCGATCTTTCAATTCTCCCTTGACAAAAAAAAATTGGTAGTATTGAAAAAAATCTTCAGGTATAATATTAATAAAGATAAATCAATATAACCCAGAATTTACATCCAGTTTCATATCAATTAAATAAAAACAATTACAACCAGTCCATCTTCGCGCCTTATTGAAAAAGTCGCTGCCCCGCCGCAAGCAAGGGTATTACGAAAAAAACATAAATTACTCGCTTTATAGAGGTACTTTTGAAGCGGCGACAGCGGCAGCAGCAGCGCATAAGCATCTCTCGTCGCCTACTCCCCTACCCGGGGCAATATAAACTTTTCCAGTAGAAATCGATCAGTATAGTCAGCCATCAAGCGCAGTCGCATCACAGGTGCCACAGTAAAACTCCCCGCGCTCGTCCTCGCTCGCCGCAGGGATAAAATGAGCGCAGCAGCACTGCCACTGCTATATACGTACCAAGGTACTTCAGCGCGGCGGCAATGCGCAATATCCGCGGCATAATACGGCATTATACGAGGGAGAAGGAGAGATGCGAGGGAAGAGAGAAAGCCGAGTTCCCCGAGTCCTCGCGAAAGTAAGTGGCGGACGTATAAAGCTCCGTGTATAAGCAGCGCAGAGGCGCTCGTTATTGCAGTGCCGAGGCGCGTGCGCGAGTTGTCGTAAATTGAACTAATCTAGACATTAATCTGGCGGAGACGCCGCTGGGCACGCAACGACGACGTCGTCCACGACGACTGATATGCGTAAGCAATGAGAGGGAGAGAGAGAGAGAGAGAGGCGTAGAGCTAAAACGGCGCTAAGGGAGCCTTTGTGATGTCGCGTTGCGCAAACCGGCGTGAACCGTTTGTAAAACGCTAAGTGGGGCTGCTGGGTAATCTGTGATTAATCGCGAACGGGTCGGGGCTTTTCTTTGAGGGGGAAGGGGGCAGAGTAGAACAGGTTATTGGACTTGTGTATATCGCGGATCATTAGCATTATGCAATGCTTTTGATATGCAAAATCAAATCGGCTTACGCGAAAATGATGCTGCGCTTATT
Organism: Torymus aiolomorphi; assembly: GCA_036365515.1. NCBI lineage: Eukaryota > Metazoa > Arthropoda > Insecta > Hymenoptera > Torymidae > Torymus > Torymus aiolomorphi. Next base: position 139,764,916 of record CM070877.1, read on the forward strand.
ACGACGAATTTGAATGGACTGTATCCGGCTAGCCTTAGTGTTATCCCGCGAAGCCGTGTTTTGATACATCATTAATTGATATGTTTTCGATGAAAAGTTTCTCAGTTCATTACAGGAAACGGATTTATGAGCTCGTTAGTTTTGAGATTTTCATGTGAAACTTTGATTACTTCTTATGATTATACTAATAAACTAAATTACTTCTACATTATTTTTCAATGTTTGCACAATGAACAGTATAATTATAATTAGCTGTAACGCATCCCTGATAGAAATTGTCTCTATCGAAAATGGCCAGGAAAATAATAAATAGCTAGTGAAAATAGCTAATTTCTGGCTATTGATGAAACGATTTTTCCCGTCACATTTTCTATTTAATGAAGATAACATAACCGTCAAATGTTTTTACTAAATTTTCTCTGTAATTTGATAATGTATTTAAAAACAAATATTAAGAAAAGATAGTTAACGAAAATGTAAACACGAATTATTGGTAGGTAATTCGTTTATAGTACTGTTTCAGGGAATACAAACGAAAACAGTGAATTTTCCGTTTGATTCTGTCTCTCTCACTCCTGGTCATTATAGCAAGCATCTTGTTAGCCATTTTCTGGCTAAAAAAAACTGGCCAACTTTAATATCTTTTAAATACTCATAAATAAGCTAATGTAAATTTGTGAAAAAACTTATTATTCTGTCTATTATGGCGAATATGATCGGAAACATCGTTTCATCGATAGATAGAAATGGCCAATGAAAGTGTCTAGTTTTTAACGATTATTGGGGAACTAGCTATTTATTAGGTACATAATGGAATTCCACCGGGGATTGTTTTATCAAAAAATGATTTCGCTGTATACCGTTAAAAAACTTCATCATAACGTGCGTATACCCGTGTAAAAATTCTGAAACTACAATTAAATATAAAATTCAGTGAACAAAATCACAAACTCATTGAGTCGAATAAATGGTTGGAAAAATTTTTCATGGAAAAATCATCTCCAACATTATTTAATATTAAAAAATCGCCACCTATATTTTCTCGCTTCTTCGCGTATGTCATCTTACCTCGAGCGCGAAAAAGTCGCTTTAATGGCTTTATGAACTGAAAAATGACGTTCGAGCTTTCCCATACGCTAAAAATGTACGGTCACCGGTGATTTCAGCTGCTCTAGGGCATCTTTTACTTTCATAAACATCTGACTCCCGGCGTGAGGCGGAAAATTTTCTCGCGAACGCGCCCCCCGCGTGCGGTATGGAGATATCAGCGACGTGCGGGCTTTTTCCATAATAAGATTTCGCGCTCAATTTTCAGCCCGTAAATATTATTATTATATATAGGATGCGCGCATGTGTATGCATATATTTATGTCCCATATGAACGTAAAATTTAACCTAAATTGTTTCAATATTTTGGCTGAAATTTATAAATTATTTGATTTTAAACTTGGTAAATTTAGCACTGACTTTAAAAATTAAGAATACAGAACAAACATTTTTTCCTTTTTAAAGTACTTATTTCGTTGCCCGTATACATTGTTTGGTTAACTGGTTTATTGTTAACTCGTGAAAGTTCATTATCTACTTCAATCTATGTTTTAATGGGTATCATGCGCGTACACTGTTTCCCTATACCACAATAATTCTTAATTGAGTTTTTTGCGATTTACACATGTACCCAACAACAATAAGTTTATTACATCGCAATATTGTCCTCCTTCCGGTATAACGAATTCAAAACACAATTTCCCACACGCACGCAATTATGTTTCCGTACCGCTAAAATATGATAATGAATTTTCGCGGTAAGCTCGACTACGCGTTGAGATATTCTTGCGCTCCCGTGCGTGAGTTTAATTTAATCGCTTCAAAAATATCGCCCGCAGCGGAACATTGTAAAATCAAAGGGCGCTTTAACCGAAACAAAAAAATACAAAAGGCTAAAATCCGCGTGCGCTTGCCAGTGCAGTGCCAAATCGCGACACGTGGCGTGTGTAGCGTGAATTTTCCGCCCGACAAAGGTGGGTTGACGTCAAAAGTACTTTACATGACCGTATAAAGCATATGCGCGCGGCTTGAGCCGCGAATTTCCGGAGACCACTTTAACAAATCAAATCACAATAAACGCTACAATTCATCCACTGACAATAGGCGTGAGCCCACGCATTGTCACCGCTACACCTCTGGAACATACAAAAAAAAACTCACTCCAAACAAACGCAATCCCAGAATCCCAGCCCCCCTCCCACGCTCTCTCTCTCTCTCTCGCTCGCTTGCTCTCTGCAAAAATAAAAAGAGAGGGACAGAGCGAAAACAACTGCCGACGCACAGGCGTGTAAATCACCCGCTTTTTTTGAATAATGCGCGTCGCGCGCACGCAGGGCTCGGCTTACAGTTAGGTCTGTACCTCTATGTACAAAGTGAACTCGCGGCGGGCATGAGGGAGGCGCGTGCCAGCCCTCGCCGTTTGCGGCAAACTTCGAAATGCCGTTATTCGAGGCTGCCGCTGCCGCTGCTACTGCTGCCGCCGTCGTGCCGTTATACGGAGGAGGCGGGGAACTTGCGGTCGAGCGGACGCGCGCGCGTTACGAACTCGACACGTGTGCGTACCGCAGCATGCGACCGTGCGCGTAAACGCCGAAGGGGAATGGGGAGGAGGTATGAATGCGAGCGAAAGGAGAGGGTATAACGCGTGGGCTTCCAAAGGAGCCTGAGTGCGGGGGAGAGAGAGAGAGAAGGAGGAAGATCGTATGACGAGTTCGGTGCGCGTTCGCGGTAAGAATTCTGAAGGAAGTAACATTTTTTGAAAGGAGAGACTACTGATGTGTAGTGTACAAAAGGGATTTAATTAGAATGCACGCAAGAGAGAAGAATGAAGTAAGTGCGCTTCAAAGATTGGCTTCCATTCCGTAGTGAACAAAACTTTTGCGCGCGATTAGTCCGTGGAAATTTATCAATCATCCCGTATTTGTAATGAATTAAAGAACAAAGGGTGGCAATAATAATAACTAGCGAAAGCTAAAAAATTAAAAAATAATAAAGGAAAATGTGAAAAAGTATTTAATTCTGTATAGGTTTCGATAGCTTCAAAGCTACATTTTTCTGATATTTCGTCAAATAGACTGAATTTTGATGTTTTAAATGCTGAGCTGTACATGTTTAGAAAATATGATCGTTTTTATAAAAATTCTTTTAAAGCAAAGTTTCTTTAAGGAGGCATTATGCTTAAACAGTTAATAGTAAGTCTCACTACTGTGGTGCTTTGCATATCAGTATGCTAGATCCAGAAGACTAAAAACCGATGAATTTTTTAAAATAAATTTCATTAAATTTAAATTCATGTGGGTAGGACTTCGAAAATCAATAAACCCGTATTTAATGATATTTATTTACTATTCAACAAGAAGGTTGCGATTAAAGTCGTATACTGCGCAAAAGAGTTAATGTTGTTAGATTATTCTTTATAAGCTAAAAGCAAACAAATTTGCTATTCCTTCAATGTAACTTATTTTGAATAAAATAATTTATTATAATTCCATAATAAAGTTAACAGTAATCATTAATCATTGACACAAGCAACCATTGATTTTTTGTCTTCAACAAAAAAATATTTTCGCCTGGAGTCATTTGTTTATCCAAGATGCTTCCCAAGTAAACTTGGGTCAGAATATAATTTCTCTCATGAGCGAAATCAATTTTCTCTCATATTAAAGTGATAGATTGTTCCGACTCTGTTTTTCCCATCGTTGATTTCCAACCCAATCCAGAAACATACCTTCTTTAAGGATATTTCTTGGTTTACTTATTTTTAGGATATTTTCTCGAAAATATTTTGAGACACTTTTTGGGGCTATATAATGATATATTTTAAACATATAAAAATATATCAAACAAAAAGAACATTTTAACCAAGCGACAGCGAGCGAGGAATCGCAGCTAGTTTTGTATCAAATTAGTATTAATTTGTTTGGGTGCATATTTAGGGACTTGATTTGCGCTAATGCAATATGATTTAATAGCTACGAATATAGTTATTAAATAAGAGACTACCCTGGTAGAAATTGTAACCAACCGTACGCCATCCGTTCGCCAAATCCCAAGGATTTGGCCAACCGTTTAACCAACAGTTAGCGATAAATACCGTTTATTTCGTCACGGAATCACCCTTGCGCTTGGTCAATGAATGCTTAATATTAAAAATCTTAAATAAAAATCATTTACACAACTTATTATTTAAATAAAACTCTCAAAATTTATATTATTCATAGAATAATCAAAACCCACATATTAATAGTATTTTTCTTCAGATAAATATGATTAAATCGGTAACGGGTATAGTTTTGTTTGTTCAAATTGAGGTTAGGGCGTGTTAATGTGTAGTGTGCGTGATTTTTTGACGTAAGTCAGGACATGTACAGGTGGATACTTACATTTTAAAAAATTTAAAAGTATCCTATATTTAAAATTTGAAAGAATCCTACATAAAAGGTATTCTACATTTAAAATTTGAAAGTATCCTACATAAATTCTTCGTACTCGTATTGCTCCGTTTTCTACACGGTGCTCCGTTACCATCTGACCTTTACAGTGAAGCAAAACCACGCGATCCCGGCAATCCCGTCACGTGACTCGTATGAGTCTGCGCAGTTAAATACTTTTACCTATACATAACACATGAACCTGCGATCGCACTCGTGTGTATGTAATATGTCTGTATTTATGTGCATGTGTGCTTGTCTTGCGGAAAGCGGGATGCGGACAGTAATTTCGGAGCATAGCCCACGTGCTACGCTGTCTACTTAACCTTCAAATAAATTTACTCCCAACTTCATTCAAATATTTTTTTATTGCATTACAATAATTTTTATTATTGTTTATGTATCAAAATCTTTTTACATATCTATATTTCTTATTAATTTCTATTATTGTTTTATGAGTTACTCAATGTTTTATTATTGATTGATAGTCCACCAACCGTTGATTAACCGTTGGTCAATATTTTTCTTATTCGTTGGCCTAAATTATTGGCCAACAGTTAGTAGATAAGCCATCCGAGTTGGTTTATTTTCTACCAGGGTAGAGATGAATTGTATCTACACAGCGATTATATGTATTATTAACTTCTGCATACACAGGAATGGCTTTTGAACTACCACAATTTTCAAATTAATGTAATGCGGAGTAGTTAACAGGAAACGCACAACACTATCTTCTTCGAAATGAATACTAACAACTTAACTATCTACTGCTTCATAATAGTAAGCACTTAAGAAATTATTGCAGTCTTGAAAGTACTTATTATGCTTTTGTAATGACTATTTAAAAGCTAATTAAGTGAAGTAGATAGCAGCCAAAACTATAAAAGATTCGCGTAAATAATACATAAAGTCTAATGTTATGGAGAAATTCTGCTTCCACATGTTTGTCATCTTATTTATTGAACTTTTACTGCAGAAATTGAAATCAAGAATTAATTTTTGAAAATTAATTTATATAAAATTAAAATTTCATCTTAGTAAAAAACAAATGTAAAGATAAGGATAACAAGCATTCTTCGTAATATATATATGATAAATAAAATAAATTAATAATTTTATTTTTTCGTTCATTTCGTGTAAAAATCGAGTATTAATTACAATATTTATTAAGAAAAAAGCTATAAAATAAATAATCCAATTATTTATAAACAAATCATGTAATTATTTGGCATTGCTTAATGTTTAAAAAACAAATAAAATCGTAAGGTAATGCAGGCTTGAAAGACGTTCCCTATAACTATATATAGAGGGATGAAAGCAAGTTTTCAGGGCGTAAGAAACTAACTGCTGCTGAATCAACATTAATTTTCCGTTACAACAGTACCGGATTTCAGTTGAATCACGGGAAGAGTTATGTTAGGATCCGTAGAGGTAGTGAGACAGTGTAAATAACCACTTAATTCTGAGAATAGAATGCACTGCCCACTGGTGTACGTCAAAGTAGATTTCCATTAATGGCCCTTAATTTCAAAGGTTTTGATTCACATACTATTGTAAACCTAATAAATTTTTACTACCAAGGAAATTAATTTTAAAATTGATATAATGAAGATGAAATATTTCATTTCCAAAGATGTCATTTCCGTATTAATTCGTATTATAAGAGCTACATTAAAAAAATATGGTTTTTTTTAAAATGTCTAGGTGCATCAATAGAAATTCAGAAACTGTGTTTAGATTTTAATTAATTAACATAAGCCATGCACTATTCATTCAAACTAAATTAATCGTTTTGAAATTTTCTAAAGAGATAGAGCCTATATGTACACATTTATCTTACAGTCTAAAAAATCTGAATGTTTTTAAATTTAACAACGTTATATTTGCTCCATAATCTTTCCGAACATGTTCCAATGTGCACATCATTTATTGACCAAATTTCATATTGTTAAATTCAAAAAGTTTGGTTAAATCAAAGTACAGGAAAGTATCTCGAAAGATTTCATTAAACAGATATGTTCACCAATTAATGAGATTAATTTTTCTTCAAATATGTGCAAAATTTAATTAAAATTGAAATTCTGAAGAAAATATAACATAATAAAAAATTGTATTATTAAATTATAATATACCATTCTTGGTCAGTCTGGGTGAAAGTTACCCACAACATTTTTCAAACTCCTCGTAGAGTTCGATGTTTTACAATATTTAAACAATCAATTTTGGTAAGGAAGACTGAAAGACCTTTTCCCACGATCCTTAAACAATACCTAGGTATATTTTTTAGATTTTTAGAATTCATTGTTGAAACAAGATATCAATTTCACCCTGTGTGACCGTTATGCGACTCTACTAAAGTGTGACTATAATATAGTACATTTCGACACGGGTGGGGAAGTCGATTATTTAGCTGGTGTGACTTTTTACACGAGCGAAGCGAGTGCGAAAAAGTCACACCAGCTAAATAATCGACTTACGCACTAGTTTCGAACGGTATTTTATACCACGAGCGCCGAAAAATCATACCAAAGTTGTGATTTTGAGGTTAGAGTAGTATAAAAGGATAAAAAAACACGTTTTTTATTTGAAGACAGCAGAACCAGAATCCTTTTTCTAGCTTTCTCTAGTGTAGCTTCTTGAGTACACTACTAACAAACATAATGGTGTTTTAGTGAACTAAATCTGTCATAAAGATAACATTGTCCTTTTCCTATTTAACATTCACTGATCTTACAAGATGTTCTTTATCAAAGTTTTTTGTATCCCTTCTCTTAGATGGGTACTTATTAATTAACAAAAATGTTCATTTTACAATCTTCGAACAAAATTAAGTGATAAAATAAGCAATACAAAATGAAAGGAAACTACACGGAGAGAAATTTTAGAGTAAAAATTACCAAGTTGCCTTGGTAGCGCATGGACAGACTGTCAAAAGCCGTGTTATTCCCAGGTTTCTAATACAATTTATAAGTTTCCCAAGAAAAACTACCATAACCACTTAAAAAAAATACCAAATTATCTGAATAAAAATTACCAGAAACACTGGTAAAAATTGAGATCTAGTCATTTTTACAAGGTAACCTAAGAATTTTTACTAAGAAAACTGATAAATTTTACCAAATAACCTGGTATGTGTGTACTCGCGCATGCGCACTGCGCATTATTGTGTTTCAGAAGATTGATACTAGAGGCGTGCGCGACGTTAAAATGAAAACAATACACATATTTTCAGTAAGTAATAACGGCGATTCAAATGACTGTTGGTAACAGCTTCTGTGGCGCAGTCGGTAGAACGTCGGACTCTCAACCCAAAGATCGTCGGATCGAATCCCGCTTCCGTAAAAGTTTTTTTTCAGTTTAATGTTTTTTCATCATTGTTTCTGTTTCTATTTCTATATTAAAATACTATATATCCATCAATATGGATAAAAAAAGTTAATTTTTTTAATTTAAATTAACTAAAAAAAAATTTTACCAAGGCACTTTGGTAAAAACTTTGAAATTGTCAGTCTGTCCATCCATTACCATAGAAACTGGTAATTTTGTCTCGAATATTTGTAATTTTCACTACAAAATTTCTCTCCGTGTACCTTCAAAGAGACAGTAAATACAATGCAATATTTATAGAGTCAGCTGTATCTACCACTTTATTATTAATTCAGTGTGATTTCCTTGGCTCACCCTTCTCTACCTTAGCCCATCAACGACCGACCGCACTCGCTAATTTCATCCAGCCCCTAAAACTTAAGCACGCCGATTAATAAGTCAGGGCCACGTGGGCGCGGAGGCGCACGCACACATGCGTCCTCTTAAATCGAATGAAAAATTAATAAAGCTCTCACTCTTCCCCTCTCATCACGCACACTCACCTTCTCAAGGCTTTCCCTCCTCTTTTTATCCACCACTCTCCTTCACCCCCTCTTCCTAATGCGAAAATAAGTTTCTATCGTGACCGAGAAAGAGAGCGCGCGCTATACTCTCGGGCCAGACTTACTTAGCCGGGCGCAAAGTTCAAAAGCAAAATACACCCCGAGTTAATCGAGCGTGGGTGCACGCGCTGAGAAACTTGCCAAGAGGTATAATATATAATACAGGGGGGGGGGGGGGGGGGTGATTGCCCTATCTTAGGAGCCTCTCCGTACATCTATAAGACAACACACACATAAACACACATACACACACACATCCGCGTGTACACACACACACCAGCAGATTATGCTTCCCCCGAGGTCTTCTCGGTGTGTCATCTGGAAGCTTGCGCTCGCGCACCCGCTTCGTTGTACAAGGCATCTGCAAGCCTATATGACGTTCGCACGTGCGGATGCATGAGTGTTTACGCTGAGAGGAGGCGTCGAGAGATGTATACTGTGGGGAAAGATGGATGACGCACTAATTTATACAAATCTGCAGTTCCTCTCTCTCTCTCTCTCTCTCTCTCTCTCTCTCTCTCTCTCTCTCTCTCTCTCTCTCTCTCTCTCCCTCTCTCCCTTTCTCGCTATTTCTGCATATTATCGCGCGTGCAAATGAGCAAACGAGTATAGGCGAAACGGAGATGGAGCAATTTCGTAATTGAATTTGCTGCTGATGCAACAGCGCTGGGAGCCTACGTTAGACAATTATGCGCATACCCGTGCAAATTACTTGGTGTTTTTAGTGATTGAGCAGTAATGTTTACATTAATCGTACTTCCATTGGCAGCTTTTAAAGTAGGATAAAAGTATGTGTGAATGATGTGGCTAGTAATCTAGAGCTTAATTATTGGAGCTTTTATTAGCACGGTACGGATTTTACAAATAGTTAATTATTCAGGAATTTATTTCCCAATATTTTATTTTTCTTATGATATTATTGTACGTATTTATACTATGCGATTAATTGCTTTTGTACAATAGTAAAATTCAAATGGTTAACCCGATTGGAAAAGCATGGTGGAAAAAAGATAATAAGATAATGAAGAGAAGTTGAAAGCATATCAAATCAGAGGAAGCGAAATTGAGACAAAGTGGATTTGTTTGTAGTATCCATGGAAATGAATGCTAGACAAATTTCTCTGCGTAGCAAATGGCATTAGAATTCCATCAACACAAGCAGAATACTATGCAAATTCATATTATGTACTGCGAATGACGACGATAAAGTGGATTAAAAATGCAGTTAGCGCAGTAGAAAGCGAGGTATCGCGGCGCTAGTAAAGGCAATTGGAGGCATAAATCACAGGGTAATTGTACAGGGAAGAAATCAAGGCGAGCAAGTACAACACTTAAATGGAAATATTTTCATGCAAATAAAATGAGCCATGTAGGGGCATCAATAAATTTTGATTAATTAGATAAAAGAAACAGTTTTTACGGTCTATGATTTTGAATAAACACTCAAATGAAGAATCCAAAGAATTTAGTCCATTTTTAGTGAGTCTTTTCTTTTTAAGTATTTTGTCATACTAAATATATGATACCTTCTGAGTATCGGGGTTTTAATTTGCTGGCATTATGGCTGTCGTTTATATATAGATTTTTCGGCTCTGAAAGGTAGAAGCAATGTTAAAATTTTAAAAATTTTCAAAGGAACTCTCTTTTACCGTTATCCAGCACAGACGTGTGTGTATGTGTATGTATATTTTAGTATGACTGAGTGCGTTCGTTGTTTAACATGTATAGATCAAGATGTAGGTAATCACAAATATGTAACTATTATAATAAATACATTTTTTAAAACTCGATATTGTAAGTTTCCGGGAGTGTAGGTTAAACCATTTTGCGAAAAATCTGGAATAGGAATTTTTTTTATGTCTTTGAGTATACTCAAAGGTATCTCTTTACAGTAATAAAAAAAATAAATAAAATAAATAATGAATAATAATAATAAATTGCAAGTTTCAAATAGCAATGTCGATGTTTCCATGTACAATAAAATTTCTATATTTGAAATTCGTACCTACCTCTTTTTGAGGTTCAACAATATTTTTACAAAAAGATTGTTAAAAAAACTACTATAGAAATATATTTGTTGCAACAACAGTGCTCTAAACTTTTAGATGTAAATAAATAATAATTTGATAAATAAAAATTTGTCAGAACTAATTTTAATTAATAATATGATTTTATAGAAAACTATTACATTTAGCAGCAATAATATATACATTGAAGAAAAAAATGTTCTGAATAAGCCAGGCGTTGTGCGGTGATTTGAGAAAAGCCTATATTAACCCACGCTAGGTTTGATGATTAATTCAAGTTGCGTGTTGCAGATCACGCGGTTGCGTCGAATCTAATCAGAACGGGGCGCTTCATAATAGAGAGGCAGTCGATACACCGTGCGCGCCGAGTGTATTACGTGCTGGTGCTCGTATGTGAGTGAAATGATAAACGGCGCCACACGTTCACATCAATGCTTGAGTCAGATATCACTCATTGATCATTTGAAATCCTTAGCACAACAATGTATGCTTGCACACATGGTGCACTGTTTGTAGTTTCTATCGATTAGCGTAACGTCGATCGATAAATTATATGTATTTTCAGCTAAGGTCTCACTGTAAAAATAATTCTCTACCTTTTTAATAACGACTCTTAGATTTCAATCAACGTAATTTGATTCAAATCAGTAATAAAGAGTATATTTACGGTAATTCATTATACATAGACGACAGCAGCCCTCGTGTAATTACAATCCTCTTTTATGCGATTTGAAATACACGTCTGAAGCGTAAATTACTAGCAGTGCGCGGGGCCGCGCCTAGGCTCGCATTAATCGGCCGGCCTCTGCAAAATAAATGCCATTTGAAGCGGATGTTCCTCCGCGGCGCAAATTACACAATCGTCATTAGCCGGCGCTAATTGGAGCGTCGCCCCCTTAACAATAATAGCTACCTGTAGGAATTCTCCCGCCCCTTCCCTTGCAAAAATTGCACCTCGCTCGATCAGCTCGCGCATAATTGCGGCGTGCGGGCCGGCGGCGAACAAATTGAAACCGCCCAAACTCTCACGCGCCTCGCGTATGTGCGTGTGTGATGTATCGAGATAAGGGCGCGAGTGACAAGGAAAATCGCCCGGGCGCTGATTGTGTGTATCATCGTGCCGCGACGCGCGCGCCAATCGGCCGTTCTCTCGCGAGCGCGTCATTTTCCTATACGATCGTCCGCGCGGGGGTGGATGGCGTGACCGCGCGCGTACGCCCAGGGACTCTGGCACGCGGCGGTCGAGCGGCTGCGAGCGCCGGCCGAACGATGCGGTTGGCTAGGTTAGCGCCCTCACGAGTGTGTGATGTGTGACGCGTGTTGGTCTGTGTGTGGGCACAAGAGCTTCACGTCTGAGAATGTTTTACGAATAGTTTGGGTGGCCGAAGGTTTTGGGCAAATAACCGTGGTTGGCTCTTCAGAAAATAATTCTGTTGGAAATTGGTTGCTTAATTTATTTTAGCTTAGTACAGCAATATACATGAAATCAGAACTTTAATGTCAGCGTTAATTATTAAAAACGTTCTAAAATTTGTACGGCGAATGGAATTTTGATTGGCGTATTTAATTTTGAAATACACGTTACGACTGTACTTATATGTAGTCATGTATATATTATCTGAGCACATTTGCGTGCACAATCGACATAATCGAAACTAAAGACTTCTACGGCGTGTGATAAGAGGTTTAAAGTCCATAGAATTAGTCTTATCGCGTGGGATGTGAAAGTACCGTTTATCTTTATTGGATGCCGTAAGAAAGTAGAAATAACGTAGGAAACGCAGTACTGATTACTCATCCAGATTACTCATTCAGTTCCTATGGCACACTTGCATTGGGGGATTACAAAATTCGCATCGAGGTGTGCACTTACACGTCTTTATCGTATTATAGGATTTAATTATACCACTGTAGATCGAATTATTGAATATGGCCGAGAGATTGCAATTAATTCAAAACTCTAATGTGAATGCATATAATCGTATTGTGTGAATAAATCTTCACACCTATGTATTGTATGTAAAATATTTCAAACGATTACGAGTCTGAAATAGCTTTTCTTCTAGTGTTACACACCATATTTTTTTCAACAAGGACTTTTTTATGCATGAAAGTGGGGTAAGTGATTGTGCTTTTCGAGTCGTGCACAACACAGTAAATAAATATTATTCCCCGCTAAAGCGCACGCGAACTATTCAACTTACAGGCACGGAAAAAAGCTGATTTCAGTCACATGCTGAAAACAATACTTTACAAGACTATTTTACATCTTCTATATTTTAAATCTGCATAACGGGAGTGTTGAAAATTATACAAAATAAAGGATGGAATCATTGAAGAAGTTAGTCAAGCTTACATAATTTTTTTTTTTATTAACCAATTTATTAGTTCCATGCCTTAACGACAAGACCTGTTAAAACCAATGAATTTTTAAGTTTCACTTTAAATTACGGAAGAAATAACTTTAATATTCGAGGTTATATAATTTTGATATTAATCCTCTTATTGCTCCCTTAAAAGTTTCTACAGCTTTTCGTGTAAATATTGAATTTTTCGCTAAACATAGCGAATCAGAAGTTTAACAAAATTAATAACGTAACATGATTATTTTTAAGTATAAAAGAAATGTTTTTTTTTTTTGTATTATGTAACGTCTATCTTTACCGGACTAACATCCAATGATCTACAGATTATAAAGGTGTAATCCAAAGCTTTCAACTATCTGAGCTTTGAGGTTCCAAGACAATTGTAAATAAACAGTAGTGTCCACGTATCAGTTTATCAGAAGCCAGGCTAGAACCAGAGAGCTTCTGATTACAAGTCCGACAGTCTAGCAACTGAGGTATCCCAGGTTTTTTCCAAAGCTCTGTAAAAGCTGAAAATGCTTTTTAAGACACGATTACTTTTAGATTCCACTTGCATAATAAACTTTATATGTATATTATGTATATAGCATACAGAATATGACAGCTTGAATTGCAAATAGACGCGCTTGGCCAGTGTATATATTTACTCAAAAAGGTGCGCAACCAGTAAAAACTGTACTTTAGCAATTGAAGTAATAATAAATTGGTTTATTAATGCATAGAAATAAGTTATGTAAACGTAACAATGTGTTCACTGATTCTACTATTTTCTTTTGTAGGATCTACATAACATCAGCTTCATACAAAAAATTAGTTACTCTATAAAAGAGATAAAATAATTTTGTAAAGTTTTTCCAAATAGATTTTGCGGATCCGATAAACTTTTTTTAAAAAAGAAACTCTGCAAACTGAAAAATAATTCTTCAGAGTAAACTGTATTTCAAAAAATATTGTAGTACAAAATAAATAAGGTAAAAAATCTTATAATACTGAAAACAGTTTTATATAGTTATAGTTTATATTTAGTTTTAGCATTATGCTAAAGTTTGTCTTTTGTATAGTAATGAAAAAGAAGCGAACTAAAATTATGTAATATTACATCAAAAGAATAAGAATAAAAAGTTACAATCCAACTGGCATACAAGCTCGAAAGGAAATGTTACGAACTATACGTATCTCTGCGCCCGCTAGAGCGATCTTACATTTCAAATCGCAGCAGTCGATCAACGCGCACGTGCACGCACTTACACCCCGGGAGCCTTCCATGTCTCGTTGGGACGTAAAAAGATATAACGAACGAGAGTGAGAGAGGGGGGGGGCGAGCTTCGCATCCATATTCCTCGTGCCTTGCACCGCGGAACAGCCGCATAATCCGCTGGCTTGTCAGTCAACCAATTTGTGCGTCGACTTCACTAGCCTGAGATAGAGCTCGTATACGGTTCGTCATAAATGAGCGAGAGTGAGCGAGCTAGGAAGCGCTGCTGGTTGCGCGTGCATGTGTGCAAGTCTATATACACATGTATATATGTGCACGCAACCGACACACATATTATGCGGAGCAGCAGAGTGTGCCCGTGCAGCGGCGACAAGGGGTGAACGTGACAGTATCATTTGAGAACGCGGCGAACGACGGTCCTGCGTCCGCGCGCGCTGATTCGCTGTCATTACGGATAGAGCTCGCTGAAAGGCTCCCCCGGGAATTTCCGGAGGATATATATGCGCGCATACCCGGATCTCTCGAACGAGCTTGAGAGAGGGGGAGAGCGAGAAACAGCCGCACCTTCGTTTGGTGATGGAAATAGGTATACCGACGTTTCTGTCTTTTAGCATACGCGTATATCGTAACCGTCTGTGCTTGCACGGAAGGTTGGACCAGACTGAGGAACTTGATCGATTTCGTGTGAGAGTATACGAGATAGAGATAGAGAGAGAGAGCGGGAGAGAGAGAGAGAGAGAGAGAGAGAGAGAGAGAGAGAGAGAGAGAGAGAGAGAGAGAGAGAAATGAGATGATTATTAATGGGAACGAGGGTGGATGGAAATGACGGTGGAATTATGTGGGTCACGAGCTAGGTCAGGAGGCTGCTCGGGCGAAAAAGAAGATTAGTATTATAGCTGAGATCATTCATTGTACACACGATTGAATTGATTTTAATTTGATTTGTAGGCCAGCGAGGGATTTCACAATCAGGCGTGTGTTGGAAAATTTTTTATTGAAAATTTCTGAAAAAAAAAACCGTTGATTAAATTTTAATACTCATTTTTATTACCGGATGAATATAATTGTATAGAGCAATCAAATTGAAATTCCAAGGAGATTGTATAATTTCTACCAATGCCGTTGGATTTCGATGTTTGTGGCAACAAAAGTTTTAATTATAATTAATCTTAATTCGATTGTTTAAAAAGTTTACGCCAAGCTTTTATACCCCTTGGTATAAAAGAGAATGTGTACAAAATACTAGAATTCCTCATTTGCATAACGGCAGATTAAGTAATAAAGTGATGTTTATTGCAGAAAATAAAGTGGAAAGTATGTACTTAGCATTCGCGGAAAATTACGTTAAATTAGGATGAACGCGATAGACATAATCATCACGGTTATGAGGCATAAGGTAAATGACATGGAGGTGATCTGCAGTGCAAATTATCTGATATGTAGTGGATGTTATTATGTAGAAGATTATATCAGGAAATTAATTTATATACTCCAGAAATATTGAGGCAATGAGAACACATCAATCAATCAGATGGATAGGTAATATAATAATCTACAATCAAATAGATAATAATATGAAAAGAATTATATTAATTTTGCCAATTAGAATTACAACTCTTTAAGGATAAACTGTCTTTGATTCTGACTTTCTTTTTCAGTGGTTAAGATATCAATCAAAAATAGATTGCATCACCAGTCAAGTATGTTATAGATTCATGATGAGCAGATCGTGATGATATCCACACTTTGCATTGCACACGCTCGGATTGATTCTATAGACACATATTAATACTATCACAGTCTCGCGATAGCAAATTACATGTAATTAATATATAGCGATTCTCACACTCTATTATGTATTAGATATCCTAGGCTTCTTTTATACTTGCCTTCGGAGCGTTCCCGCGCTCCTTGATAAATGTCAAATGATGGTTAAAAATAACAAGATATTTTATAAATACAAAGATAAACAAAAATAGAGTAGCAAAGAAATAAAGGGATTTTCAAGGATTACTCTATTTTTCATAAAAAGAATTAAATGGCTTCATAAAAATTTCCGCTCTTATCAATTACGTTTTTCGCATGAATGAATTTTGTAAGGTTAAATTAAATTAAGATTGCCTTTCAATCATTATAATTAAATTTGTATTATAATTATCTTGAAGCACGTCAATATACAGTAGGGAGATGCTCGCGGAAACATATCAAAAAGGGGGAAGTAGATACACTAGCAAAACAAATGCGATTGTTAACAATATGTTCAATAAGAAAATTAACAATAAATTGATTCGAGAAAGCTCAGGACAAGTGAAAAAGTAAATATAATATTAGTAGAAAAATCAAGATTTGATCTGACGTATTGTTGTAACAATTGAAAAAAAAAGTTTATCAAGCATTTTTTATTTATATTTCAATGAATTTTTATTGAAATAAAAATTGGTTATGAATTATTCAAGTTTTCACTAGATTAGATCGATGATTATAATTTAGTAGCAAACTTAACTGGAACATCGAAATATTTAGTTTGATTTCAACGTTTTTTCTGCTTTTATAATAAACTAAATATTGCTTTTGAAATTTATAAGAATAAAAGCTTTTGAGACGGTATATGTTTAGCGTTGATTATACTTTAAGCACCGCTGCACATATTCAAGAAAAGCTTTTTAAAATCATATATATATATATAAAGCTATGTTTTCTAATTTCCCTCTAAATGTTTGAGAGCCGACACCTAAAATTACCCCTCTCGACACAGTTTTTCAATTCAAAAGGAAAAAATTAAAATGCACGAAATTAAATTTCTCTTAAAAAATGAGAAGTATTTTGACCTTCCGTATTTTTCAAGCACCTTTCAAATAACGGTTTAAAATAGAAGTTGAAGGATTTTACATATAGAACATCTAATTAAAAACTATTACATTTACGTTTATGAAATCAAAACGATTTAGTTTGAAAAATCATATCACGTAATTAAACATGCCTCATTTCAATACACAATCCTATTCGTGTGCTATTAAAAAGAATTCAAGAGCTATCAAATCGAAACCTGTGCTTATAAATGTTCCAAACTGATTATAGCTCGCACGCGAAGAAGGGCTTATCATGACTAAAAGAGCCACGATGGGTGTTTTTTTTTCGTATAATTTAAACTGCCGGTACTTCCTGGCGCGTTACAGAAGCAAACGAGATTTCGCAGCTACAAAGCATCAAAGTCTACATTCGAGAATTCGCGCTCTCCTTTGCCCTTTTGCCCGCGTAAAAGCGAGACTCGCTCTCTCTCTCTCTCTCTCCCTCTCCCTTTCTCGTCTTTTGTCTTCTCCGCGTTCCGCGCAGTCTCTCCCGTGTGCGGCTTTTTTCCCTAGATTTTCGTACTATAATCACATAAGCGTTGCCGCTCCCTCGTATACGCGCGGGCGCGCGAAAAACCGAGGAAAAGCGAGCGCACTCGACTTACGTTAATACCCGGTCGACGGTGGTCCTGTCTCGCTTTCCGCAAAGGTATACCCACACACGTATGTATAATATATACGTACGTGCACTGCACATTCACGTACATGCAGCCTGTAAGCGCATGAATTGCAAGCGCGTTAAAAGAGAGGCGAGATAAAAGGACCTTGTATTGTATTGCGGGCCGAGAGGGAGAGCGCCGCGACTTTTTTACAACGCTACGTGCGGGTGAATTAAAGCGAGCGAAAGAGAGCGCGCGCTCGCACTTCGAGCACGGGGGTTTAATAAAAAGTAGCAGAAGCGATATACCTTTCGCACCGCCACCACGCTCGCTCGCGCCGCCATAAATTGAACAAGAGGTAGTTACTTGTCAGAGCCCTCAGTCTACCGTTTCAAAGTCTCTTCCGGAAGAAAGCAAGCGAAAAAGGGAGAGAAAGAGAGAAGAGGCGATGCGCACGGGTCCATCCAGCTCCCCTTTTTTTACTGCCCGGATAAATATCAGGGGGGAGATTGCCGAACAGAAGGAGTGGAAAAAAGCTGCGAGCTCTCGCATCTTAATTTGAGCTCTATGACGCACTTGGCCGCGCGGACAAATTGACGCGTGATTTCGCCTTTAGAAGGCGAGAGCGCGAACGACGAGCTTTTTCGGAGCCCGAGGTCCGGAGAAGAAAGTTTGGAAACAAAATTTACGCGCGCGCGCAAAGTTCCAAACTTATAATTCGACGAGAGGGGGCGTAAACGAAGGCTCTTTCATTTTTTTTCCTGTTGGAATAAAATAAAATTTTGCGAGAGTTACGAAGGGAGGGAGTGGGGGTGGTTAGCATGCGAAATATTACAGGATTCCAGTCGCTGACCGCAGCTGCGTGATTTTCACTTTAAATGAGCCCCGCGTCCGCGTATACGGTTTCCAGTTTGATGTAAATATCGCGGTTCCTGTTTGATATACAAGGAACTTCGATATACGCGGGCGCGGCCGCTGAATTGATTTCACTTCTTGGTAAAGGATCGTGCGTGCTTGCCTTAGTTGCGATAAAATGAATGTTTCGGATAACTTTTTAGTGCATGTGTGCGTGTACCGAAAGCGATGGAATAGTTTCATGGGGTTTTCCATGTACCTAAAGTATCTGTATACAGTTAAAACGTTACAGCTAAAACTCGGCATGGCTAGATTTCTGAATAGTTTGGGAAACGGTTCAGTTAACAACTGATCCTCGGCTGGTCGGCAAATAGTTACTGAAATATTATTTTGTACTGTGCGCAGACACGTGCGGACATAGTTGATTGAGTTTTAGCAGGGCCGATGTATATTCAGACTTTTTCTGTTTTCATTATTTTAAAAGAAAAAACAAATTTTAATCATAAATGCTACGATATACCGGCAAGTTCGATAAATGAAAAAAATAAACGGTCAAATTAATCCAAGTCATATTATTGGTATATGAATGTTTATTTAAATCTGACAAAACCAGTACGCGAAACAAATATTAATCGCATTTATATAAAAACGCGTGCGCGCGCGATTTACATTCGAGCTTTTCCCCAGGAACGTTAATCGATTTCCAGCGTTTAAAGACCAAATTGATATTATTTCCAGAAAAGGCGAAAGCAGAAACGTGAACGGGCGAGTGCGCGTGCGCGACGAAATCCCGGCTGGAGTAAGCGAAAATTGCCGACTCGCTAATCCCCAGCCCGGTGCGATACGAGATTTTCGCCAAAATTAATACCCCTTTAATTCGCCGTAAAACAGATATAAATCCACAAGCGTGCGCGCTCAGCCTATTATATCTGCTGGACCGGTGCGCGCGCGCGCGACTTCAACGTTTTAATTTCGAAGGACAGGGGTGTAAAACGAGCGCGGACGCGGAAACTCTGCGAGTTTTCGTTATTTTAGACGCAGGTTTTGGGATTTAGCGCTCAGAGAATAGCATATTCATAATTTAATTATTATTTAGCTAATTCTATACAATATTTGTTGCTTAGATTACTTTATATCTTTTTTTACTAAAAATTATATGATTATGTGTTATATAACAATAGATAGATACTAGTATGTAAACTGTAAATCAATGTCATCGTGTGAATTTTTCAAAAAGCATATATGTGACCTACATTAACATATATCAATACTATTTCCTTTTTAATTATATTTTATTTATTTGATTTATGCGCGAATAACCCTGAGCATAAATTCATCTTCTATATGCACTGCCTAGCTGACAGTCGCGACGAAGCATTCTTTTCATTATATTATTTACCTATTTAATAAATTAACATGTAACACAATGTAACGTACTTACAAAGAGCACGCAAAAACTATCTTTTCGTCTTAACTGCGGTGCTTACCTGAAACAGAAAGGAAATGTTGGTTTAAACATACATAATAGCATAAATTAGTTTATACGTAATCGTGGTTACCAATATATACATAATTTCAAGAACCAAAATTCACGCACATCATGATAATTTTATCATTCTTCAAATATCAACTCTTACTCGCTCCTTGGCGTGCATCCGATATGAAAATGTCGGCTCTTATAACAATATCGAGACTGCCCATGCAACAGGTGCGATATTATCAACTATAAGTTCAATGAAAACGCATTTATATTTAGACACGCAATTGATTTTCGGGCAGTACTTTGCATTTGACGCACACATGGTGGCGTTATAATTGCCCATAATGGAGTTGAGTAGATTATGCCCGCTACCCTTCCGTCGTTGCGAACAAAGTTTCTAGTAATAATTAATTACTAAACGCTGATCGATGTATTGATTGATATTTGTGCTCGCAGAGCGGCTTCCCTCGATTGTGTGGCCTAATTGGGCATTAAAGTGGAACCGATGGAAGGATTTGCTAAACTTTTATTATTTTACGCTTGAAGGGAATTTTTTTTTCATAAGCTATTGACGATCTCATAATATCAAATCAACGATTTTTGCAATATTAATTTTGCAATATTAACAATATTTTATTATATTTAATTGATTATGCTTTTTCATTTATGTTTCATTAATTTATTAATTTGAATACATATAAATTTTAATGCGAAATTATTGATAAAAATCTCTTGCAAACTTTATAGTGCATAAAATGTAGCATAAAACAGTTTTTATGTCAATATTTGTGTAATAAAAAAAATTTATGTTTCACACTGAAACGTGCGTTTGAAATATAATATTGCGTTTTACTTTATTTTAATATGTAGAATGTGCATTTGCATGAACAGATGTAAAATAAAAACATTAAATCGAACTCATAAAATTTAAGGCATTGTATAGTAGCATCAATAAAGTGAGTGGTACGGTATTTTAATACCGTACTTCTGACCCTACGCTTCTCAATAATGCTCCAGACACATTCGGTATTACCCCTTTTTCCCCTTTCACTCTGCTTCTCCATGATGCAATGACTCCGATTTAAAAAAGAATCCCGCGTAAAGTGCCGGTACAAAGAGAGCAAGCGCGCCAGAGACGATCTAGTCGAAGGCGAGGGGGGGGGGGGGGGGTATTTGCGTGAAATCGCAGTATCACTTTTTCGGCCTTCTGATCGCCACCTTCCTTTTTCTCTTTCTCTGGGTGTTGGCGCTCCTCGACGATGTCTCGTCTCCCATCCGATCGATTTGGCATATGGACTGACCCAGAAATTTTGGCCTGAAGTGGCAGTGGAGCAGAGCAGTAGAGAAAGAGGAAGAAGGAGACAGAGAGAGAGAGAGAGAGAGAGAGAGAGAGAGAGAGAGAGAGAGAGAGAGAGAGAGAGAGAGAGACGGCGAACACCAAAGATAGGAGCGCGTTATCACACGTTTGAGAAAGAAAGAGCAAGCGAGAGCGATAGGGAGAGAGAGAGGGGGGAAGAAAGAAAGGGGGAGGGATAGCAATAGAAGAAGGACTGGAAGAGAAGCTGCTCTAGTAGGAGAAGCGAAGCTGTGTGCCAAGAGGGATTAGAATATGCCTTGGTCGTCCGATTGGGATTTATTTCTTCTTCGGATAGATTTACCGCCCTCAGTATTCTCTCTCTCTCTCTCTCTCTCTCTCTCTCTCTCTCTCTCTCTCTCACTCCTGGCCTGCCTTTTTTATTTCCCCTTTCTTTTACGGAAAAGGAAGCAAGTATATACGTACAAACCTGGGATGGAGAGAGAGAGAGAGAGAGAGAGAGAGAGAGAGAGAGAGAGAGAGAGAGAGAGAGAGAGAGAGAGACCACTGTGACGGTGAGAAAATGTGGAGAAATCACCCGCAAAGTATATATAGTCACCATTTTGCCTGGACTTTTCTTGCTTGTTCGCTGTTTTTCCGACTTCGACGTTATCTAGTGACTGATTTTCCTGAGAAAAAAGACACGCATTGAAGGAGGAGAAAACAAGGCGCGAATAACATCAGCGCACGCAATATGTGTGGGACTGTATTTTTCCGTCGCTTGCCTTTTGTTTGTTTTCGCGCAAGAGCGCGGGTTCATTAAGGCCAGTCCAGAATCCGCTATTCCACGCGAGACTACTACTGCCACCGGTATTGGATAGGTGTTTCATCCCATTCCTTTTAGAATTTTTAGATAATCGCTTAAAGACGTAAGAATTCTCTTTGGTAAGTGCCAATGTTTTGAAAATGGTAAACCACTAGAAAACAAAATAGCAAACATTTAAAATCCTGAACGGTTGGAATACCTGATATGTTGATCGTGTCAGCAGAGGGTAGAGTGGAGGCTTTTGAACTGACCCTCAACTTGATAACGTTCCAATTTTTTATGAGTTATTTTCATATAAATTTCTCATAGAATGCTGTGCTTTTTGTCTTTTTCTCATGAAAAAAATAAGAAATTTCAAATAAAATTTTGGATCGATACATTAAAAACTCATAAAGCTGATTTTAAAGATTTTGATGAGTATTTTTTTATTAGGTTCGAAATGACCCATATTTTTTCACAAAATCTTTTGTTCTATCCTTGTTCATAAAACATTTGATTTTGTAACCTAAAGTGTCGCAAGTCCAGTAGAAACAAACAATATTGTTAGTAATTGTGAAAATCAGTCCAAGTCCTGAAATATCAAATGATCGACTACCTTCCATCTTGATGAAATTGTTCGAATTAACAATACACCGCGAGCTATAGCGAACATGCATCTTGTCAACATTTCAAATTTTTTTAAAAAACTTCTGAACACAGTTTAGCTTACGTATTACTCTTGAAATAATGGAACTACCACCCGAACTCATTTGTTCAATTTAATTAATTTTTATAAACAGTTTACTATCGATCAAGGCACATCAAAATATCTTTGCCATTCCTATACGTATATTATAGCTAACAAGTTCACAATGTTCAAGAGACAAAATATGGTTCTGTTGGTTGCCATGGACATTTCAGCTGTTTTTCGTTTATAGGTGTTGTAATTAAATGCTTTATTGTTGCGGTAACGTTGCAAAAGCAATTACATTGTGTTATTTATATAAAGAAAGAGATTGTCAAAAACAGATAAGACATAAGTAGTCTCTCTATAATATTAATAAACTTCTCCAATATACTAAATATTCTTAATAAATTGCAGTTTTATTGTACCTGTACAAAGACAAATAAACGACTGAATTATTAGATTTTCAATATTTCACTGCATCGATTTTTCAATAATTTGAATTAGTAGAATGAGTCGTACTCTCGCATATGAACTTCAAAACCTCTTTGTGTCTTCATGAGCGAAGGCTGGCGTTGTCTAGGGCGAAGAGAACGAAGGCCTGTCTAAAATCTCAGATGTTTCCTCGCCAGTATGGTGATGGACGCGCGCGTGATGGATAAGCCGACTTTTGTTTTGAATTATGCATCGCTTTGTGCGTGGCAGGATCTTGCATATTGGCGGAGAGTCGATAATGAGGGCGGCAAGTATATAAGGATTAGAGTTGCGAGCAGAAGGAAAGTAAACCCTTACATCGGCGTGTGCGATAACTTTGATGATCGACGTGTGGGGTAAGTTTGATAAGCGTCAAGGAAATTTTGTTAGTGTAGGTAAGGTTCGACAAAATAGATGAAGATTTTATAGATGTCAATAATGGATATGTGGTTGAATATATAATACAATAACTTGGAAAATATCCTATCTTGAGATAACCAGATCAGTTTATCCATTGAAATGTTTTGGGATACTAAAATATAAGGAAAGGAATGATTTGCCATTCTATCACTCTGAAAACTTAAGCTATTTATTTTGTTTTATATTAACAGGTTCAACGGCACGTAATTCATGTGGGTTATAATGTATTTTTTACAATTATTTTTACGTATCGATACAAAAACAGAATTGACAAAATTTTTCCAGCAAGACGTTCTTTTGTTTTACAACTAGAAAACAAAGGTAGATATTCCGTTCTAGTGATAATGGAATAAAAGAAAAAATAAAAAAATCAGAATGACAAACTTTATATCTAACTTCTACTTATACCCGCAAAATATATGCACGTTTTGCGATTTTTCAAATTTCGTCATCACTTTTTAATAGATTTGTTTAAAATTGGACGTAAAGTTATAGATAAGGTCTTTCTGGATTAACTCTCAGAATTAACAAAAACAAAAAATGATAATATATTTTTAATGTAAAATATTAAGGTTAACCCGGTAGAACTTCCTGCCGATGTACGATCTCCCTTTAATACGGAGTTCTTAGAATTCTCTTAATAAATTGCGAGAAAAAAGACCTCGTCAGACCTTTCGCCCCTGTAATTCTCTACTGAGGTAAGGAAAAAACACACTTTGTCCTCTTTGAAGAGGGAAGTATTAAAACATCAAGGACTTGGGAAGGATTTATTGCCACATAAAGGAGATTTATTCAATCTCCACATATACTTTTTTTATAAATCTAAATCGACAAAATCCTACTCTCCATAAAGGTCAAAGAACCAATTACTCTACTCTCTACTAGGTAATGCATTATTTACACTTTATTTAGTACGTATTTATTTGCAGAGAAGAAAGTATGACACATCCATTGCTCATCGAACTCGCATTGCCGGAAATAAGCAACGAATCCATTTTTACGCCCTCTCTAACTTCCTAACGAAGGAACACTCGCGGATTCACGCAAGAACTTACAAATCTTATCCGAAATCTCTCTCTCTCTCTCTCTCTCTCTCTCTCTCTCTCTCTCTCTCTCTCTCTCTCTCTCTCTCCTCGGGTTTCTTTACTCCGCCCAAGGCTTCCAGACAAATGGCGGACAAGCGTCGCAAGGCGGCAACCCGCGAAAACCGCCGTTGTCCGCGAAATTCCGCTCTTGTCCCTCCCTTCTGCCTCCTCCTCCACCTGTATCGCAGTACAGACTTTCATCGATCGCATCGACGAACAGTATATGTATAGTCTGTATACCGCGAGCAACCGCAGAAAAGAAAGATACACGCGCTGTCCCATCTCGCCCCCAATCTCAGAACTTCGCCGACGAACATTCGAGGTGGCTTTTAAAGAATTTCGTTTAAGCTGTATCGATGCGGAGAGGGGAAGATGCGACTCAAAGACGATCTTTTCCGTTCGAGATAAGCCACGCCGACGAGAGAAATAGGAAACTGTTATAGAAAGAGAGAGAGAGAGAGAGAGAGATCCCTTGACAGTTTTTCGTCTTTTTCGGGCTTTTGAGGAGACGGAGAGGAGACGCAGGAAGGATAGCTGTGACGCGCGCGCTTCTGGGTTCGTCGTAACACCTCGTCAAATATTTGCGCCGAATCCCGGAGAGCGGAGCACCGACTTATTACGCGACAGCTCGCGAAAGACGCACGTCCCAGCTTCTTCTCACCACTTATTTGACTTAGTCTTTGCGTGAAGAGCGGAAGGTAATGTGCCATGCGTAGAAATATTTATTTGGGCTTTTGGCTTACTGTGCACCGCAAAGTTGATAAACGATTGTTAAAGATATCGCCCGCTCGTGTGAGTATGGGTTTGTATATAAACATTGTCGACTATACCGTTTATTGATCGTGCAGAGAACTGTGCAATGAAATATATACCGCTTTCAGTACTGAAATAAAATAATTTAATCTTAATTAGAAATGAGAATACCTTGAACAAATTCTATTATAGCGAGAATGTTTGAAAATAAAATATACATATACCTACATTATATTGTAAATAATTTTTCCTGGAATATCTATGTAAATAAAAGGCAACATAGATTAATGATTATAAAAAAAGTGAGTGCTTGCATAAATGAAAATCATGTTGATATGAAATTTTTAAATCTTTGAGATGCAGTGTATTGCATTATTCTCTTTCAAAAAGAAATAATTAAACGACTTCCAGAACTACCAGCTTAACTTGTTAAAGTGGTGAAAACCGTCATCTTGAAAAGAGAAAAAGAAAAGGCGCGGAGTAACTTGAAGCTCAAAAAATTTACTTCATATTTACCTCTGCCCGCCTTCTCTCTCTCTCTCTCTTTCTTTCTTTCGCACGCGTGCGTGCACTTGAGCAGTTTCGAGCGTTGTTAATTACGTTTTTTACCCATCATTACTTTGAAAACGCAGCGGCTCATCATTTGAACCCTTATTTTCCTAGGTGCGAGAAAGTAAAGGGAGCGTTAATTTCGAAAGCTGCAGTAAACATTCCCAAGTGCCTGCTTTGATGTTTGATTTTTCCCAGGATGATATTTCAAAGAGTTCTGTATCACAAATGTTGCTGCTATCGCAATACGATTCCCAAGAGTTTAACATACAATGTTATTTCAGCGCTATTGAAACACGCTTTAAATGAACGCTGTGATTACAAATAAATTGCAACTGTAATAAGTAAATTCAAACAAAAAAAATCAATTAAATTCGCAAAAAGTTTTTGTAATAATGCGGCCACCAAATTTTCTCTGAAAATACGATAAATCCATTTTTTTCGTTAACAACACGGCTTCCCAAAGCGCAAACAGTATCTGCAACCAACTAGCGCACCCAAATCGGGATAATGTTAAACTTACTGGTAACCATAATATAAACGTTGGATTCCCGAGGCGCGAACGATATTGATACATTTAATTTTTGCAATATATAAAGACGTAATTACAGCTCACCGCCGCTTATAAAAGCCACTTTTATTCACGTGTGCCGGCATTGGCAAGAATAAATAATGGGTGGCGGAAAAAGCGTTGGAAGTGGATAAGTGCGGAAAGCGATGTTTTTAAAAAGCAATTCATCGGCAATATTGTTTCGGCGTATTCAATGAAAACTCGCTCTCTCGGCAGCTCTTTTACCTCCCACCGTTATATTAGATCTGCTGCCGGGCGGCGTATGTATATTTGTGCTCATGGGTATGTGTACATTTACATATACCCGACAGCGACGACGATGACGACGACTACGACTGGCCGCGCATGCGAAATTCGACGCGAATCGAACGATTATTTTACGAGAGGGAGAAAGACTGGCACAACACGTGCGGCTGCTGTTGACTGCGCGGAGCGTCGCGCAAAAATTATAATTAATTAATAATTTATAGCGCTTGCCCATGCGGTACTACAGCGCGTGATTAGTTGTCGGGCGCACGCTTTTCCTGATAATGATCGGTCCTGCCAATAACACTCGGCTCCCGTCGGATGTACTCTTCATCCACCCCCCCCGCCCTCATCCCAATCGCGCTCGCTTCCTCTCTCTTCTACGCCTACCCCACCCTTATTTCATCGCGAATACGAAAACATGCGCACGCGCGCACCAAATGAAATGTTTCGCGTCTGTCTTTCGAGCGAGTAAAATTGCGAATATGCCCACGTCCATGGCATTTACGAGACGAAAGTTGGAAATGTATATCGCTCGCCAGACTGATAAAGCTCATTAATCATCGGGCCGCCGGCCGGATAAATGCGAGCGAGCGCGTGCACAGATGAGAGAGCAGGCAGCGTGTATATAACGGCTGCGAGATTTTATGAGGCGCGCGCGCGAATAAGCTGATTTTGGATTTCCAGTTGGCCGACTGCATATTTGGTCACCGCGGCCGGCTACACGGTGGTGACGCTTCCAGTGGAATATATTCATCCGTGGTTTATATTTTTATTAGATTCGTTTTTTGCGTCGCGTGTAGCCAGCCACCGGACGCGATATTCCGCGTTGTTGTCTTTTTTATCGTAATTTTTATGGACGCGAGTGAAGAGGAGAGATCGAGCGATGCACGGGGAATATGGGACGTTTCACTTTTTATTGAAATTGCCTCTTTGTAATTTGAAGATGGTTCTCTGTTATTGAAGAAACGGGTATATAGATATAACGTCACAAGAAATCAATATTGTTCTTTGGTAATTTTAACAATTTTTTAGAATTATGTTCAATAATGCAAGAAACATCATTCGTTATCAGAATATCGGATATTTCCAAACATCGGATAGATTATATTCAGAAAAATATGCAGATAATAATATATTCAGAAAAATATATTCAGAAAAATATTAAATTCAGTTACGGTATTGAGCTTTTTTAGTACCAGAAATTCACTTTCGAAATCTTATGAAACTTGATTTTTAAAATTAGGTTAAAAACACTCTTTTGCTCGGTTCAGATGATTATTTCAAAAGTGGTATACATAATATGAATAAATAGTTTATTATTGATTCTTGGATTAAAGTAACTTCAGTATAAATAATTATTGATGAGATAATTTCGACGCTCCCTACGAAAACTAGCACCTTTTTTGGCTTCCTTACGAAGACTAGCACATTTCAGAAAATTGCAACGAAAACTAGCATAACTCACGACTTTGCCGCGAATACTAGTACAATTCGCGAGGTTGCCGCGAAAACTAGCATCATTCACGAGTTTGCGCCGAATAATAGTACAATTCGTAAGATTGCGATGAAAAGTAGCACGATTCGCGAGTTTGCGACGAAAAGTAAGACGATTCGCAAGCTTGCCAGCTTGGCAGTGGAATGTGCTAGTCTTCACCGCAATCAAGCGGATCGGGCTAGTCTTCAACGCAAATCAATGGGGCGTGCTAGTCTTCGCGGCCAACGCTGAAATGGACTAGTCTTCGTGGCAATCTGAATCGTGCTAGTTTTCGTAGGGAGCGTCGATTTATTATAA
Source organism: Torymus aiolomorphi (assembly GCA_036365515.1). Lineage (NCBI taxonomy): Eukaryota > Metazoa > Arthropoda > Insecta > Hymenoptera > Torymidae > Torymus > Torymus aiolomorphi. The sequence goes on from CM070877.1 coordinate 139,793,392, forward strand.
TTTAAGAAAATTATTATTTGATTATAGTTTTTAATCATACGTGTTTTCCTGATCTGTTGAATTGATAAGACTAAAATGTATTCTCCATCAACAACATTAATGTTTGACATTATATATCATCTTTTATTGGGATCTGACATTTTCGGTGGGGAAAAGTGGAACTACTCAACGATTGGCCGTAGAGCAGAGTACAGTATATCTATATATCAGAAAAATAATGGCTTTGCGCTTGCATTTTAACCAGGAAAAAACTAAGTGGCGCCCCCCCGATGTCAGATCCCAATAGCAACGATGAACATTTCGAGAGTATGCAAACAAAAAGCAAATTCAACTTCCCGTTATTATGCATAGAGTTATCTCTTTGCGTGGCTTTATATATTCCATTCTAATTAATCTGAAATTAATAGAAAACGCGTAGCCTCTTGAATGTAATGTGGTCTGCAAAAGCGAACGAGGTACGCGCATGAGCTCACCGTTTTGAATCAACCTCTCCCGCTCGTGGCCAACAACCAACAAATTTATAATTATTTATAATTATTTAATTACTCAGCTACCGCCAGCTGAATAAATTTTCTCTCGCTGAAATAGCAAAAAAAAAAAAAACGAGAAAACTCTTGTCGATGAATGCAAATTACGGCTGTTGTCCGACATGGTATATATAAATGCAGACGGGCGAGCGCGGAAAAGCAGGTACTCAATATACGTTAGCCCTCTCGCTCGCGGTGAAAAGACACCGCGCGGCCATACCTATACGCATCGATAACGTCGAGTACTTCCCTTTTAATTCGCGCCGCCGTTAAAGCAAAAAAAGCTGCTCCCACGTTATACTTCCGCCGGCGGCGCTTTATCTCGCGAACAATTTCAGAAGAGCTAGGCGCTTAGATGAAGTTAAAGAGAGAAAGAGAGAGAGAGAGAGAGAGGGGGAGAGAGAGAGATGGAAAGAGAGAGAGAGCAGGCAAATAAAAGAGGTAGGGAATCGAGGGGGAAATAGCTTAATTCGAGGAAAAAGAGGTAGCGGTAGAGGGAGAGAGAGAGAAGGAGAGAGAGAGAGAGGGAGAGAGAGAGAGCGAAAGAGAGAAAAAGAAAGATGGAGAAGGAGAGAATAGGAGCGAGCTAACGCCGCGGCGAATAATACGCGCCATATAAATCAGGCGCATTTTAGGTGTGCGGGAGGCCACGTCCAGTCTTTTTCTCTTTCCCTCTCTCTCTCTCTCTCTCATTCTCTATATCCTCTAGTGGGTTCAACACATCTAACAAGGGGCCGCATAAAGCCGGCACTTTTATCGCGAGCTAGTAGAATATACCTGCCCCACTGCCGCTCTAAAGCGTGGCAGAGACGAAGAGTATAGAGAATGGATGAACGCACCGCTAACCCCAGATCGCCGGGAAAAAAAGCGAGATACACGATGCCCGTACGCGTATTATATCGATTCAAAATGCAGAAATGCAAATTTTCCATTCGCGATGAATACGCATAACGGGAAAGCCGGAGGCGCCGCGCAAGCGCTCAATATATGCACACACTGTCCAACTTTGGCCACTGACCGACGCCTGCGCGCGCTTGTTTTCTCCTGGTTGGCAAAAGTATAGATCTCTCTCTCTCTCTCTCTCTCTCTCTCTCTCTCTCTCTCTCTCTCTCTCTCTCAAAACGATACACGCTAACGCGGATAGTGCTGCCGCGTCCGCGAGCTTGCCAAGCGGCAACTAGCGCAGGGTATTACGAGTCGTGTTTACGCGCGAGCGCGAGGAATAGGGGATTGAACGCGGTTCCGCGATTCCGAATAGTTTTGTGGGACTCGAATTAAAAGTTTGTCTGTCCCGACATTGGGAGAGCGAGAGAGATAAAAACAGAAAAAGTAAAAGAGAGAATGTGAGTTTGTGCTCTGCGTAGGATAGTACGTGTGTGTTCTGTGATTGGGACGAGAGTTTGGCTAGTTTGGGTGGGCCTTAAGTACACGTTTATCTCCTCTGTATAATTATACGTTAAATGTTTTGCAGATACTTTGTAATAAGTATTTTATATAATTCATTCTCTGTTCGAAGCTTTAAAATTATTTAAATTTTTTCGGTATCTCACAAATTTCACCAGTGGTGCAAAGTTACAAAGCTCTATATTACTATCAAAAGGAAAAATCAAAATAGTGATAATTACTTTACAAATATTTTTCATTTATATTATAAGCTACTGCTTCAATCAGTTCAATGAATTATTTGCATGCAGTATTCAGTAATCACCATTTTCGATAAGTGAGTTATAAAATCTATTTAATCTGAATATATTATTCAGATTTATCAATGTTGAAATTGTTAATGTAATAAAATCTGCTTAATCGTAATTTGTTAAATTGATAAGACTATATATTTATTCTCCCTCAATAATATGAATGTATGATATAATTATATCTTCTGATGAGGGGCGTCGTCTATATGTGTATCCGTATGCGTGTGCGTGTGCATGTGCATGTGGGTGTGGGTGTGCGTGTGCGTGTGCAGGTGCGTGAACGTGTGTGTGTTAATAATTATTACAACGAATGAGGATTTTTTAATTTTTATTTTACTGAGTTCACGATTTTGTTAATGTTCAGAATGATTCGGAGAATCAAAATAATCTGGTCTAGTAGGCACCCCTCCCCCAAAATTACCTGAGGGAGAGGGGTGCCTACTAGACCAGATTATTTTGGTTCTCCGAATCATTCTGAATATTAACAAAATCGTGAACTCAGTAAAATAAAAATTAAAAAATCCTCATTCGTTGTAATAATTATTAACACACACACACACAAACACGCACACGCACACGTTACACGTTACACACACACGCACACGCACATGCACACGTTATACACACACGCACACACACACGCATACATACACATAGACGTCGCCCCTCTTCCTCAAAGGGAAAGAGATTCAGGCTAACAGCAAGCGTGACCGAGCGAGACCGCCCGAAACACCTAGGCAGGAAAAGGTGAAAGGAGACCAAGGAAGAAGGGAGGTTTCACCTACCACGGCGCCGATAAGGAGCCCAGCCAAAAGAACCCGACGGGATGACCGTAGTGAAGAGAGTCAGGAAGAAAGAAGATACTGGCAATCCGTCCTAGGGCATGCCACAGATCAGGGACAGGTGAAGGCTACCACGCTCCGATGCTATTAGGATTAAGGCATCTGGCTAGCGATGATCGATGCAGCGGTATCATAAGAATGATAAAAACCGCACCGGAACTATCGGTCCTGAAAGAACGAATGACCTACATCAGGCAAACCAGAGCAGGGGAACTGCTCCTGTAGCTGGGAAGGCCTGGGATGAAAACCGCAATGCTCTAAATAGCAGTTAAGGTCACTGTAAAGGAACCAGTCATTGTCCGAGCACTAATTAAGTGGAAGGCTATCAACATCAGAGTCATGGACGTGACCACAACTGTGGATGAGGTAGCGCAAGCCATAAATATCGTGATCAACTCGACCAATAGATCTGCGCTATAGATCGGGAGGACATTAAGCTCAGGCATTCCTACAGAAGTATCCAGAAAGCTAACCTCATGCTTTCAATAGTGGAAACAAAGAGACGACTGCAAGAGGGAACACTGAAGATTTGCTGGGTGAACTATCAAGTCCGACTGCGCCAAATGTCCCCGCGCTGCTATATCAATCGAGGGATTGGAAGAACCCGATAGACCGATCAGCGCTGTGCTGTCGGTGTCGCAAGAATGACCACAAGGTAGTGGACTGTACGACCGTGAACAAGCGGAAGGTGCTGGAGATGAATGTACCGACCAACAATGGGTAGGGTTTTCCCAGTCAACCTGAACCACTGCACTGTCGCCCAAGACATATTGTTTCAGCTGCTCTGAGAACAGAAGGCAGATATTGCCGTCATTAGCGAGCAATACCAGTGAATTTAGGTTTAAATGGGTCAGGGACGCCTCAGGCAAGGTGGCCATCTGGGTAAGCTGAAATCTCCACGTATCGAGCAAGATGCCCCCCCCCCATGCCTGGTTTCAGCTGTGTGGAGGAAGTTGGGGTAAGGCTATACAAGCTGCTATATTCCGTCCAGCGATACTATCTAAGAATGCATCAGAACCCTGGATGATATCGTGACCAGTGCAAGAACCTCCCGCATGTCAGTCGTAATAGGGGAGGACTTCAATGCATGGGCAACGGAGTGGGGCAGTGCGAAGACCAACCACCGCGGTAGCACGCTTCTCGAGGCATTCGCGATACTGGAACTGGAGGTCGCCAACTCAGGAACCACGCCGACCTTTTCCAAGGGAGGCAAATTCTCTATAGTTGATCTGACGTTCGACGATGAAAAACTGACGGGGGAAGGGTTTGACTAGCGAGTCAGCGACCGATACACGGGCAGTGACTACCAAGCCCTAGTATATTAACTCCAGACGAGCAGAAGAGCAGTAGACACGTCTATGCAGACGAAGAAAGGGAGATGGGCACCGGCCACCTTCGATAGGGATACATTCCTCTGCTCACTGGAAGTAATACGGTGCGAAGGAACCGCCGAGGAGAAAGCCCAAGATCTTACACAGGCCATAATAGCGGCCTGCGATGCGTCGATGGTTAAAAATCTGAACCCTCGTGGACGGCCACCGGTTAACTGGTGGAACGAGGAAATAGCGGGAAATTGACAAGAACTCCGAGCTAGAAGGCTACACCAGAGAGCTGTTGGTGTGCCACGGTTCCGACAACTTAGCGTCGCCTACGAATTGAATAGAAATCAGCTCAAGACTGCCATTAAAGCAGCAAAAAGAAACTGCTGGCAGGACTTCTGCGAGGAGGTAGAACAAGACCCCTGGGATCGCCCATACAAAACGGTCACGAGTCAGATCAAGCCAAAAGGAGGCAGTGTTCCGACATGTCCGGTCTTCCTCAACGGAGTCGTTCACCATCTATTTCCAGTACATCGAGAAAGACCGGCGGGTACAGGCCTGACGGTGGATGTCGGTGCAAACAAATCGACAGACGTCACGGAGGCAGAATTTATAATGGCCGCCAAAAGAATCTACGTCCACAAAGCTTCGGGACCAGATGGAATCCCTGGCCTGGCCATGAAGACAGCAGCACCAAATGTCCCTGGTATTTTCAAGACAACGTTTAGCATCTGTCTGCGTGAGGGAACCTTCCCGGCACACTGGAGGGTGCAGAGGCTCGTACTCCTACCTAAGGATGAGCCATCTTCATACTGACCACTCTGCATGCTGGACATTGATGGGAAGCTGTTAGAGCGGGTTATCTATAACAGACTGGAAGCGGCCATACAACAGGCTGGAGATCTGTCAGAGAATCAGTTAGGGTTTAGGAAGGGTCGCTCAATGATCGACGCCATTGACCGAGTAGTAACATTAGCCTCAGACGCCATTAGCGAGAGCTGCAGTACCAAGCGCATGTCTTCCATCATTGCCTTAGACGTACGGAATGCTTTTGACTCGGCGGAATGGCACAACATCATGCTGGCTTTTGAGAATCTGAAGGTGCTCCTCTATCTGCGAAGAATCGTATCGAGCTACCTATCAGACCAAACAGTGCTTTACGACACCGATAACGGGCACGCACAATTACAACATTACAGAAAGGGTGCCGCAAGGCTCGGTTGCGGAATCCCTGATCTGGAATGTCCTGTACGATGAGCTACTTAGGCAGCCGCTTTCAGATGGGGTGTCAATGGGAGCATATGCGGACAACGTTGCTCTCGTTGTCGTTGCCAAGACCATCGACGGGGTTCAGCACCTAGGAGATGCAGCGATTAAGGTAGTATCTAGATGGCTAAAACACAATGGGCTGAATCTGGCTGCTGAGAAGACTGAGGCACTACATAGCTCGCAAAAAGAAGAGGCAGTCTGTCACATTCACTGTCGAAGACAGAAAGATCACGACGGCAGATACGCTAAAATATCTTGGGGTCACTTTGGATGCGCGGATGTCATTCAAAGAACACCATTCGAGAGCGGATCTGAAGGCGTCCAAAGTGGTACGAGTGCTCGCTGGCATCATGCCAAACATAGAGGGCCCAAAACAGCCGCGGCGATCGCTCCTCTCGTCGGTTATGATCTCCGTAATACTTTATGGAGCTCCAATCTGGGTTAATGCTCTAAGTAGTAACAGCAGCTACCAAACCACCTGTCAGCAAGCCAGTAGGACAGCCGCACTGAGAGTGACCCGTGCCTAACGTATCGTGTCTGATATCGCTCTTTCGGTGATCGCAGGAATGCATCCCATCTATCTATTAGCAGCCGAAAGAGCCAAAATGTACCGCGAGGGTAAGCGAACTGAACAAGACGACAAGACGTTAATCAGGAGAAAAACTACAACCGATGGTCAAGGAGTACCAGTGAAGAGTGACAGCGTCGATGGAATTCAGCAGACAAGGGTCGGTGGACCGATCGTATGATCTCAGAAATGGGGGGCTGGACGTCCAGGAAACACGGACTTATCACCTTCCACCTGACCCAAGTACTTACTAGAAATGGCTGCTTCCGCAGTTATTCCTGAAACGGGTCAGCGCTTACCAAAGCGCAGAGTGTCCAGCCTGCCCGGGACTCAACGAGAACGTGAACCATGCGCTATTTCAGTGCCCGACGTGTGAGAAAGAGAGGCAACGTTGTCGGGCCTTATGGGAAGGTCCCCTGTCTCCGCAGGGCATAGGAAGGTGCCCACTTGACTCACAGGACGGCTGGGACGCGGTTACTACGCTTGCCACCTCCATTAATTGTAGAGCTGAACTCCATCAGAAGTACAGAAGAGAGAAGAGAACTTAGCAAAATAAGGAGTCAGTGAGGCAAAGACTGCTATCCGCGAAGTAATACCTTGCGGCGGTTCCCGCGGAGGGAGCAACGGTCAAGGGGAGGTCTCTGCTACCTAAGATCGGCAGGGTGGTTTTTTAGTAGGTATTGCCAGCAGTGACCGAGCCTCACATAACATCCTAGTATGCGTAAAGGTATTTTTCTCCTAACCGCCCTTGAAAAAAACGCATACATACACACACACACACACACGTACGCATATGCACACAGACACACACGCGCGCACGCGCGTAATTTGTTGGTGCAAACCGACAATATTTAAATAAAACGAATGAAAACATTTTATATTCACTTACACAACTGAATAATTACCCATAAAACTCGTCGATGAAATTTCGAAGAACCTCTTTGTAATACGTGCGAGCTTCGACCTCAAGAGCAGATCGTGGCTAGAAAATCGTCAATTTCCAACTCTTCCGAAGAAGAGGAAGCAAGAAAAGTGCGCGCTTGCGCGACGTTGCAGCGTGGAACGACAAAACTTTTTAATAAGAAAAGCTTCGTGGCGTCTCGTACGCCTCCCCAATTAGCATACCCATTGCGAAAACTTGCACCGCGCGGGATTATAAATTGAATAGCCAGAGCACCGCTCGTTCGCCTTTCCTATATATATAATTTTCAATTTTCGGCCCCGAAAAATCGCTAATAAAGAAATAATCCGAGAGCTGAGCGCGAAAGTTCGAATTCGCGGTGAATGTCCGTCCGTCCCGTCTCCTCTCGGTCGGAGAGTACCGTAGTTCCTTTCCGCGGATTTAACTGCGCCATTGGGACCAATAGTAATATCTTCCACTAAAAAGACTGAAAGCTTTTTCTCTGCAAGATCGCGGCTGCCTCTTTCTCCTCTATCTCTATACCTCCACTCCATTCTCTTTTACCCTCTCTCTTTCTTTCTCTATTTCTTCAGGCAATCTCGGGCGGGACTATATCGAGCGCGAGGAGCAAGAGAAAGTGGGGAGCAAGCATAATGACAGTGAAGCCGTCTTAAAGCGCATCGAGAGGATTCTCCGACGCTTCTCGACTTTCTGTACGTATTTAGCGCGCAAGGAATTTTCGCGCGCGCGCTCGCGCGAAGGATAATTAGAGCATAAGGTAGATCTGGGTATTACTGCGGACTTGAAATATGTGCCCACTTTAATTTTATTTAGGAAATGTGCGAATGAGAAAAGCCATCAACTTTCTCTTTTGAATAAAAGCTTGGATATTACTTTACGGAAAAAAAATTTTGTACGTGGATAAATTGATTAATTTTAAATAGAAAGTTTAATATTAAATAAGAATACAACTGTGTCAATTAATGTGGAGAATTATAAAATACTATAGAGAGCCAGAATTCAAAATAATGGAACTATATTAAACTAGAGTTTTTAAATTTTTAGATTCTATGTAATTAGTTAAGATAGTAATACTTTTATACGTGACCGCAGCAATAACAGCTACATCTACCGTATTATTCGACCCAAAATTAAAGAACGATTGCGAAAATGTGGATTTTCTCCCCAACCCAATAAAATATATAGAATTTTCCCGGGCTAAAGACGGGCGCTTCGCATAGTCGAGAAGCGTGCGCCACAATACTGGCTTATTTTCCAACATGTGGTTGGATTGCAAGTGAATAACTAGATGCCGGTTAATTAGCCGCTCCCGGCATTTCCCTCGCCGCTGTTCCTGCTGCTGCTGGTCCGCTTCCGTGAAAATTCAACTAATGTCTAATCATCAAGTTCGCTTGCGCTCATCATTTGCTCTGCGATTGATATCTAGCTCTTTGAGCTGCGCACGGTTAGTAGAAATATGGAATTGCGCGGACACATTTAATTTTTTGCGTTGGGGTATCAATCGCGCAATTGATGGAGATTTCTCGAGCACTATATACAGGAAAAATTGGAACAGCAATGTGCTTTCTACGATAATAATTAAACGCGGAATGCATTAAACGCGAACGCGTGCATTAATTTTACATGGAATGCTTTTAATACGGGCAGTATTGAACGCCCGCTGATTTTGTATGGAGATGATATCATGCGTATCGAGATTGAATCACACTCATAAAGAATGTTTGCTTGAAGCTCTGAATATAATGAAAATTTATTCGAAGTCGATTTTAATATTTGCTCAACAACTGTTTTTATAAACTTATCGACTTATTAACTCTTGTTTAAATTGTATTAAGATAACAATACCTTCTATCATTATGATAAATGTAGCCGAAATTTATTCATTAAAAATGTATATCGACTTATTAACTCTTGTTTAAGTTGTATTAAGATAACAATACCTTCTTTCATTATAATAAATGTAGCCGAAATTTATTCATTAAAAATGTCCAAGAATCTATTAAAAAAGTATTAAAGATGACTGTATAACATTTTAATTGCAATGAATTGCTTTATCCATCACTGTTATTCGACTATAATAAATTAAAAACCGAATTGAATGATCGCGAAAAACCAAAATTTTCGCATTAGATATTAAATGACAAATGGAAATGAAAAACGTACAATAAAGAATTTTTTTCAAGACGAGCATGAAATGAGCCATTTCCCATATCTTTAAGTTGAGCAGAAAATCGCGTATTTCGGGCGTGTTTCGAAAAAGCGAAAGATAGTATTATCATTCCCCACAGTAGCTGGGAAATTAATTATAAAAGACTTGTTAATCTAAAAGCTTTGCACAAACTCATGTGAAAATTATATACCACTGCTCATATTTTTCAAAATATTTCACATATAGCGCCCTTGTTTTCAGTACATAATACAATAATATATTAATGTTTGAGCTTTTTAAGTTTTGGAGATGGCAAAAATGTAAAGTTCTTCTGAGTAGTAACGATTGTGCCTTATATGTAAATGCAAAGTTTTTACACGAAAGAAGCGGGGGGTTGGCGCACTGAGCGTAGCGCAGTTAGTTATTTAGTTTAAAATCTTTTCATTTTACTGAGCTTCCCCTATTCATATTTACTCCCTCAATTTTGTTATATTCATCAGTTTTATTTACAAATAATGCTAATAAAGTAAATAGTTTGTAAAATACCATTTCAAAGCAATTTTATTTACTACTGTTTATAAATGAAACAGTTTGTAAATATCATATCAAAGCAGTTATACAAACTGTTATAATAAAGAATATGTATTATTCCGAGGGTAAATACAAATTCTGCAAATGAATTTGCAAATACAGTCAGGCCACATTGCCTTAAAATTATACGAAAATCGATTTGCTGACTATACGGTCTATTCCAAATTGCCAGATATATTTCAAAATTCCCATACGAGTGCTAGAACATTTATACAGAATAGAAAAAATTTTCAAATCCTGTCATGCATTTCCAATTAATTAAGCTATTCGAATTGTTCACCTCCCGCTAGAAACTTCCGATTCTCCCCCCATCCCTCCTCCTCTATCCACCGAAACATTTTCGCACCGATCTGCAGCGAAATAAAAGGCCCAGCCGCCACCGCCATCGCCGCGCCACATGCCAGTTGAAAACTCATTCGCAGCGCAGCCACCGAGGACCGCAGCGGTCCGTACATAAATCAGTCCTCCGACGTGCAAAACTTTCCTCCTCCCCCACCGGCCGCCCTCCTGCTTACGCATATGTGCACGAGCACAAAAGTGCCGCACGCCCGGTAGCCGCGCGAAGAAAGGCTATGCGTCATTTTCCGCGCGCTCGCGCGTCTCGATAAACGCAGCCGACGTACACAGGGCCCCCCGCCGGTGTATGGCGCGCCGCTGCGTCGATCCGCTCCACTTATATCCTTTCCCTCTCTCTCTCTCTCTCTTTCTCCTCAGTCGACGCCACGAATTTATAACTCTCTCGTTCTCCTCCTCTATACGCGTATATAGATATACACATATATACGTGTACGCGAGCGAAACCCCGCAGACACACCGGACTACAAAAGTCCTTGCGAGAGGAGCAGGAGGAGGGTGGACAGAGAGAGAGAGGAGAGAGCGAATCGCTTTTATAGAAGTTAAATGGCCTCTCTGCTCGCCTGTTTTCTCCTCTGGCCAGCAGCTGTTACACGAGGGGGGAGATCGGGAAGGAGGAAGGAAAAAGAGACGCTCGTATCTTTACTACTGCGGAATTCTCGTTGAGCGGAACTTGTACGTCTTTATGTAGAGTGTGTGCGCGCACGCGTGTGTATAGCACGCGGATGCGCGTGTAGTCCCGAGGACGTAAATAATGGCGAATAAATTAGTGTCGCCGGTGTCGACGTCGTTCTCGTTGTTAATGTGTGTGCATCGACTGCCAGGATACTAATGATTTTTGAGCCACGCGCTCTAATGCCATGCGTAACACACACGCAGGAAATGCCTTGAATTGCTTTCGCGGGCCGGATAATTTCGAGGCGAAGGAGTATGTTATTTGCATGTACAAGAGTTCTCGTGCACGTAATTTCTAACGTAATTATACGCGGAGTGTGGCACAGACGGTAAGAGATGTCATTGTCGCTTTGACTTCTGCGAATCCTTTGCTCGCCATTCAATGAGACATTGATATGGGAAGGAATAAACTAAGTAAACTCAATTATGCGAAATACCGAGAGGAATCCTCTATATGCAGTGCTTTTCAAAGGCAAAGCATATAACAATTGATCATCCTCTCCTGCTGTTCATTGCTCTTTTACGGGCGCCGCGCACAAGCTCAAAATCCAAAATTGACAGAGCACGCGTGGCCCGTTCAGCCCCGCGTGGAAATTTCGATACAATCGTGGCGCGCGCTCGCACTCGCGCAATCGATGAGCCACTGCATATTTAACACTCGCGTGCTCGGTCTCCAATCAAGCAGCCAATCATACGCCGCATTCCCTAAACCGCTACCGTGCAATTTGGCGGCATGACTTTTTTATACCTACACGCGTGCTGTCCGCCTTTCGTGCGTATATATATAATAACACGCGCTCACGCGTACGCGCGTATATATAATATATATCAATTATATACTGCACTCAATTGGCATTATACACACTCGAAGTAATACCTTATACCGAGGAACATTCTTTTTCTTTCACGCGGCACAAGCAGCAGATTAATCTCATCCCGTATAGCTTATCCTCCCCCCTCGGCGCGGAAGTATCGTAGCTGCAGCTACCCGCCGAAAAAAGGGGCAAACGCGCGAATCCGTGAATTACGCCCATTACGTATAAATCGTCGCGCGCTAGGACGTGCAAAAACCGACGATATAAGAGCTGCAAAGAATCAGGGACGCTTTGCTCGTACAAACAGCGCCGCTGCCTGCACCTTTTTCCATGCGCACAGTGGCGCACACACACATACCACCCCCGTGGCACGCTATATAGCGCAGCTCGCACAGCGTGAAAAGGGAACTCGCGAATTTACGGCCGAAAGCCGGATGCATGCGCGCACGCCTGCAAAGTCCACAATATGTATGTGCGTGTGTATGTGTGTGCGCAAACGCGGGCACTCGTCGCTTGTGCGAGTGCTTTTTTCGCCTTGCGCATATATATAGAATATGTGTTGTGTGCGTGTGTGTGTGTACGTGCAGTATCGGTATATAGCACGACGATTAATGGGATGCACGCGCAGCGTCTGCCGGTACCGCTGCTGCCAGGCGGCAAATCGTTTTTGAATTATATCAATAATTCATGTTCAATTATGATGCGACGAAGCACAGCCGAGGAGAGAGAGAGAGAGGGGAGAGAGAGAGAAAGGGCGAATGCCGATGCGTCGCGCGTTATACACAGTGTTGTTCGCTTATTGATTGATCCACGCGTGCGTGGGATGTTAATTTATTGAAATCAGGCGCCGTAGGAATGGAGACAAAGGGAGAGGGAAGGAGAGAGAGCGAGAGAGAGGAAAGAGCCCGTGAGATTGGTCTTTTAACGGCTCGTTGACGATTGCGCTCTTTTTCTTTCTCTATATTCCTCTCGTGGGGCAGTATATGTATGCTGTTTGCGCAGTAGAAGCGGAGCCGAGCGATCGGAAAGTTGCGGCAATCATATTTCGGAATACGCGCGCACGCGGAAAGCGTGGACTTTTTTTTTCTAGTTTCCGAAAGTTATGCGATCGTGAGGTGCATAATAATTCGCAGAGGTTAACTTTTGAGTTTTAAAGGTTATATTCTGTAAAAGCTTACGCGCAGTGAATGGAAAAAAGTTTTTTTTCCTTCTGCTGCAAAAGTGTGCCGGAACAAAATGGATGTTTCGGATAACTTCTGTTATGAGAAGTATTATGAAATCAAATAAAATATATTTTGCTTCTTTATATTTCATTCTATTTATTTTTCATTGCATCTTGTAAAATAAGTTATAACTACTCGTACTTTGTGTATAATGAAATAAGTATCATCTCAAATCGGGCAAATACTCAAGAAAGAGAATATCAAATCAAATAAAACAAAATACATTAAGTATATGACTTTATTATACTATTCCAAGCTCACATCCTATAGACGATATTCTTTGAAAATTCAATCAAATATGATATAGAGTCACATCCGTCTATAAAAAATATCTCCTTCCTATCTCCGTATACTCTCCAGAATGAATACTCAAAAAATACGACCACGTCCACTTCGCTATACGTCACAATCAATCGTAGCTCTCGTAAGACTGAATACGAACGCTCGTCGCGTAGAAGTCCCTTCTACTTTAACTCTTCCTACATTCCGGAAGCACCGCTCGGTCAAACGTCGCCATCCGCTTTCTCGAAGACGCCTCCGTCATCGTCGTCGTCGTCTCGCGAATCGATATATACGCGGTGGACGATCCCTTGCTCTAGTGGAAAAAAATACGCCCCAGCTTTTCTCCCTTTCTCTCTCTTTCTCTTACTCTCATTTCCTCTCTCTCCCTCTCTCTCTTTCGCCATCTCTTGCTCTCGTCTTTCACCTTTTTTCATGATGTGCGAGACTTGCAACTCAAGAGCGCGATAACTCCCCCCCCTCTCTCTCTCTCTCTCTCTCTCTCTCGGCGATGCGATTATGGGAGTTTAAAGTTCTTCCTTCTTTTTCAACGGAAGAATGGAAGGGGTCGAGGCCCCCTTCCACGCCGTCTCTTTCGTCCTCTCTACAGCTTGTTAAGAATACAAGTAAGCATGCTTCCGTGAGCAGTTTCCGTTTCTTTCTCCGAGCGCTATTTAAAGTATTACCGGTGAAAATTGCGAATTGGCCGCGTTGCCTGCAGATCGTCAAGTTTCATTTCTTTTTTTTTTGCGCTCGGAAAAGTTTGCTTATTTTCGATTGCAACGAGTGTGGCATTGTGAGAGAGAGAGAGAGAGAGAGAGAGAGAGAGAGAGAGAGAGAGAGAGAGAGAGAGAGAGAGAGAGAGAGAGAGAGAGAGAGAGTGAGTGAGTGAGAGAGAGAGAAAACTAGCTACGCAGCGGAAATGAGACGAGTTTGAGTAACGAAAATAGTTTCAAGAGGATATATTGTTTGAATTTCACGAAGCTTCGAGCATGTTATATTATCGTTTCAATTATAAAAACATGAGAAAATGGGATATTGTCATTGCAGAAAATAATACTGTTGAAGAAACATACGTGAGATTTTTAATTAAAAAAGTTACTAAAAATATTTTCTCAGGATAATATACGTTTGAATTAATAATTCAAACAGGAGCGCATGAGCAACATGTGTTTTATTCATATTCACTTTAACTGAATGGTCATTGTTACTGTTACGATATAGTTGTAGACTCGGAGCGCGAACTGTAGTAAAAGTCAACATCTCATTAAGAATACAATATAACATCGTTAGGTAACTTACGGCCGAAATTAAACGGGATTTAGCCTAAAATTGCCTTTGCAAATAGCTACGACTACTCAGTGCTCTCATGCGCCGACTAATCTATCGTATAAAATATTGACGACCAAGCGTACTAAAAACTACTAACTACTAAATATTCGAAACAGGCCTTTCTGCCAAACAATCCTCTACTCTATTGCGGTAAATAATTCAAGCGCTCAGTATAAGTCACAAAAACAAACGACAACGATGTCGTGCAAACGACCAATTGCAAAAATTCGAGGTTAACGCTCATCAAGAGACTCGCCTACGACACTTGTCATGCTTCATTTCAAAGTAAACTCTTGAAATGAGCATGGCACTCGCTGCAGAAAGCTATGATGTTCCGTTGAAAATTCGTCGAATTGATCGCTACGCGCGATTAGAACTATACATGCCCTGGTAGAAAATTAATCATAAGTTGGCCAGAATATGGCTAAGCCATATGCTGGTTAAGCATATTCTGGCCAACTTATGATTCATTTTCTACCAGGGTGCGCTTCCCCTAAAGGTTATGTATTCATCACATCAACAGCAGTGACGGCGAACTTCGAGTAACCGTTGAAACAATAAATACAACTCTTGCCGCAAAGGAGAAATTACGGCGCACGCCGGTAAAAGAGCGGCTCGGTTTCTCGAAAAACACTTGTAGCGCATGCAAATGAAAACTTTCGCATCGGTCTGCCCCCCCCCCTCTCTCTTTCTCTTTCGAATTTGTTTACGCACAGCGCGGGCGTGCCTCTCTAATTCAATTTCTTCCTGCGCTGGAGTTTCGTGTTCTGCGTCGCTGTGCTGCCGTAGAGAGAAGTTCGAGGCTTCTACCGTCTCGTTTGCTGCCGATCGACTTGAGCGACGCCTCGATAAATTCAAATGTGCCAATGCGACGCAGATGTCTTAGGTCTGGGGATGAAAGAGTACCGTGGGGAGGTTTTATTAATATTGATGTCACAATAATTGTTACCATAGCATTTGGGACTATAGCCGAGGTAATATTATTCGCAGAAACGAATAACCAAGTTCATTGAGAGTAATTCCTTTTTTCTGTAAAATTCATAATTATACTTTTCTTAAATAATTTTACCGTAACGTCCTTGAGTGAACTCAAAATGTCAAAGACATTTTTTTTATATTTTTGTTTATTTAACCAGAGTGCACGATAATAAATGACTGACACCTAGGTATGTAAAATATATTAGGTGTAAAATACTCTTTGTAGAGATTCATTACATTCCTGTACATAGAGGGTACAAAACCTCAACCTGAATTTAAAATTAAAATAATAATGCAAAATAATTTGAATTTTTTATGTAAATACGGAGAAATATACATAAAAAACCAATAAGAGGTCCGAACTCACCGGAAATGCAAGAGAAAAGAGAAATATTTATAAATAAAACAAAATTGACAATTTAACTATTTATTTAACGTTAAAAACCGGATTTCTGCGATGTGCTCTCATGAATACAAGACGATAATTGAACTGCATAATTGATAACTGACTCGCTGTTCTCAGTTCACGTTTCTTTTGTTTCTTGAAACGTAAAATCAATACATTGAAAAATGTGTCAAAACAAAATATAGATTCTTCGTCAAAATTCTTTATAGATTACACATTTAATTAACTTATTTTATACCACTCTCACCCCAAAATCAGAACTTTGATATGATTTTTCGACGCTCTTTCTTACTTTGTTGGTACCACGAGTTTCTTATGTCTAGATGCACTTCGGAGGGTACGAAAATATCGCTTAGGAACACATATAAATAACATAAAAGAGCTTCATTTCTTCAATTATTTTAGTTCATCTACTTTGTAATACCTCCATGTTCTGTAAAGTATTTTTCTTACTCGCCCACCCGAAAGTACGTACTTTCGGCCCGCATCTCCGGGCCGAAAGAGAAACTTTCGCATCCTATTTTAGACCAACCGCGCGCTCTGATTGGCTGCCGAAATTTCCTGACCCGCGGCGCTTGAGCGCCCGCGCGCATGTCTGACGAAAGATGTTTGTGCGGTGTGGAGGTTAGACACGTACGAAATAAACAGAGGAAAGTGCACAGGTGACGACAAAAAAGAGTTAAATGAAATAAAAAGTGGTGTTGTTTGATCGTGGTCATTGTTTTTTCCTCTTGTTTCCTACACGTACTTTCGAGTCGTGTAGAAACAATTAAGTAAACGTACGGACGGAAGCGTTCGAAGAAATATGTTTGTGTGGTGTGAAGGTTAGACACGTACGAAATAGACAGAGGAAAGTACACTTGTGACGAGAAAAAAGAGTTAGTTGAAATAAAAAGTGATGTTGTCTTTTTTTAATGAATGTGTTTCTGATGCCCGCCCCGACCAGCAAAACCTCGGCTTCGCCTCGGTCTTGCAAATGTCGGGCGGGCATCAAACCATCTGTGTAACAGCGAAAGTAGCAGACGGCCAAAAAACCAGCTCTCCACGCCGGGTCGAAAGAAAAAACGGTCGGTAATATCGACTGAGCTACCCAAAGCGGCCGACAGAGGCAGTACTATCGAGCGGGTCGAAAGAAAAACTAACACTCAAACGTCTCAAACACAGCTAGCAGACGACAACGCAATTTTATCAATTATTTAACAATTACAGAACGTACTTTCGGCCGGGGAGTAAGAAAAATAGTATACAATACTTGGACCGGAAATTGGATGCCCTGGCCGTGCGTCATGACGCCCTCGGCTTCGCCTCGGGCGTCATACCACGCACGCCGGAAATCCAATTTCCGGCCCACGTATCGTAATGTACTAATTATATGCACTTCACAAGAAAACATACTATAATTAGTTATAATATCAAATAATTGTTATAAGCTCTTTTATCTTATAAAATATAAATAGCTCTAACTTTGCTCGGCTTAATTCAAGTATCTTCAGACGTAAGTAAAACTTTATAATCTGTATATAACATTATATTGGTATAATCTTATGGAAACCAGATTTTGCTAAACCTTAATAAAACTTCTTTAACATTATATTCAACGCTTCAAAGTATACTTATAAAACGTACTTTCTCATTTGTTATTTAATATACGATTATTATCTTTTATACAGCCATCTTTTATCAATAATCTCTGACAACTTTGCAGCGATAATCGCCTTTTACTCTTAAAACTAATCCACCACGTGTTATTGAAATACTGCTCATTAAAAATATCATCTCTTGCCACGTTGTATCATTCAACAGTCCATTATCATACAAATTAAATGACCAAAACGTATTTCCACTGTGACAATAAAATGGAACGACGTGAGTGTTGGTGAAAAAATAATCAACAACTGAGCTCATAAATTTCAATAATTGAAATACATGGCTGAAATTTAATTTCGGAATTGGAACGTTTAATAAAGTAAACACCTCCGTGTGTAGTACACTCTCGTTCATTTCTAATGTGACGCACGTACATTCAACATGCTCTTAACGAGCCTGGTTTTCGTTCCCTCTCTGGTTCCTTCGAAATGATCCTTGTATAAATTTTATCAGTTCATCGATACCTGCTCGCAAAAAGACGAGGCCGATATGCGCGTAAAATCGAGAAAGAGAACGAAATCAGGCCGCTTGTACCAGCGAAGCGCGCTTATTAATCATTTCCTTCGCGCACGCACCAGAGCCTACGCGCGCTATTCAGAGCCTTGCAAAGGGACTGTCAATACGTATATACACGTACGAGATAGCGATTTTACGCTCGGTGGCTCAGCCCATATACCAGCGAGTGGCTTATGCGCGCTTATTGAAACCTAATAATCATTGGACGGCCAGCAAACCGGTTCATCCGGATACACACGCGCGCGCGCGATGGCTCGACTCGTCTGGGTTCATTTTTTGCCCGCTCTCTGGCGGTTTTGTGCCGAAATTTAATTTCTTTAATTAAGCCGTGTTCGTAGGAGTTGACATTGGCAAGAAAAAACGGCAATTAACCGTGAGAAATTTTTTTTTTCTTTTTTTTTTTCAAAATTACCGCGAGTGGCAGCTGATTTTTGGCTTAGCAAGTTTGTTCAGTGCGGTAATGAATGCGAGCTAATTGGTGGGGAATGAAAAGGTTGGCGCGGAAGCGCGTCGCGTGATGCGAATCTAATTTGCATGAGGCGATTGCGAGCTGAAATTTGTCAATTGTAATGTACGAGCGGCGATTAGCAGTACGATAAGATCGATCGTTATGTTATACGCATAAATCAACGCGTGATATAGTTATTTTGGATAAAATACATGGTTTTGACCTAAAAAATATTCATCACAATTTCTACCATTTCGCTAATGCAGTGCCCAAATTGGTTTCAAAATCAAAATACGGGTTCTTTTATAGAGTTCATGTTTCGTAATATCTCTCATTTATTTACTCGTATTTATTACAATTACGAAACCTTTTTATAGCATCAATAAATGAAAAGTGAAAACTGCATTTAATATCCATACATGTAATGTGCATCCTGTAATTCGAGAATTTCGCATAAATATTTTTCGATTAAAACGCAATTCATTACGAACACGTAAAATTGTTGAAAATATGAGTATGTAACACGATGTCAGCAAGTGCAAGTGTCCCACGCTCAAGAGTCCCTTTCGCAGTGGCCCTGATAAATAACGGACTAAAAGAGGCAGTCGCGGTACCGACACTTTCGGCGAAAATAAAAGGTCTCTTTCTCTCTTTTCCTTTCCCGTGCACACAAATTTTATCAGCGTACGCGCGAGGTTGCCCATAAAGCACCTGTACTCTGAGTGCACGCTAGCGCAAAACGATAAAGCAACAAGATCGAGAAGAGATTAGCGTCCGATAAACGTCGCGAGCCAATTACACTCCCGGGCGAGCGAAAGATTAATGGAAGAGGAAGGTGGAGGAGGACGAATCCTTTTTTCTATCTCTCTCTCTCTCTCTCTCTCTCTGTCTCTTTCTGTCTCTCACTCTCTGTCTCTCGCTCTCCCTCGTCGCGTCGTATTTCTGTGTCGCGCACACAAAGATAGCGACACTGCCGGTGGGTTGGAAAGTAATGAAAGTCCACACACGCGCCGCCTCGGCCATTTCCTTATTGAATTCCGCCGTAAGGTCGGAAGCGCGAGATTTTTGGTCGAGATTGTCGTCAACTATACGGCGAAGAGAAATTGAACGTCCAACACGCGAGTGTGATTTTTCGAGTTTTGCCAACGACATTAGTGAGGAAGCGAGTGAGTGGAATGATGCTATTGAGCGTTGCACGTGCCTACGTACACGCTGTGCATAGTGCACGGGTGGCACCAATATTGTAAGCCCTAGTAAGACGTAATGTATATTTATATCCATGAGGTATATAGTGTGGGTACTGTACTATATTGGGAACAAATAAGAAGGAAATTAACTTGTGTCACAATGTTAGAGAAAATTAAGTCGGAGTAAAAGCGAGTTATTTTTGATGTTGTAGGAAGCTGTTTTAAACTTAATAACTTTTGTATTAGCCTTTTTAAATGTTTCTCGGTTACAATCTAGTTATCTTCCAGAATAGCTGTAGTATAATTAATGCCTTAATTTAAAGAGCTTTGCGCTTCAAGAAGTATGAATTTATAATAATGTATAAGAGTATATTCCTTACTTTACGGCAAAATTATATTCATTTATTTGAATAACTAATACAATTCTTCTGTGGTCATACATGTACTTCACCTTTCACATTTATTTTCAGATATACATATATACTGAGAAAAATGATCTAATAAAAGTTATTGTAATACATAGTAACGTCGGGACATACTTGCAATATGAAAATAACTACTATGTTTTATAGTCAAAATTCCTATATACATAGTAAAATGAAATGATCCTAATTTATCAACAATTATTTTATTTAAATAACAGCAATGGTTCTTTCATACATCTATTAAATTAGTTTATATATCAACCGCTAGGCGGCATCGTATCGACGCTCCCTACGAAAACTAGCACGATTCAGATTGCCACGAAGACTAGTCCATTTCAGCGTTGGCCGCGAAGACTAGCACGCCGCATTGATTTGCGTTGAAGACTAGCCCGATCCGCTTGATTGCGGCGAAGACTAGCACATTCCACTGCCTCTTATGTACACTGACAGAAAAACCCGGGGAAAAATTCCTATGTTGCTCTTGGAAGTTGCCCACAACTGCTTAAAATCGAAAAATTTACTATCTTTTATATGAAAAAGTCCAATGTCACAAGTAAAACTTCCTATGCCAGCATAGTAAAAATTAACACGTGGCTAATGGAACTTTATCTTTTGTACATTTTCCCAGGCTAGCATGGTAAAAATTGAGAGAGTTTTAGAATAAGAATTCACACGTTCAATCGTAAACAGCCCGCGAGTGCACGAAAAGTTGACCTCTTCAATGTCAAAATAGGAAAGACTCAGACAGATACATGTCAACAAACTCAATCCACCTTGGCAACATCGAGACAAAACACAAACGCTAAACGCAACAACTGAATGTGCCGTTCTAATCCAATATACTTGTTTTTATTTATTTTTTTTTTATTTTTTATGATGAGACAATTTTTAAAATAATTGTTTATTTGTAATATTTTTAAGGAAGGTTGTGAAAAACTATTATATCGAAAATACAAATTCATTAATAAATAAATGAGCTTGTTTAATTTAAGGTATTGGTAATATTTATAAAATGTTAAACAATATTCTTAATATATAACATTTGTAATCAATTACGCTAAAATAGAGAATAGTATTATTCGAGTTAAAGCATAATTTGTTATAAAATTAGCGCGCATATCTTACGTTTGGGGATATACAAGTTCCAAAATTTTGTAGGACATATGTCTTTATAGGTAAGTGGTTAGCGCTCCCGACTACCGTGCCAAGGGTTCCAGGTTCGAGTCTCGATGTCGTCAAAAATTTTTAATTTATTTAATAAATTTTCTTTAATCATGTTTAATTCAAAAATAACTTCTGTATTGTCTAAATATAAAATAATTATGTGTCTGATACTCGCTCCTCCCCCACTCCTAAAAAAAAAGATGAAATAATTTTTTTCGCTCTTTAAAATCAGTTATAAAAAAATTCCCATGTTAGACTTGGAATTTTTCCTACGTGTATTGTAAATTCTGCTAAAAATCCGACATATGGTCGAGTTACGATTCCAACATGGTAATTTTTACACGACAACATAAGAATTTTTACCAGATTTTTTCTGTCAGTGTAAATTAACACGGTGACGCGAAGTGCTAGTTTTTGAGGCAAGCTTGCGAATCGTGTTACTTTTCGTCGCAAACTCGCGAATCGTGCTACTTTTCGTCGCAATCTTACGAATTGTACTATTATTCGGCGCAAACTCGTGAATGATGCTAATTTTCGCGGCAACCTCGCGAATTGTACTAGTATTCGCGGCAAAGTCGTGAGTTATGCTAGTTTTCTGAAATGTGCTGAGGCCAAAAAAGGTGCTAGTTTTCGTAGGGAGCGTCGGTATGATATAATACCAAAAATAGCCGACCAGTGTATATTGGGATTTGAGATTTGTATACATAGCTAACTAAAATGCATACTAAACTATATCTATATGGTTAGCCAAGATGGCGCGACTGGCCAGCAGCCCCATTTAAATATACAGGTTAAGTACGGGCTAACTTGGGCCATATATATATATATATATATATATATATATATATATATATATATATATATATATGTGTGTGTGTGTGTGTGTGTGTGTGTGTGTGTGTGTGTGTGTGTGTGTGTGTGTGTGTGTGTGTGTGTGTGTGTGTGTGTGTGTGTGTGTGTGTGTGTGTGTGTGTGTGTGTGTGTGTGTGTGTGTGGATGTCAAATCCCAATACTACTTGATCTGGAAAATGTAAATATCTTATTCTCTGTTTTAATTTTCAATAATGTAATCTTTATTACTCTTCGCGCTTCCAATACTGTGTGACTTGAGTTTATGAGGTACAGGATTGGGGTACGAAGAGTAATTTTTTGTATAACTATATGAACTTTGTTTACAGAAATTCAATAAATCAATTTTTTATTTTTGAAAGATAATCTGTTTGACACAATAAATTTATTCTTTCCTTCTACAAAAAGAAAGATAATTTTGTTCTCCCCTTATCCTGAACCAAACAATATAAAATAATTTAAATGGAATCTTGTCTGTTGCAAAAAATTACTAAACACGATATTGCAAGTATCTTTATTTTTATCAAACCAGCAAGTTCAGGCGCGCTGGGTGCGCTCTTCCTTTATCTTGTTTATACCTATACAATTAGTATTGAAATATTATGAATTTAAGATTTATTTTTCTTTTCAACATCAGAAAATTAATCCAATATTTTTTATTGAAACTTGGATTGTATTTATTTTAGTTTATTCTTACAATACAAAAATTTGGAGGTTATAAATTTAAGTATAATCAGAACAGTATTCATAATTCTTCATGGTTAAGTACAGATAAAATTTTAATACTTTTTTGTTATACAAAAACATATTTTAAGTCATTAATACTATTTATGACTTATATTTTTAGTTTAAATATTTCACAATTCCCAAAGATTGTGGGTTTTATTTAAACCAATCAGCTAAGACGCTGAGCGAAAAGCTAAAGTCACCGTCGACCAATCACGGGCTCCATTTAAACGCACTTAACCAATCGCAAAGGGTTTCTTTCGGCTTCACATTTCCGTCATCACTCTTTTAAGAGAGGATCATTTTTCTCAGCGTAGGGGCGAATTACCCAGCGTCACTGTAGATTTTTCACCTATAACTTTTTATTGGTGGCCGTTATACTAAACGCTGGCCGGTACTATGAAACCCCCCATTCCCCCCACTTTTTTTTCAGCAAACTCTCGACTATAAAACACCATTCGCATATTCAAAGCCGAAATATCAACATTATAGCTTCGCAACTTTGAAGAAAACTTATACGTGCTACCTAAAAAACTTTTCAACACAAAAGTCGCTGTAACCATCCTCGAGAGAAAAGACACAAGCCAAACAAACTCCTCCTCACCCCCTGCACCCTTCTCCTGTTCCTTCGCGCAACGAACTTCGCCCCCCTCGCACGCGCATCTCTTTTCGCGGGCATTTAAATTTATAATGGCTGTTCCTCAGCGGCGTCGGCTGCCGCTGCGGCAGAGCTAGCGGCAGCTTCATTAGCCCGCGACGCGTTTAATTCGTCGGAAACTTATTTAACTCGCCGCCGCAGAACTCGAGCATTGCGCTCGCGCGCGCAAAGAAAAATTCCCCATGCAAATGGTCCCAGGCGAGGGAAGTCGGCTGCTCCGCGCACCAGTTTTCCAACTAATATAACTTTAGGCCTTTCGGTCAGTGGCCGGCGCTCGTCGGCTCCCGAATTCAATGGCGACGCGTCGGCCCCTTCTCCGAAGGCAGTCCCAGTAGCGAACGAATGAATGCGCAAGCGGACGAGCGGCGCGAGCTTTAATTAATTAGCTCGCCTGTAGGGGGAGGAAGAGTCACGCGGAGGAGGGCTGCGTCGCTCCAGCCTCCTTCCGAGGATATTAATGGGGAGGCGTGTGTATGTGTGTATATATATATACGGGGTGCGCGTTTTTGCGGCTTGACGCTTGAGGCGCAATTAATGTCGCCGCTGCGTGTAATTTATGGCGTATCAGTGCGGCGTTCGCGCGGCGCTAAGACGAGCCGATGATTTGCGGTGAGATTGTACGCGCGCGACTGTGGCTGTTTCAGTGGTATAGCTATACCTATATATCACGCGGGTTTTTCATTGTATTAGTGCACAGCCGTCTTGCGCATTTCAGAAAGCTTCTTGGTTGGGATAATAATAGAAGACAATATAAACATTTGCGTGGAAATATGCATTCATTGAATTAATTCAAATATCTGTGGCTTCCAGGAATAACGACCTAACCCACTTGGGGGTCAAAATTGAGTTAGCACCGGAATTTATAAACGCGTTCAAAGAGCAAATATCAGCTAAGTGCATAACCACTTAACTGCACCTGTGCCCGGAAGAACGACTTAACTGAATATTTATATTTAATTACAAGCACCGTTTTGAAGTTAATACTATGCAATAAACAGATTATGACATACCTATTTTTATAGCAACAAAAATCAAAGGCAATACATAATAGAAGGTAACACAACAGCTTTGATTGTCGGGCGATGGAGCGTGTGTGCATAAACAGTAACCAAGTAACTATTCCGTTGGGAGGCGCATGCGTGGGAATGAATATTTAAAAAAGAATTCGTATTCTATGTTTTAAGTGTAGAAATAACTATGTTATTTATCTTATTTGAACAAAGAATAAAAATTTATTCTAGCAGCTGATAGTGGAGTTCGAAAGATACTCTATACCTTTGTAAAAGTCTACATTGTTATGACTCATCTCGCGCAATTCGATCTTACATATGAAGTGTCATGACAGAAATTTTAAAACGTCGATTTCTCGAAAACACGTACAAGTGGGTTAGATCGTTATGCCAGGAAGCCACAGATATATATCTGTGTTAAAATTTCTGCCATGACACTTCATATGTAAGATCGGAATGCGCGAGATGAGTCATACCAACTTAGACATTTACAAAGGTATCGAATATCTTTCGAACCCCACTATCAGCTGCTAGAATACATTTTTGTTCTTTGTATAAACAAACAAAACAATGCAGTTAAGTCGTTATTCTGGTAACTGTGCAGTTAAGTGGTTTAGGGAAATTGTTCAAATAAGATAAATAACATAGTTATTTCTACACTTAAAACTTAGAATACGAATTCCTTTTTAAATAGTCATTCCCGCGCATGTGCCTCCCCAACGGAATGTGCGTGAAGGTAACGGAATTCGGTAAACCGAATACCGAACGTTACTCGGTTACTGTTTCTGTTCACTCGCCCCATCGCCCGGCAATCAAAGCTGTTGCGTTACCTTCTATTATCTATTCCATTTGATCTTTGTTGCTATAAAAATAGGTATGTCATAATCTGTTTATTGTATAGTATTAATTTCGAAACGGTGCTTTTAATTAAATATAAATATTCAGTTAAGTGGTTTTTCCGGGCACAGGTGCAGTTAAGTGGACATTCACTTAGCTGATATTTGCTCTTTGAACGCGTTTCAGATTGCCGAACCAAGTCTACATGAAAAAGGGTAGTTAGAAGGTATAAATTCCGGTGCTAACTCAATTTTGACAAAAAGTCAGTTAAGTCGTTATTCCTGGAAGCCACAGATATGTATTTCCCTATTATCGTTAATCTTAATGCAGCATCTTCTGAATGGATATTTGCCATAACAGATAGGTTGCAACGGTTTATATATATATATATATATCGCAAATGGAACATCTCCACAAACATCCACCGACAACACCTACGTATAATAAAAAGTACACACACCACTCACGATATTAGTGAGCAAATATTGGCAGTAAAAACTCTATTAAAAGATCCACACGCGCGCTCGCGCCCAGGTAAAAGTTTTAACAGGAAGAGAACTCGAGCGTGGCGTCCCATCGATAAATCTTTATGTTTATCTTTATTTCCGGAAAAAGAAGATGGTGGACTGGAGGAAGGACACCACAGACTTCCTCCCTGCAGCATCAGAGGGGGGGAAGGGGTGATCGTAACAAACCGCACGCGGGTGCGCTCCGTCGTTACCGGAAAAGTACCAAAGTTGTTCGGCAGAGAGAGAACAAAAACGCAAGCGTATACGTATACGGGTGCGGCAAGTGCCTGCGCTCGTGACAGCGAAGAAGGGGACGGGGAGCAAGGCGAGAATAGAGGAGGCTGAAAATCGGGAGAGATATAAAATATAAGAGAGAAAAAGAGAGGGGGCGAGCGTAATGGAGAAATAAATAAAGAGAAAAGTAAGCGAGAACTGCTCGAAATGTGCGGATTATCGCGATTATTGTGCTTTTAGGAAACCGTAAGGTGTTTAAGATGAATGCAAACGACGTTCAGAGAATTGGAAATGATTCAGCATGTAATAGTTATTTAGCAATTCAAATACTCCAAATAATGTCTTTTTGTTGATTGTGAAATAAAAGCCTGAAGTTTTCCAGAGTAATTTTATGAGAAAATTCATAAAAATGAAGGCTTTCATGTAGCACATGACATTGACATACGTCATGGTAAAATCCAAGTGTGCCCATTCATTTGTAGAGTCATATAATGTCAAAACTTTAAACCTGGCGTGTTTTAAACGTACATATCAAGCTCAAAGTTTCTTTTTAAAATTAAAAATATATTTCAGAATTAAAATTCAAGAACTTTTTCCACGTCCATAATTATTGGAATTTTGTTTCCGTACTTTCCAGATAATCGCATTAAAGACTTTAATATTTCGCATTAAATATTCATTTTATAAACATATTTCCATAAGTTGCTAAAAAAAATAAAATTTGTGGTTTCAAGATTCACAGAAATGTAATAAATTAGGTTATTAATCTTTACACATTAAAACAACACATAATCAAAATGTCAACACGATAAAAAACAAAGAAGAAAAAAAAGGCATAAGATATTCTAAAGCACTGCAACAGTGTTCCAGAAAACCGGCGAGAGCCTACGAATCAAGGAAGGCGGAACTGCGGAACATGTACAAATGAGAGACAACCGCAAGGGACAAAGAAAAACCGGGGAGAAACGCGTATGCACAAGAGCACAAAAAGAAAAGTGGCTCTCTCTCTCTCTCTCTCCCTCTTTTTCATACGCCGACAGCGATGGAAAACGAAAAGACGGCGCACAGTCGCGCCTCGAGTACGTCTGCAAAGAGAGCGAGAGAGAGAGAAATTGCTCTCCTTCGCGTCGCAATGCTAATTGCGGCGATTATCTCAATTTCCGGGACTGGAGAAATGTCGGATAATGGGGCTGGGTGCGCGAAAAAGAGACGTGCGCTCTCGCGCTCGGCTCGTTACGCCTTCATTCAGCCGAGAGCGAGAGCGAGAGAGGAAAAGGGAACATTTTTTCTGGTTCTCCCGTAGTTTTCACGAGGCTGCGCCAAAAAAAATTGTTTATTTTCAGCATTGCACCGCAAGTCATTGTCAAGTAAACCCAATTGTTTGCCTTATGACAGCCCTCGAGCCGGCTTCGGTTTCCTTTTAGTTTTTGCACGCCTCTCTTCGACTCTCGGCACCTTTCCTCGCACTAAAATAATAGCAGAGACCGCAGCCTCTTGATTATACAGGCTCGAATATGTACACAAAAATTCGCGATAATTGCGGAGGCACCAAGGAGATTTTCTCAGCCGCCTAACAAAACTTACGGCCTCATTGAAAGGACTCGCCGCTCTGTCGAGCGCGGCATTCCAGATGAAAAATGACGTTTAACCTTTTGCACTTGGGGGGTTTCCTCTCTTTCTCGCACACTGCCACTCCCCGAGGAAGGACCTGCAGGGTGCACAAAAACCGCACTACGTGCGAGAGCACGTCCAGAGGCGACTCTCCGATCCGTCTCTCTCTCTCTCTCTCTCTCTCTCTCTCTCTCTCTCTCTCTTACTCTTCTTCGTCGTGCCCGTTTCCATTATTTTTCGACGTCATTATCCAGTACTCGAACGACGCGACCGATCGCTTTATCTTTCTCTTCTTTTCGCATCTTTTTGCCATTCACATTTTTGCGTCAGCCCGTCGACGACGTCTTTCTGTCGCGCATCTTTGGAGGTCGTTATATAAACAAATAGAGGAAGACGAGAGAGAGAGGAGGGAGGGGGAGAGTTAGAGAAAACGAGTGCTGCATAGCAGGCTGTGCGAGAAAGAAAAATGTATTGCGGGCGGTCGTTTATATAATGCAGCGCTCCACATGCGACGGCGATTATTCGAATGTTCGAATCGACGAATGAAATTTTTCTTTTGCGCAAGAGACGAATATTTTTTCCGCGCTTTGTGCTGAGTTTCTTAAATTTTTGATAATTATACAGTTTTTAGCTTTATCTACATTTTTTCGCGGTTTATTTTTAAACTTTGAGTTTTTTTTTAACGTAAATCGTACTATTCACGAATAAATTAGTAAAAATCTACATTTAATATGTGTGTTCTGGAATCTATCAATAGTTAAGTCGCTCTCTTGACAAGGAGCTTCATTTATTTTTTTTTACCTTAAAAATCAATACGATAATAATACATTCAAACAATCTAAATCTTATTTTGTTTCCTTTTGTGTAGCTTTAAATACTATATTCTTACTCGGAACAATGTGCTAAATTTAAATGGTTTAATAGATATTTCTATGATATATTTACACAGATACATAATTACTGGCACACTTATTTGTTTTGTAGTGCTCTTTTGCGTTTACGTCCCGCTGCATTTTATGGACTATTAATCGATAACCTTATTTTCACGAAGAAGATTCATAGCGTAAAATATCCATTTGGTCAAAGAGTTATTCTCTGAATTATCCATCACCTAATATTCTGAATACCGTCATAATAATAATAAGACACTTTCATATCCTTAAAGCTTACCGAAAGTATATAAAGCCCCGCTCGCTCGTGTGTAACTTCGTTCTTCATACTTGCTACCGCACCTTTTGATTTTAATTTTAAATAACTTGAAAACTATCTGTAGAATCTTAATCAAATCAGCTATATTAGTAAGAAAGAACACTAAAGAACTCTTAAACCTGACGACATGGTTCCGCGAACGGGGTATCCAAAGCTGAAGAAACCAAATGCTTTGCTTTCCCGGAAGTCGCTTCAGAGGCAGCGGTAAAAGCTAGATAAATGACCAAAAGGTTCATTAGGGAGCGTCTACGCAGTCTTCTGTGATGAAAGCTTCTGCTGATACCCCTAAGTAGTTCAAATCCATAACAAAGAAGAGAAATATTGGAAACGACAGCTTGAGGGTCGAAGTTATCTTTTCCGCAAAGATGTCTTGACTGTGCACTGAAAAAAAAAAGTCTAAGCCGTAGACCCCACTGTGAATTTTGCTTTACACCTCCAAAGCAATTTTTGCTTGGCATAAAAACAATTTAAGCCTGTGTCTCCAGTGCGATCTACTTAACTCTCAAAGCGTTACCGACCGGGCGGTACTAAAGCATATATTACCTGACAGCACCGCAGTTTTTCGCGTCTACGTGTCGGAATGTATCCAATGCATAATCTACGTGTTCGGGGTGGCCGATGATGGAGTCTAGGTAGTGCACTGCGTAGGTTTTTGTGTCTAGGTGTCGTAACGTATCCAAAGCGTGGTCTCGGTGTTTGAGGTCGCCGATGATGGAGTCGAGGAAGTGCACTCCGTACCCTGTTGAAAATATCCACGCGGATTTCCACGTGGATAATCCATGTGGATATCCTCGTGGATTTCCACGTGGATTGACATGGATTCCACATGGATTCAAATGGATTATTTGAAATCCATGTGGATTCTGAGAACCAGCCCGATTTGAAAAATCCACGTGGCTTCCAACTAATCCACATGGATGTAGACAATTCGGCTGAAAAAATTCATATGAGACTCACTTGAATCTCACGTGATTCTCAGGTGAGTCATGCCAAATTCTCATGTAAGTCTCATGCGAGTCTCATGTTTCCACTAACAATATTAAATGAATTAATACTATTTTTTACTGTAATTAATTGTTTAAATTAATTTAATCGTTTTAATTTATTTTCTAATATGAAACTAGAGATGTAAATAAAACAAACTGAAAAAATTAAACAGATGTATATATTTTTAAATGTTTTATTTTATAAAAGTATAAAAATATGTATTTCGGTACAAATAGTATTTTCGCCACCCTGAATATGGCCAAATAGAGCGTATGCCCTATTGAAAAAAATCTTGTGATCAATTACATGATTTTTTCCAAAATCCGGGAATATGCTCTGCTTGATATATAACTCAATTTATTTATTATTTAGCAGTTTAATACTGCTTATAAATGAAGAATAACAGTTTAATGAAACTTTGAACGATAATATATTATCGTGCAAATGTTTCATTAGAATGTTAGTATAATTATTTGCAAGTATTACATTTTAAAAAATAGTCAATTTAATTAAAAATATAGAATTAACTTTATTATTATAACAATTGTAATGTACCGATACAACTGTAAGTAAATAATAGAGACATGTAACATACCTGCAACATTAGAATAATGTTATTGATGATATTTTGTTTAATGTGGAAAAAGAAGAAACGATGTTCAACGAGCCTTGTGCTCGCGCTCTCGACGTTGACCCGTGATAGCAAATTCACACAAGGCCGGCGCCGAGCGCGCCCACGTGTACTCGATATTAGTAGATACCGCAAGAACAGTCACGATGGCGACGGCGACATGGCGCGCGAGGAGGCGACGTCTTGGCGATGTTGTCCCCGTTGACAGAACTCAGCTGAAATTTTGCGTCAAACCTCATATAACAGAACAAAGTCGAAAGTATCTTTCAAATTTGTGTCCTGACTGGTCTTGGTGAATTCACATATAGTTATAAAAGCACTTCACATATGAAAGAGTATTGACATGTGGATGGCTTTACTATAGTTTATAAATTTTAATCAATTTTTAAATAAATTGTTTGTACATTCATTATTATATGAAATATAATTGAGGTTTTTTGTCCACCACACACTGTTATAGTCTAATATACATTTTAAAATATTTTAAATTATATATTTATTCATTTTGTTATTTTGTTATAGGCACATCTCCTTTGAGATCCACAATTCAGTTGTTCGTTGATAGATTTAAGACTTGGGTGGCTTTAGCGTAAGAAATATATTTGGACCCAATGAACTAAATAATATTGTAGATATCTTATACAAGATGACCAAAATCAACTTTAATCATGTGCAAACTGTAGCTAAAGAGACCAAGTACCTATAATATAAGCATACAAAATTTTCTAATTACATAGAATATTTTATATACTCATGGCTACTAGTGCCTTTAGTTACAACTTTTATTAGTCGATAAGTCACTTATGGGCTGGGTGACTTTATCGCAGGAAATATTGGGATTATATGGACAAAATACCTTGATCATATTTGACTATAACAGTTATGACATGTATGTATTATTTTTACAAATAAAATTTTTATTTAACATGACATTTTTACAAAATCATACTTACATTTTCTTTTATTTTAAAATAATGTTTTAATAAAATACTTCACCATTATGGTCACAAAGAATCATATCACATATGATGCCATTAGGTCCATCGGGTTCTAATATATCCAGCGGTAAAGTCACTCATCCTATATTAAGTACTTATAAATGTGGATTTTTTATAACCAATTATGGTATTAATTTATTTATATTAGGACTCGTTCTATGTATAAATGAATAATGTGAAAGAGTTTAAATTATACGATGACTCATATTAAATAGTATTGACATGTGCGTAGCTTGGACTGTACTTTCTTTAATGTTATATTTATACTTATTTGCAAGTATTTTATACATAATACTATATAAGTTATTGTTATAAAATTTACAGCTAAAGAAGAAACCCATGCATTATTGTTTAATGCTTCTTAAGTACTCATAAATGTGGATTTTTTATAATAAATTATGGTATTAATTTATCTATATTATGACCAGTTCTATTTATAAATGAAAAATGTGAAAGAGTTAAAATTATATAATTACTCATATTAAATAGTATTGACATGTGCGTAGCTTGGACTGTACTTTCTTTAAAGTTATATTTATGCTTATTTGCAAGTATTTTATATATAACTCTATACAATTTCCAACAAAAGAAGTAAACTATTGCCAAGAAAGAAATTATTGCCAAATGATACTTGTTCATTAAAGTATATTGTTTTACAGCTTGTTTATTAAATGCAGCAATACATTAAAAACAATATTATATTCATAACATATAACCTTTTACAAACTGTAAGCTCTATTTTAATGATTAAATAGCATTTAGCAATAATGTATTGGAGACAGGATAGAATAAAAAAAACATGAAAGTTTAAGGCCTTACCTAGATATAAACCTGGAGAATATAATAAGCGTGAAGGTGACGGCTAGACTTAACCTATAGGCAACCAGAGGCAACGTCTGCGAGAAACTCAGCATGACCTCAGAGATTACAGCATGGACAGCAGCAGGTCTTTCTTCAAGAAGCCACAATGAACCCTCTCTCTCACGTTCGGACTTCTGTCGTCATAACTCTTGAAGCGTAAGCACCGGTTGCAACACGCGGCATTTGATTATGACTGTCGCGCACATGCATTTCCGTACAGGCGTCCCTCTCTTCTTCTCTCTCTTCCTCTCTCTCTCTAGTTCTCAAACTCTCAATAAACACATGTGGGCGCTGTAGTCATCAAACAACGTGTTGCAACTTGCGCTCTCGTGTTCATGGGTTACGAGTAACGATTAATGACGTGAAAGAGGGTTCATTGTGGCTCCTTTAAGAAAGACATGCTGCTGGCCTTGCTGTCATCTCTGTTGCCATGCCGAGTTTCTCGCAGACGTTGCCTATAGGTTAAGTCTAGTTGCCACCTTCGCGCTTATTATGTTCTTCAGGTTTATATTTAGGTAAGGCCTTAGACTTTCATGTATTTTTTATTCTGGCCTGTCTCCAATACATTATTGCTAAATGCTATTTAATCAATAAAATAGAGCTTACAGTTTGTAAAAGCTGCCTATGAAAATAATATTGTTCTTAATGTATTGCTGCATTTAATAAACAAGCTGTAAAACTATATACTTTAATGATTAAGTATCATTTAGCAATAATGTGTGGGTTTCTTCTTTTATTGGAAATTGTATAGAGTTATATATCAAATACTTGCGAATAAGTATAAATATAACATTAAAGAAAGTACAGTCCAAGCTACGCACATGTCAATACTATTTAATATGAGTAATTATATAATTTTAACTCTTTCACGTTATTCATTTATAAATAGAACTGCTCATAATATAGATAAATTAATATCATAATTTATTATAAAAAATCTACATTTATGAGTACTTAAGAAGCATTAAACAATAAAGCATGGGTTTCTTCTTTAGCTGTAAATTTTATAACAATAACTTATATAGTATTATGTATAAAATACTTGCGATAAGTATAAATATAACATTAAAGAAAGTACAGTCCAAGCTACGCACATGTCAATACTATTTAATATGAGTCATCTTATAATTTAAACTCTTTCACATTATTCATTTATACATAGAACTAGTCCTAATATAAATAAATTAATACCATAATTAATTATAAAAAATCCACATTTATAAGTACTTAATATAGGATGAGTGACTACCGCTGGATATATTAGAACCCGATGGACCTAATGGCATCATATGTGATATGATTCTTTGTGACCATAATGGTGAAGTATTTTATTAAAACATTATTTTAAAATAAAAGAAAATGTAAGTATGATTTTGTAAAAATTTCATGTTAAATGAAAATTTTATTTGTAAAAGTAATATGTACATGTCATAACTGTTATAGTCAAATATGATCAAGGTATTTTGTCCATATGATCCCAATATTTCCTGCGATAAAGTCACCCAGCCCATAAGTGACTTATCGACTAATAAAAGTTGTAACTAAAGGCACTACGTAGCCATGAGTATATAAAATATTCTATGTAATTAGAAAATTTTGTATGCTTATAGGTACTTGGTCTCTTTAGCTACAGTTTGCATTAAAGTTGATTTTGGTCCTCTTGTATAAGAGATCTACAATATTATTTAGTTCATTGGGTCCAAATATATTACTTACGCTAAAGCCACCCAAGTCTTAAATCTATCAACGAACAACTGAATTGTGGATCTCAAAGGAGATGTGCCTATAACAAAATAACAAAATGAATAAATATATAATTTAAAATATTTTAAAATGTATATTAGACTATAACAGTGAGTGGTGGACAAAAAACCTCAATTATATGAAATAAAATAATGAATGTGCAAACAATTTATTTAAAAATGGATTAAAATTTATAAACTATCCACAATATTAATAAAGTCATCCACATGTCAATACTCTTTTATATGTGAAGTGCTTTTATAACTATATGTGAATTCACCAAGACCAGTCAGGACACAAATTTGAAAGATACTTTCGACTTTGTTCTGTTATATGAGGTTTGACGCAAAATTTCAGCTGAGTTCTGTCAACGGGGACAACATCGCCAAGACGTCGCCTCCTCGCGCGCCATGTCGCCGTCGCCATCGTGACTGTTCTTGCGGTATCTACTAATATCGAGTACACGTAGGCGCGCTCGGCGCCGGCCTCGTGTGAATTTGCTATCACGGGTCGGCGTCGAGAGCGTGAGCACGAGGCTCGTTGAACATCGTTTCTTCTTTTTCCACATTAAGCAAAATATGATCAATAAAATTATTCTAATGTTGTAGGTGTGTTACATGTCTCTATTATTTACTTACAGTTGTATCGGTACATTACAATTGTTATAATAATAAAGTTAATTCTATATTTTTAATTAAATTGATTATTTTTTAAAATGTAATACTTGCAAATAATTATACTAACATTCTAATGAAACATTTGCACGATAATATATTATCGTTCAAAGTTTCATTAAACTGTTATTCTTCATTTATAAGCAGTATTAAACTACTAAATAATAAATAAATTGAGTTATATATCAAGCAGAGCATATTCCTGGATTTTGGAAAAAATCATGTAATTGATCACAAGATTTTTTTCAATAGGGCATACGCTCTATTTGGCCATATTCAGGGTGGCGAAAATACTATTTGTACCGAAATACATATTTTTATACTTTTATAAAATAAAACATTTAAAAATATATACATCTGTTTAATTTTTTCAGTTTGTTTTATTTACATCTCTAGTTTCATATTAGAAAATAAATTAAAACGATTAAATTAATTTAAACAATTAATTACAGTAAAAAATAGTATTAATTCATTTAATATTGTTAGTGGAAACATGAGACTCGCATGAGACTTACATGAGAATTTGGCATGACTCACCTGAGAATCACGTGAGATTCAAGTGAGTCTCATATGAATTTTTTCAGCCGAATTGTCTACATCCATGTGGATTAGTTGGAAGCCACGTGGATTTTTCAAATCGGGCTGGTTCTCGGAATCCACATGGATTTCAAATAATCCACATGGATTTTCATCATGGATATCCGCGTGGATGATCCACGCGGATATCCATTTGAATCCATGTGGAATCCATGTCAATCCACGTGGAAATCCACGAGGATATCCACATGGATTATCCACGTGGAAATCCGCGTGGATATTTTCAACAGGGTAGGTTTCTGTGTCTAGGTGTCGAAATGTACCCAATGCGTTGTCTAGGTGTTCCGGGTCGCCGATGATGGAGTCTAGGTGTACGCTCCGTAGGTTTTTGTGTCCAGGTGGTGGAACATGTCCAAGGCATGGTCTAGGAGTTGGAGGTCGCGATAATGGAGCCTAGATTGTGCGCTCCGTAGTTTTTTGCGTCTACATGTCGAAACGCATACGATGCGTGGTCCAGGTGTTCGTGGTCGCCGATGATAGAGTCTAGGAAGTGCGCTCCTTAGGTTTTTGTGTCCAGGTGATGGAACATGTCCAAGGCGTGGTCTAGGTGTTCGAGGTCGCCGATAATGGAGTCTAGATCGTGCGCTCCGTAGTTTTTCGCGTCTACGTATCGGAACGCATACAATGCGTGGTCCAGGAGTTCGTGGTCGCTGATGATGGAGTCTAGGACGTGCGCTCCGTAGATTTTTGAGTCTAGGTGTTGGGACGTGTTCGTTTTGACACTTAGACGCAAAAACCTACGGAGCGCACTTCCTAGACTTCATCGTCGGCGACCCCGAGTACCTAGTCCACGCATTGGGTAAATTTCGACACCTAGACGCAGAAACCTACGGAGCGCACTTCCTAGACTCCATCATCGGCAACGCCGAATACCTAGACAACGCATTGAGTACGTTGCGACACCTAGACTCAAAAACCTACGGAGCGCACACCTAGACTCCATCATCGGCAACCCCGAGCACCTAGACAACGCATTGGGTACATTTCGACAGCTAGACACAGAAACCTACGGAGCGCACTTCCTAGACTCCATCATCGGCGACTACGAACACCTGGACCACGCATTGTATACATTACGACACGTAGACGCGAAAAACTACGGAGCGCACCATCTTGACTCCATTATAGGCGACCTCGAACACCTAGACCACGCCTTGGACATGTTCCACCACCTGGACATAAAAACCTACGGAGCGCACCACCTAGACTCCATTATTGGCCACCTTGAACACCTGGACCACGCATTGTGTACGTTCCGACATCTAGACGCAAAAACCTACGGAACGCACTTCCTTGACTCCATCATCGGCGACCTCGTACACCTAGACCACGCTATGGATACGTTTGACGCCTAGACGTGAGCTACATACATCCATTATTTTCGACTGTTTCTTAGGTTAATTTCTACCTGCCCTCTGCCAAGCAAATATCTCATTTTACTGTCAAGTAAAAACTGCTTGGGTCGATGAGCAGAAGTTGCTTTACGCCGCTTGCTTGGGTTAGCAAAGCAGATTTCGCTTGGGTCCTGAGCAGAAATAGACTTTTTTTTTTCAGTGTGGCTAATAAAATCTTTTTAGAATTCAGCCTCAGTTCGTGAAAACAAGAACTGTAATCATCAACTGAAAATGACTTTTCAAGAGCTTGTTTGAAGGAGACAGTGCTGAAGTTCGAATCTTATAAGGGCTCCAAGCTCCAAATAATCAGGATGGACGTGCTCAAACAGCTCCACGAAGTCCCGATCAAGATGCCTAGCCATAGACTTATTTCGGTGGTAGTACTGGTGAAGGAGGGCTGCGTGCGTGCACATACCTCCACATCAATATCAAAGAATGATGGAGGGTTTGGAGGATTGAGACCAGTAAGGAACCAGATTGCGGAACATAAGGCAGTTCCTTATCAGATAAGTGTTACAAGCATGATAAGGCCGCTGTCATGTACTTCAACCATGACCTTAACATGTTGATCACGTTTCGTGATCAAGTCATGGGTCCAAACTTAATTGAAGTCGACTCGATTTCTCATCCATTACTGTGCATGTGTGCGCGCGCACGTATATATTTTTGCAAAAAGGTGTTTTGTAACACTACATAAAACACATTTCTCATACAAATCAAATTTTTCACTTGCATGTGGATGTTCTATAGTCAAACCAGTGAATATTACTGTTTTAGTGCTTATATTATCTTTACTTCGTTATACAAAATAGTAAGTTTTCCTCGCGATAACATCACTGATGTAGCGCAGCCAGCCTCAGGCTCCCTCTCGGCGCAACTACACTTCCCATTCAAATAGAAACAGTCGAATTATTCAGTGTGAAACAAAATTATCGCGTGCGAAAGCATCAGAGAAGACGCGCGCGCGAGAGAGATGACGTAAAGAATCCGTCCAAGTTAATCATTCGCTTTCTCTTTCTCCTCCCCCCGCGCCTAGCTCCCGTCGCCGAGTTTTCTCGAGCGCGCGGATCGCGTACACCGAACTTCTAAACGACTTATTCTCACCCCTCCACACTCTCTCTCTCTCTCTTGCGAGCGCGCGCGACCGAGTGACGCTTAAATCAAATAGAAGATTAGAACGAATCTCATTTCAAAGTTAGCCCTGCCGGCGTGGCGCCTCCCGCCTCTCTGCCCGGTTTATTTCTTAACACAAAGCTCGCACTCAATTTCCGCGCCCTGAATAATTTATCAGTTTTCATTCTTTCCGGGCGAAACTTTATGTTAATCCGGGCGAGCGCGCTGTTTGTCACCGGCGGCGCGACGCCGCACGCGAGCGACCTTCAATCCCGCGGCGTAATATATATAAATATAGCTCCCTTTCTCGCCTCGTAGTAGTCTGTCATTGCCCTTTCTATTATAATAGTTGCTATTTGTATTACATAATGTCGCCCCAGGATTCTACGTATTGTGTAGTCAGTGCGCGTCGGGCCTTGTGCGAGAATCGTCTTGAGAAATTTTCATTTGTCAACGCTCCAGAAGACGGGGAGAGGAAATCGCATCTTGGGAAATTAGCAATTTATTGTTTTGCAGAGAGACAAATGTCTTTGCATTCTTCGCCTCGTTACTTATACGCGGCCTCGTCGGTATTTAAAATGAATAACGCGCTGGGTGTTGTTGTTAAATAATGCATCATGCTTTCTGTTATATCATCAGTCATTTTATGATACTAATTTAATCAAAGGAAATATCTCGTCCCTTCTCAGAGTTGATGTGTTACATCCTGAAAACAATTTTTCACGAGAAAAATGTCGTCCTCGTTCATTAATCTTGCATTAAACACATTTCCATTTTTCTCTTCAATGTCAGAATTGTCAATTTTTCCTCTAACGCTCAATTAGCCCAATTATCCGACCGGGACGCCACACGTTTTCCCTTGCAAATCCATTTGCATAATTAACGCACACCCACCACTACTGCGCAACGCTCGCATGCTTGCACACGGCAAATACAACATAATACCAATCACGAGCTTTCATTCGCGTAAACTTTCCAGTATTAGAATCCATTATTAGAAGCCCTCAGAGCTCTCTCCCTCCCCCCTTTCTGTCTCTGTCCCTCTCTTCCTGCTAGTTAGGTGACACGGTTTAATTCGTTCAATTTGCGTTGAATTCGCTCCTGTGTGCGTGCACGAGCGTCTACCTCTCAACTGATCCGCTGTGTACAGGCGAACAAGTCATTCGTATATTGTGAATCCGTATGTACAAGAGTTCTGTTCTTTTTCAGCGTACGCTCTAAAAATGAATATGTAAAACGTCGTTCACTTGTACGAATAAGTGAAAAAATTGATTAATTCTTTAGTGAATATTCACTTATTCTTTTCACATATTCATTTTTAGAAAGTATGCATGAGAGAATTTAATTTTTAATTTTAAGTCTTAAATTTGTGTTTATTGCATTTTCCACACCATTGTTGCACGTAACATTGACCTACAAATTTACAAACATTTTTGTTCTACTCATTCCACAATACTAGGCAACAACTAATCATAAGAGTAGAGTTTGCTGGATTAACTTCATTATCGGCGGCAAAAATCAGCGCATCGGGCTCTTCCAATATAACAGCTCCTGTCGCAGCAGTTCCACTTTTAACAAACCATAATCACCGACTATTGACCAAAATCATCACTTTTCTGTCAGCACGCACTCCAACAGCACGACAAACGTGACCTTTTGCCTCTGACAAAGGAAAAACTAAAACTTCGCACAAAGCATAAGTCGACGCCCGGCGACCGCAGTCCTTTTAATTGCTTTAGATTCTCCCTCTCTCCTCCCTTTTTCTCCCGGAAAATACAAAAGCGGAGAGAGAGGCGCCTATTCGCGGCCGACTTGTTATTTCCCCATTTGTAGTAATTGCGCGCAATTAAGCGCGATTAAGGGAACGTAAGTCGGAGCGGCGGCGGGAATGGGACGCGCGTCGGCACTTCGTTCAATTGTCGGATCTTCCGTTTTGCGGTGGAGACAGAGTCTCTCTTTCTCTCTTGCTCTATGTCTCTCTCACTTTCTCGCGATCTCTCTCTCTCTCTCTCTCTGTCTCTCTCTCTCTCTCTCTCTCTCTCTCTCTCTCTCTCTCTCTCTCTCGCTTGCACGCTCTATCTCCCTCTTTGCTTTCCGAAATCGCACAAACTGAGTGAAGTAAGTGAGAAAGAGAAAGAGAGAAGAGGGCTAGAGAGAGAGAGAGAAAGGCATATGCAGACAGACAGACAGAAACAGACAGACAGAGCTATAGAGAGAGAAAGAGAAAGAGAGTCAAGATGAAGCTAAAGAGCATTTAAGCGATCGCACGCACGAGCGCTGGAGTGTGTGGCTTTGACGCGAGGCGCGGCGTCGAGTTCAAATTGGATAATGTGCGCTTTAGTGCACAGATAAAAATTCTTATGTGCTGAGGACATTTCTTAAGTTGGGACTTACTTTGTACAACTGTTATTTGATAACAAACTTACCGCCACTTTAATGAACATTAAGAATACAGATCCACAAAAAAGTTGTGTTGTTTGTGCTTGAGGTTTGGCCAATATATCTCAATGCATACTGGCCTCCTAAACACGAATTCGAGATCAAAATTATTGTTCTGTCGCATCAGGGCTTTAATGTATCTGAAGTATAACATTTTGATGATACCTTGAAAACAAAGTTACAAATTTTTATATTAATCATGTTATCAAAAGTATGTAGTATTTCTGATCCCTTTTAACCTTTAGAGTACCAGGACCTCTTTTAGAACCAGTAACAAACACCAATCACGCAATTTTGCAAAACTTGCACATTTATATATTTGAAGAAAAAAATCATAGAAATATATTTTATATAGAACAGACAGCCCTGCATTATTTTGTTAACAAAATTGATTAAAAATGTTGAACTTTGTTCTATAAGATTCCTAAATGATCTTATACTGTCAATGTAATGAAATGCTATGAATGTAATTCCTAAAATATATTGATAACTGATTGAAACAAGTATACGGTCTATAGATTATGTATAAAGAAAAGTAAATATTGCATTTAATTGCAGTTTTTAGTCTTGTTACATGTGGATAGACACATGAATATGAAAGAACGAAATAAGCAAGGTGTCCAATTACAATATATATGACGCCGATTAGCACAAAGCCCAGCGGTGGCAGCCGTGACTTGTTAGTAGTGTTTCTGACTCGCGAGTTGGCGGCTCTGGTTCAATTCCAGGGTCCGTCACTTTTTATTATTAAAAGTTGCGATAGCTCACTCATAGTAGTCTATTAATTTTTAGTAATTTGAAAAACAAATGAAATGCATTGTAAACTAAAAGTGAGTGCATTAGATGATTGATTGTGCTATGTAGGTCAATAAATATCAAATGTCAAATATAAAATTTATTGAATGATTTATTTAGTTAGGTAGTCCAAACTGCGAGTTTATCAAAACAATATCTTTAGGGAGCAATTCAATTTAATAAAAACTTTGGTATTTCAATAATTTTATAAACTAGATTTTAATGAAAAATATTTTCGCACGTTAACTATTGCTTTGCTTTATAAAAACGAAATATGAAATGAACCACAAACGTTTATCATATAGTAAAGAACCAAGAAATACGTGTAAAATGATTAGGGTATATTACTGTATTATATTGCCTTTTTTTATGGAGAAGATAACGTTGTGGAAAATAAGAAATGTTTATATAAAAGTAAAATTGATTATATTTTTTAAGTAAAAACATATACTCCTGGGACTCTGAATTCGGGGATAAAATGCAATTTTTATATTGAAATAAGAAAATTTTGTCTACACTAAGTTTTTGGCAGTACAGTAACAAAATAGTAGCTGAAAATTCATAAAACTGAAATCAGTAACAAGTTCCCAGCAGGCAGACTTATACGCCGATACGAAAAATATAGTATAAAGTCCGACGTACAACGGATTTCGTCTATTCGTTACGGTAAATATAACTTCCGAATAAATCAAGATTTTTTTAATTTTAAAGAAAACAAATGAAAGATCATTTTCTATAGTTTTATTTTCTTTTTTTTTATAGTTCATATGTATGACGATCCCATGAAATAGAGGCTATATAATAAATATTTAAATAAATATTTCTTGTATATTTTAACGTATAAAAATGAGAAAAACCCTATTTGGAAGGTGTGGATCCGGAAAATGTTTTCTTTATTTCTACAATCTTTTAAATAACTATATAAGTAAACATTTATGATTGACGTTCCAAATGTATAAAAAGTTAACATCAATTATTTTCAAAAAGAAAAATTATAAGAAAGTAAATTTTAAATTAATTTCATAAAAAACAGTGTTAATAAAATTTATATTCATTTTATGTAAAATCGTGAAACAGTTTCAGTATTTGAAACTTAAAATAAATGAATAGAGAAAAAAAAATACAAGCAACGTGATGATGTGGTGACTCGTTATGCAATACAAACTTTCAAGTAAAAAAATAAAAAAATATATGATTTCGTTAAAATTTCTACAAATGTTGAGGATGACATTTTTTGATCGAACAAATTTAAAATTGGAAGTTATTTTTTTCTTTTTAACAAAATGTATCAATGCGTTGGTTTTCGTTCCAGGAAAACGAAATTAATAATAAAAAAGGTAACAAAATTTAAATCTATCATATCAAAATTTTTTATATACGATGCAATATTTCCAAGAAACGAAATCACTAAAACAAAACGCTTCCCTTCGTATGTGTAACAATATTAATCAACTACACGAAAAAAGCACGACTCCACTCATTTTAGTTCGTCGAATTTCTCATTGCCGCACCCACGCAATTAGCAGGAGTATTCGCGTCGAGTCGTAGCCACGTCACGTATATTTACCCGGCAAAAAATGTTCGTGTTTATACATACGTGCGTCCCTTTTTCGCCCTCTCGAGATCGTTTCTTGCACTTGCTTCAAATTTACGCCCCGAAGCGGCGTACGTTATCGGCGGCGGCGGCGGACCGCCGCCTTTTTTAGTCCTTGCGCGGCCCACCGAAACTAGGCGCTCAGTGATTTACAGAAAACTGGGCGGACCGAGCTTCGACTTGCTATTGCTACCAGAGAGTTTATAGAGGGCAAAAGAGAGTCCGCGTGCCTCTGATATGCCACCCAGATAAATTTTTCGGTTTTTCCCAACGGAAGTGTATGTGTGTGCACGTGTGTGTGTGTTTTTGTGTGCAAGGCGCACGTCTTACTTGCGTTAAATTTACAATCAACCCTCGATTTCACGTGGGGAAGAAAGTAGAGAAAAGACAGGGACTGCAAAATTATTAGACTGAAAATGTGTTCAAAGTCTGGAAGTAAAATAGCTAGACAAATTATCAATATCTTTTGAAATCCATATTTATTGGCTAATAGATTATCAAGACATATTTTCATAATTTTACTGTTTTTCTGCTCTTCAAATAAATAATAATTTTTACATCAAAATGATTGTCAAAGATCACAGCAATCCTTTAATTTTGAAAAAAATGTAATGAAATTTGTATACGTGTTAAAAAATTTCTTTGTATTTCTTTCAAACAATTACTATCAAAATGCTTTTTCTGCAACTAAGTGTAAGTACTATATAGTTTCATTAACATTCTTGATTAAATATTCGTCAAGTTAAATTGTTTCTCTGAAATGTAAGCAAAACTCTTCAAAGTTTATTATACATAAAAGATATTGTTAACAGAACTCAATAAAGAGCTTTAATTTAATTATAACTACAAATTTTCATGAAAAAGCTTAACAGGGTACATTCCAATTTTAAAATGTAGATTTATGCTGGTACAACTTG
Source organism: Torymus aiolomorphi (assembly GCA_036365515.1). Classification (NCBI taxonomy): domain Eukaryota; kingdom Metazoa; phylum Arthropoda; class Insecta; order Hymenoptera; family Torymidae; genus Torymus; species Torymus aiolomorphi. Next base: position 139,837,108 of record CM070877.1, read on the forward strand.
TATCCAAAACTTCGCTTTCGATCTCCGCTCTCGACTTTGTACTAATTATTGTATTTTTAATCAAACACTGTGAACATAATTTATGTATACGGTTAATAAATGTTGAATATTACTTTTATGAATTGTTATGTACTAACAAATAAGCCGATACAACTACAATGTCCAACTATTTTAAGTTTGCTCAAACTATTAATATAACGTATAAGTTTAATGCAGAGTTCATTTCGCGTATTATTCGTATTTCTCAGTTATCCTACATATCGTTTTCTTATTAGCATGCGAGGAGAAAAAGTGATAGAAAAGTTATGTTTATTCATAAAAATCTGCATTAAAATTTATGCCGCCCAGTCGTAACTTCGCAACCCGTACGACATTGTAATACAGTAATATTTGCTCGTAAGACGAGAGTTTAGCAGTTCCGTATGTGCATTATGGTGCATTTTTATAATACACACGAAGAATGTATCTGCAATGTTTTTTATCTCCTTATGTACATCATTTGTGCCATATAAAGTTCAATTTCCTCAGACTACTGCTGAAGTTCAGCCGCCTTTGACAATTAAAATTTTATTGTTCCTCTATAAAGTTGTGAACCAAATCGTAAATGGCAATACATGGGTGCAAACACTATTAAATAAAACTAAATTAAGTATCGTACAATAATTTACTAACCCTTAAAAGCACGATGAGTTCGCAAAAATCTGCAAAAATAAATCATCTTGGGTATGTTTATGTAATTAATGAATGAATTTAAGTTGATTAGCATGTCAAGATCGCCGATATTTATTTTTTCTTTGTTTTTATTTGTAGTATTACAATTTCGATTTTGTAATTAACCAAGTTATTTTGTAATAAATAGACTGAATGAAAATTACTTGTTGCTAAATATAGTATATTAAAAACTACAACTATTTGTATGCACTTTTACTAGTAATTATATTTCACCGAACAGTGACCGTCATGCATTCAAGGATTCAGACTATTTATGACATTAATCAATAGCCCTTTATTAATTGGAACGTAATGACAAAGCATTCCATTCAGGCAAAATAATAATTAAATAGTAATTGTAATATAAGCGTGAGTAATGCACAGCTCGAGCATCAAAATAATCACACGTATATTAAAGCACTTTACTGCAAACTGCGTTCCTGAGTAACAACCGCGGGAAGGGCATTTCCCCATAAAAACCTATATGTTTATTGTTTGAGCATAGCTATATCTTTTAGTATCTCTAACTATTAATTCATTAAAGTATACTTATATTTATAATTTTCTCATCTATATCTACTCCCCGCGCGAGTAAGTAGACGTTTATTAAAAATAATTCACGGAATGTGATTTCTAGGGGGATAATATCAGTTACGCGCAAAAAAATCTACCTGAAACTGTTGAATCCAGCCACGCAAGCCATGCAAACATAGCGACATTTTTCAGCGCGCTATTCCACATTTCGCGAAAAACTAAGCAGTACAGACGCGCGTTTTCATATCTCCCTCTCCCACTCTCTATCTCTCTCTCTTTCTCTCTTTTCGGACTCTGAATATTACGGACGACAGAGGCAGGAAAAACCGGGCGTGTGCGAAGAAGAGAGAGAGAGGGAGGGAGCGGCATTCACAGGCGCGTTTTGATTTAAAAGACGAGTTTTCCCCAGCCCGAATTTTCTGGCTGGAATGAGCGAGCATGCGAGAGAGGGAGAGAGCCGAGGCGGATAGAGCCGTGTCGTACACCTGTTGTAAAAGTTAACGTCGTTTTTCAGGCGACATCTGGCACGGACTCATGGAGCGGCCGGTGCACCGCCATCCTCTCCTCCTCCTTCTTCTCCTTCTACTCCTACGCGCACTCTCGGCAATGCGCTTGCGCACGGGCGTACGTATATACGATCGTGATTAGTTGCGATTGCATAGTAAATCAAGCGCTCGCGCGCGTCCTTTCATATATATCCTTTTAGCGGGGAGGAGCCAGGGCCGGGCTAAGAGGCATGAATCCTTCTGCGAGTGCGCGCTCGTAAAGCAAGCTGCTGCTTCCGACCTTTCGGCTCCTGGATTTTATACTACACTTCGGGAACGTTTACGATTGAGCTAATGATCGAGCGAGGCGGGGGTGGCAGGAAATTTGCAGTTTGGCAGTGCAAAAACGGGGACTCGAAAGATTGCATCCGAATCTTTGACATATTCACGCGGAAATCGAAAAATTTTATAATACGAACGCGCCATTCACTATATATATCTCAAAGTGTAATACGAGTGAGTGAATAGATAAGAGGAAAGTGACGAAGGTAAAAGAAGCCGCGCCGCCGCCTCTATACGGTGCTTGGACGGCATGTTCTTGCCACGCCTAACGTATTCCCGAGCTATTGACTCTACGGACTACCATTTAATCCGATCGATGCAGAATGGCTTGTCGGAAATGATTACACGGCATTGGGAAGCCCGCTCTTCCTTCGTCCGACATAAAATCTAACTGCACTCCAACAATGAAGGAACACGATAAGCCATTTTCATAATTAAACTACGTTTGTCATTTGCCCAACTAATTCAGTTGTATAATTGGATACAGTCAAATGAATTTGATCGTTATTTACGAACAGTATATCCTGCATTATAATGGAAATTTGCAGAATCCCTTCGTTATTTACTAGCTAATTTATTCTATAGCAATAAAATATAATCAAGAGATTTATTAAGTGCTTATATCAGACTCAGTAAATGTTTACCTCATGTCGCTAAAGAGTTTTTCATTAGATGTCAGTCTCGAGGGTTTTAATAACCCTTCAGTTGAAATTAAAGAGTAAATAACTAAAATCCCGATACTTCTCGACTCGATCGCAAATCCATCAGCGATCCTTTTCCCTTGAGCCCCTTTATCGACATTTTCGACCCTCTAAGCGATCTATAGGCACGGGAGCTTGAGATCTAAAGATCGTTACGAAACTTTTTTCCGTCTTGCGCGCACCCTATATACGTATACTGTATACAGGTATACAGTACCAAGCCAACATCGCGTTCCTTCGTTACGTCGCACAAATCAAGCGCCCCGTAACTTAAAGTACATCACCTGTTGAGCACTTCACGGACACGCGCGGGCGCGCGAGAGAGACGCGAAAGTAGTTTCGCTGCAATGAATCGCCCCCACCCCCGTTGCCCCCTTTCGTCGTAATTGCTTATCGTTCCTTCGACTAGACGCGGCGACGTCTGACGCGCGGCGCTACTACTTTCTATTTATGTATTCTCAACAGTGGTGTAATCGGTCGACGAGGACGAAAGCCCCCGGTGTGCTCGTAAAACAAGAAAAGTTTCGACCGCCCGCACGGGCGAGAATGAAAATGAAGATGATAGCAAGGCCCTCTCTCTCGAGAAGGGCTTCTCCTCCTCGCGCTGTATATAGCCACAGCACTCGAGTGGAGTCGCGTCCGCGCGAGGCTCTAGTGGTATAACTACCTACTAGCCGAATAAACAGCTCGACTCGAGCGACAAGGCGACCGTCTCGCTTATATACTGAACGCCCGCCCACCGCCCGCACAGTCATTAAAACTCGCGACAACGACGGCTCTCGCTTTCGTTATCATACGATTCACAGTTCAGCGTGTAATTGAAAAGCTCGTCGTCGTCGTCGTCGTTCTCGTTCGCCCTCGGTGTAGTTGCACCTTCGAGTGCGCCTCGAGGAGCTCAGGGCTTGGCCGGACGGGTCTTTCAGGGATAGAGCCGAGTCGGAAGAGCCGTTAAATGGAGTTTTTGTTGTTAAGAGTAATAGATTGGATGAATTGCGATGTTCGGCGTTGTTGTGAATTCTTTCTGAATATTTATTTAGCTACGGATTATATAAAATATATATATATTTTTTTTAAAAGAAAGTGTTTTAATGTTAATTTGAACAAGCCGTAGTTTACATCAATGGTTTCAATTAGTTTTAGACGCGACTAATACAGTGACGATGAGTTGATAAGGTTTATTCCGAGATTAACCTTATCTGTTAAGAAAGTTCAGGTACAATATAAATCAACTATTCCTGATACTCATAAAGAGATCGAGTTAAAATATATGTATGCGTATTATATCGCATTTACGTTTCGAAGAGTAGAATAGAAGAATAAAAGCAACAAAAATAGTTGGCTATATTCGTCATATCTTATATACTTATTTTTTTAAAATATCCTTAAACACTAAAAGTGCGTATTGCATCATAAAACATTAAACAAACCCTGAAGTTTTTTTAAATTTTTTACATACTTTTATTATTTCATATTAAATTATTTAAAAATATATCTTACAAGTAAATATTGATGAGCCGAATTAACAATCTTTCGAGTGATCCTCATAGCTTTATATTTGTTGAGCGCAAATATTTTTTCAGCACCCATATGCATAAATGTAAATTATCCATCCTCTCACCTTTCAACATAACAGTCGACGAGCTACCCGAAAAACCCAAACTCATTTACGCTGCGGGCTACGGATTACGAAAGCTCCATTACGCTCGAAAATTCCGTCGAACAGCGAAAAATGCCACCCCGTTAATTAATTCGTTTACGCAAATAATTTATCACGGCAGTTAAAGCGCGCGCGTGAGTTTTAAAACGCTAAATTAAACCGCGCGCGCACGCGCTTCGTTGTGCAAGCAAAATATATATATTTTTCAAACGTTTCACGAGGCAGATATAATTATCAATTTACTGCGTATTAAAGGTAAAAAGCGCCCCCGCGGCGCTTAAATTATCGTATCCCGGCGTACTATGCGTTTCGCGATCGCCCGCCACGCGCATTATAACGCTAACTTAATTTACGATTCTCTTCCCCCGCGTAAAAAAGCTCTCCCCGCGAGAGATTCCTGATTATATACTTTTCATTCGGCAAAACACACACGACGCTTCTTGGAAAGAGCGACCGTCGAGAGAGAAAAAAAAAATCAACGCTTGTTTGCGTATACACGTGCGGTATGGAGTGTAATGTACGGATGCCGCGTGGACAATGCCATTCAGAGCCTCGCAGGCGGCCCCGAAAAAGCAATGCTTCATTACGCGCTATACATTCGCGCGGTCGAGAGATGACTATCTGTCCTCTGCGGACCGTTCACAAAACAGCGGACGACGATCAGCACTCTTTTGGCCTCGCGCAGTCGCCATTCAAAAATGCAAAGCACACAGGCAGGCGCGAACGAATAGTCGTCGGCTTTTTTCTGTGCACGCGCGCCAGTATATAGAATGATATAGAATGGCGTGGCTCTCTCCTTGCGCGCGGCAAGATGTTTTTCGCTCGCTTGCGGTGGCACACATAAAGCGTTCATAAATATCGCGTCTCCGGATTCATTCGCTCTCTCCCTCGCTCGCTTCGCTCCACCCCCGTGCAGGAGCCAGTGTCGGCGAGTAACAATGCGCCCGCTTGCCCATTCAATAGAGTGGTAGTCGATTCCTTTTAGTTGTTTCTCTCCCTCGCTCTCTTCATCTCCGTTTTTCTGTTTTCAGCGGGAGCTACCGCCACCAGTTCAGCGCCTCGTATATACACACACATGCACATTCGTATACGTGTCTATACATACCGGCAATGTGTCTGTCTGTACGCGCGCGCGCGCGCGTGTGTTTGTGTCTTCGATGTGCGGAGAGATCATTTTGCGATCGGGTCAACGGAAACGCGCCCGCGCGTTGCTCGAACAGTTCGTTCGTTCTCTCTCTCTCTCTCTCTCTCTCGCTCTCCTCTTTCTCTCTCTCACTGTGCGCACATATAGCTATAGTGCACACGAGTGCCGCAGCAGTGAAAGAGAGTCATCAAATGGAGAGGGGAAAGAAGAAGCCGACTGGACCAATTGTATGCCCCCGACATTTTCCGAGAGATCAAGCACCGCGTGCGCTCAGCCATATTCCCGCTGCAGCCACACACCCACACACACACAGTGTGCACGCGTTTCTTTATATCTTTTACCAGGGCTCCTTTCTCGTTTTCTCTCTATCCTCCTAGACCCGCGTTTCGAAGTGCAGAGATCCGCTGCTGCCTTTCTTTCCTTTTCCGGACCCTTTGCTGGCGCGCGCGTGTATATACGTTTCGGAAAGTAGCTCAGTTGCGGGGCGGCGAGGTGAGGTACACTACTGAGTTAATGCGGTGCCGGCCGAGTGGTCCGGATGAATTTCCCAGTCGTTTTTGCAGCGGATGCAGGCCGAGCGCGTTTTAGATAAATTATCTTGGCCAGCGCCGGCGGAACTTAATGACAGCCACGCTGAATGGAGGGTTTCGTTGCTTTTCCAATGGCGTAATATAGCTTGTAATTAAAATGTTGTAATAGTTATTTATGCGTAGTTTAATACTTGTGCTGATGAAAATTTGCAGAATTTGAGTAAAAGAGAGGGGGAGAGAGTATGAGAGAATGGTAAAATAAAAGATGGAAAATACTGACGAGGAAATTGAATTTTCCATGCAATTATATTTGTAATAAACGAACTTTTCTGTCTGTTTTATTTTGTAAAGTTATGCTTACCTAAGTTGAAAATGGCAGAGGGTGGTATGCAATTTCAATTTACTACCGTTACATTAATTGGATGAAAATCTTAAGGCAAACCTGAAAAGTTCAACTGAAAGTTTAATCGCGGACAAAAACAAACCAAAGAGGAAGTAACGAGTGAAAAACTTATTGTAAGTTTTCACAAACGACGTCGGCTTGCGAAACGTGATTTAATTTATTCTGTGTTGAAACTTATTCTTCTCTTCGGAAAAAAATAAAAATTTAATCATCCATCAGATATTTAGATAAGTTTCATCCGCTGACTCAAATATAAAAATTATATACAAAATTACTGATCTCTTGATAATATTGTCATTTCATTCAAAAGATTCTATAGAATTGAGGTTTTCTTTTTTCAGTAGATGTACTATTGTGTAGGGATATAATAAATAATAAATATTGCAGTGCCAATAGTCTATATTACTCTGCAGAGCTCCTTGTTATAAGTAATCGCAGGTAAATAAATACGTGTAGAGGAGGACTCGATAAATAAAATAGCACGGCGTGACTCGGCGAGGAATGGAACCCCAGATCTTCCGTTTTCACGACGCGTGCTCTTTCCTCTGAGCTACCGATACCTTTGCGCGTCTTCCTTTGAGCCATCCTCACATTGCTAGATGCATCCCGATCCGCCTCGTCACGTTGTGCAATGTATGCGCCCACGTAACACTCTCAATCGATCGATAATAAAGCAATAATATAGAATATAATGGAATTGATACGGACACATTATTTTATAATGTATAAAATTGCAAATTCTAATTTATTCAATAAATATTGCTAATTATTATAAATTTCAATTGAAGTAAGTTAATTTATTACAATTTTAATACGTTTACATTATTAACTTTACTGAGCACAGTAATTGTTTTTTTTTTTTTTCATAAGAAAAAAATCTTGACATTACAAATACCTTACATTATTTATAAATAAATTTAATTTACTTATTTATATTCTATATATTTTTAAAAAACTACAGAAAACATTAAATGGATATTACCATACAATTATATTCCCAACAGTTTCATCACCGAATTCAAAGTTAAACGCATTTAAAATTACCGGGACGTAATTATATTACATATAATTTTGAAATATAATATTCTACTTTAAAAGCTGATCTCTAAAGAATGTCAATAACCTCTACTATGTGGGTATTTCCACGTCACTGAAGATCCGCACGATCGACTTCTCGATCAACCACTCCAACCGTAACTGACATATATATACAGACATACCCCGTACCGAACATTCAATCGAAAAGAATCGTCGGCTAAGGGATTCGCCATTACTTCTCCATTAATAGGCCGGAAGCATGTGAAGGGGAGCACTTGCTCCACGCTATATCCTCTTCGTCTGCTTTTCGGCGAACTTTTCCCTTTGGGCTGCGCATTAATTCGCGCGAGTCCGTCGTATTCGTCTCTCTCTCTCTCTCTCTCTCTCTCTCTCTCTCTCTCTCTCTCTCTCTCTCTCTCTCTCTCTCTCTCTCTCTCTCTCTCTCTCTCTCTCTCTCTCTCTCTCTCTCTCTCTCTCTCTCTCTCTCTCTCTCTCTCTCTCTCTCTCTCTCTCTCTCTCTCTCTCTCTCTCTCTCTCTCTCTCCCCCCCCCTCTCGTGTTCTCCCTGTCTCCTCTCAACATTTCGTCCGTCTGCCACTCGACGCGGCATTAATTTGCAATTTTGATTGTCCGTTTAAAACAAAAGTAATTAGCGAGAACTGCGGAATAATGGGTAATTAGGAGCCACTGCTCTCTCACAAACTCTCGTGTGCGCACGTTGGAAAATTAATAGCACTTTCGTTATTCTTAAGCCGATAGTGTGTGCGTAACACTGTGTGCGCCACTCCCGAACATTCGTACCAAATGGAGGCAATGTAATGTTTTTTTTTTATAATTTCCACGTATAGTAGGTAGCCGGATGATGCGGGTAACGTTAAAGTCAAAGAGAGATGGCAAAAGATTTTAATTCGTGAAATATGCTCATTGGATAAATTATTTAATTTGCACAAAGGACGAAAGGCTTATTCTTTGACTCGACGTTCAAGGTCTTATGTGCCCTCGGATCAAGAGGTTTTAATTGACCTATTTACGATCCGAATTATTTTGCTTTCAAGTAAAAAGAATTCATAAATTGTTTAATGATCCCGGCAAATGTACTTTCGCTTTTAACATGGTTAAAGGCATATATCGGGCTTACATTTATTTCGAATGCGTAAAGTTCAAAGAAGTAAAAAAAAAAATAAAAAGTTTCACAACAAAATAAGAAAAATCATAAAACCAAAATTCAGAGATTGCAATATATCGACAACCGAAATTCGGGAAATCGAAATATAAAAAAATAAAATATTGAAAAAATCAAAACAGAGATACACCAAGTTCCAGGCATTAATCTAATTTTAGAAAGTTTTCAGATTCAGAAATAAAATACAAAAATCATAATAAATTATAATTTAAAGATATATCAAAATATAAAGAATAATATAAAATCCAAATATTTATGTTTTATTATCGAGATATATGTTATTTTTAAGATTGAGCATTTTATTTTTAGTCTCTTTCCCTTTAGTATTTTCATGTATGGAGAACTCAGGCCAAATTAAATGAAATTGTGTTTTGATTACTTTTTAAATTTCGAGAAAAAAACGTCGTTCTGTGGATTATCCTGGCCATTATATAGTAGGATTATCCCCTAGAAATTGTACGATTCATACAAATAAGATATATTATAAAAATTAATTTTGTTTTTTTTTATATATTTGTTTTCCATATTTACTTAACGAATAAATACATAAATATTGTTTCCCAGACGGTGTAGTATTGACCTGCCGCTGGTATTTACACTCGATTGTAGAAGAGGCGGGACGCGATGTGATTTCACAGCTATCGACGGTTGCTCAATATTAGCTGACTCTCTCCCCTTCCCATATACGCTGGGAGCTCTTTACAGCGAACGTAAAAAAATATTACGCCAGATGAAAATCAGTAAGTCTCCCTGGAACAGTGGGACTGAATTGAGTTCGAAAAAGTGGCAACAGCTTTTTTTTATAGACGTTGTAAAAAAGTCTTTTTAAAAGGTTTCACTCCCCGTTTTCACATTTTCGATTTTTGCCAGATAAAAGTATCTCTGTAAACAATGTAAAATAATATTTTTAACGAAATAGATAGATGTACGAACACATAATAAGTATTCGAAATCACTTAAAAGTTTGAATGATTTTACGTTTAATCGTTCACAGATTTAAATGTTTAAATTATATGTTTTTGTATCAGCTACATAGTTGTCTTAATTGCATGAATTGTAAACAACATTTACGCTTAATCCAATTCAACAACAAGGACCTTTATTCGATTAAATAAACGATTTGCAGTGAAACTCACTAGCATTACTAACGATCAAAAAGGATAGTATTTTTAAAAATATTTCACACACTTATATATATTTTATACACACCATTATATATTATAATATATACATACTATTATATTTCACCGTTTAAAAACATCCTACAATTCATAAATCCAGTCCTCCACTCATCTCCTCCGTCGTTTGGCAAACCGTGCAGACGCACACCTTTGCCGCAGCATTCTAATGAAGCGACTACCATTTGCCTTCCCCGCCGGCAGTCTCGTTCCTTCTCTCCGTGTCAACGTCTCCGGTGTGTATATTTCTCACCGTCCGGTCACCGTAAGCCCTTCGTTGACTGATCGTCGCGAGCGCGGGCGTTTCTCTCATCCTTGAGACCCTGCTACCATCGGTAATTGGGTTACTTAGCACCGGGCAACAATACCGTCGCTTCCCGCCGCACTTAAGACGCGACTCGTTTCCGCGGTAGATTAAACGCGCGGACGCGAGAGAGGCGATGTGGCTTGACCAGGACGTGCGCGCGCAAGTCAGTAAGAGAAGGTGCAGAGTATGGAAATCTGGCGCGTCACGGTAGCTTGCTGGGCGTGTCGCTGTTTGCTTCGAGGCACTCGACTGCGCTGGTTTTCCCTACGGTGTATGTGTATAGGAAAAGGTGAAAATCGTCCGGTTTCTGCAGATATTTTGGACGGATAATCTACAGCGTATAATGTGATGGTATTGATTGTTGCGTGGAGTTATATTTTGAGAATTGGTGCGGAAAAGTTTTCTTCGTTAAATTGTAAATGATGAAATTTGTAAAAGGACCCTGGTAGAAAATTAACCATTTTTGTTGGTTAACGTGTTAATCAAATAGAAGCATTTTCGACTAAAATCAATATTTAAATCTTATTAAAATTATCGAAAATTATAATCACATGTTCAAATATTGACTATAGAATATCGACGCTCCCTACGAAAACTAGCACGATTCAGATTGCCACGAAGACTAGTCCATTTCAGCGTTGGCCGCGAAGACTAGCACGCCCCATTGATTTGCGTTGAAGACTAGCCCGATCCGCTTGATTGCGGCGAAGACTAGCACACTCCACTGCCTCTTATGTAAATTAACACGGTGACGCGAAGTGCTAGTTTTCGCGGCAAGCTTGCAAATCGTCTTACTTTTCGTCGCAAACTCGCGAATCGTGCTACTTTTCGTCGCAATCTTACGAATTGTACTATTATTCGGCGCAAACTCGTGAATGATGCTAGTTTTCGCGGCAACCTCGCCAATTGTACTAGTATTCGCGGCAAAGTCGTGAGTTATGCTAGTTTTCGTTACAGTTTTCTGAAATGTGCTAGTCTTCGTGAGGAGGCCAAAAAAGGTGCTAGTTTTCGTAGCGTCGATACGTTCTTATCAACGAAAATTGAATATTTATCTTTAACAACGAAATAATGTTAGTGTGACGTTTTTAACTCCAAAATTAACCAACAATTAGCCAACATATCGTTAACATTTCTACCAGGGGAAAAGATGTTATTTTCAAGAACGTTTATGTTAAGTAAAGATTATGCAGTGTACATTAAATGAAATATAATAAAAGCAATATAAATCATGAAAATTATTTATCGATTCAAATTAAAATTTATTGAAATTTTTTCTCAGCTTTAATTACTTTCAGAGGCATAATTGATTGACTTTTTTTTGTATATTCAAGCACCGACTTTTAATCTTAATCTGAAACTCATTTTTTATTATGATCAATTTTTTCCGCGCTCTTTATTCGAAGTCACGGGGAACGCGCTTAGTATAAAATATCATTAAATTTTTTTAGATTGCATAGCTAGATGTGTATTTTACAATGTTCAAAAGTTGCTGTGTAATCAGGTAAAATATTATGAAAGGATGATAATGCTACATTGCTGAGAAGTTTTTTATGCTCTCTCTCTCTCTCCCGGTTATTGTGAAAAGAAGGACCGGAATACATTTCACTTTTGCACTCGGACGAGAGTACGTGTATTTCTATGGCTCGAGTTTAACATCATTTCATGTGATAATACAAAGCTATTTCAAAGGACGTTTACGGGAGAAAGGGACGTCAGTCCAATTACGCAAAAGGCACCTCTGGCCCGACTGAACCCTTTCTGCAATAAACGTCTACATTATCATTTTTTTCCGCCGTCTTAAAATAGACTTTCCATTCACATGAACTCTTATACTTACAGGCGAAAATGCAAATATAAGCTTTTCTTTTATTGGAAACAACAAACATTTTTCTAAATCAAAACGGGCTTGTAAATGGATTTATTTATATTAGTGGAATATTTGTTTTCATTCTATATGAAACTTTAAAAATGAAAAAAGTTTCATATTGTTTATACTGGTGTCGAAAACAAATAACAGTTAACAATTGGAAACGAATGTTCTGACAATTTTCCAGATGTAAATATAATCGATGTTGTTAAAAAAGATTAAATATGCGCCATAGTACCTTTTAATAAACCGATGTCGCACATTAAAAAAAAAGAAAATACGCCCACTATAAGAAGCAAAAAAAGCCCTTTGCAAAAATACATCCAATACCTATATACAATCGGCCCGCTGCACCTGCAACAGTTTCAAGCTCAATCAAAATCCCGAAAGTCCTTTCCTTTTTGACAGAGGAAGAGAGGTGATATTAATTTTATAACGTTTATCCCGTCGATTCGGCAATAAAGTTAGACGATGCGGGCAATAAGTGAAAAAAATATATACACGCGGGAGCTGGTGGAGGGGGGAGGGGGTGAAAAGGAACGAAGCAAACGGGACGAGAGAAGCTGCGCGACGGGTGAATTCCGTAGCGCGCCCCTAGGGCCTGTTCTCAGCGAATCGAGTGAATGTTTGCCCGTTTTATTTGATCCGCCCAAGATATTAAACTGCACGAAAAAACAAGTTTAGCCAGCGTCGCGCGCCGACAGCAATCCCGTTCCACAGCAATTTCAACATAGTCGGTGTGTGATCGAATGGCCTTAACCCTCCTGTATATATCGGTCTTGCTGCTACGTGGGTGTGCAAATGCGTGTGTATGTATGTTAGTGGAGAAGCGAGAAAGGGAAAATTTTACACTCGCCGGAGCAATAGCACGACAGAAAAATCCTAGCAACTTTTCTAAGCAATACAGACTGTCGCTCTTCGTTCCACTTACGTATATTTACGTGCAGGAGCGTGTCTTTGTCTTACTCTCACTTTTTCTCCCTCCTGGTTTCACCCTCCTTTCGATGAAATTAACTGTAAAATCGAGAAATAAGCAGCTACTGGGTTGCACCGCGGCATCGATGCGCGTTCTATCGATCAGCAATAATTCAAGACCGAATTGAAGAGGGAAAATTGGTAATTTACGGTCGTTCGTTCTCTATATCTCTTTCTCTCCTTGTTTTCCTTTTATTCCATTTTAATTTCCATTTCGTAATTACGGACTCGTAAGTGACTTGATAGATGGAAAGTACACAAGGATCTGATTAAATTATGAGTATTTCCAATTATCCGATGATATTTCGATATACATCTACGGGAAAATTATTTCATGTTATACGTTGTTTTTTTGCGTAATCAAAGTTTAATATACGGATAAACTTTTTGTCCTCTAAATAAGTTCACTGATGAGTAGCGCTGAGCAACAGTTAATTAGAAAAATGCAATTACCTATTTAAATATAACGACATGTCCAGCAGAAGTATTTTTCAAAGTATAACGTATTATAAAAAAAAATAATATAGCAATTATAGGATCAATACTTTTTTAATTTGATATAACATTAAGTTGGTGATATTGTAACGCTGTATTCCAAAATACTGCAAAATTGTAAATTATAAATGTTTTTGACCCATTTTTTTAAGTTTGTAAACTACTTTTTACAATAAATAAATACTAACACTAATACATTGAGAAAAATGATCTCATAAAAATTGCTATAATAACATCGGGACATATTTGCAATGTCAAAATAATTACTATGTATTATAGTCAAAATTCCTATGTATTTAGTAATTTTTACAAGTACGTCTCGACGTTATTATATATTATAGTAATTTTTATTAGATCACTTTTCTCAGTGTACTAATAATAAATTTTAAAATTTGATTTCCATCGTGTCTAATAAAATTACGCAGTCGGTATTGTCTTACTTAGTAAATAAGCAGTTTCTACGACAAAATGAAAAAAATCGTAGCAACTCCAAACTAATTATTAATACGTTCACAGGCAGAAAAAGTGCGTAATTTAGTTAATCACAATGCTTTTTTGATTTTTCAAAGTATCCATTAAATTTCACTGGACCGTCACTCATTGTCACGCGACATCCCGTCAGCTCCATTCTCAAAAGCACGCATTAACGTGAAAAGAATGATACTCGGACTGACGCGCGCAATTAACATTTTCCAATATTAAAACAAAAAAGAGGGAGAGGGGAGGGAAACCGTCAATGTCACGCAACGGCAATGTCATTTTTCAACGTGAGTGCGCGCGACACACGTGCAAATCGCACTCTTTTCCAGCATATGCACGTGCACATGTGTGCCAAAGAGACATAGAGGGGGGAAAGAGAGAAAGAGAGAGAGACAATCACGATAATTGCCCACAAATTCCTCGATAATGTATGTAATTAACCGGGCCGGATAGAGTGCGCCGAGAGAAAAGAGGTGCGGGGCGGAGGGCGAGCGCGCAGCTACTCGATGCGCGCGTATTTCGTGCAACCACTCATTTGAATAAATAAGCACTCGGTGAAAAACGTGCGCTCACGCGCCGTATATCTGCATATACGATACGCGGCGCGAGTTCGCGCTTCCCCTCTCGCGTTTAATTTCCTCGCGGTGGTATTTAATCCATTCGGATTCGACAGTCGGCAGAGGAGGAGTAGGGGAAAGGGAGGAATATCGCTGAGCGCCAAAACATTCAAGTCGAGACAGCGCGTACGCGCGATCGAGAGAGAGAGAGAGAGAGAGAGAGAAACAGAGTGATATAGGAAGCGAAGATAGAGGAGGGGAGAAAAATCGAGTGTACGTGGCAACTTTTCATATCGGCCGTGATGAATTAATAACGGCTGTAGTGCGCGCTGTAACGAGAATCTCTCTCCCTCTTTCACTCTCTCCCGATGGTTCTTATATATATATGTACGTATATAGATATATTCGGGAGCCCGGCTCCCTCTCGCGTCGTTATTTATGGGATTCATTTGTACGCGACGGCGCCTCGGGAGGGAGAACGAGCGGAAGGGAGAGCGAGAGACACAGGAGTACGCCCGCGCCGCCTGTTTATTGGGCGTTTCAATAATTCCCTCAGCGTCAATGTCACGCCGCAGCGGCGGCACACTTTAATGAAATGTCAGGCTCGGAGCGTTTATCGACGTAATATAACTTATCGCCGCGGCAGCTCTTTTCTCAACCTTCACATAGGCGGACGCTCGGTTTTTTCTTTCAGCATCGCTCCGCCGCACTGCATTGGCTCTATCCCTCGAGCGCATAATGCGCGCGGCGACCGTAGCGCCAAACTTAATTATCGGCGTTGATTCACGAGGCTTGCGCGAGGAAGTTCGAAGGAGAGCCGCGTTTTTCTTCCACGTGTTCTGTGCGCGTGCGCGCTAAGGCTAGAGGGGTGGGGGCGAGGCTTGTTTTGACAGTTTAAAGAGAAAGTATGAAGGGCCGAGCTGGAAGTTGGCAGCAAGTTTGCTCCCTCGTGTAATAAAATCGTCTCGAGGAGAGTTTTTGAAATGTCGATGATGGAGTACGGCGCGCGCGCTTCTCCTACTTTTACGTATATTTTGATTTCCGCGCGAAATAATGTTTTTGGGCAGAGGCCGGAAAGTTGGGATTTAGGGTAGTTTTGAGTTATATACATTTAATAAATCGAGACTTTGAGTGAGAGAGAGAATTGTCTATATATTAGCAGGAAATTGAATATCGTGATCAACAACTTACGTGACAAAGAAGAGTTTGGTTGTAAAGAAACGTTTTCAATAACTCACCTAAAACATGAAAGAAAAAGTGTGATTAGAGTTATATTTATCTGTGAAATAAATTATTATTATGAGTCTATATCCACTGTTCGAAAAATAGCATATTATTTTCGTTTTCAAATGAAAAAAGTCTCTTTTCAATAAATTAAACCCATATTTGCAAGAAGCATATTCTCTTATTATCAACTCAATATTGAACGCAGCAGAGCAGAATTTAGTTCGATTTGAAACAAACACAGGCATACACACACACAGAGCATGGATGTAGCGAGCGCAGTAGTTACACGTGGCGCAGAGTTTATTCGCTCGATATCAGGTGCCTATTTTTCCGAGTACATGGCATTTGGATGTGTCAATATACGAAGATTGAGTTACCTGAGCGCGAATTTCGCTTCGGTTTTTTTAGGGGGAATGCCGAAAAAACAAGCACGACGAAGCATGCGCATCGCGTGCGCACATTCATTTCTCTATTTGAAATTATCGATTATAGTCAACACGATGCTTCTTGATTTTTTATTTTTATTCGTTAATAAACCTCGGTTATTTTTTCATTAGTAACGTAAACATTCTTGAAAAATATTTTGTTTAGCTATTCCAGGAACTGCTGTCAAAACATCCACGACGATATAGCGCGAAAATAATTTTTGTTTGATTATTTCTGCTGAACAATGCAAATAACCGTGTAATAAATTTATTGAAAAAATAAAGCTTTTTGAAAAATAGTAATGTTAAACCTATGCTCGAAAATCTGTTTTATATCCAATAATCGTACCCGATACAATATCCAGTTATTATTCACTGTCATATAAATTTTTTAGATGTGTCATTCTGATATAATAGAATACATTTTACACATAATTATTCCGTTGACCCCCGTTTCGACACAATATTGGCAACGGCTCCAGTTCAAAGAACCTAATTATCGTACAAAAACATTTCGTGGAAAGGACGTATTTCGGGATAGCATTTAGAAATTTTAGCGAGCTCGGATAATTAGTAGTCAACTTAGAAATTAGTCGTTTGCAAACGCTACCACGAGCAAACATTTTCACGACACAGATCTTTTTGTGCATCGCTGAGCAGCAATCCATATGAAATAACCAAAATGTTATTTCTGCACAACAAGCCGTAATATATATGCATCGTGAATTGAAAAAAAAGTTCCCCCAAGTATATATGCGGGAACCTGCTGCGTTGCCAATTAGGTTAATCGATTCAAATCTATGCGTCCGACTTCGAAATGAGAAAATGAATAATTCCCGCGCCTTATTAATGCACGATATTACGAAGATACAACCCCCTGCACAGGCTGCGCAAACGTTTTTTTTTCGCAGTTCGACAAGCTGCGGGTTGGCTATATATATAGACCTGCTGGAACAGAAGCTCTCTCACTCCCTCACTCCCGCACCATCACCAGCGGTATTCAATTTCTCTTATACGCTTCGCGAAACTATCGGGCAGCCACGGAGGCTCGCGTTAGCTGCGCGCAACCCCTTAAAACGAGCGGATTTGAGTATATATGCGCCGTGCATCCGCATAGCCTGGCTTTCGCCCTCTATATGGTACAGCCATACAACGCGATACAGCAGGTCAGGCAGAGGGTGGAGGTGAGGGCAGAGTAGTGGGAGGGGGAGGGAGGTAGTTGCCATAGGCCAGCGGCTAAACTACTCTCTACACATACGCGCCGGGAAATATCGTTAGCACCGCCGCCGCCGCCGCCGCCGCCGACGCTCGTCCTCCCATTATTCCGGAGCGCCCTGCATAGGCCGCCCATCCACGCGCGCGTGCACATACTTCCCCCCCAACAGCCACCCTCTCTCGACAACATTCGAAACTCAATTACAGGCCGAATGGATTGTTCGCGACAAACCATATCATCTGCTTACACTGCGCAAAGTCAATTAGGAAATTACTTGCGGTAACGCGTTTTACGCGAGACCCGACGCGAGGCCGGCAGGGAATTGCGCCAATGATGATGCGCGCGTGTGCTGGGGGTGTATATTATGTTGTAGCTAGCCAAATTTTTGTCGAGTATATAGAGCCACCGGCTCGCTTACGTTGGCCGTGCGGGTGTATATTATATATACATACGCGCGAATTCTTGTGGAAGGGTATCTATGTTCTCTGACTGATGGTATCGCGAGCGACTGCGCGTGTGATTGAGCGTACAGGTTTTCAAAAGCTTTTTATTTGGGTAATTGAAGGCAGGCGGGGATATACATGGAATGTTGAGAAGATTTATGGGTCTTCGTATAGCGGTGCTGTTGAAATGTAAGGGAATTTGAGAACAACATTTCTCCGCGAATTGAATTGCGCTGTTGTACGCTGTTTATTAAAACGCGAATTGGTTAACTTTCGGGTGGAGTGTTTTATTTTTTTTTTGTTTTTCCGAATAAAATAGCTCATTCTTCCATGAATAATAATCAATTTAGACAGAACAAATCTGCGCGTAAAGTGAAATTCTATTTTTACTCTGTTGCGTAAATTAAACAAATTGTTTGATACTGCATGCAATTAGTGAATTTTGTATTGTTATAGTTTTCAAGTATTTGCTGACTTTTATGCGATTGTAAATAAACATTTTGTCTCGTTACTGACGCTTTTGGCAGAAAATAGATATTACATATATCTACATCCTTTACATGAGCTAATATCAAAATTTACATTACTCGCATACTTTTGTATTGTATCCCCACCCTAAACTGTTATCTTAACTTATAGTCTAAGTAAAGGTCTGGTCCAACCTTAAGTGGCTAAGAGGGCTTGTAGTAAACCCACGTACATTCCGCAGCCGCAAGTATCCATATAGGGTGTGAATATTAAGATGTGAGTTCTTAATCTGCGAAGGGCGAGCAAGGGTATTTTAGAACTCGCTGCATGTAGTGCACAAATGGAGAGCTCCTCTATAAACAGCTCGTACTCAGACGAATACGGTCACCGTGTAAACGAATTGAGAGCCTCGATGAAGTGTGGTTGCACCAATAAGTAAATGGAGTTTAAATTGATCTCTTCTATAAATGGAGAATGTGGAATACAAGTTCCCTTCGGAGACAGTAATGAGGGCATTCCAAACCTACTAGGAGTAACTGAAACTGGAGGAAGAGTACTTAACCTATTAGATAAAATATGGGCCTAGCTTTGGGGAGATTCTAGGCTGTAGGTAGGATGTTGGATTCCTGCAGGCGATTCCCGTTGTGACGTCCATAGAGAAACTTTTTGTTTATATTGCGGGTTGGAATTAAATTATTCCTAAATTCTTTATTATATTTGTTATTCGGGAAACTTTCCGGTATGCGGATGATACCACCCAGGTAATTTATGAAAACAATTATTATTTTTATTCTTCTCTTATGACCAGTATTCTTTCGACCTTTCCCTTTCCAAGGACGGTAATAACAGAGGAACGCGCAATATATATTAATTTTATTTATTAAATAAAATATTATCTTTCTCTGATAGGAAATATACAATATTTTTTGCTCACCAGGGTGGGCTTAATTTACACGGTTCTTCGCTAGTTACTGTTTCATGGCGTATTATTCTGATATTTGGAAAATAATTTATCTTATTCTTCTTCATGTCAACTGCAACTGTAAGTAACTTACAAATACCCAGCACATGACTAAAGTAAAAGATATTTTGAATGATATCGCTTACATGAAAGCACCAATGCGTTAATAAAAAATATTATGAATTTATACAATAATTTGCATTATTTAGAAACCTCTTCGTTTGCCATAAGATTGGCTTATAAAGATCATTTTTCACTGTTCAAAGACTACAAAATTCGAAAATACAATAATAAATTCACGGGATAACTGATGTACCGATTACAGGCAGCGGGTCACATCTATATTCATGAGACCTGTACGCTTGCAAAGATCTCGATGTCATTTTTGAACAGAACAAATGAAAAGCGCTCTCTTATAACGTCAACCCTCCGTTTCCATCCGCTATACCATACGATACACGCTCGAGCTCGTGCCTCCTCTTCTCTTTTTAATAAATCCGCGTCGTTTTTTTTTATTCACTTTCGACCGAACGCGTATCTCGAAGGCTTTCGCCATATCTCGTCGTCTCGGTGACAAAAGATATCCGCGTTTGCCCACGCGCACGAACGGGGCTGGTAAAACAAGACGGAACGTGAGATGTTTTCATAAGCACGCGCGTGTCTGCGCCCCTTTGTCAAACGCATAAATCTTTGGAGCGGGCGAAATTCTTTATCCTCTCTCTCTTGCTCTCGCCCTCCCTTTGCCTTCCTCTCACTCTCTCGTCGCTCTAGCATGTAAGTCTTCGTGTACGTACACGGGGTATTTTCATTAAATCTCCGCACGCGACACGTAAATTTTCGAATTCACATGACAGAATCTAGCTCGAGCGCTGAATAAAGAAGTCACCGATGTGATAAGGGGAGACGAGGACTTCCGTAGTTCATATATAACCCAGCACTCCTCGATGATGAGAACAGAATAGAGCGGAAAGGGGAAGAAGGCGAGATACTAAAAAGCAGGAAAGCTTATTAAGTTGTTAAAAAGAAGGACTTGCAGTGGGAATATCAAAAGATTTTTCTCGTTAAATTTTTATACGGCGAGATGAATTTTTCACGAGGAACTGCGTCTCTTGCTTTCTCTCTCTCTCACTCTCTCTCTCTCTCTCTCTCTCTCTCTCTCTCTCTCGCGCGCGCGCGCGTTCAGTCCCCTCTCTCCTTCTCTCTCTGTCGACATGCATTTTAACCGAGTATTTACGGGACGAGCTCTCCTCTCTCTTTTTTTTTAAATAAATCAACGCGAATACTCTACTACACGCGGAATGATCAAACACGACTGCCGACATTTGAATTTTTAAAGTAACTCGAGTGGCAACGGGCGCATGTGAACGCTAGACGTACGTTGGCTACTTAAGCTCCTCGAGAGCCTGCAGGAGTACGCTGAAAGAGGGTCCGGCCGTTTTGAACGCGCGTACGCGTACCCGTCCGGAATCCTCAATCTTATCTATGCGAGCGCGGAGAGCTAGAGGATTTTTTTTCTATTTTTTTACGGGTCCATTCTGTTTTAGAACATAAAAGGTTGATGACAAAAAACGACAAAATACTTATATGTACTCTTGGAACACGTGGGACTATGACCACGAAGTGTTCCCCCTTTTTTACGATAGAAATAAAAAGAGTTGAACGCGCCTCCATATTTTGATATCGGAATATACACAGGGAAATGGGACGAAAAAAAAACTGTATTTTTTATATCTTGTAGAGAATTCTCCATAAAAGGGGAAGTGCGTAAAAGTACTCGGGCTTTAAGACTTGTTATATTTTTATTGAAGGCTGAAAATTCCAGTATAATATGAATATGCGACCGATGTTTTCTTTTAATGAATCATTTTAAAATCGTAACGGATAACAAAGACATTCAATATTTTCCAAGTTTTAAAATAACATATAGTACAATTATTTAAAATATTGTTTATTTATTTTTTCGTTATACACGGAATCTATTGGATTTAGCAGCGTACAGATGAAGAAAAAATACAGAAAAATATTGTTGCAAAAATGATTGAATAGAGTTTTATAAAAAAAACGCCAACAATTTTTAAAAAACCAAATATTGTCATTTGAATTGATTTTAAAAAGAAAACAAAACGAGTTGTCTTACGTGCATTGCGAAATCGATCACGCTAAACGTGATACGCAAAAAATTGAAATAATTTTGAATTATATATATCTTCAAATATCTTTAACACTCATAAATGATGTGTTTAAAATAAATATACGCTACCTAAAAACGTATGAAAGCTACATCTGTCAATGAAAATATATTTTTAACATTTTTATTAGAAATTAAATAAAATGAGAAATGGAGGTACAATTTTCGCGGGAATTGTCTATTTTTGCACAGTTCTGAAAAAAGGTTTCTAACTATTTCTTTTTTCTAAAAGAAATTTGTTTTCAGCGTATCGAAGCCTTCTTTTTATTGAAGCCAAATATAGATCTTGCCCCTAGAAGAACTATTTGCCGATAAAACATTTTATCGAAAATGCATATTCCTAAAAAAAACTGATAGATAAGATGAATTAAAAAATTCATGCGACATAAATGAACGCAGAAAGGAGATATAGTAATCCAGTTCAAAATGTTTCAGCTAGTACGAAGTTTCGTAATTATTAATAAAAATAATAAAGACCTTACAATTAAGAAAAGAATACACTACCACAGAAGAAAGAGATCTCGCGAGAAAAATCATGAAAAACGTTCCAAAAAGCTACCTCGTACCGAGTAAAAGACAAATCCCTCGTCCTTGTCTTTTCCGAGCGTCGCACACTCAAGACTCATCTCACCACGACGCGGGCACAGCTCTGACGCGGCGTATTCTCACTCCCGCGGCCAATTCTTCCGCTTGCCCGGACCGAAACAAAGAACCCGCGCGCGACACCTCCACCTCCCCCTCGTTCGGGTTAACCCCGATGACGCGTGCGCACGCATCTGTGTCTACGCGCCTCTCGGTAATTCATTCGTCCGCTAGAGGCGATAAAAATTACGGCCAGACGCGTACAGAAATACATATATGGGAGATACGAGAAAACTCAATCCGCGTATAAATCATGCCCGCGCTATCGATCAGCCTTCGCTTTTTTTCATCCCGTGCCGCTCACTCGCGCTTGCGCCATTTCTCTCTCCCTTTTTCACTCGGCTACGCTGCTGCTCGGCTCTCTTTAGGCCGCGCGCACCAAGGATCCATCCTCCGAGGTGTGCCCGCGCGAGAGAGAGAGAGAGAGAAAGTATAGCGCAGACGGCAGCATCGCCGGCGTCGGGGCAATAAACATGGACGGCATATAAAAATTCAAGCAATATATCAAACTGTCATATGGCATCGTATTTGTACGCATCCCCGGCTGATATTTCCAGCACTGCCGGCGCGATATCGCTATGCGGCGTAATATGCGTTCGTTTCGGCGATTTTTCCTGCCCTACCTTCTTCCCCCCTCCCCCTTCTCTCGCATTTCGTATGCATCTTATCCCCGGCCACCCGTCTTTGTTGCTCTTGGGCGACGATTCTGTTCCGCAGGCGCGCGTGATATGATTTTTCGCGATCGACAGCGACGCGTATGCGCGGGGACGAGGGTCGGCGGTGGCGCGGCGACTTGTATACCGTTCGTGCGTGCGATACAACTGCGTAAGTTCGCCGGCGTCATCGTGCGGAGGGTTCAGACGGGCTCGTATATGGAGGAAGAGAAGGAGGCCCTTTTGTCGAGTGTGAATTTCGCGCCAGTGGGCCGATAAACTCGTTCGGGGGCTGTTTACGAGGGCGCGCTTGGAATTTTATTTTTTTCAAATTTCCCGCTCTGCCGTATACACTGGAAAATTTGTTTATTTACGTACGCAGGGCAGGGATATTGCGATTTAATTTATTTATTGTAACCAAGGCTCGCGTATGCGTATACGTAGGATAAAAATGGAATTTATCACGCTATTATTTTAGCTAGTAGCCAACTATTGAGCCTGTGTGATCGGTTGAAATTTATATTTAAAAGAGAGAAAGATATGATATTTTATGTAACTGAACCTAACGGTACTTTTATGATTTTTTAGGATGAAATTTCACTAAAATATAATATTACTTCGTTAATATGAAATATTATGATATGGATTCGCGAAGCCATTTTCATATTACTTTTTTTTTTCCTGAAAAATAACCCGTTCTCATCGCGTGATATATAGTGCGAATGTTATTAAGTATTTTTTAATCATTCATGAGCCCTCCGCCGGCAATATTTACGTCAAATAAATCATAGGAAAAGAATCGCGCAAAAATTATACGGCTCGGCCGGCAAATAAATTGTTTTCCAATTTAGAGTAATCGCTCTCTTTTTCAACAGCAGACTATTGCCATTTCTCATTTACCGCTGCCCCGCCCCCTCGTAAACGTTTATTATTATTTTCTTTTTTCATTAAAAATGACAAATGAGTGCCCAAAACGGTACACACCCATCGCACTTTTGTTTATCAATATCTCGCAGCAGGTCCCACTCGTTAATAATATACACGTTCAAGAGCGACCTCGCGAGTCACTCCTGCACTCCGCGGCTAGACCTTCCGAAGAACCGCGCTGTTCTATAGTCGTCACCGCGTCCTCTTCATTCCGTATGCATTGCATTCACTGTCGAGTTCTCTCCGCGCGGGCGTTCCCTTCGTAATAATAATTGATTGAAATTTTAATCAGCGCGCCACTCGAGCGACAATACACCCGCGCGCGGGCGTAAAAATCAAACCAATAAGCGGCCCGCGCTTCTTCGCTCTCATCATCGATTCACGAGAGCGCGACTGCATGTGTGAGTGATCGCGTTCCCGCAAACATATTCATGAAAGCCATAACCACCCTCGAATAAAAAAGACAACGACCTACATTTGTTCGCGCGCGCACGCGAGTACACGAGAGCGGATATTCATGACAGGCACGAGAGTATCCCCCTCTCTCGCCCTTTCATCTCACTCGCGTGGAAAAAAATCGCACCACAAAACACTCCTCGACGATTGGCTCTCCCATTCCCTCTCACACCTCGTTTTCGAATACGGCGACTTTTTGGAAATTCGGGTCAAAAAGTTTTGTCGGCCACCACACGCGTACACTCTATATATTGCGCGCGAGTAAGAAATAAAGCGAAAGCTCGCCCGTATTGCGACCACCACCGCCGCCGTACCTCGGGAGACGAAGCGACGATCCGCCCGGAATTCTTAACAAGCGGTGGCTTATGTACGCGTCATGGAGGAAAGGTTTAGGCAAGCGCGACAAAGCCGAAGCACACCCCGTACATACATATATACGTGTGTGCGCGCACACGCGCGTTGTATGGAAATGAAACGATACGAGTCCCCGGGCCTCGTAAACGCCCCCATTCTCTCTCTCTCTCTCTCTCCTCGGGGGTAGGGAGAGAAGATCTCCGCGAAAGTACGGATAAACCGAGCGGGCGTGCCGCTAGAGCTAGCGGCGAGAGGTCAGGAAAGTTTCGAGCGCGCGTTGGTTAATTTCTTTTTAGAGTCCCGAGAAGTTGCGAACGAGGAGAGGTGAGACAGAGAGAGCCGCGGCTCGCTGCTTTCCTTCTCCTCTCTTTTCCTCGAGGCGCGTTGTCTGTGTATATGTGTGCGTGTGAGCTTGATTAAAAAGCGGATATGGCCGGGAGATCAGGAGGTGAACAAGCGCGCGAGTTGATGCTATTCTTGCGAATTTTCTGTGTTTGTGCGATTATATGCATGAGCTGTATGAAATTTTTTTCTCGTTGTGCCGTGTTCTAACGAAGAAGCGAAGTATTTCAAAATGATCTGACTTTTCAACGTGCTTTGCGTTAATAACGCGAAAAAGAGTTAAATTTGCTAAAGTAGTTATAATGAGTTCGCCTATATATACTCCGGGTTTATCATCATCAAACGACTCGCTTAACGGGCGCCACTATAGCCATCGAGAATCAAAGGGCTCAGCTTAAAACTCGCCAGCGAGGCGCGAACCGAGTGGCTTCATCAAACTGAGTCGATTGTTGAATAACCTAGTATCTACGCAGCTGCCGGCAGGAGACGCGGTGGTGTTTAGCGCAGCTGTGCAGCGCGTATGCAACTTCACGCCGTCGTACGGCTTAAAAAGTTAACGGGGCTATATACGCACGCGCGGGTGCGCTTCGGCAGGGAAAGGCCAGTCTGCGCCTCCTTTCACGTCTAACCCCAAGTCCCAATAACCGCTCCAACTATATAACGAGCTTCGGGGCTCGGCCACGTATGAAAATTCCCCGCGCTTTACCCTTTACAGAGTCCACGTATATATATATATACATAAACGCGCGCGCGCGCGCACAGAAAGCCTCGGGAAGCCGCGCCTCGCCTGGCCTGGCACCGCATTGACGCGTGAGCTCGCTTCCCGGAATACGTGATTTAGAAACGGATTCTTCGCAGGGATTACCGCTCGCGTTTATATATAGGTATAGCTCTTGCCCGATAGCTTTTCGGGTGGGAGAGCGAATCGCTCGTTTCCGCAGGTGTACGCGCGTATATCCCCCCTCCCGCCTATACGTCACCATTATACCCTCCCCATTTTTATTAGTTTTACTCGTTCGCGCCCCCCCCCCCCACACACACACGGGGTGAATGAATGCGCGGCTCTAAGCGTCGATTTTACATTCCGCGGCGGGGATTTTTCGGGAAGCGGGCCCGAGCGAGGGATTTCAGCGCGGCGCGTGCTCCAGATGGATCGCCGAGCCGTCTGATTTAATTTGACGCAAGCGCCCAGGCGAGCGAGGCATTTTTCAGCACGCGAACGATGCGGTCGGCTGGTGCGAGTAGGTGTATGTGTATAGCATGCCGGGCACTGCGCCTGTAGCGGATTTTGTTTTGTTATTTCATTTTAGAGAGAAGAGTGTTCCGTGTATAGTCGAATTGTTAAGCAGGGGGCTCGACGTGTATAATTATTGTGCATATTTTCATGACTTAAAAGTATACGAGAGGCAATGCTTCTTTGATAACGCTGAGCGTAAATGCTTTTATAACTAAGGCCATGCATAATGTAGCAATACAGATGAGTCGCAAAAGGGAAGCGATTCAAATGACTCTTATTGCATGTTTAAATTATGCAGCGGAAGAAAATACACCTGCTTTATAAATAAAACGAGATTCGTGCGGAATTGGTTCGAGACCTTTATATATATGTTTCATCATTCACGTAGCACACGACATTCTAAAGCTAAATTTCGCTCGAAACTGCGATGCACGCGTTATTAAAGATTCACGTGAAAAATCAAATGAAACCAAATCAAGTTAAAAAATTTAACAAATCCATTCAACGCACGACTGCACCATATATAGCTCTGCTCGAGTATTCAATTATTCGGAATCGATATATTTCACCTGCTCCCTAAATCTCCTTCTCCACTTTTTTATTCCACGCTAGATCATCCATATCTCTTTCTCCTCTGAACCTCTGCGTATCGATCACTCGCTCTCTCTCTCCCTCCCACCCTCTTTTACTCTCTTTCTCCCTTTCTGGTTTTCCCATATCTCTCTTTATCTCCCCCACTCTCGCGCGCGCGAACGAACTTTTGCGCACCTCTTTTCCCTGATGATCCGCACTTCTTTCTCCGTCTACGCGCTCGCGCTCTTTTTCCGCGGCCGCGAAATTTATGCCGGCGATTCACGGCGAGTCGACGCACGTTATTTTTACCCCGACTGTACTGTGTGAGTAGAGCGCGCTCGCGATTTATTCGATCCACCCCGTTTTCCCGTCAACGAGATTATATCGATTCTCGCGCGCCGAGCGAGGCTGCAAAGCTCTGCCGGTTAATTACGACAATAGGGGAGAGGAGTGGGTGGAGGGGCGTGCGAGCGTGCGGGAAAATTACGTCGACCGCGCTTCCACAATGGAGTGGGAGGGGCCGCGTTAAAAATCCCGCGCGAACGTCTGTAATAGAGACGAAAAGGGCTTTGTAATCAGCGCTGATTTGGTGCTGCGCGCCCGCTTTCAGTTGCCCCCAGCCGTGGGTGCGCGCGCGCCCGAATGCACGACCCTTTTTACTCGCCGGATGAAAATACGAAAAAGTTGGTTGAAGATAAAATATGGGATGGAATTGTTTCATTGTTTTGTTACTCGAGTAGAAATTCTTTCAAAAGTGTGTTTGAATTGCGCTGATAATAACGCACTGTTAAATAAACAATCTGAGCAGCAAATAGAAAAATACCGCAGGCATCCATTTACTACTTAAATCCAATTAGTATAGTGCTATTTTAATAAAACTTAAAATAATGATTCAATTATAAAATGAAAGTAGACTTCAAATACTTTCTTCTCTCAACAAATGGACGGTACGCTTTTGGAAATCAGCGACGTGAAAAACGTCGCCCTCGATACTATTATAACGTCCGGCGATTCCTCACGGCTCCTACACCTCCCTCCTCCCCAGTCTCTCTCTCTCTCTCTCTCTCTCTCTCTCTCTCTCTCTCTCTCTCTCTCTCTCTCGCTCTTTTTCTTAGGATAATTTTTCTTTTATACTACAAACTGCGTACAGTCCACACTTGACTGACTACCTCTTATTTTCCCCTTTAAGAGCTACCGAGTGGGTCTTCATAGTGCTGTTATAATATTACAACATAGCTTTCTGCATTCCCTCCCTTTCGTCCTCTCTCTCTCTCTCTCTCTCTCTCTCTCTCTCTCTCTCTCTCTTCGATGCCACCGTCGCACACCGTCGCAGTGTCGTACTGCGTACCAACGAAGTAATCTCGTCCTCGTCTTTGAAGAAGGACGTCGAGAGCCGAACGAGCTTTAGAGAACGAGGTAGGAGATACAGCCAGGCGCCGCACCGGCTCGAGACAATGCAATCTCCGGATGGAAAGCGAAGAAGAATCCCCAATGAACTACTGGCCGAGGAGAAGACGGTGGCAGCGACGGTGGTGGGGTCGCTCCGGTTACGACGCAGCCGAGTGAAAACGGCCGGGTGTGGAGGTTTTTTTTAGACGAGAGTTTGAGAAGACGTCGACGCCCGTCGTCGTGGTCGTCGTCGGGCGGAGAAAGTAGGTGACTTCAGAATTTAGAAGTAGTTTTCGAGTGGCTCGCTGGAAATTTAACTGTTTATGAGGAGAGTTTACCTGCCGAGAGCGAAATTGGGTTGAGAGCTGGAAATTGTCGTAAAACAGGTGTTTAACAACGCGCGGAATAATGAAAAAAAAATGTTGGTCTTCGAAATCGTGGCGGTGTACGATAGATGTATTTTTTGACGACCTCAGAAAAGCGTTCGTGGATACATGCATTTTTGTAATAAACCATAATTTCATTTTTCTAGGTATCTATAAGCAAAATACTGGATTGCGTGCAGGAATGCATGGAAAAAGTACACGGAGAGAAATTTTAGAGTAAAAATTACCAAGGTGCCTTGGTAGCGCATGGATAGACTGTCAAAAGCCGTGATATTCCCAGGTTTCTAATACAATTTATAAGTTTCCCAGGAAAAACTACCATAACTACTTAAAAAAAATACCAAATTATTGGAATAAAAATTACCAGACACACTGGTAAAAATTGAGATCTAGTCATTTTTACAAAGTAACCTAAGAATTTTTACTAAGAAAACTGATAAATTTTACCAAATAACCTGGTATTTGTGTACTCGCGCATGCGCACTGCGCATTATTGTGTTTCAGAAGATTGATACTAGAGGCGTGCGCGACGTTAAAATGAAAACAATACACATATTTTGAGTAAGTAATAACGGCGATTCAAATGACTGTTGATAACAGCTTCCGTGGCGCAGTCGGTAGAACGTCGGACTCTCAACCCAAAGATCGTCGGATCGAATCCCGCTTCCGTAAAAATTTTTTTTCAGTTTAATGTTTTTTCATCCTTGTTTCTGTTTCTATTTCTATATTAAAATACTATATATCCATCAATATGGATAAAAAAAGTTAATTTTTTTAATTTAAATTAACTAAAAAAAAATTTTACCAAGGCACTTTGGTAAAAAGTTTGAAATTGTCAGTCTGTCCATCTATTACCATAGAAACTGGTAATTTTGTCTCGAATATTTGTAATTTTCACTACAAAATTTCTCTCCGTGTAACATTACAAAAACGAAAGCCCGGTATGTAATGTATAACTGTAATGAAAATAAGAATAAAATATCAAATAGAGAAGACGAGAAACGACAAGCTTCTCGTAAATGTACACATGAAAAAAATTTAAAAAAAAAATACTCCCAGCTAATATCCTAGTTCTAAAGGAAGAGGAATTTTGAAGAAATCCCAGTCGTATGTATCGAGAAACGCTCAAAAAGCTCCGGTATATAAAACAAACCAAACGACTTTCCATCCCGCCGTGTATATGCGATTCCATCAGCTTCAGCGAAAATATGTTTTAATATTTTCTTCGAGTGTAAAAAAAATTTTTTTTCGAAAAAAGGGTTGAATGTTATACAGAGGCAGAAAGAGAGGTAGGGAGGGGTGGAGAGGAAACGAAAAAAGCAATGAAACTTTACAACTGCGCTGAATATTCGTCCTCTTTATACTTCTTAAACGCTTCCGCGTCGATCGTTCCGGGCATTTTCGCCTCAACGTGTGTCCTCTGTCTCTCTCTCTATATATATATATGTACTGGCACACGAGAGCGTACACGGCTGTGTGACGAACATTGTATATACGACAATGCGGATTTCGACTCTATCCCCGTCTCTGTCGGACGCGCACAGTGGCTGCATACGTTCGCTCGCCGGGCTCTCTCTCTCTCTCTCTCGCTCGCGCGTATAAGCCTCCCACGTCAAACTCATTCCTCCATATTTACTCCCACGCGTATACACCTGTACGGGCTTGTTTACATACTGCCGTCCCGTCATCCTGTAATATGACACAAACACACATACACACACACAATCGCCTACCGCGCTAGTGTGTCCGCCTATTTCTACGCAAATTCCCACACACACACACACACACAAACTAGCTACGCTGATGCTAGGGCAGCACCTGCACGTAATGCAGCACGGCTCGTGTTTTCGATGCGTCTGTAACTTCCGCAGCGCGGCCATCGCATGAGCATACGCACACGTACACATACACACACACACGCACACACCATACACGTACACATACACACACACACACACACACACACTATACACATACACATATACACCCACACACATGTGCATAGCGCTTAACTTCGTGGATGCGGGCCGGCGTCCGAGGTAGGACATTATCGGGTTATGCTTCGATTATCGTTGCGCCGTGCGCGAGGCGCCACCGCACCACTCTCCAATTTTATCGATAAGACCGCCAGCGCGCGCGCGCGTGGGAGTAAGCTAAGCAAGCTATCCCTCGCCGGTGCCTTTAATGGGGGAAACTAGCTAGCACGCTTAGTCCGACGGAATCTCGTAAATTCTATACTTACGCGCCCT
Organism: Torymus aiolomorphi; assembly: GCA_036365515.1. Lineage (NCBI taxonomy): Eukaryota > Metazoa > Arthropoda > Insecta > Hymenoptera > Torymidae > Torymus > Torymus aiolomorphi. Next base: position 139,867,830 of record CM070877.1, read on the forward strand.
GCGCAGACTGTGTGTGTGGGTGCGTGTACATGTGAGCGTGCGGCAGTTTCTTTGGGGTTTACAGAGCTGGGCGGCGCGCAGCGGGTGTTTATGCATTTTTATTACCGTGTCAGTTGTATCTGGGTGCAAACGCACGTAGAGGGGTGTAAATTAAGGCTGATTAAAGCGAGCGACGTTTCAGGCTTTTTGCCGAAGTCACCCGTTGGTTGGTGTATGCTGTGTGAAAGATGGGATTGGATGTATAAGGGGTAGGACGCAATGCTGGTTTAAATCGTTACTTGTGGAGTTTGAAAAAATTTTTTATTCGTGCGTAGTTAAGTTTGTCAAGAATAAAAGACAATCGTATACACGCAACACCAACTTTTATCACATAGGGGAGGGCGGGGCACATGTGACACCCTAACTTTGATTAAAAATAACAACTAAACCGTGTATTATTTCAAAATGTACAAAAACGGAATAATTAGATCAGAAAAAAATAAAATAAAATAAACTATTAACTTTTTTTTCATTTTCTTTTAATTATTGATAAAATACAGAAAAGAAATTCTGAAAAAAATGCTCTACGTGCCCCACCGGCGGGTGGATTGTGGCACCCGACGGGGCATGCATGGCACGGTCAAATTTAATATTTTACTATAGGTATTTTTCAATTCTTTTTTCCAGTAATTAATACTTTAATAATTATGCCATAATAAAATTTTAAAAAATCAAATAATTAATCAGTCTATTGAAAATTTTAAATTTTATTTTTATTAAGGAACATAACAATTTTTATTTTAAAATAAATTATTACATTTTAATAAATGATTTTATATTATAAATTCCTTCTTATAAAATATGATCACAACATAATACTTTTGTTTGATTAACAAATTATCATTATTATTACAATAAGTTTAAATTTAAAGATTTCGCATCATTTTCATCTATGTAGCATATTTGAACTACCTGACCATTGAAAAGGGCAGTTTGAGTATCTACAATTGATTCCTTCCTTACCATTGTTTTTTCTACTCTATAACTTAATACGCAGTCGAAATAATCGTTATTTACTTATTAATGTAATAATTGAAACTAAAAACTACTTAAAACTAAATTATTGCACTGCGTAGTTGTTAACCCATCTTGCTCCATTTTTTGTTTGTAGGTTACATCACTTCGCTCGGCGGCCGCCGCGGCGCACTGATACGCCCGAGTGTCCCACGCGTGCCCCGCCAGGGTGCCACGTCATGCCCCATTTTAATACCATTATCATTTTTTAATTATATTATTTATAAAGATTTTCTGAAAAAAACAAAAACAGGGCTTGAAAGATAAAAGTTGAAACTATCAAATAGGTTTGGTCTTATTTAGAAAAAAAAATCATTTTCTCGTTGCTCCAAGCGACTTAAAAATGAAGTCAACCTTGTTTCTAAGCACCGATTTTCAATCTTATTAAATTAAATGTTAAACATTATCTATAATCTCAAAAGTATAGAGGAAAATTCTAAAAGCATATCTAATTAGGTTTATGTAAAAATTACATTTTTTGCATTCATTAATATTAAAAATATGAGGGTGCCAAACTTACCTACCTGACACGCCATGCCCCGCCTTCCCCTATAACATTTTCATCAAATATTTCCGTTTCATACAATGAAAAGGAAATGTGAAAATTACCGCTATCTGCATTAGCGAGGTAGCTGTCTTCAAGAATTATTAATTTCACCGTTTACATATTCACATATTTGGTATTTCCTTTTCTATACGTTTTTATTTTCATCTCGATTTTTCCTCAATATTTCCGTTACAATGAACTAATAAAAGGATATAGGTATACAAGGTATGGCACACAAACTAAAAAAACACACTGAGAGAAGAATTTATTTATATTTAATAAGAAAATATATTAAAAATGTACAAAAAAAATATATTAACTATCAATATCGCATATTAACTATTAATATGCGCATCTTTATAGTAAGACTTTGAATATTTCCGTCAAATATTTCCTTATTTCGCCAAAATCAGCTATTTTAATATTAATAGTTAAAATATATATTAGTATAAATAAATTCTTCTCTCAGTGCAGGGCAATCTTATATTCGCCTACAGCCAAAGGTAATACATGACTTTTGAGATTAATGAAAATGAATTGATTAATTGAAATATTGCTTTTACGTGAAAATGTTCAAAACGTCAAGGCGAGTGTAACACTATTAATTTGTTAAAAACTTACTTATAAGATAAACATATGAAATCCGCAATAGAGAAAAAAAACTGTCATCTCTCTAAATTCAACCTACATCCCTCCTAACCTCCATCCATAAAAATAAATTCGGCACTCTCGTCGTGCACGTATATATATACTGCCTAGCTCTCGGAACGCTCGCACTTTTAGTCCCTGTCGCGCACTCGCCTGCCCGTATATAGAACGACTACGGCAAATTCCTATCTTTCAAAAGTCCCCCGCTTCTCTCTTGCGCGCGCTCCCTTTCTCTCTACATATCGAAAGATTCCCACGCGAAAGCTCCGCGCGAGCTTTTGTTGCGCTGGCGCTGTTTTTCTCGATGTTGCTCGCGCGTTATGCAGCGCTCGGTAGAAACGTCGCTTAACCGATATTACGTGTTTCAAGGCGCGAAGTGCTTGGAGAGAAAGCTCGCCTAGAGAGAGGGGGAGAGAGAGAGGAAGGAATAGAGAAAGAGAGAAAAAGCTCGCGAATATTGAAAACGCGCGGGCGCTTGTCACTGAGGTTCTTCACGCTAGCGGAAACTGATATTAAACGGAGCTGCCTGTGCTCCCCGTTGTCGCGTCTCTCGCTTTTGCCTTTTTACGCGCTTTCTTCCTTTTATTGCCTCCCCCTCCCCGTCGGCAACGCCGTCGCCGTCGTCGTCGTTGCCGTTGTCGTCGTTTTAGAATCCTATGAAGCTTACCTGACGCCACACCGTAAGCATCGCACCCGCGTTTTTCCAGATATCCTCCAATTTTCGTAAGCCCCACGAAAAAGTACGAGGGGCGGAGGTAGCGAGAGAAACTGAATTCGAACACTTTACATCTGTTTTTCTACGTGCGTTCGTTGTTTCATTCGCATTATAACAAAGCGTCGAGTTTGTACGCCCGGAACTCAAAGTTCAACCGCAATAAGAGCGCATTGGTGCAATCAAAACTTCCGAACGAGAGAGATACGACAAAGGCGTTGTACAGGGATCTTTAGAGGCTCTTTCAGTGAAAATAAGCCATAGGAAGGAGAAAAAGGGAGAAGGAAAGCCGTTGCACACGGCTGGCCAAAGAAGAGGAAGGAAAAAAAAACAATGGCGAGAGAGGCTCGGCGGAGGAGAAAGAATGTACTTCGCGTGCGATAGTCTAATTGCCTTGAAAATCGCGTACAAAAGGACCCCGACCGGCCGCGCGCAAAGTAGTTCAATCTTCGTCGAGCGCGGTGGTGGCGGCGGTAGCGCACAAAGTTTCAAAGCGGCTGCCTTCTAGCAGCCCCTACCCGCACCGCAGCAGCGGATCCTTTTTCCTCTGGCCTTTTAGCCGAAGGAAGAACGAGGGCTGCTGGAAAGAGAGAAGGGAAGCTTTCGCAGCCGCAGCCGCATAAGTCACTAATTTGCGGGAGCCGCGCGGCGCCGCTGGAAATTAACGCCGCGCCGAATTAACAATCGGAAAACCGGGGGACTGGCATATAGGCGCTACATACGCGTGGCGTCTACGTTCAGCATAAGTGCGAGGCGCACTCGCAAGATAAAACGAGTGGTGAGGAATGGCGGAAGAGAAAGAGAGAGAGAGAGAGAGAGAGAGAGAGAGAGGACGATTAGCTCGTTCAGGGAGGAGAAGTTATTGGCAGGACGCGAAAGTTAGTGTTATGTTTGTCGGAAGTTTGGAGCTTCTCGGGGACAAAATCTGCTGCGACGCGGTCGTTTAAAAATATCGCTGGCAAGGTCTCGTTTTGAGAGGGAAAGGGGAGGGGGAACTCTCTGCACGGATGATGGGGTGCACTCTGAAATAAGCCGTGCTAAACTTTTACTGCGTCGTTTTTTCTGTGAAAATGCACCTCGTATATATAATGTAGAGATTTTGGTAATGCTGTAAATTGAATGTTCTGCTGAAAATGTTGTAGGTGCATAAGTTGGGCGTTTATTGGACAAACGAATATGACTGAAAATTCTTGAAGTAATATTAGGCTGCTTATGTTGTTTCATTACTAAATTCGTCGGCTATACAAGTAAGCTAAAACTTATAATAACACAAACTGCCTAAGAATGCGTAAGTTAAATTTATATGCTTGTTATGTATTATGCTCAGATTACATTTTGTATGCATACTGGCGCGATTATGTGTGTGTATGAACTTGAGATGAGGTCGGAGTCATTACAGGTGCCTACATTGCATTTTTCTTTATTCTAATTCAATTTTTAGTTTTTCGTAATGATATCTTCATTGCATTTTATTGAAAATAAGGTAGAGAAAAGTGAATGACAAAGTTAGGCGTGGGTAAAATACTTGTTGACATTTTAGTATTTTTTTTTCATTTTCCAATTTTCAACTTCAATAACTCGATGAAAACCTTTCACTTCAATTGACTCTAAATAAAATACAATCGAAAATTGAATTGGAATAACGAAAAACTGCGATATCGGCATCTGTACTAACTTCGACATCCTACCGGAATCAATAAACTTTTTCTTCTCAAAAAAGTACAGAGTTAAAATTACAGAGTTGAATTACAGGGTTAAAGTACAGAATGAAATAACAGAATTAAATTACAGAATTAAAATTAACGTATATCACATAGTTATGATTATGTGATTATTTATTTATTTGTTTTCCTTTTATAGTCTTATACTAACTGGTACATAATAAAGCAGGCGACAAAATATCAAAGTGAGAAAAAAACCCGAATCTCTCCAACAATGCGAGAATGAATGAAAAAAGTGTACCGAAGCTATAAGTGTAGCTTAGAATGAAATAACAGAATTAAATTACAGAATTAAAATTAACGTATATAACAGAGTTATGATTATGTGTTTATTTGTTTATTTGTTTTCATTTTATAATCTTATACTAAACAGTACATAATAAAACAGGCGACAAAATATTAAAGTGAGAAAAAAACCGAATCTCTCCAACAATGCGAGAATGAGTGAAAAAAGTGTACCGAAGCTAAAAGTATACTGGCTATATTCGCGAAATGTGATTACGTAGGCATACAGTACATAGTTTATAACACGCGAAAGGTTTAAAGCATATATTATGAACTACTTACACCGTAAAGCGCAGAATTTTTAGTTGGATTTTTATAGTTACCAAGCTGCTAAAAATTAACTGTATCTTGAAAAAGCATATACATTGATATTGATATCTAATTTATTATTTATATTTGGTTTCATAATAACTTCTTTTATCCTATTCTATAAAGCAAGTCAAACAAGTAACTAAAACTGCCGATACATACTCAACTTGTTATACGCTCCACGCGCATTAGCTTTACAAAAACTGTTTACGTACTAGATGAGTGCCCCCCGTAAAACAGGATATATGAAAAGTCTATAACAAAGAAAAGTCTGCACGCGAAATCCATCACGCGCCTCATGCATATTTATGCCAGACGGGCACTCTCATCGACTTTACCGTAGATAGTCAGTAATTTGCAATGCCGGGGTCTGTAATATTTAGGCAGCGCCGACACAAACACAGCGCCCACACTCGCGTCTCGAGGCTCGACAAAATGAGCCACTCGGCAATACGCCTCGAAAATTCGAGTTTTTGAACTTTGGTATTTTTAATCAGTTTAAAAGTTTTGGTGGTGAGGAGAGGGGATATCAAAATTACCCCAAGATTTCGGAATTGCGTATTTAAAGTTTATCCTCTTCAAAGGTTGGTTTTTTTAGTTTTGAGGAGTTCAACAAGAGAAGCATGAAAATTAAAAAATGCACCAAAAGTTTTCAATCGGGGCACCTGCAACTCGCAAAGTAGTTTAGAATGTTAGAAGAGTAGTAGGAGGTAAAAAGAAAATTAATAAAGGGGAAAATTAAGGCGCTCATTACACTTCATTACTCCTTATCAAAGTCGACTTTTAGTGCGCCATTCCAGCGATAATAAATCGTTTTTATGAAAAGCATGACTCGCATTTAAATATACACTTGTAATCGTTGATGACGATGAAAAAAAAACATGTTTAGATACGTTTTCACGAATCACGTTAGTATTCATGTTTTTTATACTTTAAAAGGCCTTTACAATACATTTTTTTTAAACTGTCTATTTTATTAATGATATGTATTATCATTGTGTACTTTAATGTTTGAGGTCACCGGGCTGTATGAATTGTTATTGAAAATTGATTATGGTTAGACAGCGGTTATAGAAATATTTTTTACGGAAAATTGATTATTGATAATCAATTTGATTAAAGTTTAATAATATTATATCATTCAAAATACAATATCTAGTACGAATCTGAAAACATTTAAAATCGATAACGTCATATATCATTCATATCAATATTTCAGCAATCGACTAAATGATAGCTTATAATAAGTACTTCAACAATAATTCATATTCATAAATGGCAACAATGACTTCATTAATATCTATACGATATAATTTATTATGAACCAGATTAAAAATTTTAAAAGACTATTAGACCTTTTTTCTTAGTCCTTATATCAATTCAATTATTAATTACCCTACAAAATTTGATCACATGAACAAATATTTTATTTATAAACGAATTAAATCTAGAAAAAAAAAGTCCTTCACATTAAAGTTTATTAACGTATCAAATCGCCATAACTAACACAACCTCAAAAAGCTGCTAAATTCACTAACACTCGAGAGCGTGCGTATTCGCGGTTCCCGGTATTCTTGGCCATAACTTAAAAATTTTGACCAATTTCACCTCTAATCCTAGATCGAGCTCTCTCTCTCTCTCTTTCTCTCTTCTTCTCTCTCTCGCGCGCCTCATAAAATCGTTCTCCTCTGCTCGAGAAAGATCGAGGGAATGCTCAAGCTCTCGGCGAGGGAGCAAAACAAGCTCCTCTCGCGGAAACGTATAACGCGCGCGCGCTCGAGGTTTATGGGGAAGCGCAGTGCGGCTACGCTTCTAACAGGCTCTCGCTCTCTCTCTCTCTCTCTCTCTCTCTCTCTCTCTCTCTCTCTCTCTCTCTCTCTCTCTCTCTCTCTCTCTCTCTGGTTCGGGCGCCAGGATCTGCTCCTCCGCCTCCTCCTTCTGGCGCGGCGTGTGGTGGCGGTTAATGGATGGCGCGCGGGGGTGGTGTCAATGGGGCCGCCGATTCCGTGAGAAACAGCCCGCCACGCGAAACCGATGTTTGGCGCTCGCGCTTTACAGCTTGTTAGGGGGAGAGAAAAGTTGCTTTCCATTCCGGGGTGCGAGCGAGCTTTCTCGTCGGGCTTTTTATTGGCCCTGATTCTTTAAGAGGCTACGACGACCGCGACGCGTTCGTGCGCTTTCCAGGTTCTGCTAAGGAGAAAGGGAGGAGAGATTGAGGTGGAAAAGTACAGATTTTTAAGAATATTTCAAAACGATGATATTGAGTTTTTTAGGTTTAAAATTAAATCCTCCTGTAATTAATTATTGCTTATGCCGTAATGTTTTTTTTTTTCAAGATTACAAGAATATTTAACTTCATTACCGAGAACAAAAAAAAATTACTTTACTTTAAGGAAGTAGATAAAGTAACTTCTTGAAAATGTATAGCCAACATAAATGTGAGGTCATTAATTTAAATTTCAGTACCATTTTTAGCGTACTTTAAAACTTGTGTACAACAGCAAGAGCTATTTACGTCGAAATGTGTGTAAGAGAAAAATTTCCTGTAAGAATGGATTACGAAGGGAGAAGTTCGCGCGTTGATGTTTTTAATACGCCGGGTGATGTCTAGGCGCGGGCGCACGCGAGTGCGCGACACCGGATTAGCCGCTCCGGCAACCGGGATTACCTTTTGAATTTTTCAAGTGCTTAAGCCGCACCTGCGTACCCCGTGCCAAGGATGATCCGGACACGAAGGAGTCGCTTGTCCGGGAACGTCGACGGGAGGACGAGCTTTAATTTCAACGAAAATTGGGTGAATTAAATATGTTTCGTCGTGTGCAAGTTGGATGGCACGAGAGTCTTGCCGGATTACGTTATTAAATTATGATTTAAGGATATTTTACCGAAAAGTATTAAATAAAATGTAAATGAGATTCATTTGCTTGCTGAAGCAGATATCGTGTTTTTGGGTCACTCTAATGTTCTCCATTCAATTTATGTAAATTGTTGTACAATAGAATGCGTTGTAAATTAAAAACAAAAATTAAATTAAAATATACATTAATATAATAACAGTTATAATTACCATCGTGTAATTTATGATTAAAATGAATACCCTAGAAGTTGTACTAAACAAATTTATACGTAATATTGTTTCTAAACCCTAAAATAATTATGGAATGCTTTATACGAAAATACTTTTTTTTCTCACAAAATGGAATCAGTGTAGGAGCCAAAATTAAAAAAAAAAAGAACTAAAATCACTTTTTAAACAATTTTATTTTATTCTGTGATTTTTTTATCATCACGAATCACTAACTGAACTCAATACTTAAACATAAAAATCTGACTCTCTTCACAACGCATTACATTTGTTTCTTTTCGTTCTTTTTCATACATCATATTAAAATCATTAATACAATATTAAGTTTTAATAATTTGAGATAATTATTCCGTAACAATTACTTTCATATAATTATGTAATGCGTTATACGAAAATAGTCATGTAATTCTTTTTTAATTAAAATGAAAATTAGCAATTCCTTTTAAAACCAAACTCTTCCAACAAATTACAGCAAATATTTACGTATTTACCCTGGCCAAAAATAACAGCCGCGCAATAAATTATTCCCGAAAAAATTCGCAGTAAGAAACACTCCCAGAGCAAACAAATATATATAGAGCGGAGAGTATCAAATCCTTCCGTAGCGCGCACGCGAAGGGTTAAAAGCGGACGGTGTTCTATTAAAATCCTTAATTACTGATAACAAATCCAGCCTAAGAGGTCCGATCTGGAACATCCCCTCTGTCCTTCTTTCTCTATCTCTCTTTTCCTGTTCCACCCTCTCTCTCCCCCTCTCGCCTATTTCGGTCAAATAGTGTTGCGGTGTCGCGCAAGACTAGCGCAGAAACGAAAAGTTCACCCTTTATCTCTCGGATCCCCAGAGCAAAAGAAAGATTGCCACCCAGCGGGTGCCCAAGGGAGAGGAGGAGAGAAAGGGGAGGGAGAGAGAGGAAGATCTACTCGAGAATAAGGAATATAAGAATAACACGAAGACCGGCCTACAATGGGGGCAGGTCGTGCACCGTCGCCGGCGTGCCGGCGATAATTATGCAAATTTCGCCGCGGCATGGAACGCAATAAAACTTCTTAATTAACTTTGTGAATTAATTTTTGAAAATTCATCGGCGCGCCCTCGCTCACCTTAAAGACTCGCGCCACGCAATTCGTGTGTCTTATATAGTCTCCCTTTTTCTTCTCGCTCTATCTCTCTCCCTCTCTCTTTCTGTCTCCGTTCCCCCGAAAGTCTCGAGATTCCTCGTTTCTTTTTTTTTTTCACCGTTCTTATACGACGGCGAGTATATATAGGGAGTCTCGCGTGCACGCGCGGTTAATGGAGTCGAAACCTCCTCGTATTTTCCGCGCGATTACTTGTAAAAACCTCTGTCCGTGCCGCTGTGTTGGCGATGTAAATTTTTTCAGCTTCGACAGTTCCATATTCGAGAAGTATGCGCGCACGTCGTTTCGCTCGTTCGACTTTAATGAGAATTAGTTCAATCGCGGAGTAAAGAAAGAGACGGAGAGAGAGGGAGAGAGAGAAGAGCGTTTAATGGAAGCGTTTACGAAAATCCATTATTTCTTGCGCCCAGCTTTCGAGGAGTGGATGGGCTTATTTTTGCTCGTTAGAGGGCGTGATAAATTATTTCGATGGAGTTGATTTATCTTGAGCGGCGCGCCGTTGTGCGGCACTTCTCTGCGGAGAAAAATAAATGCAAGCGAATGCGTTTCCTTTAGATTCAATTGCATTCAATTTCAACAGTTGCTGTTGGTGCTTTTCTTTCTTTCAAATATATATGCATTGCAATTCATATTGAATATATTATTACGTTGGAGTTTTATTTACAGAATTATTCGACAAAATAGCAAAATAGTTTTAGTTTTCTTTTTCTCGTTGATAACGTTAGAGAAATGAACATAACTATAATATATCAACACTGAAATATTAATTGTACAGCAATGAACATTCAAATAATAACATGTTAAAACCGTCTTGAAGGTACAGGAATTTTCAGGGAGAGGAACCGAATCATATCAAAATGATAGGAGAGTAGTTGCCAATCGTATGGAAACAATTCACCGATTGAAACTCTGCCCCCTATAGAATTCATAATTGATTCGATCAATAACATTATTCGTATAAGCCATTGCGCTTTCAATCTTGGCTTGTGATTTAATTCGAGCATCCAGCGATTCTCGGTTATGTATACCCAACGACATGTTTTCAAAGCGAATTACTTTAATGGTCGCATTGCGCTGGTATTCCTTTGCGACCGGGCGATTAATAACGGAGCTTCCATTAGGAGGAGCCGCTCTCCGCGAGCCACCCAACCTCGCGCGAGCACCGCCGCAGTGACGCATGGGTAGCTTTTGTTTGCGCGCCTTAAAAAAATGGCTCCCTCCCTAGCTTTATATATATACACGGGCTTTTTCGACGACCTCCTTTCCCTCCCCGGCCAAAGGCTGTACGAAAACGGCACATACTTGGATTATATTACAGCAGTATACCGGTTCGAATATAAAGAGCAGCCCTCGATCAGCTCCTTTCACGCGGAACTATTTCTTTCTAATCCGCGGCTTTATCGTCACTGTCACGGCGCGGCTTCAAAAGGAATCGCTCGGGCGCGACGGATTCCGCAGCACTCACAGAGAGGGAGAGAGAGAGAGAGAGAGCAGAAAATACTATGAGAGCGAGTGGAAAGCTTCGTCAGTGAGAAAAGTCGGAACCGTCGTGGACACATTCCTTCGGACATGGCAGCCGGGTCTACAAAAACGTATACGGCTTCATCGTGCGTGAAGCATTTCTCTCAAATTTCTACCGATACAAAGCTCCCTCCCTCCCTCCCATCTCTCTTCCGAAAAAGCTAGGGCGCGATCGAGTGCTTTTTGCGCGCAACAACGGCCAGGCGTGTCAGTCGAGAACAAAGAGCGGGGCTTTCGCGCGCGCGCGCTCGCGCATTTTTCATACGCGACGACGTAGCGGCTTTTTTGCGCGCGCGTCAACGTCGTCGTCGTCGGCGGCGTCGTCGAGTCGCGAGAGCGAGCTTGCCGCGTGCGACATTTAGAGCGAAAGGGCGTATATAGTAGGAGGAGCGGTATAGGAAAAAGTCTGAGAGAGAGAGAGAGGGAGGCAGCGGAGCGTGCGAGGCGCCTGCATCCTCAATATTGCCAAATCCTGTCGAACGAAGTAGGGCGGAATGGCGGCGCGACGCGCGTGGTCTATACGCCGTATCCGCGCGCGCACAGCTATGCCGAGAGGAAGAGAGAGAGAGAGAGAGAGCGTGTGTCTCCGAGTTGTATGTTTTCCGCGCAACGGCGGCTGCGAAGAGCCGCTGGGGAGAGAGGGACAGAGAGAGAGAGAGAGAGAGAGTAAACGTGCTTCCCATTGTTCTCTCGCTCGCGGCGCTATAACAATGCCAAGCAGTCGCGCGCGCGCTTCTTGGGACGCGCGGAGCGTCCGACCGAGACAAATTGACGGCATGATTGTGCGACTTCCGCTCTCCAAGGGGGATCCTGCGCCGGCCGAATCGATCGCTCGTATAATTAATTCGCGGCCCGCCGCGATTCCCGCTGCGCGAATCGCTTTTTGCCGCGGCCACCCGGTGGCCGTCCATCGTCTCTAGAGCTGCCGCGAGATACACGGCTTCTCGATTCGGCCGACAGGAGCCTGTGTGTGTGTCTGTATAAAACTGTGTTCATATGAGTGTGGATGTGTGGGTGTGTGTGGGTGGATATGTGGGCAATAGCGCGGGATATGAAATTTTTATGGGGCGGCGTTTAGAGAGCTATCGCTTATAAATCGGATGGGAAACGCGCTTCTGGGCGCGTGTATTGGGGCTGCCGGAAGGATAGATACGACGGGGTTGCAGGAAAAACGAGACGGATCCATGAGGTTTAAGGTGATTTCGCGAGCTCAGAAATGTATATATCCCGAGTCCGAACGATTATCATGAATTATCTTGTATAATATATCGGGAGTTCAAAAATGATGAAAATTTATAAGAAAAATTGTTGGTTAATTAACATGGGAAATTGCGAATTGGCGGAGATGTCGATCACAGAGATGAAAATATACATTACTATGAAGCCCAAAGGAAAATTGACTTTTTATTTGTTATGAATTCATCAGCACTGTGCATTAATAAATCCTTTATTGCGATATTATAAACGAAAGGAATGTTGTTTTATGTATAATATCTGATTTTCAATAATTCGTTCGTTTCCAATAAAAGACACAACTAAATAATAATCATTGCTGAAAAATTACAAATTTCGACCAATGTGACAGACAAAAGAATTTTCACATCCGGAATGTCTTTTTCGCATATTTGGATGATTATCGAATGCATATCTACGGCTACCTGACGCTGAATAAAAAAAAAATTTTTTTATTCGAGAATGAAATTTATAGGTCCATAAAAAGTGAATTTATATCAGTTTTAAAAAGTTTTCAAAGTTCGAGGTAACGGGCAATACTGTTTAATAGGCCATAGTACTTTTTTTCGAAAGCTTGTCAATCTAAAAGATTAAGGGAATATTGCTTCCTCACAGAGGAAGCTTTGTGTTTTTTTTTTCAACTATTTGCTGAACGTATAAACCTTTAGTGCCTATAGGAGGTATAATTTGTTCAAGTTCTTTCAGGCTACCAACAATTGATTACAATCAAACAAAACGGATTTAAAACCTATCCATTCGTATTATTTTACCTGAAAGAGTCATGGCTAATGCAATTGAAATAAAATAATAATAATACTAATAATAATAATAATCGTTGTTATTCTCGCAGATTTTTTTCTTTAATTTAACGATTGGGCGTTCATATTTAACTTATTTTTTAATGAAATAACATGAAAAAACACTTGCAGGGACATACCCTGGACTCTAAAGGGATAACCACTTATGATAATATAAATGCAATACGAGCAGTATCCCAACGAAGATAAATGAACTTATAAACATTGTTTATTTATATATGTTCACATAATTAGATTTTACATTATTAATTTATCAATTAATCAAATAATAATTGCTATCAATATAATTATTTTATACAATGGTGATAATGCGGTTGACATACATTCAACGGTGAAATACAGCGATTTAAATAATAAATTATAATAATTGTAAATATCCAAAATTACGCCTAAGTGCAACAGTTATACGTGAATGCCACTTTAATAAAACAAACCAAACTGCATAGTAAATATGTTAAACTTGTTATTAACGTGCGAAACTTTACCCAATTAACGCTTGCAGATGCTCCGCACGCGATATCTTAATAACACGATCCAGCCTGCAACGCTCGCTAATGGCCACGCCCCTGCTCGCGTTTCGTCCGGAAACGGTGCAAAATTTACGAACGATTAAAACGATACGCACGGGAACGAAAAAACAAGTGAAAAAGACACGAAAGCTAAACGATCCGTCCAAAAAATTCGAAAACTCTCGGTCGACGTCTCCAGGGCAGATTCCCAGCCGAAAAGAGAGCAGCAGCAGCAGCGCAAACAGGGCCGTTATTAAGGGCGATTCCCGGCGAGAATGTAGTAATCAACTAATCAGCCAGACAGATATACGGCGCGCGGGGGGCTGCGGAATCTGCGGGAAAAGAAAAAGGAGGGGGCGCGAGGCAGAGAGAAACGGATGGGACTAATTACCGCGCGGGCAGCCGCCGCCGCCGTTGGGGCGAGTTTTTCAAAGTCTCGCCTCTCGCGCGAGCTCCTTCTCGACCTGAGCGCACGAGCACGTATATACTCGCCAACTTTTTTCAATTTCGCCTCTTCAGAGCGGTGTTTATATTCGGCAAATTAATGGTGCCGGGGATCTTACGCCGAGCGATAAATCGCGCATGCTCGTGTGTGTGTGTGTGCGTGCGTATGTGGTGCATGTGTATATAGGAGTAGAGTGCAATGAGTACGTGCATGAAGCGTGTGTGAATTATGATGGTATATCGATATATAATGTATGAAAGTAGTCTTGCGGTATTTCGCAAGAGGCACGGTATGATTACGCGATGTGAAGTGTCCATGATCGTCTGAGTCTTACGCTAATGGACTGATATATGTGCTCAACAATTATGACGGCCCTAATTACATATTTGTACGTGTAATTCAGTAACTTCGAAAAAACTTTTACCATTTACTAACTATGAGATGAAAAGATTTATTAAAAATACCAACATTAAGCATAGCATATTATGAGATTTTTACCTAAACATTATTTAACTGGGATAGAAGTTCGGAAATTATACCGCGAAAAGCTAGGAAAATTGTTAGTTTAGCTATTGCATTTGATCTCATGTCGGCTACAGCTATAGGTAATTATAACTTTTGAAAATGTTCGTAACTCTATATAGTAACCGTAATTGTAACCTAGCGAACGTATTTTCGTCTGACCACGAAACAACATCGTATTTTTACAGTGCAGCTTTTTTTCATTTTTATGCCTGTGTCGCGTTGTTTTCATTTATCATGTTTTTACAACTCGCTGAATTTACTTTAAGAAAAACATTTTTTCAGCGGCATTTTTGTTTTCGAAAGATATTTTGGACCATTATTTTTTTCAATAACATTGTAAACTGCGTATACATTCTAAAGTAAACAGTTATTCGAAAAAAAATATATAAAATTTTTTTAGGAAATAAAATATTGAATTTTTTTGTAAATTGTCTAAAATATAACCGAGTCATCCATTAGTAAAATTAAACACACCTGGAATATCGCATTCGGATCGCGGATGCCCATTGGCAAAACGTGTTATCTTTTTTTATATGCAATTAATTCAACAAAGGCGACCCAATATTTCGGCTGGAGCATAAAAATCACAAGTTCACTAATAAAATAAACGGCACGTACAAAATTAAAAAAGAAATTTATCAGAGAATTCACGTTGGTGAAAAATTCAACATTTAGACAGCATAAAAAAATTACGAAAAAAAATATTGTGGTATACATCTAGCTGCAATGATTTTATTTTTATTCTACAGATTAGACGAAAACATTTTGGAATAAAGCTTTGGACACACATAATACTTTTTAATTTTACAAAAAGCAAATAAGAGCTGTATTTCTCTAGTTTTATTTTCTGTTTTTAAATTTCATGTTGGACTATTCTGAACTGAATTATGCACGTATGAAAAGAAAAGTTTTTTGGAAAAAAGTATGCATAAAATAACGATAGTTTTGGAAAAAGTTCAAAATTGTTATAGTATTATGTGTATTATACATTATGTGTCTCGACTGGTTTTGTTTTCGCTTTATAAGCCATCTAAACGTGGATTTTTCATTGAATTTCTCAGATATATATCCAAGAAAAGTTTATAATACATAAATGCTTTTTTCGAATTTTCAAGTCGCGTGGACGCGCTCCGCCTCGTTTCCCTCCTCGACAATTGAAAAACGCGTCGATAAAGCCCGGCGTTCATCCCGCTATTTTTCTGCGCGCTCGCACAGCTGTCGACCCGGTCGTACGTAACATAAGTTAACCGGCGATAAGATAGAGAGAGAGAGCAAGAGAGGAAAAAGAGCAAACGCGCCCTTGCGTGCGTTCGAGAGGGAAGGAGAGAAAGAGAGAGAGAGAGAGAGAGAGAGAGAGAGAGAGAGAGAGAGAGAGAGAGAGAGAGAGAGAGAGAGAGAGAACGAGAGAAAAGCATAGCACGGCCACCAAAGGCGCGTGCGCGCGCGGAGCTCGGTTTCGCGTTATTTTCTTGTCGCCGGTTCCCGAGAGAAAATAAAAGTTAGCCAAGAGCGGGCCGATTGGAGGAAGGCGTGCAGCCAATTTCCCAAGAGGAAAGGGGTGGCTCAGACCGATCTTTGCGTGCACATATACACACACAGATCTGAAGTTTCGAAAGGACTAGGCGAAATTTGCTCGTCGCCACCGCCGTTGTACGTACAGCGGATAATTCGCGTGCACAGACAAAGTCCGAAATTCGCGAAGCTCTCCCGCGTGTGCCATTGGAAATTATCCGAGAGCCCGTTTGGAAGCGGGAAAGAGCTATGCTAGAGGAAACGAATGAACCGCGCGCCGATTGTCCGATTGTCTTGTTTGGCCAAGTTGATACGATGCACGCCGAGAGCACAAAGGGCACGAGAGTGTCTGAGGGAAGAGTCAGGGTGCAGCTGAAGGTTTGTGTTTCGATTGGCCCTGAATGGTGAGAGAACAGTCGATTAGGCGGGAACGCGCGTGACTTTGTGGGATTTCTAGCGTTGTTGCGTTTATGTACCCAATCTAAAAGGTTTTGACATTGAAGACCTTTGGAAAATTCATGTAATAGTATATTAGTAATTTTATTTGTGAAAAAGAGTCTTATTTGTTAATGAATTTTCAGTTTGGTACAAATTAATTCAACGTAAGAGAAAAATAGATGTATATATACAGTAAAAATTTAATAACTAAAATGTTATGGAGAATAACTGGTTAGAGAAATTAACAATACTCTATTAGAGTTATCCACAAAGACGTCGGGGAAACTTGCTGCGTACAGTATCTTTTGTAAAATTAAGGTAATGCAGAAAGACATAATTATAACGTCGAGACAGGAAATCTTTATTCATCTCGGCTTAGTGCTCAAGATTACGAACAATCCCTGAAGAACAAAGTTGGTCGTTCATTCGAGTATCCTAGTACGCGATATCAACTATTTCGCATTGCTAGGCCACGAATGGTGCGTTGGGATCTCTCCTATTTCATGTAACGACGTACTCAACTTATCTGATACTTAAAGTACAACTATCGCTTAAACTTTATTTTCTCCTGTTTATAGGTACAGACCGCGTGCAGTAGCGCCCAGACCAATTCAGAACTTCTTGAGAATTAACCAGAAAAACGAAGTAGAAACTGGCCAATTACCAACTACAAACTTGACAACGTTTCCGTCCCAAAGAAAATTACACGTCCCGTCGCGGGAAAATAAAACTTTCCTCAGATAGACTAATGGGCGCTTGAACATGTGCAGAGCGTACGAAAAACTAACCACTTCAAACTCGACTATTTAAGTGTTCATTTGGACTGTTAACAATATTATGAATATAACAAAAAATTAATTAAACATTATATTACGATGCGAAAAAGATAAAATAATGTTTTAATTTTACATAAAAGAAAAATGTACATAATAATTACTTATCGTATAAATTTTCAGGTATATTAAATGAATTTTTCTTGTACACTGTGAATTTTACAACTCTTTATCGCGGTTTCCACATGTTTACATGCGTTGAAATTCAGAATTTTAATAATAAATACGCGAAATTTGCCATTGTTTTCGAGTAACGTGGAAATTAAACATTCTGTTACAGAATTTTACATTTTTAATATTTAAGGTGATGCAATACTGACACTATTACCCAAAATTTGGTTCCCGTTTTTCTCATTCAATTTTTAATTTTAAGAAAAAAACTCTTTGATACGTTGTAGTTCTTTATTAAACTTAAAACGTGTCAAAGAGTTTTTTTCAAAAAGTTTAAAATTGAAGGAGAAAAACGGGAACCGAGAATTAAGTAATAGCGTAGGTATCACATCACCTTAATACGAAAACATAATTAATATAAAGGTTTTATAAGATAATTCCGCCCTTGTTCCACGCCACTAATACACGTCACCGCGTATCATGAAAAAACGTTTTCTATTTTAATGCCCGGAATGCATCTCCGGCCATTACCTCCCGTTTACAGAGGGCGCCGGGAACAGGGGTGCAAAAACAATGGGAACATACATCGCAGGATCAATCCCAGGCGGACTGTGACACATTGCACTTATTAAAGCCACTCGCGGCGAGTAATATTTTCATTCGTCGCCTCCTATTTCATCCCCGTGGTACAGACCGAACCGCACCGAAATGAACTCACTCTTTTTCCTACTCCCGCCAAAGTAATATAGCATTTATTCGGGATGGCGCCACACAGCGCGCGCGTGCGAGCTACTCTTTTCAGCTCGCTCGCTTTCTCTCGCACTCACTTTATTCTCCTTTTTTCAAGAGGGATTTTTTCGCCTTCCTCTCCCCGCCGAGAGGCGAGCGAGAAAGGAAAGTTAAGGGAGTACAAATGGTGTTATGGGCCCTTAATGTCCCTTCTTTGCAAGATTTTAGGAAAGTATAGAACCGCGCCCCCCAATAATACGCCTCTCTTTTGCTCGCCCTCTCTCTCGCCAGGCTTTTTCGAGTCATTGATCAACGTCGACGGAGAAATAGCCCGGGCGTGCGTAAAAGGCGTCGCTCGTATGCGTCGAGAAAAAAGCCGACTCGCGCGCTCCTGCCCTGATTTGTGTCCATTCATTTGTTTGTTTGTTTATCGAGAGAGGAAAAAAGTGGAAGAAAAGCCGAGTCCGATGTTTATGTATACGTACATATATATAAATAATGCCAATTTGTAGGAATTGATCATTAGTCATGTTTTTCCCGTGCGCGCCGCGTGCGGTCGTCTGAAGATTAAGGGGGGGGAGGAGTATATCATCGATTTGAGATATGGCTCCCACCCACTTGAGGATATTGTAATAAGAGCTTTGTGTTTTAAGAGTGAGAGGGTCGAGGGAGAACCTAAATTCTGAGATTTTTTTGTAGTCCTCCGATTGATCGTGCGTATTACGTAAGTGGGTACAATGGAAATTGAAATGATGCGACTTTATTATTCTTCCCTCGTACAATTATTCATCTTGTTCTGAAATTAATTTTCCATGTATGTAATAACATTTATAGATATTATTTAATTTTAGAAAATAGAAATAATATATATGAAAAATGTTTATTCAAGGAGTTGATAAACATAATTTCGTTAATAGATAATCCTCTAAATCTTAGTCTCGACACAACAAAAACTCATTTATCACTCAGCGTACTCCAGAAATGCTATATTTCACGATTGGAACAAAGTATAACTTATCGTCGAGTTCCGAGTCAAGAAGTAGTCCATCAGAGTTGGCTCTAGATGAAAATCTTCCTGAAGTTTGTGCCCATGATCGTAAGTAAGGAAAAGCACAATAATTATCCTAAATGATTCTCACTTTAAGAAATATTATTTCTATAATTATTATTTGACTTGAAAGCACGAATAATGATTATGATATTTTTTTATAAAACTTTAAACAATTTGCTTTTTTAATTATTTGTTACACAATCACGGAGAATCTTGATTTCTTCATTAAGTTCACTATTATGCGTTTTTTATTCGTTTTAAAAATAGCACCTTAACTAATAAACCAAAACATTTATTGTAGTTGGTATCAACACTCAATATAAACCCATATGTAATACGTGGCCAGTACTAGGCACTAATGAGATGGCCAATACTGATAAAAAACACTTATTTTATTGTTAATCACATCAGTCTCCAAGAGCTTTTATCAACCCTGAGACATGCTTATTTATTCCTTAGAGTTTAAAGAAGATGTAGAAATTATGAAAAAAAAAAAAATTGTAGAAAAGAGTTAGAGATTGCAAAAATAACTATTTGACACTGTAATTCTTGTTGCAACACTAAATTCTAATGTAACTTTGTGAACTGTTTATTTAAATATTGGACGCAAAATATTGTTATTAAAATGATTCGACAAATTTCCGTCACATATCGACAGACGCGAGAAACGCGTATTGGTTTTCCTCAAAGAGGAAGCTTTGTGACTGTGAACATATATTGGTTCCTTAAAAGAAATTTTTCAGACGTATTTAAAATATTTTATGATTGGAGAAATTGGATTTATTTAAATTAATAAATTATATTCAGAAATATAAAATAAGTTTGAGCAAGATTTCTAATTTCATTTGCTCTTTTTACAACCGCCATGTATCGCAAGGAATCACAATAAATTCAATAATAATAAAGAGCGCTCTCGCAGTCTTCCATCCCATTAAATTTGCCGTGTGTATGAATCTGCATAAAATGCATTTATAAAACAATTTCAATATTCTTCAGTGCGCAACTGACAGATAACTGTATTGAACGTTTTCTTACAACATTTTAATATTGAACTTCATTCTAAATGAAATGGCTCACATTACTGGGCAATTATTACCCAGTAACCATCCACGTATCATCATGGATATCATTTTGCCTGTACAAGCGCACCCTCAACGGCACACAATAATAATATCCGTAATTCAATAACAAACGAGAGCTGTCTCTCATCCATAAAAAAAACTTCCCCGACTCGTCGGCGGACAAACAAACACTTCCACGCTCGCGCGCAAGCGAGATGAAACATCTCAATTGGCCGAGCGTCGACACACGTGCGCAAACAAAGCCAAAGCCAACGGGACAGCGACAATTGACTCGTCGCTTAATAACTCCCTCAAGCACGTTAAGCGACTATATTCGAGCGTCGTTTTATATAAACCTCCGGTAAATACATTTATTGCGTCATGTATATTCCGTGCGTCTGTACGATCCCGACTCTAAGCGTGCAATTACGCCGCCTAGTAAATGTGCGGGCACACTTTTGCACGACGATTAATTCGACGCACGTTTAACGATCGGTCAGCGCGCGCAATTCGACGCGTCCTCTTTAAGGTATAGTACAGTCATGCTAACTTCTAAATTTACTCTCTCTCCTCGAATTTCCAGCGTTTATTCGCAACGATATTACCCATCTAGTTCAAATTTCATAGAGTCTATAAGCCTAGTGTATATACAAACGAGACATTCAGCTTTAAGGTGAAGAGCCCTGTTGCAAAAGTAACATTTTTAATTACTGAAAAACACAACTTGCCTAACGCTCATAAAAAAATTAATATTGTAGTACTGATAATCGTATAAAAAGGTTATAATCGGAGATGGGGAAGAGGAGTATTTATCACAATTTATGAGTAACTGTATCTTAAAGAATAATAATTTATGATGAGTTTCGGTATACGATACGACAATGAATGCAAGAGAGAGGCTCCGAACGAGAGGGATACAGTGGCCCATATATAGCAGTACGGAGTGTTAAAACTTTCCCTCACCCCCTCTTCTCACACACACTCTCTCTCTCTCTCTCTCTCTCTCTCTCTCTCTCTCTCTCTCTCTCTCTCTCTCTCTCTCTCTCACTCTCGGAAAAACAAAAGGGGCTCGTACAGGTGCTCTACCACGTTGCAGCTGCATCAAATACTTTTGGAGTTGACTAGAGGACGGCTATACTGCTTTAATCGAATCCATCAAAAACCAATTGCCGTTGAGGGCTTTCCTTTCTCTATTTCTCTCTTGCCTTTGATAAGAGTATTCCTCGCATCGTTGCTCGTTACTTTTTGTTCGTTTATTTTTGCCTGGTAGTTGCCAGTTTTGTGTGTACGTGTGCGCGTGCGCCCGCGCCCGCATTATTTTCCCTCGCCTTTTATGCGCTCGTTTTTCCATTGTGAGAAAATTATGCCCCCGGGGGAGTTATCAGCGAGGCAGTCTAGAACACCATCGATTCATAAACATTCTTGTAGAAAGAGAGGAAGAGGGAGGGGGGCAGAGGATAGAGTGTGCTTTAGTTTTTACTCGGCCGTACGGATTGCATTATTGAGTTTGTGTACCTCAAGACAGAGCGAAATTTGTCGGGGAATACTCACGGCTATGGGTTAATTAATGAAGCTTTTAGCAGTTTTCATTTCAACCATTGTCAAGTGTTTAGTAAGAGTATTTCGAGAATAGTCTTCAATTGTTCAAATTGCTAATGGAGATGACAATTTCGTAGTGGTAATTATGATTTTACATTAGAAAAGCAATCAATTAGCATCAACAATAGACTTCGATTTCGTGTAAATTAAAATTTCAATGGCTCGCTTAGTGTTAGCCAAACGATACAGCTATCGGTATAATTAGAGCAATTATTTTTCTTCCACTGTACTAATTATTCTTGCAGTTGTTCGATCTGTGTGAGAAGTTATAGTTCAGAGCTTGCAATCAACGATTAAAAAAAGACGGCAGTGTTGGGTCAGCGCACAACGAGAATAACCGTCGGAGATGTTTAAGTTTAGTAGAGCTTAAAATCCACGTTTGAGCTACAAGTCGGTAGAGCATCAGGCTTTATAAATAGCGATAGCGGCTCTATTGTTCTAATTATTTCCAAGTTTTCAAGCTATCATTACTACTTGTCTGACTGCACCTTTATTGTTTCTACTTAAATATTTGTTTGAATAAAGTTATTACCGCAAGATTTTCAAATAGCTTATTTAACTTTCAAGGGTCTTACTAGTACTTAAATTGATACAACTTCATTAGTGTAGGCTCCCGTTCTATAAGTAATATTAAAAAATTTCAAAGAATAAATTTCAAACATTATAATTCTAAAATCATAAAGTAGCAAAATATTTTGATAATAAACACTTTAATTTGGTTATCATTCCAAACACTCGCCTCTGCCTCTGTTACACATGTCTTCATCAGCATTATTATATACTAGCCAAATCCATGCGCTCTGCGCGCGCTCTATGTACTTGTTTTCTTAAACATGCAAAGAATAATTTATTCCTTATAAGCCGGAAATCTTTTTCTTTTAATTTTGATGCATCTTTAATAATTGATATAATCTGTATTTTAAGGCTAGAAACTATAAGCTTATTCAAATTTTTTTTTTTCGTGAAGTATTAAATAAAGAATAAAATCTGAATATAATATTGACATAATTTATTCTAATACCCTGGTAGAAAATTAACCATAAGTTGGCCAGAATATGCTTAACCAGCATATGGCTTAGCCATATTCTGGCCAACTTATGATTAATTTTCTACCAGGGTATTAACATAATTAATTCTTCTAAGATTAAATCATTGCTTATTGTTTTGAATTTTACCGTGCAATTCTATAGCTAATCGTATTGTGTTTTGAAATATTTTTCTACTTTTGGCCATCATTTTAACAAATAGTTAGAACATATTATTTATTTTTTTAAGCTGCAACCTATATTAATTTGATTATAATTTATTTAATACTTTTCACTTTAATCATTCTCACTTCAATAAATATTCCAATAAATAATACCTAATTATCAAATAAAAATGCACATTTAATTTTAAATTTTCGCGCCTTTTATCCAAGAGCCAATCACAGATCAAATCTATAGAGGCTTCACGTATTCCAGTCATCACTTTTTTAAGAAGACTTAAATCACTCTGCGTATAAAAATTTTTAGCTTCAAACTTCTCTAATGTTCACGTTCGACAAGAATTTATCTGACTTATTCAACGAAATTTTTTCAAACTTTGACACTTACGAGGAATTAGTTTCACTATATCGTTTAAAGAATCTTAAAAAGAAAATAGAATTTCTGAAAAATAATTAAAAATATTTTAATAATCATTTTTTCAAAAACATCTGTACTTATTTAATTTCTTACTCTATCGACTAATATTACTCTTCTTTAAGGCATATATTATTAGCTCTGACGATAAACTCGACGGAAGAGTTGTCCATCCCCATATTCAATGAGGCCTGTGGACAAGCGTGTTACTTTTTTAAGCTCAAATTTTTTTTAATATTTAGAATTAATTATATATATTTTCCGAAGATCATTTCAACATTTTCTTTTTAAAGTTTCGCAAAACCCTGTCAAAACAAATTCCTCATAAGTATCAAAGTTGAGGAAATTCTCTTTGGACAAATTCAGATAAAGTTTCACCAGATGTGAACTTCATTCGAACTTCACATGCAATTTTTTATGCGGGTACATCAACATACAATATTCTCTCTCTCTCTCTCTCTCTCTCTCTCTCTCTCTCTCTCTCTCTCTCTCTCTCTCTCTCTCTCACCTGCTTGCTCTCTCTCTCTTTACCTGTCAACAAAAAGTTAATACGCTATTGCGTGAGCGTACATATAACTACTGTGTTCCATGGTAATAACCCAAAGGAATTAAATTATGTACACTAGCAACATTTATACTCTCGTCTCGAGTTATGAAAATGTGCGAGGTTCTGTTGCAATATTATTTATTGTGGGGTTATTCTGAGAAATAGACATCGGAAAAGCTGACAAGTTCACTCTTGCATATATATATATATATATATATATATATATATATATATATATATATATATATATATATATATATATATATATATATATATATATATATATATATATGCACCCTCGCCAAGGAAACAGGAAAGAAGTGTATTTCTCCGCGGGCGCGTAGCGCCTTATCCCAAATTAATTTTTCCCGATTCTTCGTACAGATAAAAGTTTCGCCAACCGGGAAAAGGAGAGGGCGCGCGTTAATACTCCCGTTACACCTCCCGTATAAGAGAGAGAAAGAGAGAGAGAGAGAGAGAGAGAGAGAGGCAAGAAAGTCTTTCCAGTTTAGTACGTGAGCAGAAGCTGCTTTGCAAGTTTTCACGAAGCACAGTCATTATCGCGGGCGGGCAACGAAAAAAAGAGAGACAGGAGGCGGTGGAGGAGAAGGAGGCGCGGCAGAGCATTGAGAGACGGAGAGCGAGAAGTATAAGCGGCTGAGGGGCGAAAGATAGAGCGAGGGACGAAAATAAGATAGTGTGGCAGCGGCGGCCGGGAGAGGAAAAACAGGTAACGAGGAGGGAAGGAGGGAGTGAGAGAAAGAGAGAGGGGGACAGTGAAATGAAGTTGAGGAGATATCACGGGAGCGAGAGAGTGCGACGGAGAAGGCACGGGAGAAGCTTGTTCGCAAGAGTCAAGAGACTAAACTAAGACGAAAAGAATTTGCGACCTGTGAAAAAGATTCGCCTTTTTCTCTTAGCGCGCGCGCACGGAAAGGAGGAGAGCGACGACGCTAACTTTTCATAATGAAATGAAGACGGGATTAACTTTCGAGCCCTTCAGCGCGACGGCGAGGGTGAGAGAGAGAGAACAAGAGACCTGCCCTTTCCCCTGGCCGGGTTCAGCTTTTTCCCTCTATTCCTTCGACTTCTTCGCCTTCTTTTTTCTCTTGGTAACTCCAGGAATTACATTTGCGCTCTCGCGAGCGTGTGTGCGGAGTAGGGAGAGAGAGGGAGAGGAATAGAGGAGTACAGAGAAAGGGAAGGCAAATTTGTACATCCCGCGCGAGAAACCCCGAACGACACGGCAGTCACTGCTATTGCCGCTTTTATATTCATTATGCGCGGTATTTCTTTATTTACCTGACGCCAGTCGTGAAAGGCCCGTGCGCGGATATGTTCACCGGCTCGTGGCCCCGTCTTCCCTTTCAGGTCGAGCCTCCTTTGCCACTTCTTACGTATTTAATCTCGGGAATATTCAGCCTCACCCGGTCGGCTATCGCCCGCGTCGTGTCAATGACGAATTCTAAGAAATCGCGACGACCTGGCCTGCAGTGTGAATGTGAGCAAATTACATTTAGCCGGAGAAAGAGCCGCACGCGGGTGTGGATGTGAAAAAGCAAACGGGGCCGCATGATCTCTGTTGACCCAATATAACGAGGCTAGAAACGAGAGAGGTGGATGTTTAATTTAAATATTTACTCCGCTGCGTTTTGGGGTGTACGAGGCACGTCCTGAATTGCCGTCGGCAGTCTCCAATAATTTACGATGTCAACTAGTTTTTCTATGGCGATCGTTAGTACTTTTACTGAGATCAAAGAGAAATAAATAATGGACAATATTATAATATAATAAGGTGTTTTAGATACAATAAATAATGATCATAAACGTTTCTTCAACAATGTATTTATTTAAAAAGAGAACTATAGTTTATCTGTTTTTCCGTTTGTTTGAAATTTCTCTCTTCAAACGTAAACATTCTCATCTAATTCAAATGTAAATATCACAACCGTATCATTTTGCTAACTATGAATATGAAATCTTCGCGCAGCGTCGTATTGTCATGATAGCGGAAAGTAATGTGAAAACGCGCAAAAAAAGCAGAAGCAATTCGGGCAACGATCGAGTTTTATTCGTCATTTTGCGTTTCGCCGGCTATTTTGAAAAGCTACTTTTGGCAATTATAACGACTTAAGCCGTGCGACGGCGCGGGTAGTTGCTATGCATAGTGTGGGAAATGTTAGTCCCGTGTGATTTGCACTTGAATCGGATGATTATCCCGCGGCCCACACATGGGGCTCCAAGCAATATCGCGCGTGCGACTGAGGCCAACTCATATATGAATAAACACGCTTTAATAAATGTCCTGGAGATCGATCGGTGAAATTTCGTGGCCCGGATGAAATTTTTGATGTTTTCGCTGTTTCAAATAATATACAATGTAAAATATATTTTAAAAATGTATAAACGTAAAATCAACAGTTCTGGAGTGATAAACAAATCGAGAATAATTCTGATATTAAGCGGAATTTCAACCGATATCGAACCAATCATTTAAAATTAAAAACAAAATAATGTAATTTTTGAAATATCGACGCCATTAAAAGCAAAACATTTAATTTATAATTTCAGAGTGCAGATCTCTTTTGTAGGGTGACTGGGGTAATACCGACTACTGGGGCAAAATCGAATTTCTTAATTTCTCGGTTACTACTAGAGCCATCTATATAATAGCTATGACCTCTCTTTAAGAATGTTTCTATTATCATTCTACATACGATCGACATATCAACAATAGCCTCGTGTACATTTTAAAAGAGGTCAAAGATTTCCAAGCTCGCAAGATCGTGTTCATCGTACACGGATAGAATTTTTCCTGAAAAATTCTATCCGTGTAACAGTCATCGTGAGTATAATCTTGCTACAAGCAAATTATTCTTTCAGTAAGTACATTACGTTATTATTTTTGTTAATAAATGGGTAGGTATAATTTCGTTTCACAATTGCTTCCTTCTAGAGGAAGCTTTGTGATAGTAAATTTTTGAGTTGTTGTAAAAACATGTTAATATAATTGTGTTCCGAGCTGTTAGGAATCAAAATACATGGTTTTTGAAAAATATCTGTGTGTGTGTGTGTGTGTGTGTGTGTGTGTGTGTGTGTGTGCGTGTGTGTGTGTGTGTGTGTGTGTGTGTGTACGCTTGGATCTCAGCTTCTACTCGGTCGATTTTGACCGGACAGGTCTCATTTTTTTGTATTTTTTTTTTTTGCATGATGGCGGGTTCAAAATCCGTTTTTTGATTGGGGCGATGCGTTTTTGTTTTTCTTCAAATTTTCGATTTTCTCAAAACTGTTGATTTTTTTAATCATAGGATCGAGTTATTCGAATCTGATGGGTAGCGTTCGAAAGAGAATTAAAATACCTATATTTTCTAAAAAAAATTTCTTTAGTAATCATCAAAAACAAAAACGTGTTTTTTTTTTAAACTCATAACTCCAATGATGTTATCATCAGTATATTATAAAAGTATATAGTATTGGCGTCAAAATGTAATATGTTTGAATTTTCAAGATTGAATTCTTGAGTTTAAGTATTCAAAACTGATGAATAATTAAAATAGTATAAGAGTAGGTGGCGCTCCGATCGAGGTAGCGTGTAGTGCAGTATGTATTCCGGCCGGGTCCAACAAGCTGTGGGTTAGTCACGAATCCCGCAGTACTGCATACACGCCTACACGGTGCAGTGCGTCGTGCGTTGTGCGTACATATAAGGGATTTTCTAGTGCTTTGATAATTTGTCGCCATATTGGAAATTATAGGAAATTATATCATAGGAAATTATGGATTAGTTTATCCCCATATTGGGAAATATAGCATTTATCTTTTCTTCATGACATCGATATAAATTTGATATAAATAAATAATAAATAAATAAATAAATTTAAAAATTAACAATTTTTAATATTCATAAATGAATTTAATTATAATTATGCAATAAATTTTTTTAAAAATTATAAATTTTGTTATTAAAGGAATCAACAAATTACGGTTGAGGAAGCTACGGGCCAATGAATTGGCAGCGGTTTTTTACTTGTAACCGTGAAAAATTAAATAATTACTTTTTTTCGGACTTTCAGGTAAAACCGGATAGTTTATAATGCTAAAATAAAATTAATAAGACATTTAGAGTGCGCTGTTCATTTAATAAATATAACAAATTTATTTTTTTTTGCTACAAAAATGCGGAAATATATTAGAAAAAAAAGACAAAGCTAAAATGTATTATTGAATATTTTCATGCAAAAACGTTAATCTACAATTATTAATAAAATATTTCTTTATTAAACAACGTTCTTACGTTTCTATATTTATTCTAGAATGTAAAATACCGTTGAAAATTCATTTTGGAAAAAATAATGAGAGTATTTGGTTTTACCCTGTAAATTTTTTTACGAGGTAAAATCGGATACCTTCGTATATCTTGAATAATATTTTTTACATAAATTTTTTTTAACAACTAACAAATCAGATTTTTAGCTACTTGAATGCAAACTGAAAACAATTTCAGTATTAAATATTGTGATTATTTTATTACCTATTTGTAAAAAGCAATTTCCAAAAAGTAACCGGTTTCACCCCAGTCTCCCCCACATATTGATTTCTCATCTATTCCATCATCCAAATTCGAATTTCAATAAACTTATCAATAAATACTTCGTTTTCTCATTAAATCGATATCTCGAGCAAAAACCACCTCATAGCTTTTTAATACACACATTCCTATGAAAAGGTAAAATAAAAGCCAAATCGGAAATCTCACGCAGGTCATAAAAAAATTACTGGTCATCAGAGCCCCTGGAACACGCGTAAGCACAATCTGATCGAGCTCGCAGGCGAACGCCCTATAAGTCCCCCAACCCCCCAGTCTCTACGTTGCGCGCCCATCGAGAAA
The DNA here is from genome assembly GCA_036365515.1 of Torymus aiolomorphi. NCBI lineage: Eukaryota > Metazoa > Arthropoda > Insecta > Hymenoptera > Torymidae > Torymus > Torymus aiolomorphi. The sequence continues at coordinate 139,896,769 of CM070877.1, forward strand.
TTAGTCAAAGCGTAATATCCGACGGTAAATAAACGCCGAGTCAGCCGCCGCCACAGAGTCCCCCTCACAAAAGGAGCGCGTACACTCGCACCCCGAAGTCACCATGGGTCGTCTATATAATATATACTCGCGCCTAGGAATATATCCCCATCGATCGAATTGCGCGCAGAGGAGCACACCCTCGCGCCGAAATCGCGCTGCAGCGCTGTCGGGAGTCGTCGCGGGACGATTCACAATACCTCTGCGCCTCTTCCTCCTTTTCTCTCGCTCTGCACGTGCGGGTATCTATATACATTCATCCGCATAAATATATATACACAAAAGCCGACACCTCGCGTCTTTAGTCCCCGCTCGCGAAGATAAATTGTCCGCGCGCGTATATTCATCTCGCTTATTTTCGAAAAAAGCCGCCACACTAAGGGGACCCAGAGGCAGAAGGCGAATAAAAGGCGCGAAGTAGCGCGCGTGGGTTATGTGTGTCTGTGCGCACAGATATATACAGTGGGCTCAGGCAATCGACACAGCAAGGGCATGAAAAATTATACGGCGCGTTTCGCTTCTTTGGCGACGTTGTCCGCTAAGGGAGAGAGGGAGATTGAGAGGAACGGTGCGTGTGTATCGCGCGAGAGCGATCGCTCATCGTGTCAATCGACCTTCGGGCAAAATTGCATTTTGAGTCAAATGAGTAGAGGTAGCCGTGGGTGGAGGAAATTGGATTGTGATTTACGATTAGCACTCATTGATCAGTCGCGTGGACCGCTGCGACCCGCTGCGATATATAACGTGTTGCGAGAGTTGGACGGGTGCAAGGAAGGAGAGAGCGAGGGAGACTTGAGGGGCTGGTACTTATTGCTTTATCGCCGATGATGCCAATAATTAAGTATCGATTAGTCGTGCACAACGCACTGGGAAATGTTGATATATATGACGCACACGATGATGAACCGGTCTTTCAGTTTATTCAGAGGTGATTTGATTAAACGCAATGAAAAAAAAAAAGAAATATATATCAGAGGAAAATATTATTTCATATTTACTTTTCACGCGAACTTCCATTACAGTTTTATAATTGAATCGGAGCTTGTTTCGCATACTTTTATTAACAAGAAATATAAATGAAAATATAATAGCAGAATGAAATTGAATACAAAGTTGCAAAAACAAACAATACAAAATTCTTTTCTTTTTCGTTTCATTTTATTTTGCATGATTACAATTTCGTCGATATTTTACTTACAGAAACGATGCATTTAACCTCTACAACAGTTTTACCAAAGAAATTACATACGTCCACTTATTGTTAGAATTATCTTCCCTAGAAAAAGAATCGCTTTTCACTCGATATCGGGCGAAATTTAAGAAATTCATTCAATCTATATGAACAAACGGGGTAATGCAGCACACGCGCAGAAACACTTATATCAGAACTTCTGCGTCTGACAATTTTCCACTCGTGCGCTACCGCGCAATTTCCGTTGATTAAACAAAATTAATTAGAACCCGCCAGTATCCCGCACTCGCGGGGAATACGCGCGCGTTCAAGAATCAATAGTGATCGCTCTGGCGTGCAGTAATGTGCGCTCTCACTCTCTCTCTCTCTCCAACCTGAAAATATTTCTGCAGTATTATTATTTCTAGCCCAGTGCATCCGATGACACACCGCGATCCAAAGATAAAGCGCGTATCGTCAGATGTATAAACAGTTGAAAAAATACGCTTTACGATTGAAAATTAGAATTATTGCTCGTGCGATTACGTGTACTTTTCGTCGATCTATATACCTATAACAGTATCCTCTCTTCATTTTCCACGTGATTCACCCGTCTGGCTCTCTGTCGCTTTTTCTTTTCCGCTGCTCCCGCTTCATCTGCAGGGAATTTTCGTTGACCGCGCCCAATCGAGCGGACCGCCCGCCTCCGTAAAATTAGCTCGAATTGCTGTCGTATAAGGCGGGGAGGGGAGAAAGAGAAAAAAAATCCGAACGTTAGCCTCTACTACAGCCGTGGATTACGCGGAGACCTAAGTGTTTGCGATTGCGTCCATTATGGATACGTGGCAGCGCGTCTTTGTCCCTGCGACTGTAGGCTAAATTCACAAATGGCCGGGTAATGAAGCGCCAATCGATACCGCGCGAGCTAAATCCCCCTTATCGAAGAGAACAATTCGGGAATTCGACGATTTTTACGTATATATATAAAACGCAAACTGATAGCGTTTATGTGCGCGGAGAACGAGCGAGTTGTTAAATGTTGTCATGACCCCTGACGCGTTCTAATAAAGCCGTGGGGGTCCTAGACGAATTACTGCGTATATATGGGTGTATAAAACCCAGAGCTGGAATGTTTTTTATCGGGAGAGTTAGAATCGCCCTCGTTTCGTCCAAGGTTTTTTCTCAATATTGCTGTAATATTGCGTACGACGTGTCTGTGCGCTTGGAAATATATTTATACATGAACGACATATCGAGGACTCGAGAATGATTGAAAATTCGAATGGACGCCGCGTCGAGCAATATTCGCTCGATCGCCTGACGTAAACGTCAAAAATAATCTCGCGCGATTGATATCCTCGATCGCAGACAATTAATTAACCCGTCTCAAATGCAACATATAATACACAGCTCGAAATATCGATTTTCGGAGAATTTTCCAAATGCACTCAGACGCGTCGTTGATTTCATACCGTGCCAACTTACATATATAATAATTAAAAGTACGAAAGCGAACAATACTTATTAAAAATTCCTTCCTCGACATCATCCGTCAAGTTTCGTCCGCGTGCACGAGTAGACGCGGTGAAAATCCGCTCGCTCGCTTTAATCAATGCAAACGGCAACGGCTTTTAAGTGCCAAGTGCAGTACCGCACGCGCGCGGTGCAGGCGGCAATTTTTTCCTCCCTCCGGCTGCGGTCTCGCGAGCTCGCAAACCGACGTTTGATTCGCGCGTTAGAAATCAATCGGCGCGCACTTGTGCCCACTACAGCGAGCCTCCGAAAAGTTATATAGACGGGAGGCTAAAGCAGTTTCGGTCGCGCACGCGTGCCCTATTGGCTTTTTTCGACCTCGTTTTTTTCGCGGCCGTCTTTTCTAATTGCGCGCGCCACCACTTGGACTCGTTTTTTTTTTCGTGTTACACGCGCGCCGCACAAAATTGCGGACGCGCTGATGTCAGCGCCCGGCAGGTATTGGAATGGATGACGAAGGTGCGCGCGCCGCGTTTGTCTTCGTTTGAGGATCGGCTCTGGAGGTAATGAGATACTCGCTGATTTCTATCTGGCCTTTTTCGAGGGAAAGGGGCGTAGGGTATTTTTTGCTCGTTTCCGTATAATTGAAATTGCGGTAAGGATGAGAGAGGAGCGCCCCGCTCTGCCGGATTAAGTATTTTTATTTATAAGCGCGGAACTCGGTACTGCGAGCTCGTTCGAAATTGTAGTTTTAATTACTTTGATCGAACGAGGGACTTTTTCTTATTTTCAAATGAGATTTAGTGCGGGGCTTGCACTTGAATTGCAAACGCGCGGCTTAATCAGCAATTTCATGTATTAATTATGTAGCTCTACTGGTATAGGTGTGCAGAAATATTGCTATTTGCTGATTAAGCGATACTTGTGTAGTAAGAGTGCATGGAAAAGATACAATTTTTCGGAATGATTCTTTAAGCTCTAAAGGAGGTTCTAGAAAATGATGATGAGTGATTATATAATTAAAATTAGTTTATGTCACCGTGTAGCACCGCGGCATATTTAAAAATTTGTCTTATGTAGTCCCACTTTTTCAAGTCAACAAAGTGGACACTATTGAGTCGGGAACAAGGTTCTGTATGCAACACGGGAGTAAAGTCGCATAATGTACTCTTACTAGGAGTTATCCTTCGATTACATCCCGATTGGTTAAAATGAAAAGTAGAGTACGTCACGCAAATCCATTTTAACTATATTTAAGCTAGTTAAACTGAGAAAAATAAATAATAACATCAAACCACTTTTTTACTTATAAATGATCAATGTTACAAATGACTTTTTAGTTTATGTTTTCTGTTCATATTTTAATAGCATACCTAATGTACCAAGTAAAATAAATGGGAATATTTCGCAGTGATAGCATTCCATTCTTAATTCATTAATGGCCAATTAATAGCCGAAAAGTATTTCATTACTATACTGATAAATATAAATTATTAAACATTATATATTAAAATAATATATTATTAAATATTATTATAAATTGAATTATTAATTATTTTGTATAGACAGATGCGAACGAGGGTAATTATTTTATTTATAAAATGCAGAACATCAAAATAACTTGAATGTACATGATAACAGCAAGTGGTGCTAAATTAACGAATATAATCATTGACTGTATTATAAAGTGCTACGAAAGTCAAGCTTCGGGGCTCATTACGACTATGATGATATAGCGCTAATGACTTTGTTGATTTACGGCATAAAACTTGATACAAAGCATCTTGGTATTCACAGCACGAGTGTCGCTGCCTCGAGCCAGCAGCGGTTCTATCTTCTTCTTCTGCTTCTTCTACTTCTCTCGGTATAATAAATCGGATATGTTTGACTGGGTTAAATGGTACGTAAAAAGGTCAACAAGCAATTGCATGTTGCGAAATTATTTCTGAAAGGCTTCCGATTAACCGACAGGTGAGCCGTGAACTCGTTAAAAGCAAGAGGTACCTATACGAAAGTCAGGTATTTGCTAATTTTCCCTCTTGGGTAATCGTAATAAACGCAAGATTTGTCATTGAGATTAATTAAATACCGACGTGCGGTGTTGAAAGTTTTAAACAACTCCCAAGCTCTTTGAACGTAAATTATAGTGGAAGAAAGAGTTTTCAATAATTAAATTTAAATCCGTTATAGGCGTTGAAATAAGAAAGGTACTATGTTCAGTCTATACATGATATATATGCCTATTATATTCCGTTTAATCATAGTGATTGGCACTTTCTGTACCAACTGTCGAGTGTTATTAGTATTTGCTACTCCCAAACTATAGTATGCACATGCAAAGTTAACAAGGTAAACTACGTAACTATGTACACAGTTTGTCGTATTAAACACAGCTCATTCTACTTAATGAATATGTACACATTTCTTATGTTGTTCGCGCAAGTTTAATTACATACATGTGCAGTAAATTGAATAGCATCAAAAATTAATTTTCATTGCAAACTTTGAATAATCAGAATAAATTCAAATTATTTGTTTAACTATATACACACTACCTCAACAACAATTTCAAAATTTGGCTTTTTGTTCATGTATTATGCGTTGGTATTTATTGCACTATTTTATCATCTGTTACATTCAACTAACTTTACCGGGATAAGCCAATTAATTTAGAAATAAAATAAGTAGTCTGTTATATCTAATAATAAAATTTGAATTTTTTCTAAAATTAATTCAAACTGAAAACATTCCGAAAACTCTTAATACATAATAATTGACGAAAATTACATTACTGCAACATTATTTTTTAATAAATAGTTTAATAATTATTTTTTAATAAATTCACAAACTGAAAAATAATCAAACATGAGTTTTAAGAAATAATGATTGAAAAAATAACCAAAGTAATAACCGAAATGATTGAAAGGAACAAAAATTCCAATCTCCATCATTCGCGCGTACGCGCGCTCTTTCGCCGCCAAAAAACTGACATTTCCATCAAACCAATTAGCCAATAACTCGATTCCCACAAAAATAGACGCGCGCACGCAAGCGCGACTGCAATTGAATTAACGCTGCTACTGCGGCCCCCCTACGTGAATTCCATTGGCCGTAATGAAATCCAAAGCTCGTCGTCGTCATCGTCGTCGCAACGTCGAGCAAATATAATGCGGCGCTCGGGAGCGAGGAACGGAAAAATGTCGTTATATACGTATGTTCGCGCCGTCTGCGCGCGGAAGAATTTCGCATTGTCTCCTCTGGGCCGTGCGCGCCAAAGAGCATCGGCCGGTTCCTCTCACCGTATTATTTATGCCCCCTCGCTCCACTTACATAATGCGCATCGATATATCACGGTTTCGCGCGCGCGTGCGACGGTTTGGCAAGGCTTCTCTCTCCGACTCTCTCTCTTCCTCTCTTTCTCTCCCTTCCGCTTTCTTTCCTCGCCCCGCACGGCATTACGACTTTTGAGAGCGCAAGGCACTTGTCTCTGTCTTCCCTCTGCATTTTCGCCAGCGCGCATATATGTAACAATGAAGAGGAACCGCCACTACCACCACCACCACCACCACCACCACGTCGGACCTCGTATAACAAGGGAGACGCGGGGAAAGCTCTTTCCCGTCACCCCGCGCTCGTGTGCGGTATAACGAAGGGCTGCAGCGCACGACCGAGTGAGTCGTCGTCGGCGTCGTCGACGAAGGAGCTTAATTTGTTCGACGCGTGCTCTTTCGCGCGCGTGCGGAGTGAGGGGCAGGCAGGCTGCCTGCCTGGCTGGCTCTCGTCTAGCGCGGAATATTGCACGCGTACTCGTGAATTTCGCGCCGACAGGGGAGGATACGCATGAAGGACCTACGTATGTGGCCGCCTCCACAGAATATTTAACTTTTGTGATGCTGTCGTAGCGTTTCGTATTTTATATATGCATAAAATGTCAAAAGATTATTAGTAGAGTGCAATTTCTTTTTTAATACGACAAGTTTTTGCTGAATACGTTTCTTGGTTACGGAAGATTTTAATAGGCAAGTTTGGTCACGCGTAAACAAAGTTTTAAAACAGCATTCGAAGCACCGAGAAGAATGAAAATACGATGCAGCTACTCCAAAAGATACTCCGACTCGGTCAAATCGAACAAAATCGGCCAAAAATACTTAATCGGCATCGGGAGATGAGTCACAAAGTTTCAAGTGCCGATGATCCTCACTCAAGTCTAATCAGAGAAGTGAAAGACATTCGAACAATTAAACTATAAAAAGTGACGTAGTCCGCGTTCCGGGAGTTAAAGCAAGAGATCTGGGTTACAAGACAGCTGGAAAAAACGAATTTTAGGGGACGAGGAAGATACGCTCTCAAGCGTTCACTAACCAATAAAGTATAGCTTAAATTTAATTAAAACCGTTTATTTTACTCAATCTTCCCGAGTACGCAACCATGAAAGGCTCGAGCACCAAACGATAGCCTCTTATATGTAACACATTACAAAAACTTAAAAATCTGTGAAAAGTTGAAATTATTTAAGTTTCTTTGATGCACTGTAAGTATGTTGTCAATTCTGATGAGTGTATGAAGTAAAAATATGATGAATATGATATGACGTGCTGGTGACGTACCGTGACTCAATAGGGCACCAGATCCCAAAGTCCCTGGTTTGGAGTTCGATCCTCGTAGGGTTAAAAATTTTATAAAAATTGATAATCATCTTATATAACAATGTACTTGCAATAACCTCAATAGTAAGAAATTAATTTTTCAAAAAGTATCATAAATTAATATTTTTTAAATAAGTAAAGTAATATAGAAAGAAATTAAAAAAACTACATGTCATAGTTCTAACCAAGCTGAAAATATATGTTCTATTTTGTCCGACCGATGGATATATGATTCATTTCCTAAAATCTTTACTATTTATATTGACACTATATTAAAAAGTCTACATGTCAATCATTTAATTTATTATACTATCTAAAAATAAATCTAAAAATAAATAAGTGAAAAGTCGCTCATTGGCGCTAACAAGTAAAAAAATCGACAAATTCTTTAATGAATATTCACTTATCACGTAATGAAAATTTCATTCCACTGCTTCAATAGGTGAATTCATTAAAATATTAGTCGATTTTTCCACTTATTTGCACAAGTCAACGACCTCTCATTAGTTCATTTATAGAGAGTACACATTTGTATAATCAATTGATTTATAAATTACTGAAATTCAGCTCTTAAGCTTTCGATTGGCCCATTTTTCATATGAATAAAACATATAAATTACATAATAATACACAAAATGTATGAATGAAAAACCGCAGACCCTGATGAACAGTTTCAGCTCTGACAGAATGCTGGTGTAAATATGAAAGTTAAAAGTTTCTGGCATTTATAATAATTAAGGATAATAGTGATATTAATTATAATATTTTATCTGTACAATGATTTGAAAATCGACCTTCTATACATTATGGACTCTATTATATAAAAGATAAATATTAACACTAAAATTTAATTTACTAGTTTCAAAACAAAACACGAAAATCGCAATGTTAAATGAAATAAAAATATTGACTTTCTCTAAAACTGCTATTTCAAACATTAATTTATAAAATCGCAAAGAAAAGAAATATTTTGCGAAATTGAATTTTTGCACCATACGGTTTACATAGAAAACAAGTTTGCGTTCGAAATCTATTTGTAAGTGAAATTCGATTAACTTATCGTTCTTTATTTATAGCGCATCAATTTATTATTGTTCTCCATTTGAACTAATCTTTCAAGCTAATTAACAAGTAGAATTCTCTTTCTTAAGTACGATTAAAAAGAAAATTTTTTCAAGAAAAGATTAAAGTTTGTTGGAATTTCCCATATACGTGTTCACGGGCGCGAGCAGCTACGTCCTTTGTGGAATTATTCGATTTTTATGCGGCGGCTTTGCCCGCGTTCTACTGCGGCTGTGTCTGCTGCCGCCGCTACTGTCGGACTTCTTAGAGTTCCCGAACTTTCCTTCGTTGTGTGGTTTTTTTTGTGCGGGGATGAGTGAGGAGGTCACCGGGATTTTTAGGATTCGCAGTTTTAAGAACGGCTCACTGGCAGTCTTTTTGTTTCAACGAAAGGCTCTTTTCTGAATTTCGGAGAAGGGAAAATAACGTATACTTTTCGACATTATTTATGCACATGCGACTGCCTGTGAAATATTATAGCGTTAGCTAAATTCAATTAACCTTACAGTATATCATTCTGTCACATTTTTAAAAAGACCTCATTCGATAAGATTATCAGAATTACCATCTCAATCAGTTTCTAACTCAGTAAGTTGATCTTATGTGCCATATACTAACTGCAGAAACAGTTTGCGTTAATGGGATCCCAATATATAGCAACACTTCTGCCCACAATGATATTTCAAAGGGGAACATTTAATCAGGTACCGCTGTAGCCTCACCCACATCACTATCAGAATCCATTATCGGCGTGAGTTTATTCCGTCGGTATAAGGTCGCAGTTACGAGAGAGAGAGAGAGAGAGAGAGAGAGAGAGAGAGAGAGAGAGAGAGAGAGAAAGGGAGAGAGAGAGAGAAAGAGAGAGAGCGTGTTTGACGCGCGGAATCCACGCAAATGCGCACATCCGATCTGGATGAATTTAGTGAAACACCGGCATTCGATTAGCGAATGTGAGCGCTGATTAATCGAAAACGAAGCGTCGACGGGTATAGGACGTTAATTGACGACCCCAATAATTCATGACTCTGTTTAGAATATGTATAGTTGAAAACCTTGTATTGATGAAAAAATATAAACGATCGATTTTTTGTAAGAGGCATATCATTATTATTATTTGGAGATTTTCCACTATGCTTTCGTAATACATTTTTTCGATTTTTTCTTAAAATTGCCTTTTTATAAGATATGATTACATAGATCTTTAAAAAAAGTTTGAAAATTATATACTTTTTTTTGCTAATTTCACTGTATTGCAAAACATAGCAGTGTTTTTTAAAATAAAATTAAAAATAATGCAGGATTTAATTTAAAACATACTTTTTTGATAAATTAACCTCAATTTCACTGCCAAGAGCTACTAAACTCGTTGATGATACATTACACGCAATTCGGTCAACTCGGAAACGCGACAATGATATGTAAAACTCACATGTATCAACTTAGAACAGACATTGCACAGTCTTCACTCACTTACTGTAGAAGTAGATAATATATCAATGTCTACTTTTGCGTGCCGGCAATATTTATATAATTTATCTGTCAAGTGAAATTATAACACTGACTTTAAAGCGACATGACTAAATATTTATTAACACACTGGGGAAAAAAAACATAAAACGATTAAAAATTCAAAGAAAAGAAATTTAATAAATCCAGTTATTGCTCACATTCAAATGAAATTCATTTCAGATTATTACATAGCGAATTTCTGCAAAATGAAGCGTAATATTTTTAATGACAATTCAATTATGAAATTACTCGAATGTGAAATTATCAATCATTGATCCGACGAAATGAAAATTAACTGATAAGAATTTTTCCATCGGTCTTACAGTCTTACAAATTAAATTAAAATAATTAATATTTATGGCAGTCAGATTGCCCTTGTTTATAATTACCCCCGCAGAATCTGAAATAAAAACTTAATTAAAACCTGGAAAAAACTTTGTTAGCAAAGGACGATCTGACTGCCGCCCACCACCAAATTGTCCAACGTTTCGAGCCCGCTCCGGCTCCTCCTCAGGGACTGAAATGAAACCCGCGATACACCTTCTTATATACCCCCATACCCTCTTCTTTTCTCTTACCTCCACCACCATCCACTTTCCCCTCTCCAACTTTCCATTCTTACTTAAATTAATAAAGAATGATAAATGTTATCTAATTTACTTGACTCTATCGTTAAATTTACATTATTCCGATTTCTTAGAATGTGAATACTTTCAATATATACTTATATATACTTTCTTCTCTTATATTTATTTTTAATCCCTTGTTCCAAAATATCCACACTCCCAAAATCGAAAGAATGCAAACTATTTAAACAATGTTCTTTCAAACCCAATGTACAACTTGAGCTGCGTAAACTATATTGGTGTTCATATATTCTCTTTTTCAAATATCTACCCGTTTGACCAATATAACAACCATTACAATCCCTACAATTAATTTTATAAACTACTCCCGATTTTAAACATTTATCATCCTTGTCTTTACAATTACTAATTAACCTTTCTAAATTATTATCGTTTCCAAAGAAAACTTGAATATTATGTTTACTAAAAACCCTTCTAATCCTTTCCGACAAACCTCAAAAGAAGTTGAGAAAGATAATCAATCGAGTTTTTTAGATATTAGAGTCATTAGAGTTAATAATAATGGAGTGAAATTAGATTGGTATAGAAAACCTACATGGTCAGATAGATTTTTAAATTTTGATTCCCACCACCAATTCGGAAACAAGACAGGTGCGATCAAGAGTGTCATTGACAGATCGATTAAATTGTCACATAAAGATTTTAGGAAAAAGAATTTAAATTTAGTTAGAGAAACATTTATTAAGAATAGTTATCCGGTAAAATTTATTGATAAAATGATTGATGAGAGAGTGTGGAAAATTTATAATGGTGGATTGAAGCAGCGGGTAGATAATCAAACAAGGAATAGAAATGGAAAGAACGCATATTTTAGTTTACCATATGTTATAGAGGTTCGTCGGAAAGGATTAGAAGGGTTTTTAGTAAACATAATATTCAAGTTTTCTTTGGAAACGATAATAATTTAGAAAGGTTAATTAGTAATTGTAAAGACAAGGATGATAAATGTTTAAAATCGGGAGTAGTTTATAAAATTAATTGTAGGGATTGTAATGGTTGTTATATTGGTCAAACGGGTAGATATTTGAAAAAGAGAATATATGAACATCAATATAGTTTACGCAGCTCAAGTTGTACATCGGGTTTGAAAGAGCATTGTTTAAATAGTTTGCATTCTTTCGATTTTGGGAGTGTGGATATTTTGGAACAAGGGATTAAGAGTAAATATAAGAGGGAAAGGCTTGAAAGTATTCACATTCTAAGAAATCGGAATAATGTAAATTTAATGATAGAGTCAAGTAAATTAGATAACATTTATCATTCTTTATTAATTTAAGTGAGAATGGAAAGTTGGAGAGGGGAAAGTGGATGGTGGTGGGGGTAAGAGAAAAGAAGAGGGTATGGGGGTATATAAGGAGGTGTATCGCGGGTTTCATTTCAGTCTCTGAGGAGGAGCCGGAGCGGGCTCGAAACGTTGGACAATTTGGTGGTGGGGGGCAGTCAGATCGTCCTTTGCTAACAAAGTTTTTTCCAGGTTTTAATTAAGTTTTTATTTCAGATTCTGCGGGGGTGATTATAAACAAGGGCAATCTGACCGCCATAAATATTAATTATTTTAATTTAATTTGTAAGACTGTAAGACCGATGGCAAAATTCTTATCAGTTGACAGTAAATTGCAGTCGACATAAGTAATAGTTTTAATAAAATGAAATTTAAAAATATACTTTTTATACCAGATTTTGAGATAAATAATCATAAACCTATTACCATAGTAAATTACTTATTATTGTAATGTAACTTAGACAACATATGTTTATATTTAGAGTGTACATAAAAAAAAGTAATGCGTTGGTCGTCAAGAATCGATTCTACTTATTGTGCATTTTTCATTCATACTTTAAAATCGTGAATGTTGGAAGGGCTATATTGATACGTGAAATTGAGTTCTAGCTTATATTGAGAATAAAAACTAAATATATTTAAACAATGAGACAAGAATGATAATCAAAATTTAATTTTATTCGAGTAAACACGCTAATAAATACTTGTTCCTGTATCCTTAATATGATTGTTCCACGGACTGATTAATGAATATCCAATATAATATATTTCACGATTTCCAATATTTTCGTATTCCTTTATTGATAAATTGAAGAAATAATTTAATTTTCAATCAAATTATAATTCACAACGTGGAAAAAAGAAGAAAAAAAAATTAAAAATATCGACAAACGGCGGATATAGATATCTGACATATGGTCTCCGTACATAGTGGCGCGTGGCTTCGGAACTTTTTCACCCGACCGAAAATACGCCAATGCACAGACACCTCGCGCGCGTCTCCTATACTCTCTCTCGCTCTCTCTCGCTCTCTCTCGCTCTTTCTCTCAGCCCTTAATCACGTGGCTAATTAAATTCGAAGGCACACGCGCGGACAACCGCGCGCTATAAAAAAAGTATCCGGCAGCGGGCGTATAGAAGTAGTAGGACGCGTCGGCAGCGGGTCGAAGTAAGTAAATTTCAATTAATGTCCCGGGGCCACTTTGCCCGTAAGCCAGCCGGACCGGAGAGCGAGGCAGTAAAGTGCCTCTGCGAGCCGAACAGATGCGCGCGCGCGCGTCCTAACACACATACACCCACACACACACACATGCGTGTATAACACACACACGATGAAAATTCCGTAGCACGCGCGTTCGCGCGCAGCGGCTTAGTTATCTCGAGACTTGCGCGCGAGCGCATGGAATCTGCCGGCGGAGTTGCCTTCGCGCCGAGCGACGTACGACGCGCGGGTCGAGACTGTAAAGCTGCGATTGTGATTTAACGAGTTCTCTAGCGGGAGATTGACAAAGTTTTTTCACAAAAATGCCGTTGCGACGGAAATTCTTCGGGTAAAATTTATAGAGAAGCCGCTTCGACGTCCGCAGTCGAGCGTGCCTTTGTTGTTTTGGTGAAAGAAAGCGGAGTTCGGTAAGAATGTTTAAGAGCATTTTGCTTAAGTCAAATAAGTATTGCCTGAATTGAAAAGTTTGTTTATTGAAATTTCTAAGATATTCTGAATGAAATGTAAAAAAAGAAATCTACCGTTTTAGTACCACCTGTCGAAAATGTTTTCTTTTTTCGCTATGCCCAATTGTTAAAAAAAGTTTTAAAAAGTTCTTACTTCAAACGTGACTCATTCAGTCTGGCAGTATTATATATGAACTTTTTAAAAAAAAAAAGAAAACTAGAGTAAAGGAACTTTTGCTTTTTCAGATTAAAAAATGTAAAATCCTTTAAAAATTACGGATAGGTTCAACGTTTAGTATGAAATACGTGAATACTGCTATTATTCCCAAATAACAAAAATCACTATGCCTTAATTTGTATGATATTTCGTGTATTTTATGCTTCACTTTGAACTAATGTAGTTACACGGAAAAAATAAAGTTTCTAACTTGTTTCAATTAGTGAAATCAACTGGTATAGGAAAAAGTTAAATTAGTACAAAAAAAAAGTAAAATTAACTTTATTTATAGTGTTACGAGTGAGGAATCTCCACTCGTATCAATAGTTAGAACAATTTTATACTTAAAATTAGAATACCGATTCCACATTCTCAAAAGGAAGATTCGACTTTTTTAATATTTTTTTCTACCGATATCATTGTGAGTAGAATTAACTTGTTATTTCCAAGTTAAATCAACCATGTAAAAAGTAGAATCAACAATTAATTTTTTCCGTATAATTAAGGGGATGTCGAAGCCTATCTGGTATCACATACTATTGACATTCTCATATTTTCCATTCTTCTTATTTAACTTTTGATTTTCATTAATTATCAGTGTCATCAGTCATTTGTTAACTCAATATAAACGCCGGATGACTGCGACAATTTTAAAAAACTTAAAACTGAATTTAAATAATGTAAAATTCGATGTAAGAATCTGTAATAAAGATTGTTTTTTGACACATTTGGAAATGCAAAAAATGGCAGCTTTTTTAATAATATCCCTGGTAGAAAATTAACCATAAGTTGGCCAGAATATGGCTAAGCCATATGCTGGTTAAGCATATTCTGGCTAACTTATGGTTAATTTTCTACCAGGGATTCGCCAGAAATATAGATGTGAAAAGAATTTCGAGGAAATCGTTAAATTCTCAATTAAATTAAATTTATTCTCAAACAGAAAACATATAAATTTTAAATAAAATTTCAGATAAAATTCAATACGAGATAGCATCTCGTTGATTTGTTCCTTTTCCCGCAAAAAATATATAATAATCAGGAATATTCGATTTCGATCAGAGATATTTAATTTAATAAAGGAATAAGAGACAAAAGAATACATATTAAATATAATTCGAGATTTTAACAATCATCTTTTACAACATAAACCTAATCCTACGAGCATCCCGTAAGTAGACATCTATTACTCGTCTCTTTAGGGGGCTCTCGCGTGCTCTCCTATGAAGAATTGCGGCATAAATCGTTGAACCGCGGGAACAGATTAATGTAAGATTTATGCAAGACCTCGGAGCTATCAAAACCTGCATGAATCTTCTTTAACCGCGCTGAAAGTTCCTGATTACAGATGCTTGTCCTCTCAGGCGACATCGCCCCGTAATATAATGCCATTGTACAACATAAGCCATTAATAAAAGATAATCGAAACTTTTACCTAATCTAAAGTACATTTTTATAGGCCTCAACAGAGCAACGCTATATCTAAAAAAAAAAAAATCATCCAAGATTATCGACATATAAAAACTTGTATCGTCAGCCCCTTTGATATGCCCGTAGACAGAACAACTATTAGAGCCCCTGTTCTGCATGAAAATCGAAAATCAACAGATTTACTAACGCTAACGCATAAACGCATACAGGCAGCAGCGATAAACATTAGGCCTTTATCGAACACGACGTCCAGCCTAATCACTTCAGCTCCTGCCCCTCCCCTCCCGCGCGCATCGCAAACGAACAACAACTACATAGCAGCCAGGAGCATCCGCCGGCCGTCCGGCAAACGCGACGCGACACGATAATCCCCAAATTAAACGAACACATTCTGCTCTACAATCGTGCGGCGGCGAAATTAACGCACCGATAAACTTCTCGAACTAGACCAGCGGCATTCTCCCCGAGAGAGGGGGGGGGGGAGGGAGGGACAGAGACACAGTCGACCCTGCAGAGGGCGATATTACGGTGAATTTACTTTCTACCCGGCGCTCGGTATTAGATTCAGCGAACCTACGCCCGTACACGAGTAGGTATCTCCCACGAAGGGTCGCGCGCGAACGCCTCGGTCCGATGCACTCGAGTCTCTCTCTCTCTCTCTCTCTCCCTCGTTCTCCTACTACATCTGCGCGGCCACGAGAGGATTTATAGTAGCACTTACCTATCTCCTGATTGGTAATCCTTGCCCCGGCGAGCGTGCTCAGCCCGAGGGTCAGGGGAATCAGCAGTAGAAGTGGCGTCGCCGGCAGCCGCCTCGAGTGGCCGCCGGGAAAAAGCGTCAGCATCGTCGCCATCGTTCCTCTCTCTCTCTCTCTCTCTCTCCTCTATCTCTCTCTTACACTGCGCGTGTGCAGCACTGCAACTATACGTGTCTATCTTGGCGTCACTCGACGTCACACACTCTCGCGCCTGTCGCCTCTCACTCACAGTCGTAGTCGTCAGCCCGCTTGTTGTTTTCTTCTTCTCGTTCTGCTGGCAGCCCTCGCGCGCGCATTCGGCGCACCGTTAAATCGCGCACTTTTTCCCTCTGTACGCGCGGGTGTCTGTGTGTGTAGGTGGCACCGTCTCGAGAAATCCTCAGCGCGGCCCCCTCAGCATCGCGACGACAACAGCGGCTCCCTATCACTCGACATCACACTATACTGCAGCAGTCGAGGCCCCCCAGACGAGGCGTCGCCGCCACCACCCTGCTCTCTTTATTTGTTTCGCCTTCCGTCGCCGTTGCTGCTGCTGTTGCCGCCGCCGTTGCTGCTGCTGCTGCTGCTGCCCCTCGTCCCTTTCATCTCCTCGCTCTCTTCTTGCACTTCTCGCTCTCCAGCACTTGTTCAGCACTCGCGCGCGGGAACGCTTCGCTCCGCCAACTTTTCGCGCCGAGGAGCAATAGATCACATCTCGAATTGAATTCCTGACGATTTCAATGCGCCCGGAGATCTTGAGAATGGCGAAAGGGTAAGACTCGAAGAGATTCTTATTTACAGCGCGAACACGCGCGCGCGTGTGCAAGGGAGGTGGGGAGGGAAACTTCTATATCCTTCCTTCCTTCCTTCCTTCCTCCCGCCGGTCCTCGCCCGGCTTCAGTCGTCGATTTTTCCGCCTCGGCGATTCATTCGCACTGCACACACAAGCGCTCGCGCACACTCGAAAATCCAACGGTCGAGCGCGCTTTACTGTCCGCGCTTTACCACCGCTGCAGGATATTTGGAGATCGTTTGACGAGGCAGGCTCGTGTCGGCTCCTCTCACTGGATCTCGTTTCTTCCTCCTCCTCTTCCTTCGCCTCCTCGGCTGGCGCCTCTGCAGCTCGTCAGCTCGACCTAGAACACATAATCGGTGGAGCTTTAATCATAGGTTATACGCGTGAGCCTGACATTCAGAATGTGTGAGAGGGATATAGGAATATAGAGAAAGAGAGAGCAAGTTCTCTCTCCCTCCCTTTAACTAGAAGCTGTCGCGCCTATAGATCGCCTCTACCCGTCCATCGTTCTCGCAAAGTTACTATCGTTCAAGATTTACTACTTTCGTCGGGGTCTCTATCTCACCAATTCATCCACGCGATTCCACGCTTTTTTCTCGCTCGCTCTACCAAGCCCCCTCACTATTCTCTCTTTCTTCCTAGCGCGCGCGCTCACCGCGTACGTGTTTCTCTCTTTCTCATTCTCTCGTTCCCTTTTTTTCGACTGCGCTCCGTTCGTGCTCCTGATTGCGGCCAATATTCCAATAGGGACTTTTTTCCACGCTCTCTCTCTCTCGCTCGCCCTCTTTTCTCCCCATTTGCTCCCTTTCTCTGTTCTCGTTTCTTTTGGCTGGAGTGCGCGCGGTGCGGTGCGGTCACTCTGTCGGGAGAAGAAAGCCAAGAGGAGAAGAGGGAGAGAAAAGAGGGAGAGCGAGAGAGCAGAGATAGAGGGAGCGAATTCGGGCACCTACTAATCCACAGCGATCGCTCTTTTTTCTGGAGTCCGTGCGAGCGCATCGCTGCCCAACGTATTTGGATACGTGCGCAAGAGTCTGTGTGTGAGTGTGGGTTTAGGTGAATGTGTACGTGCTGGATGGGATTTTCTCTCTTTCGTTCGCGCGTCATGCGGTTGCGTATGGTGGAGAATGTGAGCCCGGGCCGCGCTATACGCGTATCCTATATATACCATTTCGGTATATGCAGACTTTTAGAGGTGCAAAAAAATTGCGCGAAAAACCATTTACGAACGAGGGGAATTAGTTTTAAAGGCGTATAAAGTCCTGAATATGGGTTTACTCTTTAAAAGTAAGGTAGATTAGCGAGGCTTTTCATAAGCAAACAACAATATTGAATATCCAGCATATACCTGAGTAAAGTAAAGATTTATATATATATATATATATATATATATATATATATATATATATATATATATATATATATATATATATATATATATATATATAAATCTTTACTTTTTATATATATATATATATATAACTGGATTAATTTATCGAAAAATGTTCACATGATGAATAATTTCTTTTAAATATTTTTAAAACTACAAAACAAGCAAGTATTCTATACCAACAAGCTTGGATTAAAAATTAGTGAAATATTTTTCGAAAATTCACTGTAAAAGCTGAATTTTAGGTCTGAAAATTTATTTCACCGTTACCGTAGCGCTCCGTAATTCCGAGGAATCATAAAGTTCATATTCCGATGAAGCCGTCGCGCTAATGGAGCTCAAAATCCTCGCCGGGAGTATAAAGTGAAACACGCTCGGGTTTGATGGGGGGGGGGGCTGAGGGTTACGCGAAATAGAAGCAGCGGCAGCAGCAGTGCGGTAGAGACGCGCAAAGGTCGATGAGCGGAAACTTTGATCAGCCCGCGGGCGTCGCCGTCGTCTTTTCGTGCTCGCGGTCGAAGATCTCAACCGATGCCTCGTCGCCTTCGATAATAATAATCCTTTCCAACTTGGCTGGCTCTCACTGGTGTAACACTCCCCGCCCCCCGTTCTGTTTTTTCCCCAGGCTCGCCGCCACAGCCACTACTTCGTCCGCTTGTTTTTGCAGAGTTCGCCGCTCGCGCGCTCTTGTACCGCGAAACAATTTTGGCTCGTGCGAAATTACGGCGTGTAATGAATAGCGGCGTTATTGGACGCGCGCGTTTCCGGTTGAGTGTGCGAAAGGTTCAAATGCGCTCTCTGCTCTCTCCCTCTCTCTCTCTTTTTTTTGCTACAGAGCGAGACTGTTTATTTATTTTGGGAAACGCGCGAGCGTGCGGAAAGAGGATTTTCACTCGGCGCGTACAATAATTCAACGGGGCACGGCAGCCGGTGGAATTTTTGCAACTTGTTAAATGAACGAATTCTTTGGCGAGCGAGCGAGCGTGCGCTGAGCCGTCCAGCTGTCTCGCTGCTTTTTTTGACGCCTCCGGGTCTTTTCTTCCCCTGCCTTCCGGCCAATGAAATGTTTTGCCTCGTAATAGGTTTCGCACGAAAATTTTTCGCGTACCACGATATCAAATCGAGCGAATGCGCTCGCGTAATTAGATTTCGCGGATGCAACAACAACAACAACAACAACAAGAGCGGCAATTGGAACGGGTGCTGAATAAATTATGCATGAGCGAGCCGCCGCGCGTTTCTGCCAATTCGTGCCGCAAAAATTGAGTGCCAAAATCGCTCCCCAGTATTATATACCTACACGCACGCACGAGCGCGAGAAGGAAGCCCCGGATCAGCGCGCACGCCTTCGAAACCCTGCAATCTAATAAAGGGCATTATTTTCAATCATAAAGCGAACGAGATAATTTACGCGCCGTAAAACACACACCACGAGGTATATACACCTCTCTCTCTCTTTCTCGCTCCCCCCTTTCGTCCTTAGTCTGTCCCGTGATGCCGGGGTATCAATTATCCCTTCGCCGGGGCCAATAATGGTCCTCAGGAATGCACACGCGTATAGCAACGGTGACGCTGCGCAACTTGGGCGTTTGACGTGCTATCGTGTATATATACCTATACAGAGGTAGCAACGGCGCAACGCGTTCTCTTGCCCGGGGCGATGCCTGAATTATGGATCGTGCGCGCGTTTCGCCAACTTAAATGCGCAACTTATGTTTGTAATTTCGCGCGCCTGTTTGCCCGAGATGTGTATAGGCGGAAGATACAAATATATATAGGGTACGCGTGTTCGCACTTCGCATGAATACAACGGTTCGTGCATATATATAGCAGGGATATTTGATCCTCTCAAGGCAATTGGAATTTTTTTTCTTTGTATTAATATGGGAGCATCGTCGTTGCATGATATTTAAGTTTTATTAAAATAATGGAAGGAAAATGCGTTTCATGTTGTATTATATTTCCATCATAAATCTTATGAAAGAAGACTATAGTCTATAGTAATTTTTACGACATTTATAAATGTTAAGGTATTTGTATAATCGAAATAGTAATTTTTACGCCGAGAGAAAAGAATAAAATACAGGGTTTAATCCAAAGCATCGTTATCTCCAAATCAAAAATGTTGTCTACTCTGCCACTCGATTGCCTCCGATCATTATCTTACTCTTTCTCGATTACTTCGGCTTTTCCACTACTTAATGATCTGGCATTACTCTAAGTACGTATAAGGAACAAGAAATTTTCAGATTGTAATCAACCCCTGATCCACTCCATTTGTACTTTTCACTCTTGTAATCCCCTCTAATACACTAAAAAGCCAAAATTAATCACCTTCCATCATAATCTTCTCTCTCTCTCTCTCTCTCTCTCTCTCTCTCTCTCTCTCTCTCTCTCTCTCTCTCTCTCTCTCTCTCTCTCTCTCTTAATTAGAGCTTATTATTCTATACGAGGTCACGGTTCATCGCTGATAACCACATACAAATCTAACTCGAACTATTCGCATCGGCAAAGCTGAAACCCCGAAAATCCGGCTAAGAGAGTGGCGCACTCTCTAAAAGCATCGAATTAGGGCACTTCGACTACGGTTATTCACAGGAGAGCGACATTTTTATCAACTCTTGGGTGGATATATCCGTATCGCCGCTATCCCACTTCGCAGAATATATTCAGCACGTACACTGCGGAATTAAGGCAACGAGATTCAGAAGAGCAGCGACGAGCGGCGCGTGCGTGCAAGCTCGAAAATTTTCAATACCCCTGCGCCTCGCATATACCTAGATAGAGAAAGAGAGAGAAAGACAAGGGGAGGAAGGGAAGAAATAGAGAGCGCGCATACAGAATGCCGAGTGTTGCGCCGAGGCGATAAGCCCGAAGAACAAACAATGCTCTTTGAGCCACTGATACAATTTATGCAGCGTATCGCGCCAGGCATCGTTTCTCTCCTCCTTTATCTCTCCCTCACCCTCCCGGTGCGAGCGCGCAAGCTCCTTAGACTCGAGCGCACCCACGCGACTAGACGTCGTTGTTGACGACGACTTTGAGAACGGAAGGATAGAAAGAGAAGGAGAAAAGAAGACAGTGAGAAAGGGAGAAAGAGGGGGAGACACAGGGAAATGTCTTCCGAGCCACGCCGTTTTGTCGCTCGATAGCACTTTTATAAAGCTTTACTCTCGCGCTATGCGCTACTCTCTCACTTGCTTGCTTGGGCCTTTCTAGCCAGGATTCGCTCGTTTAAAGAGAGAATGAAAGAGAAGAAGAAAGAGAGAGAGAGAAAGGGAGAAAAAGAGAGAAAGGAGAGTAGCTGTGCAAACCTTTTTCGACGTGCGATACGAGAAAAGAAAAATAACCCGCCGAGTGGTAAGGATACTTTTCATCGATAGTCCAACAAAAATGAATTGTGAATTATCGATCGGCGCAAGAGTTTTTTGAAAAGAGCAACGATGTGCAATAATGACAGGCAACTTCAACGAAATACATCTGGAATCGTGTCGCATTTAATTTGCGTGAGTTTTTCTTGTGTGTATATAACTGATCGAAAAATCGCACAAAAGAAGGATCATCCTTTGTCATTTTTACGAATTTAATTAAACTCTTTTGATCATAGGTATAAAGAAAGTTTTAGTGCACCGTCCAGCGACACACATACGCACTTACATACAAACACACATGCACACACACGCACTTTCTCATTTTACATTATTTTTCACACAGCGGAAGGTTCATTAAAATCCATACATAAACAAACCTAATTTTCATAAAAATTCCGAAACACTTTTATTATGTTTTAAGTTAGTATAGATATGATTTTAGGTATGACTTTGTTCGAGCAGTACTTATTTTACTGAATGATTCAAAGTAGTGAATATTTTATTTGAATTCAAGAAAAAAGTTAGATGTGATTGAAACACGTCAAGTGTATTATTTGTAAGTATTCCTTGTGACTAAGTCGTATGTAGAACCTTTATGATTATCCCATTGCTGATCTTACAATGATTTATTCTTGTATTATTTATTATAAATAATAAATTAAATCCACGTGAAAAAATCGTAGATGAAATTTGCCTAAATTACTGGAGTAAAAGGTCCTGAATTTTTCAGTGAAATTCACTTGAAGGATCAGTAGATTTTATTTACGATTTGTTTTTGTGACTGCTGGTGTATCAATATTTTCTAGAGAACAATTGTGCTGTATTTTCGATGTAATTCAATACGCAGTAATTTAAACAAAATCGGATACCTATGAAATGGAAACGGGTATAAAGTATTGACGAGCTGCACAATTGCAATATGGCAATGCTACAGTGGCGTGCGCACATTGTACGAGTGTTTCTCTACCTTTTCACATTTTTTCAAAAGGAGTTGTACCGTGAATTTAAAATTAAATGCAAATTATATTACTGTGCTCTTTTAAACTTGAGGAATGCGGGAAAGAAATAAATAACAATTATGCAGCAATTACCGTTTCCTTTGAAAGAAACACGTATTTCTGTATTCGTCCAGAACAGTTCTCGACAAAGAAATTCTCCCGATAAAGCGCCAAAGCTATACCCAGCTACACGAAACTGATGAAGCGACCAGTTACCCGGAAAGTGCCATGCGCGCTCATTCTACACTCGTTCCAAACACTCGTTCCGAAAAAAAAAGAAAAGCGATGGAGCGAGAGAAAGAGAGAGCTCGCACGCGAAAGCAGCCAAATGCCCCGGCGATAGCCTGGACGTGCGATAGAGAAAATTTTCAAGTTCTCCCATGGCGAATTTACACTCATGAAGCAATAACGATTACAAGTTGCATAAACCCCCACCCCCCCTTCCCCCTGCCAACCTCGTGCCGCACCACGCGCGCTGGAAGTAATTTTGTGAAGTACAAAGCTTTAATGGATACTCGAAAGTTCCACTATACACCCACCCATGTTGGCGCGAGCGAGCGAGTGGGAGCGCGCGTCGTTTCCTATTTACGCCGAACAAACACAGAAAATTGTACATTCAAATTGATTATAGCCAGCAGCGATAGCAATGCCAGGAAGAGAGAGACCCATCAGCCGGCTTTCGTCATTCATTAAGCGCATTGCAGATGTAGAGGAGAGTTGCCCGGTACAGCCCCATAAGTTTTCCAGTCATAACTTTTCCAACTCTAGATATAAAGTAGTGTTCGAAAAAAGGAGAAAGTAGAAGAGACTACTACAAATAGAAAAATTAACTTTTTTAAAAAAAAATTGACAATTATTAATTATTTGAAAATATAGATAAGTTGGTTTTCTGCAATTCTCACAAAGTATTGCCTATTTAATATATCAACTTAAGTAAATACAAAATATAACGTTGTTAAGATATTTAAAAAACAATGACAAATATAAAGAAACGCTTTCAAAAATATTCAGAAAGATTTATTAAAATCGTTAAAGCGTTTTCAAATATCATTTGATGCCAATACGGAACAAAACATCATTTTTTTTACTTTAGATTGTACTTAATAATCCATCAAGAGATTTCATGATAAATTTTTTCTTATCAAATTATATCGTCGGTCTAGTGCAAAAAGATGCCATATCAAAAAAGCATTGGAAATGATGCTATCTCAAAAAATAATCGAAAAAGAGGTTATTTCCCTTCTAGAGAAGAATTAGAAAAGATGCCATCTTCTTAATAATATTTGTCGAACCTGTACTTATTTCAACTAAAATTTAATTAAAACAAGTAATATTTACTTGAAACAAAGTCCGATTTCCTTGAACATACAATATTTTTTGTTCAGTGTAAATAATTTTACCAAGCTTTAATGAATTATACATATATACTTGCTTTGAAAATTTGATTATTTTTAAATAACAAATCAAAAGGATGAAATTTCGATCAAATCAACTTTTGATCTACTATTTCCAAATTGAAGGGGAAATGATATTATTAAAAGAATAAACTGGATAGTGTAGTATAAAATGGAATGGTTTTTTTCTTAATACTAGCTACATTCAAACGCGCTTCGCGCGTTACTTTTCTGTTTTTGCAGTTATGTATGCTATCTTTATTACGTTTTACTTTTAACTTAAGAATTTTTTCTAAGTCAGTACTTAACCTACTACTCTAAATGTAAAAGTTTATACTACTTTTGTACTACTCTAAATGTAAAAATTTCATTTAAAAATTCAAACATAAATTTTTCGCGCCTTCTTCTTATCGACCAATCAAAATCAAGCCTTTAGATGCTTCAACATGGCCGCTCATCACTTTTTTAAGAAGAGAAAAGAAATAATATTAAACAAAATATTGTATCCTTTCGATTACTTATTCAAAAGATATTCGAATAGTTAACCTATTATCAATGCTCCCATAGACCTCTGCGTGAAATCATTAGCAAATTAATCTATGCATTTTACTCTACTAGCAAAATTCAAACGCGCTGCGTGAGTAGTATTTTGCTTTTGAGGTTATGAATATATAATTTTTCATTATATGATTTTATTTTAATTAGTTTAAATGGTAGGATAATTAGATAATTTTTCAAAGCATGACAAAATTAATCTGTTTATTCTAATTTGATTTAATTACCTAGTTTTAAATAGTTAAGAATAAAAATTCAATTTGAAAAATTCAAATATAGCGGAAGTAGCGAATTTTTGCGCCTATTTCTTACATGCCAATCAAAATCAATCTTTAAATGCTTCACAACATCCGGTCATCGTTTTTTTAAAAGTAAATTGTTAATTGGTTAAGAATGTCTTGGAACCTCCTCCCATCACGTAGGGTAGGTGGAGGGGGTCCAAAGTTTAGACGACTCACTTAAAAATTGAAGTCAACTATAGACGTGCTCGGTTTCGATATAAGCTACTGCAGATTGTGCAAAATTTCAAAATTCTAAATTACGAAAATCATATTTTCGAATCTAACAATTCACCTACTGTCCAAAACATCGAATTTCATCAATACGATTTCAAAGCAAATATAACTTTTTTCTAATGATTTATTTCGAAATATGTTTATTGTATCCCTATTAAAATTCTATTAATGAAATTCGATGTTTTGGACAGTAGGTGAATTGTTACATTCCAAAATATGATTTTCGTAATTTAGAATTTCGAAATTTTGCACAATCTGCAGTAGCTTATATCGAAACCGAGCACGTCTATAGTTGACTTCAATTTTCAAGTGAGTCGTCTAAACTTTGGACCCCCCCCCCCCCCCTGTGGGTACTTATTACTGCCTTTGTATTACGGCTGTAGAATCTTGTGGAAAAATCGCAGTAATACCAGCGGAATAGCAAAAGCCCCGTAGTAAGATCAGCTGAGACACGTTGTTTTCAAACTTTTTTTATATAAATTTACTTATCGATTTTGGCTGTAAAGTTGTATTTTAATCAATAGATACGATGGCTAAGTTTGACGCATAAAAAGAATCGGCATCATCTTTTTGCATGGAGACAAAATCTATTGGTTTCAAACTAACCTGGAAAAACTATCGCAATAATACCAACATCTACCCTATCACTATTATAACTTCTCTCTACCCATTTAAATCAGCTCCCTTATTTCGCGGTATTAAAATCCGTCCTCGACCTACTTTTTATTTATTTGTATATTTCTCTATGTCAAGGGCTTATACCCGTTTAATTTTAAATAAATAAATAAATGATAAAATTATTTTATTTATAGTAAATAAGTTATTTTACTGATATTTTAAACTCTCAAAATAAATAAATATATATATATAAATTATGAGAGACACAATTTAATTTGGAAAGTGCCGCCATTTACAATAATGTTCAACAAATTTTATTAGCAAGATGGCCTTTTTTCTAACGCTTTTTTTATGTGACAGCTTTCTGCTCTCAACCGACGATATATAATATAATGCATAGCTATAGAAAACAATGGGAAGTTGCAAGAATAACTTTTTACCCTGCGGTCGTCATTCTCATTCGATTTTCTTAAGTAATTTCTATTTATCGACAATTTGAAATATTGAACGTTAAATATATTCGATGAAAGGGTATTAACTACAATGTTTGTCTCGGTTATATATCGCCATAGACGCGAAACGTCGGTACTGGTTGATACTGTGGAACTCTCCCATACTTTTCTTTCATTTTTTCACTGCGATGAAAGATTTTTTCCAATAATGATAGCTTTAGGGGTTTTCTCAATAAATAGTATATTACATACCTAGACCAGTAAAATAAGAAATGTCTCAGATCACATGTAATTGTTGGCCGAGGCGAAGCCGAGGTTGACAAACATGTGATCTGAGGCTTTCTTTTTTATTGGCCAAGGAGTCTATACTATTTTTCTGCTCGACGGTGCCGGAAAGCGGCAACTTCGTTTCGCGCAGCGGCCGGGAAGTTGGCGCTTTCCGGCCGGAGGGCAGAAAATATCATGATTCGTGATTACTTATTTATTATTAGTTTTTTTGTTTACAAAAATGCAGAAGACAGAAAAAATAACATCAGAAACGATTGTTTCATTTTATCGGATTTGTTTGAATTTAATCTTTTATAAAAGTAGTAATTAATATTTCTTCCTTGTTGTTGCTTATGTTTCACGAAAAAAACCAAAATGTTTTTAATGAATATATTATGAATAATGAAATAAATGTTTCAAATTAAAATTAATTTGAAAAATTATATTTTTTGGTAATATAAGTCGTCCCATTGAATTCTTTTACATTTACGAGTCAGAAAGAAATGTAGAAAATCTGCTTATCATTTCCAATAAATGTTTGTTCTTCGTACATTACTCGAGAATATGTCTCATAATTTACATTTATATACATTTTACATTATTATTGTAAATTATGTCCAACTCATGTTTTATACAACGAGAAATAATAATTTATTCACTAACTATTTACACCGAATAGTATTACTAAAAAGTTTCGAAATTACAAAATATTACAAATAAACTGGTAAAATGCTTTATTAAAATTGATATAAAAAAAGTTATTAGATAAACTTCCGAGAATTTAATATTCCCCAAAAATGTTCGTAATATATCTTTGACACAACAATTTCAATCATATATCACAATTATACGCAATTGTGAATTGTTCATTTATTTTTATCATGTGAATATTTACCTCCATTTCTCAAGCACACTGCAATCACTGCGCTAGATACAATTTCGCCCCACCCACAGTTAAAACTTTCATAAAGTTAAAAATTTACAATTTTATCCGGCAAACACAATCCGGCAAATCGCTCGCTGTGAAAACTCTTTCCCTCATTCGTCAACGCGACGCCCGAACATACGCGCCCGGCCCCTCTTTTCACGACCTACGAATTTCGCGCAAAAATCCTGTCTCTCGCGCGCTCACGCGTGGCCGCCCGCGCAATTTTATTCATTTCCTCCCCCTCTTTCCGAAACATTCCCATCGTAAATACGCAAAAATTAATTTGAGGAATTTGCGAGCGCACACGCGGCTCGCACATGAAATTAACGAAAGTGCACGCGCTCCGAGCCGCCACTATGGTGGCGCGCGGTTGCACCGGCGGCCGCGAATATATCGCATTATCATTCAAACGAGATTGTATACACTCACGTGAGCCGTATATATAACGTACACCCTTTCTTCTCCTCCCGCCGGGGCACAGAAGTATAATGCGAGCAAGTGGATTTCACGCATTCGCAAAACAATGTTAAATCACTTTTACGGCTCTCGCGGTATTTGAAGACAGAACATTATTTACTTACTCTCTCTCTCTCTCTCTCTCTCTCTCTCTCTCTCTTTCTCTCTCTCTCTCTCTCTCTCTCTGTCTCTCTCTCTCTCTCTCTCTCTCTCTCTCTCTCTCTCTCTCTCTCTCTCTCTCTCTCTCTCTCTCTCTCTCTCTCTCTCTCTCCCCCTCTCTGGCACATACGCACACAAACACCCACGCGCACGCGCACAACACTGATATTTTGTATTCCTCTTATCTCTCTCCCTTTTGCGCGCACACTTATTGAACCAATCTCCTAAAAGGCAACCGAATTCCCCGCCATTCGCATGCAAAGCCTCGAGAGGATCAGCCCACGGCGGTTGATCGTTTAGGCACATTTTTCAATGCGCACAACGCGCGTGTGGGCGCGTGCCACTTTATAAGACTCTCTCTCTCTCTCTCTCTCTCTCTCTCTCTCTCTCTCTCTCTCTCTCTCTCTCTCTCTCTTCGCGTGAGCGAAAGCCGGATAAATAAACATTCTCGCGTGAGCATGAGAGAGCGAGAGAGAGAGAAAGCCTCGGGGGCGAGAAAGAAGCCGATTTTTCACAATCACCACTTAAGAGATTTAGCCGAAAATTTGCTTCTCACCCCGGGCGTCGTAAAGGAGGAAGGAGTAAGTTATTGTTCTGTGCCTGCGCTCACACCCTCCGAATAAATGATTTTCGTCCGAATGTATTTGTCTTTATTAAGAAATATATTTCACAGAGTAAAATGGTATACACTACTAATACGTAAAATAAGATGGTATTGATTTCCTGATCTGTGTAAGTAAACGCCTGAGCGTTGATGGAAAGTGTACGCAAGTTTGCTTCTTGCAACTACTTCAATGAAAAAAGTGCCTTAATATTCACAAAATTATTTGCTCACTTATTTTTATCTCATATCCCGCTGACCTATAATAGACGAAGCTATGAAAATCCTGAATCTCTTTGAACAACTTATTACTGAGTAAAAAAAATCTTCCCGGGTGCAATAGCCCTTTCACCTCTAATAACCAGTTTGCTCCCACCTATTCGCGCCTATTATACAACTAATATAAGCCATTGAACGCGAAAGGAGCTCACAAGTGGCCCTCTTTTTCCCCTCTCCTAAGCGCAGTCGCGAGAGTCTCGAGACGCTCGGGGCCGGCCTCCCCGGGGCTGCTGAATTTCTTAAAACATCTACATTTTCTCGCCGGCGAGTAAGTGAGAGAACGCTGCGCCGAGGGCACTTGGTCAACGAGCCACTCGCGCGCAGTCTCCGCTGTACATCACCACTGCTGCTGCAGTACACTGCACTCGACGCGCGCGCGCATGCATCTCGGAAATGGCCGATAAGAGGCTTCTCCCCCCCCCCCCCATTCTGCCGACTCTACTCGACGAGACGAGGCGAGGCCTTTTGTGCCTCGTTTCAAATCGCGGGTAGAACGGTCGATAAGGAGTGCTCGGATGTTGCCGGCATATAATAGAACTCCCTCGAGGCACTAAGCGCAGTGTTCGCGGCCGCGTGCATTATAGCGCGCGCCAATCAGCGCGCGCAAATTAAAGTCACGCGAGCGCGAAATGTCGTGTCTGCGTGCAGCGCGCATAGAGCTCGATGTACATGCGGCGAGGCGCTGCTGCGCCGCGCTGTACGGGGCTTTTTATATTGCGCGCAGGCGCCGTCGTTTTTCTTCGCGGTACACGTCGCGGTCGTCGCGGGAAAAGGACGGATAAGGAGCGAGAGAACGAGCTGCAAATTGCCCCGCTGAAGAGTTGAGGCGACGCGGTGTTAGCGCTTGTTTTGAATGCGTTCTTTTTCACGGATATGTATATGTGTGTGTGTGCAGCTGGAGTGACGTGGTGAAATAAAAATGGAATTTCCTTTTTTTTTCGTTTCAAGAAATTTCAAGCATCGTTGTGCTTTACTTTTTTATTATTATGAAAAAAGAATGTTGTTTCGCGGACGCGCTTTTTAGCAAGAAACGAAACCTTTTGCAAAGAGAATTCTTTTTTTTAGCACTGCGATCCATAGCATTTTTTGTTCGAGACTTTTATTGATATTCTTTGTAATAAAAGATAACGTTGACTTGAAATTTAGACTTCAAAAACTGAAAAATAGTATTGAGTTAAAAATAAATACGACTTATAGCGTAGAAAATTGAGCAACATTTTTTTCAATATTATTTACTCGATTAAGCTGAGCTTTACTTTAACGCGAAATATTGAAATAATTTTTAACGTTTCAAGTTTCATATATACATAGATTCGTTACATGGTATTTGCATTCTTTATAAATTTCCCCGTGACTTTTTAAGTGGAATTTTACAAAAAGAATGCAAAATTAAATTAGTTACTTTCATGATGCGTATTCGACCAAAAAGATTTTCAAAAAAAAAAAAAAATTATTAAATGCTTTTGAATGCGGAATATTGGAATTATTAAATTTATACATAAAAGAAAATTAAATGTAAAGACTACAAAAGTAACAGACAATCTAATACTATCGTATTTTTTAACTCCATCTAAAAAGAATATAGCACTATAGTGGTTTTAGCGTAGAAGCAATGGAATTTTATTTTATAACAAATGTAATTAAAAAAAAAATTTATTTTTTTCAACAAAAGACATTAAAATTTTTTTTTATTTTACAACTATATTAAAAATTTTCTACTGCTGTGGTTAGTAAAATTTTTTTGAAACTTCAATACCTTTGACAGGTCAAAGGAAACTATCGATCCACTTTTTATCTCGAACATCACACCTGTACAGTCGTAGACGAATAAGGATAGCTTCCCATCTCCGGAACATGGATTTGGCTGTAAAACATCAGAATGTAATTTTTTGAGCAAAAAAGTGAACCACTTTTCTAGAATTTTGTCCATTGGGCTGCATAACATATAAATAGGTATTTACGGATACCTAAACAAGTCGATACCTAATAGTGCCAGAATAATTATCCAAAAATAATCAGAAAGTAGTCAGAAAAAGCTTTAATTTAAACTTTGATTTGATTGAAAATATTAATTCTTCAAAAAACTATAAGCAATCAAAGACAGCGCTAGTAAGCTGTCTCTGATTCCTTATAAATTCCTGAGAAATTTATATTTTCAAAAAATCAAATCTTAAATTAAAGCTATTTCCGAATACTTTCTGTTTATTTTGCACACGATTATTCCGACAATTTTAGCTATCGATTAATTTAGATCTCCGTGGACACCTATTTTCCCTACATATTTCGAAAAACTGTTCTATCTTTGATTCCAGACCCCAATAGACAAAATCCTAATACGGGGGTTGGTTGTTTTTGGCTAAAAAAAATGACGTCCTCATATGTTTTAGCTAAATCCATTATCCGGAGATGAGAGCTTTCCTTGTATGTACTCAAGCGAATGTCCCTATAGGCGAAATGTGTGCCACTATAGTGGCATACATGTATACGCAACGCCCGTATTAGTACACGGAGAGAAATTTTGTAGTGAAAATTACAAATATTCGAGACAAAATTACCAGTTTCTATGGTAATGGATGGACAGACTGACAATTTCAAACTTTTTACCAAAGTGCCTTGGTAAAATTTTTTTTAGTTAATTTAAATTAAAAAAATTAACTTTTTTTATCCATATTGATGGATATATAGTATTTTAATATAGAAATAGAAACAGAAACAAGGATGAAAAAACATTAAACTGAAAAAAAATTTTTACGGAAGCGGGATTCGATCCAACGATCTTTGGGTTGAGAGTCCGACGTTCTACCGACTGCGCCACGGAAGCTGTTACCAACAGTCATTTGAATCGCCGTTATTACTTACTGAAAATATGTGTATTGTTTTCATTTTAACGTCGCGCACGCCTCTAGTATCAATCTTCTGAAACACAATAATGCGCAGTGCGCATGCGCGAATACACAAATACCAGGTTATTTGGTAAAATTTATCAGTTTTCTTAGTAAAAATTCTTAGGTTACCTTGTAAAAATGACTAGATCTCAATTTTTACCAGTGTGTCTGGTAATTTTTATTCCGATAATTTGGTATTTTTTTTAAGTGGTTATGGTAGTTTTTCCTGGGAAACTTATAAATTGTATTAGAAACTTGGGAATATCACGGCATTTGACAGTCTATCCATGCGCTACCAAGGCACCTTGGTAATTTTTACTCTAAAATTTCTCTCCGTGTATTCACTAAATATATCGCATTTTCTTGCTTGCTCGTTCCAGAACATAACAATTCCAAATCTCTTCATCGTAGGAAATCACAAAAGGCGCCTGGCATTCGTTTAATAAATCAGCCTCGCGCAAATCGCTAAAAATGTCCGAGTAGATCCTTCCCTCCTATCTGCATTCACACGCGCGCTCATAAAAGTCTCTCCCTCTCTTTCTCTTTATTTCTCTCTCCTCTCACTCGCGCGAACGTAAAAATAAAAACGAATGCCTCCCCCTGGGATTTTCACTTTCAAAGAGGCAAAACTCCCGTAAGAGTCGGTGACGTCGGCGTTGTGGCGTGCAATCGTTCGTTCTTTTATATGTATATAGGCTCGGTGCGCGTGCCCACATACACACGCATACTTACCAACACATATATCCGACAAAGAAAAAATTTCAGTGAGCCAAAAAAGGAGGGAGTAAGAGAGAGGCAGAGGAAAGGAAAACAGAGCCAAAGTCGGCGAGGAAAAAAAGACGTCGTTGCATGCGGCCACGACAAAGCAAGACAGAAAGAGAGAAGGAAGCGGGCTAGCAAGCACACGAAGGTATATAGATATATAAACATGGGGGACTGCATTGTGCTAAAATAATAGCATCGTCGCGTAGGAAAACCTAGACTTGCGCAGAATAATAAAAGTTTAGAGGGAGTGGAAGGCGAAGAAGAAGCCGGGGGCCACGCGCAACATAATTTAAATAAACACAAACTAAACGAGTCCTGCGCGTTTCTGCAACTTTATGCCGCGGGAGGGGAGTCGGAGGTTGTCTCCTTAGTTCATCAGCAGCTAGTTTTCCCCGCCTCGCCTTTTCTCATTGTCACGCAACTTTCACACTCGCGAATTAACGAGGCCGGGAAATCCGAAAATTGCCAGAGAAAGAAGACACGGAAGGAGAGGCAGAGTACGAATGTATTAAATTTACCGGCGGCGCTCCAAAGCAGCGGCGTCTCTCTATCCGCTCCTTTATTTACAGGCGCGCATTAAAGTCGATGCGCTTTCTCCCTCGTTCCCTTTCTCTCCCTCGTTTCGTTCCCGTAGTCCTAGCCCCCATTCCCTCTTTGGCGGCAAGCTTCTCCTTACTATCTCCCCTCCTCCTCCTCCTCCTCCTCCTCTGCCGCCGCCTGCATCGCCATAAAATTAAATTTGGCCGGTGCAGCGCTCGACGCGAATATTTTCTATCTCTCTCTGTCTCTTTCTCTGGCTCTCTTTCTCTCTCTCTTTCTCCCCCTATCTCTCGCGCACTACCCGCTCATTTCGCGGTGCTACGCTCGTTTCTGCGCGAAAAATTGAGTCTTTTCAACTCTTACGCGCGCGACCCACATTTGCCTACGTAGTCGTAGCATTTCTCTCTCTCTCTCTCTCTCTCTCTCTCTCTCTCTCTCTCTCTCTCTCTCTCTCTCTCTCTCTCTCTCTCTCTCTCTTTCTCTTTCTCTCTCTCTCCTCATCCCCCTTTCTCTCAATCTCTTGCTCTCGCTCTCTTTATCTCTTTTTTTTCGGGTGATCAGCTTAACGTGCCATCAATGGCAATCGTCTTGCGACGAGAATTTCCCTGAATATCAAATCGCGCCTCGTGGATTTTCCTGTGGCATTTTTCCTGATTGCGTATAATGCGCGGACGGTGGTTAGGGAAACTGTGCAAGCCAATTCTGGCCGGGGATATACAATACCGAAATTTTCACTCTCGTGAATAATTACGTGTGAGAAGGCCAGCGCCGCGTGTACTTTTGCGCACGATAATGGACGGTAATAATAAAGTAAGAGATTGCGCATATAAAGCGAGGAAATTTTAATGCACTCGTCCCGTTAATAATGCATACTATCAGTATGAAGAAACGCCAATTACGCCTAATGCGACTGGTTAATAATCTGTACTTTGCACAACGCGTAATGTATACCATTTTTTGTTCAGCAGCTTATTTTACCCGATGCGCTTAGGGATACTTCCTTCGGTTGGAGAAGTAATTATATACACATCCTATAGAATTTTTTCCACAAAACAATATTTAAAAGAACAAAAGGCACTGTGACAATACAATTTCACGCAGAAAAATATGCGCAACTGAAAGGAAAATATCAATTACGCAGAACCAGCGAGTGTTTTTTGTAATAAAAGAAGTGGAAATGATATAGTAATAGCTGAGGATCTACAGTTGTTTGCAAATCTAGTTTTCATCCTACAAAGCTCCATTTTATTATTAAATAAAAGCGCAATGCCACTCGCTTTGAAGGGCTGATGTTGTTATTCCATTGCGAGATATGAATTGGAGTAAAATAACGAAGCGTGTTAGTTAATTTATGCATCTCGCAACTTGATTCAAAGAGAGTGAGTGCACAAATCCTCTAACTTTCCGGGAAAACTGGTGCGTGTACAAATGCACTCTTCTGCGGGCGAATGGTTATCGATCGACAACTTGCGTGCGGGTTGTCGGTATAACTTTAAGCGCTGGTATTCCCGATACGCGACGCGTTGATCTGTCCATCGCAATCACGGGGCCACATTCCGTAAACTCAAGCCTAGCGTTGAATTGGTTTTTAACGTTACTTATACGCATGCGCAAAGATCAATTTTCTTATCTTACACTCAAAATAACACCTGTATCACAAAATACGACCATTGTGGTGAGAATTCTCAATGTGCCTCGATATACTGATAGAAATGTTCAATGAAAAAAAGCGGATGAAAGGGAGCACCAGAGAGAAGGCGAGAACCGAGAGGGTGGATCGAATGCACTGGCCGTGCCCATGAAAACAAGAAAAATACGAACAACTGCTGCTACTGCGGGTGATACAAAAATCGCGCAGAGAGTCGTGAGCCACAGCGGCAGTGTTAATAACAGAAGGTCCACCGTCGCTTCCGTAATTACAAACTAGGCGATGTACAGGGGCGCGCGGGTGCGAGGCAGCGATTTTTATTCTCAATGGCTATATACGCGGCCCTCCGGCTATACGCGCTCAAATATTCTTTTTTTTTCATTCGGATGTCGTTAATTTGATTTTCCTCGTAGAGCGGAAAATTAATCATGAATCGTTCTGCACTGGAAAGAGTAAACTGACGGGCTGAGTTTGCAATAACACGGACTGCTGAAAGTGGAGAAAAAGTATTGTATTGTAATAAGTTGTAGCGCTTTTGTCATTATTTACCTCAAAAACAAAAGAGCAATTGCAAACGCAATTCAATCACTACAGTTTTAGTGGCGCGTTACATCTGTGCGAATCAACTTTATCGTTTTCTTTGACGCAGTTGCCGCCGCGTAGCTGACGCGTGACACCGCGCACTAAAAGCGAATGGAACCACGGAAGTGCCTTTAAAGACAGTGAATAAACCCCAAAAGGTTAATTAAAATTTTGCTCGGGTCCTAATTTAAAATAAAGCGAATTCGGAGTTCGAATGACGAAGGTTCTAGTCAAATGAAAATGAATGTTTATATAAGAATTTTTGTTTTACAGAGGCACTTTTTTTTTATTAACTTCGAAGTCAATATATAATAATAAATCGACATTCAAGACAGTTATCACTAATGGCTGTTGGAGTAAAATAAATTTTATGAAAATAACAGAAAATGCTTTGAAATTCGTTATCTTGACTTTCAGGAAAGAAAATAACTTAAAGGTTCAACTGAAATAACTAATCAAAGCAGAGTAAAAAAACATTAGGAAATTAAAATGCATTGAATTCTCGGCCACGAAATCTGAAAAACAAACTCCCAAATCTCTACGTTCCAGAAAAATATATTCATTCGCACACTCACACACAAACACACAGTACATAAAGAGAATGAAAAAAAATATCTCTCCCCTCGCACGTATAAAACGAGGGTGCGCTTTGATCCCGACAATCAGCGCGAACATCGCCGAAAATCTCTCGCCCCCTACTTAAATTCCTCGAGGCATTCCGTACGCACGTCTACGTATATATACATACATATATACATATACATAACCACGCCGTAAGAAGGGTGAAAAAAAATAAGACGAAAGAACGAGCTCTGGCGAGAAATCAATTATCGGCGAGGCCGCGTTGGCCCGTCGAGGAGGGAGAGAGAAAGAAAAACGTGCCACGTGGAATTTCTCCGCCTAAAACACGATCGCAACCTTCAAACTTCGAATCGTATAAAAATCGTATAATCGTCCCGATCTTGCGCCTCGTTCCCACAGGCGGCGCGAGCAGGTAGCCGAGCGTTAGCCGGCGGCTCTTTAGATATATCTCGCGCTGCGAGGTGCGCGACTCCTACTGCATAATGGTACATAAGTGGCAGCAACGCGCGCCTCGGCGATCTCGATATTATATGCGGCGGGGCGCGCGCGTGCCACGTATACGTGGCTGCGTTGGCTTCACGCTCATTTGCCACGCGAAGACCCTCGGAAATTCTATATCTTTGGCCGCGCGGATGAGTGAAAATAAGGATGGGGCGCGCGATTGTTCGCAGTTTATGGGGAAAATTAACACGGCGGTGGGGAGCGATCTTTATCCGAGGTGGCGAGTGAGGAGACTGCCCGATGAGAGGATCAGCTTTTTTTTCGGCGATATAGGAGGCTCGGAGGGTATATTTATGATTTTCTTTTCCCTCGAACGGAAGCCACGATGAGTTGATGAGCGTTCGATAAAATGGTAAAGAGCGGTCGGTGTGAGAGAATTTTTGGTCGTTTTTCTATATTGGAGATGCCGAATTCGTGTTTTCGTACTAAAACCTCTTTCTATACTTTCTTATTTTTTTACATTATGATTCGTATTAAGGATTCATGATGATTTTTCAACATTGCAATTGCGAAATTTTAAAAAATTGATAAGAAGATGTTACGGTTTTATCCTATCTACAATAATATGTAACTAAATAATAAATTAATTGTGTTCTATATTGACATACTATATTATAAAATAAATCGATTGAATTTATTTTCTTATACCTGTTATACGTTATTTCTACATTTTCTTATATAAATGTTATTTCCATAACCTAAAAAAACAGCGTTTTTCTAAGTAATGAAATATACTCGATGACAAGGGAAAGCGCATTGAAAACCTTTCAATATTTTTATCAAATTTACTTTGAAGTTTTTTTTTCACTAAATAAACTGCCACGTTATTCCCAATATATATATGTATATATATATATATTGAAAGTATATTACTTTCAGAGAAAAACTTCTTGTCATGAAAATGAAATTTATCGATTTTCAGTGTTACAGTAACTCACTCACTACACCGTAATGATTTATTGCCGTGTCTTTAGAAAATTCGGCACTTTTAATTAAATAAGCTTAGATAATTCAACGATAGAAATCGTTTTTTAATTATTTTAATGGCATAACTTATATTTGTAAAGTGATATAAATAAGTAATTTTGTGTAAATAGAATTTTCAAATGAAATATGCAAACTTAATATCGGCCACTGATGAATTATTCAAGCTACCAATGGCGTCCACCTCCTATACTTTGAAATTTTGAATTAATATAAACTTTTAATTTTTCACATCACCCTGGGCGGCCCAAATAAATTTTGAAATGGTAAATAAATTTCCACCACGCATATATGTACGTCAATTTGAAAAACTATAGTTATATATTTTTCTTGGGCTTCATTTCGTTCGGTCAGCAGAATTTTATTTATAAATAAAATTCTGCTGACCGAACGAAATGAAGCCCAAGAAAAATCCAATTAAAAATACATCGTTTGTAACTTTAAATTACGGTTGCTTACGTCGGCGAGGGTAAACAAAATAAAATCGCCCAGCCACACCTTACTTGGCGTGAATTGAATTAAAAAACTTTTGTCGGGGTGATGGTAGTGGTAGCGGCGGCTGCGAGCGACGACCCTCAAGAGCGAACGCGAGCGCGCGGGCTCAGATAAGGAAGTCCTCTCCTCGAAAGAGGGACGATCGAGAGGGCGAGCGAGCCTCTGCAAAAGAGGCGCTTTACATTCCTCGCGACGGCGGCGGCGGTGGCGCTTGTGCGGGAGCCACTATGGTCCCCTCTTTCCCAAACGCTCAACGTCAATGTCATAAAGCTTATCAGCTCTCTCGAGGTCGTGATTTTTCATTTTTTTTTCCACTTCCCACGCGCGCGTACATACAGGCCTTTGTGATTTTCGCGGATTTCCAGCGGGGTCTGATTAATGGAGAGGGAACGAAATGTCGCGTAATTTTAAAAGTGCCAAAAACCAGTTTCGAATTAATCGTTTCTTGCCCGAGTGTGTTTTTCTTTGAAGGGGAGCAGCAGGCGGAGGCTGAATGAAAAAGAGAGAGAGAGGTGTCTTGAGTGACAACTTTGGGCGTTGAGGCTAATTGCCCAATCTTCGTGAAATTGAGCAAAACGCTTTATTATATGGCGAAGGGACGGTGGCGGGGCTTATTTTAAAGACAAACTTTAGTCCTTTTTTTCATTCTTTTATAGCGGACTTTGGGATTATACATCTTTTATTTCTTTTTTTTTTGCAGAATTTGCATAAAATTTCAATCAATGGCGAAAAAGTTGGAAAACGTTGAAATTTATGCAAAAACAATTTTCAACTTCGTTACCCACGGGCGAAATTAAAGTTTTAACTGGAAAGCATTATTGATTTCATAGCTTATTACAAAAAAAAAAATAATAATAATAAATGCTTCGAACGCGTTGCTCTTTTGTTATTATATATAAACTGAACCCTTTGACCCTTCTTAATACACTTTTGACCTCGATAATCTTTCACAAATTATTCAATCCTTTTAGGAATACATAATTAAACTGCCCTCTATTGATTCGCATCCCTAAGCGAGCGACCACGATTCACGTTTAATAAATCTTTCCAGCTTAAATAACTTGCAAAAGTGTACGTATACATACAGGGATCGTAAGTTTTCAATGAAAGCCGTCATTCCCATCAGACATCCTACACCTCTACCCGTAAAATGCAAATTCCCACGCGCACATATATCCGCGAGCCACATTAATAATCCCCTCGTAGGCATAAAAATTATCCCTCGCCTCATCGGCACTCCGCAGCCGTGGTGCAGCATACAGTGTTCTCTCTCTCTCTCTCTCTCTCTCTCTCTCTCTCTCTCTCTCTCTCTCTCTCTCTCTCTCTCTCTCTCCTCCGGCTAAACTCGTCATCGCTTCTAACCATCGCCTTAAGCATATACCCGCTTTACATCCACCTTAGCCGGGCCGTGCATGTATAAATACGCTCTTTGCTCGGTTATATACCCCGACGACCTAAACTCTCTCCCTCTCTCTTCTCCTCCTTCTCATCTCCATGTCACAGGTCATCGACGGGGCACCGAAGGATCCCCTATCCCCCCTCCCTCCCTCTTTGGCTCTCTGCTCTCGTCACCCCGCGGTTGCGGTATCTCAGTATCTGGGATGTACCTTTATGAATTTATAACCACCTGTCGACCTCAGCATTATCGACCATCTTCCTGCACGTAGACGCCTCCTCTTCTCATAGCCGCGGCGCTACCGCTGCCCGTAGCATAGCTCATCTGCCTATATACGAGAGCGTAGCCGAGGAGGACGTATATTCTCGCGCGGGCGCTCGTGGCATGCTACATAATGCTCGGGTTAGCCCGCTCGCTGGATGGCCATATAGCGCAGAGAAGCCGGCGACGGTGTAATTCGACAAGCAATAGAGGGATTTCGCGCAACACTACGCCGCCCGCGCCGCGCAGCGTGCAGATTCATTGATTTCGTGGAGAGAGGGAGAGAGAGAGAGTTTTCCTGGCAAGCGAACGAGAGGAGGCTGAGGGTGCACGAGCGCTTGCAGCACTGCATGCCGAGGTTTTTCTGCTCAAGGCAAGGCGGCTGCTGCGGACGAGTGTACGTAGGTTATTAATGGTTTAACGCATATAGGTATAAGACTTTTGTATTTGAGTGGGAGGTGTTTTGTAAAGAAGCAACAGAATGTTTGTACTAGTCACAATTATTTTCTAACTAATTCGTAATCATTAATCATGCATTCGTGAAATGTTGATAAAACGTAACGCCAATTCCTAAAGACTCGTTAATTGTATTTTTACAGCGAAAAAAAAAATACTTTATATAAGATTTATAGACTGTAGAACTTGCAGTTATTAGTGCGACGACAAATGACGAACGGTTCATAAAACGCTGAAAAGGTTATTACAAATATGGCTTTGATATGAACGATTAAAATGATCTTTTAATCATAAAAGTATAACAGTAGAAAGCTTTTGGTATGATTTTTACAAAAATTTCATCTTTTATAAATACGTTTTTAATCCTACAGTCATAAAACTGTCAGAGCGTGCCAATGTGAACTCTATTTAATTCCGTATCAGTAGGAACAGGACTTCCAACAATAAATATCAACGCAGTCGTAAATCCTTTCATTCTGAACACACATAAATCTTAAATTTCGAAAAAATGGAATTTAACAATACGTTCTACCATGAGAGATGTGCCCTTTCATCAAGTACTTAACGCGAGATGTCATATATCTTAATCCATTCATCATCAAATAACGTAGAAAAAACAAACGTTTACTACAGTATTAGTAATAATTCGGGGCGAAAATATATTTTATAAAAATCTGTTACAACGACATTCGTCATGGCGAATAAAATGGACGGTCGACAAAACAAAGCATAAATCCTCCACCTACCTTCGAG
The DNA here is from genome assembly GCA_036365515.1 of Torymus aiolomorphi. Classification (NCBI taxonomy): domain Eukaryota; kingdom Metazoa; phylum Arthropoda; class Insecta; order Hymenoptera; family Torymidae; genus Torymus; species Torymus aiolomorphi. Next base: position 139,937,275 of record CM070877.1, read on the forward strand.
CATCGGTGTAAAAGCAACGACAAACCCAGCATGCTCGACTTATTTCAACTTTATGAAGTGCTCTAATTTTAATCGTATTAACGCTGTTCAAAGTTAAAGTACTTAAAGTGTCAGCATATGGAGCGCGCGATAAAGTGAACATGTTTTTCAAAGTTTAAAGCACAGATTCTCGCGGGGATAAAGCTAATCATTTAACTCGAGTTTCTCGCGCCGCGCGCCTCCCCATGCCCACATCAAACGACTTTCGGCTGCAAATAAAACTTTGGAAATTTCCCACTCTTTCGCGACGATAATGCCGTTAAAATTCAACTAAACTCCCAAGTCGCTGCTCAAAGTGTTAATATTATATCAAAACCGTCATATCAACGCGCGCGCGTTGGCTTTGCGGGCGTCGGTCCGTCTCAGCCGCGCGCGCGGGTATTACGTTTCCGTCGGTAGTACATGAGCACGGCATAGCAGCCTCCAACCTACGAAATTTCACGCTGTCTCTGCGCGCAGCCACCGAAATTCCCGGGACGTTCTCTACCTCGCCTCTGTCTTCCCGCTGGCTCGCGTCAACTCTCGCGCAACTTAATACAAACGATGTTACTGTCCTCGCTCCCATAATAATAAATCACTCGATCAATCAATCAGAGCGGCTCGTACTCACGCGTAGATAGCCAGACGGGCGCTATACGCAGTTATGGGCCGGCGTGTACTCGAGATCGGCCGAATGACTTTCCGCGCGCGCGTATGTATATAGATGTGCACATCTCGCTGTTGGAGGAGCCCTGTCGGGCAATAAACGCGGGACGCGCGTGCGCATATATATCCATTCCTCGCGCGGCTCGGCAAGCCCTTTCTATACGCGCCGGTGGCAAAGAGATGGATAGCCCCGCGCAGCGAAAAGGAAGCTGCGCGCCGCGAGAGTGTAGGGCGTCGTTAATCACAGCCGCGCGTCGCTCGAGTTAAACGCGAGCGAGGCACGCGACAACGCAACACACACACATACAGACAGAACCTTACATACACGAATGCAGAGGATTGTTCGCAAACGGCGATTCTTTTGATTGCGCGCGGGCGGCGCGCTGCGGAATTCGCGGCACGCGTGTCTGGCTCGCGTTAACCAAGCGACTGTTCCTTTGACGAGCTATATAGCGGACGGACGTGCGCGATCGGCAAGTGTGTGTGTAATCCACGTACGAGGGGGGATGGAAAGCCGGTTGATTCGTTTTTGATGGAGCGCGAGAGTAACTACGATGTGTGTGTGGATGTACTCCGTGATGGAAAAGATCAGTGGGCTGTATCGATTGAACGCGTGTGATGTGCTGCGAACCAGGGGCTGCGGCTTGAACGGGATTCATCGAGCGGAGCGCAAGAATAATTCAGCGGGAGCTGAACACACTTATTTTTTTTTTAGAATATGGATTGTTGCGCGCATCGCCTGATGTTATCGATGGCATGTGCGCTGAACGATGAGACTCGTTGTGGCAGCTAATACCCGGCGGTCAGTACACCTCGTTGTATGACAACGTAGAGAAAAGAGAGAGAAAGAGAGAAAGTGTGTTATCACAGAATAAATTGCTCTCATTACACTGAAAATATCTCATTCGTTTGTCATTCCCCTTTATTCCCCAATTCGCGATAACGGAGTTATCTCATAACCTTCATCGAGATTTAAGATTTTTAAAAGTTACCTTGATCACCTCCCACGAAAATTTACGCAATCTATTTGAACGTTAAGTTCCTTTCGGGTTTGGTCTTTATAAGGACGATCCGATTTCTAAATGCAGAATGATTCAGTGAAACTTTGTAGATTCGTAGAAATGTCTCAAAACTTTGTTACGAACAAACTGTATCCTAATTCATATGATAATAAATCTTATTTAAATATCAAAGTCAAATGCTGTTATAAAGCTCAGCAGAAGCGAACTAACTTGCTTCACAAAAAGTTTGTTTCTGTTTTCAAATAAGAATGTTTGGGTCCTACATTTAAAAAAATGACTTTACGTCATTTATGCGGTAACCCGAAACCTTTCTCTCGTGTTTCGTGTTATTATGCACATTTATGTTTTATGAAACGTTGACATATATTTATTTTATTATTTGTATATACACGTGTGCGGATATGGCACATACTGACTCTCACGCAGATGCACATACAGTAATTTTCATGTTCAACCTTTCATTATAATATCCTGTTTCACGTGTTGTATAGCAATTTTAGATATCAACTGTATTTACAGTTATATAGTTAAATTAACAATAACGATATTCATATAATGAATTTTATACACTAAACGGTGAATTTAATCAGAAATTAACGTAACAAACACAATTCCCAAAATTATTAGTTGGATAACAACAATCACTAACAATGACGGATAATTAATTCATCGTGGTGTAAATACCTTTACATCAGATGAATAGCAAATACACTCCTGTACGACCATTGACATTTAAAAATGACAGGTAATAACTAGAACGTTTGATTTCCCTATATATACAAAATCGTAATCCCACCGACAGGGATACAGTATCACAGGAAGGGATCTTGAAGTTTATATCATTATATATTATACATAAACAATTCTTTTTAGTTTTTCTTAGCGATTTTGGTTGGAATTTATGCGACATAAGTTAGAGGGCAGTAGATGCCAGAGATAATTCATAAAAATTTGAAAATAAAAGCAATATGCGAAAAAAAATAGTAAAATGTCGGCAAATATGCAGTTATAAATAGTATAGCCCCGACATTGCCGGCAGAAAGTATCTAGCCTCATTTTATATATAGGTTTTTTCGCTACAACTAAGCTCTGCGACATTATCCGATTGTGAGATGCCCTGTTTTATATACTCAGCAATGTTAGAACTATGCTCTACAATACAAGTTTTGTAAGAGTTGCTACTGTTAATAAATAAACAATGATCGAGATCGCTCTTTTTTCAGGAACCTTTTGAATGTAAATTAACTTTTTCTTCCTCACATTAAATTAAAACCACAAAAAGTATATTATTATTTGTTTATTCAACAAAAAACATTGCAAAAGAGTGATTTTTAGTGCGGAAAACTGTAGAGGGTACCGTTTTTTTATTGATTTTTGAATTTTTATGTTCGCCATTTCCCATATTGAATTCGCCATTTTGAAGTTCGTTAAATCTTTTACCTAGACTCGGTTTTTCAGAACTATGAAAGTGTCCCTCTGTGTGTGTATTATATATCATATCACGTAAGCCCTGCATAAATTCGAGAAGTTACATTTAACGCCCGCATCAATCGTTTGCGCTTATTCACGGGAATCGCGCCGATCCGCAATATTATAATCCATTTTAGCGGGCGTAAACGCTATAATTCCCGCGAAAAGATTTATAGTTCGCTATACATCCAGCACGGTACACCTATATACCCCCCTTCCCCCACCCCCTAAAGGCGCCGCGGTTGTGGAACGCTCATACGCGTATGGATAAAACTGCTGTGAGGATGATCGGCTTTACGTCTAAATCGAATTCGGCACTATTAGTCCCACTGTTGGATCCACGAGATACAGAGGTTTCATGCGTACAAGAAACATTGTCCAGCCGTGGTACTCGCGTGCATTAAACTCAGGTCCTCCGGGGATAGCGCATTTATGTGTATGTATAAAGGGTTTCATTTTGTGTGTGTGTGTGTGTGTATAAGTGGGAAGAGAGTGCGTATACACGCACGTAGAGAGAGAGAGAGATCCGGCCGAATATAATCGTAAGTCAGGGGGGCGCGAAATGAACTTTGGAGAGAATGATGGATGGCAGAGCGTTGCGCGAGAGTGCGAGAATATCATACCCGTATGATAATGCAATCCACTGGCGCGCGAGGTAATCCGTCACCTTGTACCCCCGGCAAATTCCCCGGGCCATTACAACGCTCTCTCTCTCTCGCTCCCGGTATCTTTCAACTAAAAAGCTGAGGAGAACGCGCGTCTACATGTACCTAAGTAGTTACAGATGGCGCGCCGGCTTTTTACCACCCCCCGCACGTAAGTATAGAAAGCGCGCAAAGAGGAGAAAACTCGAGCACGCGCGGCGGCAGCGCGACTTTTTTACACCGCCCGCGGCCGATTTATCTCCCTCGTACCTTAATTCCTCTATCTCTTGTTATCGCCCCGCGGAGAATTTCCTTCCTCGCTCGGCGCGTGTCTGTCCTCCTTATCCGTGGATTGCGCGCTGCTCCTGATGCTGTCCGGCAAAAAGAGCTGCGATCAAACACACACACTGCGCGGCGATTTACTATATCCCCTCCCCGCGTGTGATGGGAAAAACGAGCACTTCTTTTCTTGCCGCCGGCGACAGCTGTTCACTCAACTCTCGTTTCCGAAGCGTATTATATATAATATATATATATATAGATATATATGTATACACACAGCCGAAAACAATCATTCACTATCGTGTTCACTGAACTCGCTCACTGCATCAATCGTCAGCTTCCAGGGCGCTTCTCGCCGTCAAGATAAATCCAGCCGGGCGGTGATAAAGGAATCCCTCCGTTCCGGCACAAGTGGTTCGCACGGTGTTATATACACACGTAATATATATCTATATAGCAATAACTGGGCACCGCCACTGTATATAATGGCTCTCGAGGTGCTCCGATACGTTGACTCCCGACGGGCTGAACGTGCCGACTGGCGGCGCGGCAACTCTTTAGCGCTCGCGCTCCCTCTCTCACACCATCATCGCCGCCAGTTGTACCCAGCAGCGCAGGAGCAGCGCGCGGCGGCGGCGGCGGTGGAAGCAGCAGCACGCGCTCGTGCCCCCCACTCGCTCGTCCTCGGCACGCGCGGCGCACACACCACCTGCAGCGCGATTCAAAAATGAGAGAGAGAGAGAGAGAACCGCGCGCGCGCGGACAGGGAGGGAGAGGAGATGCACACGAACGTATATGTATATGCGGAGCGCAGACCGCGAGCGAAGACTGCACGGTAACCACTGACTGCCGGGAGACGACGACGTATAGTCGTATCCCGCGTGCGCCTCGGTCCACGCGACGCGGCGGCCGAGCGCCGCCGAGCATCCCCGAGCGCCCTCGATCTCTGGGTGCGCGGATGCTATATACATACATCTGGACCGCGCTCGCGCGCGGGGGATGCGCGATGCGTAATCGAGATACGCGAGCTCTATCTCTCTCTCTCTCTCTCTCGCGCACGCGAGCCTACACTCGTTCTTTTGCCGGCGCTACTACTTACTCTGCTGCTGCTGCTGCTGCTGCTGCTGCTTCTGCTGGTCGTGTATTTTTCTCTTTCTCTCTTTCTTTCTTGTCTTTTTGCTCGCGCGGGGCATTTTTTTTCCCTTTGGTTTCGTACCGTGCAGCTGTGTGTACGCGAGCTCGTAGCCTTTTTCTCTCGCGGCGGTGCGTGCGCGTGAGGCATTGTCCGCGATCTTTTTCTCTCTCGCCCTCTCTCTCTTCCTTTGGACTTTAAAGCGAGTGCTACGAGAGAGCGTAAACGCGCTCGCAGAGGAGGAACCCCGGCTTTTAGCGCGCACAAGCGAAGCGCTGCGAAATCGAATAATCGATTGATAAGAGAAGTAAGAGAGGAGGGAGAGAGAGGAGAACAGATCAAAGGAGGACGGAGGAGGAGGAGAGGAAACGTGCGGTCGAGCGAGATTACGCGGACGGGAATTGTTATAGAGAAAGGCTTTTTTAGGACTTCCGAAGAGAGGGAGGAAAGAGCTCGCTCGCTGATTTTTCTCTCTCGCGGTGAGTGAAGAGGTGAGAAAGCGTTCGGTTGTAGAAAAATTTCCACAGCCATATAGGATTTCAAACGTTAGGCAATACTCTGTCCCTCAAACGGTATTGTCGTCTTTTACGGGAGAGAGATTTTCCAGAGGATGTCCGCGTATTTTGACAAAAATTTTAATTAATACAGCCGCTCGGCACGTATCGCATCTGGTCTAAATGAAAAATGAAGGTAAATTCGTTCGTTATTATACCATGAATCACAAAGGAAATAAACAAAGATTCCATTTCATCGTAAAAATGTACAAAGTATATATAAAAATATTCATTTTCATTTTACATTCAATTCGTACATAATATAATTCATCAAAGCGTGTGTGTATACATATATATATATATATGTGTGTGTGTGTGTGTGTGTGTGTGTGTGTGTGTGTGTGTGTGTGTGTGTGTGTGTGTGTGTGTGTGTGTGTGTGTGTGTGTGTGTGTGTGTGTGTGTGTGTGTGTGTGTGTGTGTGTGTGTGTGTGTGTGTGTGTGTAAAACTGCCGCGAGTGATACGGATCAGTCATTGCAAAAAGCAAACACACACGGGAAGAACGGTTATTGACTTCGATAAATGATAGCATTAAAAGTAGAGAGCGAGAGAAAAAAAAGAGAGAGAGAGAAAACCATTGAAAAATGTATAAAGCTCGCGTAACGGGTTTAAATCCAGGGGCACATGCGCGCGAGCTTGGCCCCGATTCTATCTTTTAGAATTTACAGCCGTGCGTTCAATCGTCTAACTCCTCTTTCTCCCCTCGGCGCGAGCGCGCGGCTTTTTACACCCGATGTAAAACGCGCCGCAGTGCAGGTAAGCTCGCAATTTGCAGCGTCTTACACGGCGCGCGCGTTTGTTAATGAATCAGCGCTGCGCGCGGATGCGAAAAACAATCTCGAGCGAGGAAAAAAAAAAATATAACGATATACCTTTTTTTTCATGATTGCCATCTATAGGTGTACTTATTCTTGCCGAAACCGCAATAAGCCGCTTAAACTTAAACTGACATTCTCGGGGCTCGCGTGCACGCACGCGCCACGCTATACAGCGGGAGCTTCGTTCCCTCGCTGCGCGCTGCAAGCCCCGTATAGAATGTAAAACGTAATGATGCTCATAAGGTAATATTATGATCCGGGAGGAGATAAAAAACTCACTTGTTCTGCTCCCGACTTTCTTTTTATCCCATTATGCGCGCGGCGCCCGCTCTCGTGTTTCTCTCTCTCTCTCTCTCTCTCTCTCTCTCTCTCTCTCTCCCCCGTCGCTCGTGTGAGTATGCGCTCTCCACGTCTCCCATTTTTTTCTTCTTCCGCTTTTTTTTCGCTGCATTGTATACGCGTACACAGGTATATTTACAGCTAGTAGGCTGGGTATATAGCGCCCGCGCGCGCGTTGTCAAAAATTCGGAGGGTTTCCGATTTCATTGATGCGCGCCATACCAGCCCGCGTCTCTGTTGTGCGCGCGTTTATGTATACGAGACAAACAAAAAGCGTCGGGTGAGGTATAGATAAAGTATACGTCAAAATAATAAGGGCGCGGTGCCGAGAAATATGTGGGAATCCACTCGAACGTATTTCCTTCACGACCTTTGATTCAGTGAAAGAAAGAAAAAAAAAAGACAACGAATAACTCGCGTACTTTGCGGCGAATGAGGATACAGCGCTCGTTTTTGTCAGTCGAACGCTGGCTACGATCGTAATCGAAGAATAACAGCGCCGACCGAAATAATAAACCCCTTGCCCTTTTTGACGCCACATATATTATCGACTACACACACACACCCACACACATAAGCGCGCGCGAGTCCATTATCGGGTAATATAGTCCTTGAGGGTTAAAGGAGCTAATAGCAATAATGGAAAATCTTTATTGGAAAAGTAATTTGTTCCGTGTATAAATTAATCTATAGTGTCATAAAAGCTGTGCAATGTTTGCCGAATCGATTTATTGCTGCGGCAGCATTTGGAGCACTACGTAAATGACAATTGACACATCGTTAATATCTGATAAACGTTGACCCGACATTTTTTTTAGTACCAATTGCCCGTACGTGTCTTATTATTTCTATTGAAAAGAATAAGCGCACTTTGACAGTGGGACAAACGTGATGAATAGCAATCCCCGCGGATCACAATGGCCGCGGATCAAACGGTGAGAGCCGCCGATAATACAATAAACCAATTACGCCGACTGACCCCGTGCATCAACGCCAGGTGCACCTCCTCCTCAATCCGTCTTGAGCTTCTCGCGAGATTGTCTTCGTGGTCTACTCTCTATCTCTCACTATCTCTCTATCTCACCCTCTCACAATACATATATACAGACACACGCGCGCTTTGGCACTGCGGAGTTCACACTGCAGAACGGAGCTCTACTACCCCCACGTCACTGGGATCATCGCGTTCGCTTAATGTCCTATGACGACAGCCGCTCTTCTCTCTCTGTATCTCCCTCCCCGCTGTACCTTATATAATACATATAGGTACACCGCAGGAGAAGATGCGCTTCACAAAAGCGTTGCGCCCTTGCGCCGTAACAGAGACGCTCATTTTCCAGTGCGCCGGGGATGTACCACCACCTACCTCTGTAAATAAGATCGACTCTTTCGCAGAATCCGAGAATGAATCCGCGCAACCTTTGCGCAGCCCGGCAAAGGAACGCTTTCTTTGCGCGCAAAAGGTAGGTGTGTGTATGTGTGTGTGTGTGTGTGTGTGTGTGTGTGTGTGTGTGTGTGTGTGTGTGTCTGTGTGTGTGTGTGTGTGTGTGTGTGTGTGTGTGTGTGTGTGTGTGTGTGTGTATATATATATATATATATATAAGGATAGGAGTGTCCGCGTAGCGAGTAGAAGTCTTGACTGAAGTTTCAACAGGACGACTGGAAGAGAGCGAGACTTCTTCCTTGCGATAGCGTATACGCAGGCGACGAACGCTGCGGATGGCTTTCGGAGAGCTTGGAAATGAGAGAGAAAGAGAGAAGTTTCGGAGTGCAGGTTCGTTTAAAATAGTTCGGTCGAAAGTTAGGGGAAAAATTAATTTTAATTAAACGCGAGGGGGTGCGAAGTATATACGCGCACACGTGCTCCCGTGGCTTTTCAATGAGTTGGGTGTCACTGACTTCGGGCTCTTTTAAATAATTGGGGGCAATATTGTTATTTGGAATGGTGCATAGTTTTAATACCTGGATATAACTATAAGCGCTCAATCATTTATGAATTTAAGATCGAATACAAGTAATCTCAATTCAGTGCATAAAGGGAATTGGAATTTTCTTGATAAAAAACCTGCTTCAAACTATGTCACTATTTACACTTATAACTCATAACTTTAAAATACAAATTATTATTTGATAACTAATTATTATCTCCGTAGAATCATCTTCTTCGCTTTATTATTAAAACCTTACACTTTACGTCACTTGTACGTATAAATATTATAAAATCAAGATATCTTAATCGGTTTTTCCCCATTGTCAATATAATTTGTGCTACATTAAAAAACATTGCAATGATACGGAACTGGATGATTGGTGAACATATATTGTGGCTAAGTTCATACATCGTTACGACAAGAAAGAGACATTTAATACCCAGCACAAGGGAAGCGCGGTCCCACAATCTCTAGTATAAGTTAATAAACGTTAGAACATAATATAAATATATGTTCTACCGACTATAGCCATAAAATTATATGGTATTCCAGAACATAATGATTTTTCTCGTTAATGCAGTGGTGAGGTCGGAAAGGCAACTCGATTTCACCTTTTATTTTCCCGGCTTTACGAGTGATGCCCAACGTGGCGTCCCAACTTTACCACATTTCAGATGTTCGAATACCTGAATGGAACAAATGAGCAGGGGAGGGTCCTCCTTCCCCGGGACCCACGTTTGGCCTGCGCGCCGCCACCGCCGCACGGAACTTCGTTATAAAGCGGACGAATTCCAAAAGAGATCGTAACGCTCTCCTCTAAATGCTTCTGAAACGAAAACTTTTCCTTTTTCTCCCTTTGAAATTTGATGCCCTTTGGTCAGTAAATTATATTCATGTAACCGGGAGCACACGTGAATACATGTGAAACGAGAATATAGTAACGACTTGAAGGCGGGTAAAGAGAAATAACTCGTCGTTTTAATAAGACTCGACTTGTCGTTATATACAGAGCCGTTCTTTGATCGTCCAAATTCATTCATGAATGTTTAAATAATCGATGTCTTTCGTGTATTTTTTCTTATGACTTTTAAACAAAATTATTTCGTAAATATATATTACAACATTGATAAGGTCAGTCTTTAATTGTAAAAGGATAAACGTATTATTTATTATTATTGTCAACTGATGAGAATTTTTCCATCGGTCTTACAGTCTTATAAATTAAATTAAAATAATTAATATTTATGGCAGACAGATTGCCCTTGTTTATAATCACCCCCGCAGAATCTGAAATAAAAACTTAATTAAAACCTGGAAAAAAAACTTTATTAGCAAAGGACTATCTGACTGCCCCCCACCACCAAATTGCCCACTTAATTTATATAAGACTGTAAGACCGATGGAAAAATTTTCATCAGTTCATAGTAAGTTGCAGTCGACATAAGTAATATTTTTAATTAATATTATTATTGTGTGTATAAATATATACATATAACGTATTATTTATTATGTGAAATGATATATACCAATGGCGATTATGTATTAAAAATATAAAGCTGAAAAAAAATTACCATTTTGTTTTTCTACAATAAAAACACAACGAAATATTGAAAACAATGAGAAAAGTTTTGGAACCCAAGTTTAACTTTTCAAACAACCGTTTTACCCAACCGATTTGCATTTTTAAAAGTTCAAACTTTGTTTGAAAAAAAAAAATTAATTTTTCTTTCATAACAGACTTTTTGCGTCGTCATTAAATTCGTTTTATTTACCTTTTTATTTGAATTCTGTTTAATTGAGGTCTACACTAGTAATTTTATCATGATTTGATAAGACATTAATAATTAATTAAAAAAGAACTGCCCGTAATCACGTTCTACATAAAACATGTACATTAATGGATTCTCACTTATAAGTAATATTCATTGACACTACGGAAACTAGTACCACAACAGTTGTATCTATAAAATCCCAGTGCCGTGACAACTGTTCGACATTGGGAAATCAAAGTCGGATGTTTTCTCCTCACACTCGCTATGATTTTGCAATTTTCTCGCGACCGATACACTCCCCTCCCTCTTTCATATCCCGTAACAAACCCTCCAACTAATGACATCCTCTGATATAGATAGCTCTATCCCTCTTTCTCTCTCAACGGGCGGATTGGCTCGAAAAAATAACGCGCGAGAGAAGAACACCAATGGCATATGGCTCCGGCAGCGACAGCAGCGAGCGAGAGAGGGGAAGACATTCGATCGCTTCGCTTCAAAAATTCAATTAAGACCATTGCAGTTGACACTTGCCGCACGAGCGCGAGCGTGCAAAAAACAACACGTGGAAACAACAGCAGGAAGCGAAGGCAGAAAGAGCGAGAATGAGAGAGAGAGAGAGAGAGAGAGAGAGAGAGAGAGAGAGAGAGAGAACGAAATCCGAGTGTCGCGGCAGATGCGCGCGAGAGACGAGTGCCACGAGCAGCGAAGGAGGCTAATACAGAGACGCCAGACGAAAGCCTACTGCTTTTGTTGAACGTCCATGTATGTGTGTGTGCATGTGCGTATGTATGAATGTGTATGTATGTGCCTTGGATCTGAACTCTTAAATTATAACGTCGCAAAAGCGAGCGCCGACGAGGGAGAGGGAGGGCGCATTTTAGTTTCACAAGCTGGATATTCATTTGCATTCGAAAATTATGTTTGCGCCAGCGTCAGGACTGTTTCCCGGCGCGAGCAGAGAGAAAGAGAGAGAGAGAGAGTGCATCCGATGTCGTCGCCGAGTGGATAGCCCCTCCCCTCCCATCCGCCCCTTTTCGCCTGTCTGTTTTCGTGTTTATGGGCTTGATTTGGTTAAAGTAGGTTACACGGTATTTTTCGGAACTTCGTGTAGCTTTCACGGATGCATTTATTTTATTGGGAAACCATATGAAACCCAATTATAATACCCTAAAACGTCGATAGAAGGTTAAAAAGTCAAATGTAAAAGTAAGCCCCGGTTTCTATCTCTTTTATCATTATAATTGTATGGTAAATAATTTATTTCATTTACCGTCGAAATATCCGAAGGAAAATTATAATTATATTTTCAGAAGATCAAATAAATTGAACTATATTATTCTATATTCACGGTTTTAAATAAAGTAATTTACAAACGGGACATTATTTTGGTTTCTATAAAATTACCTACTGTTTTAATGTATTTTACGGAGAAAGTTTATTTATTTATCAGTACACTGGGTTTATAAAATATACATTTTTAGAAACTGCTTCAATGCAACGCTTACTCAGGTGTATTGAAATTATCATCCAACAAATTCTTGCAATGCCAATATTGTGATACCATTCCATTTAACGAATATAAATAGTTTATTTTAACATTTTATAAGGCTGGAAAACTATATTTGATACCCCATTTTAGTTTAGAGTAAAGTGCTCAGTTTTGCCCCGAAGCACAATAAAAAAACAAAAATAACTATTAACTTGTTGTGCATTCCGATTTTGCTACAGTCCCGCCTACATTTCCGCATTTGCATTTTAGTGTCGCTTTCATTTACATTATAATCTTACACCGTGTATAATACACGTGAGTTTTGATAGCATAAATATCTTCGGAACGTTTTACGGCCTCGCTCCGACTCTTAACGCAGCCAGCAATCGATCAAGCTCGCAGCAAAAACAATCATCGCAAGGCGACTTTTAAACCTCGAGTGACTTCAAAAGTAAAAAAAAAAGCCTCGTTGACTCTTCGCTCCTCTCACTGCGCAAATACCGTCTCGTGCGCGAAAATTCGCGAGAAAGCATCACGAGAGAAGGATACCCGAGCCACATACTTCTCTCGTAGCTATTAGCAGCGGGGCTCAAGCTTCCCGTACGTGTGCGTCGGCCGAAGTGTCGGTAATTAATAAAGTTTTACTTCGGCCTCTCTCGAGCGAGTGTGCTTGTCGTCCGTTTCTCGGCCAAGTACGGGACGCGTCCGTCCCTCTCTCTCTCAGCTCTCTTTCTCCTTACACACACAGCGCGCGCGCGCATCATCATCTTTCTCTCGCGCGCTGACCTCCCGAGGCGCGGGCGCCCTCCAGGGGCTCGCGCGCTGCCCCTCTTGACTTTTTGACGATTTATTAAAAAGACCCGAGGCTGGATATCGTATATATGAGGGCGCCTGAGAATGAGGACGAATATGCTGTATGTGTGTATGAGAGAGAGTGGGATGGAGATGTTTGACGCTCCACGGACGCGGGACTTCTTTGCCCTCGCTTTTTCATTCTCGCCTCTTCGGGATGAAATCTCTTTGGGGCGAGAACGTATATCTGGGGGGAATTCGGACCGTAATAGTTTCTGATGCGATGTATAATAATCATTTTGTCCTGCGTGTGTGTGCAGATCGTGATTGGCGATAATACGGGACGACTGTGTATATAGTGCAAAGCGGTTTGATAGCCCGTTGCCCCGAGGCATTATCTTCGATCGTTCTTTGAGGGAGCGATGATGATGTATTGCCGAGAATTCGAAACGCGAATTCTTCGAGTAATGAGAGCCGCCGCAAAGAGCGACGTTTGAGGGGAGTGAGCTTTTGAGATGCGAAGCGAAATTGCAGGGGTATTTTAGAATAATGTCGTGGGTTTAAGTTCATTCATTTTCCGGCATTACAAGTGAGCAGACAATGAATTTTTATTATGACCATCTCATGCTCATCTGATGTTTTCGTTTCTTGGTTCAAACTTTTTTTATCGTAGAAAAGAAAACGGACCTACATGTATATTTTTATAATAGAGTGGGATAAAATATTCAAAAGGATGATGTTTGAGACTGCTTTGGTCGGTTAGGGTATCTACATGTTATGGCACTCTATAATCAAAATATATGCGTAGGGCCATTTTGTCCTGGTCTGTTTGTTTAATCGCGTTTCCAATTGATTTAAATATTCATACAGAGCATAGTATAGGTGCAAAATGGAAATATGAAATACTAGTTTGTAAATTTTGTCACACTCTTTTTTATAATACAAAGTTCAAAACGAAGTTCATGAGATAGAATGAGACATTCGTTTTCTTATTGATCCCTGACATTAACGGTATAACAGACGTAATGACCATTAGAGACAAATCAAGTTTGGTTTGCGTAATGTAATTATAAAAAGCATAATGATAAATCTAAAAATGAATATAAAAATCATTGTTATTTACAACTTTATACATATACATATCTACAAATAAAAAACCGCTGCTAATTCATTGGCACTTCCTCAAACTAATTTATCGATTCCTTTTATTAAATTTAAATTCCCAAAATAAATTTTTTACAAAAAAAATTTCTGATGAATTTCCATAATAAAACTTTTTTTCTTTTTTTTTATTAGTAATTAAATAAAGAGATTTATATCTATCGCTAAATGTCATTGTCTAACTTTGAACCGGTACGGAAAGTCTTATAACTGACATTCTTGGAAGCTGTTTTGGAAATCGTACTTCGTGCAAAAATTATTTTATCAGTATCAACAAATGAAGATGTAATTGACTGATTTTTTTTGGGCAATGAACTCAGTTTGAAGATGTAAAAAAAGCTATATCTCTGCCAAATTTCAGGACGATTGGTTGATTTTTACTCTTTTTATCGTGAAACAACGAAAACGCTACTTTTTTATAAAATATTTTTTTTTCTAAAAAACAAATAAAGATAATCTCTTAAAATTTTAACCAATATAGTCTACAATGAGTGTAATAAGTGGTTAAAATTTCAAGTCGATAAAAAAAATCTTTTTTGGGAAATTAATTTATGACAGAGTGAAAATAATTTAAATTTAAAAAAAAAAAAAGAAAAAGCGTAGGTAATTTAAATACCTTTCAATAAAAATTTGTTATATTAAGGGGGTTAGTGCGATATTGGCTTTTCTTAAGAATTTCTTGAAACTTGCAGGGTAGACTCATATTACTATTATACGCAGTATCTGTAAATTTCAGAAAGCCTAGCTTCCCCGTTTGTGAGATATAAGCTCCCAAAGTTACGAAATTTAACACGGTGTCTTATGGGACCGTCGTCATGAAATGTAAAAAAATGAACGTTTTCGTCAATAACTTGGAAAGTTTTCTTAAGACTTGAAAGAAAAAGCGATATGTTACTAAGAACAATACTTTGAATGTCCTCTGCAAATTTCAGGAAGCCTAGCTTCACCGTTTTCGAGATACAATTGTTTAAAGTACGTAGCCTCAGTGTAGACGACGCCGCGCGTGTCCTTGTGTGCGTGTAAACAAACGAAGGCTCGCTGCGTGTGTGTCTACACAGCCGTAGCGCTTCTATGTGTATGTACACACAGATGAAGTGGCGCTATGTGTACGTGGACAGTCTCGCGTGAAATTTTGAGAGTGGGGAGACTCGAGAGAGCGTGAGGCGTACGGCGTTCGACCAGCTGTACTTTTGGCTTGTATGTTACCGCACTAACCCCCTTAATTAATATTGACTGTAACCCATAAAAAAGTCCAAAAAAACTAAAAATTCAAAATCGTTTTTAGGTTAGAAAACAAAAGAAAATCGATCAAACCTCAAATCAGTCAGGATGCCATTTTTTTTTTCGCGAGGCGAAGAGAATAGGCTTTATCTAACGAAAATCGGTCGATTTGTTTCCGAGATATAAAGAGTTTACATACACCGATTTTACGAATACCTAACACCCTGACATTCTCACACACCCAACCAAAAAACACACGGAAAATTTCAAAAAAATATTGGGACCAGTTTCTCTCCCTTTCGTCCTCTCAGTCGTGAAAGCGTAAAGTCGAGTCTGGCGCAGCTAACCCCCCCGAAAGGTCGTCGTCGGAACGGAGCAAGCAGAGTCACGTGCGCGCGCGCACTCACGTGAGATTAGTAGGCGGCGATAAAGGGCATAAATTATAACGGGGCGCAAGTGCGTCCCTTTATCTCGGTCACCTTTGCCGCGTGCCGACGTTACGGAGCTCCTTCTTTATTTGGATGCCTAATGAGCGAGGACTGAATTACCGACGCGCCGCGGCGCTTTGCCGCACGCACGCGCGCTTCTAATTCTTTCGCACTTTGCGATATACGTCTACATCATACACGCACGCCGGAGGCTTTCACTCTTTTTGCAGCCGTAACTTTGGAACGTGCCATGTGCGTACGTGAGCGTGATATGAAACGCCGCCAGCGGAGCCACAGATTACGCGATTACCAACGGATCTAATTGAAATGTTTTTTAATTCGTGCTGTCGTCGTGGTGAGAGATCCGCCGAGGAGATTCCTGCTCGAGCCTCGGACTCTCCTTTTCACTGACTGCGATTCCAGTTTCTTTTGATACTTCTATAATTAGAGTGCATAATTTTCAACTGACATTTTAAACTCCGAAAGTGAAAAATGTACTTATACTTTCCTATAAAGGATTTGGACTTTGTTTTCTTTCATCAATAACAACATATACTCCTGAAGGTGATATTTATCATTTTTATCACGTTCCTTGTTGCCAAAAAACACAAGCTAATCAATCACCTTGTAGTATTCCATCAGGATGTAAGACCACAAGCTAGTGTAATCCTGTTGTTGATAACATAACGATTAGAGCAAAACAACACTTGGACGCATAATATCAGACATTCCGCTTTAGCTTCTCGGACAAAGACTGGTCACGATCCGGTCGAAGTTGACTGTCATAAATAATCGCACATCTGTCGCGCGGAAGACCGATAGCATCGATGCTAAAACACGAATTCATCCGCCTTCACGATTAAAAGTATACCATAAGTAAAATTGAAAATCATATAACTATACAAACGCATCAATCCTATAGAGGTCGCGATAAATAACCCCCTTTATCTATATCAAAACAATCCCCTGGTCAACCGGCCTATAACACCCTCAAGCCTATATCGCACTAGACGATCGAAAAATGAAACGCCCAAAACCGCGTGCAAGAAAAACATCGTTCCTGCATACGAGGCACGTGCGTGCACGGCCACCCGCATAAAGAGCCACACGCGCATACACGAATATATAATATAAGCTATAACGCGTCGTAAATTAATACTCTGCAAGGCGTGTGGCGCGCGCTCGCGTACATATACGGAAACCTCATAAAGCATCGGTTCGCGCGCGCGCGCCCGCTGACCAGCCGACGCGTATTATACGCGCGCATAATGCGTGCACGCGTAAGTGCGCGAGAAAAAGAGCCGCCTGTACTGCACGTATATAACGGCGAGGCCAGAACGCGCATCATTTGCATGGAACATTGTTTTTAAGCGAATGCGGAACACGCTTTCTAATGGAATAAACCTCGCGGCCGCGCGCGCGCGCGCGTGCAATATTGAATTTTAAAGCTTCAAACGCCGCGGCGATGCGCGCATCTCTCTCGTTCTCTCTATGCGCTGCAGCTACCGGCAGTCGCGCGCATTTGAAATGGAAATGAAAGTAACTGCTGCCACGGCGGCGCGTAAGCCACTCATAGCTGAAAAAAAGAAATACCGGGGAAGAGAGAGAATGAGAGAGAGAGAGGAAGAGAGGTAACACGGGTGGAAAAGAAACGTGAAAACGGTGTGGAGAGGGAAGCCTTGCGCGTACGTCGTCGCGTAAGCCACCGCGGTTGCCTTCTGTGTATACTCTCTCTCTCTCTCTCTCTCTCTCTCTCTCTCTCTCTCTCTCTCTCTCTCTCTCTCTCTGTCTTTCTTTCTTTCTATCCGCGGTGCGGTCCGTTGTTTTCGCCTTTCTCCGTCGGGGGGTATTTATGTGTACGTTTCTTATGTTATTCTCTCTAAGAAAATAACGTGAGCGCCCGCTGCACGGCTGTTTTGCGCTCTTTACCGGAAGTATGAGAAACAGAGGGAAGGCGAGTTTGCGAGAGAGACAGAGAGAGAGAGAGAGAGAGCCGCGGAGAATACGACGAAATTTAATATCGTTATGTTTTAAGCTCCTTTTACGCAAAGGAGAAGAGGTGCTGCGCGCAAAGCGGGCTAATTGGAAACAAAGCTTTTTTCACATTATATCGTGAAATGGGTCTTGAAATATATGAAAGAAAATGACTTGAGAACTCGGCAAATCTTTATTTCAGGTTGAACTATATAATAAACTAATATTGCCGCACACACAGAGAAAAGAAAATCTTTACTGTTAACGAACGGATGTTTGGATATGAACAAATGGAATGTTCATTTATAGTTAGACAAATTCGTTAACAATTAAGTTTGCTTTGTTTACTCAAACATTCATTTGTTCATACCAAACGTCCGTTCGTTAACAGTAAAGATTTTCTTTTCTCTGTGCATAAGAAAGTGCTGTGCAAAGACCTTTTAGCATTTTTTTTTGCATGTTATAGGTAATATATTATAAACTTTTGGTCAATTATTTTTGCTTTTTACGATATTTAATTCGTTCAAAATAAATCCTTTCATGAATTCATTTTGCTTTTAATAAATTTGATAAAAGCAACGTCCAACAAAATGAAATTGCACATTCAATCTCTTTACTTGAATATACCTTCTCACCATTGCATTGTATAACATATTTAATGAATTAAAAAATTTAATATACATCATCTGTAATATAGAACTTCTGTACACGAAACAAACTCGACCTATTATTGCATTCCCTGCCGGCCACTGCGTATACTTTTTCAATATCAAATTCAGGAACTGCAACTCACCACTTTTACGCTCACAATACATTTTTCCCGACCTCATAATGGAATTAACTCTCGACTCTATCTCGCGGTCCCCGTGTCCTTTCGCAATACACGCATGAATAATATTTGCCCGCATTATATGCTCTCGACACACTCGTTTCGGTCCACGGAATCGAGTGGCCGAAGCGTGTCGCATTTTCAAGATTCCTTCCCCCGAGACGTTATGATTATTATGTTTGTCATTTTTATTATTTTGCAGAATAGTTCACCTCTCAAACTTTGCACCGCTGCTGCGGCTTCGAAAGTATTCCTATATGTACTCCGGTCGAGGGTAAAGGGAAGTATATTAAGGGCGAGCTGCTGTACGTGATAAGATAGCGATTACAACGAGGTATCGTAATACAGCCACTTTGGCGATTGCAGCTCGATGAAAGGACGAATTCAAAGTTTCGTAACGAGTGTAATGAACAGCGACCGCGTGTATCCGGGTACAGCAGCGATGACGGCGGCGTTAAGTGACGTAGTCTAAAACTGTTCTCGCGCGACGAACGGTAGGAGGGAGTAAGAGCGGGAAAAGGAGGGAGGAGTACGCTCATCGTATATGCGCGCAGCGCGCGTGCCTTTATAGTTTTGTAATTGGTTGTGTATGTCAAAGGGGAGAGGAAAGCAACCGTCGAGCATCTCAACGCCGCGGCACGGCGCGTGTTAGAAGTGACCGTCGGATATTTACACGAGAGTAATTAAGGGTGATTTATGGTATCGACTCGGCACCTCGAGTGGGAGAGAAAAATACCGCGGTGTGGTGCACACACTATGCATACGATTTCGATAGCGGCCTCGCGCTACACGACTTTACTTTTTAAGCGCATATATACTGTTATAACGTGTGAATTGATATACAATAATGGCCGTGGTTCATGTGGCAACATAAATTCGGGTAACACGATCACTGAGAATCCGTGATAAAAACTTGTGAGAAATAAAGATAAGAGAGGGGAGCAGCGAGGAGATTGCTAAGAATGAACTTCTCATTAATTACTTTATCAAGCGCGGGATTGTATGCATTGCTGCGTTGTATCGAATCACCTGGGTATTAAAGGGAAAAAACGGGCAAGTTAACACAAGTTGGAGAATCTCATCCTGGAGATTAATTAAAAAAGTAGCTCTACCGTAATTCAAAATAAAGGTCATAAATTAAAGGAAATTCTCGCCTCGATGGATTGATCGTATTGAAAAAAGGGCAGGATATAGTTCGTAATAAGAAAATTAATGAATGGTTTAAAAATCTGAAATAAGTAATAAAATTTTAATTAGCTATACTTTTGCGACAGTATATATACATTGTATATATATTTATACAGTGGGTATAAAAATTAGAGTGATCGTTTAAATTAATTTGATTTATTAATTTATAAAAGTTTAATATTACTAAATAAATACGTTTATTATACTCCAGTCAATACTGATGTACAAAAAATATTTTTTTCTACAGTCGCGTAATATCACACTTTTTGAAGAGATGTCATCCCGTTTGATTAGTTGAAAACATAGCAACGTATAATTTATGGTAAAAATCTATTATGTAGAGGATTAAGTACTATATTGTATGTCAGGTATATAATATATTGAACCAAGCTAATATTGATCCTTTTTATTTGAATTTTCGTTCGCTATTGTAACGTCTTACCCCAACTTACTTTACAAGTATAAGAAAATCTTTAGAACTCACATAAAAAAAACTAGCAATCCACTTAGCCATTCAAATCCGACAAATGACAATCCCGTCTATCTTTTTCTCTCTCTCTCTCTCTCTCGCTTCAGCAAAACCTCGCTTCTGAATTCACGCGCAATTAATTAAGCTCGTGCAAAAATTAATCAAGCTCTCCGCTGGCGGCCTAATGACCTCGATAACGAAAAAAGCCGTCCGGAGCAGCCGAAGGGGGGATGAATATCAGCCGCGGCTTTAGCTACCACGCAGGGTTAGTGGCTGGGAGGGCGAAGAAGGAGAGACCGAGAGAGCCAGAAAAACGGGGTACATATATAGTAGTACACAGCGTGATATCCGATGTTTTGCAATCAGTAAACAAACGGCGCTTGCGCCCACCCCGACACTCGCGCACGCGCTCTCGTTATTATTGTAAAATATGGTCCTAAATTTGGCGGTTCATTATTGGGATTGGACCATTTATATATACGCGCCTGATGTGCTTGCACGATCGTACGCGTGCGACGAGAGTAGACCATGAGAGAAGCGAAACAAAACGAAAAGCCAGAGCGCGCGACCGCGAAATCTCCGAGTGCAGGATTGTGAAGCTATTCTGGAGTGACTTAGGTTAGATAGAGAAGCGCCCAGGAATTTGCGCTTACGTGTGTGTGTCTGCGTGTCTGTACACGTTTGTGTGTGTATACACACGCGGCTTGCGCAACCGTCGGCGGTTCTTTTGTACAGTTGGACTCTTGCATTCTGTGGGGGCAATCAGTTGACTGTGTGGGTCCGTATGTGTGTGCGTGCTATACACATGCCTAGCAAGAGCCGAAATTTCCCGTGGTGGGACTGATGCGGTGGTGGCCGCGGAAGGGGATGTTATTCGGAATAATTGGATTGAAGTTTAACCCTTTAGCGGCGGAGAGAAGTTATTTCCATCTGCCGCCACTGCCGCTGCTGCTACTGCCCCTGCTATAGCTTTCGCACGCGCGGGCGCACCCCGAAGTTCCCGTTTGCCTCGGAGTCGAACTGGAAAGGAGCTCCCTTTCTCTCTCCATGTATGTGTATATACATACATAAATATATGTATGGGTGGGCGTATGAGCGCAATTAGATAAGGGCTATCATTTGATTAACTGTTTTTCTAGATGATGATAGGAATTATAGACGATGCAACATTCCTTAAACGTATTGCTTAACTTTTTTTCACTTATATTAAGTTTTATAATATATTTTAATTATTTAGCATAAATCTTCAGACTTTCTAAAATAATTTTTTTAGACCTATTTTTCAGTTCAATCTTTATCCTTCCACAGTAAAATATAAGATTGCTATCACACAAGATAAGTATATATTTGATTGCAGAATTTGTTTTTGCATTTCAAGAACCCCCGTTTAATCCGACTCCCACACACGCACTGTGACGTTTTCGACTGTCACCGCTGTACCGTCCCAAAAATCGGTCCCATTTGTCTCGCCAAATGTCCCCGCGCACGCTAATTAGTCCCCATTTTAATTATTTTTATCTCCCCATATCGCGTTCATTTACCACCTCGCTCTTCCCTCCCCAGCCTTATATGTCTTTTAACTCGCTCGCTCCTCTCACTCCGCCTCGTTTGTCTCCATCCTCTCCCTCCATTCCCATCTCTCTATCCTCCGCTGACCAGATTCGGAGTCGCAGTTGCACGAGTGTAGGAGAGAGCGCAGCGTATCCTCGTATAATAGGTTGCCCGGGCTGAAAAAGACGGAAGAGAGAAGAGAGAGAGAGAGAGAGAGAGGGGTTGGGGAGCGAGAGCGGGGTATATTGTTCGTCGGTGCCAAGATATCGACGGATCGCGTTACGGCTTCGGATTATCCGCGCGCTGTCTCTCTCTCTCCCCTTGGGCTGATAAGGCCGCAGGAACCGCAACGAGAGACGACAGCCGCCAGAGCGAGGAAGATCGAGAGCGCGAGATTCGCCTTGCCCTCGTAATCTCTTCAATTTGGTGCGGCTGGAAGGAGAGGAGAGAGAAAGAAAGAGAGAGAGAGAGAGAGAGAGAGAGAGAGAGAGAGAGAGAGAGAGAGAGAGAGAGAGAGCAAGAGACGTAAAAAATTTTATACGCCAACCGCGAGATGCGACTCCTGGTTTGCTCCGCGTTAACTAGTTTGAGGAAGTAATAATGATGTCTCTGTGCGAAAAATATTTTTTTTAGAAAGTCAGAGAGAGCGCGAGGGGAGCAGAGTGACTTTGGAAGTTTCGGATATCGATTTTTCGGTGGAGTTGAGAGAATTTTCTTCTTTAAAGCTCCATCTCACATTTTATATCAACATTTTTCCAGAATAAGTTTGACATCAATTTTTATCGAACTTTGAAATGATTTTTAAAGCGAAGATATATAAAAAAAAGTAACAAAGAACTGCATTGTTGAATGTGAGCGACTTTAATTTAATGAGTAAGATTTTTTTTCGTTGCATTTTAATAATCTAAGAAGATCATCTTTAGAAGTTTGTGACAGATGACAATCATAAAATAATACAAACATTTTATTTTTTTGCTAGTATTTTGTAATGAGGAAAAAGTTGCTATTTCTAGGATCTGAAACATAACAATTTTAAAACCTTTCGTACTTCCTCCTAGAGTATACTTTGCGATATTAATGAAAACGATATTCCTGACCTTTTTTTTATAGGAAATCATAATGTACTTCAAGTAGATTTTATTCATTCGATTTGTTTAAAAATATATAAATGAAATACCGGCAAAGCATTAAAATTTATAAACCTATTTGAATTTACTAGTTTATCAGCAGAGTTGCTGTCATCTATTTGTTATCTTACGTTTAAGGGGGTTCATCCGATTTTAAAATGGGTTCACTATTTAATTTTTATGTCATAAATTATTAAAATATAATAATGTAAGTTCACACAGATATGAAAGACAAATACTTTCTGAACCGAAAAAAACTATTGTGATAAAAAAATTGTTAATCGAACACGTAGATATTGTTCAATAAGTAAAAAATTACTTTCGCTATTTGCCAACTTTTTATTTTTCATTCGATTTTAATGTTTAACGTCTCATTTTACTCCTTAAACATTTGTCTACGATCCATCCAGGCTTATATTATGAAATAATTAATATATACAAAGAAACATGTAATTGTTTACAGTTTAAGCACAGTAAACTTTAAGTTCATAGTGTATTGCACTGTAAACAATTACATCTTACTTTGTAGATATTAATTATTCCATAATATAAGCCTGGATGGGTTGTAGACAAATATTTAAGGAGTAAAAAGAGAC
This sequence comes from Torymus aiolomorphi, assembly GCA_036365515.1. NCBI lineage: Eukaryota > Metazoa > Arthropoda > Insecta > Hymenoptera > Torymidae > Torymus > Torymus aiolomorphi. The sequence goes on from CM070877.1 coordinate 139,960,747, forward strand.
GTTAAAGATTAAAATCTAATGAAAAATAAAAAGTTGGCAAATAGCGAATAGTAACTTATTTACTTATTGAACAATATCTACGTGTTCAATTCACAATTTTTTTATCACAATAGTTTTTTCGGTTCAGAAAGTATTTGCCTATCATATCTGAGTGAACTTGCATTATTATATTTTAATAATTTATGACATAAAAATTAAATAGTGAACCCATTTTAAAATCGCATGAACCCCCTCTTAAAAGGGGATTTGGCTTTTAGTGCGTCATACGAGTATTATTAGAGTAATGATGTAGCTTAAATACACGGTAGATGTGCCAAAACAAAATTTTGGCATACTTACCCTTATCATACACAGAAGAGAACAAGATGACTAAATTAAATTTGAATACGCTACTGAATGGAAGAAGATCATCAACGACTTGAAATTACCTATACTTTATATAGGGGAAAACGGGGTAATGCCGGTCACCAATTTACAAAGAATACATAAACTTGTGAGCACTTATTCCAATTAAATATTAATATGTTGCTAATATACAACTATTTTCAAACATAGTAAACTTTATATTACTGTTAATTGAGTAATTATAAGCCAAATAGTTTATTACGTATACTTTTCTTATAAGAATTCCCGAGCATTAAATAAGATATTAATCATATCTTTTGATTTTTCAAGGTTACACTAAATATACTAATCTAAATACTCTAACGAAATTAACTGATATAAACAAAATTAGCAAAAATGCTCTTTTATTTAAAAAATTTTTTATTTCTATTGCGTCAGCGGATTTGGGGTAATCCCGGTCACATTTTTTCGTATTGTATCAAGTTTTTATGCATTTACTCTGACACAATATCAACATACATGTAATAACTAGTATATGTAACCATTTTTAGATACAAAAAATATTTCATTACTATTACTTCCTCCTAGAGGAAGCTTTGTGACAGTAATTTTTTGAGTTATTGTAAAAACATGTTATAATTGTTTTTCGAGGTGTTAGGAATCAAAATACATGATTTTTGAAAAATGTCTGTATGGATGTGTGTGTGTGTGTGTGTGTGTTTGTGTGTGTGTGTGTGTGTGTGTGTGTGTGTTTGTGTGTGTGTGTGTGTGTGTGTGTGTGTGTGTGTGTGTGTGTGTGTGTGTGTGTGTGTGTGTGTGTGTGTGTGTGTGTGTGTGTGTGTGTGTTTGTGTGTCCGACTGATCTCAGCTTCTACTCAATCGATTTTAACTGGACAGGCCTCATTTTTTGTTTTTTTTTTGTGTGATGACGGGTCAAAAATTCGTTTTTTGATTCGCCGATGCGTTTTTGTTTTGTTTTGAATTTTCGATTTTCTCAAAATTGATTTTTGCTTTTTTTTAATGATAAGATTGAGATATTTGAATCGAATGGATCGAATATCATTAGAAAGAGCATTAAAATACCTATATTTTCTAAAAAAAAAAAAATTTCTCTGGCTATCACGATTCTTTTGTTATTAACAAAAACGTGTTTTTTTTTTTAAAGCTTGTAACTCCTAAACTAAACGATCAATTTTCCTGACGAAAATCATGATAATGCAAAATATAAATAGCTGTAATCTGTAAAAATTTGAATTCATTTTGTCGACTAGTTTTTGAGAAAAAAATTGAATTGAGATAAAAATGAGTTTTGTATGTCCAAATATTACCGGAGTAAAATTGACTTAATCGCTTTGAAATTCCTTGTAGAGGTAGATTTTTGATAGCTCTCGGTTGAGTTCTTTGGGCAAAATAATCAGTCCAGAAATTTCAAAAATATTTGAAGTTAAAATTTTTTTAATCTTCTTTTCAAATCGTAATTTCTCGAGAACGGCTCCATGTATCAGCTCCAAATTTATAGACAATTTTGTTTGTGATATAGATAATATGTGTGCGAATTTTCATCAAGATCGTACGATTACTTTTTGAAATATTTGATTTTGAAAATTTTCGTATTTTACAAAGTTATTTTCTTTATCGCATGATAACTAGAGAAAACAAAAATTGGTTTAATTATGTTGAAATTTTGTGGAGATGTAAAGTTTATATATTATCGTATAAGTCCTTTATGTAAAAGAATTGTCTCATGATTTTTAGAGATATTTAAGGTTAAAATTCTTTTACGGTTTTTTTCAAAATCGTAATTTCTCAATGACGACTTCATGTATCAGCTTGAAATTTATGGACTATTTTTTATGTAATATAGGCAATACCTGTGTAAAATTTCATTCAGATTATATGGTTATTTTTTGAGATGTTTGATATTTAAAATTTTGGTATTTTTGAAAATGACTTTCTTTGTTGTCGCACAATATAACTACATTAAAATTGTTTTAATTTCTTTGATATTTGGTGGAGATGTAGAGTTTGTATATTATTTATTAGAAAAGTTCTTAGGGTGAAAGAATTCGTTTATGAATTTCAGATATATTTGAGTTTAAAACTATTTTAGCCCTCTTTTAAAATCGTAATTATTCGGGAACGCATTTATGTATACTATAAAATGGAAATGATATGCGCTATGTGCGCGTGTTGTGTACCTGCTTTTGTTTCGTAATAGCCATTTATTATTTTTAAGGTTAGAACCTTTTTCTTTCATCAGAAATTCCAGAAAGAGCACACAAATACGGACAGGCATACTACTAGAGACAAAACATGTGAAAAATCCCCCTATGTGTGAATTTCCCTATGTGTGAAATTTCACAAAGAAAATATATTTTGAAGTAAAGGTTATTTAAGAATTTTAAAAGGTTTTGACGATAATGTTACAATCAATTATTTTATTTATTTTTCACAAATAATTTAAAAAAATAATCATACCTATTATTTTATTCATATTTTATACATAATTTAAAAATGAATACTTTTTAATCTTCAGAAATGAATTTAATTATAATAATGTCATAAATTGTTGCAAAAATTATAAATTTTGTTATTAAAAATTCATTAAAGGAATAAGCAAATTAAGTTTGAGGAAGCCACGGGCCAATGAATTGGCAGCGGATTTTTTTATTCGAAAGTGAGGTTATATAACCTCACTTTTTCTGTCTTGGCGCACTCAACATTTAGCTGACGTATTTTAAAACTAAAAGTCTATTTATAACTACGTGTTTCGCTGGGAAATGATAAATAATAACATTGTGAACACTTTTCATGCTTATTAATTTAAGTAAATGAATTATTTATCTATAAAAAGCATATCTTTCTAGTGACTGGTATTTCCCCTGTGTTGACCGGGATTACCCCGAGTCGAAAGCCAATCTTAGTTTAATTCTCTTTTTGATTTTGCTTTATAACATGATAAATTTTTATTTTAAGGTAAAACTTTTCGTGAATTTCTAACTTTATAACGTGAAGAATGAATTAAAACTACAATGAATTGAAAATCTTAAGTAATTCTGCGTAGATGACCGCCAATACCCCATCCTCCCCTACTTCTGCGAAGAAGGTACAAATTTGAAAATAAGTACAAAGAACTTCTATGCTGCCATGGTACCCATTCAATTTTGTAAGCACGCTTGTTTTTATTGATACATGTGCTTTTCAAAAATCTTCCAAGTAACAGAAGCATTAAATTAAAAATTCAATTAAATAATTAACATTGACGTCCGCAACAGTTGCGAACTTATTCTTTTTTTTTTTATTCTCAAACTTTTGGGAATTAGTCGAGCCCAACTCTTTCCCGGAAGGTTTCGAGCATCGATGCACTCCGCGAGCTTCGGAAAACGGTCGACGGGCCGCACCCGCGGACTTACGGGAAGGGGAGCGAGCCGCTCGCAACCCCAGCAGCAGCCTATCTACTGACCTTTTCTCCGCCGCCTTGCGGCTACCAATCAGCGAGCGCGACCGCTCGCCCCCAACCCTTACCGAGGTATTCTGCTCCATTCCGATTTTTCGGAGCACTCTCGCTCTCCGCGCTCCGCAGGAGATGTGCCTCCTCTCACCAGGTAACCTCTCACACAGGTAAACTCGCCTCTCGCCTCCTCGCCAACAGTGACTTAATTTAATTTTGATTATACATATTTATTAACCTTAACCTAACCTTATTCCTCTCATGCTCTCTCCGACGCTGAGCTTACGTCAACATTTTCATTTTATTTTGTAGATGGATCTATCCAAAAATAAAAAAAAAATAATAGATAAATTCCCTGAAATTTGGAGGATCTATACTACGGATTTCATTGCTTTCACCATATAAATGTAAACCAAAAGATTTTAAAGCCGTCAACCCCTTTCAGGGGTATTATTTTTCTTTAAAACAGATATAGATTCTTTAGTCGAAATATATAAACATTTTTATAATGCAAATGAACTCGAAGTTATAAAAATTGTTAAAACGGCTGCATAGCGACAGGTCTGAATATATAAGGGTAAAGGAAATATATTTAGAAAAGGGCCACACATAGAAAACTGAAAGTGGATCTTCAGTGCGAGACACTCACGTGGCTTTTGGCGTTCAATGCACCGGGATTCATCCTGGTGCGCTCGTATATGCGCACGCACCTTCGCTGCGGTGACGCACGATGCCGGGGCCCGTCCAGATTGCCGAGATTTACCGACGGCACCCTCTCCCTCTCTCTCTCTCTTTCTCTCTCCTTCTACCCCTCTTCCCTCGTCTACAAAATTAGCCTTGGGATGCTGAACACGTCGCTACCGAGACAGAATCGTTAAATCTACCGCTAGCTCGCGCGAGCGTGGGTGCGCGAATTTATCGCGAAATCTCGCCGTACCCGCCACTATATACCTCTCTCGCTACTCGCGCGAAGATTTTCGCCCCGGGCTGCAGGCTATTGAGGAAAAAGCGGAAGTGACGACGTTGACAAAGCGCGAGCTCTTAGCGGGGAAAAATTAAAATCGCATCGGTATGCGGCTTACAGTGGCCGCATCCTGTGAGAGCGATGAGTTCGCTGTGTCTGTAAGTGGCGAAAGAGGAAGGAAAGTCGTGACGATAGTGCGAAAAGCTCTCGGGAGGATTCTTTTCTAGTGCCGATAGTGCCGGTAATCAGATGTTCGTCTCTCTCTCTCTCTCTCCTGTCTCTCATTCTCTCTCTCTCATTCTCTCTCTCTCTCTCTCTCTCTCTCTCTCTCTCTCTCTCTCTCTCTCTCTCTCTCTCTCTCTCTCTCTCTCTCTCTCTCTCTCTCTCTCTCTATCTATCTATCTATCTATCTATCTCTCTCTTTCTTACAAATATTTACAAACTCAACACTTACAGACATCAAAGAGTAATAAACACCAGATTTGTTACTTATTACGCAATTTCTATCAATAATAACATTGTGTAATGTGGCATTAGTATAGCAGAAATTGTTGTATAACTTGACAAACTTTTACAGAATTTATTGAAATTACATTCATTATTATTTATTAATCGTGCCATAATTCTGGTTCCTTCTTGAAATAGTCATGTGAATTCATAACTAACAATCAACGAATTATTTACAATTATTCCATGGCGAGGAAATACGATTATTGCGGTGCTAATCTTCTTACGCCAGTTTCGATCACATTATAAGTTTGTTGAGAATACGCGCAAACGGGAACGAGGAAGAAGGGGATGGTGGAAGAGAGAGAGAGAGAGAGAGAGATAGAGAGAGAGACAGAAAGAGAGAGAGAGAATGCACAAAGGCAAAAGGGACTGAATAAAGACTAAAGAGATGCGCAAAATGATTTGACAAGGGTGATGAAAGATACCACTGTGATTCTCCCCTCTCGTTCTCTTACAAAGTTTCATTCTAGTGTACCTTTTCCCTCGTTAAATTAGTTATCGGCTATCGCATTTGCGATGTCCAAGGTATATAATACGTGTATCCGAGACTACAGAAAAACTAACAAAAAACTTGGATTATGAACTTTTTATTTGCGAATTGATTATTCCGGACATCGGCTTCGATGAGGCGAAGTACATAACAATGCAAAGATAAGACACCCAGTGTCTACTTGACAAATCCGTTTTACGTTTCTGTTTTATTGTATTCGAACGTGATCAAACGCATTTTTATCCAATCGTAATTGCAAGCATTAAAATTTATCGATGAAAATTCTCATGTATTACCCTTACTTTTAATTATCGAATTTATTATAACCCTTATAATTTTATTATGACGCGTAATACAATAGATGGGTATTATTTGCAAAAATGAAGCCCCATGAAAGTCCTGACTCATAAATACAAGCGCAAAAATGCATTTTATAAAATTATTGGTTTCGACTTAAATATCGCTTATTGAGGATTCACGATTTTCATAATTTCGAATAAGCAGTGTGTCGAGCTTTTCAAGCCTGTTTAATGTATTATATTCGGTATTTTAAACCCATCATTAAAATATTCATTCAATTTTTTTTTCAACTGCATTTTTCATACTGATAATCGCTGAAAGCGTATCTCAAAACTCCAATATACGCTTATCATTAATTTGCTGATTGTTATATCGTTTATTCCGAATAAAAAAGCCCTATATTGAGCGCCGTTTGAAAAAGCTGTCGTTTCGGAAATCGGTTGGAAAAGGTGTTATCATACACGCCAATTTTTTTTGTTCAGATTTAAATTGGCAGAAGTATGGAAGTACTTTTAAAGAATTTAAATGCTTACTTTCATTCATACTAGCACTAGTTTCAGGAAAAACAAGTAATTCCTAAAACTCAAACTGGGTTTTAAACCAAACGCACGCGCGCACGCGTATACACCAATACAGACATTTTTCAAAAAATATGTATTTTGAATCTAAATTTACTCAAAACACATTTCTAACATATTTTTAAAAAGACTTACATTTTTACTCTTACAAAGCTTCCACTAAGAGGAAAAACAATATAATATATTTTTATTTGAACACTAGTCTAAATCGAGGTTACAAATAACTTTTTGTTTAATTAGTTGAAATTTTATTGCCAAACAATATCACTTAGGAATATCTCTGGATTAAAATCACAAATCAAAGTTCATTCTCAAAACATTCAAGATTGAATAGGTCTGATGGGTCAGCAGTCTAATGTGCAAACATCTGTCAAAACTTATTGATGCTTATATTATGAGATAGTTTTATACATCAAATATCTGACCAAGTATTTATAATAAGTAAATGATTTTCGGGTAATAAGGTAAGATCAAGATGAAAAGATAAAATAAATATATCGATAAAAACGATTCAAAGCATCTAAAAAGGAACTTCTGCTGTGTAACTCACGTGAAAAGTTTTTATTTAAATATTTAGCCGAAGTTTGTTGTACTCAAGTTTTTATGATTCTGACATATATATTTGGAAAATTATGACCATCAGATGAGACATAATTTTTATAGAAATAACGCATATTCAATACTGATAGCACATATTTTAAGAGAAAATATTTATTAGAATGAATTCCAGATGCTGGGCTTAAATATTAAAGACTAAAAATTACAAAGACCTTGGATTTTCCTTATAAAACGGAAATATTAAATATTTTTAAAGGATATTTCCAACTATAAAGAAATAACCTAATAAAATTTATTTTAGAACTGCTTTAATATTGCTTTCCTTGCATGTCTGCTCTGCTCTCATGATTTATGGCCTCACCGCTCATCAATTAACTTTTCCACTCTCCCAAAATGCAAAAATTGTTCGCAATCTTCTAAACAACCCTACTCACAGCGCCGAAAACACGCACACACACACTGCTCTCTCCCTCATCACCCAACTCCTATATAGCTCCGCGCTCGAAATCGTCTTATCACACACGCGCGAGCGTCCCCGCCCATAAACAAAAACAGCCCCCCTAAAATCCTTCCACTTTCCCAGTCCCCACCCTTATCTTAATCAACTCTAGCCCTCCTCCTCTTCACGCGCGTCACGAACTTTCACGCAAAAAGATGCGCCGCGGGTCTGCGGGGAGCCCGGCTGAACGTGCCCACGCCTTGACTTCGGGGTTTCACTGCGCGCTACTGTATATCCGCCAAACACACGTCAGGCCGACATGACGCGACGCTAATTAGCGAGAATGCGGCATGTGTCACCTGTAGAGAGAGAGAGAGAGAGAGAGAGAGAGAGAGAGAGAGAGAGAGAGAGAGAGAGAGAGAGAGAGAGAGAGAGAGAGAGAGAGAGAGAGAGAGAGAGAGAGAGAGAGAGAGAGAGAGAGAGCTATATGGGCCTGGACCGAGGATAGAGGTAGGCGAGGGGATGGCTGGAGTTCATTGCGTGTGTCTATCTCCCCAGGGATGTAACCGGCGTTTAAGAGGGGCACAGGGAATATTGCGGTCGCCGGCGTATGCGTGTAATGAGAGGGAAAATCAGCAGAAGCGAAGAGCTCGGCTATAGCTTGATGAATACTGCGAGGTTGCTGTCATTTTAGTGGGATACTTTTTGATTTGAACATTTCAGGAGGTAGAGACATCTGTGTTAAAAATATATTACTACTTAATTTATTACACTATATTATAATTGGTTATTACGCTACTTTGTATGCCATTATATAAAAATGTAATTAATGATTATAATTAGATTTCTAAACCAGATACACTCTTTAGGGCGTGTAGGTGCAATAAGGGCGAAATTTATAGTTTTAATGCACGAAACAGTATTGCTGGTTCATGGCAGTATATGCATTGTGCACGGAACTGAGGTTCCGGGGTCAACAGGTTCAAATCATTCGATCGAACCGCTATTCAACCGGAGTAAAGGGAGGACAACAAGATATTATTGTTTCATACAACGTTTTTAAACAAAAAAGTTGGAGCTTGAAGAATTTAGTTTTTCTGTTTCCTCCACCGAAAGATTGATAAGCTATGCACTATATGCTGCGCGCGTGTTATGGAGTATGAGTGCACGTTCACAACGTTTCAGAGCTTGCTAGGCACTGTCATTGACTGAAGTGTTCGCCGTTCATCGTGCAGTACACAACATAACTGCGAACCATGGCAGACATCGCTGTTCATATCGACGTGGACTCCCCATCAAGGGTGCTATACATTTCCCAACAGTATAAAATCTTATCGTTGCTTATGGTGAAGTTGTTCACAATAATTGAAGATGCTAGCATCGTGAAACCCAGTGCTGGCACGTTTATGTGGCGGGGGGGGGGTCCAAAGTTTAGACGACACACTTGAAAATTGAAGTCAACTATAGACGTGCTCGATTTCGATATAAGCTACTGCAGATTGTGCAAAATTTCGAAATTCTAAATTACGAAAATCATATTTTCGAATCTAACAATTCACCTACTGTCCAAAACATCGAATTTCATCAATACGATTTCAAAGCAAATATAACTTGTTTCTGATGATTTATTTCGAAATATGTTTATTGTATCCTTATTAAAATTCTATTAATGAAATTCGATGTTTTGGACAGTAGGTGAATTGTTACATTCAAAAATATGATTTTCGTAATTTCCAAGTCGCGTGAGGACCACCTCCGGTTCCTGTCTGTGACCAGGAAACCGAAGAGAGGCCCTGCGCGGTTTCCTAAGCGCACTCATCTCCACGACACTCAGCTTAGCCTCTTCCCAAGGTTGTATATGTGGGGGATAGTTTCCTCCAGCCATGCTCTTGAGAAGTCGTTGATTGCCACCACGATGACGGCACCGTTCTTATAGAAGTAGTCACTGAATCGGGGGCTCGGCCCAGACTCGATTTTCTCCATCTCGGTCTGGACCGCATCACTAACGTTTATAGCTGCGTGATATGGAAACAGTTCTACGTGAGTGCCATCCTGGCGACCGTTATGCCGACCACCTGGCTCGGCTTTTTCCTGACAACGTCGGCATGAAGAGAGGTGTTCGTGGGGCCCTTTCGGAGCTTAACGCCAGTGACCCCCCCTCCGACTCCGCCGTCGTCAGCATAGGATTGCATAGCGGATCAGTGTTCCGGTCTTGCGTCACCAATGGCACCGTTGTCCCAGTCCTCCTCACCGCCCGTAGCTTTTGTCTCTGCTTCATGAGCTTCCGCCTCTGAGCTCCAGAGTTTCTGTTGCTTCAGGACAAGCTCACTCAGCATATCTGCGACAACATCGGCATCAGGACTCTTGAAAGAGTCCCCATCCGCCGATGCCTCTGCTGATTTAGGTTTCGGGACTACGGCAAGGTAGCAGCCCGGAAGAGGGAATTATGGCATTTAGACTTCATAAAATATGTATTTTACGTAATAGTAGAACTTTTAGATGAATTATATTATTTTTGCATTATGATTTTGCTAAAATGGTTCCATCTAATTAACACGTTAGCTATAAAGTATGGTTAATTTCCTACCAGGGTTTGCTAATTCAAAAATCCATTTAACCGCTATAAAAACATATAGTAGTTCATCGGTTTCGTAATACATCTAGTGAACGTATATTACAAAAAATAAGGCAGTGTAGGTTTTGAAATGTCACGATAGTCAATATTAGGTACTGGGGGCCATATCGGGAAACTTTATCCTATATTTTATATTGGAGAAAATAGTTCAAATATCACAGAATTAGCCTATTTATTAATTAATGAGAAACGTTATTAAAAATATAAGTAAAACAAAGAATGCATCTACACATACGTATATGGCCTTATACTATATGTTTGACAGCCCCTCTGTGATTTGACAGTACCAATTCAAAATCCATGGAAACCGTATAACAACTCGAAATCCAGAATTTTACCTTGTACATTTATGATCATTAATCTGAGATTTCCTTTTATATATGCTAACTTAAATAAAAAGATCTATATTCGAGCACCGTCTTTTACCAAGTATATGATCCGAAAAAAAAGGTACGCCAAATCTCATCGAGATTTGTCATATTTTCCCATACGTATAAAGATTATCAAAAAATCTTCTAGAAATATAAAAACTTATGATTCTAAAAAATATAAGAAATATCATCGATAAGAATGTACTAAAATATTTAACAAAGCTTCTAACTAAATTATTACACATGCGATATGAAGAAAGACGTACTTTATCTTCATCCACACGATAAATAGACACATTATTTTTGTATCCCTAACACTTTGTCTGAAATCTCTGATACGCGATGGATATTATCGAAAGAGCAGTTTATCTTCCGAACTAAACGAAGACACATCCCCGCACATCCTCTCTCTCTGCCCTGAGTACGAAAAGCCGAGTTAATCTAATCCGCGTCTGTCTTCACGTTCGGTGTGCGCTCAGCTCATCGTAGAGGTATACCCGCGCGCGGCGCGCGCCGTAACGCGGTGCTCGGCGACGCGCCATAAACATTATCAAGGTGAGATCTGATCTAATACCCGTCTTCCTTGCTCCCGCCGTTCCCGCAATCTCTCATCTTTCTCCCTCAACTCTCGACTCCTCTCTCTCTCTCTCTCTCTCTCTCTCTCTCTCTCTCTCTCTCTCTCTCTCTCTCTCTCTGATGCAGCTCTCGCGGTACGATCCATCGAGTGCTAAGCCCTCCCCGTGCCTGTCATTTTCGCCCAATCCCGCATTCGTCTCCTCCTCCCGCACCTCCGTCTCTCTTCCTCTCACTCTCTGTCAGCATTAGTGCGCAGCGTCGAGAGTCGCGCGCGAGTCTCTGCATTTCAGTGTAGGATGAGATGCAGTAGCCTGCGCGCAACCGATACTCTCTCTCTCTCTCTCGCCCCGCAGCCTCCCTCCTCTCTCGTGTTTATCAAGACGTGCGGGTGAGAGGCAGAGAGAGAGAGAGAGAGAGAGAGAGGCGACGGCTCAAGGCGATAGCAATCGGCTATTGTCGGCTAATATTCGCCCGCGCGCCTGAGCCCTGCTGGTCCATACATCTTGAGCGGACATCTCTCGTGCTAATGTACATATAGATTGGCCGGGCCGTCGCTCTCTCTCTCTCTCTCTCCCTCTCCCTTTATTGGATATCGCGCGGTATCCGTCACATATCCGGAGCGGAGTGGCCCCCCTCTCTCTCGTGTATATCAGCGGCTGCAGACGCGCCCGTTCTCCTGCGGCACCCTAGGCGGATTTATATAATATGTGGCTGCGTGTGTGTGTATGTGTGTGCAGGGGCGGCGCGCGTGGGCGCGCTTTTTGCGCTCGCAGGAGAGAGGGAAGAAAAAAAGGGGAACGATTTGCATAAGTTAATTAGAGCGGGAAGTAGGTAGCGGCGCGACCAATGAATAATCCCTATTGAACTTGTAAGGGTTTTCTCCTTTTGTGCGCGCACACCGGCCGCGGCTAATATGAAAGTCTATATATAGGGTGCGCGCAGATTGCGGCTCGGTATACTTTTCTTTGCAGATGGAGGATCTTTATTTCCTTTTTGGTCTTGAATAAAGTGAGAACTGTTATAATAAAGTATATTACTTTATTTTCAATTGCAGAGGTGGATGGTCCATACATAATTTATTTATACTTGTGACATGATGTTTATGGTTTTTATCATTAATTAATCGAATTAAAAATAGAATATACTTTTACGATTGATATAAAGTGAAAATCCCAAAAAAATATTTCAAATATGCTTATATTTAAATACAGTGTATTTTATCGTTATGAAATTGAAAAAACTTTCACTATCATATAATCCATACATACATTCATCTAAAGTCCTAAAATCGTTTTATTATCTCCGCAGAGTTAATCTGGATAGAGTCGGTGGTGCTTCCAGCCACTTACCGTGTGAAAAGTCACCCCCATCCGGGCGAAAGAAAAAAGCCCGGAGTCGCCGCGTGCGAGCACCGCCGACTAGAGCTCATATCGCTCCCGTACAAACGTACACCGACCGCGGTCAGAGCATAATTCACTAACGTTACGATCCCATGCAGGGAAACTAATAATCTTGTCACATCAATAATACCCCTCTCCACTTCTCCCCTCTCCTCTCCTTCCTCTCGGCCGTACGTTTCCGTAACTCGGTAATTCTCTCTCTCTCTCTCTCTCTCCTTCCTCTTCTTCTTTCTCCCATCCCCACGCACATGTATATATAACATGTATAAGTGTGTGTGTGTGTGTGTGTGTGTGTACACGCATATCTTCGTGAAATCCTCGGCGGATAATTGAATCTATATATGTGTAGCTCGATATTCCTCGGGGCTGACGAGCGCAAAGTCGAAATAACAGAATGTTCCCGCGCGGACAGCTCGCGAAAAAATATCCGCGCCACGAGCCTCGGGGAAGAGAAAAGGAGGCGAAGGAAGAGATCTCTGCTTGTCTATCCTCTCGCGCGATGACGTTTTATTTTCCCTCCTCGTAAGACTGGGTCGGGAGAAAGAGAGAGAGAGAAAGACAGAGAAGAAGCCGGGGGAGCGTAATATCTCGCCGCGGAATATCCCCGGTGCACGTTCATGCGCGCGTGCGAGCGCAGCCGTGGCGAGTGCATTTGTATGCAATGCGTCGGGAATAATATCAATGTCTGCGAAGTGGCACCCCCGTACGTATATATACGTATACGTTCGCTGGGAAAGCAAGTGAGAGAGAGAGAGAGAGAGAGAGAGCGAAGAGAAAGAAGAAGAGTGCTGCGCGAAACCCGAACAAAACGTGACCACCGCAATGCGTTGCGGAGACGGTGGTGGCGGCGAACTCCCGGGTCTTCCTCGCCTTTCTTCCTCTCCCTTCTCTCTCTCTCTCTCTTTCTTTCTCGCACTCTTCCGTGCTCCCTTACTTTGCCCCTCCTTCTTCATTCTGCGTACGCAGGGGAGAGGACGCACAGAGGGCGAGATTTAACGCGAGACAGCTCGTATCTTATTCCGGGCGATACGAGCGACAAATTAAAGATTTATGATAGGCAAATGTAACTTTTGTCTCCGTGTGCGCTACTCTGTACAGTGCAGCGCCTCGCTGCTGCGGAGAACCAGAAGAGAGTACGCCGCGACTTCTCCTATACACCTCCTCCTGTCGCGCCTCACCTCGCCCTCTTCTCGTACGCGTTTGCGCGCCGCAGGGAGAGACAGAGAGAGGCGAAAGGATCGCGGGAATACGAGCATTGCATTTCAAACTTTAATGCTCCCTGGTGATACTTTGAATCCTCAGCGCTGCGCAGCGATCTGCTTCCATACTTGCACGGGCGCGCTCCTCTCCCGCGAGCTGTCGTAAAGCCTTTTTTTGCGACGCTCTCTCTCTCTCTCTCTCTCTCTCTCTCTCTCTCTCTCTCTCTCTCTCTCTCTCTCTCTCTCTCTCTCTCTCTCTCTCTCTCTCTTGTGTTATGCGACGCGCGCTGTGCTGTCTTTCTCCGCGCTCCCGCGCGCCTCTTTAACCTTTAAGATCAGTTCGGAGCGCGTAAACAAGCGTCGCCGGGATTGCGAGGAAAGTTTTTCGGGCGGTATAGAGCGCGGCAGAGGCGACGCCCGAGATTGGACGCGGGATTGCTTGAATTTTTGAAAAATCTCGACGTCTAAACGGCCAAAGTTGCGCGCTCTGCCGCGATCTCTCGCAAGCGGGTTTCAATGCGTTCGGGAGGAGCGTGGAGATAGAGGCGGCAGGATATTTATGCTTTTTACGATAGAGAGAGAACGAGAGAGGAAGACGGAAGTTTGAAGAGCGATTTTTGATCGATGGCTATAGGGTCGCGCCACTGTTTCTTTAATTTACGGGTTGGTATGAGACTTTTTTTTTTTAATACTGTGACTACAGTGATATTAGCAATGTATACTACATATATCTCATGATCTTTTCTAAAAGTATATTTTATTATTCCTTGAAAAGATTGCGAAATTCTAAAACAAAAACTTGATCAGCTTTATGTATACGCGAGCTATCATCGCCTGGGCAAGTCTGAATGGACGCATCACCGCGAGAACCTCTCCAGGTTTTTCACTCACTCGTCGTTGCTAGCAACCGCAAAACCGCGCTCCAGTTACCGACTCGACCAGTAGCCGTAAACACCTCGCTGGCACTTCTCGCGAAATATACTCGCATCATTATTCCATAAAAAGGCAATAATGATAGCCGGGCACGCGTGTACTTATATAGGTATATAGATACACACATTGCCGGGAAAATTCATTCGTTTCACCGCGGTATAACGTGGCCGCGGCGCAAGAAATTCGACTCGTCCCCTCCCTCCCAGCCCTGCTTTCGCGAAAGCGTACTACTGTCTGTTGGCGCTCGCTCGTATAAATCACCTCTCGAGTCTCGTGCCGTATTTCCCCGACGCTGTGCCGCGTACATACCTACGCGGAACCTTCCGCGTCGGCTCTAGCGGTCGGAAATTTCGAATCGACGCAAGCCCCCAGGTGCGGCTCATGCGAAGGAAGAGGTGTGTTACCTCAATGTTGCGGTAATAGTTTTGGGTACATTGTCAAAGTTATTCGGATATTTAAAAAATACGCGGTACACGAGGATTCGAGAAGTATCGAGATCAGTATATATTTTGTGCTTGATGCGAATGTTTTTGGATTTTATTTGATCTGAATTTTTAAAGATATAAAAGAAAAATGATGATTAATCGTATTGGGAAAAACCGTTACCAGTTATTACTGGTGCTTAATTTTCTGAAATCGTTTTCCTGAACAAGTAATTTAGACAAAAGATGTTCAACAGCTACCGCTGTACAAGATTTAATTACGGTAGATTGATTTTTAGACTTGTCATCGCTTGGTAGCAAAACTGTATTTTTTTAAATATTTTTTTTTACTATATACTAAATAAATATCGACCATCTATTAAAATTTCAACATATTAAAGTACTTTCTGGGTTCAATAATTGATAAAAATGTTATCCATTACAAATCCGCATAAATCCATTACACATATTTCTAGAAATAAACAATAGAAAGAATAGTATATTTATTTTGTTTGCATGATATTACTACCCACATACATACGTACATAAAAATATTTTCTTAAAATTTACGGATCGTTTTTGTAATTTTTTCTAAAAATTAAAAAAAAAGAATATTTTTAAACGTTTTTTACGTGTGAAAATTTTGTTCACTGCTCCAAAGCTTTCTCTTTGTGAAGTAATATATATAATCAATACCATAACCTCTGTAAAAAAAAAATTTTCAGATAGAAATATGATTGTAGAAAACTAAAATTAAACTGACATATGCGAACTACATGAATATATCTGGATATGTATCGAAACTAATGAACTAAAAATTTTGCAATAAAATTAAAAAACTTTTACAAAAATATTTAAGCTTGTAGCTGACGTCTGATAATTTATTCAGTTATTAAAAAAGTTTACTGCTAAAAATATAGAAAATCGATACCGTAAAACTTTCAATACAAACAACATTGACGCGGAATGCATAATGTACAACGTTCTTGTAGTTTTTCTCCTGGCGTACTGCACACGAACTCCCCCCTCCCTCTCTCTCATTCCCCCTCTCCCTCTCACTCACGCCCAAGCGCGCGAAATTTCGCGAAATTGAATGTTCGCCGACGAGTGGGTAGGCGGCGGTGAGGCATCAAGCACGGAATTGTTTCGTTACTCCGGTCTCGTTGAGGCGCGATAGTAGCGCGCTCCGTAAACAGGGAATAAGACAAAGAGTATATATAAGGGGTAACTCGCGCCGAGAGAGTGAGCGAGCGAGGCTTTAGGATCGGCGAGCCGAGAGATATATTAGACGGTGAGAAAGAGAGAAAGAAGGCGATGAGAGAATTCTAAGGTGATTTCGGCGCAGAAGTTTTTTACCCGAGAAAGGGAAACGGGCTTTTTTTAAAGCGAGGGAGCTGGGTAATTGATTAGATTTGAAGTTTTATGAGGACGGCAATGAGATTGGAAGAAGGATTTTTCAAGTTATAAAATGCTTTATTTTGCTCTAAATCGGTGGATACTATATTCTTCCGTGAATCGTTTCCTGAACTTCGCTGAAGCTAATTTGACAGATGTTATCAGTTACGCAATAAACAATAATTTAAACTTTCGTGGTAAAAAGTTATGTAATTTATCAAAAATCATCTTATTTCGATGAATTTAATTTATTTTGTTAACAAAACCAGCTAATGTTTTCATCAGAGATGAAATTTTTTACCTTTTGAAAACATTTATATAACAAAGAGAAATTCACTCGACGACTTTGTAAAACGACGAGAGATTAGTTATTTGTACAATGTCATATGTTTTCCAGCCCGTCTGATGTATTAATAATTGAAACGATTTCTTGAAACTTTGAAGCATTGCCGTGAGAGACCGAGCGAGAGAGAAGTGGGTACGTACGCCCGGCGCACAGCGGAGACTTCCCCTCGAGTTATATAAGTAGAGCCATAAATTTTCGCGAATATAAAAGACAATACGTTTTACTCGGCCCGGTAAAGTAGCACTTTTGTATTAGTGTCCGCTCTAATAATACGCATTCTCTCCCTCTTTCTCCGCTCGAATGATAAACTCGCGATTTACATACACTACCCCGCTCGGCGATTCTTCACCCGAACTGCGCTCGCTGCGGCAAGTTAATGAGTCGCGATATTTCGCGTAAACAGATCTTTCGAGAGATTTCGTTCGACTGACCGAACCATGACCGATTTACCGTGCATGCTCTCTCTCTCTCTCTCGCTCTCACTCTTTCTCTCTCTCTCTCGCGCTTGAAATCAAGCGTGAGAAATAAACCCGAGTTCGAGAACGCGGTATGCGTATACCTACATATCGATAAATCCATCGCGAGAGGCGGCCTAGCACACGTCCTCTATGGCTGCGCTTCCGAGTGCGCGCGTATCGACCAGTTCCGTACCCTGGACGAATTAATCTCGGCTCTCTCGTGCGACCAGCACTGCAGGCAAATACTTTTCACTGAGTTTAGAATATTTATTGCCAAACATATATCTGATATAATTAGACCTATAATTATATTAAAATCGTTTGATGTGGCATACTATACATAATTATACGTACTAATTCTTTTTTAGATTCAAGTTTTCTATAAATCGTAGAGAAAAAAAAGTTGAAAGTATATATAAATTTGATTGCTAGTCGCATTATTATTATAAGTAATGACCAATACTGCAAGATTCTGAAACCTCAATAAAATGGCTCATGTCCTTATTTTCTATTAATTTCCATTGATTACATCCACTTATATCAATTTATGGGTCTACATACTTTTCATTGAGAAGTTGATCGCAGTAGTAAAACAGAAAAAGTTCGCAACACCACGCAAGAGGAAAGGCATCAAGATCTGGCTGTATGCAATGCATCTACACGGGCGGGCATGCATCTAAAAGTTGAGAAAACTTAATCTTCAACTCGAGTCCTGCACCGAGCTATATGGAGCGCTCCGGAGTCACGCTATACACATCAAGCGAAAAATTTTCTCCCATGATACATAGACAAAGCTACTTCTCTCGCCCACTCTCTACTTTCTACTTTTCTCCACACGTTGCTCGTACTCGCAGTAGGTATCCCCCCGGAAAAGTAAGCGAGGCGAAGATAGGTAGGTAGCGAGACGACGACTGGCTTTGCCCGTGAATATTACGCATGCGCTCTCTACCCGCCTCCGCAATAAAGGAATTCTCTCCCTCGCTCGCACGCGCACACACACACACACCTATTTACACTCACGAAACGGCTGCTAAAAATACGCCGGTGCACACAATGAAAGCCGCACGCGCTTGTGTACGTACATACGTCTGCCGTAAATTCGGGGGTGGCAAGAGAAGGTGCGGAGTACTAAGGAGCGCGCGCGGGAGGACTTTGGGGAATTTTACGAGCTTGAAGGCTCGCCCAAGCCCCAATTGCCAGCTCGTTCTTTCTTTCTCCCCGAGGCGGCGGTGGAAGGCGCTGGAAAATCGCATTTCGAGTGTGTGTAAGAGTAGTGGAGCTCCATAGGCTGTCAGCTGGGGCGAGAAAAATTAGTGACCGATTACGCGCGGTGCGGTATCTTTTTTCCTTTCGATGCGGTTCATCGATACGGAAGCTTTTTTCCACGGAGTAATTATGCGCGAGGAGATGGAAGATGGAGGATCGAGATAGGTGACATTTCCGGTGAGAATGCCATGGCGCGTGAGCCGCACCGGGGGACCTATGGTGTGGTAGCGTGTATATATATAGAGGGAACCTGTTCGATAATCTACGTGCTGCATCGGTTCGGGGCTTAAGACAAAACTTAAATTAAATGAGTCTTGACGGGTATATGTATCTGCAGGTGAAGCTCGAGATAAGGTGATATGTGGAGATATTTTTAAAGATCTTGGTATGCTATCTGCTCCGTGTATCGGCAGGAGGTGCACTATTCAATAGAGATATTTGTATTCATAATATTGTTAAAGACTAGGAAAACATTTGAAGAGTTACATTTAATGCCTAACTATTTCAATCAGCTAATTGTGCCGCATTTTAGAAATATCTCCGAAAAACAAATCTTGACAGATAAAGCTTGGTATAAATTTTTTTACTTTGTAAAATTTAGTATATATATTATATAGCAATGCCAAGCATGTTATACGAGCATCAATATTATATAAAAATCCAAAAATGCTCTCGAATCGATTCATCTCAAATTGAGTTGTACTTGCAAGGCACGCCTACTCTCTCTTCGCTAGTGTCTGAAAAACGCGGAGACACCGTTGGGGGAAGGGCTAGGCCTAGGCATATGTTCAGTATGTTCAGTATATTATAAGTTTTAACATCTTAAAATTGTATTCTCTGTCATTCGAATTATTCGTCCTGAACCATAACGCTAGTAATTTCCAATTGGAATACAACAATGTATTCAAAAAATCAATATATATATAATAACACGATGAATAAAATAGAAGACACCCAATATTTAAATCACATGTACAAAAACGTAGTTAGAAAACTCCGTTGATTTTTGTAAACAGTGCCATACTGTATATAAACACCCGCTTTCGCTTGTCACTGTATACTCACTAGCTTGACGCCGCTGTGTATAATCGTACCAGCTGAGACCACGTATTTTGGTAAATATTGTATTTATTTGGTGTTTTTTATATCGCTTTACTGTGTGCGTATCTAAAATAATTTTTGTATTTTTTGTATTTTAAATAAAGCCTGAAGAGGTCAGGAAACATCCTGACGAAACGTCGCTAAAAGAATAGCGTAATTTATTTTTTCATTGAAAATTGGCCCTCGAAGGATCCTTCCTATCATAATCATCAATGTATTCAAAACTTCATTAATGCGAATGCAGAAATTAAAGTATTCCAACATTCTCTCGTGCAAATACCATATATTATTCCTGGCCAAAAACCTTAAATTTCATCCGCCATGCCAACGCTACACTACGCGAACACCCGCGAAACTTTCTCGCGGAAATATCTCGACAACCGCAACGCGCTCGCGCGCAGCTTTTGCTCTCCTCTTTCTCTCCGGCCTCGGCTGCGCGTTCAACTTCTCCTACAATTTTGATACGCCGTTACCACTCGCGGCCTACCGCCCAACAAAAGCTTCTCCTCATCCAGCTCCTATACTCGGCCCAACACTGTAATAATCTCGACGAAGAAAAAAACCAAACGGAACTCAAACAGCATCGAGAACGCTAGATAGGACAGCGCAGCCGCTACCGCTGATCGAGATACGCGCTGCGAGGCTGTCAGTCGCAGCGGAGCTCGTGCGCGCTCGCAAAAACACAATTCAATTACGCTAATGCCGAGCACCTGCGCTCTCCCTTCACCCTCCGATTCCCGCCCCGTTTCCATTTATTAGGCCCCTACGAGTGTGTGTGTGTGTGTGTGTTGTGTGTGTGTGTGTGTGTGTGTGTGTGTGTGTGTGTGTGTGTGTGTGTGTGTGTGTGTGTGTGTGTGTGTGTGTGTGTGTGTGTGTGTGTGTGTACGTACACACTGTAAGCGTCGCGGTGTAAGCGCAAAAAGGAAGGGACGGAGGTGAAGGAGGGAAAGGATGCTGCGCTGTTTTCGCGCCACGCATCCGCGTGCAACCGCAAACGACCTCTCGAGAATTCGTCGCGCATATATATACATATACCGCGAGCTCGCGCGCGCGCGCGTAAGTTATATGGGCGACGACGGAACGTTGTACAGTGTGTGTGTGTGTGTGTGTATATATACCTATGCAGTGCCCGCGTGTGTATATAGCGGGGTTTTGTTTATGGCCGTAGGCGAGGCGACCGCAAGCATCGTTTTTCGGAATGTTCATTAACGCGGCACTTTTTTTCCAATGCTGCGGTTTCGAATATCAATGTTGCATCGTAAAGTTATTGGGAACGTTTCGATCTAACTTATTTATTTTATGACGCATTCATTTGAATTTTTTTGTTTATTTGTGTATTTTAATAAATGTTTCATATGCGGGCGGAAATTCATAACCATAATATATACCGTGCTTCCAGTTGAGGAATTGTTAACTCGAGCACACAAATTTCATAGTGTTTACTGTAATTTTAGGGACTTTAATAACTTGACAACTAAATATATCTCTGTAATCTATACTATTTATTTTTCGTGTTGCCCAAGGAGACAGAAAGGAAACTTTGAAACGGTAAAAAAAAATTCAGGAAAAAATTGTCTAAAAATATTTTTTTTTATCTGTTGGTACGAAAATACGCAAATTTTAGGAAAATTTTCTACTGTGTGTGTAACTCCATTGTATGCGTGTGCTTTGACTGATTATAACCATTCTTTTCGTTTCCGATGAAGAACTCTGACCACAAAACTTTTTAAATACATGAATCAATTTTGTGCTTTTGAACAAAAGGAAGGTTATTGAATTATATTTTGTTTAATTTGGTTCCTCAAAGTGGAAGCTTTATAATACTAAAAAAAGTTAATTATCCATGCACTGTATACCAATAGTGAAATAAATGTATATATTATACTTACAATAAATGGGAAATCTATAGTTATTTTATTTTTTCACATAATCATTTATTGGATTTTACACACTATAGATGCTCTTGAGGCTCGATTTGTTATTATTCACAGTAGACATATCCATTTTTCCATTCAGGTAGACTATCGATTGAAATTCTGACAATTTGCATCACCTGTGGGAATATTTTCACTTCAACAAATAATAAAATAATTGAAATGTCTCTTCGGTTATAAATCCCGACACAAAGTCGTGAGTCCTGTTCGCATGTAATAAAACCGTACCGCGACATATCTCAAAACAATGCAACGTTAACCTATATTTATTATAGTTTGCGGTGTAAAGAGTTCGGTTTCAACTATTCTTTCTTCTTTATTTTATTACTATGCATAATTTGCAAGAAGAAGATACTACAGCGTACATGATTTTTAGGCACGACCGCTTCTCGGGAGAGCCTTATATTTTCACTAGAGCGAAAATTGTAACACTTCAAAAACGAACAATTTGTTGCATAAAAACTATTTTCTACCCAGAATTGGTTCATTTTAGGCGTTTTTTATGGTGTATGTGTGTATGTCCGTTCGTATGTAGTCAAGTTTATGGAATATCTCTGCGAATTTCCAATAGATCTTAACAAATTTTGACCCAGATACTCGTCTAATTATAAGTAAGCTCCAGTCTTATACCGAACCGAATCGATCAACAAATAAAAAAACGCCAGAGCAAATAAGAATTTGAAAAAATCGATTTTTGAACATAATGTGAACAAAATTAATTTTACGTCAAAAAACAACAAATGCATCTGCTAAAACTAATTAAAATACGTCTTTTTTACATGGAAAATTTTTTTCTATGAACAATATTTAACAATGTAATAGCGAAAAAACCGCTAAAATCATCAAAAATAGTCGTTTTTTTGCTATTTCTTTACAGGATTTGATTTTACACAATAATGTTAAATGTAAAAGTTATAGATAATATTAAAACAAAACTTTTTCATGTTAAACATTTTTTTATACAATCAATTCCTGACGAGTTAAACTCATAAAAACGATTTTTAACGCCTAAATATACATAAAATGGACGATTTTCGGCTATAACTTGACAAAATTTGATTTTATACAAAAATGTTAAATGTAAAACTTGTAGATAATATTTAAACAAAACTTTTTTCTATTTAACATTTTCGTGTAAAATCAACTCATGTCGAGTTAGACTTATAAAAACGATTTTAAACGTCAAAACATACATAAAATGGACGATTTTCGGCTAAAACTTGACAGGATTTGATTTTACACAAACATGTTCAATACAAAAGTTCTAGATAATATTTAATCAAAACTTTTTCCCATTTAACATTTTCATATAAAACGGATTCCTGGCCGCTTAGACCTATAAAAACGATTTTTAATGCCTAAATACACCTGAAATAGTCGATTTTGACTTATCATACAAGAATTTGACTTTCAATAAAACTGTTAAATACAAAGCATATAGATATAGTTTAAACAAAACTTATTCCCAATTAACATTTTTATGTACAATAATTTCTGGATCATCTAAACGTATAAACATGATTTTTAATACCCCAATACACGTATAATGAATTTTCGCTTATTATTTCACAGAATTAGATTTACACAGAAGTATTCGATACAATAGCTCTAAATAAGATGGAAAAAATCGACATAACATTTCAAAGATAATATAATTACAAAAACATAATAATAAGATACAAAATTACATTTGATTACAATATTCAATGGGATAAATACATTGGAAGAATAATTAAAGAAACAAAATATCTATTTCCCTGTTTTCTACAAAAAGATTTTTAATAACAAATTTAAAAAATTTTATATAAGATTACCCAGCTTAACCTACTATGTTCCCATGACCTAAGCGATTGAACTAAAAGAATCAAAATTGTGTAATATTATATAAGTACATGTTAAAGGAATGTCATATATACAAAAAAAACTTTTGTGTAATGTATGAGCAATAAATGTTGTAATATGGTAAATTTCAATGCATAAAGAATGCAATGTTCTAGCTGACTCAGTCTTACAGCATGTAGAAAACTATTAAATAAACAAGTTTCACTGGGTAGAAGTCTGCGAAATACATAATGATGTATTTTAATACAACAGATACCCTGAAGCGAGTTCATACACCCTGACTAAACTTAGAAATGAAATAGACGAGCTAATATTACCAGGGACAACTACCTACCCTTATCGCATTTAACAACACACACAGTACTTATATAATATTTCCCAGTTCCTATTACCTATCCCCTCACACTTTAAAGCACTAACACTCAAAGGTCACTTAGAGCTGCAGAAGTTGCAAAATAGGGCTGGACGGTCTAGGCTGGCACTACTCCATGGATGCCAGTCTGCTGAGAATCATCTAATAGCGATCCACTATGTCAGTAACCACACCACCTAGGAGGAAAGTACTGACAGAGACCGTCAATTGTGTTTCAATGTCAGGGACTGCCGCCTCAGCCTAGGGATCAGCAAAGCGCATGAACAGCAGACCAGTCCCTATTCTGGGGGACAAGCGAGGAGAGTTGAACACCTAAAAACCACATATGACTAATAAATAGATGACTCAAAAAAACATACCATACAAAAGAAAAATCTGCAGCAATGGCTGTTGTTCACTCACTGTATCAGCTTCCTGTAACAACTAGAAGGGAAGAACTGGTGGAGACCTTAAACCGTTGTTTCACTGAAGACGCTGAAGACACAAGCAGCAGCTTAACTGTACACATAGTCACTAGTGTAAGAGCCAAACAAGGAAAGTTGAGCACCTAAAAACCACATATAATTAATAAATAGATGACTCAGACAACATTTCCACACCCAAGAAACAGTCTGCAGCAGTGCCCGTCGTTTACACTACTCTCGCTGCCACAGATACCTGCAACAAGCGAAAGTACCATCAGCTCACCCATCAGAGAGGTTAGGAACGAGAAAATGCTTACTAAATCTGCTCTTGCCGCTGACACACTGCCTTCCCATCTCCAACGAATCATCGACAATCGACGAACACGATGAAAGGGCGAACACGATTCACCAGGGCGGTATACTACAGCAGCCACAGTCATCGCTGGGGACGCCGGGAGCCAGACGATTCGATTGTTGATAACACACACCATGGACACATGTGCGCCACGGCTGACGGCACGCCGCACTACTCAGCAGTAGCAGAAAGCGCGCGGTCGCACGACTCGCATGTGTTTTTCCGCTGTTCTTGGTGTGCGAACGCAGCCTAGCCGAGGCACGGTAGTATACATAGGTCCGGAAAGCGTGTACGACCGTGAGCCGAGGTACCTAGCGTAGCCGTTACGACTGCTGCAGTATAAGTATTCATGCACGCAGGTCGCAGGGCTAAGCCAGATTGCCGTTGCCGAATGCATCAGTATTGAGCATTCTCCTTCTGTTTTTCTCCTTTTCGCGGATTAGTGTATATATATATGCATATGTGCGCAAGTATTTTTTTGTAATTGAGATTGTATAGGTATATGTAGTTAGGAACACCCGTGAGTCCGTGAGCAGCTAGTTTTTTATTATTATTATATATTAAAATTTTTTTTTTATTATAAATATCGGAAGTGTTGCAATTTTCGCTTTTATAAAAATACAAGGTTCTCCTGAGTATTGCGGTCTTGCCTATTATGTAAAAACGAAGTTTTTACATAGGGAGGGGGCGGGCGACGAGCGAAGCGAGGAGCAGGTGTGTGTGGGGACGGAGGGGATGGCGTGTCGAAGGCACGCTGGGAGGCGCAGCCCCCCCTAGTTTACAAATATTTTTTTGGCTAACCAAGTTTATTTTCAGTTACCTGAATGTAAACTAAAAACAATTCTAGTCTTAAATACTGTTATTATTTTATTATCTATTTTTAATAGACAATTTATTTTACCCCAGTCTCCCCTATACAGGTTATTCTACAGAAAAGTTCATTCGTGTATAAAGTTGCGAATCAGCATTCGAACCCTCGAAATCGGGGGTAATCCTTAAATCAGACAAGGCGATTAAAAATATATAATTGGTATCCAGAGGAACACGATGTTCGACGTGAGGTAGATCTTCACTCAAGTCTAATCAGAGAAGTGGATTTCCCCTCCACACCTCACAGTAAAATTCGAACATGTTCAAAATTTGCATATTCATTTTCGAAATCGTAAATTCAAATTGAAATTTCGTTTTACTTCTATCGTACTAACATACTTAAAAATATATTACGGCTTTACTAACAATAAGTTTATTTATACCTCACTACTATAAACATCTTAAAATAATTGATCCTAAATAAAATCCCTACTTGCAGCCTTCCCTTACAATTTCAGATGGCGGCAGAGCCGCGTCTCGAACACACCCAGAGAGAGAGGGAGACCGAGAAGAGAGAGAAAAGAGGAGAGAACAGAGAGAGAGAGAGAGAGAGAGAGAGCATTTATTACGCGCGCGTGGCTTCTCTCTCGCCTGTTTACCGCACCGCCCGAGCGTATACATTTTCATTCGCGTTCTCGCTCTCACTCTGGGAGGAGTCGTAAGCGCGCCGCGAAAAATCTCTCTTTACCACTTCTGTCTGTGCGCATTCTTCCTCTCTCCCTCTCTCTCTCTCTCTCTCTCTCTCTCTCTCTCTCTCTCTCTCTCTCTTCACGCTGTCTGCAACGCTTTTCTTCGTTCTCTCTACCCAACGTTACGCGCGAGCGTCTTTTTCATTCGCATTTTTACTCGTTGCATCGTTCCACGCTCTCGTGCGCGTGTGCACACTTTTTTGTAAATACATTCATTTTTATCATCCCGCCCGCATAAGTGGGGCTTTCTAATTGTTCTGAAACACGTGACGAAAATTCAAAGTGAATCTTTTACCTTTCGAGCTTTATAATAAATGGGTTATTGGGTTCCTTTGGCAGAGTTAGTTAACCTTCAAAATGGTTATATATAATGTTTAATTTTATTGTTTTATCTGTTACATAGATTGATCATGCGGAACACTGCGCAAGCAAATGACTAAATACAAGTGATTGTTTTAGATTTTATTGTTTTAGCGTGACACCTTTACGTTTTAGAGTGACACCTTTATGTTTTAGAGAGACACCTTTTATGTCATACGGTTACACTTTTTATGTAACAGAGTAACACCTTTTTTTATAGTAACACATTTTATGTTATAGAGTGATACCTTTTATCTTATAGAGTGACACCTTTTATCTTATAGAGTGATACCTTTTATATTATAGAGTGAAACCTTTTATGTTATAGAGTAACACCTTCTATGTAATAGAGTAACACCTTTTTTTAACGCGCTTGAAACTCGTGTGTTGTATATTAGCAAAAGAAGCAATTGCGTTGCTCCGTGACCTGTGAGTCTGCGTATCTCTGTTGCGTTGTGTAACCCTTTCACAGATTTACTGGACATTTTTGTCGCTTTCCTTTAGATTGAAGAGTATTAGTGCTCTCTCACTTAAGCACCTATTTATTAAAAGCCAAATACAGATTTTAAGTAATAATAATAGTGTTGAGCCTTTTCCTGTTTTTTCCTCTCACCTTTTTCATGAAAAGAACCTTTTTAATTTTTTTTCTAGATTCCAGAAAGGATTTTTTGGTTTTTTCGAGATATAACACGTTTTCTGTTTTTTCAAGGTCAAAACGTCCCTCTCCGGGACTGCTACCTTGTCGTAGTCTCGGCAAGGGCCTCGGCCCCTTTCCAGGCGGGTGAGAGGACATCACTGGCACCCCGGGGACCGACATAGTCACAAACGAATGGGAAGGAGTGAGTCTTACCCCGTTGGAAAAGCTTTTATATATGAGGAGTATAACCTATAAACGGTACTCGTACGAAAGGATCTCCCTATAAACGGCTTAAGATCATGAAAGTAGAATGAATGGGGGCCTGACACATCTATGTGAGGGAATAAATGAGATGTAAGAAGAATGGGTGACACCCTTAGTGGGTGAGTATGGGGGTCCTCCTTGGTCGCGGATAGAGCTTGCACGGCTCGATCCCGGGGCGGTAGTACCGGGATGTGCTACTACAGGCGGTTCACCCCCAAGCTGAAGGTGTAATGCGTACCGTGCTGAGCGTACTGATTGGCTACTCGGGGTACTGAGTAGTCTCTAACGGTGCCTCGGGAACACAAGACGTCCTTCCCGAGTACTTAGCCTTACTGCCACACACGGGGCTTTGTGGCAGCTTCCCTAGCTACTCATGGGACGCAAATGGAACACAATTTTAAAACAGAGAACGAGGGAGGAAGGAGTGACGAAGCACCAGGTTGCAGGGCGGTAACACCTGGCACACCTGGGGTGAAGGCACTTCCGGAAGAGAAGGGTAAGCGGAGATCGAGATCCAAGGAACTCAACCCGCTTGTCCAGCGGTTATCTGCAACAGGAGGGCCCTCGGTAACTTAGATGACGGACAACCCAAATGTGATCGCGAGCGCGAATAGGAACTTCAGCAAGGAGGGTACCGGGGACTCCTCGAAGAACCCCGGCGAATCCTGGCTTGGAGGAGAGGATGGGAAATTAGCAAATCAACCATCTCCGACGCAGAGTGGGCAGGACCACATGGGGGCCATCCATCCCGAAGGAAACCCAGAGACATCGGAGGAAAGGGACTCATTGAAGAACCCTGAAGCCGATGCCATCACAGACCAGCTGAAGGAGCTTCAACTCGCCTCGAGGCAGCAGAGGCTTTCTGGAGCTCAGACGCGGAAACTTCTTAAGCAAAGACGGAAGCTGAACGCGGTTAGAAGGACCGGAACAGCGGAGCCATCGGCGAAGCGGGATCAGGACACCGAACCGCCATGCACTCCGACACTGAGGACGGAGGCACCGGAGGGCGGGTCGGGGGCCACGGGCGTCCAGCGGCGCAAGAGGGCCGTGAACACCCCTCCTGATGCTGACTTCACCAGGAAGAAGCTAAACTGGAAGGCCGGTATACCAGTTGCCAGGATGGTAGACCCGCTCACGAGGGCGGTAGTGGCGAAGGGGTAGCCTGACGTGGAGCTGTTGCCGCATAACGCAGTCCACGTCAGCGATGCAGTTTAGGCGGAGATGGAGAAGATCGAGTCTGGTCCGAGCCCAAGATTCAGTGGCTGCTGTATTAAGATCGGGGCCGTCATCGTGGGGACCGTGGACGACTTCTCAAGGGCATGGCTGGAGGAAATTATTCCCCGCATACAACCTTGGGAAGGAGCTAGGCTGAGCGTCGTGGAGATGAGTGCGCTTAGGACGCCGCTCAGAGCCTCTTTTCGGATTCCCGGCCTTAGACGGGATCCGGAGGTGATCCTGGCGGGACTGGGGCGCACCAACCGCGTCGTAGGCATTGACGGATGGCGGGCATGTGTTACAGAGACCATGGAGGCGCCGGACATCGGAACCTTCTTTCTCGTGACCATACCGAGGACATCCTTACAGGCGCTTAGAGAGCGCAGATTCCAGCTGCAGTGGGGGCTCAACCTGATCTCCGTTAAGATAGTGGAAGGGGAACCGCAGGAGCAGCAAATCGGGTAGGGGAGGACCGTCTTAAGCACAATGGCTAAGGACGGGATACCATTTATCCAAATTAACTTGCACCACAGCAAAGGCACTATGGCGGTCTTGGCCAAGCATATAGCTGGGGTGCAGACAGGCATCTGCCTAATCCAAGAACCATGGGTGGTCGCGGGGACTATTCGGGGTTTACGCGGAGTGGGAAATATCTATAGAGACTTGCCAAAAATGCTCTGAGGGCATGTATTTTAGTTAAGGAGTTAGAGGTCTTCTTGATGCCTGTCCACTGCAGCGGGAATTTAGCGGTCGTCAAGGTAAGACTTCCACACGCGGAGGGCTCTGAGAAGGAGGTGGTGGTGGTCTCAGGCTACTTTCCCTACGACTCTACGGACGAACCTCCGCTGAAGGAAATATAACAACTAATTGACTTCTGTAGGTTAAGAAAACTCCCCCTTATTCTGTTGTGCGATGCCAATGCACACCATATCATCTGGGGAAGCTCTGGCATTAACGGCAGGAGAGAAGTATTCCTGTAGTTTGTGGTCGACACGGAACTAAGCATCTTAAATAGGGGCACACGGAGAGAATTTTAGGAGAGGAGACATCTCCGCACTAATTTTTGGGGGAGTGGCTGCTCTACGCGTGTAGTGCGAATGTTATACGAAAATGGGGTTATATTATACTAAACTCGGTCTAGCGTTGCACGAAAAGCAGGAAAGCCGTTGCACTATTTCTTTCGGACTGCGGTAGCGCCACTTTAGCTTCGCGCGAATACTGCACTAGTGCAGCTGCGATCCTAACCTATAGTACAAATCAAATGGTGCGTTTCGTAGCACGGACGAACTACCTAGGAGTTCTTCTTTTCTAAAATTTTCTCCGTGCAGGAAACCGACCTTCTACAATTCTGTTAAGAGGGAGGTAATAGACCTGATGCTCTGTTCAGAAGAGAGTAGCAACTGGGTCGCAGACTGGAGGGTCTCGACCGAACCTTCACTATCCTATCACAGGCATATTATTTTTAACTGGAGGAAAGGAGGTACAGGGACCAAGGCCTTTAGAAATCCGAGGAGAACAGACTGGAAATCCTACAGGGCTATTCTTGGGAACGAACTCCGAAACTTCAGGCCGGACTTCACCACAGCCGAGAGGTTAGAGTACTGGATGGAGGAGCTAGAAAAAGCTATCGACGTCTTGTTTCAGAGGAGCTATTTGATGACCAAACCAAAGGGGGCCTCGAGGACCCTTTGGTGGACAGAGGAGCTCCAGGGCCTGCGCCGTGAGGTGAGGCGAGCCTTTAACAGGGTTCGGAATACTCGTAGACGGGAAGACTGGGCCTCCCACAAGAAGTCCATAGACAGGACAAATCTCGCCTCAACACGGAGAGGCAGAGAGGATGGAGGGAGTACTGCGAGGGCATGGAGTAGTACTCTGACGCAGTTAGGCTGAATGAAGCTGCAGCTACTCCTCGAAGAAAACTTTCGGATTTTAATCCGAGCGTCGAGATCCAGGCTAGACCTCTCCCAGTCCAAGCATCGAGGAGGGCGGCTTGAAGCCTAGCAGGTCGTATAGTCACATCAGAGAACCAGGTGAGCCATAGTCAACTTCAAGCGCTTTAAGGCTCCGGGCGCAGATGGTGTGCTTCCGGTCTTCCTGCAGGAAAGAATGGAGGTACTCATCAGGTACCTGGTCAAAGTCTTTTGGGCTAGCATTGCCTTGGCACACGTGCCATGTTCATGGAGATGGGCAAAAATTGTCTTCATTTCGAAAACAGGGAAACGTACCCACACGACTCTTAAAGACTTTAAGCCGATCAGTCTGATCTCCTTTTCATCTTTAAGACATTGGAGAAGCTAGTGGATAGATACTTGCAGGACGAAGTGCTGACAGTTACGCCCTTACACCCCAACCAGCACGCTTATAGGATAGGAGATTCAACGGAGACTGCCCCACACTCGGCGGTATATCGCATAGAAGAATAGCTGGAGAAAGGGGAAATCATAGTTCTTGGATGTGGACGAGGCGTTCAATCGCACCTCCACAGAGACCGTTCGAGAGGAGGCAACACTGAGAGAAAAAACTAGGAATTGGAGGAAGAGCGATCTTAGGTGTATCGCAAGGACGTTTTAACCTGCGATTTTTACGAGAAACTCAAGCGATGTTCGCAAGACCCCCCGCGTTATCCGCATGAACTCGTTCCTAGCGAAAATCGCAAGAGCGCCACGGGATTATCCCGGGAGGTTCCTTGCGATTGGGGAATCGTTCACGCCTTGGCTGTGTCTACATCCAGACGTACTCGCTTCTCTCATTGGTTGGGAGCGAGCGCGCGCGCCTATGATGACCAATGAGAAAAGCTAATAGCACGCGCCCGCAGTGTAGCCGTCTGCTATGACGCTCTCCCCACCGCGCCGCATGCTTATTTGCAAGGAATCTCCCGGGATAATTCCGTGGCGCTCTTGCGATTTTCGCTAGGAACGAGTGCATGTGAATATTTCTAGTAGCCACGCGAATAAAGCAGGCGTGATTCTTGCGATATTAGCGTGAAAAAACTCCACGCGATAATCTCTAGATATTTCTCTCAGTGAAGGAGTCATGGGGTACCCGAGTTACTAGTAGATTGGCTTCGGAGCATGCTGAGCCGTCAAACGGTGGAAGCCAAATTGGGCCCACCCAAAGTCGTAGGGATGGTCGGTAGGGGGTGTGCACAGGGCGGAGTATCCTCCGCCACCATCTGGTGTCTGGTAGCCAACGGACACTGAATATTGGGGTTGCTATGCACGACTTTCTGATTCTCATTAACCCTTTGCAGCGCACATTTTTTAAAACGATATTTTTTTGCCAAAATTATTACTTGGGGGTTATTTTATTCCGAAAATAGGTCCGCCATATTGTTCCACCATCTTAAATTTGCAGATTTTGAATTTCTAACTTCACATTCGTAATCTGCGACGCTAAAAACCCCTGGATAATAATTTTAATGAAAAAATATAAAATAAAAAATATTTTATCCCGAAAATAGGTCCGCTATATTGGTCCGCCATCTTGGATTTGTAGATTTTCAATTTTTGACTTCAGATTCATAATTAGCGATCCCCAAAACCCTCTAGAAATACATTTTAATGATTCTAAGTATAACAGCAATTCCAAAGCCGATTTTTTTATGAAAAAATTGCCATTTTCTTGCCCTTCTTGTTTATTATTAAAAAAATGGCAATACAAAAGTATAATTTTGTATTGGTATATGTTTATTGACATCTCAGACAGCTAAAAAAGTAAAAGACCCCATGTAAAACTTTAATTTTAAGCGCTATATACACAAAATCCCGATTTAGGTTAGGTAGTAAGTATACTTACTACCGCGCCGTAAAGGGTTAAGGGAAGATGCATAGTGGCGGCCATGAACTCTATGCAGCTTGTACTCAAACGGGTGAAACACTGGTGCGAGACAACAGGACTCTCTGTAAATCCAGAGAAGATCGAGCTCGTCGTTTTCACCCGGAAATACAAACTCGAACCATACAGGGCGCCCATACTTGAGAATAAGACCCTGGAAGTGAGGAACGCAGCCAAACACCTCGGGGTAACTCTGGACAAGCTGGGACAAGCACGTTCTTACCCAACATGATAATTTCCTGTCAGCTTTCTAGACATGCCGAAGGGCGTTTAGCAGCACTTGAAGCCTCAACCCGAAGATCATCCTGTGGCTCTAGAGCCGTACTGGTGCCCTAGCTCGTCTATGCTGCTGTGGTCTGCTAGCGCAGAACAGAGCTAACCAGGGTTAGGTGACTATTGGACGGGCTTCGAGAGCTCATATTGAGAGGAGCCACGGGTGCGATGCCTACCACGCCCACAAGGGTACTGGGTGCAGTGGCGGGCGTTGAGCCAATCCACCTCACCATTACCCCAGCTGCGGCTATAACAGCTCATAGGTTCGAGACTTAGGGCAAGTGGAGACAGGGTACATATTCAGTTTTCCGAAGAACTGGGTTCCTCACTAGTTTTGCTCGTGCCATTGGATGTGATGATCCCGAGACATACCTTTGGAAGAAGATACTAGACCGTCATACCAACGAGGCAAGACTGGGCAAGGGAGAGGGACAAGATGCCGGGCAGCGGGGACATCTGGTACATGGATGGCTCCGATAGCGGTACCGGCTCCGAATACTACTACCGCAGGAATGGGAAAGGCACATTTCTCTTCCTGGGGCCGCATGCCATAGTTTTTCAATCGGAAATATACGGCATCCTTCGGTGTGTTCAAGAATCTAAGAGCTTTGCATTCAGATCAGATGCATCAGCATCTGCTCGGACAGCCAGGCAGCTCTGAAGATGTTGAACGCCCACAAAACGGCCTCTCAGCTGGTTTGGGACTACAAAGCGGCGCTAAACAGACTAGCGAAGAGAAACACGACTCGTCTACTCTGGGTACCGGAGCACACCGGGATAAGAGGGATCGAGATTGCAAACAGGCTCGCTGGGCTGCGAGCCAACTCTTCTACAGACGAGTCATCAGCGCCCCTGATAGGGGTCTCTAAATCCGTGGTGAAACAGGCAGTCATCAAGTGGACGCGAATACTGCACACCAGGGATTGGAAAAGCGGTGGTGGTATCAGGCAAGCCAAAGCTATGCTAGGCCAGTACATCAACCCGCACTGGACTCGATGTATATGTGGAGGTAGTAGAAGGGACGCCTGGCTGCTAGTATACATTGTTACGGGGCATGGGCGTCTCAGATATCACTCGACCAAACTAGGACTGACGTCGTGTGGTCAGTGCAGATGATGTGATCAGGCGGATGAGATTCTCATCCATCTTCTGATGACCTACCCCATGTTCGCCAGCCTAAGACACCAGCTACTGGGGAGCCACTTCCCGGCGGTCTGCGAAATCAGGGCAACCCAGTCCGTAACAATCCTCTCTTTTTGGAGAAGGGCAAGGCTACCGGAATAAGGGTAGCTGGTTCAGAGGGTGGTAAAATAGGTCTTAGACCTAAATTCCCGGGGCCGAATTCCTCCCTCAGGCAGCAATAATAATAATAATAGAAACGTGAAAATTATGAAAAACAAATGTCACCATAAGAAAGCCGTCGAAAAAATATGTCGAAAACGTATGCGAAGTTTTTTCGATAGATACATTTTGATGTCGTAAGCACGCACTCAAAAGATGATGTTTAGGCGCCCGCCTCGGTACCTACGCTTACCGATCTGGGAGAACTGAGACGAAACGCCTCATATATCGACGGTCCCTACGAAAACTAGCACGATTCAGATTGCCACGAAGACTAGTCCATTTGAGCGTTGGCCGCGAAGACTAGCACGCCCCATTGATTTGCGTTGAAGACTAGCCCGATCCGCTTGATTGCGGCGAAGACTAGCACATTCCACTGCCTCTTATGTAAATTAACACGGTGACGCGAAGTGCTAGTTTTTGCGACAAGCTTGCGAATCGTCTTACTTTTCGTCGCAAACTCGCGAATCGTGCTACTTTTCGTCGCAATCTTACAAATTGTACTATTATTCGGCGCAAACTCGTGAATGATGCTAGTTTTCGCGGCAACCTCGCAAATTGTACTAGTATTCGCGGCAAAGTCGTGAGTTATGCTAGTTTTCGTTGCAGTTTTCTGAAATGTGCTAGTCTTCGTGAGGAGGCCAAAAAAGGTGCTAGTTTTCGTAGGGAGCGTCGATATATATCATACATGCATATATGCGGATATTTGACAAAAAATCATAATATTTTTCAATTTAAAAACATTAAATGACTGTAAAAGTTTAGATTTCAAAATTTTAATCAATACAAAACTTTCTTTTGGAAAAGTAAAAAATAATGTACAAATAAGACAAGATTTTTGAAAAAAAAATACCCGCTCGATTCTGTTAATAACGGTGGTTAAGGCTGCTAACTTTCAGCGACACAAGTAACATTTTTCATGCATTCGCGCGCGCAACAACAAATTACTCTTCTTTGCCTCCCTCTGTACGCATTCGTACGCTCGATTTGCCTTCTTGCAACCATGCGATTCTCCTTGCTCCCTCTCTCTCTCTTTCTCTCTCTCACACACTCCCCCTCTCACTCCTTCACTAGCTGCAACCAAAAGAACGTAGGGAGTGACAGAGTAAACGAGAAGGCGAATTTAAGTAGCTAGAATTACGCGCGCGTGCACACGATCTCCCGTTAACGCCTCGTAAAACACCGAAGGCTTAATTAAGCTTTATCGGCCGAGATCTGCGAGAGAGCGAGCGAGCGCCTATTGCGGGGGCGCTTGTAATATTAACTGTGTGAAGTAAGGTCATTGGGGCGATGAAGAAAGAATGAGGGTGGTGGCGGTTGGAAAGAGAGGAGAGGCAGAGAATGCAGAAGAGGATTTTGTAGAAGGGTAAGTTGAGAGATTTGTCGATAGGTTTTTCTCGTTAAGTTGGGAGTTGAGGATATTTTTCAATATAATGTTCATTACAGTAAATTTTAAATCTTGTTTTTAGCTGTATACAATTAAATGTTAAAGGAAACTCTATTAAATGTGCGAAATTTCGATAGTTATAAATATTTGTCAATACTTAAAATGAAATTACAGATAAATATTCCATTGTCAACATAAAGAATATGAAACTAGTTTCATGTTAATCCATAACAGCGTGTACTGATTGAAGTTGATATTTATAAACGTATTCCGATCAATTTAATCCTGTTATATATACTACGCATAGTTGAAAGATTGACACGTACACCTGCTTCGACCTGTGACGTCTGTCATGAATATGTATTTAAATAACCCATTGCTACCGACGTTCCTTTGATGAATGACAATGATAAGTAACCAAGTGGTCTAAAAATATTTTACGTAAGTATTTTTTTTGCTTTATGTGTAACCATTTACTCGCCATTAACATAATATTCATCACTGCCTGTATATTTTATGCTCTGCTTTCAGCTCAATCATTGCGACTCCGTAGCAACCTTATAAAGTTAAAAGAGCCGCACAGCTAAATTGAAGCGCAGTCCCCGGCAACTTTGCCCAGTCCCACCACTCCCAGAAGAGAGGGTGAAAAATTCGGAAAAGGCGTTCCCCGTGGGATATTAGAATTTTGCGCCTAGATGCACGCACGAGATAGAGCGAAATATAGCGCGATCGGAAAGTCTTTAAAAAGCAATCGACATCCGTCTCGGGGGCGAAAGCGCTCATATATATATTATATATATCTGTGTGTGTGTAGCATCTCCCGGGAGGCGCGGCGCGTATGC
Source organism: Torymus aiolomorphi (assembly GCA_036365515.1). Taxonomy (NCBI): domain Eukaryota; kingdom Metazoa; phylum Arthropoda; class Insecta; order Hymenoptera; family Torymidae; genus Torymus; species Torymus aiolomorphi. The sequence continues at coordinate 139,997,104 of CM070877.1, forward strand.
GTCTCGTGCGCGCGAGAATCGTCTGTCGGATGATATACAACTCACGCGCGGTGTACTTATAAAGAATCGCTCGTAATTCACGTAATAGCTGGGAAGAGCTAAAGAGAGAGGGGAGAGGGAGAGAGAGCGAAATAGATAGAGATAGAGAGAGGGGAAGAGGGTACTGCGCGCTGCCGGAAGCGCCGGCGAGAGTAGATCTTTTTCCACATAGTTCGAGAGCGCTCGACTTATTTATGCGTTTCGCAGAAGAGCGAGAGGAGAGGTTTATATCGGGAGCCCGGGGGAGGGAGATTAATGCCGCAGTTACGGATGGTGAATGTGATTATTGTTGGTGGGAGCAACAAGGTTGTACGCATGATTACAGAGAAGTGATTAAAGTACTTGAATGATGGTTTCTCTGCATGCGCTATTCAAGCATTATAAAACATAATAGAGTTTGCATATTATGTTTCTGTATTGTAACTACATTCGTAGCCTGTAATCTGTAAATCTGTAAGTCGAACTTGTTGATAATTTATGAAATAATACCATATATCATTTGCAAATTCAGTATTAGCTATAATTAATATTTTACGGTGTATTGTATAATCCTATATATTATATATTCACTAAAAATGAAGTGTAAATAAAAAAAATATGAACAATTTTCAATAACAAATTCAAATATTTTTAATACTACTTGTAGTAAATAAAGATGGTTAAATGAAAATACATGGTATCTTAATTGAGCGCAGTAAATACTTAGGGAAAAATAACAACTAAAACTCGCATTGTATTTTATTAATATTTGAAGAACGTTATGAACAACAAATTTACGATTTACTGAAGAGGACGATGATAATAACGGTACAAACTTTGGATATACGGAACATAAATTCTTTTAATTTTCGGCCATCAACGTGAACTCTGTATGATCCATTAATGCATATTACCGTAAAATTTCGTAATGAGGGGTAAAACCAAGATAATATAATAACCTATTTTCAAATATATAAAGCAATAGTATATAAAAAAAATTTAGTACAGCTATTATAAATTTTTCATTAGTGGTTCCGTTTCATCAATTTTAGCTGAAAAAAACTTATAACAGCAAACAATTAAAAACAAATTTTTGCCCATACTCTTTTGCGAATTATTATAAAAATGAATTATTACCTCGACATTTTATTTTCTTTTCTAATTCATTTGCCCAAAACTTCAAGTTCCCCGAGCCGCAGACGATGTCTTTCTCTCTACATATAGGGCAAACAGCGAACACAGCAGCCGTAGCATATATTTTCCAAAGAAATAAGGAATCCCGCGGCGTCTCGCTCTCTCCCGTGGCTACATATATATATACGTACACGTGTACAGCGTCGCCGCTTATACGCGGTCGCGTCGCTGAATTTACACTTTCCGTTTGGCGAGTTAGCGCTCTGCCGCGCTTCCGCTTTGCGCCGTCGCGTTATCGGATTAGCACCGAGATACAGGAGGAAGCGAAAAATATATAGAGAGAAAGAGGTAGGACGTGCCGTTGTGTGTACGTAGCGCGACACTGGAGAGCCGCGCAGAGCGGTAGCAGACAATTCACACCGACGCCGTCGACGACGTCTTTATTGATCTTGACTCGTTTACAAGTGCGAAAAGAGTATTAACTACAATGTCGGGGGAGAATTTTACGGTGCTCCACGCGTCGCGAGAACTGAAATTAAGAGTGTGAGATCAATCTTTGATCGACCGGAGGTGTATGGGACTTACGGAGATCGCTTTTTTATTTTTTTTTTTAATCAGGGGGAAGATACCGGGACGATACAATTGATGAGAGCGAATTTTCGAAGTAACGGCTTGGTGTAGATGTCGGAGGGCTAGACGTTTTTCTTGCGGGCGATAGAAACAATTACGAAAGCTTTTCAATAAATACTCAGGCTCAGCAGAAAATAACGAGAATAAATATAATAAATGAAACTGGAGTATTGATCGTTCAAATGAAATAATTCATAACAAAATTAATTTACTGAGAAATAATTAATACGGCAAATTATGTTCTAACGATATGATTGAGCTTGTATCTTTTACAGTTAATTATAACATGAATAAATAGATGTGGATTGTAATAATTAACGATACTTTGTAAACTCCGTTAATTTTGTTATAATGATAAATTATTTCTTCTGACAATAAGTAAAAAGTTTAACTATGTAATGTTACAACATATTAGAAGATAAAAGACGTACTTCAATTTTTTTTTTAAATCGTAAAAAATATAAACTACAAGAATGAATTAGATTGCTTGTAATATATATTCATAAAAAAGAAGCCTTCTTTTAATGGAGTTTTAAAACTCTTTAAATTGAAAAATATACGTCTTTGAAGTTTTTTGTCCCTACTTAACCTGCAGACTCACTAAGTAAATGGATGTTGATCTCTGAGAGCTGGAAATATTCATTTTAGATGCCATTTTATGTTGGAGTTATAAAAAATTTACTTGCCACCTTTGCATTTCTTCTTAATTATTAGAAACTTTAAAAAATATTAATTATTTTATAATTTTGTGAATATTCCATAGGATTCCAAGACTGCATGAAGCGATTATCGGTGCCCTGGTAGAAAATAAGCTAACGAAAATGAATGGTAAAGTAATTGTACGGTCATTTTTTTAGCCAACAGTTACAACAAGTGTAAGCCAGCGGTTAACCAACGGTTCGGAAAAAGAGCAAATATAACATTTTAAAAACAAAAAAAGTGTCATTTATAATATAAAAATTTTTACAAAAATATATTTAACCTCAAAATGTTTAAACTCTTAATATGTGTAAAACATTCATTTACCATAAAAATATTTTTTTCACACTGTCGGTATAGCATTATTATTAATTTGATTATTTTTATTGTATACCAAATGAATAATTTATTATTTTAGTAATTTTGAAAATTAAGGATCTGTAGGCCAATGGCTCATTAACTCAGTACATAAATTTTGTAGAATTTTTAAACCAACGATTAGTTTAACTGTTGGCTAAGCGAACCATCATTTTGTGACGAAATTAGTAGCATTTTAAAGAAAGAGTCGGTTAAACCGTTAGCTAACTCGTTCCAATTTCGCCAACCGATTGTAAACTATTAGTTAATGTTTCTACCAGGGTGTATTCAAATTAAAAGTGCATATATTTTACATCTTTGCATCACAGTAAGTACAAAGCCAATCCAAACCGACCAGTATTTTTATTCTCTATTTACTCGAAAAGTTGTCCATTCATAATACAATTCCTCATAAGTTTTCAAGAGAAACAAATTAATTAACTTTACCTTACCTGCTCTCAACGTATGAAAAGGCAATAAATACGAACGGGGAAGAGTTGAAGGAAAATAAGAAAGATAAAGGAGAGAAACAGAGGTCGGCGCGCGCAAGCTCTACTATACATACGTTATGTAGTATATATATAACAGGGAGAACCGAGCACGCTCGAGCGAGAACGCGCCACCGCCACTTTCAGCTGCGCAGGATAAAGCAAATATGTATCTGCATACGCCGCCAGCACTTTAGCATTGTACAGCGAAAGTTACTCCCGAGTGTATGAGTGACGGTGACGAGACGTTTGTTCCTTTAGTTCAATAACAGAAGCTCATGCGCGCCCCACGTGTACACTCGCCGACTTTTCCAATTTTCCGTTGGTTCCCGGAAAATTGAATTAATCATAGATACGCGAGGTGTGGCGGCGCGGCGCTTTTACTTGTTTTTTACGCGTTGGTGGACTCCTTGATCGGCAGTTTCGCTGCGCCGTATTACGACGAAGATTCTTTCGTCACAGTGGCTGCGAGTAACAATGTTGAAGTAAGTCGATGGAAAATTCACTTTTATTAGACGCGCGCATCTGCATTTCTTAGAAAACAAGTGGTTATTTAAAATTGTATTAAACCCGTTATCAAAACCGTGTGAAAGGCAAAATGTAATACTTTTCTCACCCGAATCCGTAACTCTATTTCACCTTTGGCGAATTTTAGTAAAGGGCATTCCAATATTTTCTCTCATTATTATAAATATATGCTTTCTCGTTATTAACAGAAACGATTAAAGATTATAATTTTTACTCTTTATTATATAATATTAAATTAAAACAGATTGAAATATTTTCTTACTTGATTACATTTCTTTTCGAGAACAATAACATATATTATCAGAGCCTCTTCGAAATTCGACCAACCACACACTATGAATTCTATAATTACTGCAACACAATTCAAAACGTGCTTCTAAATCTTCCTCCTCCTTGTAAAAGTACTCAAGAACGAAATAAATTCTCACCGCCACAGCAAACTAACAATGAACAGAGGAAAAAAACTTTTAAATACGCTCTCATCATCGACAATGAGCGCACTTTACGGCGCGAGCATCTGTTCTCAAGTGCGCGGCTCCTTTTTTGTGCTCTCTCTCTCACTCTCTCGCTCGTTCTGCCTCTCGCCTCCTCCGCCACTCATGCACGCGCCGAGCAATAATTCTCATGCGAGCGAATCGAACAGGCCCTTCTTTTTCTCGGTACAGCGAGCCTGATGATATCACCAGCAGCGCGTTAGACAGCGGAGCTCACGAAACGTTTTCGATAAGAGAGTGTGTGTGCTCCTAACCTGCCCGCGCCACTTCAGCTTCGCGGAAAAAAATTATTTATAATCCACACAACTAAAGCACGTCCTCGACTTTGGTGGCCCTCTCCTTATTAAGCACAAAGTCGGTCCCAGGCTACTGATTGCACTATACACGTGTATATTATAGGAAGGCGCACAGTATATAGCCACGCAAGAGAGCCACGTGCGAGGTAACAACACTCGAAAGCTGGCTCCGCTCGCGCTATCCCACATAATTATCAGTCTCTTCTCTGCAACTCCTATTTTTCTCCTTCCCGCAACTCCTTAGTCCCTTAACGCGAGGAGGAAAAGTAGCAGAGAGACTCCAACTTCTATACGCGCACATACATACACACGCACAGAGAGCGAGAGAGTCGTAGTAGTAGTGGTCCCTCGAAATCTAATTTCTGCTAAGGACGTTCGAGTGCCCGTAATCTGCCGGAGCGAGCGACAGCAGCGAACCCTCTTCATTCGGAGGCCCGCGCGCGCTCCTATCTCCCTTGCCCTCTCCCTCTCTCTCTCTCTCTCTCTCTCTCTCTCTCTCTCTATCTCCCTGGTCGAGAAAGAGAGGGACGAACGGTCCTCTCCTAACGCGCACGCGTGCGCTTCTTTATCTCTAATGCGCTCTGACTGTGTTTAGTGAATAATGCAGAGCTGATGCTACATAGTTTATGGGGGTTGAGTGCGGAATCGAAGTCGCGATTTTTCTTCGAAAAGTCGGGCAATTTTTTTTTTCCTTTCTCGTCAAGTAGAGATGTGGCTGGATAGTATGAGCTGACGGATAGGATGTCAATGTTGCGTGATTGGAATACATTCGATAAAGTGTTTGATGCGAATTGGATCGCGAGAACAACTGTAGAACACTAGTTGAGTAAGAGAATTGATTTTAAAAGTGAATTGTTGCAGTTCGACATGCATTATATCGACTTTATTCTTGAGATTAAACCAATTTCAAATTCAACGTTTACTGCGAGATTAATGAACCGTTTACATATGTAGTAGACTTCCGCAGATAAAATTTATAGGGAGCAAAGTGAAAAGATTTACTTTAAGTCCGGTATAAAGTTTTCAGAAAAAAGTAAAAACTTTATAAAACAACTTGTGGTGTAAGTGTTAAAGTTCAAAATTTATGTTGCAGCGATGAAGTAATTAATCAAGTAGAATGGACTTCTCTGAGAGGTACTCTTAGAAAACACAAGTTATAAAGTTTACGTACGGAACTACTTAATTAGATTACAAAAATTCTTAACATTGCACAATTAAAAATACACGATGAAAAATTTTGCAGTAAAAATTATTATTTTTTATAGTAAGCGTAGGAGAGAGACTCACATTCTCATGAAAGTTATACTACACGTTATAGTAGAAATTGCTATGATTTTGTAATTTTTACTATAGTAACGGATTTTTAGCGTGGCCCTGTGTCTTTTAAACTTTACCCTTGTAGTAATTTATAAGCAAATAATGTGAAGTAGGCTGGATTATGCACAAAATTGACCAATCAGAGAGCAAATAAAAGTCCATCCCACGTTTACTACCAAATTATAGTAATTTTTACTGAAACACTTTTTTCCGCATAGTTTTAATGCTTATATACTATCAATGCATTAGATCATCTTTTCAGTTCTTAAAAAAGCTCTTCAAAAATATAAACTACATTAAATATTGTTCCCAAATGCGTTCGAAACGTAAACAGGGAAAACATTTCTGGCCTATAGCTTACACCATTAATTAATGCAAACAGCGTAATTCAGCACTCTTCAGAGATAAAGTGAAATACTATCAAATTTATTGTAAACCATCATCCTAAATTTTTATCAATGTTTGTCGGCGTCGTGTGCACACGCAAAAGCGATTTTCCCATCGTCCACGTAACTACTTTTTCACATACAATATACACGCAAATCTATGTGCGCATGCACACACCTACACTGCGAAGCAACGAAAGCCGCGTGTGACAGTTATTTTCACCGATCACGCGCGCAAACTTCCTCAGTGACTCTATCAAAATATTTATTCGCTCGCTTTAACACCTGCTTCCATATATATGTATACGCACAGCCAACACATTTGCACTTGTGCTCTAACGCGCGCTCTCGACGTGCGCAGGAGCGCCTTTGGGAAATCGACACGCTTCGGAGAGGCACGTCTCTCTCTCTCTCTCTCTCTCTCTCTCTATCCCTCTCTCCCTCCGTTCCGTGGAGCTTGCCTCGTGCGCACACGCCGTGCCTATAGGCATATACTTGTTCGCTCTTACTCGCGGTTCCCCGTGTCTATCTTTATGGACGGCATAAAATATTTATCGCCGGCAAGCGGCTTCATTTCGCCGCTCAATTACCCACCGAGCAATTATGCTCCCGCTCATTGTCAAGTGTGATGATGGGATATAGTTGTTTTGTGCAAGTTGTTTGAGTTTGAGTGGGACGCGGGAGAAACTTTACGGCAATTAGGCTGGGTTAGAGGTTTGTGGAAAAAAGCGTTTCTCAACTGGAGCAGAATGTTACCCAGAATTTGAAATTGAAGGAAAGAGGAAGGAAACTATGAGGAACTGGACAATGGATTTTACTTGTTGAAGTTATAAGTTTTTGGAGCGTCCTCGTGAAACACTACGCAATTATTATTCAAATTTAATTTAGAAACAGTACCACGTGTTAAAGATTAATTTGTGTAGACCTAAATGCACGTTGTTTAACCTTTAGAGGACGGGATGGCCCCTATACGGGCCATGCCCATGATCGACCCTTTACATGTGTTAGTTTTGAGATGTGAGACATCACAAAAACTCGATTTCTATAGAAAAGTGAGAGAAAACAGTAAACCCAAATCCCCGTCCTCTAAAGGTTAATATGTGAATATTCTATATTAAATTACTTTTAATTTTGCTTGAAGAACTCAGTTGTTTGCTATTTCTTTTTGATTCCTCGCAGAGAAAGCCTAAACGTCGAGTTTGTTTACTTTAACAAATGACTGGTAGACGATAAATGGTTGATTTTCATAAATTTTAATATTTTGAAAGTTAGTTAATCAAAACATGCACTTTCAGAACTGTTTCAGCTTGCGTAGGAACATATGAATTCCGTAGTAAATTTCCAACAATATATCTTGATTGAACGAAATGTAACACATTTCGATGAGAATTAAAACTCGAACTGATTCAATTTCGAGAAAATGGTACGGTGTAATATAATTTTCATTACAAAACAGTTCAGAGTTTAAGGGTGAACCTGTTGAATAATATAACAATGTATATCTAATAGTATTTTGATTAATGCAGTATATCATGGTTTATTCACAAGTCAATTTGTAAAACAAAATTAAATTTATTTCAAAAAATGGTTGGAAAAAAAATTTTTACCTTATGTATTGCTAATATACTAAATATATATGCGATTAGCTGTGAATGAAATGGGCTTTTTCGTTAAAAAAAATTCTTTTATAAAAGTGTAATTTACTTTATTCCGAAATATTATTTGTTCTGTAAGTAAAATATATCGTGTGAAAAATCGTGAGCTAATAGCCACGGTGCTAGCCGAGTGTATCATATAGACTTCATATCATTCCGCGAAGTCGTAATGTCTCTTGTCTCACACTCCTCGAACGTTGACGTAAAGTTCTTCTGTGACAAAAGATTTCAAAAGAAAAAGTAAGACTTAAAACGATGAACCAATTTTTATTAGTAGCAAGAATTAAGCAATCCTTTTGACCTTTCATTTGTTTTAGAAATATTTAATTAAAATGATATTCTTATCGGTATCTTGGTCATTGCACGGCAAGTATTGAGAAAAAAATTGAAATGGGTGTGAAAAAGAAGTTGAAGAAAAATCTCAATGTGTACAACTTGAATTCATTGCCTTTTTGAGAAAGCAATCTTAGCTGTTTTTTCTGTCAAAGAAAATACTATAGCCAAGAAACTTTCTTGTACACTATCTAAATGATTATTACCAGAAACGAATCAAATTTCATAAACAACGCAATTTTAAACCCTTATTTCCATCCTCTCCACCCGGACTTCTTTCCCCATGTTCTTTCGAACACACAAACTCTGTAGACACCCGTTGCAAAAGTCGACTTTCTTATACAATATTTTGAACCTCGCTTCGCACAAGCTCACCTTTCCCTTTTTACACTTACCCGGCTTAGACAAAACAGCTTTACCGCTACGTGCAAGCGCAAACTCTGCTCCCACGAGAAACTCCTTGCACGCAAAAGAAACAACCTGCAACCGAACGCAAGAAGCTGTAGTACAATATCGAATGCGCAGTAACAAAGGCAAAGACGCTTATGTAGGCGCCGATCTTGAACAGTGATGCCATTATATACGACTTGTGCCTGCGCGCTCTTGCGTGCTTACTTATAAACGCGGCGAGAAGTCCCGAAAAGGGCTTGTGTATAATCGCCTCTATAGAGCATCTCACTCTTTTCAGTGCACGCGAGTATTAGTTGAGAGTCAAGAGTAAAGAAGAGCGGGAGAGAGACAAGAAAGTGTTTAATTGGGTATAATTGCGGGGTCCATTTTGTTGATTCCTGTTAAGCTCTTGTGGGCTTTTTTGCGTGCCTGTATAAAAGAAATGTGTTCTTATTGGTGTGTATATGTGATGGGGATGAATTAGTACGATTAATTAGTTGTATGGGCTGCCACGAAACTTGACGGCATCTTTTTGAATTTCGGATCTCGTGGCGGACAGCAATCTGGAGACGGCTCAGCACTCATTTGGAACGAGATTTTTCATACATAATCTGAAAAAACGTGCAAAGTAATATTTAGAATGCGAAATGCATCTAACCAGTAGAAACTATTTATTTTTCTATACCTATGTATGTTCTAAAATTAGATTTATTTTAGTTAAAAATATAATGAAGCAGAAATATGGCAAATCTCGCAATCATCATACAGTACAGCCTTTAATAGAAAAATTCGTATATTGGTCGTGCTGATATAGCAAAGGGAGCGGAGGTAATAAATTTATACGTTTTAAATCATTCAATATATAAGTGCCACACACTATCTCCAGCATACTGTCCAATTTGTTAAAAACTATTTACATTCCCGCAAACTTTCCCTCATAATTCACCCACAATTTTATAAATTTTTCCACGCCAATACATCTCCGAAAAACCATTACATCCTTCTCTCACGATTGCGCTATATGCCGCGATTTATCGCTCGATACCTTTAAAGCGCATCCCTCTCTACTTCCCCCTCCTCCTCTCTATCACGCTGGCAACAAAGCGCATTTCTCGCGTTTAAAACCATGTTGCACGAACGGGCGCGCCTGCCCGAAAACGATCGAGTAGTCCCTAAACAAACAGACGGCAACTTTTTATCTCTCAACGCGTGCTGTTGTGCGCGGCACATACTACAACACGTTCCGTGAAATTTTCTACAAAATTCCCGGGTACGAAAAAGCATCGAGCTTTCCCTCCTCGTGCGCGCGCGCATGATAATCCAAAAAATGCGCTCTTCCATTCCAGCCTCAAAAATGCGCGTATACGCAAATCCTTTCTCTCACTCCGCGCACATCGGCACGGCGTGTCCATATATATATAGAGATACCCCGCAGAGCGCACGCGCGCATCCAATACATCCATCACGAGAAAATAAACGGGATGGCGCGATCGCGCGCGTGGGTGGAGGTAAAAATCAATAACACAAAAGTGCTCGCTCGCGCATCCATCTCCCGCGGCATATAACTCGCGCCCGGCTCTCTCTCTCTCTCTACCTCTCTATATATACCGCTGAAGAGATAGAAAGTACGCTAAAAGCGCGATCAGTCCGCGGAAAATGGAGGAGTACAGCAGGAGCAGCGCACCGTGTCACTTGTTGAACGAGGGGCCGCGCGCGCGCGCGCAAGTCGCCGGGGCAGGAGCGCGCGTGATGTCTTCTCCCTTTCTCACGCTGCGCGATGATAAATCACAATCTGCAGTAGCAGCAGCAGCAGCAGCGAGGGAGAGACCGAGCCCGAGAGAGATACGTGCTCGCGATACCAGTCGGTAGCCGCCGCGCGGAAAAGAAGAGGGCAGGTGCAGAGCGAGCGAGCGAGCCAGCGCAGAAAAAGAGAAATTTACGATGAGCGTGGACGGGAGAGATAGGGGGGGAGAGAGGGAGAGTGAGTGAGAATTCACCTCGCGGCTCGTACGTGCGCGCGGACCGCGCGTACGTGTGTGGGAGGAGCGCGAGGGCTTTGATTGAGACTTGCGCCTGGAATTTCAGCGCCCTCGCACACGCCCGCGCAGTCGATAACAATTCGATAGGATCTCTCTCTCTCTCTCTTTCTCTCTCGTGAGGACGAGGGATGAGAGAAAGAGAAAGGGAGACCTTGCGATTTTCAACCGAGCGATGATGATGGCGCGGGAGAGAGATCCCGCCCGAGTTATTATTATGGCGCACGCGCGCGCGCTCTCGAGCCGTGTCATTTCGAGTTTTTGAGTTACGATCAGTCGTACGTTATATGGGAGCGAGCCGCGTGATTCGCGCTGTTGTGAATTTCGTTCGAACTTTGTCAAGCAGAGAGAGAGAGAAAGCAAAATTTTACGTCGAGGAAGTTCGCCCCTAATGCGCGCGAATTGCAACGTGTGTGCTCAAGCGTATTGTACGGTATCTATATATACGTGGGTGTTCGCGCTTGACGGGAGTATAGCGAGAGTATATATATAACGCGAAACGAGGCCGCGTAAGCGCCATACACTGCACTACTTGGTACAAACCGGTACAAACTCGTGGCTATCAGAGTCATTGCCGCGACCATCAGCTTTAATTAGCTATACCTGGGGAGTCGTCGGGCGTGTAGCGGGTGTGTGTGCTGAGTGTGCTTGTCTACGTGTATCTTGGATGGATTTCACGACAAATCGCCGCGACAACGCGCGACATCGGTGGCGCTCCCCTCGCTGAGACACACGGCTTGTTGAGGTATAATGGTTATGGCGTTTTAACACCGGTAATGACGTCGGGGTAGTGATATCGAGACACGCTGACGACGCCACTTTTTAAGTTCCGATGTAGTTTGTGTCATTTATATCAAAACTCTGTATAAAGAGTGAGAAGATTAAATCCTTGGCTGCGGATGTCGACTAGAGCAATGATTTTTACGTTTACAAAGATTGATATTGAAGGGAACAGGTTAATAAATCATCTTTTGAGTTTGATTATATTTCGTTTTGGAATTCGGATAAGATTTTTTTTAAATATTAATGTGAACAGTTAATTATATATCCCGATAAGAGAACAGGACTATGCAACGCTTGCAGAATTCCTAATATACATAAATAACCTGTTCTAGGAGGGACGAGCACATGTTCTGTCCGTGTAGGAATAGACTCAGCTGGTTAAAACTTGATAAGCGACGGGACTATTTTGCTTGTATAACCCTAAAAATTCGATCGTTTTGCAGTTTACATGCATAAAAGTGAAGCCTTTAGTAGATAAAAAAAAAACTGGCCATTTCTCGCACGCACACCAGAAAATGTCAATCCAAGCGGCACGTGGTTGTGGAATCTGATTATCTTATTCATGAGAAATTTACCTAGTTACACTAAATTTAGATTATAGCAATGCAATACTATGTACAAACATGAACTAGTATGCATACTGTTTACGCGCTCACTCCAACGAGACGTCATGTTTCCTGTTTATTTATTCTAATTTATTCGTTCTGTATACTAGTTTTAACGGCCCGGAGTGTATGTATTTTGCGCGAATGAAATAGCGGGTTTAATTACTTTTGTTTACTTTAATTAATTTGTTCATTTTAATTACTTTTGTTTTATTTTTATATTTTATTAACTTTTGTACTGGCCGATAGTATTTACGTAATAACTGTGCGACATATAATTGACTGTGATCGTCACTGTATTTATCCTCAAAGCATGAAATCATAAATACAGTTTAGTTTTAAATAAAATATTTTTGAAGAAAAAATAAATTGGTATTAATTTTTGTTAAAATTAACAATAGTGTTAACTCTGATCTAATCGGTACTCGAGGTCGTAACAATGTAGACGTATGCGTACAAAGTCACCTGCGGCGCAAGACCGGTCTTCAACAAGGTTCGCTCTTTAATTGAATCTTGCTTCACTTTTCAGCAATCGATAAGAATTTTGATTCTATCTTTGTGCAGAAATAAAGGAGGGCAAATATAACCAACCATATGTCATGTCGAACTGTGCTTACAGCATCAAGATGTTTCTTTGAATAATTGTTGCGCACGTCTCGGCGATTTTTTCGTATGCAAGCATTTGCATACTGCAATATTCAAGAAAAATGAACGTTGTATTCTAATAATCGATTGTAATTGGATAACGTCCACGGAAGCTAAATATTTAAAAGATTAAAAATTCATAAAGAAAAAAGGATAGAAATCGTTTCCATTCATTTTTTAAAGTGAAGATTGCAATATGATCTACTTTTAAGTAATATAAAGAATTAATGAATCCGATCTTGTTAGTCTTTCAAAGTAATATTTAATTCATAAAGATAGAAATAAACGCGAATCAATAATCGCTTTTGATTAAATAACAAAACACTTTTAGCAGCGTTTAAAGCTAATTTACTTATTTATATTGCGTCGGCATATCCATTAATGGAAGCGAAGCTGTCCTAATTTGAATAATTACTTAAAATAATTTTCCTGTTAATCGAAACTTCTAAAAAAATATAATTGACCTGGTTTCCAACGGCACATAAATGCATAAAATAAATAGACAATATTTAAGCATCATGAATAATATTACGATTGATAATATTGATAAATATTTTCATATGAATTTTCATTTGTATAAACAACGACTGTATCACAAATGGGTGTGTTTTAAATCAAAGCATTTTAATTTAATTCGGACTTCAATCAAAAGATATATCGTTACGAAAAAACATCCGAACGAAAATATGCAGAAAAAAAAAGAAAACAATTATAATGTTACTACGATTAGAAGGAAGCCACGCCGTATCAACCGTTGTTAGTTAATATAGAGTTTATAACATGCGAGTCGGCTACACCGTGATTCGAGTTCCGACCCCTCACTTTTTTATCCCAAAAATTAAGTCGTGTTAACAACATCATTCTCACCTGACTTTCGTTTCGAAAAATATATTAATCTCCAACCTCGTAATCCAGACCGTTTGAGTTTCCTTGAACGTATACGCAATAATCCACAAAAAATCGACATCGACATCACTTTTTGACAGCGATAGACAAAAACTAATTCATTCTTCTATATATCATAGAACGAACGACGTCGAAATCAAAGAAATATGACGAAAGACTGATCGCCGCCACAGGCCTTTCATCTCGGCGCCGTACGCAACAAACGTAGACGTCTCATGTATTATTCCGTCACGCTATAACCCCATAATACACTGTTCAAACGGGCGGCTGTCCGTAAACCGAAGCCGCCCACTAGCCTGTACATGTATATGTAATATATACGTATAGTCCCCCATACGCGATACGAAATTTCAATTTTCCAGATACGACGCCTTCGCTTTACGGCGCCGAACAGGTTGTAATTTCCAAACCCGTCCTGCCCTCGTGCGCGCATGCACGCTATATATATATATATATATATATATAAGTTTCACTCGGGACGCTGCTGCCTGTACCTCGCCCTGGTTATTACTTCTCTTTTCTCTCCTGCAGCTCGGCAAAAATAATGAAATCTCCGATAACACACGCGGCATTCGATGTGCTTCGTTCGCGCGTTTTATTGCACATTTTTTATCGAGCCGGAACTTTATCTGGGAGCTAATTTACGCATATTTATGCGATGAAAGTTCTCCGCGTGCGCGCACAGCGCATAATGTTTGCTCGTGAGATTAATTTGCCGCGTTTAATTGCGGGCTGAACGTGCGTGCGCGTGCGCACGGATCGATTGATTTCGGTGATAAATTTTTAATCGCTGACGCTATTCTCGGGTGGCACACGTGTGTCGTCGATATATTTATGAGATAATTATGAAAATACAGGGCGTATTACGGCTGATTGAATTCATTACGAGGAAAAATTTGTGCGCCGAGGATTTTTCGGCTGGTCGAGGAGGAAGATGCGGCCGTTAATTAAACTTTCTGCTGTTTTTTATAAATTAATTATGGTTTCATTTTTCATTTAATTGTTAATTTTGGGTGTCCAGTTGTTTTAAATTAAACTCTGTAATGATATTTGAAGAAATCATCTAAAAAGTTGTATGAAATATGGCGAGTATTACGGAATTTGGTATACCAAAATTTCACATAGAAAAAGTTTCGAACTTCGAACAAAATTAACGGATGTTGATGTTTTTAACTGTAACGCATCGTTATTTTTCCTCCGAATATTTTCAAACTCTCTAATGACGACAATTTTTCACGGCAGAGAAACCCTGTAATTATTCAAAGAAAACCACAGCTCAGTTACCGCCGCAACGACTGTTATTATTCATGAAATAAAACTTATGCGATAACCCCGTAGACACGGGAGAATATTATCTTTTGAATTCGTCGACCTCAAATCAATATTTTGTTAGGCTTGCGAATCGATTTTGTTTTGCTTCTGCTGCACGTACACAGCAAACGCAAAGCGCATTAGCATCAAAAAGAAATGGAATACGAGATGCGCCTCTCTTCCTCCTTCTCTCATAAGAAGTATCTCTTTATACACTGCTGAAAAGCGATATTATCCGCGGGAAAACACACGCTCGTATCAGGTAAGTAAATAACCAAGTTAAAAGACCTCCAAAGAGGAGCAGCAGCAGCAGCAGCAGCAGCGGACCGATGAAAAAAGTAAAAAGAGAAGAAATCCAGGTGGGGACGGAGAGCAAGAGAGAGAGAGGGGGGGAGAAGAGGCACACACGCAGAGAGCAAGAAGACGTATATGCGCACACGAGTACGGAAACACAGGAGATTGAGAGAATAAATATGACGACAAGAGTCTCTCGCGGGATATACATGTCGAAGACGCGTATTGAGAGTGGGGGAAAGAGATACAGACTGTGAGAGGGGAAAAAATCGTCAAAATTTATGAGTCGAAGAAATTTACGGAACATCAAAAGAGTGAGAGGGACAGATAGGGGCATGGTTTTATCTATATGTATGACACAAGCAACTTGTCTCTCGAAAATTTTCCAGTTACGCATTTATAAGGTATGCACAGGGGAGTTTTATGTTCTTGGGCTACGAGATGTATATTTATGGTGAACCGTAACTTTAAATTTAATTGCAATAGTTATCGTGACCGACGATGTCTAATTCATTAAAGGTAATATTTATTAATATTAAAAGGAATGTATATTTGTATATTTTATCTAATGTAATCGAGAATCCCATGAAACCAAAAGAGTTTATTACAAGCACAAATTAAAAAAATCTAAATTATCTAAAATATTATAACATACAGACTAAATGATTAATAGTTATTAATTAATTAATTAATTAATTGTATTGATATTAATACATTAACGTAGATTTTTTATGTGATCAAAAATGAAATTAATTTTATGCTTTTACTTCAAATACAATTAACTCAACATCGGCAAATAAAAGAACTACAGATATATCTGATCACGTAACCAAATACATTCAGTGCGCATAAGACGAATCACGCCGTTACAAAGTTTTCACCCTATAAACCAGATTCATAAGTACCAGCGAATCTATCTTGTTATCTGAAACGTACAACAAGTTTGTCCGACTCGCGCGGGTGCTCGCCACGCCGTGTCTCGGTTTTCCGATATTATTATCGTAATTTTTCCGGCGGCGCAGTCCATTTTCCCCGGGAAAAATCTCAAAACATTTATCTCTGCCTTCGCGAGCAAAGCCAAAACTGCACTGGCGGCGACGGCACGAGAGTCGGCTGCTCGGAGGAAAAATGCCGTAGGTATAGGTAGGGCGCTTTACCAAGGCGGCGCTTTCGAGCTTTGCGAAAACGAAATACTCGTCCTGAGTATACGCGGAGTCATGGAGCGAGATAGAAAACAGTCGAGGAGTTTGTCGAGGAAGTACCAACTGCACTGAGAAAAATATGAGCGGGTATTACTACTATACCGTTTAGTTGTAACAGTATATATATACTATGTGTAATGATTTTTTTGAACCAATTATGTTAAATGTTATACGGCGGTACAGTAATTTTTGTTTTCTCTATAGAAATACGTGACTGTAACGATACTGTACTGTAGATTATTATCATAATAACTATATATATGTAGCTCAGTGTGTATTGCATGACGTAAGAGAAGTTTGTTTTTTGTTTAACGTTACTATTAATTATATCACTGTACATACGTAGACCGAAGTAGACCACTTTATTTGTAGTATTGATTGTAAGTGTACCAAATGACACTCAATGCCGCAAATAAAGGGTGTGATTATTTATATTCGTACAAAAATTGCAATTTCATTATTTCTAATTATCTGATATTCATTGAACGTCCATTAGTTCCGATTATCCTCGTCCGATTGTCACTTCACCGACGAACATTTCATTGAATGACCACGAAAACTATGAAATATCTAATTTACTAAGTGACCTGTTGATGAAATATCTGTCGATAAAGTGTCAATCGGTAAAATTTTCAGTTAAAAGGCACTCTTTGGTATGAGGACAGTATTTATTTTCGTATTTTGTCGTATGTTACGGTAATTATTTTCATTTCTCACTGAGATTTCCAAAAGTGCTGGGAATGAACAACACCGAATGTAAAATGGACGAAAATGTTTAATTACAAAAAATTAATAAAATGTAATATACACTGTGCCTAATCGTTACAATACAACAGTCGAAAGAGCAAAAAAACACGTACAGCTCTACTCAAACTTGTACTTATACGTGTGGTTACTGCAAAACATTAGCTGGTAGCTCGATAGTTAGAAACAAACTGTAGAGGCTCGAGTTTACCAAACGAATATTCCTCCAATATTCAAGGTGTCAAAATAATGCCAAACTGAGAGTCTAGCAAAAGATCCCGAAAATACCCTTTTTCTCTGCGCATATCTGAGTAATCCCTAATTACATCAGGCTAGTAACGTACGGTGCGACGCTCTTCCAAAATATGAGCCGAACGGTCAAATGGCCTCGCTAAAACCAATAAAATACTAAAATTAAACTATACTTTCGACCACTCCTTTACCACGTGTGCTATAACACTCTTCTGCGCGGATTTTCCTATAAAAAATATATTCACCATTTTTCCGAACCAATATTTAACACCGACAGTTCAAAGCTTTTCTCTCCGAAAAAAAATATAAAACACAATATAAATATTCTATCCAAAAATTGAGCGAAAATCAGAGAACTATATCTAATGAAGAAAAATGTTACCTATTTTACTATGTGAGCTCTTATTATTCCATGCCCCTCATTATCATGCCAGACGTGCACGGCAGTTTTGAAATATGAAATTCGTGAGTTTTTTTATTTTTAGCTAACCAAATTAATCAAGCATGTTTAAATAATGATAAAATTCATCTAGGAAACGTACATAACTGTGAAACTTTTACAAACAATGTTCTTTTAGTTAACAGAAATTCAGATTTTACACACACTTTGTACACGAATTCTCTGGTTATTTTATGAGTAATATCAAATTCTGGAAAAAGAAATAGCGAAGAGATTAAATGTAATGAACACTGTTACGGGATTCGCAAATAGAAGGCACAGCTCGGGGCAACGTATTTTGAGGAATCTGTTTGGCTCTGGTTTTCACGAATTCCCGCAACCCGAGCGAGTTTTTTTCTACATCGCTCAGGTGAGGTTTACACTAGCAACGCCCAGGCAGAGCGTGACCTTAACTGCAACATCGCGCTCCATTTGAATTCGAATAAAATTCACTCGGGCTGCAAACCCGTCCATATACGCGACTGAAAACGTTTACAAAAAGCGATTGCCGGTTCGGTGAATTAATACACTGTGGATCACGCATATCGTCGAAGAGAAGCGGAGCACATTTTGCCATTCTAATATACTTCAACTGCAGCAGTAGAAATGTCTCCTGTCACATAAGCTGCACGTCAAAGGAAAGCGACTGAGGGAGTGAGTGATGTCGATCCTTTTCCAGGGTATACGTTTTTAACCTCTCTATTATTTGTTGCATTTTTCATTTTATTATTAACATTTACTTCATGACAATGTAAAACTTGAAAAAAGCATGAAAATGTGCTCTCCATACCCCATACATCCGCGCGCAAGTCAAAAAGAACAGAGAGAGAGGGAAAGTTAAAGACGAAGCGAGAGAGCGAGTTAAATGACTCCGTCGTAAGGAAGAGGGGGCGGAAGAAGCACAAAGAGGCTGAAACGAGCTGCTGCTGCTCCCACTGCTGCATCGCGCGCGCGTGCCCTTGAGCTGGCTGCGCAGGTTTCACAGAGTGACGAGCAATCGAAAGCCGGACGAACGGACCCCCGACGCAGCTGACTGTTCCGTGGAATAATGCGCGCAGGCGGAAGAATCGAGGACGGACGAGAGCGAGACGGAGTGAGATAAGAGCCCGCAGGAAAGCGAGGGAATTTCAATTCGAGAAAGAAGAGAAGGGCTGGGGGGGAGAAGATACCCGCTTGCTCGCTCTATCTGGATCTCTGTCGTTCCATCTTTTAATTCGGGAGATTCGGCGTTTGTGGATAGGGAAATTTCTTAATTGGATCGGGTATTTTGACACCGGAGTCTCGAAAGTTTTGGAACGTAAAGAAAGAGAGAGAGAAGCTTCGGAAGAGGATTACAACGTCATTAGTATTATGAAAACATGGGAAATTAAGTAATGGAGACGAGAACGCGACGCGTGTGGCGTTCATTTGGATTACCTATAGCGTTGTAAAATGGTTTTTTAACGACACAGCCACTTTTGTAACTTTATTAATATCTTTTTAAGCAGATAAAACTTGCTTCTTTGAATTGATATATTATACAAATTGAAGGGCGACAGATATAAACTTGAATGAAAAAAATTATGGTCAATATCGGAGCAATTTTAAGTAGGTATCAATAAGCTGTTTAAAGACACATAATACATTAAACGTCAAATTATTAATTGACACATAGAGAAAAAAAAGTGTTTCAATTGATGACAAAAGGTACACTGTAAATATACGGATAATATAATTTAACACAGATTATATTAAAGTATACGCAGTAATTAGAGCTTTAATTTTATATTCGTAAACATTCGAAATTATTCATTACTTGGAAAGTTATAAACTGCAACGTGTTATTACAGCCGTATATTATAATGTTGAAATCTGTATTGTTAATAACTACAATGTCGCGTAATTACAGTAACTCAATCGATTACATTTGTACATGATTGATTCTATTGCACGTTTGCTTTACTTTGACCTGCTAACCAGTTCTCAATGTATGTATTTAATTGTCCTCATTTAATTGCAGAAAATTATATCAAATAAATTACTCATCAAGCATTTTTACCCGTTCTGAAAACCAGTTCTAATTACCGCTGACCGGTAATCCCATGGCTTTCGCCCCCGGCGAGCCGGAATCCCGCTAATTCGGACGGAAAAGCTCGCGGCCGAAAAAGTCGCGGCATCATTAAATCGAATTCTTTTGCACGGCTTGCTTAATTACCCTCAAACAAGAGCGAGGATCTCTCTCTCTCTCTCTCTCTCCCACCCTTTCTTCTTTTCTGCGTCCTTAATCTGAAATCCCCTTTTTCTAGTTTTCCTCGCGCTATCCGCCTTCTTGCACGGATCCTCCTCCGCCACGAGAGGGAAAAGATCAGTGCACTCGATAGCCCGAGAAGGAAGAAAGGGGGGGGGGATGCTTTAGTGATGTAGCTGTCAGGTCGTTTAATTAAGGAATCTTAAGGAGTATCGCCGCCGCCGCGGCACAGATGGGAATGATAGAGCGACGTGTACCCGTACCGATTAAAGATAAATGGAACGCTGGAAGCGCGCCCGCGCCGCTCTGTGCCGCTCTTTTCGAGCTTCCACAGCAAACTCGCTCTCTATCTCTCTCTCGCTCTCTTTCACTCTTTCGTTTCCTCCTCCTCGCTTCTTCTTCTTCTTCTTTTTTCTTCACATGCCGAGCTCCGATTGTCCGGAATCTCATTATCCTTGTCTATTAACTACTCGAGGAGAATGAGCGAGTTCGGTACATACAAATTTTTCTTTCGCGCTCGTCTCTTTCTTTCGAGTAGAGTGAACGAGCTACCAACGTATACACGCTCCTCTCTATTATATTGTGCATTCAATTAAACTGCGCGTGTACGCACCACCGCCTTGGGGCGCGAGCAGATCGAGCTGGGCGAATTGGAATGCAGTTACGTGCGCTGCGGCAGCGCTCGCTGCATTTTTTAACGAGGTCTGAAGATATGGCGGGTATCACGAAAAAAAGTTGGAAATTCATAATAATTTTTTATTTAAAAGAATGATATTAATAAAGTTTATTTAAAAAAAAATATCATTCAAACCCAAGTAATTGAATTGTTGGGTTCGCTGTGCCAGGAAAAAGTTGGAATATGATACATTTTTCTTTAATTTTTTGTTGTTGAGATATTATATGAAAACGTTTTTATCATTTGCAAGAGTTAATTAACATTATAGTATGCCTTAACACTGTGAATTTTATCAAGTGCTTATTTTACTAATTAATATTATGGTTTTTCCTTTTGTAATATATTGTTATGCATAAATTCACCCAGCACTGATGGCGCCAGATTATATACATTTTACGGAGAAAACTTATACGTGCATTAAAAATAACACCATAAAGTATTATGATTCATTACAATAATGATTTTGAAGCAAATATTGATTTCTTAATCTTGCTAGGTATGGTTATAAGAAATCGATAAAACAAATATAAATCGAGTGCGATTACAATTATCAATATTATAACTGATTTATTATAACTAACTTTCACTACACTTTTTTTAATAAATTCACAATGTAAGATACGAGTTAGCAATTAAAAATGTTCTAAACGTTATAGAACAACGTAGAATTTTATAGTGGTTTTTAATATTATAAACGATAAACGAATTCTCACGGATAGCCTTTCTATCATCCCCTGTAGAACCACTTAGGTTGTCTCAGGATCGCTAATGATTCTCTCAAGGTATTATTTATATAATCCAATTAGAATAAATTTTCGGGTAACCTATAACGTCGCTCCAATAATTTATCAATTGACCTCAATACAAAAGAAATTTCCAATAATCAAATCTAATTTAAATTTGTGTGAGGTCGCTCTGTGTACAAGATAGCTGGAAACACGCTGAATCGTCGTATGATCAAAATATTGATTATTTCATTTAAACTAAAAATTATTCTAACATTCAAGTTTGCTTTTAATCCGTTCATTTTGCTACCACAGCAAACCATTTTGTTTTTGTCGAAAAAGTTTGATATTCTAATTTACTCAGGTATTGCGTCGCGTTATCGGGGATCCAGCGGGATTTGATAGTCGAGGATTTGCATGAATTTTTTCATTTTATACTGATAGATGTTTTATAAGCCAATTTTATTTTCGAGCACTACTTCAAATATATCATCAAATGCTGATGCTAACTTTTCATATTTAATTGTTATTGCACAGAAATCATCAATTTGATCATCAATTTTTCATAATAATGAATGTAGATGCAAATAAGATCTGAATAAATATGTCCCTCATTTTCAATGTAAAACAGGAAAGATTTGTCAGTTCAAACATTTTTTTTATTAAAATAAATGAAAAATACAAATTTCAACCGCAATTAACGCGGCTCTCACAATCAGCATGTCGACTTTTTAAAAACTTGAGTCATAAAACTGACACACCGAAGAGACAGGTGTAAAGCATTTTACGAGCGTTTCCTCTGAGGAGGAGCCTCAAAGACTTCTGACGCGATTGCTGTAAATTAACGACTTCACTTCTGTCATTTTTTTCAGAACAGCTAATTTAAAACCGTACTTGATTACTTTCAGTTGCAAAATACCTCAGTTAACGCCATACGTTACACAGACATAATAAAGTTCTCGGTCGTATAATTACAGCTAGAAATTACCTTACTTGGTCCGGGAATTTTTCGGACGGTTCATTTATGAAAAAGGATTTATGTTTGACTTTTATAGTAATGCTCGTACACTGCGTATTCATTTCTTCAACTGTATCTAATAAAAGTAATTTAACAATCCTTGTAAACTTCCACGTCTTTGATTACTAATAATTAAAGATTTATAATACTGAAGCCATTTCGCTATATACAAGTGCATTGCTAATTATATTTACCTAAAACGAATTTCACGCATTTAATCGAGATGCAATATTTACAAGGTCCGACAAAATCTCTGGTCGGCAAAAGTCCATCGCCCCTGGCTCGCTTCCATTCGCCTCGCTCATCAAACTGAGCGCGCGTTAAAGGCTAAAACCTCCGCCTGTACGTCGGCGCGGAATGAAGATTTTCCCGTGCCGTAAAAATGAATGAGAATAAACGACGCTGGTGCTATAGACGCGTTTCTTCTTCTTTTTTAATTAAAACCCCATATACGCGAGAGAGATGGACGTATGTACTAGAGGATTTCGCACGAGTGTTCACATAGCGTCGAGTCAGGCAATTATATGCGCGAATGAGGCCCTTAAACTGCAACGACGACGACGACTGACGTAACGACAACCCGTGGACGAGCGTGAAAATATGGCTGTACGTCGCACAAGTATTGAAAGTTGGCGATGAGTAATTACGGACTCAAAGATACGCTAAGGATGTGTGTGTGTGTGTGTGTGTGTGTGTGTGTGCGTGTGTGTGTGTGTGTAAGTGTGTTGCGCGTGCGCGAGAGAGTGTATGTGTCGTAAATGGTTTGGAACGTTCACGATGTGAATAATGTGTAAAGTACTCTAAATTTTATTATATATATGAAAATTAACTTTTAAAGAATATAACGTATTTATAAGTTATGAAAATGTGCTGCGTGAAAAATATGTCATCTTATATATTTTTTCGACTGGATAATCTAACTTAAAACTGGGTCACTACCTCGCTTGAGAATTCAGCCTAGGCGCATAAATTCAGCGACACGAAATTGCTATTCCAATATTAATTATGGAAACGGTATGACAGTGATAATAAAGAATATTTTCACTTAAAAAGTACAAATTTCAATGTTGTAAAATAGAGTTATTCTACATAGATATAGTCTAATATATTTTTTTTAAATCACGAATTTCAAGAAACTTATGATTTTTTAGTTGATCAAAAAGTCTTTCCAATATTTTCGGATCGTCCGTCGACATGGAATTCAAATATCCTTTGCCTTAGAACAGTATTTTAGGAAGAATAAATTTTTTGCATTTCAATTTAATCATTAATAATTGTTTGATACATCCCACCGTAAATTAATTGAATTTCATTGGAAAAACACGATTCTACCAAATAAAACAATCTATGCGGTCAATATTATACTTTTACGTTTTTAATTACTCTGGTTAATTGAAATTGTATCAAACAGTCTAACAAAATCCACCCGTAATTGATTTTCAACCGACGCACACACGGGTTGCCGATTTTTTGCGCGTCCCACAAGCTGCAACTTTTACACAGCCAATAATCAGGCAACGCTCTAACGAGTCTGTTCTTTTTATAATATCCACAGCGGTGGCGACGGCCGACATAATTCCAGCCCTTTATGACGGCCTTAATAAATGGTTAGTGCGCGCCAGCCGAGAAATCCTCGATTTTACGCGCATAGGCTTTAATCGGGTAGTCGGCTTTATCGGCGCATGCGCACTCGCACGTGTGCGAAGAGACGCGATCGCGATCAATAATTCGGAACGTGTAACTACCGCCTGTACACGGTGAATACGATCTCGCTGGTATTTATAAACTGGAATTTACGGGACCAGATTGTACTGGTTTTCAGAGGTGGATATCGATAGGAGCCAGCGAAGGCTAATCGACAGATAGTTCGGGCGGAGGGAGAAAGAGAGAGGAAGAGGGAGGGAGAGAAAAGGAAGGTGCCGATAGCCGCGACGGGAAACTTAGGAAAAAAAGTTATCGGGAATACGATGCGTCCCACAGACTTTTTTCTTCCCGAGTCCAAGTTGGGAATTTTTAACGGGCTTCGCCTGTTGCCCGCCAACGCCGAGATTTACGAATGGGGCAGCGCCAAGCTTAAGTGGCTTTTTAAATTGCCGATCGGCCCCTCACCGCCGACGAAGTTTTATCGAGTTCTGCCGATATTGTAGTACGCGAAAATTGTCCGCGCGGACTGCCGCGCTCGCGCGCGTCTTAATTTTTCTCTTTCACTTGCCGAAACATTTCCGAGAACGGCGAGTCGTTTATTCTTGATTTGGATTCTCGCTCTCTTACCCAGGATTGAATGAAAGCCGAAGCTAAAAGTTTAAGCGGATCGCGACAGGGAGCTGTTTTCGCGCGTGGAGGGCGCGCTTGTATAAGCAAAAACTTGAATAGCAGAATGAAAGAACTGAAACTTATGGGGCTGATTTATGTTTGTTTATTCAAGGAAAACCCGCGCCATCTCGTTTGAGAAAGCCATAATATTAAGTCGAGGCTCCGTGCGGGTGAATCGAAAGAAACAAGCGCCCAAAACATCAGCTACGTGTTCACGCTTTCTCCTTACTTTATTCGCCAGCGCGAGGGTGTAGTAGCTTTTTATCCGGAACATCGGAAACATCGTGGATCCCTAATGTATTGTGCTACTCAGCTGAAAATTTTGCTTTAAAAGCCATATTTTTCAGTCTGAAGGGACATTTGCGTGCGCGGACGTGTTTTCGCGATATTTTCGAAAATATTCGATTTCGTTTCTCCGAAATGTCGAAACACATCGACGCATACAGAGTGCACGTCCGATATTAGAAAGAGTTACAATATTTAATTAAACCAGCATGAAAGCATGGGATGAAGGGAAATGAGAGAGGGAAAGAAAAGGAAATAAAAAGAAGACGGGAAAATGGAGCGCTTTCCGGTAAAAGGGTGTTAGAGAGCGAGAGATGCAAAGGGAAAAAGAGAAAGTGAGAGAGAGAGAGAGAGTGAGAGTGAGAGAAACGAGAATGTCGTATGCGGTTCGCAGAAATATTTTATTACCCTCGGATATCAATGTCCTTTGCGTGTGGGTAGTACTAGCTCAAACAAAAATTCATTACGTATCCTAATTCCGAAAAAAGAGAACTCGTTAAAGGATTGGAATTTCTGAACTTTAAATTGTTCAATGAAAACGGAGGAAATAAAGCTTTTTCTTTCTTATAGCTGTTACGTCCTGTAACGTACAGAAAAGAAAAACAGTTTCAAATTTCGTGCAATTTAATTTGGCCATTTCGTTAATGAGACAGCTTGAAATTTTATAAATTAACAGCCGGAACAACGACTTCGTGCTCTTAACATTAATTAATTTAAATAGTAAAGCCACATTCGTGAATAAGCAATTTCAAGTATTACATAGAGGTAATTAGATTTCCAAATTGCTGTAAATTCAATTACACATCGTCAATCAATTAAAATTCATAATACAGCTATTGACGCTGCTTAGTGATTTAATGAGTAGATTATATAATAATATGAAGTGCAAGGATATTATGATTTCGTCTACATTCGATCCCAAATTTCGAAGGTAAGACTATTCTACATAATTCCAATTAACAAGTAAAATTATTATTCGCTCTTCTTTGGACTTAACATAGCGCAAGGCACGTATAGTAATCCTCAGAATAAACGGAGCCATAATTCAATTTTTATTTTTATGTAATTTATATTCTAATGGAAAGAAAAAGAATTATACATCAGTAATCGTTAAAATATGGCCGCTTTTGATTTCCGATTGCAACGAATGAGATAAAATCAAATATCATTTGTAAATAAATTTAATCTGCGCTCAGATCAAATATTCGATAAGCACAATTCTTCAGATGGATTCTCCTGCATAAATAAATAGCGAACACATTTCCGGTACCTGCATAGATCACGAAAAATCAGATTGAAAATTTTGCTCAGGAATTTATATATAGATGGGCATGCACGCACCGTTTTTTCACACTGCGCGCAATCTATATATGAATTGAAAAAGCAAATAACAATATATGAAAACTCGTTCGGCTAACCCAAATATAAACGGAATTATCCCTCTTTTCATTAAAAAGCACTCACCGAGATAGTATACATCGTGCTGTGCACGCGTGCGCAAAGGCTCATACAAGATATAAATTGAATTCCGCGGAATCGACGCCCGACGTGCCGGAATAAATTCCAATAAGCGACACGCTGCAGAGGAGTGTGTGTGTGTGTGTGTGTGTGTGTGTGTGTGTGTGTAAGAGAGAGAAAGAGAGGCCGAATTTCAGTCCGATCATATATACGCCAGAGCCCGACGAGCCCACTTAAGTTAATCATCTATATCGTCGATTCGCGTAACCAGCGGCACGTGCGCAGCTCGTATGCGTACGAGGAATCAGCAGAGCCACGTTGATTCTACGGTGGTTGGATGTGTGTAAGAGAGAGAGAAGAGAGAAATAAAGAGAGCGGGAGAGAGGAGGGAGAGAGAGAGAGAGAAGAATAAATATAGACAGACCGTTAATCATGCAAAGCTGAAGTGGCTGAAATGCCGGTCAGCGAGTATTTTACCTTCGAAGGAAGGATGAAAGATTCTATTTTTGAACATATTACGAAATTTCAAGTATTTTTCATGAAAAAAAGGATAATTTTTATTTATAATTTTTTAAGAGGATTTGAAATTTCAGAACGTCTTTAAAAATTTTCCAAGTTTGGGTTAGCTTAAGACAATATATTGGCTTTCCACTCCTCTAAAGATGAAAACTACGGACTATATTACTTACATGACAAAATATTGGCTTATTTAATTTTTATATTTTGGATCAATAAGAAAAAACTACACTGAGAAAAGGATTTGTTTACTGTTAACATGGCATTGTAACAGTTATAATGGCATGTTAACACTTAAGTTACCATGTTCTCATAAACAATTTCAATATGTTCCCTGAGAACATTGATATTATAATAGTTACAATATGCTTATTATAATAGTTTTTGAATCTAATGGCCAATTTTTTACCAGGATGATGTTGTTTTATAACAAAAACGTTTGAAATAAAAACATCATTTATTTTTTTACTCCAACGCTTCGGAAATTTTTATTGTTTATCCTGATGAGGGACATAAACAATAAAAATGTCCGAAACGTTGAAGTAAAAAACTAAATGGAGTTTTTATTTCAAACCTTTTTGTGACATAACAACATCATTCTGGTGGAAAATTGGCTATTAGATTAAAAAATTACAATTTACAAGAACTTCTAGCATCAGCTACTTTCAAATCTGAATACGTCTATTAGTTAATATAGATATTGTAACTATTACAATATCACATTTTATCCTTAAACATGTCAAATAGTTGTATTTCAAATAAATAAATATGTTAACAGTAACAATATTCTTCTCTCAGGGTAGGACACATAAAACGTTAGCAAACATTATTCCGGATCTATGTAATTACATTATGTCTTAACAATGCTCATGTATATATAGCGGGAACAAGAGAAAGTAAAGAAAACTGTCTTCTGTCTTCTAGTTTTTTAAGTATTTATTTAGCAACAACAGGGAAGTGGTTGTCAGCACACAAAGCATATCTCGCTCGCTCGAAATTCTCTGTTATCAATTACTTACCAACATAAAAAATGCGCACAAACCTTTTCGTTCAAACGTCGCGGTAGTCTCTATAATCTTATCGGTCAATCGATAATTGAGAACTAGAATCACTTGTAACAATCCTTGCAACCATATCCACGTCTGTCGCGTATACTCACCTGTTTCACTCAAAATTCAGTTTAATTAAAAATCGAGTAAGAAATGAACGAACTTACAATAAATATATCAACAACTACTGTTTTCATCACTCTTATCAAAATAATATCTCAGGAATTTTGAGAATCTTATTTGTTTTCTAAACAAACAATAAGTTAACAGTCGTATACTAATAACGATTGATAAAAAAAAACTCGAATTAGACCAATTATACACGATCGGTTTATCAAGCAATATTTTTCATCATTTCCATGAAACTATCCTTACCCTAAAATCAGGACTACTCGTCACTTGGTCCACTCCCAGCCCGTATTTACTTCCGACCGCGGAAGTAAGTTTGCGAATCCCTTCCTCCAGTCTCTGCGACCATCGGGGATCACAGCTGATTGCAGCGGCAGCTGGTCACCTTTGGAAGCCTGCTGCAACCGGCTGGCCTTTCCCCGGCTGGCTAGTCTAGTGGTGTGACCTCCCTCTCGATCCCGGAGAACCTCAAGATTACGTCCTTCTCTACGCGCAGTACCTACTGAGAGGCCAAGGAGCGTCTTGAGGTAGCACCCCTTGCTACATGTATATACAAGGGCAGACCGCCACACGGTTAATTTCTTCGAGTGGAATTTCCACTCTAACGGCTAAGTGGATTGCTTTATGGCGTGCAGCCCCTGTGCCCAGCGAGTTTATGCAGACAATTCTTCGGTACCGCGCGCCCGTATCCATGCTTTTATTGATTTCGCCGTATTTGCGAAATTGCGGATTTGTAGAATAAATTTTAGCCTAGATTTTGCTCCGAGTGTATAAAAAGACGGAACGTTAATTACGATAAAAGCGTGAAAGTTAAATGTAAGCTTTACGAAAGGTTCACCAAAACGTCTGCAAATGTTTTATTCATGTTACATTAATACTACAGAATTCACAAGTGCCTTTCATACAATTACGTACACATGTGCATTGTAAGTTCCACTTTTGACATGAAATTTGCATTGAAAAAGTATGTGATTTCAACTGCGAATTAGAAAACCGTGATGCCCCTTATCGGGATGTACCAACAATCCTAACATGCATGTATACCGCAAACATATATTTTACGTGCATTAACAAGGCTGACGCCGCCCTGTGCGCTACCGCATTGCCTGGGGAAAATAGGTCAATATAAATTTATTATATAATCAAGTTATCGCGGAAATGGATCGGCGAATAAAATTGGAATTTCGCATTCGCAAAAAAAAAGTTATATCGAACATTCCTATTTGACAGTTTTGAAATTCCTATAATGAAGGTATACTGAAAATTCATTAAAAAAATTTTTTTTATTTTATTACTAAAAAAATCAAATACCTTCCATAACGTTTGCACTTTCTACACAGAAGTTTTTTTCATAGCAATAATTCACATCTGCCCCTCTCGATTGTTTAAAAGTGTTAACACGCGGGGATCAACAGATACAGCACACGAGCGCAAACGAAATATCGACACGGGCCGTAAGATACGAAATTTATTTGTTTGCCCGGCAGGGCGAGTGCATTACACGATATCAGCAGCCGAATAAATAGCCCGCGCAATCGCATACACTCCGAAATTTATTTAAACGTAACAATTACTTTTTAATAGCACAGGGGTCTATATATATACATGTACGGGATCAAACAACAACGTAAAAGGCGTATCAAGAGAGGGATATTGTCAGTGGATAGACGATCGAAAGGAAACCGTATAGCCGCCAAATATCCGTCTATTTGATCTGCGGGCCTCTCACTCGCTCTCCCGCGCCATTTACTCAAATGGCGTGAAATTTAACAAAGTTTCGAAATGCTTCTGCGCGCGCTGCAGGGGACCACTCCTCTCTCCCTCTATCCTCTCCCTTACACACACACACTCTCTATCGCTCTTTCGGCCTGTCCCGTTTCACAAGACCTCGCGTCCACTTTGCCGCAACAATGTTTGACTCCATTTCGCCCCTTCTCCCCCCGTCGCCGCCCTCCCTCTGTGCAATCACCACACGCATTCAGCGGCGTATATCCACGCACGCTACGTCAAACCCACCCCGTCTCGTCTGATATCCGGCGCATTCGAGTATAGGAAATGTCTGCCCTATGGGCACGCTGCGGCGTGTTTTTTTTTTGTGTTGGCCTTCCCTTACGCGCGCGCGTCCCTAATCTTTCGACGTCAGAGTTTGATCGGGATGGGACGACGTGACGTTTGGGCCACGCGCGTGTCTTTTGTCGGGGGCTTTGCGTGGTATTAACTACGGGATGGAATTGGCTACATACGCGTGTATGCGTACGTTGTTTCTGGCGAGAAGATGATCGGGCGGTGCTTACAGAGGGGAAAATGATTTTATACGCGCGGTTGGATTGTTATTTTGTCCGATCATGGAAATTCTGGTGTTGGTTGTAAAAGAGTGAGTTTCGGTTAACGTGAAAACTTATGCTTCTGCAGGTGATGTAATTCACGAATTTCATATGTTATGTTGTAATTAAATATAATTTTCGTTATTCATGTTGTCGGTTTAATTTGATTCGCAAATCATTATTATACAATAATTTATCAGATTAGGATATTTTATGTGTATATGTTACGGGGCCATATGTATTAATGGTATATTGTTTATAATTGAAATGTATTAACGTCCAATAATTCTTTATACTAATTCTATATTTATATACTTATGAATCCATTAGAATTATATTTGAATCATTTAAACTAATCTCCGTATACGAATTTAATAATTATTTTAAAAAATATCTCGTTTCGTACTTTAAAGCTAACGTTGACCAGGTATTATTAATGTTTCCATAAAGCTGAAACAAATTTTATACAACTTTATATTGACAATTAAAATTACATGGGACGTTATTCCATATACATATTTACATTTTGCGTATGCATTAATAATTAATAGAGTCAAATAATATGATTTATAATTCCCAGTATTAATAATGAATGTAATAGAAACAATAAATTAATTCTGAGGAAGCTAAGTGCAAATGAGTTGGCAGCGAGTTTTTCAGCGTGAAAAGCCTTTCACATAGTCGTATCCAGCCCGCTAATGTTAATACGATGAACATCCACTCTTGACAAATTGAAGGCTGTCCATAAATCATGCTTCGTTCCAAAATCGCATTAACAAATTAACCCTTCTCATCTATAAATGCCCAACTCTCCCAAACATCCCCTACCATCCCCCCTATCGATATCACCATAAATAACGTTGCCTCTCTCTCTCTCGCTCGCTGTCTCACTCTCCTCTCTCCCCGAAAATTCAATCTACCAAATTGCCAAAAAAGCCGCGTCGCGCCATCGTTTTCTTACGTCAAACTCAAACAGCGAAATCGACGGGAATGGCTGCTCGGCCGAAATTGCGCAAGCTTCCACCGTGGCGGAATCTGCACAAGTGTGCATATCCTCGCGAGGGTGAGCGGACGGTGAGCTTTCCGTCGGCCCGGCCGGACGTCGTACCTCTTCTGCCCCCCTCCCCCTCCCTCCTGAACCTCACCAGTTAGCTACATACTGACTGGATCCGTTATTAGGTATATGCAATGCTTTTAGAGGTCTTGCTGGATTTTTCTGCTGGCTAAAGATGGTTTGATATTGGAGTCAGAAAGGAAAAGAAATACTCGAATGTGTGAGGGTGTACAATGCCGTATATCTTTTTTCTCGAATAAGGAAAAAGTGATCAAAATGCAATTTTATAGCTGGATACAACGAGGTCGATTAAATACTTACTTGCTTAACTAATTTCTGCAATATTAACTTTAAAATTAGAATTTTCTGCGAATAAACTTATAAAAAAGTTTTAAAGCAAAATAAAAAAATGAAAAATTCATAAATCATGTTGTCAAATGAGTTCCTTTTAAAATGTTTTCAATGTAAATCTTATGATTAATTATTATAGAATGACGTTATACACCATAATAGGCAATTTTATTCTATACAATTTGAGTAAACCAATTTCTGTCTTACGTCAAAAGCAGCGCATCCATTGCAATATGTATAATAATGCTATTCTTGCTACACAAAAGAAACGCTAACAGCATCGTGCTTTCTTCTCTCTATAATTCTTGGAAAATCTCTTATTAAAATTAAAAAGCCACATTACTCGTAAACATCATTTGAAAAATGGCGTTTCTGCAAATTTAATCCACCACAGCTGACATAACAAATCTCGTCCACTCTACCATGGTGCTACGATTCGAGCAGCCCACTGGGCAATCTGTGCCGCACTCTTTATTTGATTCGCTTCACCCCTTTTTCCAACGTAAAATGCCGCTTACAGCGAATTCCGTCGTACTCGACCCCCGCACACGTCCCGTTGTATTTCCGCATGAAACCCTGTCGCGCGTATTATAATTTCCTCTCGAAATTTTTATGAGTCAAAAATAGCTCGCTGATGCATTCACGAATGCCGAGAAACTTCTCTCCCTCTCTCTTTTTTATTGCGCCTCGTAAAAGACGACCGCGCAGCGACAAAAGGAGAAGCCGTCGCATCTATATAAACGGTAACGACTCGAGCTCGCGCTCGTCCATAGTTTCGTGCCATCGGCGCACGACCGCAGTTAACAATTCCCGCATTATAAAACACGCCCAGGTGATGAAAAAGGAAAGTCCTCGAGAAAAGCAGTATATTTCCTACACGCGTTATTCTTTCTCATGTTTTACATCTATACGTTATACACATATATGTACAAAAAGGAGAAGAGAAGCGATCGCGAGATAAAGCAATGAAGGACGATTGCTTATTATTATGTGCGCCGGAAAAAAAGCGAAGGGGCTAACGAGACGACAACGGCTCGCCCCATAGCCCCGAGGATAGGCTCGCGAGCGCACGGGGGCTATGATGTCCGTCTAACGGGTCCCAGCGGCGGCGGCAGCAGCAGCAGGTATGTGTACACAAGCCTCAAGGGCCAAGCGCGTCCCCGAACTATACGAAAACTATATTTCGTGGTGGCTCGTATAGATCGGCCGCCGGTGATTATCGTGCCTGTGGTGCAGTAAGGTATAGGTTTCTTTTCTTTAGAATAAACGTACGTGGATTGATCGAATACAATGGAAGCAAATGAGATTATGTCCGTTGATTGTGTATATAGTATTGACTAGGTTAGGCATTTTTTTGCTTCTTCCTAGAATAAGCTTTCTTGTATATAGAGAAAAAAATTTTTAATGAGAAAAAAAAATTCATTACTATATTTTCTTTTTGACATGTCCATGATTTTTATTTTGGTATCAATTTTAAATATTCGAAAATATTTATTTTTCGAAATTAGATAGTTAACAAAACAATTGTTCAATTTTAATAAAAGTAGCAAGGAGCGTGGGATTGCTCGAAAACATCTGTGAGTCGCAAATGCTGAAGAGACTCGAGAGTCGGCCGAATTTTATTCGAGTAAAATTTTGTGGAAATAATACATTGAGAGAAAAATATTATTTTCAAAATATTGTACGTTCGATTGCACTAAAAATACAAAATATTTTTGTATTGAACGTATAGCCATTTCATAGTGAAAAAATGTAACTATATGAAAATTCAGAAAGATTATCCATATTTTAATAGTTAAAATACTATGTTTAAATGAACAGGTTGTAATATATTGAGGCAACGAATAGCAAGTGTGTAATAGCCTAATTTTTATTAATTTCAGGAATGCTGATAATAATCTCCAGATAATACGCTTCGTACCTTTTTATAAATAAACTTTTGCTGCAAAGTATCATTTTATTATAAATCATTAATTACAGTTTTTGAGTATAATAAATTTCGCAGTTTTTGGAGTCTACATCAAAGTTTAACATAATATCCACGTCGAGGTACACATAATATGTGGACCAGATATACCCGGTCGCCAATAACGTTTTCCAGGTCAAGCGCTTTATCTATTTTTTCGTATCTAAGTAAATGAATTTGGCATGCCTGAAACCGTCATACTAAATAATGTATGCAATATGTGATGAAATATAAAGACTTACAATTATAATAGACATTATAAGTTTAATAAAGTTAATAGTAGTATCTTCAATTATGATGAACAGTACGTTATAATCAAAACTACTATGCTATTATATCCAGATAACAAGTCATAAAAACTTAATAAAAACACGCGTTTACCCTGGTAGAAAATAGACCAACTTTGTTGGTTAAAATGTTAATCAAATGGAAGCATTTCTACTTAAGATTAACATCAAAATTTAATTAAAATTATTTAAAACTATCACTATATTTTAAAGCATCTACAATATAATATTTTCACATGTATAAATAGTTATTTTTCGTCGACAATAGCAACATAATCATGGGGTAACGTTTTTAATTTAAAAATTGACGAACGGTTCGCCAACCGTTGGTTATCATTTCTACCAGGGTATAAATAAATATATATGCTTTGAAACATGGGTAAAAAAAAAGCGGTAGAATCGCTATGTTATTTTTTTAAAACTCGCGAAACTGGGTCAAATATTTTTTCAATTCCTGGCGAAGATGCATCGATCTCTCTCTCTCTCTCTCTCTCTCTCTCTCTATCCCTCTCTTCTTCACAGCAATGTCATTCCCCCGTTTAAAAGTCTTGCGCGGAAGCCGCTGACGCGAACGACGGCTCCTTTTGTCGCTCTGGCACGCGCACACGCTCACCCCCATCATCATCCGACGTTCACCTAACGTATATATCGAAAAATCGCGTGGGGGTGTACCTCGCCGCCCCTTTCACGAAAATTGTTTTTATTTATAGCCTGCGGTGGTACGCTCCCTCTCTCTCTCTTTCTCATACGTGCGCGCGGACACTCGCCCCGCGTGATGGAATTCCGCTGGAAATTTATAGCACTAGCAACAGAGAGGAAGAGAGAGGGAGAGGGAAAGAGAGAACGAAAAGAGAGAGGAGGGTCGAGATATCGGCTGCCGCTGCCGGGGGAGAGTTTGGAAAGCAAACACGGGATCCAGCGCTCGCATGTGTAGTCCTCCTCCCACTCTGTGTACGCGCGCACGAGGAAAAAGGAAGGCGGAAAGGAGAACGAAACGTACGTGTGTGTGCATGTGTGTGAGAGAGAACGAAAGCGACACAGATCCATTCGGAAGCTTATAATTCTTCATCGGCTGTTTGTGCAGCCCGCGAGCGTTAGGATCCGATCTTTCTCGCTCTGTGTGTGTTTTTTGCGGTCGCGTGAGTGAGAGAGAGAGAGAGAGAGAGAGAGAGAGAGAGAGAGAGAGAGAGAGAGGCAGACCGACAGAGAAAGAGCGCGTACGCGTACAAAAAGCTTTATTCATAGGAGGAAAGCGATGAGAAAGATAGAGAGAGGGAGAGTAGGTGGACGGTCGAGATAAAGATTTATTTAGCCTAGTAGGCTTTCTCCGCACGTTTAGAGCACATTCGGCGGAACGACGCCCTCGCTCTGTTTGCCCGATTATTTACGAATGCCTTCGTTCGTTCGGATAATTCGATTTCTCTTACCAACCGGACGCGGCATATTTTTCGTTAAACAATATCGCGGTTATGCCTCACACCGAGTGTTATTTCTGCACTCGTAGATATTATAACTGTGTATATCAATTGCATAACTGATTATCAAACAGCATTGATTATATAAGGATTCCCCTGGAATATATTATTCTTATGTTAGTTTGGCATTCCTAATTAATATTAATAATAAACTATTGAAGAGTAGTATTTAATATTGTTGAAATTTTGTATTTCCCAATAATTCTTTGTGCTTATTCGGAATTGGTAGCTTTCAAACTGAAAAATATTTAGAACAGCGCTACGTTTTCTAAAAAAAGATTCCCTCTATATAAAATGCAACTAGACATGTTCGGCGCCATGTTGATTTTTTCTCGAAAATCTCGAAGTATATCTCGAAAATCTCGAATCGCGTCAATTGCGTCTGCTAAAGTTAGAGGGACTAGAGTTTTAAATGCGAACTAGATTAAGTTTTGAATACAGATATTGTAGTAATATGTAAATTGTATTTTGTATTATGTTGACATGTTGTTGTATATTACATTATTGTAATTATTGCATTTGTAATATAATAATATTAAAGAGGCGTATACATTTAGATGTTGCGCTGGGCCCTTTCTACATATGTGTGTTCTGTCTGTTCTAGACAACTTCTCTCTATGTCTGTCTCTGTCTCACATAAACGGAACAGATCTATCTGTCTTTTTCGGGAACACACAGAACACACAGAACACACATGTAGAAAGGCCCCCGTGTTGCATGCGCAGAGATGCAACGTGACTGTGACGCGCGTCATAAGACGGTCATGCGACCGTCTTAAGACCGTCGCAAGACCGTCGAAAATATGAAGCAAATGACCATACTTTGTCAAGTTCCTGATGACGCTTATCGCCATTTTAACAGATTTGATATTGATAAATGCAACACATATTTGTCTAAAGTTTTTAAAACTCGTATCGTATATTTCTTAAAATAAACTTTTTATATTTAAACTATTTTTTTAATAGCAAAACTTAGATTAAAATTAAAATTCATGACGTGACCAAAACTTTTAAGACGGTTATTCTACATCTATATAGATTTATAGGGTTATAGATTGGATAAATGCAATACATATTTGTCTAAAGTTTTTAAAACTCCTATATAGATATACATAAACTATTTTTTAACTATCAAAATTACAATTTAAATATATTTTATTACAAGAATAAAAGTTACAATCACAAAATAATTTATTAGATTAAATTAACTTTATAATGACAAATATTAAATGTAGCTCCTATTACACTATACTCGGGACTACCGCTTTCAAATGTAGCTCAATCTGAGACACAAAATACAACAAACTTGCGGTTTTTATAGGCGATGATCACGAATCTGATATAAAAAATAATGTAATAATGAATTTAAACAAAATTATTTAAACAAATTATTGAGAAATATAATTTTTTGAAACTATAATTACGGAACTGTATTATGTTTTGTTTTTGGAGTTGCCAATCACGAATCTGATATCAAAAATAATGAAATAATTAATTTAAACCGGATTATTTATTTAACAAACTATTACAAAATAGAATTTTTTGAAACTATAATTACGAAACATGTATTAGTACAAGTAGGCGGGGGATATGAGGTCCACGCATGTAAGGGAGTTATGTAGACGTAAAAAAATAAGCAAAACGATTATTTAAATAACTTGTAAACCCCAGTAGTCAGGGGATATGAGGTCCACGCATGTAATTTGCCCACCACTAAGCATCGAGGCCGAAGATTGTCTCTGATTGGCTGAGAGTTGGGTACCTTAATGCACAAGGTACATTATGTAGATACTCATGAATGACAGAAATTTTAAAACGGTAATTTCTCGAAAACACGTAAAATGTAGTTACGTCGTCATTCCTAGAAGCCACATATATGTATTTGCATAAATACTTGACCATTTTGATAGCTTTATTAACAAATTATTAGCAAAATAAAAAAAAAAGAAAATCAGCGCGCGAAGCGCGCGTGTCGAACTCTAGTTATGTAAAAAATATATCATTCTACTGAAGCACCAGCTATCTTCAAATAAAATAAACAAGAGTTTGAGAAACAGAACTAAACGTTTATTATTTCGGAAATAGAATAAAATTAAACTCTGGCTAAAATAATTTAATTCAACCTATGCTTTATAAAAAAAATTTTAGTTGATACTCAATCATGTAATCATATTTCTACTTTATAAGTTGATAACAAGTTCAGCTTTCAAGTATAATACTCAGAGATAGAGGATCCTATCCTTTTATTTAGGGCTTGATCTTCCCTCTATGATGTTCATAAGGATTGAGGGGGGGGGGGGGGGAGAAAACGACGAATTTCTACGATCTCGCGATAATACTTGCCTGTCAACGGCGTTGTAGTACTTCGTTATACTCTTCGACTCAAATCGGCAATTAAATCTAGTTTCTCTTGTTCTCTACTCTTGGTTACCAACTTGTATTTCTTCGTACGTTTCGATTTCGTGGTTAGGCGTTTGTTCGTTTTCTCTTCCCCTCTCTCTCTCTCTCTCTCTCTCTTTCTCTCCCCCGCCCCTCTCTCTCTCTTCCTCTCTCTCTCTCTCTCTCTCTGTCTCTCTCTCTCTCTATTTTTCTCTTTGTCTCCGTCTCTATCTCTCTCGCGGATAGTTCGAAATGATTGACTTATTTGAACTTTGGTCAAATACTTTGAAATGATTGGATGATTAGAAATTATCAGCCTGCTCAACTACATTTCAGAGATTTCTTTGATCAAAGAGATCTGTTGATCGAAAGGACTAGGATTTATAAATAATAACTCTTTAAGAGAGTTGCGAAGTTTTGTATCATAATATATCATAAATATAAGATAAAGATGAAAAGATAAAAAAAGAGATGAAAAGATGATAGATGAGGTGATTAGGTCAATGTGAGATCTCAATATTGTGAAAAAAAGCTCAATCTTGGTTATTTTTTAGCAAAATTATAATTTTAATTAGATCCAAGTATTGATTAATAAGTAAAGAGCGTAACTAATTAGAAAATTAATTAATTATTCGCAACCCTGTTGGGAGAGTAAACAAATTTTTTATTTTTTGTGTTTTAGGTAGTTCGATTTAATCCGACTAGTTTGACATGCTTCGAATCCTTTGACCTGAGTCAAATAGCTCGACCGTGTTCGAGTTGTTTCTTGTGGTTCGAGTAGTTTGACTTTGTATACTGGTGGTTCGTATTATATCGAATATTTCAACAATACCGAGTATTTGACTCGAGTTTGAAGAAAAAGTTCGATGCAATTCAAACATGTCGAGCCGCTTATTCGCGCACCCCTACTCGATAGTGCTCACTCAGACCATAGGAGAAAAAATTGAGTACACAATGCGGGCTCCAACACCGACAGACATAATCAGTACCATTATCTCTCGAAGCTCAGTCATTGTTCCCTCGAGTTGTGGACACAAAACGCCACATTGGAACAGCTCTACACGCACATATAACCTTCCCCTCGAGCAGACCACCAAAAAAGACAGCGAAGCAACGTAACAACTTCATCTCGCCTCGGCTGCGCTTACACGCGACGCGCGCGGTATTCGTATACGCAGGAAGGGAAAGTGATGAGGGAGAGAGAGAGGGGAGGTGGGGTAGGGAGAGAACGAGGACTACCTCCCGCGCTAGACGCGTATACACGCATAGAGGCGCACAGTGCAACGCGCTCATTATCGAGGACGAGCTTGCTCCCTCGCCTCGCGTCGAGATCGCCTAATTACGCAAATTGATGATCGGTAAGATAATAACGTGTAATCAGCGGTGCGCAGTAGAGGAGCCGCCTCTACTGCGGTATATATGGTGCGGGGAACTCTCGACGCCCCCCTACCCCCAACCCGCCGCTTTGCATATTCATGGACTGCCTATGACAAATGAGCGAGCGAGCGCCGCTGTTTACTTAGCCCGAAAATCTCTCTCTCTCTCTCTCTCTCTCTCTCTCTCTCTCTCGCTCGCTCGCTTCCTCGCTTTCGTATGTATACATAAATATGCGAGGATCTTAAATTGGGTATAGGTATAATGTAGTGGCCCCGGGCCCGCCTCTAAATCCGTTCTAGACGCCGCAAATTCGACCGGCGAAGGATGAGCGGTTTAATTTATTTGATTAATAAACGAGCCCCCTCGACAGAACCATGCATGCCCATATATGCACGTAGAAAGAAGAAAAATTTTATGTCAAGAGGCAAAATGTGTGAGCAAAATGTTTCGGTATCTCAGAAATCGTTTCCAAAAAGATGGAAACAAAAAATAGGTAAACATCTGGTACACCTGTACGCATGTTACGAGTAGGTGCTCGCAAATAATTAATAATAAGTAGAGCACAATTAATAATAAGACTCGAAAAAATCGAGACCTCCTAGCTCAGCTACCGACGCCTATACGCCTGTCATCATCCTCAGGTTGAATAGCTTGCTATAAATAGCGTATTGTCATAACGAGCCTTCTATTGTTATTTTTAATTTTTTAACAGATGTAAAATTATGTATTACATCGTCCCATTTTCATTCATGCGAAATGGTAACTTTGATTACATTTCCGCGTATGAACGCGATGATTACGATTGGAAAATCACGTTTATTTGCATAATACAGTTAATACTGCAAACGCGGTACTTTTTTGAAACTAATTTCCACCTTATCAATCCCAAATTAAGTTTAATAACAAATATTGAATACTCGTCGGTTTGCAGATAAATACAAACAGCAGAGAACTCAAGTAAATAGTTGATTATTTGGTACACGCTTGTAATGTATTCAGAAATCGATTACACATAACAGGATTATTCAACATTCATTTAATTTATGAATAAAATTACCGTATATCTTTAAACCTCAATATAGTAACAAAACTTTCAAATAAAAATTTTTCTCCTTACTTTACAAGTTATGTTAAATTATACGCACTTGAATATTAATTAAAAGGGAAATTAGCATTAATCTTAACCCGAACTTCATCATCAATATATATAGCTATAATAATGAACAACGAAAGCATTATGTTAATCACAAGAGATTGGAGCAAACAAGTAACCTATTTTCTCGGTTACCATCATCCACGCACCCGGATAGCCCTGAAATCCCCCAGGGCGCAGTGCAGCGGTGACTCTACGTCAAAGAATACCCCCCGAAAAAGGAACAAGAGTAAAAGCGCTCGCGCGCGCATCACAGTCTCAGCGGGCATATATCTCGAATCAAAGGAAGCAGCAGCAGCAACAGCGGGCTAATTCTCGTTAATTTGCCGAGGGCGCGCATGAATCCTTGATCGGTCCAGCTCGCCGCGCGTCCCCTCAGCGAGTTTATACGCGACGCCCGTAATGCGTTTCAGTAGCTCAGGCCTATATACCTATATAGCTGCGCCCGTCGCGTCCGCACCTGCTCGATTTTTCATTGGATCTCATTAGCGCTCGGCTCAACCTTTCGGCCCCTGACCATAGTAGGTCGAGCTCGCGAGCGAGAGATCCGTGGACGGGCTCAGAAGTCAGCCAGTCGAGCCCGTCTCCCCAATGACCTGTCTCGAGATAATCCTCGCAGCGGGCTCGATACTCTCCATAATTGATCCAGTCAACCCATTTCCGCAGACACGCGCCCGGCCACGGAAGAGACGACGGCGGCGGTGGCGGCTGCTGCTGCTGCCGCTGCTCTCCTGCCACCAGAGACACGCCGGGTCATTACCCAAGCCCCGGGTAATCCTCGCGGATGTACGCGCCTCGCCGCAACACGAGCTATCCCCCCCTCTCGCTCGCTCGCCTTCCCTCATATACGCGAGAGCCACGGGGTTAGTATTACCGGTGAACGACTCATGCCTTTTTTGCTTAGACATCGCGGTAGTGTTGTTCTGTTCTTGCGTTCTTCCGTAGAGTTATACGTTTCTTGCTCCTATTGGTGAGTTTCCTTATCTGAGCGCTCTTTTTTTAAGAGGGAGACGGGAGGGTGGAGAAAGTTCGCGGTTCTGGGAAACGACGCCCTGGGGATGCGAGTATGCGGGGGGATTATGCAGCGGGTGGTATCGTAAAAGCCGGCCGTGATGCCGTCGCGAAAATTAGGTTCTACTCGCGGAGATGAGGAAAGAGAAAGAAAGAGAGGGGGGGGAGGGAGAGGAGGAGAGTAAGAGAGAAAGAACGTGCAATGATGATGGCGTCAGAAAATTATTTTGCGATGGAAAAGCTACACTCAGAAAAACGATCCTCCTGTCTTGAAATGAAATTCCTCCCCAGAAAATCTTCGTGCGACAAAACAGGATTCCTCCTGTGCGAAAAAATTTCCTCCCGCGTGAAAAATTATCATCCCGCTACAGGAGGCTTGACTTCCTGTTGTAAGATAATTCCTCTTTCCACAGGAAGGTATCCTCTTGGCCCTATTTTTAGCAGAAATTCTCTTCCGGCAGGCAGATTCTCGTTGATACAGGAAGATCGTTTTCTGATTGTACTTTTTTGTTTATCCTTGTTGATACATCTACAAATGCCAGAAATGAAAT
Source organism: Torymus aiolomorphi (assembly GCA_036365515.1). Lineage (NCBI taxonomy): Eukaryota > Metazoa > Arthropoda > Insecta > Hymenoptera > Torymidae > Torymus > Torymus aiolomorphi. The sequence continues at coordinate 140,039,369 of CM070877.1, forward strand.
TGTTAATAAACAGAGGTATTTTTTTCAAACTTTTAACAACTGCACTTGATGACAATGAATTATTCGTTCAAATTCGAATTATAACAATGCACTGATCCTAGCAAAAAGTACGTAATACAATGATTCATCGTCGCCTCCATTGTTTAGTATGCTCCAGCATTTCCATTGATAGGCATTCGGATCAATAGATTCGCCAGCAAGTAACGCATTCAGCGCTTATGAAATACGGTAGCCATATGTCTGCATTGAATGTTATATAGCAATGTTGGAGAAGTATACCAAGCAGCTTCCGGTGATATTCAATAAAATTAATGTCACAGAAATTTTGCAAAGACACTGCGCAAATATTGTAATATATGCCTGCGTCGAAAACGCGACCAAATAATCGAAAGTAGAATAAACAAGCCAACATTGCGCGGTCGCGCTGTGATATTTCTTAGAAGTAATATATAGCTGTTGAATTTAGAGAATTAATTAGGTGTAAATAGGATAATTAATTGCCTTGGAATCACGGGATATTTTTCTGGCGTATCTATCGGGAACGATATATATTAAGGTAGCCGTATATTTAAAAACCCGTTTTTGGTTGAATTCTTTGCCTCGTTAATTGGAAATTCGTTTAGAATTAATAGGCTTTATACAGACTTCCAAATAATATCAATTTATAATGCTCGCCTACATACAACGTTCTCACATTATTTCTTTCTAGAACTTTATAATTGCAGTAAAATATACAAAGTGAATTGTTAAAAATTATGCAACACAACGAGATGTTAACTAATGCTATGGTATTGTAACAAAAATCATCTATAAACGGGTACCAATTGTTAATAAGCCTAATTTCATCTCACATTAGTGATCAATCGAATCTCGAATCGAAACCCCACAATAACCTATCGCAGGTATAATCGCACTATCCCCATATCTTCCACGTGCGTATGTCTGTCTATCCCCGCCCCCCTTCCTCCTCCTTCTAGCATCACCCTTGTGAGACGATCATCTGCATTAATTTTGACGTCTCCGCGCAATCGGCCTTGATGCCAGCAAGTAGCGACACTAGCACCACTACGACCTCTAACGCCCACAGAGCCAGCATCACACGTCGCCAAAGGTCATCTCTCTCTAAATCGGCGCGGTGGGCGCAATCGGATAGCGTTGCGCACGCAGTATATAGGTCTCTCTCTCTCTCTCTCTCTCTCTCTCTCTCTCTCTCTCTCTCTCTCTCTCTCTCTCTCTCTCTCTCTCTCTCTCTCTCTCTCTCTCTCTCTCTCTCTCTCTCTCTCTCTCTCTAGCTTGCAGCAACCGCACCCGTACCGCTATCTCTCCATATACAAAGCCAATATCGACGAACGACTACACTACAGAGAGGGGCAGAAACGGGTTGCACGGTTTAGTTGAGTTCCTCTTCGTCGGCGACACGATATACAGCGAGCCTTGGTATATGCACGATTTTATATATATATATATATATATATATATATATATATATATGCGCGCGCGCGTGTGTGCGTGTGTGTGTGTGTGTGTGTGCGTGTGTGTGTGTGTGTGCGTGCGTGCGTGTGTGTGTGTGTGTGTGTGTGTGTGTGTGTGTGTGTGTGTGTGTGTGTTCATGCACATGCGAGCGCTCACGGGTAGACTGGCTAACGAAGAAAGCGTTGCAGTTTCCGGTCATGGACTTGGCTCGAAAGGTATAGATAGGAGCGAAAGACGCCGCTCTCTCTCTCTCTCTATCTATCTCTCCTCCTCCTCCCCCCCTCCGCGACCGTGGAATTGAGTGAACTTTGATTTTGAGTGAGATGTATAGGACTGATGGAGGTATAGGGTAAGGTTGTAGTACTTATTGGACCTAAGGGAGAACTCGAAGTCTCCTCCCCTTTGCTATTGACACCCGGCGGATCAAAATTTCCCTTAACTGATTTAGTTTAAATAATAACGAGAGTGACCGCAGCGACACGGTGACTCTCTCCAGTGCGCGCTCGTCCGTCTTAGTTATATGCTCGCGAGAGTGATGGTATATATATTGCGCTCCGTAAATCAATCCCGGATAAATGATTCAAAGTGCTCCCAACGGATTCGCGAATAAGCGGACAGATTACGAGGGATTACTTTTGCTTAGCTTCTCGGATAATGCCTGTAATTCGAGGCTCTAATTGATATTGTGTAGATATAATAGTAACGAGCAGCGTCTTTATTGCATGCAATAAGTATAGATAGGTGAAAATTAATGAAATAGTAGAATCAATCGCAGAGCATGTAGTGAAGAGGAAACGACGTGCAGTGTAAGTAAATATGAAATTCTTCAATTATCTTACCTAATTAATTAAAAAACTAATGAAAACGTCCCTCGAAGCCAATATTTGTATTGATTGTATGTATGTGTTCAGTTGTCGTTAATAAGTCGTTTGAAATCGTTAATGAAAGCATACCACGGAAAACGTATATCTTTATCAATTAAAAATTTGTCTGGAAAGAAACAAGATTATTTTGCAGTACGTTTTGCATTGTACAATATTCTTAATAGGGTTGTGGAAGATAATGATTTATAAAGAGTAAATTAACATATCTAATTATTACTATTTGAAATTTCTCCTCTAATCTATACTTTACCACGGATAAATCAGGTTGACATTTACATCTGGGTTCTTATCTTTATAAAAAAAATGTTAGATTATTAGTTTATTCAAAGTTAATTCTAGTCGAAAATTACCTGGCGAATGTAGTTCAGTTCGAATCTTATCCGCAAACCTCATTTATCATTATGAATAATGGCGTCATTTAACAATATATGAGATGCTTAGCCAAGTCGTTTGGCAGCATTCACGATCGAAGTCTAATTAGAATCGATTGAATCAGGCGAATGAGTCATTTATCATATCTTTCACATTTTTGCGTGAACCAGCAACTTTACATTATTAGCTCGCGCAAAAGTCTATCATCAACGCTATTAACTACTTCTCGTCCTATCGATTTTATAACGCTGTGCAGAAACTCCTCATTATAAGAAGTAAAACTGGTCGACATACAACTTTTTAATAGAATTCTTGCCCCTTTTTATCATCGGAACTCAAAACTGCTAAGCTGTCTGAATATTTAATTGACAACGTTAGCCTAATTAGTAATCAGACCTACGCTCACATTACTCTGTTCATATTTTATGCAGTCGATATTAAATTATTGATACGATACGCGAAATCCTCGAAAAGTAACAAGTAATTTAGAGATGTTTATTGTATCCTTTCGAAAGAAATTGCGAAGTAGTATCCCAAACAATAATATTTCAACAGCAAGCTCGATTCGTGCATAAAAAAGAAACGTCTCAATCTTGAAAGTATTTCTGAACGAAATAATAAAGCAGAGTGATTCGCAACGCGTAATCCCTCTATTAAAATCCATAAATTTAAACGTAACGACTTCTGGAAAGGACAACTGCATTTCCTCGCTTGCTCTCTTCCCCCCCCCCTCTCTCTCTCTCTCTCTCTCTCTCTCTCTCTCTCTCTCTCTCTCTCTCTCTCTGTTCGAACGTAAGAATGCACTCCTCCTCCATCCATATGCATACGCAAGAAAGGATACTCCTGCGAACGACGGGGGAAGGAATAATTGGATTTGATCGTCTGCGGGCGAATAAGAAGAAGCTCGTTCCTGCCACAGCCGCCGCCGCCGCCGCTGCTGCTGCTGCTGCTGCTGCGTACACAGTGTTATAACGATTGCGAAAAGAAAGCAAAGGGAGGAAACGACGGGAGGAAGGGAGAGGAGAGAAGAGAAAGAAGAACCGAGGGTCTTGATTTCATCCGCGCTCTTCGCGCAGTAGCAAAGAAAAGAGCAAACGCTCTCGTTGCGTTTTTTGCGGGGCACGAGCGCTGCACCGGCTATTCTAAAGAGAGAGCGCGCGCGCTCACGGGTCTTCAAAGACAGGAGAAGACAGAGAGAGAGAGAGAGAGAGAGAGACAGAGAGAGAGAGAGAGAGAGAGAGAGAGAGAGAGAGAGAGAGAGAGAAAGGTTTAAAATAAAAACGAATAGAGGCGCGAGAGAAAGAGAGAGAGCGGGCACCGCCTATAGCCCGGGGAGTACTCGAAGAGCGGCCCCGGAGGACCGCTCGGCTTCATTCAGCTGTCGTTTGTTTTCTCCGGGAGCCGTGGTAGTAGCACTGCACCAGCAGCAGCGCTATCCTCCTTCTCCTACCCATCCTCCTCCTGCTCAATTTTGCAATGTGTGTATACCCGGCTTTTCTTCTCGCCCCCTTTGCGCTGACACTTTAAGTGAGATTCGCTTTGAGGCAAATAAAAGCCAGGGTCGGCATGCGAGCATGGAAATTTATTGCGTTTTTCAATCTGTATATATGTACAAGCTATACGTTCTATTTACGAAATGAAGAAAGATTAAGCTATCTCTATCAGCGAAAGAAAGAAAGGAAGAGCAAGTATTTGTGTGTGGTACGTCAACTCACACGAAAAGTCGTACGCCCAGCTAAGGTCGAATTTATATTGAGTTCGAAGGTGGAGCGATAAAACACTTCATTCCGGGGCAAAATGCGAGCAATCAAAACATCCTAAAGAAAAATGAGTATGCCCATGAGTATAGGCGCGGGCGTGTGTGTATGTATCGGGCTGGCCGACCCGAGCGAGCAGGCGTATAAGTATAAAAAAACGTATCCCTTACCCCATGGGAGAGATAAGGGAGCATTGAAAGTATGTCCTGCTGTTCAATCTATTATTTCTTTATATTTATGGACGCGTTGTACAAGGGTAATATATATTCCTCGCGAAAATTTTCTCTGTCCGCCCTTGTACAGAAGCTTGCGGGAACCACTTCATTTTTTATTCATTGATACCCTTCAATTTTAATTATCCTTTTATAAAATGTGGAAGTAGCTTATAAAACATATAAATTACTTTATTCGATTTAATAATTGATGTATACTTATCTCACATTCTAATAGACGTTAATGAGGAACATATGATGCATAAAATCCACTTGAATGCTATAAAACATTAAAGAACAGCGTTATCGCATGCTATAATATGAATGCATACACATTAAATTTTAATATACTTTAATCACATGCAAGCATTCGTGAGAGCTTGCAATCTATCTAAAAATTTATTGAGTCACTTATTCAATCACACATTCTATGCCAGCCAAAAGTCAGCGCCTTCAAATAGCTTGGAAGTATTTAAGACACGTTTAATTTCCAAACCCGCTCTCAAATAAATTACAAAGCGATTACGCCAAATAAATTAACTCAGCCTCAATTAATTTCCGCTTAGGAATGTCTTCCTCTGACAAAAAACGAACTCTAATTAAAAACCCATTCAATTAAGAATCCCTTGTGAATTCCGAAAAAAAGGCCACCGAACAGAGCGCCATTATCAGCACTTCAAACTGTCGCGGCGCATCAGCCGCGTAACACCTTGGCGTCGCCCAAGAATCCTGCACTTTCTTCAGCCGTTTCTGCGCGCACACACACACACATACACACACACACACACGTGCATGTGTGCGCCCTTGTATACGACTCGCGCGATATAAAAAAAGTAAAAAAACCACCGTGAAGAGCTCGCGCGAGAGTGTAAGAAAGCAGGAGGGGAGGAACATAACCGGTAGCCCCTGATATCTCATTACTCGTGCACTGTGCGCGCGCGCGTGCTGCGACGGCTATACGCGGTCGTCGCGCGATGATAAACATTTATTCCGGGATTTCGCTGAGTTAACAGCCGCGGCTTTAATGAAGACGCCAATCGTGGCTTTTAGTGCCCAAGGCGCACGAGCGCGCGCGTCGGCGGGCGTGTATATACCGCTTTGTTTTATCTTCACCGATTGCGCGGAAGAGAGAGAGAGAGAGAGAGAGAGAGAGAGAGAGAGAGAGAGAGAGAGAGAGAGAGAGAGAGAGAGAAACCGAGACATGAGGACTTACGATTTTCAGTTTCTGCGCTTCGCGAGTCGAGTGGTAGCTGTGTCTAGGTGTGTTGGATGCCAATCAGTGGCTATACTTTAATGAATTAATATGTTTTATATGCATAGAGCGCGCGAGTAATAGTTGTTGCAAGTTTAAGAAATATTTTTTAGATGGTGCACTTTTGTCAGCCTTCTAAATTCTTATGGATGGCTATTTTCTCAGGAAATTTAAATAGAAGAAATTGAAACATAAGAATGAACATTGAATAAAAATAAATTGAAACACAAAATTATTTCTTCACTTGGACTATGTCTCTGTTTATATGGTGGAGCGGGCGAGCGACTCTGCTCAGAAACACGCTGCCCATCACTCAGGTTTACATCCATTGTGCTATCCCCCTTAGCTATGATGCTCCTCTACCTCTAGCTGCGCTGGAGACTGCTGTCTATCAGCTCTATGACATGGCAGATAGACTGTAGGCTCTGCTTCCTCAGCGCGTCAGGCTGAAGGAAATACCCCCCCGCCCACACACACACACCCCGCTTAGTACTTACGAAAGCGGGACATTGGCAGATGAAGTAGAAGGTTGACTCCTCCGGCCCTCCACACCATCTTCAGCTACCCGCCTCTAATATCCTGCGTTTGTACAGGTAGTATCTGATGAGCCAACCTACTAACCTCCTTAACTTCGCTTTATTCAGCCTGCCAACCTCTTGTAGCCAATGCTTTGTCGGAGAATCACTGATGATTCTCTTGGCTTGCCTTAAACTTTGCGACCCCTGCCATTTCTTGGGTATTTCCTCCTTCATCATCAGGGAGGTCCTTTTTTTAATTTGACTCTGCGAAACGACTACTGAACACCTAGTCGGTCTGATCTGACGAGCGCCTCTTCCCGCCAGGCGATGTGTCTTCTCGTTACCCCTAATATCTTCATGCCCCTGCACCAAAATGAGGCTTACCGCATTGATGCGGGACAAGACGGTAAGGATATCTCTGCAATGCAAAACTTCCTTGGAGTAGATGCTGATGCAGTTTAGGGCCATCATTGTGGCCCTGCTTTTCTAAGATCAGAAAACTGACCGAGCACACGGCAAGGTGGCAATTCTTCAAGGAGGAATATAATAATATCAAATATATGAAATTCCTAGAAAAATATAATTTTTTTTTTTAATTATTATTGTAGGGTTAAGTATATCTTATAAATATTTTATAACTATTTTATAGTTTTCCAAATATTCAAATATACCAAATTTTGATATTCAGAAAAATTATAGCTTTGTTGTAGCTAGATATATTGAAAATCGCAAAGCAACAAATTTTCAAAAGAAACTGACAATAGCAAACAATGTTAGCAAATAATTCGGGTTATAGTGTTAGCACGCAAAGTATTTATAACAATGAATCTGAAATAAAAATGTATTAGTATTCGAAATTTATCTTTACAATTATTTATAAAAGTAACAGTCGTATAAATAATACGATAGAAGATCATAAATAATTTTCTTGTAATAGTTTCACATGTAAAAAAAAAATTGAAGCTATAAGCAGGAAAAACCATTCTCGTCATCTGTTTTCTCGCCAAATTACGCGTTTGAAACAAGGAAATCATAAAAGAACCAAGTGGATATTACCACACTTAAAGTGTTCTCAACTTGATACCGATACAGCGCGATACTCAAGATTAAATTTCAGATCTAACGCACATGACGCGCGTCATCGAAAAGAACCTAGAAATTACGCGATCGATAGAATTTTGCCAACGATACCAGCGCTGAGACTCGACGAGTTTATTAAATTAAAATCTGCGACGCAATCTATGCGGACGTCAAAAAAAGAAAAAAAAAATCAACGATCTTCCAATACCCACCTGCTCGTGGCACCGAGGTAATAATCGTCGAGATCGTGGCCTATCTCTTCGCGCGATCGAAACAGTCGCGGGAGTATATACGTAAGTGTCGTTAACGCTGCGGTTAAGATGTCTTGCGTGCGCGTGCGCGCCTGTACGAGCCGGTTTCGACGTATATGGGCAAAAAAGAAAGCCTTCCGCTTATATACAGCTAACCGCTGGGAATCTCTCAGCTGTGCGCGACAGCCTTTAGTATTATTAGGCGCGGACCCGCTTATCGCCCTGACTGATCGAGCGACGCGCGTCGCCCCTGGCTTTCTATTTCGTCGAGCTATGGGAATTAGCATGCGGTTTTATCGAATTCCTAGGTTGCGTTAGATATATACTATAAATATCTGGAAATTAAAGCGAGAAATTTATGGGACTGAGAGCGGGAGTCGAGATATTCGGTTGAATAATAAAAATTTGCATGAAAATGGTACGAGTCTCGGAGCGACGGCAATAAATAAGTACAGTAAACACGCCTTTTGCGTGTCACCTCGCCGTACGCCCCTATAGTGTGTCAAATGAAATATTTTATGATAATTTTTCTGACAGAAACGCTAATTAAGATCTGGTCGTGAAGATCAAACGTCTATGACGAGTATTCGAATCCATAAACTCTGCGCCCGACGCTTGGAATATCTATAGGCGCAAACGCGCGAATCGCCCGCAGCGAGCCGTAAAAAACATAATCAATCCCGCGGCAAAGAATTTCCGTCCACTTATATCCTTATTTCTCTTCGTTAACGACATAATTATTCGCGTTTCTCTCCTCGATTGCACGTCTCTCCCTCTTCCGGCTTTGCGAGTGGTAGCTCCCATTACGCGCGCGCGCGCAACGGAAGGCCGATGTCTCATTTCGCTTCTTCAGCGTAAGACGAAAAAGCGCGCGGGAAGGGGAAAAGTCGACGACTGGACGCCCATCCGCGCTTATATACGCCGAGCGCGGCACGGCGATCGATCAACTCACCGGAGCACTTCGTTAACTCGTTACTCGCGCGCGCGCATGCCTCTGTGTAAAAAAGAGGAAGATTCATTAACCGGATCGAGAAAAATTCAGACCGAGAGGCTTTCTTTTAGCAGCGCTGTCCATATATATACATATCGGTGGTGCGTCAGTGTTGTGTATTCGATTCTCCTCCCCCTGCTTTCAGTCTAATTGCGGCGGCAAAGAACGAGAAAAAAAACATAGAGCTTCATATAGGGATGAGAGGGGAACACTGACACGCACCGATTTGTTATACCCAGGGAATCCCACCCCGCAAATATCTCCTTACACATATCCCTCGTGGCGTCACATATATTTTATATATATTTTTCCATATATACGCATCGTACACATGTATATACATCCGCGCGTGCGACTTTAACAATCACGTAGCTTATCTCCCGAAAAATTCTCGATTCGCATAATGCCGAATTTCACCCCGCTGTCGCGTTTTTTCCATCCTTTTCCCTCGCTATACAAGAGCGGGCAAGCGGATTAGATTCCGCCCGTCGGCTTTCTATGTGTGTGTGTGTGTGTGTGTGTATGTATATCTGTATCTTTGCGGCACGACTGTTTTTCGTGCGCGAATTTATTATTCCGAGTCGCGAGCGCGCGCGTGCCCGTGTTGTGCGCATGTTTTATTTCGAGCGCGATAAGTGCGCATTATGGTGATTTATGCCGCGAGCGCGTGAGACAAAGGGGAAGCGAAAGAGAAGGGAAAGGGAGAAAAAATTTTCATCGTATACGTATATTGTGTATCGCATACAGGCCGCGCGTGCCGCAATCATGGTTTCATAAGGATTTGACATGCGTTGTGACCCGTATCGAAAATGAATGATATTAACGGGATTTTAAAATTTTAAACGCGGTGAGAGCGTATTCGCAGTCGGAAAGTGACGTCGGCTTGTGCTTTTATTAAAAACAACGCGCATTATTATAACGTGAATATGCGTACAGCGTGTTCCCGTTAAAACAAATCACCAAGATTTAATTAAAACCATAATTAAAAGCGTATTAAAGGTCTCGATCGCTCTTGAAATTATGATTTCAGCTATATCTAAAGTACACATTTAGGAAGCCTGCTCGAAATGGAGGAGGCGTATGTAGTGGAATGACGTATGACCGCTGACGGCCATTCTCTTTCAGGGTCTCCGCCCGCTCGCCTTACGTATATCCGTGATTAAAGAGGTACAATAATCACCGCCCTAATATCCTTCGCTGCGGAGATAGCTTTACTAATGCTTCGACCCGGAGAGCAAGAAATATCTTCTTCTTTGCGCACGCAAAAAGTGAAAGGCACTCGAGATCCTTCTTGCGCGAGTTCGAAACTTCGGGCCAATAAAATGTGCCATAAGCGGGTTTTCAGATTTTTTCTACTTGTTTTTCCAGTTAGAGAGGGTGACGTATGCTTCAACTTTAGGTATAGTGATTTGTCTTGGTTTGTAGTATATACAAGTTTTTGTTTGCATTTCCATACATAAACGGTAATAACATCCTAAACTATACCAACATCACTTGTCAAGTTGTGCTTTTGTTTTGCCGTACAACATTATTTGCAGTTATTTCTATATTTTTATATAATACGTATGTGTGTCTGTGTGTCTGGGTGTGCCTCTGAGCGTATGCGTTTGGGAGAGAAGTAAATAAAAGTAATACATAGAATTATGTTTCCCTTGTAATGCTAAATATAGCACTCAGAATTCCAATAGTTTCAATGCTTATATGAATTCATGCTTGTCGCAAAGCATTCGAAATTAATTAGTTTAGTCGGTAGAGAGCAAACAAGCATTAAGCCCTTGCTCCCCGTATGAATATAGTCAGTTCGTTCTACATCAAGGAGATTTAAACGCCAATTGAGCACTTTCTCTTTGAACTTGTAAAAAATCAATAAAAAAATTAATATATTTATGTGGTTACATAAAAAAAAGTTAATTTACGCTGACTTATAAAAAGTCAGTTTTCACCAAATAACTAATTTATTTGAGCCATGAAAACTTATTTTTAATATCGACGAACTCTTTCTACTTAAAATAGTTTCTCTTTGCGAAATAGATAAATTAAAGTCAGCTACACATGCTCTTCCTTGTAACTTTTTTTATCGCCTAAGATTTCCATTCTTTTTTTACGTTTTCTGCAATTTTTCCTGAAGAATTATAAGTTTTTAATTATCCACTAAACTTTTGGTATCGTAATAGCAATTAAAACAACCAACACATGAAAAATCTCAATCTATAGCGAATTAAATAATCTGCCAAATAAACTATTAAAATTTGGTAATAGAACCCCTCTACGCTATTTTTCAGAAAATAGAAGATTTCAGAAATTTACATTTAAATTTATATGAGGTAAAACTCAATCATTTGCATAGGCGCGGCAGTTTGTTGAATAAAAACAATTTAAATTCTGTTACGGATGAATATCCATAAGAATATTCAGAATAAGGTGAGGTCAGATGTGCAACTGAAATCTGACGACAATTAGCAGAAAGCCGAGCGGTGACGGCCGTTACTACTTGATAGAGTGTCTGACTCTCGAGTCGATAACCCTGGTTCAAGCTCGGGCCCGTCACTTTTTATTACAAAAAGTTGCGATAGCTTACTCGTATCAATCCAATAAAATAAAACTATAAATTCATGATTCCAATTATCGTAAAAATATGTAATATTATTAATGTCAATGGTAGCTAGTGTTGAACTCTATAAGTTCTTACGAATCCTAGAATATTATTAGTTTTCTGATTGTTCATATAATAGACTGTTGAGTGGATACCAATCACTTAGAAACTTTAGAATATCTCCAGTTGTATTATATTGTAGACCAGTAGATCTTATTTTGTAAATAGTCTTGAAAAATTCAAATAATAACGGATTTTCATTTATATTATAAATTAAAATACAGGAGCTTTTGCTTTTGTTGAATTAAGAGAACCAAATGAAGAGCCAATGTTAAATTTCGTTGTAAGAAACTCTAAAATGTTTGATACAAATTTTGAAAACTTACGTATTAAATTTGTTGATTCGCAAAATTTTGCCCATTCAAGCAGAGCAAAACTACTCCTCACATTAAAGGAAAGCTATGATATCTGAATGTTAAAGAGCTGGAAAGCCGGTATATCGGCTCTAAAGGGAGAAAATCATTATTTTGCGAAGCAACCCATGTATCCGTCCTCAAAAATACTAAAGCACATATTTATGCACTTAAATAGCCACATTGTACACATAGAGCGCGAACCAAACGTCCAAGTCATTAGCTCTGGGTAATGATGAAGAAGAGTTAACACATGATATGAAAAACAAATTTGGGAAATTTTCAAGAACGTTCTAAAATTTCAAATCCTAGCCGCCTAAAGATTAACGAAAACATTGGCTTCTTGAAATAATAAACAAAAATAATATTATTGACACGATCCTTTCATAATTCATTAATGACACGTGTAAGAAGTTTTTTTATTCGAGATCGATAATTAGCTTCTAATCCTTATTTGCTTGAAGCAAATAATATCATATAAGCAAAAATATATAAATAAGCAAATAGCCATATCTTTTACTTTCTGCTCATTTTAATCTCACCGTGCTGGAAATTGTCCATTTTTCGCCCATTTGTGAAACGATTTTTCTCCCATTTTCTAGCCATTTAATGGCGAGTTGACCGAAATCGCTAGAAAATGGCTAGAAAATGGAAGAAAAATCATTTGAGGATCATTTCCTGTTTTCAGTGGTTATTTTTTTGTCCACAGCATAAAAATTAATGGTAGAAAAAGCTATATGGTAAAGCACGGCGTGGAAAAGCGCCGGTTCTGATGTTCCGGTTAGCTTTAGGCGTAATTTAATTTCCGCGCGACAACGTGGCGCACGACCTCTTGTTGTTATTAAGCACGCCTCGCTCACGGTATGACCGTTTTTTTTCTGGTCCCCTTTTTATAAATAGCTCGACGCGTGGGAGACGGTGCGAATTAACGCAGCCATTTAGCAAAAACGAAAAAGCCCTCTTTGCTTGCAAATACTGCAAATATTATTGCGAGTGGGAAGACTGCATATTAACATTTGGAAATTCAAGCGTTGAACTAGGTGGACCATAAGTTCTGCAATGGTAAGTATAGGTCTTTAATTAGTTCTTATTGTGGCTGGTTTGCCCTTGAATGCATTTTATTTATTAAAACATACACGTGTTCGTTAAGATTGACTATAAACTACTAAATATCAAAATGAAATTTGTGCGATACACGAATCATTTAGAAATAAAAAGGTTTTGGAAGTTTTTGGAATATTTGTGGTTATTGGAGCATAAAGGGATCGTAGATTCAGGAGTTCCGATGCTGTGACGATAGTATTTAGGACTGCTCTAATCGTAGTATTTACTGAAGTATTTACGACTTCAATGCGAGCTGCTGCATAATACAATGACTTTGTCTGTGGGAGAGTTGATGAACGTACGCCTAGGTCGACATTTGTCTGGATGTAGTTGCTTGCCAAGTAAAAAGGTCTACGATCCGCAATGATGCCATACAAAGAGGGGGAGAGACAGGGCGAGATGGAAAGAGGCATGAGAGAAATGAGTTCGATTGCTTGGAAAATCGATAGCAAAAACAATGATGGAAACCGTGAGACACGCCGATATGTATCGTGACCTTCGCTTTAAAAAAAGAAGAAATATTGAATATACAATACGAAGGAATATTCGTATTCTTATTGCGACTATCGAGTTAGCAATATCTTATTTTTCTATTGTTTCAAAAAACGTTGTCAATTTCAATAAATTATTGAATAATAGTAAAACATTTTGTTTCATGTTTTCGTGTATGCTATTGAATTATTGAAATACAGTCATTTCTGTAGAGTATGCAAAATCAATGTTTTCGGGTGTACATAATTATTCAATTTACCCACACAACTAATTGATCCTAATGGCATCATGAATAAACCTAAAAATCAAAACTATTTCAACATTCAATGTAATATAAAATTTGCAAAGAAATTACTAAATAAAATGGAATTTATAAGCGTTCTGTTGATAATGTTATATCCGAAAAAATTGAGCGCTCGTGTGACGTTAATGCGATACGCGTAAAAATAACAAAAACATGCTGTAATTGTTACCTTAATTACTTTAAATACCTTAATTCTGTTAATATAACTTGCGTGCACAAAATCAGCATTTTAAATATGCAAATAGAATTAACTCCTCACAATCATCCTAAGACATTTTGTTCGATTCAAGCGAATAATAACATCGCATCCGATATATTTCTACATCTGCCAACTACACGATTATTACCATCCCAATAATTACGTGAAAATAGACATTGAGATAAAGCCGACATCTCTAAAACGTGTGCGCTCGGCCGTCACGCGCACAAGTGAATCCGCGAAACCCCTTCGCTCATCCTCGACGGGCGAACCCATAACGACTCTTCAACCCACATCAACATCGCCTTCGTCATCACGCGCTGAAAATCTCCTCTTGTGCGTCATACGTACACTATGTCCGCGCGCAGATCCTCGTATCCGAGGAATCACGCAAACCTTCGGGGCTGCAGCGCGAAATCAGAGAAACTTTCCGATTATCCGGTCGCTTGGCTCACATATCGCGCGTATAGGTATATATATATGCATAATACTTGACGTCCGCGTTCGAGCGCGTGCTCTACCGTCGGAGCGAATAATTCGCCCGAAAGAGCACAGTGTAGTGGACCCACGGATAAGTACGCTACGAGGAGCGATTATATGTCTCTGATGAAAGACACTTTAGGATCAGAGAGAGAGAAATAGAGAGAGAGAGAGAGAGAGAGAGAGAGAGAGAGAGAGAGAGAGAATATACTGAAAGGACCATGAAACCCTAGCTCGAACCGCCAACTTGCTCTCTCTCTCTCTCTCTCTCACTCCCTCTGAGCTATAGCTATAGCTAACTGAACCGCTTCTCTTTCTCTCTCCGCAGAAACAAACGAAAGCAGTTGGTAACTAACGCTGGTGGCGGTGCGAGTACCCAGCAGCGGCAGTGGTAGCCTCAAAGAGGAAATGAAGAGAGCATCAACCGTGTGTGTGCGTGTGTGTGCCTCTGTACGATATAGATATACACACTAGTGTAGGTCGACACATAGAATAAAGGCACAGTACCTACATACACATCACAGGAGCGCGCCGATCGCAATTTTCACCATATGGTTTTTATCAGCCATTTTGTGACGAAACATCGCTACCGTATCCGATCTACCTCTACAGCCGATGATCGACTGATACATTATACGGCGTATATCAGTCCATTTTTCCTTACGCTTACTTATTTGTACGTGTTATTACACGCTGAGCTCCTGTTAATTTCCTGCTCTTTCTCTCGCCTGTGAAGAGTATAAGTATACTTAAATGAGCTCTCGGGAAAAGCGGCGCAGACAGCACGACCACAGGCTGCCTCCGTGAATCACTCGCATAATACAGTCTCTGCAGCTTGGGCCACAATGACATATTATATCTAGAGACTGAGCGCCCGCACGCGCGCGCGCGATATTGTATAACAAGCGAGCTCACCGGCATTTCGCCCCCCCCCCTCCCCCTTCCGCGTGTACACATACATGCACAGCCCGATTTAATGAAGTCGATGTATAGGGTAAATATTTCGAATAATCGATTGTTCGTGGTATGCTGCTTTGGCAGGACGAAACGAGGTTGCGCGGATAGGCAGGGGGGCGGGTGTGTGAATCAGTGTTAATCGATCTCTCGTTTCCCATTCTGCGCAGGGCAGGAGCTCGGCGTCGACTATGGGCAAGTGGGCGTCTAAAAGCGCGTTATCAGTCTTCGGCCTGGGACATACCTGGTAATTAGGTGAACTTGCAAATTTAACGCGCGATACATCAACGTCCGCGAGAGACCGATGGATGACTTGTGCATTCTCGCGGATGTGTATTTGCGATGGAAAGAAATGTGTATGCGCAAACGTTGTATATGCCTCTGCTGCTGCTACTGCTGCTTGCCTTTGATGTATTAGTACGGAGAAGAAGATTGATTTAAAATGAAGATTATTTGTCAACTTTATAATTGACAGTAGAAATATACCAGGAGCAGTCAAACTGAAATAATAAACTACACTGGGTCATTTAAAAAGCAATTAAAATCAATCATTCGTAATATTGCACAAGTAAAATGTAAATTTTTAGTTTAAAGCTATTAACGACTTAGGAAAACCGATTATTCAAATTTATAAATGAAGTCCGGGTATAAAATCAGTATTTTAGACTCATGCATATGACAAAAAATCGATTGGAATTTTATAAATGGCGTGACAAATAGCTTAAAGTAGCGGTATTTTTTATATTGCAATACCATCAAGTTTTGGCCAATCAGGACGGTATTACTATAAAAGTCATCTGCACTCGAAGAATCCAAATAAAAAATCCTGCGAGGGTATATTCAAGCACATCGGAAAATTCCTCGCGCAACTCAAATTCTACACAAAACAATACCTACGACGCATACCTTCTCTGTGAAGATAAAAGAACTTAGACGAAGAATTCAATTTCGATTGAAAATCGAACCTCGCCTCAGCTTTTGCATACGCACACTCGCGCGCAAGCTCACCCTCTTCCCTCTCTCCCTGCGTCCTTTATTTTTATAGGCCGCATTCCACTCCCCCTTTTCATCCTTCCAAATACGTCGTTTTGCTTATTCAGGCACAACCCAGTAGGTGCAAAGTTCTTCTCCACACCCCAACGATCGAGGTAGTAGCTGCTAGCATACGAACTTGGGGAAAAAAAACAAATTTATATCTACAGGACTGCCCTCCTCGGTGAGAGCCACAAACTCTCCCCCCAAGGTACACATATAGACATACGGACACACGTGAACGATAGGAGTGAGAGGACGCAATGCATCGTTTCTGGAAGAATGACCGCTGGTGTAGGGCGCCGTCTCGCCCCGGCGCTTTGCCGGAGCGTGAAAAAGTTTATGATTCTCGGGCAAGTACCGGTGAATTATTGCTGCAAGTTTACGGACGATGGGAGCGTATGTGGGCCATTGATGTGTGCGGGGAAATTTTTTTCAAAGCGTACGCGATCGATTAAGCGAGAACCGAGTATATGAGCGCTCGTTATATACCCTTGCGAACCTTATTTCGCGTGCTTTGTGTATAGAAAAGAATTATTATTTGCTCGACTGTCGTGAACTTAGATGGATCGAACACTGGACTTTCATTGCATAGTAGAAACTGGTTTATTTTGAGGAATAAATTGTGTCTGTCAAATAAATATATGCAAATACGGTAATTTATTGTAAGAGTACAATGACCCAAGAACAGTATCGGAAAATCAGCCCCGAATACATTTCAATACGTAAAGCAATCAATTAATATACTTATGTATGTATTGTACCTAAAATGATTAATGTGCATGGCAGAAGAATGCGAGCAGGAAAATAACGATGCTCACCCGCTTCCGCGATTGCTACTCAGAGGCAGCGAAATTCGCTTGACGGATTTATGCGTTTGTCCATATCCTTAGAGGGTAGATTACATACTTTTTGGCAAGTGAACAGGGAATTTAAAAGCTAGATGAAAATATTGCATATCCACCACTTAGTTGCCGCGTGCGCGTTTGATACTCGAATCACTTACTTGGCAAGGGAAACTCCGTCTACTTACGATATGGTTTTCTTTTTGGAAAAATGTGTATTGCGATGCCGAGCTGTTTTTGCTTTACAAATAATGTTTCAGTAATATTTTATGATATTCTTGATATTTGAAAATAACTTTTACCTTCAAATGGGACACAGATATATATTGTACACTTTTGAAATATGCTTGTGGGAAATAGTTTGGTAGAATAGACTGGGTCGTTCGGTAGAACGAACTGGGTATTAATCTGGTCAGTTTAATTCTTGGTTTCTCCTGATTTCACAGGCAGAATTAAATATTTACGTGTGTTTTTGTGACACTAAAGTTTAGTTTAGCTAATGTTTGGGAAGTGGGAACAGTTATGCAATGAGACAATGCCATACTTCAACGATTCTAATGCTTCGAAGAAGTTTGAAAAATATTTAAATTTAGGAATTTTCCACAAACGAACTATGTAAATTCGAATAAGTGAAATTCACTTATTCGAATTTAGAGATAACATTTTTCTGTTAGGAGTGTGCCTTTGTTGTTGATTACAACTAACACGAAGACATACGTAGAAGGATGTTGGGCATATATATATTCAATTAGTAGGTCATACAAAAATATCAATATTGAAACCTTGTTATCTTTTACGGTTTTGATTTTAAACAATTGGCACATCTTCGTACAAAATTTATTAGTAAAAACGAAGTATTTGTCTTTCTTTGCCTTTTACAGACCAGAAAATGTTATTATTCTTTTTATAAAACATCATGTGGTTTATTGGAGTCAACATATAATGATTTTATACTATAGGTCATTTAATATGAAATTCTTGAAGAATTATGTTACAAAATTGATTATAAGTCTGTGGGTATTGGAGTTTCAAAGAAAAATCAATTTTAATTAAAGCATATAAAGTTAGTTCAAATAATTTTAATTTAATAATAATAGATCTCTTCAACCTTAACGGATTGAAAAGTTTAAGTAAAGATTTCAATAAAGAAAAAATGTGAAAAATATACCTCATAAATTATTTAAAAATCATGAAGATATTATCATACCGCGTCCTAAGCTGTTTGTTTAAGGAAAAAATATACTATAGTAAAGTAATCCATCATAATTTTTACCGATACAAGGGGGCGTAAAATACGTTCTTACACCTCGTTTTGCTGGCGTAAAACGCCACTTTACAACTCGCAAAATACAAAGTTAAAACGAATTTTCCACCCCTTTCATAGAACCACGTAACGAGGGCGTAACATTGTTCACTTCCTGTAATCGCGACGCATTCGGGCTGATGCAGCATTTTACACGCACGTTACGTTTTATAGCACTCTAACCTCAAAATCACAACTTCGATATAATTTTTCGGCGCTGTTGATATGAAATACAGTTTGAAAAATACAATTAAATGGGTATTACGAATTCACAGAATTATTGAAGACGGGCAACGACTATACTCTTAAACATAAACCATCACTCGCGTACACGCATAAATACCGCTTGCAATCCGTGCCTCTTGCAGCTTTCAATTTTCGCTTTACAGTTAATACAGCACCTGTGACCGTAGTTAATCCGTTTTTTTAAACTCATTAGTTATTATATAAGACAATGTATTGTCATTGCAAGTTCCAACATCACACAGGTGAACGATAATTTATTGTACACCCGATGGACATTGATTCTCGTGGAACGTGCCTAGTAAATTTCATAATCCTGCAATCTCATTGGACCATTCAAGTGTAACAATTATCCTTAAATTGGAATCGTCCAATAAGATTGCAGGATTTTAAAATTTACTAGGCATATTCCACGGGAATCAATATTCATCGGGTGTACAGTAAACGTTATCGTTAGGAAAACCAACAGCACTACCTAAACTCATATAAATTACCTTCCTCCAAATTAATATAAGTATTCTAATTTGTATACAGGAAAGCATCAGATTTTCATAGCTTAACGAAACACATTTATCGCCATTACAATTAATTAATGTCCGTTACAACGAACCGCTCCAATTAAATTTTTGCCAACCAGCCGCCGCCAAAAAGTCCAAATCCCGCAGGCCGTGCAGAGCTATACTACATACCGACCGCGCGCCTAAACGCGCGGCGATCGGCCGGCCGATCGCGCGCGGCGTATATACGGTCCCGCGAATAAATACAATAAGGAATAAATTGCTGGCCGAGCCGGCGTAGGTATACGCATACATTATTTCCCGGGACCGCAGAGTTAACGCGGCAAACAACTGGCTTAGCGGGGCTCTGATCGCGCTCGCGGGTGGGGGAGTATAGGAGGGCAAAAGGGAGTGGGGGATAGGGGCGAGGGCGCGAGGATTATCAGAAGCCACGGGGCTTAAACGCTGCCTGCCGCGCGCGATCTCGCAAACGAGCCGAATGTGCATTAGCGCGTGAACGCCGGTGCGCCCCGGCAAATATTGTAGACGACGATGCCGCCGCGGCGCTACGCGCGCTTGTATATGTCTCTGTGTATGTATATTACGCAGCGTGCACATCAGAGGGAGGGCGACGTGTACTCGGCCACAGCAGCGCGCAATCTCGAGGGCACAATGTCTTGCTTCAGTGGATTATAACGAAGAGTTGGCCCCGTGCGCACCCGGCCATTACGCGGCTTGTTATCCCAAAGTTTGATGGGCCCTCTCCTTGCTGCTGCCACGCGCCCGCCCGCGCTCCAGCTCCTGTACACAGAGTCTCTGTGTACATGTACGCGCGTGTATGTGTGTGTGTGTGTGTGGGCACCGGTGCGGGTGGTATCCTGTTTGAAGACGACTACGGCGAAGTCATCATTGCGCCGCGGCTTTTGGGAGGACACAGTACTCTGAGCGGCCTGACTAACAATGCGTGCGGTCTTCTCTATACCTCCGCCCTCCGCGCCTGTCTCTCGCGCGCGAGCAAGGCCAGTTTCCGTTTTCCCTCATTTCTCTGTCTGACCGAGCTTGAGCTGTGTGATGGCTGTATGTCGAGGGCGTCACGGTGTATGTATATGTGTGAGTGCGTGATGGGCAGACGAGACAGCAGAGTAATCTCGAAGCCTTGCAGTTCTGTGCGCTCCCTCTAGCTCTCTTTCCCCGCAGTGGCTAAGTTATGAGGCTTATGACAGTGTAACAATACAAGTGGTTGCATGGTTACCTCTTGGATGGCGAGCTACTTTTGAAAGAGCCGATGAAGATATTTCAGATCCGGGCGGCGGTGGCTTCATCGATACTGGGGTTGTGATTTCGTTGTTGTATACAATAAATATTTATTGAGAATAATGGAAGACTGTAAAAGGTTAGTAATACAGAAATATTTCCTTTCTCATCGTCCAGATATTAAAATGCAGGGTTAATTCATATCGATCAAACTTTACTTTTCACTCTCTAAATTCAATTAATTAAAAATTTGTATTCACTTGTTCTACAAGTAAATAATCTTTTACTTCCAAATTAGTAAAATTTTCACTTTTTCCATAAGTTAACAGGATTCTCACTTACGTATAAGTGAAGCTTTTACTCATTTCAATAGTGATTATAACAAAATAAACTTAGCAAATAACTGCCCTTGCTCGTATATATACATAAGATTCTACACAATTGTATGGAAATGCTCCCTGAAATATGTGATCTCTATATGCCCTAATGTTATCAACGTAAAATTATTGACAAAATAAAGTCACGAGTGTACAATCGTTCCTTGCTATAAACATATAAGGGGGTACGAAAACATATTTTGTAGTAGCCGACGATGGAAGTATAAAAGAAAAATACGTCGATTATTGTTACACTATTCGACTCGTTATTCAAAATATATTTTGTTCTGCACGTCGAATATCCTGTTATTAAACAACTTCTTTTGGTTTGTTGAAAGCTATACCTATAGTGTTTATAATACACCACCGTTATAAATTTTTTGGGACGGAACCGTTTTTTGCTAAGCATATGCAAGCGATACGAAAACATATTTTTGTAGTAAGTAGCCGATGATGAAATTATTACAAGAAAAATTCGTCGGATATTGTTACGACATTCGATTTATTATTTGAATTATCTTTTGTTTTTAACGTCGAATACTCTATATTATTGAAAACATTTTTTGTTGCATTGAAAGATATGCCTATGGTGTTAACAATACACCGCCGTCCGGCATCTTAACGTTTATGAATATTAGTTTATCAAAAATTAATCTAAACGAATTGAACGATAGTGAAAACTTAATAAATATTAACTTATAAGTTATTGAAATAACTCTGGTAGAAATTAGTCCATTAAAAATGGACAGGTAAACAGAAACTAACCATTAGAAATGGCTATTATAGTTATTAGACACAAGTGTAGCGCTTTTTTTCGATCAATTTCTCCCATTTTATGGAAGTGCCCTAACTTCAAAATCTTCACTTTAAAATTTCATAGCAATTTAATCATATATTGTAAAACTTATACTCTTAAGAGATAGTTTAATGGGATTTTATCTCTTTCATTCATCACCATAACAAATCGCTTGTTACTAGATTTTTAATGGCTTCTTCGGTTAGCTATTTTAACTAGCATTAAAATGCCGAATTAACAGATAGAACAATATTTTGACCATTTGTGCTGTGAAAAATAGATTCAAAAAACGTTACACTTATGGTAGAAAACTGGAGTCCATTTTTTTGCCATCTTATTGATTGAATATAATTTTACTTTACAGATAATAATGTTAACTTATTAAATAATTGAACAGTTTCATTTTGATGAAAAAGTTAAAATTGAACAGTTTATAAAAAGTGAACAGTTTATACTTATTTAGTAACTGAAATAATTTTTACTTATAAAATATATGAAATAATGTTTAGTTATAGAATAAGTGAAATTCTGTACTCACTAAATAAGGGAAATAGTTTTTACTTGTCTAATAAGTGAATATTTACTTATTCGCAGTGGACGACTTTTTACTTTCCAAATAAGAGAATACAGACATGTAATAAGTAAATTTCCACGTATTCAAACTTGGAGAGCAAAATGTTTCTTTGATCGTTATGAGCAGATGTTTACCTCAAAATCTAATTATATTGCATCCAATATTTCATTAAGATTTAATTCACTAAGATATTAAATATGCTGACGGTTTAAACCTTCCTTAAAATTCAAATTTACGCAAAGTAATGTATGAAATTGATTATGTGAAAAGTTTTATCAACGAGAATAAACTGTAGGTAGAATAGACGCACCTGAATAGACATATTACATTTTACCCGTTGTACTTCAATTTGAAAATTAAACTTTCAAAACTCAATTTGAATTTTATTCAGAAAAAAATAGTATTTAAAAATTCTTTACCCTCCCGAACGACTGTGAAAAATAATGCACTCATCCGAATCCTTTCGTGTACTTTTCCATCAGTAGAGCTCTTAACGCACTTTTCGTGCATAAAAAATTCGAGCGCTTATTACGGCGCGCGAAATTTAAAACGCCTTCTCCAGCCTCTCTCACTCTCGCGTGCTCGTGAGCGAAATCGAGTCCTTTATTCACCGCGCATAAATCCCTCGGCGTAAATTAGCAATTAACTTTGCGGCTTTTTCGCCCACACCACCTACAAGCCCTTGAAAGAACTCCGTATATTAGAAAAAAAAAGCTCCTGGTAATACATCACGGCACACCGACGTATCCGCTCTGAGAATACATCAGCCACATGTACGCTCAGACCTCGTTTTCGTCGCTATGTGCACTTCTCAGTGCATCTCCTCGTTTCGCTATTCTCTGGTTCCTTCTCTCTAGAGTTCTCTCCCTCTCTCTCTCTCTCTCTCTTTGTGTAACGTGAAAAGCCGTGGGGGATCGGATTATGCAACGCATATAAACGCAATGAGTATACGGAGAGGTGAGTGGACGCACGATCGGTTAATGTAGATTAAGCGAGGTGTACGCGCGGGGGTGGAGCGCTGCAGCTTGTCGCGATTGTTAAATGACGCGAGCTCGAGAGTGGGGAAGAGATGGTGAGTGAGAGAGAAAGAGCATTGAGCATTCCGGAGAACCTATCGCGATCCGGTGTATAATGAGCGCGAGCGTGCCATTTTCGAGCGCCCGATCTGCTCCCGTAACGTGGGTGAACTACGGCCAGAGTTTTACATATCACGAACCCATATCCCCATATAGACGAATCTGAAATGCGTGACGATTGCTGAATCGGGAATATATGGGAAGATGATGGGGTGCGGAGTTGTATATCTGTAGAAAATAGTGGGGTTCAACACGAAAATATTTCCACTTTGCTTATACTTATCGTAAAATAAGCTGCAAAAAGGTAAGCTTGATAACAATTAATTAAATACGCTTTCATTTTTATTTGGTAAAAGAATTAATAAACGTTTGTTTATTCAGTTTTATCATTTAATAATAACATATATGATTAGTTTTCATTCTACCCTAAAATATTGTATCAACCCTATTTTTGTTTCACACAAACATTTCAGGAGAGAAGAAAATATAAATCAAACTTTAATATAAAATTGTATACATTTTCAATACCAACCAATTTTGTTCCGAATATAGCAATTAATATGTAATGAATTTATTCAATTGTTTAATTTACAAAATTAAATCAATAAATAAATTTCTTTACTAAATTTTTACCAATTCTAAGAGTTCGTGGAGCGAACGTTATTTTTTCTCATAAATGTCCGTAAAGTTGTATTTTTTACTTTATGGATACGTATGAAGAAAATTAATTTTCTGTAAATTGTCAACCCCTTTACTTTTATCCAAAATATTTGAACTTAAACTCCAAATGGATCGGTGATATGAGCACAGTATCACGGTCTCATATATATAAAATTAATTACAAAACTTTCCTTATCCGAGTAAAAGCAAAATACATAAAATAACAATTCGCTATTTAAAAAGTTAATAAGCAGAGGTATACTGAAATATTCGTTGAGTCTTAAAAATTTTTAACAAATTTTTCATGTAACCGTATGTAATGAAAAATACATATGTCACAAAGATATGTAGTTTAAGGTCACTTTTTTGCAGCAAAAAGTTTTCGATTTTGTAACTCATAAAAATCGAAAATAAAATGTTTGTTGTGTTAAAATGTAATATTTACTATGAATTACATTTATTACTTTTAAAAACTTATAATACTTTTATACTTTTTGTTTTATCTGGAAGTTTAAAAAAATATACAAAATAGATTTTCCAAAAGCACTCACCGTTTTTACTTTAATAACAATAATGTTTGATTAACAATTTTGCTTTGATTTCATTTACTGTTTGGAAATACTGAAACTATATATAATATTATACGAATATAGTACACTGTTATGTTCTCGTAAAAAGTTGCATCATCATTCAGCGGATAAGAAAAATGTGAATTTTAGAAAAAAGTTAACCCACATGCCTTTGGGAAGAGCTTTGAAAATCGCGGTCAAAGTTTACGAAATAACGTGGGAGCGCATCTCCGTATTATACACGCGAGACGAGTAGTAGTAAATAGATGCGACTAGTCAGACGCGTACATGTATATATAAACTTATATTCCAATGTTACGTTCACAACTTTTAATCGGGTTTCCCTGAACTTTTCCAAGGTGTAAACGGATCAAACTTTTTCTATGAAATACATTTACAGTCTTAAATGCAGACATATATTTTTCTCATGAAGTAAAAACATGTCTGCAGCAAAGCTTCCAAATCAAATAAAGTTGTATACTTTTTTATTATAATTCTCGAAATGATATAATCTGAAATTCTTTTGGTAACTTTTTATTTATTGATTCCAAGTTTTTATTCTTTTATGCGATTATACGAACAGATAATTTAAATACGACGGAACGTTTAGGTTTCAGTCTTATTTACTGTTATTAATCTTAATTTCAACACCTACGTATACTCTCACGTACATTTGCACGCTCACCTTAACGAATGTGATCGTGGATACTGAAAAGAACGAAACGACCGCGTGCATCTTTCGTTCAAGATTTTCATCAAATCGTTTGATCAAGATTTTAAAAAATAAAGGGAATAAGTTGCCGCATATATTCACCTTTGGCTAGCACATATTATAGGTCTTTCCTATGCAATGCATGCAGCCAATATAAAAGCATGTATATATTCAATTACATCAAATGTGGTTTCAAGTTCCCAGGATACAGCAGCCACACGAAAAACCGAACGTGCGGCGCAATCTGAATGCGGTTGCAGCGCGCGGAAATTCGCAGAATCATCAAAACGCACGCATTTTAAAGCGATGACCCGCTAGAATGCATATATTTGTAGTTTCCTACATTCGTTTGGACCGCGGCGTACGGTAATGCGATGTTTGAGGTACTTTGTGCCCATAATGCAAGTCAATATGATTTCGTACTGCCGGTTAAACTATTAAATATTATCGTTCAATTCGCTTAAAAGCTTATAAAGCGATACCATTTTCGATGAAGGTGAGCTATTTAACTTTGCGGATTTAGTATGGAAATCCCGTAGGTAGATATAAATTGAAATTTTGAATAAATTTAATCGAGTTTATTTAATTTGTCTGTAAATATGTGATATTCGTATAAATTTATCTCTACAAAATGTATGAAGTACATTTTAATAATTTGTAGAAAGGTATCAATTTGAATTACAAATAAAATCTGCTGTAATAAATCTTATTTTGTTTATATAAAAAAGAGTCACATAAAACAAAGAACATTAACAAGTTATATTTATTTGTTTACTGAATTTTTTTCTCGCATTTTACAGCTATCTGAAGTTCTCTTTGTGAGTCTCATGTATAGCTCTGCACTGCTGTGCTAGTGAGAACTTTTGGTGCAATGGATCCACCCTTAGTATAACTCGCGCAGCAATGGGGACCTATAGTTTTAGGTGGATTTCGAACCATCAGAGTTACAGTGAGATGAGCACATGAAAATTCCGAATTTCGAGCAACTCGACACAGCGGTGCTAGTCAATCGCCGAGGCAGGGATTGGGACACGGTACTGTTTGGGTAAACAAACATTCCGAGTCGACAGTCCGAGACTTTAGATGATTGAACTACCGTAGCTCTTGTTTAGTTAATTAAATTTTTTAACTGAAAAAATACAGTAAGTAAAATTGGTACAAAACGTAAACTAATATTGATTTAAATGTTGTAGTACACAACAATTCATATTGAAAATTTTGATTAAAACTACTACGCGACTAAAACGGCATCAACATACTTTCTAACATGTTCTTTTCTCGCAATGTTTACACGCAAAAATCCAAAACCGAGGAAAAAATCGCAATAGAACGTTAGTGCAATTCGCACTGCCGCGCACCTGGCAATTAGATCTACTTTATTCGCCGACATAAAACGAAACCCGCTTAAAGAGGCCGAAATTAGCGCGCATTCGCGTTCACGCCGCGTAATCACGTGCACAAACTCCCAGCGAAGATATATACATTACGCAAAAATTATTACACGTCCTCCCCATTAAAGCGACTGCGCACTTGCGTGTACACCGGGGCATGGGTGGGGAATGCGGAAAAAGTACGAGAGGGATGGGGAAAAAAAGAGGTCACGGTCCGCTCCTCCTAAATTATGCAAGCCGTCAGGGCCGTGTCAGTGACGAAACAGGAGCATCAATGGTGCACGCGGGACACGTACACGTTATGCGAGAGATAAAAGTAGCAAAGGAATAAAAAAAGAGAGGGTTTTTTTTTCATCGCTGAAATCGCCTCGTCGAGCCTCTGTTGACAGTAATTTGAATGATCTGTTTTGGCGGGAAACATTTAATTTTCCGGGCAGCAGTTTTGTAGCGGATGAAACGACTGGAATGAACGGATTATCCCGAGTATTTAAACAACTTTTCCATTTACCATTCGACTAAACGAATCACATTTTTAGCGCGCCTCTGAAATCCGGATAAATAGAAGTTCAACCTTTCAGCGCCATAATCGCCTTGAGAGTCAAAAAAAAATGTTTCGGCGTTGTCAACAAGCCTTTGATTGTGTATTCACGCGTGCGCTCACGAAAAATACTAGGTGTAGAAAAGTTTTGACAAACTGCAGTTGAAAATATTCCAGTTGCAGCTTTTTGAATTCGCGCATGAATGCTTGAAATTCGGCGTGTTGAATATCAATCCTGCCTGGACTAGAAAAATACAAAAATAGATGCACAGTCATAAAAGTGTAAGTAGCAATATTGTACGTGTCTGTACGAAAATAGTTGTTTTGAATAGAGAAATTTGTGCTCCCCATTCTGAAAGCCGCATAGAAGTGCAAATATTCTGTATTGACGTATAAAATAATAGTAAAAAAAAATAAAACAAAATTAAATTAAATACTTGTTCTCTCAAATTTTGTAATAAATGCAATAAATATGCGTTTAATTCACATTTGTAAAAATCTATTTAAATAATTCATTGCGTATCATTACTACATTAAATTCTTTCAAACCATTTAATCAATTAAAAAGAATTTTATTTATATAGAAAATTTTATTTTCAAACGAAGAAAATCTTATAATAAAATAATCAAATTAATAATTTAATATAACTTAGAAACACTAATCTCTTGTATTTTCCAGAAAACATTTACAACGTCGGGAAATAAAAAGTTGTTTCCGAATTTTCGTCCCATCCCCTATCCTCCATCATAGATAACGACCACACGTAAAGAATCCAAAGCTCCAGCAGTCCTTATATACCCGTAGCCTCCCCGCGTGGCGGGGGTGCGCAGACGCGTAAATTGTTCATGACATCACCACCACCATCGCCGATGAAACAACAAACGCGGAAAAAGCTCTATTGCCAGGCTAAAAATAAATACCGTTAAGAATTTAATAAATCCGATTGCGTGCGCCAAGCGGGCTCTGTCTCCTCGGAATTTCCTTCAGTGCACAAAGGGAATCCGCTAAAAAGAGAGTGCGAAAGGAGACTCGGCTGCTCTTCGAGGAGCGGTCGAGCTCGGGGGTATATATCGCACGCGTCAGCGAAAAGAAAAGAGCAAATAACGCGCAGGTGAGAGACAAACGTGCACGCGCGATCTCGCAAAAACGGGGCCGCCGGATCTCGGCCGAGAAAACTGCCTGAAAGTAAAAGGCTTTTTGCCGTCGGGATCCAAGACACAGAGCAAAAAGTCGTATATATACGTGTATGTGTATGTGTGTGTCCGTGAGAAAGAGAAAACTGTCCTCCATCGCGATATAAGAGAGGAAGCGCAGGCGATGCGGCGATCGATGTAACAAAGCAACTTTCTCCGGTGGCGCGTTTTTCTTCTCCCTTCTCGGCTTTTTGGTTTTTCCATCGCCCGCTTCTTTTTTGTCGACCTGCAGCCGGCGCCCTTTTTCTCGCGCGTGTTTGCGTCGCAGTTTTTTCGGAGTGCGAGGCTCAGAGGGGGGAAACGACGAAAGCGCGAAGTTAAAAGCAGGATTAAAGTTCGGCCGAACTCGAACGTGGAGAGGTGGAGGAGGAGGAGGAGGAGAGCCGCGCCTTCGGAATTTGCCCGCGCGTGCGAGCGCATGCCAGGGTCCCGGGACTATACGGGTGGGCTCTCTCGGCAGTTCTAAATGTCGTTGGAGATTATGTTTGCCGAGGATTAAGAGTGCTGATGTACTCAGCGGTGCTAATGAAGTGTTCTCGACGTTGTTTTCCAAGGAAAGGAGATTATAAAAGAGAATTTTTGAAAAACAATTAGACATATTCGTTTATTTGACAAGCCCATCCGTCATTCACAGCCTATTAACATAAGCTAATATGTGCAAATTGTGTTTAAAAATAAAGACTATATTTCCATTTTAAGTCATACGGTACATCGGACTCGGAGCAGCGCTTGGTTATGTTTATACTTGATAAACTAAAGAAAGTAAGAAAGCTACATATTCGAAAAATATTGAACCATTCAAATTACATGGATTGATTATTGTTTTTGCTTCCTCCTAGAGGAAGCTTTGTAATAGTAAAATTTTAAGTTTCGTTAGATCGCTTTAGAAACACGAATAGAGGTGATAGAAGTTCGAATCATATGATTTTAGAAAATGTCTGTATGGATGTGTGTGTGCGTGCGTGTGCGTGCGTGCGTGTGTGTGTGTGTGTGTGTGTGTGTGTGTGTGTGTGTGTGTGTGTGTGTGTCTGTCTGTCTGTCTGTCTGTCTGTCTGTGTGTACCGTTTTATTTGAGGATCTATTTTATCGATTTTAACCGTAGAGGTCTCATTTTTTTTGTTTTTCTTGTGTGAATGGGGGAAGGAAATCCTCTTTTTGATTCGTCGATGTGTTTTTGTTTTATTTCGAATTTTCGATTTTCGCAAAATTCATTTTTGCGTTTTCTTAATGATAACATTGAGATATTTGAATTGGACAGATAGCATTCGAAAGAGCATAAAAAACCTATATTTTCAAAAAACAATTACATTAGCTATTGCGGTTCTTTTGTTATTAACAAAAACGTGTTTTTTTTAAAAAGCTTATAACTCCAAAAATAAACGGTCAATTTTTTTTTTTTAAATCATGATAATGCAGAATATAAATAGCTATAATCTGTAAAAATTTGAATCCCTTCTGTCGACTAGTTTTTGAGAAAAAAAATAAAAAATGAAAAAAATGCGTTTTGTATGAAGCACGTTTACTTTAGTAAAATTGACTTAATCGCTTTGAAATTTCTTGTAGAGGTAGATTTTGTATAGCTCTTGGATAAGTTCTTTGGGCTAAATGATTGGTCAATAAATTTCAGAGATATTTGTGGTTAAAATTTTCTTAACCTTTTTTTCAAATCGTAATTTCTCGAGAACGGTTTGATGAATTAGCTCAAAATTTATAGACAATTTTGTGTAGCAGATTGGTAATATATGGGCCAATTTTCATAAAGATCGTTCGATTACTTTTTGAGATATTTGATATTTAAAATTTTCGTATTTTGCAAAGTCATTTTGTTTGTCGCATGATAACTAGAGAAAAAAAAATTGGTATAATCATGTTGAAATATTGTGGAGATATAGAGTTTATATGTTTATCGTAAAAGTCCTTTAGGTAAAAGAATTGTCTCATAATTTTTAGAGATATTTAAGGTTAAAATTTTTTTACGTATTATTCAAAATCTTAATTTCTCAATGACGACTTAATGTGTCAATTTGAAATTTATAGACTATTTTGTATGCAATATAGGCGATACCTATGTAAAATTTCATCCAGATTATATGGTTAGTTTTTGAGATATTTGATATTTAAAATTTTAGATAGGCTCACACGTAACAATATGTACACAATTATTGAATAATAATATATTAATAATCTAAAAAATGGAGTTATTACATATGATTTTGAAAATATGAGTAAGTTGATCTTAGGGTAGATACCAATTTTTTAATTTTATATTTTAAAATATTTCTTTTTTGTTAAATAAAATATGTGTCAAATAACAAATAATTTCATTAATAAGAAAAAAATATTCAATTTTTTAAATATTAATGAATTATTAAATCATTAAAAAAAAAAGTATAATGAATAAACGTATTTTATATTTAAAATATATACTAATACATATAGGAACGATACATTAATTTGGAGGAAGCTACGTGCTAATGAATTGGCAGCGATTTTTTTTTATTTCGTTGCACTCCAACGTTGCAAACGTCAGACCCATAAATGAGGCGTTTCACGTCAGCTCTCCAGGCGCGGCGCGCGAGCGCGAAATCATGCTGTTTTCAGCTTGTGTTTGAAGGGCTAAGATGTATCTAAAAAAAATAATCCCCAAGTGATTTCGATGTATTTTTTCCTCAGCTTTCCGATGGTGCTATTAGTTTCTCAAAATTTTTCAATTCTAAGTATTTCTTGAATAATATCTCGAAAAAATCAAAAAACCCCTATGTAGAAAAAAGCTATATCCATGTAAAATTTCCTCCTCTTTCGATCTAGCAGGTCAAAAAAAATATTAAAAATATAGTTTTTGAGATATAACACGTTTTATGTTTTTTTGAGGTTAGAATTGAAAAATTTTGAGAAACTAATAGCACCATCGAAAAGCTGAGGAAAAAATACATCGAAATCACTTGGGGATTATTCTTTTTAGATACATCTTAGCCCTTCAAACACAAGCTGAAAACAGCATGATTTCGCGCCGCGCCTGGAGAGCTGACGTGAAACGTCTCAAATACAAGATAATACAAGGATATCAACATTGGTTCCAGAACTCATTCGTAAAATATCTAACAAAGCTAATCTTTTATTCTGATCAAAAATGATTATCGCCACTCTTATAAAAAGTAAGTATTGAATCTACTTAAATAAACAGTGAAAAATTAAGTGAGAAGTGTATGTCACCACTTCAGAGGCAGGCCCGAGTTTCTACAGAATTGATAACAAATCAAGTGTCACAACACAAAAACTTATCTGTATGAATAATTGTACAGTTAATTTATGTTCGTTTTACATATCAAAAATGTTATATTTAATGACAAAATTATTTTTTACTACTTTCTATTTTTGTTTCTAACTTTGAAATAGTATTATGCAACATGGGCGTAAAATGCGATTTGACATCCCGAGGGCGTTGCGATCAGCACGCGGGTGTAAATCATACGTCCGCGTTGCATACGCTAATATTGTTTGCAACAGTGTGCGTAAAACTTTATGCATACGTAGTAGCACTTTTTAAAAATATAGTGTTTTACTTCCCCATAGCGAGGTGTAAAATACTAATTTTACGCTCACTTTTGCAAAAAAGGATTTAATATCGGATGTCGGTCTTCAGTGGCATTT
The DNA here is from genome assembly GCA_036365515.1 of Torymus aiolomorphi. Lineage (NCBI taxonomy): Eukaryota > Metazoa > Arthropoda > Insecta > Hymenoptera > Torymidae > Torymus > Torymus aiolomorphi. The sequence goes on from CM070877.1 coordinate 140,071,410, forward strand.
TCTCAAGAAAATGTACTACTTTGTACAACAAAAAGAATAAGCTTTGTTTTGTTAAAATCGGTTCAGTAGACCCTGAGATCTCGAGGTACTCACGCACACGCAAATTAATAATTAATCAGTTTTTGCTTTAGGCATTGCAAGCTCACAATACTCATTTACCACGTCCAAAGAAGTGCAAGCTCGTTGGTTATGGATGGAAAAAGTTTATATCCGCCCATCGATTTTTCAAATAAACACGATGATTACGTTAAAGCGCTCTCGAGCGTAAAAATAAAGCTGTTTCCAGTCTGACCGACTCCCTTCCTCACTCTCGAAGGAGATGCGCGCAATGCCAATAGCCCGTTCGCGCGAATGCGTACACACTCGCAGACTCGCGAGGGCGCATAACGCGGGCAGACACTTTTGAAAGACTTACGCCGGGCATTCGGAGTCCGCGAGCCAGAAAACATCCAAATTCATCGAACTTCCAAGTCCGCGCCAACGAAAATGCGAGAAAGAGAGAGAGAAAAGTGCTCTTTTTCCTCCCCCTCGGCGTGCAAAATACACAGAACTTTGTGAAAGCACACACGCGCGAGCTGCGAGAGAATAAAGCATTGAAAAAGAAAGCGCATAAATTCCACGTGCAATCGAGCCTCCATTCACGCGTAAAGTAGCACCAGCGCCGGTGGCGGGCGCATCCCAAAGTCCGAACCTTCCGTTCTCTCCGCCCACGAAAAAAAGGCGCACGCTCGCGCTCTCGCGTCCGCCCCTCCATCTCCCGCATCGACAGCGCGCTAGCCCAAAGTTTACTCTGTATGGAGAGGCGAACATACCGTGCAAGAGGGAGGAAGAAAGAACGTAGAGAGCGAAAGGGGTAAAAAGCTTAGCTTTTGTCGTTACCGCGGTTGATTGGCGCCTGTCCAGGCTATCGATAAATTTCCAGGGTTCCAAGCCTGCTGTGTATACATATACGCAGACACACACATATACATATACGTGCAACGTAGATCCAGCGACAAAGGGGATTAGATCGAACCGCCTGCGCGCCCGGCTCTGCGGTTATTTCGACAATGCCTTTGCCCAGCGGGGAGGCGCTTTTCTCTTTCTCTCGCCGCCGACGCCGCCGCCGACGACGACGAGGCTAACTTTGCTCTTTGCAAAAAGCAGCAAGTATACCCCCGCGTGCGTTATAGGTACGTGTATCACTTATCGTCTTTTTCTAGAGACAGAGAGAGAGAGAGAGGCATGTCTCTTGTATGAATTTTACGGCCTCGCGCTTTACGATCGACGATTATTCTTCCAGCGGCTCGATGTGTAAGCGCATATGTGTATGCGCACGCACTGGAGGCTTTATAGTGGCGCGAGCGCGCGCACACGTTATAAATACATCAATTTGTTTTAAGAGAGTCGTGAAATTTTAAGTGTCTAATCTTTTGGGGATAGGACGGGCGGGTAAGAGCTTCTAGCTCGCCGATCGATGATGGACCTTTTTTTCGTTCGTTCTTGAGAGCCTGGAGGGTGGAATACTGCGACGGCTACTGCATTTAATGAGGCTGTTCAGACTGAGAAAGATGTGTTTTCCTATGAAGAGCCATGATAATGGTTTGAAAAGTGCACATTCTGGGGATAGTTTATGTACTGAATATATTGAAATATTTTACTTAAACAATTTTTTTTTTATTTCAGATTGGAAATACAAATTATATTTCATTGAGGATGTTATGGCTAATACAGTCCCTGCCGCAAGTTAGTTTTTAGCGTTCGAACTGCGATAAATATAATTATATGGAATAGTCATATTTCATTGGTTAGAAAACGATATAGAAAGTGAAAGATAAATTTTCGAATTATAGAAGCAGAGCGCACATTTACTATTAAAATAATTTGAATGCTATATATCATGGCTGTATATTTCTCAAATTCTGGCTAATAAAACTATACTAACTCGCGGAAACCCCACGTAACTCCACTAAAATTTTTTTTATTCCCGGAATAACCACGTAAGTAAAATTCGATTTCTAAAACATGAACGCTATTTTCTCTGGTTACTATGGCAAAAAATATGTTATTTACATTAGTATTCATAGACGCAGTGTTGCATTTAATCTCATTTGTCTTGATTTATAACATCGATGCGAAACCTGCGAAACTAAAAACTCGATTTACTCGAAATAATGAACAGTGGAGATAAGTGGTTTTTTCTGGAAGCCACAGATATTGTTTTTCCGGTAACTATACGTGATAAATGTGAGCTATCGCTCACGGGAGTTTTTAGAAGTTGTCTTTTCATGTGTAGTGGCAAATGTGTGTACTCTTTCTTGTAGCAGCTACCTTGCTAATAGGTACACTTATGAGAATAAGGAACGCCTGTCTCTCTTCCTAGCAAAGTGGAGATATATGGTTTTTCCGGGAGTTATTCCAAAAAAGTGGAGTTATGTGGGTTTTCCGGGATTTATTCTTTTAAAAAATGAAAATAAGGTATAAAACCTATTTCGAAAAACATGTCACTTACGTGGTTTTTCCGCGAAGCTACAGAAATATACATATAAATAAAAAGCGGATGATTCTCGCACGTATGTAGTTTCTCGACCGAATGAAGCGAGATACTTACATTTATCAAACTTTATTTATTTATATATTTATTTTGTTCTTTTTTTAACGAATTAAATTACACTTAAATTAAATTACAAATTACATGAGATGAGCAAGAATAATGCAGAGGAAAGTGCGCAAAGTAAAACGATCTGCACATGTATCGTATTTGCCAGATGCTCTCAATACAGTGTCTGAAACAAGAGCTTTGCGCACGCAAAACAAGTATAAAAAGGCGAACTTGCGGACTTCGATACAAAAACATATATTGATTTTCATGCTGAAAGGATAAATGAAATACGTTGCCAAGAGAGTAAATTATTTATTTTGATTACGCAGGTTCAGTGGTCAGTTATACCTTCGAATAAAACACGACACAGGAAAATTGTGTATTTTCTACAAAAATAAGAATAAAATAATAAATAAAAAGTATGCTGTTCGATGTCCGTATTTTGATCAAGGAGCGCGGGAGCGCTTCGAAGGTAAGTATAGAAGAAGCCTGAGGATCGACGGCGCTACATATACTTTGAAATGAGTACCCGAGAAATTGAAATATTTACTACAATTTTCAATCGCTTTTATATTAACTCAAATTAAAATAACAACATGCTATTGGTTATACTATATTGCACAAAAAGTTTCATGTAAAAAGATGTTCGCATATTAGAGATATTAAATAGTGAAAAACTTTATGTCTGGTTTCCTTTTTCTAAATTCTTCATTCGACATTTTCATTTTCTTCCCACTTCCGGTTTCCTGTTTCAGTTTTACTATATATATTTACATCACATGTTCGTCTACTTTTGTATTTTTGTAAATACGTGTGATGAATGTAAGTATAGGTTATACTGTACCGAGATCTGATCTGATATAACTTTTTTTATTACTTCTTAATAAAGAAGACTCGTAACTCGTATTTTTATGGAAGAAGTTAAAAATAATACTAGATGAGTATATAATTATTACAATTATCAATTTAATCTTTCTTTTTGTTTTGATTTAAAGATTGTTGCTTTGTGAGTGTATTTTTTTTATTTACGTTTTAGATGAATCAGATATAAAATATGTCAGTTTATAGGATAGTTACGTGTAAGGAGATCAGTGAAACATTTTTTCTTTACTTTTTTTATAGAAAAAGATACAGATAGATAAAAAGATGTCAGTTTTTTGAATTTGTACATGTAAGAACTGCATTGATTTTGAAGGATTTTTTACTTTTTATAGAAGGAGATTTATTATGTCAGATAACTTTGAACGTTTCTTTTCGTTTTCATCAACATGTTGTTTTTTAAAGAGAATTGTTGCTTTGTGTATTTTTATGTTTCAAACTAATATATTATATATAACAACTTTCGCTATTTCATGGTATCTGATTTTTTATTTACAAGTAAAACACATTTTACCATTTGGACACATGTCCTACAGGAAATAGAAAATAGATCTAAAATAGTTGCTGGTAAAATATTATATTTAGAAAAAAAAATTAACTTATTTAGATTGTGAATGTGGATTTTATGAAACATTTCTTGTAGTCCCTGTAAATACAAGTTTTCAACATCACTTTTATGGATTTTTCTCTTATTTCACTAATTTGGGTTTTAAAGCTAATGTTATTTATCCATATGTTGGCGGTAGAAAACATTCTTTTGCATATTATAAACAACTGCCTGAAGAAATGGAAATCTAGAAGCGTCATCTACAAGAAAATAACGTAGAAATATCCTGATTTAATTCGCCAATGAGAATACATCCAATAGATTCTCAAAATGTTACGAAAGCTGTTAGGAATTAGCTACAACTAAAATGTTTAAGACAGTATTGCACATAAAGTGTGAAAAAGGTATTCTAAAAAGGGTAGAACTTGAATTAGAATACAAGTTATGAAAAGTTTGTTATTCATAAATATATCTCAAAATAAAAATAAAAAATAGATACTTTGTTATATTTTTTTTTTCATTTTTAGATTATACAATTCTCACAGACTTTGAGCTCTGGAATAGATTCTTATCGAAGAAGCAGCACCAGTAGTAATGCCAGTAACTTCTCGTTACATCGGCAAACTCTTCATAGGCTACAATTGCTAGTATTTCTTATTATAAACGAATGTCGAGAAAGCTTTTCTCTCACAATGATTCTTAGTTCATAAACTGTTTGTTTTCCATTTTACAAGATGTATAACAATGATGGGTTTTTAAGTCAAGTGGTTTCTAGTGAAAACTTCAAAAATTTATGATACTTATTTGAAATATTGGTCCGAGCCTTGGTTTAAAAACAATTTGTCTACTTCAAAAAATTTAGTCGATATCAGTGCTGTGCCGAAGTACATATGTACTCAAGCACCAATTAAAAGATATTATGACAAATGAACATTGAAATACTGAAAAAGCGAAAATGATGTGTTATTGTTAAAATTTCAACGAATAAAAGTGCTCGTCTAATCTAATTTATGATTTGCTCGTGGTGAGAGATGTCAAAATGATTCAGAGGTATCACCAGTAAATATTTTTCTACACAAGATTCAGATAATAATTTCAAAAAGTTATATCTATACAAGAATTACAGAGTATCAGAACGTAAGGATTATTGAGAAGTAGATAATGATTAAATAGTCTGTAACATAGAAGAGTTTATTAATAAATACATAAATTGTATAATATATTATTACAAAAGTCTGTTAAATTAAAACATGGAAATAGTGAGATGCAAGATCAGAAGTATTTGTATCTTTGAAATGAAAAAATGCAGTTTTAGTGTAATAACAGTGTAGATATCAAAGTTTGAAATCATAATTTTTGTGGAACTTTCTTAAAACATTGTAGTTCTTGGTTTATATTAATATTTTGAATTACGTTAATTCTTTCAGACGCAGGCTTCACTCCGTTTTTTGCTTAAAATACAAATAAAAACAAAAAAACAAACACACTAAAAATTGATGAAGTTCATTACAGGTGAATGCGTCAAAGATGTTTCTTTAAGAAAGCATAACACTGTTTAAATCGTTATTGAATAATAATAAAAAGTTTTTTTAAATAAAAATGCACCATTCATACGCATTTCCTTTTGTGACATTGTTTTCCATAAGATAACTTCGTGATTAAGTACTGAATTTTTTAGACAATCTCTTTATAATACCACGAAGGATTTATGAATGGTATAACCCAACTTCGATCGCCCGCGCCCAACCAATACAATATTTAAGCTTTTCTTGGGCTTTGTCGTGTTTTACGTTTTTTACGACCGAACGCCTGCAGCTCAGGGAAGTATAATAACGGAAGAAAATATTGGACCGAGTCTATTGACCCAGTAAAACAAAATTTGGTCAGTAACGTCCTGGTCCCCAATCACGCCGAATTTTTATCTATAATCGATACGTTCCGTCATTATAAAATTTCGTTTTTTTGAAAATATTTGGGGCATAGCCGGTAACACGAAACAATTTAATAAAATCTTCCCGTAAAATAATAAACTAATATCGATCTGTTTCCACTGTTTAAATGAAATTAAAATGAGATATAAATAAACGATATACGACCTACTTCTGGGAAATAGCTTATAGTCTTAGCTATTACAAACATAAACTAATAATCACTTTATGCAGTTTCTATAAATTAATACTTAAGCTCTCTCCAACCGCAAACACAGCCTGCGAGCGCAGCACTAATAAACAAAAAGTACAATTGCCTGGACGGCGTAACCAATCAAACAACCGCAAACTATTCCAATTACGCGTTCTCGCATAGCATGGGCACACATACTACATACAATCCGCTCACATAAATGAATTTAAAAATTCAGCCGGGGTGAAAAAGCGGGAAAAGCGCGGCAAGAGAGAGAGAGAGAGAGAGAAAGAAAGAGCGAGAGAGAGAGAGAGAGAGAGAGAGAGAGAGAGAGAGAGAGAGAGAGAGAGAGAGAGAGAGAGAGAGAGAGAGAGAAAATGGAGGTCGCATCACGCGATTTACAATCAAGCGAAATCAACATAAGCATTGTATATACAGCCTGGCCGCTTTATCTCATCCGCAGCGCGAACGCGTGCAGTGCATTTAAAATGAATCAAAGAACGCTAAATAGACCATTGTCTATCGGCGGGTACTCGATTCAAAGCGGAGTCGCCCCCGCACACGGCCTTTTTTCGCCCTCCCTTTATCCCGTCAAAAACGCGCTCTGCGAGCGAGCGACATATCGCCAAAAAAATCGGCCGGAACAAAGAGCCCCAGGACACGGCCGCCCCCCCCCCCCCCCCCCCCACACACGCGCTTCTACACGCTTTTTCTGCTCTATACGCAAACTGGCTGCACAGCAGGTGAAATATCGCGCGGCCACGCGCACGACTCCTACAATGAGCGGACGACAATGCGCACGTTGGGATCGGGAACCGTCATGAAAATAATCACATCGGGCCACTTCAATTAATGGCAGCGTCCGCGTGGCCATTACCGAAATTTCATCGAGCGAGTGAGAGAGAGAGGGTGAGAGGGTAGACAGGGAAAAGTAAAATCGGCCAGCAGCGCTCAATCAGCCGGGCAACAAAGGCAAACACTGCGAGCGAGCGCTGGAAAATTAATCATCGTCGACCAACCCCGTGCATTGGGAATGAAGCTGACCGTACAGATTTTCGGCGATAGGAAGAGAATTCAATCGAAATTGTTGCGGCTTTTTGAGCTTTCTGAAGGACCGCAGATCGAGAATACGCGCAATTGCGTCAAATACCGCATATAATTAATTGAAATAAGCTTGATTTGTTGGAACGACAAGTTGGCAGGACAAAGAGGGTGAGATTGAAAAAATTAAATTGTAATGCTGAAAATTTAGAATATTTATGCAGGATATGGACACCAATAGAATGTTCAATCATTTAATTAATTAATTGGTTCAGAAAATTCTAAAGCTCTAAAACGAAGAAGTGAGAAAACCAACATACAGCACCACATTTTACAATGCGGATTATCTAATAGTTGCATACAATCACGAATTTAATCAAAGTCTTCATAAAATTCTCGATTTGTTATATTTCTTCTCGTAAAAGGTACACTTTCATACAGACAACGTATGACATTCTTTAAATACTGATGCATATAATATTCTTTTGCCGAATAGTTTATTACGTGCAGTAGATCATTCACGATTAGTTATTCATTATCAAAATCAATTTAGTTGGACAAATTTGATTATGTGGCATACCGAAATAGCTCACTGAACATTCGAAGTTAATACTATTCACGTGTTATTAACAGTATTATCTATAATCATTGTAGGCATTCATATATCAGTAAAGCAGTAATTACAATGCTATCGGATCGGATTCTAATACAGTATAAGCTGATTCAGCAGTCTTATTTTTAAATCAGACAATTTCACCTTATTTTTGGAATAAAAATAACACTACAAATTGTGAAACTTTATTTACAACTATGTAAAAAACCACATCCTTTAACGTAGCGCACAATTTGTAAAAGTGTAATAATATAATTAATGGATGCTTTGTAATTATTTTGATATGAATCTCCATTCAATTGATTAAGACTAAACATCGATACATACATACGTTACGTCAATCGGGCTCGTATGGATAATTGCGTATATTTAATTTATAATCGTATTTATTCTGTAATAGATTATTAATTATGTAATCCTATTATTACAGAATAGGTAGGATTTATAATGAAATATTTACCATTAAACACATCAGTAAAAATGTAAATGTTGCTAATTGTACAAACTATTATTATTATTGTTATTATTAGATTTATTGTGGTCTATACCAAAAAGAGTATAACTATACATATTTATATACATATCGCAGAGGTGCACGATTACAAAAGTATCAGAAAAACGTTACGCAATAAATATCTAGAATTTGGCAACACGATATTGCACAGCTAGTAGTCAAAACCCTTAAAACTAATAACAAAAGATTAAAAATATCACAGTTCCATCGGCATAACTAGAGCACTCTGTAGCTCTAGTGGTTCGGAACCCACCAAAAACTGTAGGTCCCTATTGCTGCACGAATTAATAAGGGTGGACCCATTGCACCCAAAGTGCTCACTAGCACAGCAAAGCCGAGCTGTATAAGACTCACAAAGAGGACTTTAGATACCTGTAAAATATAAAAGTTTAGTGTAGAGAGCTAGTCAAATAAGGCGACTTGAACGCGGCTGAGATCCTGAGGGTCGGTAGATATTTTATATCGTCGGATTAGAGGAAAAAGATGCTATCTCGTCGACGCGCTGAAAAAGATGCTATCACGAAGATGCGTTGAAAAACATGCTATCTCGATGCTATCTCGCTGAGATTTGGATAACATGCTATCTCGGCAAATATTTCTTTTCGTAAAAATTTAAGGGGGTGTAGTACTCCTGTAGTTACGACTGACTCTATTTTACCGTCAGAACATGGAAAATTCCATATTATTAAAATTAATATATCGAATTACGTCTTATAAGGAGATAGTTGCCCTGCACAATGCAATAATTCTACCATCCTACGCAGTTTCGAGCCCAAATATCAAAGGCACCTTAAAAAATTTTTCGAACAAAATTTCGGTTATTTTGTGTTCAAAAAATTTTTTAGGGTGCCTTTGATATTTGGGCTCGAAACTGCGTAGGATGGTAGAATTATTGTATTGTGCAGGGCAACTTGATCTCCTGATAAAACGTAATTAAATATATTAATTTTCATAATATGGAATTTTCGATGTTCTGCAGGTAAAATAGAGTCAGTCGTAACTACAGGAGTACCACAGCCCCTTAAATTGGCATCTCTGCAGAAACTTTTAAAGAAAATTGTTTTTTTCAATATATTTAGTTTGATTATCAATGATAATAAATGTATAGGATAGTACTTTACTATAAACTTGACTGTCTTACTATGTTGACCTTTTTAGATTTTTGAATGAATAATAAATAACTTATTGACAAATTGCCATTTAAACAAAATTTTTATATTACTTTAGTATGATTACATTATGCTCAATTTCCGTTCATTTATGAGAAAAATCGATAAATTTCATAAATGCTTCATTTAGTTTGGGATTTTATTCTATCCACTAACCGATCTAGCTTACAATGTTCACGAAATATATGAGGCAAATTAATATTTTGTACTCTCTAAAGTTGAATTAGTGAAAATTGCTCCACCATTTCAATTAGTAGAAAAAACTACTAATTTATTAGTGAATATTCACTATTTCATTAGTGGTTTCTTAAAAACTACTAATTAAATTAGTAAAAACTACTAATCAAAATAGTAGTTTTAATAAACTACTAAATGAAATAGTGAATATTCACTAATAAATTAGAAGTTTTTTTCTACTAATTGAAATGGTGGAGTAATTTTCACTAATTCAACTTTAGAGAGTAGCTGACGGAATTGTTCGTTAATTGTTGCACATCAGCTGTCAGGTAACACTAAGTAGCCGATTGCAAAAACGTGAAATGATAAATACCCACAAAACTCACTTGAATGAAGTCCCCGAATCCTAGCGTCATATTATGATAAATTTAAATAAAAAATAAATAAATAATTGGAATTAAAAAATACTGTTTTACCGACCGTGCCCCTCTACCTATTAAAATCTGCGTTTTAAAATATAAATTTTTAATTTAATATTTTACGATCATGAAAAATAATAAAACCCATTGATAAAAAACCCAAAACGATTTTGTGCACTGTGCAAAATCTGCTAAAATCTAATGCAGATGAGCATGAGATGTAGACAAAAAATTGTTAAACGTTCGTGAATGTTGATGTTCGACACAGCTTTGAACTCGCTTATTCCGCACTTATTTGGGGTTTTTTATTTTATTAAAATTGTTATTGTCGGCTCGTGTTTACATGTATGTATACTATTCTTTTATATAAAAGGTCAATATAGTAAGACAGTCAACTTTATAGTAAAGTACTATCCTATAAATTTATTATGATTGATAATAAAACTAAATATATTGAAAAGAAAAACAATTTTCTTTAAAAGTTTCTGCAGCGGTGCCAACTTAAATTTTCACGAAAAAAAATATTGGCCGAGATAGCATATTTTTCAACGCATCTTCGAGATAGCATCTTTTTCAGCGCGTCGACGAGATAGCATCTTTTTCCTCTAACCCGACCATATACTCAGGAATTGAATTCCAAAAATACAAACCTTATAAGTGCACGGAACAATGAAGGTGTTCGTACGTAGGAAATAAATAATGAAGCGTGAAAAAATAAGCAACGAGTGGGACGCGAACTCACGGACCAGTGGTTTGTAGTCTGGCGCTCAGCCATGGAGCTAACGTCGCGATGCCCATACCGTGACGAGTGCGTCGCGAGCTAGTTGCTCTTTTGCTGAGTCAACGGTCTTTCGTCTTCTACGTTGTCCAAACGTCGAAGCTAACCTTCGTGACAAAGGCGAGTAAACAATCAACTCCAATTCGCAAATAAATAAAAGGGGCAACAATCATTGAGGTGAATCTATAGAAAAAGCTCTTAGCGGTATGACGGCTATTGAGAGAGACCGGGACAGAAGAGTCTAATTCAAAGATAGTCGAAGAAAAACCTAAAGAAAATGTCCAGGGTTAGAGTGGCCAAGCGGACGAGCAACCGCGTAGACAGACACGTAATGTATAGGTCACTTGACTTTAAATATAATTATGTGTTGATTTGTGTGAAGAGGTCCCGAGATAATCCCGAACCTCCTTTGCAGATGACATTTTGTAGTGTCAAACAGTGCTATTTATCCACGCTTATAAATGGAATTTCCGTTCGTCTCTCCGGCTCATGATTACAAAAATTTAATTAGCCGAGTGGGTACCGCACTTTGGTGGGGTAGCGAAACTGCACCTCAGCTAATCACCGAAGTTAAGCAGCGCTGGGCGCAGTTAGTAAGTACTTGGCTGGGTGATCGTGGGAAACCTATATACAACTTCGGTGATAGTTGAGGCGATTTTTCGCTCTTAACAGAGTGTTGGCTAGGTGATTTGAATACGTTTTCGATGTTTAAGCTTACGAAATGTGACATAAATATCTAAAAAGAGACATATTCAGACTCCGGGTGATGAAGTTTCGCATCATCAAAATAAAGGTATGGATTTTTGAAAGCGAGTATGGAAATAAGTATAGGTCACTTGCTGGGTCAAATAGGCTGCAGGTGGATGAACCCAAAAATACATACAATTAGCCATGTAGGTCCTGGAGTTCGCGGCCTCAGACGTTTAACGTGTAGTGATTATACGCTGTAAAAATATGTGATATATATGAATAAAACGGTAAGAGTACAATGTCAAAACAAACAGAAATGAGTTAATCAGCGGCGTTCTGTAACCCAGTAAATAGAACACGAGTTTTCTAACTAAGAGGTCCGGAGTTAGATATTGGTTGCATGCCACGTTTTATAAAAGTAAGAAATACAAAAAAAAGGAAAAGAGTTGTAATTTATTTAGAGAATTATTAAACTATACGCATATATACAAATTATACCAAAGAAAAAGACTTAAGAACTGAGTTCTTTACCGACAGATTTCATTCCCAATTTTGTTTATATTTTTAATAACTAAAGCAAAGAAACTCAACAGGAATAAACGGATCGGTTTCTCGAAATTAACAGCATTAAAAATATTGAACGATTTCTGTTGACGTCTCAACTAAAATGGACTTACGCAAAAACCATTGCTGTGAAACAGCACCACCCTACGCTCAATAAATCTAATTCGAAATCGCGCAGCTAGCCATTTTGTGCAGATTGCTGTTCGTACTTTCGTGGACGTGTATCAAATACGTATACGCACAAACGGTCCCTTGCGTGTCGCAGTGCACCCGCAGAATAGTTTAATAGCTCCTGCCCGGCTTCAACACGCACCCACAAATTTCAATCTTAGTCGGTCGATCTTAACCGGACAGGTCTCATTATTTTTGTTTTTTTTTTTTTGTGTGATTGTTAATGCGGGTCAAAAATCCGTTTTTTGATTGGGCCGATACTTTTTTGTTTTATTTCGAATTTTCGATTTTCTCAAAATTGTTTTTTGCTTTTTTTTAATGATAAGATCGAGATATTTGAATCGGATGGGTAGCATTCGAAAGAGCATAAAAAACCTATATTTTCCAAAAAAAAATTACATTAGCTATTGCGGTTCTTTTGTTATTAACAAAACCATGTTTTTTTTTTTTAAACTTATAACTCCCAAACTAAACGGTCAATTTTTTTGAGAAAAATCATGATAATACAAAATATGTATAGCTATAATCTGTAAAAATTTGAATTCATTCTGTTGGTTAGTTTTTTAGAAAAAAATTAAAAATGAAGAAAATGAGTTTTGTATGTCCAACGATTACGGGAGTGAAATTGACTTAATCGCTTCAAAATTCCTTGTAGAGGTAGATTTTGGATAGTTCTCGGTCGAGTTCTTTGGGCAAAATAATTGGTTCATAAATTTCAGAGATATTTGAGATTAAAATTTTTTTAATCTTTTTTTCAAATCACAATTTCTCGAGAACGGCTCTATGTATCTGAATCGGATGGGTAGCATTCGAAAGAGAATTAAAATACCTATATTTTCTAAAAAAAAGTTTCTAGCTATCACGGTTCTCTTGTTATTAACCAAAACGTAAACATTGAAAAATGAAAAAAATGAGTTTTGTATGTCAACCGATTACGGGAGTAAAATTGACTTAATCGCTTCAAAATTCTTTGTAGAGGTAGATTTTGAGAGATAAATTTCAAAGATATTTGAGGTTAAAATTTTTTTAACCTTTTTTTCAAATCGCAATTTCTCGAAAACGGCTTTCTGTATCAGCTCCATATTTATAGACAATATGATAAATTGTGATATAGATAATATGTGTGCTAATTTTCATCAAAATCAAACGCTTACTTTTTGAGATATTTGATATTGAAAATTTTCGTATTTTATACAAAGTCAATTTCTTTGTCGCATGATAACTAGTGAAAAAAATTGATTTAATCATGTCTATTTAAGGTTAAAATATTTTTACGGGTTTTTTCAAAATCGTGATTTTGAAAAATCACACTTCATATATCAGTTTGAAATTTATAGACTATTTTGTATGCAATAATAATAATATATCTACGGCGGAGCGGAATAAGGTCGAATTTTAAATATTAATGAATTTTAAATCATTGTAAATTTTTAAATTATTTTAAAACACGTAGAATGAATAAACATATATTAGATTTCAAGTATATGCTATACATATAGGAACGATAAATTAATTTGGAGGAAGCTATGTGCCAATGACTTGGCAGCGGTTTTTTTTACCTAAATTCTGTATTCGACTTAATTTTATTAACCTAACAATTCTTTCATCTCCCCTTGCATGCTCACCGCTACCGCTAGCTCACATCAATACTTTAACTAACAAGACAAAAGCGTGCTACGCGTCTCTAGGCAGCATCAAATTTCGTTTCATTTCTATCTGATTGTGAGCATCCGAACAATGCTTCGAACTTTCGATATTCAATTCGATGGAAGAGAGCTATCGATTCTTTTAGATTTAAAATATCTTTTATAGGGGATGCTATGGAACATCGAAACAATTTTCATGAACAAAGAGTGCATTATTATTAAATTGTATTAAACTATTACTTTGCCTCGTACTTTCTCACCTTTGCCTCGTACTGAAAACTTATACATGAGCAAACCAGATCCCTCCGTCATGGAGGAAACCGTATTGTAACAGCTATTTAGTTCGCGTTTTTTTTTTCATTTTTAAGTGGGGCCAAAAATACTTATTTCAAACGACTGTGTAGCACGCTTTTATTTAAATGGAGAATTAATATTTTTAAAGCAACCCAAAAAATACCTATTTACTTTCTCGTTAAGTTTCAAATGTTAATAACAAATTTTGATGTAAAACTAAATATCTTCAAAAATATGTTTTTCCTATGCATGTATAAATAGGATTTTTTTAATAGATCAATTATCTTTTGTTTTAAGGTTAAATTTCTGTTTTAAGAAAGAGAAGGCTTTGTAATGGTAAACATTTTTAAATGCCACATTTTGTTGTATGCTGGCAGCAGAAAATGAGGTTTTATAAAAGTTAACGTACGTGTAAGGATGCGTGGGTGGGCGAGCTTGGTTGCTTGCGCACATGCGTGTATATCATAATTATAGCAGGACCCAACTTAATTATTTCATCTTTGTTCAGAAACTTCGACAATAATCTTTTTTTATTTTACTTATCTCCCTTTCATTTTATGGTTAAAATAATTTATCTATTGTATAATCAATTAATCATCTACAATTTGTTAACAAGGAAAAGTTCCATTTTTATCTAAAATTTGTTTCTCGAAAAGTACGCCATGAATTTATTTATTGTAACATTTACATCAATTATTAGACTTATAAAGTACTTTATCTGCATTATCTTTTAGCCAAGTTTGTGGTTCGGAAAACTTCGTTGATAAAGTATATTCAAAGATATTCTAAGTTATACACTTTTTGAAGATTTTTTCAATTCTTTATATGTTATATTTGGCTCATTTGATGTCACGAGTGATCACTTATTTTGTTCGTTTTTCAAAATGGTTTTAAAAAATTGAATGGTTCATTTTAGGTTTATTAATAATATATTTATTCTCTATTCTAATAGTTAATATAATCAAACACTAAATTTCTGTAAACTCAATGTTCGAAATTCAATTTCTCGTTCCTGTTTATTGCGACTCGTCAAAGAGGATGAATTGGACAATTCGCATATTACAAACATACATGAGAATCGAATTTCACTCACTGAGTCAAAATCAATATTGTTCGTTATTTTATAGCACTGTGTGACCTAAATCCGCACTTAAGTCACGGCTAGCTCTGACTTAAGTAGCCCATTATTACACTGTGAAATAATGAATTTACTTAAGTCACAGGCACGTAATTAACGCCAATTATCTACCAAAACTATTCAAAAATACGATTTTACATATAAGAATGAACAGGAAAAGAAGTAAAACTCATTAATAGTTGACAAACCACAAAGAATAAATAAAAATGATGATAATAAGGCTTGTCTATATTATAGGTTAGTTTCATCTGCTATGGGATAGCAGACCGCGCGCTTTTTAAATATTCAATATTAAACTGTATGGATTTTAGTTTTAACAGTCTTTCTCTTTAATGATATAACGTATACAAATCTTTCATTTTCATAAACTTCAACTTATTGTTAAAGATACAAATCAAATTGCCAAGAATCTAGTTTTATGATTTTTTTATGTATATATTCAATATTCTAGATTCAATAATAACCATATTCTATATCAGGTATTCTATTATTTAAATAACGTTTTATTAATTTTTTTCAGGGTGGGGGGCTGCGCCCCCCCCCCTTCCGCCCCTCACTTCTCCCACCCCACTTCCAAGTTCCAACTATCATTATAAATAAGCACAAATAAATAAAATAAGAATATGGCGGATTTATGTCACACGAGCTATAAAATAGTATACGATACTCGTGACTTAAATGGCTCATTATTACACGGCGTTTAGCGCCCTCGCTGCGCTCGGGCGCTAACCTCACGCCGTGCAATAATGGGCCACTTAAGTCACACGTATCGTAATATACTATTGTTTAGTAATTGTAGTGTTTCCTTCAGATAATTATTCTTACCATTACCCTGGTAGAAAATTAACTATAAGTTGGCCAGAATATGGTTAACCAACATATGATTAGCCATATTCTGGCCAACTTATGGTTAATTTTCTACCAGGGTTACTCTTATCTTAGAGGCGAAACTTCAAAACCGTTCTTCCCCACCCAGGGACACTGTTACATCACTTTTGTACATGTATAATATATTATTCTATAAGTAACAAACATGAATGGAGGATTACTCGAAATTACTTGAGCAGGGTGAGGCCAAATCGATTCCGTTTTGTGTTGAAATGAATTTCATGTGATGTGAAATCATTGAAATCGCTACGTTTCGTTAATGTAATGTTATGTGAAGAAAACAAAACTCTCTTTACTGATATCTGCGACCCTTGAATCGTAAATTCATTCTCACAAACGATTTAGTCCGGATGATCTATAGTGGTTGCTTGCAAAAGAGCAAAATATCAGAATGGCACGTGTTAGTTTTTTTTTTCGTAAACGCAAAAGTAAAAGAAAAAGTAACTATTAAAATTTGAAAATAAATTTATTAGACATCAAATGCCCCTCGACATGAATATAATTTTATCTAAACCGAAATATTCCGCAGAATAAATCAATATTAGAGTTTCCGCATTCAAGAACGTACATTTTGCATACAGTTTGGCAGATCGATTTTAATATACCTTACATTTAAGTAGATCTAATCAGAATTGTGAGGTAAAGTCGGGCGCGCCAGTAATCGCTGATTAGTCGTTACTACAGCTCAGACAAGTTAGCCGCACGGCTGGCAGGGAGCGAGAGAGAGGGAGTTTTCGAAAATTAATTGGCGGCGATAGCCGACCTCCTGTTCGCCAACTTCACCCTTCGCGCTATACCCAGCGGCCCTTCTCCCCCACTAGAAAATTGTTTAATGATCCCCACATTACCCCGATCTCAAGCTGTTTCGGTTTCCACAGAGCGTAGCGCTCGTCTCGTTTTATTTTCAACGGAACTTTAAAAACATATTAGGACGGGTGAAAAGTCATTGTAATATTGTTACGAATCCAAGCGTATCCTTTCTTGCGAGCCCCTTTTAGCGATAAGCTCTTTTCAATCAATCAAGTTTATGACTAAAGTCTGTTGTTAAAAGTTGACAATTATCAATTTAATTATCGCGCAGAGAAGATTCCGTTTCTTTACTTTGTTCGTTTATTTTGTTTGTTGATTTGTACTCGGCTAAAAATATGCGAATGATTTCCAAGAATAATTTTACGAGTCTACGAATTGAACACAAAAAAATTAGTAATCCATGAAAATTATTTTTTTTTAAATATTCAAAATTGTTGGTATACCGTAAGATCTCATAGGATATAATTTATTTATATCTATTAACGAGCCATTAGGTTACATAATACACTTCTGAACTTGGATGAGTTTAGTTCACACTCCCAGCCACAATTTTGGAACTTCTGACTCAAGAGGGCCTCATGCACTTGCCAACTGAAAAATCAGCGGCGCCCTCTGGCAGTATACCCCATTCCGCGGCGTACTCCGACGACTCACTTACTCTCTCTCTCTCTCTCTCTCTCTCTCTCTCTCTCTCTCTCTCTCTCTCTCTCTCTCTCTCTCTCTCTCTCTCCCTCTCTCTCTCTCTCTCTCTCTCTCTCTCTCTCTCTCTCTCTCTCTCTCTCTCTCTCTCTCTGTCTCTCTCTCTCTCTCTCTCTCTCTCTCTCTCTCTCTCTCTCTCTCTCTCTCTCTCTCTCTCTCTCTCTCTCTCTCTCTCTCTCTCTCTCTCTTCCACTCAGGACATAAGAGTCAATTATTATATATATCCCGTGCACTCTTGGAAAATTGCTGAACGAAGCGCACAGTATCTTAGCGGACTGAATAGTTCAATGTCGGACATAACCGTGGATATCCACTTGGCCGAATGGCCGTCGCCGGCGATGCCAACTTCCTATACTCCGCCGTCGCCCCGTGCGGCTATGTTTATGGAAAAATTATTCGGCAGCGCGCGCGCGGGACCTTTGAATATTGAGAAAGTTCGAGGAGACGCTGCTGCTGCAGTCGTTCGCCTTGCTTCCTGTGCGGTGGGTATGTAGCTACGGGAGTCGCAAGGTACGTGATTCGAAACGTTCGGGAATACTGCGTGCCGGGAGGAATTGTGGCGTATGAGGGCGAATTATTGAATAGATGATTTGAATTTCGGAGCATTTGGTTGTTGAGTTGTTTTAGGCAACTCGATCTATATGAAAATTAGTTGTTTTGGCGCATAAAAGAACATGATTTGCACTTTTATAAAACGTGTAGATATTTCTGGACGATTCGTAATTATATTTTTGAATTTTACGTGAGATTTTAAAAGTAATTCGGGAAAAATTTGTAATCGAATCAGTGTCATGAAAATTTTATTCAAATTTAGGTCAAAAGAATTTTATCAGATCGTAATACTGATGAAAAAGGTCAAAAAGTTTAACGAGAAATATAAAAGTTCGAAAAATCGCTAAAACGTGCACTTTTTATACGCACTTTTATTAATCCAATCATAGTAGAACCAATTTATCGAAAAATTTTCGTTTTTTCTGTAATAGACTATAGTGCATGTAAAGCGTTAAAAAAAGATTAATTTATTCATATATTCAAGTTATTGTTAATCAAATTACGTCTGCATTTTTAATGCACGTATTGCATTGATACACAACGACACGAGCGAAATGAATATTCGGGTCAGAGCTGATGGGATAATTGGTGATTTCTCTTTCGCCATTATTATGCATAGCGCGATATTAACATAGCATGGCAATATTAGTCGCAGGCAAGCTCCATTCACCCGTGGTATACACAAAAGTCTTAATGCACGATGTTAGTATCATGAATAGATTGCGAGGATTATGCGCAGAAACAGAGTGTGACTTATAATACTCGCTTCTGCGTGATTGTTCAGTTAAAATAATGGGATAAATCGTCATAAAGGGAGGATGATGCTGAAATAATATATGAATTTAAATTAAAAAGCTATAACTGTAACGTACGGAAATAAATACATAATGGCAAATGTTGTTCTAGAACGAAATGGTATCATTCATTCTTAAAATTATTAAAAAACCAAAATAAAAGTAAAATTAACAAACAGTATTGATTTTTATGACAGAAAAACAGTTGTCATTGCGATTTGAAAAGAAAAGCACGTCAAAGATGTCGAATTTATTTCCGTGAAATTTTATAATAAAATAAACAATTACATTGATGAAAGTCTATTATTTATTTCCTTCCCTCTCCTTCCGCAATTACGATGGGCAAGGAAACAAGTGTTATATATTATATAAAAAATGAATGCTGTGTAAAATATAGTTATAACGTTATGGTGTTTTATGGATACCGCAATAATAAAATCTATAACTAAAGGTCGATATTAGAAGAAGCCGGACCCGCTCATAACAAGCATAATAATTGCACACCTTTAGCCTGTGAAGAAATCCCGATTAGGACGTTCACGTGACAAGCAGCAATATATCTAAATGCTACAACCGCGATAACACTCTCGCGATCGCCATAACAATTCATCATTGATTTGCCTCCAATCCTCCGATTCAACTCAATAACCGAAGCAAAAGTTCCAGCGCAGAACGCGATACAGACCGCGTGCGAAAAATCAATTTATTTTGATCGCCAGTTCGCACGCGCGCGCGCTCTCCTCCGCTTTCACATCAGCACGATCGATGAGTATACCGCTCTACCTTGGCGGGCGAATCTTGTTTACAAACGGCAGGTGATATATCCCAAAGACAATTAATTCGCGGATGGAAAAAGACATCGGCGTAATAAACAACTGAAGCGAAGATGAAGAGAAAAAAAATACAGCAGGAGCACGCGGAAAGAAGAGGATAAGATGAAGACGGAGGAGGGTAAAAGAAGGACAAAGATGAAGCGGGTTTACGACGAAGTCCGATGTAAACCGAGTTTATAGTGGCGTCGGGAGGATTTAAGTTGGTATTGCCAGTTGTCCGCTCCTATACACTCTCTTTCTCTTTCGTTTACTGTGATGGCGCGCTTGCAAGCGGCCGCAGGGGCAATAAAGACGACTCGCGCGCCCCGGCCGCGCTTAAATCACACCTCGCTCGTTGCCGCGTTGTTGCTGCTGCGGAAAGAGACGCTCGCGTGCGTGTGTAGGTGCTAAGAGACATTAACCCTCCGGCTTTGAGTAGTAGCAGCATCAGAAGGGCCGATTAACGGATGGAATCGAGGTAGAATGGATAAGTATTTCCTGGGGTTATACATTGCATGAGTTATGACTGTGGTCGAGCTGTGTGGTAGTTTTAAGTTTAATGGAGAAATGCTCCCATAGCGAGGTCAATAATTTTTTACCCACGGGCAGGGAGTTGCGTAAGTTGTTTATGGACTGCCTCTGTGGTTACTCCATCGAACTGTGAAAATAATTATCAACCGTTGTACTTATGTCTTCATTATTTGAATAATAATGCTTTTTGAAAACTTGTATAGAGAGAATTTGGATTTTATAACAATATTTTCAACAGTTTATATATCTGTTTCCAGGAATAACGACTTAACTGAGTTTTTGTCAAAATTGAGTTAACACTGGAATTTATACCTTCTAACTATCCTTTTTCATGCAGACTTGGTCCGAAAATTTGAAACGCGTTCAAAGAGCAAATATCAACTAAGTGCATAGCCACTTAACTGCACCTGTGCCCGGAAAAACCACTTAACTGAATATTTATATTTAATTAAAAGCACTGTTTTGAACTTAATACTATGTAATAAACAGATTATGACATACCTATTTTTATAGCAACAAAGATCAAAGGCATTACATAATAGAAGGTATAAACACAACAGCTTTGATTGCCGGGCGATGGGGCGAGTGTGCATAAACAGTAACCGAGTAACGTTCGGTCTTCAGTTTACCGAATTCCGTTGACTTCACGCACATTCCGTTTGGAGGCGCATGCGCGGGAATGAATATTTAAAAAAGAATTGGTATTCTATGTTTTAAGTGTAGAAATAACTATGTTATTTATCTTATTTGAACAATTTCGCTAAACCACTTAACTGCACAGTTACCGGAATAACGACTTAACTGCATTGTTTTGTTTGTTTATACAAAGAAGAAAAATCTATTCTAGCAGCTGATAGTGGGGTTCGAAAGATATTCGATACTTTTGTAAATGTCTAAATTGTTATGACTCATCTCGCGCATTTCGATCTTACATATGAAGTGTCATGACAAATTTTAAAACGTCGATTTCTCGAAAATATGTAAAAGTGGGTTAAGTCGTTATTCCTGGAAGCCACAGAATTATAATAGTTATTTTGTATATAAAAATTCCTTTCTGAAACTTTTTGCAGCTACAAGAAACAAGAAAGGTAATTAAATTAAAAAGCAAAACTTTACAAAGAATAGCAGTTTTAATACGGTTAGTGTGGAATAATGAATCTTCTTGTTATTAAAAAGCAAAGTACGCGCTTTCCAGTGTAAGGAAGACGGATTTTAAAACATTCAAAGGCCGTGATGATGTTAGTTCTCTGTTGCAAAGGAGGTCAAAGTGGTCAAAATTCAGTTTTTATACTTTATATAAATATGTAAACTAGGAAAGTGTAACTTTTAAAGTAAGAAATATTCAGTCTCATAGGTATTGTGCTCGAAAGTCTGCTTTTTCTGCAGATAATCCACGTAAAGTACGATTTTTCGTAATTCGAAAAGAGAACAGTACACCAACAGAATTAATGTAAAAGGTTCACATTTAAGTACTTTGATTTTATTAAAATAACATTGGAAACGTGCATCATAATTTATTCATATTTTACTTGTAATGAAAATATAAAACATTCATTGAATATTATAATATTAAATAAAACAATGATTTCAACATCAATGTTTAACTAACAAGATTGAAAATTATAACAAAAATTAAAGAAATGCTTTCCAACAGTCTGTGGGATAAATAAAAAAAAATTGATTTTATATGGTTACTTTAAAAACCATACTCTCTAAAGTTGAATTAGTGAAAATTGCTCCACCATTTCAATTAGTAGAAAAAACTACTAATTTATTAGTGAATATTCACTATTTCATTAGTGGTTTTTTAAAAACTACTAATTAAATTAGTAAAAACTACTAATCAAAATAGTAGTTTTAATAAACTACTAAATGAAATAGTGAATATTCACTAATAAATTAGAAGTTTTTTCTACTAATTGAAATGGTGGAGCAAGCAATTTTCACTAATTCAACTTTAGAGAGTATAGTTTCAAGCCCAACCAACATAAAATATTACTGATCTCTTGCCCTTCATTAATCACGTTGCTTTCACGACACACATTATGGTACTTATGATAATTCGATATTGGCTAAATACCAACTAATATGAATATTTACTCCAAGCTCCAATACGATACTAGTCTCTACCTTCTTTTTACTATAATAAGAACAATTACATCGGGACTACTCCACGTCACTTCCACAAACCCCATAGCGCCATCAGAAAAGTCCACGTGACCACGACGCCTCATATAATATCCGACTCGGCCGCACGATATCCATTCTAATTCTCTCGTATCCCCGAGGCATATCTACTCACACCGCATACACTAATTTCCCGGGAACGCAAGCGGCCGCTCGTCCAATATATAAATTCAAAATAAAATCCTTGCGCCCCGCGGAGGATTACCCAGCTCTCTTCTCCAACCCGAGACACGCGCGAAAAGCCGGAAGCCCAAGGACACACACACACGCGAGGCTGAGACGAAGGGTTGCGCGAGCGTGATACATCGCGATATCCGTCAGCCCCTGTGCTTGAGCTTTCTATTAAGATAATCAGAACCGTGACTCGGAATATGGAGCGGGGATAGTAGGAAGCTTCTCCTCTCCCGCGCGAACACACACACACACACGTACCTATGTACAAACACACGTACATACACACACACATACAGTAACGTACACACGGACGAGACACCTAAGCGCCGCAGCGCGGCGTTAAATTCCGCCGGGAGAGACAGACGGCAATTTGTAAGTAGCGGGCGCGACAGCGTCGCCGAGGAGGGAAGAAGCTCTGCCGCGCCGGAATTATTCAGCCGCTAATGCATCGGGCCACCCACTCACTCACACACATACACACGAGCGCGCGCCTGTCTCGTACGTTAGTGAGCGAGAGGGGTGGAAGAAGGGGAAGGGGTATAAAGACACATAGGGAGAAAAGTGACCTTTTCTGGATACGCGCGCGCGCCCGGCTGACAGCGAGATTTATCGTTCCTCTCCTCCTATTTTGTCCGCTTCCTTTCTCTTCCACCCTCTCCCTCTCTCGCCACACGAGCTAGAGTAGTATAAGTCGCTCCCCCACCTCCCACCCATCCTTTTTCCTCCTTATTTCTTTTGCCAGGAAGAGAAAGACGGACGCGTGCGGCGTGCTCTCTCTCTCTCTCTCTCTCGCGCCCGCGATCTTGAATCATTCAGGAGGCCGCTGAGCGTTGCGCGCGCGCCCAGAGAATATATTCATTCGTCACGTCTGTCCGCAGTCTTATCTGACCGCACTCGCGAATATATGTATATACATGTACACCCATACGTATATACGTGGTCTCTGTATATATACGTCTTTATGCGCGTCGGCCAGCGCTAAGAGAATCACACCTATCGCATGAGCCATTGAATGTGGGCTGCTGTTGCTGCTGCTGCAGCGAGCGGCGAAATTTCGGCTAGGCGACGTCCAATCTACCGAGATATAAATATCGGGCGATTTTTATCCTCTCGCCCTCTCTCGCTCTCTCCACTCGCTTACTCTCTGCTTTTACGCGGGTGCAAGAGCGATGTGTGTAGTCGCGCGGCGACGACGAGCACTCTGGCTCTATACTACCGGCTCCTTCTCTCTCCTGTCCTTTTCCTCTCACTCTGCTTTATGCCGCGGCTAGTCGACTCGTCGCCCTGGCGTTATACGAATAGGATAAAGTGCCGCTGGAGTGAGAGTGAGCGCAGCTTGGCTTGCTGTAATGGCTGTCGAAAAACAAAGCGGTAAGTTAGGGTGTTATCGTGTAAAATGGCCCTTTGCCTTCTCTCTCTCTCTCTCTCTCTCTCTCTCTCTCTCTCTCTCTCTATATATATATATATATATATATATATATATATATCCTCCTCCTCCTCGTGGTCCTCCTCCTCCTCCTCTTCAACCCTCCTTATTTCTTTTTCCGCTGCCACTCGTTCCTCCTTGGCGTCTGCTACTACCGCACACCGCTACGCTGTCGTGCTGCCTTTTTTCGCGATACTGAGGTTTATGGAGCCTCGTAAAACCGGGAAAGAGAGCATGAGGAGGAGCGGCGATGATGGCGTCGCGGTCGACCGTTGCCACTGCCCCCTCCCCCCCTTTTTTTGTCAACGTTATTGTATGAAAAATTATGCAAAATGAGTTAGGTGTGAAGTATGGATGCGGTTATCTCGTTAGCTTATTGCGAATAAAGGTTTTTGTATTTTTCTTTTATTAATGTATAAAAGTTTGCTTCTTTTCGTAGTTTCTGAAGAGACAAATTTTCTGCAGTAAATTGTTTCTGCACAACGTAGACATTTCAAAGTAATTAAAATATTGAATTACAATTTGATTACTTTTATTAAATACTGTTAGATGTAAAGAGTTCTATTTGTAAAAGTTGTTATCCTCTTTTTCGTACATAAACTGTAAAAATTGATTAAAAAAATAAATTACACTTTTATTTTTTTTTTATTAAACGAGATCCTTTCAGAAGTTTTCACACCAATCCATAAAGAAATGAATGGAGTTTTAATCCTTTAAGAGATTTTGAACAAATTTATATTGAACAAATCGACCCCTCCTATTATGCATAAGCCGCTATCTCGCGCGCCAATGCAAGAAGAAGCTAACTCGGCGCTCCGTGCAATAAGCAGTTATCTCAATGATAATTCAATAAAGCGCTATCTCAAAGGTCGGTGCAGAAAGCAGCTAACTCGGCATTCCGTGCAAGAAGCAGCTATCTCGGCGTTCCGTGCAATAAGCCGCTAACTCATCGGTAAGCGCGAAAAGGTGCCGTTTTGCAAAGAAACGCAATAAAGTTTTTATTGAAGGATTAGGTATCCCTTCAATAAAATTAATTTTGAAAAGTCAATCAAAGGTCAATGATATATAACATTTAAATCTTTCGTTCCAACGTCAATTACAACTAAAATGGAAAGTAAAACTCACTGCACGGAATCTATATTAGAACTTCTTTTCATGTGTGATAGGCATTTATATCGATTACAGCTCTACATATTTTAAATTACTCAAGATAATATTCAGTATAACCATACATTAATATTTGATATCCTATTGAGCGTATAAAATACTATATATTTATTTCATTTTTCCAATTTTTAGTATAATATATTCAATCTAATTTTAGAATTAATGAGATTATAAGACCATTTAAAATATCTTAAGATTTATATTATTATTAATTAGTATAAATAATTAATTCATTCTTTTCTTTGGTAAAAAATATTCTGTGTACATTACATTGAACATAGAAAGTAAAAGAAAAGAATATCGGTTCTAAAAAAAAATTCAAAACCATAACCACATACGCTTTCTTAAAAATCGTCCTTGGTTCACTTAGTTTCCATTAATACTGAGAAATACTTTGATACCTGATACTGACTAGCAACATTAAAGTATTATCTTTTCTTTAAATGAATCGGTATGTGCAAAGTGGACTTAGGGATTATTGAAAAAGATTGGGTAAATAACATAAATACATTGTACTTCATACGCTTTATGTTTGTAAACTTCTATTTTTGACATTTTTCATAAATTAATGTACATATATATATATACTGAATATTACATAGAGTAATTTAAAATATGTAGAGTTTTAATCGATATAAATGCCTATCACACATAAAAAGAAGTTCTAATATAGATTCCGTGCAGCGAGTTTTACTTTCCATTTTAGTTGTAATTGACATTGGAACGAAAGATTTAAACGTTATATATATCATTGACCTTTCATTGAGTTTCCAAAATTAATTTTATTGAAGGGATACCTAATCCTTCAATAAAAACTTTATTGCGTTTCGTTGCAAAACGGCACCTTTATGCGCTTACCGACGAGTTAGCGGCTTATTACACGGAACGCCGAGATAGCTGCTTCTTGCACGGAACGCCGAGTTAGCTGCTTCTTGCACCGACCTTTGAGATAGCGCTTTATTGAATTATCGTTGAGATAACTGCTTATTGCACGGAGCGCTGAGTTAGCTTCTTGCATTGGCGCGCGAGATAGCAGCTTATGAATAGGAGGCGTCGAAATATTCATTAAAAATTTATTATAAAATTTTAATAAAATCACCACTAATGGTGGACATTTCTATGTAGTGATAAAACGTTTTATTCATATTATATTCCCATTTTTCTAATGAAAAATAGAATGTGTAACACCAAAGCTAGTTTTTTTTAAGTATATTTAAGCTATAGTTTTACCGGAAAAACTAAAACACAAAAGTTCACTTTTTTAATTCTAAAATGTTTAGTTTTTCACATCTTTTTTACATTTTTTCAAAACTATACAATAGGCTTAAAAACTTTTTTCTATGTAATTAAGTTAATAAGTAAGGTAAATACAGGTGTTTTGTGGTAATGCTATTTTGTTTTCCATATATATATATAAAATGGACAGATTACGAATGGAAATTGTTTTATTACATTACAGACACAAATAAGTTTCAATAGTTCAAGAATTCACAATATTGTTTTTTCTAGATATTCTCTAATTTCTTATACCCTGTTAGCGATGACGATCAATTCGCCATAAAACGGCTAGAAAATTTTCGAAAAATCGTTTTACGAATGGGAAAAAAAATGGACGATTTCCAGCAGGGTATACCATTTACCCGTATAATCATTTCATATAAACGGATTTCTGCCAGGGCAATGACTAACTTAATTACAATAAACGAAAAACAATGTTTTTATTTCAAGAAAAAGGGTATAAGGCTCCTCATATTGGGCTACTATATAACTTCATATTAAAAAAAGAGTTAATTTGCGTACATTCGTCAATGTCCAATTTAATGTTATCGTCTCATTGTCATATATTGACAGACACGCACTGTCATATCCCAAGTAAAGTCAACGGTGACGATGATGTTAGTGCTGAGAAAATAAATATTTGATAAAACGAAGCGTATCCGTGTCGTCGAGAAAAATCTTTTATGGGCTCGGAGAAAAATATTTGGTCAATTTGACTATCTTCGTTCTGGTATACCCGGATATCTTGAGAGTGATTTCATACATCTGTAGAAGCTTGTCTAAACATTTTATCAAACTCGTATCACATATTTTTTGCCTTTTATTAGATTCATTTTATTTCTACATAATAGCTACTAATTTTTCACGACCTTTTTTTTGTTAGACGGTGTAATTTTCATAAAATCTATACATGGACAGAAAAAGTTATCCTTGTTTATCGCAAAAATCGTGGATTAGAATAAAAAATCCAAATACCGACAATATCACTACACAAAATTATTTAACCATTATAAAATGTAGTAAAAGTTTTCCTCAATATACGCATTGTCGATGCATAAACGAACGTCGACTAAATAAACGACAGCAATGATTTCAACAAACCGAAAATAAGCAAAACTCACTTCAGCAAGCGTAAAAACCCATATTCACTAGATATGCGAACAAATCTATTTGAAGCTCGTCCATTCTTCCAATGAAAATCAGTTGCATCGCACTCGACATTCACATCAGTACAACGCTCCGAACAAACGCGCAGTGCTCTACTCCTCTCCCACGTCCATATACACACACACACATACACGTACTTTCACACCCACCTCTCGCAATCAATCCGCAGCTGCGCGCTTTTTCACGTGCACGCGACCCTAACGCACTCCCCTTCCCCTCCCTCATACGACCACAGATCGGCCATTCAACCGGCGCATTGCACCAGTGCGGTGTATAACGACAACAACGTGCTAGCGCCCGCGCGCTCGCGGCGCGACTCCCTGACGCGTTTCTAATAGGTACACAATCGTACATTCAAAGTCGCGCTTGCGCACATTCGTCTCTGTCGCCCAGTATGCACACATCTGTGTGCGTGTGTGTGGCTGTACGGGTGTCGCGCACCAGGCTTGACGTGGCGACGCGCAATCGGATTATCGCGCGTATGCGCACACCCGCGCGAGTTAATTTAGTGGGTAGTGCTGGCCTGCTCATTTTGTTTATTGCTGGAGAAGCTAACTTTGCGACGAGTCTTGTGAAAATTCACCTAATACCTCTTTCCACAAGCTGGACGGATTTCTTTGAACGCTTGTGTAGACGGTGTTTACGTGAATTCGCTGAGTACTCAGTTGCACGGCGTCTGCAAAAGGCGTTCGTGAAGAAAGAGGTATAGTTGTTACCGTTTGGTCACGGTATTTGGCAGGACAAACACAGACAGTAATTAGTTGATGGCATTGTCGAATTCCTCGGGAGAAATGCGTCGAGGAATCTGATTCAGAAAAAGTAGAAATTAAATTCATTTATTTTCGGATGCTCGAATCCAAATTCATGTATTCCGAAATGTCTCCAGTCGAGCGCACAATAGGAACAGAATTCATCTGAATTATTTTATACCCTTTTCTTCTCCGTTTTATTTATTATAGTTCAATTCTACCGACAATAAAATTCCAATTAATTTACGCTTTTCCTTAGTTTTGCAGATAATTGTCCTCCGACGGAATACTTTATTATAATACGCATTTCATATTAATAGCATTGTAATGCATGGTAATTAAATTATTCAACAGTATATTTTACGAGAGTGCACTTTCATTTATTATGGTTTAGTAGTAAATTGAACAAGATTGAATGTGAATATGAACGAGAATTTCTCACTTATTCAAAGCTTGTTTATGTTGTGTTGACATTTACTACTGAAAATAAAATAATACTTTAAAAATATTGTTTTAAAATGTAATTTATATCCAAAACGTTTTTATTATAATTAAATGTTGTACCGTACAAATAAATTTATGGTAGAAAGTGTGTGAAACAAATAAGCACTTAAAAAAATGTTGTTGTCCGTACAAAATAAAGGTTTATATGCTAATTTTATTATTTCAAGCGTTTGCTAGCTGAACTGCATTTATTCAAAATTATGAAGTGTAAACAGGTTCTTAAAAAATGTAATAAAGGCACATGTTACAAATTTGATTAAAATTTCATTTAACTATAGCTTGATGCCATACCACAAACCACTTTTCCATCAAAATTCCAACCATTATTATGTTCGTACGCTCATACGCTCTTCAAATGCGTATTAAATTTTGTTAGAATACTGAGCTTAGTACAAGAACATTATTATTCACGCAATAATGCTTCAATTTGTAATCCAAGCATACAGTCGGCGCAAAAAATAATCCAATACACAAAAGTTTTAATAATTCTCGGGCATACAAAACACTTTTTTTCTTGGTTATTTTGCATACTCTACACGAGGGAGAGAATCAGAGAGAAAGAGTGAGAGGAGGAGGGGAGAGGGGAGTAGAAAGAACACGAGGGAAGGAGAGAAATTGCAGAGTAGGACCGATGCGGAAAAGGTTTTAAAAACTACGAAAGTTCAATTACAGTTATGAAAAATTTTCCGGCAAAATACATATTCGAAGGTGAAAATAGGCTCCAAAATTTACGAGCAACAAAAAAGCGTGCTCGGGAAAATAAAAGAAAGAGGAGAACGAGGAGAGAGAGAGAGACAGAGAGAGAGAGAGAGAGAGAGAGAGAGAGAGAGAGAGAGAGAGAGAGAGAGAGAGAGAGAGAGAAGTAGAGAGTCAGCGCGAGCGCTAGGCCACTCCAGCCTAATAATCTTGCGCGAAATTTTTAATTTCCACCCTAAGTTTCAACGAGCGCTTGCGCAACTTACGCACGCACATGCGCGCGCGCACTGCTCTGTGTTTGAAATGACGGGAACGTGCCGGGGCGGCGGAACTTTTTGCCGGCGTAAAACGAGGAGAATTTCGCGCGCATGGTATCTCGCGCTCGAGCGAGCCGGGAAAGAAGGGCGGGAAGTTGAAAAAACGAGAGCGCGTGGAGTGAGGAGGGAAAAAGAGAGGAGAGAGAAAATAAGAGAGAGAGAGAGAGAGAGAGAGAGAGAGAGAGAGAGAGAGAGAGAGAGAGAGAGAGAGAGAGAGAGAAGGAGCGTGAGAAAAAAGGCGTGAGTCTAAACTTACAGCGGTACTTACGTCTAAAAGAAGGTAATAACTCTGCGAAGAAAAGGGAAAAATCGAAGGGAGAGGGAGAGTGGAAAACTGCGAGGCGATGTCTTTTAGCAAAGCGAAAAAAACGTAAAGGGGAAGAGCGACGGAGGTAAGAGAGAGAGAGAGAGAGGGACAGAGAGAGAGACAGAAAGAGAGAGAGAGAGAGAGAGAGAGAGAGAGAGAGACAGAGAGAGAGAGAAGAGCGAGGTAGGAGAAAAGAAAACATCGCGAGTGGCTGCATGCCCGATCGTTTCATGTTGTAAATAAAAAAAGGTAGATAGAAGTTGATAAAGCAGCTTGCGTTCGATCTATTGAAAAATGTTTTTAATTATTTATTATTGGATGCAAGTTTTAATAAGACTCTATATATCTTCTTTTTCGACGCTTGCCGAGCAAACTAACAATTAGATAGTTATTAATAAATAAAGCAAGGAGGAATCTATAAATATGTTTGTTGTGCCCCTGATCAGATGTAATATGAAAAATATTTGCACGCCTCCAATATCGGAGGAACGTTTTAAGGTGGTCTTATACCTAATGGCTTCCGAGGCCAAAATGACCGGAAAAAATTAATTAAAATATAATTACTATAAAACAAAATATATGTATTACTAATATAACTTATTTCTAATACAAAATCCGAAGAGACAGGTCTCTAAACCAATTTTATGCAGAATTATATTCTTTTAGAAAAATCAACTGGTGTGCAAATTTTGTTGACAGTCACTCGATAGATTTTGACGAGATAAGTCGCAAATTACTTGGAAAACATGTACTTATGGCATGAAGTTTTAGAATTAAAAAATGTCGTTACTAAAAAAAACTACTTTTTTTCTTAATTTTATGAATTTTTATCGTTTTTTCAATTAAAAAAATACTTAATCACGAAATTTTTTAATCTCAGAGCTTCGTGCCATAGATATATGTTTTTCAAGTAATTTACGACTTGTCTCGTCAAATTCCATCGAGTGATTACCAAGAAAACTTGCACACCAGTTGATTTTTCTAAAATGACATAATTCTGCATAAATTGAGTTTAGAGATCTATCTCTTGGGCTTTTGTATTAGAAATAAGTTATATTAGTAATATATATACTTTGTTTTATAGTAATTCTGTTTTAATTAATTTTTTCAGGTCATTTTGGCCTCGGAAGCTATTAGGTATAAGACGACCTTAAATGTAAATTACACCGCAAGTTATACAATTAATTCATTTCCAATTTAAAAGGAACTCAAAGAGACTTTAATGTAGATGTAGATACCTGATCTTGTATTAATTTCCTGTTTTAAATTTTATAAATAATCATAGCGATGTGGTTTGCTCCAAGTAATTTTTTTATTTCAGGTACCTTTACACCCAAAGAAAATTCTTGTAACCGTTACTATAAAAGAATCAGACTGTATGGTGCAACAATAATGATAATGGAATAAACGTAAAATATATAGTAACCGTTGTAAGTCAAAATCTTCTATACTTGCCTTCGGAGCGCTGCCGCGCTCCTTGATATAACTAACCTGACCATAAAAATAGCAAATGATGACATATAAATACCATACTTTTTTTGTAAAAATTACTAAAAAATCTTGTTCTTTTAAGTATTAGAAACTTACCATAACAAATCGTATTCACAACTAAAATCTTATATTTGTATTTTAATTATAGTGCAGGTTTCCCAAAAACACTGTAAATTTAACAAGATTTCTATTTACTATGTCAAATAACAAGTTCAGTGAAGTTTTTGACTTATCTGCTCTCCGCTAAAAGGGTCAGGCTGGCCCTCTAAAGGTCATCCAGTTAGTAAAACAACGGGTAAATTATTAAACGCATAACGGAGTTATGTTTCGTTGTGTATATGTTAGGACAACGAGAGAAATATGCGAATTAATTAAATAAGTCGTACGGAAAAATACACGACGAGTAGCGCTCGAACAGTCAGACTCTGTACACTCTCGTACGTGCTCTTTATAAACACTGCGAGCTAACGCTGCACGATGCTGCCTCGCAAGCATCATCGCTGGCTTCTTATAATCGTGTTGAGTTATTGCCGCTCGGACATCTCCCGGAAACAATTTCCTGCACAATTGCTCGAACAATAAAATTATCTTACCAAACACACAAAATTAAAAAATCATGTGACCACCATCCACAGTACTTCTCTAGAGTCTCAACACTCTTCCTATCGAGCCCATACCTCTCTACTTCCGTGCGTCATCAAATCGCATCACCCTTATATTGACGCCGTTTCAAGTACCCCATAACACAGCCAATTTTGCTTCCTCCTAGAGGAAGCTTTATGATAGTAATTTTTTGAGCTATTGTAAAAACATGTTATAATTGTTTTTCGAGGTGTTAGGAATCAAAATACATGATTTTTGAAAAATATCTGTATGGATGTGTGTGTGTGTGTGTGCGTGTGCGTGTGTGTGTATGTGTGTGTGTGTGTGTGTGTGTGTGTGTGTGTGTGTGTGTGTGTGTGTGTGTGTGTGTGTGTGTGTGTGTGTGTGTGTGTGTGTGTGTGTGTGTGTACGCTAGGATCTCAGCTTCTACTCGATCGATTTTGACCGAACAGGTCTCATTTTATTTGTTTTTTTTGTGTGATGGCAGGTCAAAAATTCATTTTTTGATTCGCCGATGCGTTTTTGCTTTATTTCGAATTTTCGATTTTCTCAAAACTGATTTTTGCTTTTTATTAATGATAAGATGGAGATATTAGGCTCGAATGGATAGCATTTGAAAAAGCCTTAAAATACTTATATTTTCTAAAAAGAAAAATTTCTCTAGCTATCATGGTTCTTTTATTATTAACAAAATCGTGTTTTTTCTTTAAAAGCTTATAACTCCTAGACTAAACGGTCAATTTGCTTGAGAAAAATCATTATAATGCAGAATGTAAATAGCTGTAATCTGTGAAAATTTGAATTCATTTTGTCAACTAGTTTTTGAGAAAAAAATGAATTGTCAAAAAAAATGAGTTTTGTATGTCCAACAATTACGGGAGTAAAATTGACTTAATAGCTTTGAAATTCCTTGTATAGGTAGATTTTTGATAACTCTCAGCCGATTCTTGGGCAAAATGATTAGTCCAGAAATTTCAGAAATATTTGAGTTTAAAATTTTTTAAAACTTTGTTTTAAATCGTAAGTTCTCGAGAACGGCTCTATGTATCAGCTCCAAATTTATAGACAATTTTGTATGTGATATAATATGTGTGCGAATTTTCATCAAGATCGTACGATAACTTTTTGAGATATTTGATTTTGAAAATTTTCGTATTTTACAAAGTTATTTTCTTTGACGCATGATAACTAGAGAAAACAAAAATTGGTTTAATAATGTTCAAATTTTGTGGAGATGTAGAGTCTATATATTATCCTATAAGTCCTTTAGGTAAAACAATTGTCTCATGATTTTTAGAGATATTTAAGGGGGCTAGACACATTTTTTCTCTGAAATAAGAAGTCACATTTTAATACATAAATGTAAACTAATTATTTCATACTTTTTACATATAAAAGTAGGTATATTTACCTTACCATAAAACTTTCTCCGATGGGCCTTTTATATGGTCCAGAACCATAGTCATCGATGAAACAAGTTTTTTCACTAACCGTAAGCTTTGAAATTTTCCTGTGGATGGATTGACTTCAGATTTGAACTAAATTACTCCTGAATAGTATAATTCTCATATCGTAATTATTCAGGAACGCATTTATGTATACTAGAAAATGGAAATGGCATGCGCTATGCACGCGCGTTTTATTTACGAGCCCTTAAAAAATTATGCATTTTGCACATATATCCAAATGTTCCATCATGTAAGTAACCTTTCGCTGCTACCTAAAAACGATCATCTAAGCTGCAAAAAATAGTACATTTATATCTCTCCATAGTAAAATGGGTACTATAATATTTTCTTTATAGCACTGTGTGACCTAAATCCGCACTTAAGTCACGGCTAGTTGTGACTTAAGTAGCCCATTATTACACTGTGAAATAATGAATTTACTTAAGTCACAGGTACGTAATTAACGCCAATTATCTACCAAAACTATTCAAAAATATGATTTTACATATAAGAATGAACAGGAAAAGAAGTAAAACTTCGTTAATAGTTGACAAACCACAAAGAATAAATAAAAATGATGATAATAAGGATTCTCTATATTATAGGTTAGTTTCATCTGCTATGGAATAGCAGACCGCGCGCTTTTTAAATATTCAATATTAAACTGTACGGATTTTAGTTTTAAAAGTCTTTCTCTTTAATGATATAACGTATACAAATCTTTCACTTCCATAAACTTCAACTTATTGTTAAAGATACAAATCAAATTGCCAAGAATCTAGTTTTATGATTTTTTTATGTATATATTCAATATTCTAGATTCAATAATAACCATATTCTATATCAGGTATTCTATTATTTAAATAACTTTTTATTAATTTTTTTCAGGGCGGGGGGCGGGGGGGGGGGGCCCGGCCAACACTTCTCCCACCCCACTTTCAACTATCATTATAAATATGCACAAATAAATAAAATAAGAATATGGCGGATTTATGTCACAGGAGCTATAAAATAGTATACGATACTCGTGACTTAAATGGCTCATTATCACACGGCGTTTAGCACTCTCGCTGCGCTCAGGCGCTAACCTCACGCCGTGCAATAATGGGCCACTTAAGTCACACGTACCGTAATATACTATTACGGGGTAGGTAGTTACTAGCTCTTTAATAATTATTGCATTTCGCTCTTATTTTCAAACGATCGATCATGTTAGTCACCTTCTGCTACTAGCTAAGAACGATTTTCTAAGTTGCCAAAAATAGGTACATTTATACACCTCCATAGTACAACATGTAATATGATTTTTTTTCAGGGTAAGTATTTACTAGTACTTGAATTAAAATTGCATTTTGCGCTTATTTTCCAATGATCCATCATGTTAGTAACCTTTCGCTGCTAGTTAAAAAAGATGATCTCAGTTGCAAACAATAGTACATTTATTTTTATAAATTATTTTTAGTTACAAAATTTACCACACAAAATTATCAAAAAAGTAATATGCACAAAAACTGAGTCAAGAGTTTAAAATTTTTTATAACCTATTTACAAAATATAATAGCTCTCACGTTGTGCATATATTAATTCATTGACAATTTTTGAATACTAAATTTTTCCTCGAATCTTTAAAGATGAAATTAACACATTAAGTAATAAAATAAAATAAAAAATAAATATAATTCATATCTTCATATGATGTTTTCGTATTGTTTAACAACCTTTAAGATACTACATGTAATCTTTAGGCGCTATTTGCTCAGCGCCAATCAGGGCATACTCCCACCACAGAGTCGGTGGATGGGGAGCAACCGCCAAACAGTAACACTGCGCAACGCTCGCGCGCATCCCCACCACTTAGCAGCGGCGCGGTGGCTTCGGAGAGCTCACCGCTCCATATAAGTCCTAGCGCGCAGCTCAACCTTTCGCAGTCAGCCTGGATGCCTGGAGACGGATGTACCTTCCGCACAGGAAGATTAGGATGGATGGGTGTCGACGGGTGAGACGGTTCCCTCCTTATTCTCCCAGTTTTCTATAAGTGCCCTTGCTGCTAGCCTTTTGCTACTAGCGAAAAATGATGAGTAAAAGTGACAGAAATAACACATCACATTTATAGCGATGCATAATACAACGAGTAATATGTTATTTCCTTCACGGTGTAAGTACGTCCTAACAAATTAAATAAAATTGCATTTTGCTCTTATTTTCAAATGATCCATCATGTTAGTAACCTTTTGCTACTAGCTAAGAACGATGATCTATGCTCCAAAAAATAGTACATTTATACAGTTCCATAGTACAACGGGTAATATGTATTATTCATTACAGGGTAAGTACTTACTAGCACTTTAGTAATTATAGCATTTTGAACGCATTTTCAAATGCTTCATCACGTTAGTAGCTTTTAGCTGCTAGCTAAGAACGATGATCACAGTTGCAAAAAATAGTACATTTATACGCTGCATAATAGAACGAGTAATATCAGAATCTCAGAAGAAAAAATAGTACATTTGTACGTTGCATAATACAACGAGTAATATGTGTTTTTTTCACGAGGTAAGTACATCATAAACCTTTAAATAATATTGCATTTGCTCTTATTTTCAAATGATCCATCATGTTAGTAACCTTTTGCTACTAGCTGAAAACGATGACCTTATTTGCAAAAAATAGTAAATTTATACGCAACATAATACAACGAGTAATATGTGTTTTTTTTTACGAGGTAAGTACTTCATTACTATTTAAATAATATTGCATTTTTCCATTATTTTCCAATGATCCATGATGTTAGTAACCTTTTGCTGCTAGCTAAAAACGATGGTGTCCGTTGCAAAAATAGTACATTTATACGCCGCATAATACAACCAGTAATATGTGGTTTTCTTCACGGGGTAAGTTTTTCCTAACCCGCTAAATAAAATTGCATTTTGCTCTTATTTTCGAATGATCCATCATGTTAGTAGCCTTTTGCTACTAGCTGAAAACGATGATCTTATTTGCAACAAATAGTAAATTTATATGCAACATAATACAACGGGTAATATGTAGTTTTTTTACGAGGTAAGTACTTCCTAACTATTTAAATAATATTGCATTTTTCCCTTATTTTCCAATGACCCATCATGTTAGTAACCTTTTCCTACTAGCTAAAAACGATGATCTCATTTGCAAATGAGGCACATTTATACAGAACCATAATACAACAAGTAATATGATTTTTTTCAGGGTAAGTACTTACTAGCACTTGAATTAATATTGCATTTTACGCTTATTTTTCAATGATACATCATGTTAGTAACCTTTTGCTGCTAGCTAAAAGCGATGATCTCAGTTGCAAAAAATAGTACATTTATACGTTGCATATTACAAGGAGTAACGTGTGGTTTTCTTCACTTGGTAAGTACATACTAGGCCTTTAATAATTATTGCATTGTTCTCTTATTTTCATATGATCCATCACGTTAGTATCCTTTTGGTACTAGCTAAGAACGATGACCTCAGTTGCAACAAATGTTTATTAAAAAACAATATTCTTGCATTAATAATAATTATATGTACACAACTGCTGCTAGTTTACGGTATTGCGAAATAATAACAGTTGGATTGAAAAAATTTTGTGATTGGAAATCCGAAATAATTTTACCTCTCGGTATGTTAGTGACCAGACCTGTTTTATTGCAGTGCAGACTGCAGAGTCGTGTCCTGGAACAATATATTGGCATCAGATGACGCGAACTCAGCAGTTATTAAACTAATTTCTTAGACTAAATAGATTTTAATTGATATTCATTATAAAAGTTTGATTTGTGACATTAATAGCAGTTATTAGCTGTGATTGCAAAAAATGACACATAAATGTAAATAACTGAAAATAACTGTTTTAAACATTTTTATGTACAGCTTCTAGCGGTATTTACTATCATTTACCGTTATGAACATTTATTATTTTTAATAGTCAATAAATGTCCATTTGCAGCAGAGTTAGTCCTATATTCATGCACTAAATGGTTTTATGAAGGTTTCTCCATCCTTGTCCGTCTACGTGGCATTTAGGTAATTATAGTGAAAAGGTCCCTCTAATCCGTTTCGAGATCGGACCAGATGGATTGAGGGATTTCTTCTAGGTACTTCAACGTAAATGCTACAAGTTTGTGACCATTGTGATAAATAAGAAAGTGTTGGGAAATTACGGAAATTCGAAAAACTTTAATTAGGGTAGTAGTCTAGGAGCCAGACAGGGCTCCATGGCCAATTAAAGTGCCACGGCTGAGAACAACTATTTATGATGCATTTTGACCTCCTGACTCATCAAATTTTGTCACACTTCCACAAAGTAGTTGGTTTAATTGTTCTTATATTAATAAATTAAATGTTTAAATGACTATAAAAATTCGATTATTATATATATCAAACTTATAAACGAGCAAATAAATTCAGAATTTTATAACGAACGTATGATTTTCTGAAATTTTAGAAAAGATTAATTTTAACCAAAGTTATTGTAAATGTAGTGCAATAACCTTACATTTTCCGTCTACACGCGCACAATTTTTACGATATCTTTTTTTAAAATATACAATAATTATGTATATTACAAGATGTATTTTGCCTTTAGTAGTCGCGAAAGGAGCAGCACTTTACTTCTCCTACTACACAAACTCATGACCGTCTTGAACAAACCTTACACGTGTAGTTACGAATTAGTTGATCAGATGGAGGGAGCAATACTTGCACATTTTGTGGTGCAAGCATATCTCCATCGTCTATCCTACCAACCATCTATGGATCTACCTTTTCCACACGAATATTTAAACAGTTTGTCTCGTTATAAACTCTATATCTCTGACTTTCAGGAATAACCGCATATCTTCACTTTTCGTGATTTCAAGTAAGATGAATTTTTAGTTTCACGTCTGTGTTTTAAATCAAGATAAATATATATAAGATCATAATAAGTTGTTCTCAGCCGTGGAACTCTGATTGTCCGCGGAATCCTATCTGGCTCCTAGACTATAGCTGTTGAATGGGAAAATGAGATTCCACTAAGCATTTGATATATTCGAATGCTTATATATTATATTGCAAATAATTTAAGCATCAAAAAGTACTGTGCTTTGAAAAACAGAATCATATTTTAATTTTAATATTTTAATTTCAAAGAAATATATTTTTATGTAAAATTTTTCAAACAAAGTAATTATAATTTATATGGACCAACAAATTATTTGTAGTTCAAAAATTTACCACACAAAATTATCAAAAAAGTAATATGCACAAAAACTGAGTGAAGAGATTAAAATTTTTTATAACTTATTTTCAAAATATAATAGGTCTCACTTTGTGCATATATTAATTAATTGACAATTTTAAATCGTAAATTTTCCCTCGAATCTTTAAAGATGAAATTAACACATTAAGTAATAAAATATAATAAAAAATAAATATAATTCATTTCTTCATATGATGGTTCCGTATTGATTAACAAACTTTACGCTACTACATGTAATCTTTAGGTGCTATTTGCTCCGCGCCAATCAGAGCATACTCCCACCACAGAGTCGGTGGATGGGGAGCAACCGCCAAACAGTAACACTGCGCAACGCTCGCGCGCATCCCCACCACTTAGCAGCGGCGCGGTGGCTTCGGAGAGCTCACCGCTCCATATAAGTGCTAGCGCGCAGCCCAACCTTTCGCAGTCGGCCTGGATGCCTGGAGACGGATGGACCTTCAGCACAGAAAGATTAGGATGGATGGGTGTCGACGGGGGAGACGGTTCTCTCCCTATTCTCCCAGTTTTCAATAAGTGCCCCTGCTGCTAGCCTTTTGCTACTAGCGAAAAATGATGAGTAAAAGTGACAGAAATAACACATCACATTTATATCGATGCATAGTACAACGAGTAATATTTTATTTCCTTCACGGTGTAAGTACATTCTAACCATTTAAATAAAATTGCATTTTGCTCTTATTTTCAAATGACCCATCATGTTAGTAACCCTTTGCTACTAGCTAAGAACGATCATCTCATTTGCAAACGAAGCACATTTATACAGCTCCATAGTACAACGTGTAATATGATTTTTTTCAGGGTAAGTATTTACTAGCACTTGAATTAATATTGCATTTTACGCTTATTTTTCAATGATCCATCATGTTAGTAACCTTTTGCTGCTAGCTAAAAACGATGATCACAGTTGCAAAAAATAGTACATTTATACGCTAGATAATACAACGAGTAATATGTGTTTTTTCGCGAGGTAAGTACTTCATTAACCTTTAAATACTATTGCATTTTGCTCTTATTTTCAAATGATCCATCATGTTAGTAACCTTTTGCTACTAGCTGAAAACGATGATCTCATTTGCAAATGAGACACATTTCTACAGAACCATAATACAACAAGTAATATGATTTTTTCAGGATAAGAATTTACTAGCACTTGAATTAATATTGCATTTTACGCTTATTTTACAATGATCCATCATGTTAGTAACCTTTTGCTGCTAGCTAAAAGCGATGATCTCAGTTGCAAAAAATAGTACATTTATACGCTACATAATACAGCGAGTAATATATGTTTTTTTTCGCGAGGTAAGTACTTCATAAACCTTTAAATAATATTTCATTTTGCTCTTATTTTCAAATGATCCATCATGTTAGTAACCTTTTGCTACTAGCTGAAAACGATGATCTTATTTGCAAAAAATAGTAAATTTATACGCAGCATAATACAACGAGTAATATGTGTTTTTTTTACGAGGTAAGTACTTCCTAACTATTTAAATAATATTGCATTTTTCCATTATTTTCCAATGATCCATCATGTTAGTAACCTTTTCTGCTAGCTAAAAACGATGATCTCAGTTGCAAAAAATAGTACATTTATACGCTGCACAATACCACGAGTAATATGTGTTTTTCTCACGAGGTAAGTACTTCATAAACCTTTAAATAATATTCCATTTTGCTCTTATTTTCAAATGATCCATCATGTTAGTAACCATTTGCTACTAGCTAAAAACGATGATCTCATTTGCAAATGAAGCACATTTATACAGATCCATAGTACAACGAATAATATGATTTTTTTCAAGGTAAGTATTTACTAGCACTTCAATTAGAATTCCATTTTGCGTTTATTTTTCAATGTTACATCATGATAGTAACCTTTTGCTGTTAGCTAAAAACGATGATCTAAGTTGAAAACCATAGTAAATTTATAGGCAGTGTAATTCAACGAGTAATATGTGGTTTTTTCACGAGGTAAGTACTTCCTAACCATTTAAATAATATTGCATTTTGCTCTTATTATTAAATGATCCATCATGTTAGTAACCTTTCGCTGCTAGCTAAAAACGATGATCACAGTTGCAAAAAATAGTACATTTATACGCTAGATAATACAACGAGTAATATGTGTTTTTTTCGCGAGGTAAGTACTTCATTAACCTTTAAATACTATTGCATTTTGCTCTTATTTTCAAATGATCCATTATGTTAGTAACCTTTTGCTACTAGCTAAAAACGATGATCTCATTTGCAAATGAGGCACATTTCTACAGAACCATAATACAACAAGTAATATGATTTTTTTCAGGGTAAGTATTTACTAGCACTTGAATTAATATTGCATTTTACGCTTATTTTTCAATGATCCATCATGTTAGTAACCTTTTGCTGCTAGCTAAAAGCGATGATCTCAGATGCAAAAAATAGTACATTTATACGCTACATAATACAGCGAGTAATATTTGTTTTTTTTCGCGAGGTAAGTACTTCATAAACCTTTAAATAATATTGCATTTTGCTCTTATTTTCAAATGATCCATCATGTTAGTAACCTTTTGCTACTAGTTGAAAACGATGACCTTATTTGCAAAAAATAGTAAATTTATACGCAACATAATACAACGAGTAATATGTGGTTTTTTTACGAGGTAAGTACTTCCTAACTATTTAAATAATATTTCATTTTTCCATTATTTTCCAATGATCCATCGTGTTAGTAACCTTTTGCTGCTAGCTAAAAACGATGATCTCAGTTGCAAAAAATAGTACATTTATACGCTGCACAATACAACGAGTAATATGTGTTTTTTTCACGAGGTAAGTACTTCATAAACCTTTAAATAATATTCCATTTTGCTCTTATTTTCAAATGATCCATCATGTTAGTAACCTTTTGCTACTAGCTAAAAACGATGATCTCATTTGCAAATGAGGCACATTTCTACAGAACCATAATACAACAAGTAATATGATTTTTTTCAGGGTAAGTATTGACTAGCACTTGAATTAATATTGCATTTTACGCTTGTTTTTCAATGATCCACCATGTTAGTAACCTTTTGCTGCTAGCTAAAAGCGATGATCTCAGTTCCAAAAAATAGTACATTTATACGCTACATAATACAGCGAGTAATATATGTTTTTTTCGCGAGGTAAGTACTTCATAAACCTTTAAATAATATTTCACTTTGCTCTTATTTTCAAATGATCCATCATGTTAGTAACCTTTTGCTACTAGCTGAAAACGATGATCTTATTTGCAAAAAATAGTAAATTTATACGCAGCATAATACAACGAGTAATATGTGTTTTTTTTACGAGGTAAGTACTTCCTAACTATTTAAATAATATTGCATTTTTCCATTATTTTCCAATGATCCATCATGTTAATAACCTTTTGCTGCTAGCTAAAAACGATGATCTCAGTTGCA
This sequence comes from Torymus aiolomorphi, assembly GCA_036365515.1. Classification (NCBI taxonomy): domain Eukaryota; kingdom Metazoa; phylum Arthropoda; class Insecta; order Hymenoptera; family Torymidae; genus Torymus; species Torymus aiolomorphi. Next base: position 140,114,073 of record CM070877.1, read on the forward strand.
AAAAATAGTACATTTATACGCTGCACAGTACAACGAGAAATATGTGTTTTTTTCACGAGGTAAGTACTTCATAAACCTTTAAATAATATTGCATTTTTCCCTTATTTTCCAATGACCCATCATGTTAGTAACCTTTTGCTACTAGCTAAAAACGAAGAACTCATTTGCAAATGAGGCCCACTTATACAGATCCATAATACAACAAGTAATATGATTTTTTTCAGGGTAAGTATTTACTAGCACTTGAATTAAAATTGCATTTTACTCTTATTTTTCAATGATCCATCATGTTAGTATCCTTTTGCAGCTAGCTAAAACCGATGATCTCAGTTGCAAAAAATAGTACATTTATACGCTAGATAATACAACGAGTAATATTTGTTTTTTTTCGCGAGGTAAGTACTTCATAAACCTTTAAATAATATTGCATTTTGCTCTTATTTTCAAATGATCCATCATGTTAGTAACCTTTTGCTACTAGCTAAAAACGATGATCTCATTTGCAAATGAGGCACATTTATACAGAACCATAATACAACAAGTAATATGATTTTTTTCAGGGTATTTAATAGCACTTGAATTAATATTGCATTTTACGCTTATTTTTCAATGATCAATCATGTTAGTAACCTTTTGCTGCTAGCTAAAAGCGATGATCTCAGTTGCAAAAAATAGTACATTTATACGCTACATAATACAGCGAGTGATATTTGTTTTTTTTTCGCGAGGTAAGTACTTCATAAATCTTTAAATAATATTGCATTTTGCTCTTATTTTCAAATGATCAATCATGTTAGTAACCTTTTGTTACTAGCTGAAAACGATGATCTTATTTGCAAAAAATTGTAAATTTATACGCAGCATAATACAACGAGTAATGTGTGGGTTTTTTTACGAGGTAAGTACTTCCTGACCATTTAAATAATATTGCATTTTTCCCTTATTTTCCAATGATCCATCATGTTAGTAACCTTTTGCTGCTAGCTAAAAACGATGGTCTCAGTTGCAAAATGAAGCAGATTTATACAGCTCCATAATACAACGAGTAATATTTGTTTTTTTTTCTCGATGTAAGTACTTTATAAACCTTTAAATACTATTGCATTTTGCTCTTATTTTCAAATGATCCATCATGTTACTAACCTTTTGCTACTAGCTGAAAACGATGATCTTATTTGCAAAAAATAGTAAATTTATACGCAGCTTAATACAACGAGTAATATGTGTTTCTTTTTTCGAGGTAAGTACTTCCTAACTATTTAAATAATATTGCATTTTTCCCTTATTTTCCAATGATCCATCATGTTAGTAACCTTTGTCTGCTAGCTAAAAACGATGGTCTCAGTTGCAAAAATTAGTACATTTGTACGCAGCATAATACAACGAGTAATATGTGTTTTTTCTCACAAGGTAAGTACTTCCTAACCATTTAAATAATATCGCATTTGCTCTTATTTTCAAATGATCCATCATGTTTGTAACCTTTTGCTACCAGCTAAGAACGATGATCTCATTTGCAAAATGAAGCATATTTATACAGCTCCATAGTACAACGAGAAATATGATTTTTTTTCAGGGTAAGTATTTACTAGCTCTTGATTAAAATTGCATTTTACGCATATTTTCCAATGATCCATCATGTTAGTAACCTTTTGCTGCTAGCTAAAAACGATGATCTCAGTTGCATAAAATAGTACATTTATACGCTGCATAATACAACGAGTAATATGTGTTTTCTCACGAGGTAAGTACTTCATAAACCTTTAAATAATATTCCATTTTGCTCTTATTTTCAAATGATCCATCATATTAGTAACCATTTGCTACTAGCTAAAAACGATTATCTCATTTGCAAATGAAGCACATTTATACAGATCCATAGTACAATGAATAATATGATTTTTTTCAGGGTAAGTATTTACTAGCACTTGAATTAGAATTCCATTTTGCGTTTATTTTTCAATGTTACATCATGATAGTAACCTTTGGCTGCTAGCTAAAAACGATGATCTCAGTTTAAAAACATAGTAAATTTATAGGCAGTGTAATACAACGAGTAATATGTGGTTTTTTCACGAGGTAAGTACTTCCTAACCATTTAAATAATATTGCATTTTGCTCTTATTTTCAAATGATCCATCATGTTAGTAACCTTTTGCTACTAGCTATAAACAATGATCTCATTTGCAAATGAGGCACATTTATACAGATCCATAACACAACAAGTAATATGATTTTTTTCAGGGTAAGTATTTACTAGAACTTGAATTCAAATTGCATTTTACGCTTATTTTTCAATGATCCATCATGTTAGTAACGTTTTGCTGCTAGCTAAAAGCGATGATCTTAGTTGCAAAAAATAGTTCATTTATACGCTAGATAATACAACGAGTAATATTTCTTTTTTTTTCTCGATGTAAGTACTTCATAAACCTTTAAATACTATTGCATTTTGCTCTTATTTTCAAATGATCCATCATGTTAGTAACCTTTTGCTACTAGCTGAAAACGATGATCTTATTTGCAAAAAATAGTAAATTTATACGGAGCATAATACAACGAGTAATGTGTTTTTTTTACGAGGTAAGTACTTCCTAACTATTTAAATAATATTGCATTTTTCCCTTATTTTCCAATGATCCATCATGTTAGTAACCCTTTGCTGCTAGCTAAAAACGATGGTCTCAGTTGCAAAAAATAGTACATTTATACGCTACATAATACAGCGAGTAATATATGTTTTTTTTCGCGAGGTAAGTACTTCCTAACTATTTAAATAATATCGCATTTGCTCTTATTTTCAAATGATCCATCATGTTAGTAACCTTTTGCTACTAGCTAAGAACGATTTTCTAAGTTGCGAAAAAAAGGTACATTTATACAGCTCCATAGTACAACGTGTAATATGATTTTTTTCAGGGTAAGTATTTACTAGCACTTGAATTAAAACTGCATTTTACGCTTATTTTTCAATGTTACATCATGATAGTAACCTTTTGCTGCTAGCTAAAAACGCTGATCTCAGTTGCAAAAAATAGTACATTTATACGCTACATAATACAGCGAGTAATATATTTTTTTTTTCGCGAGGTAAGTACTTTATAAACCTTTAAATACTATTGCGTTTTGCTCTTATTTTCCAATGATCCATCATGTTAGTAACCTTTTGCTGCTAGCTAAAAACGATAATCTCAGTTGCAAAAAATCGTACATTTATAAGCCGCATAATACAACCAGTAATATGTGGTTTTCTTCACGGGGTAAGTTCTTCCTAACCCTCTAAATAAAATTGCATTTTGATCTTATTTTCGAATGATCCATCATGTTAGTAACCTTTTGCTACTAGCTAAAATCGATGATCTGAGTTGCAAAATATAGTAAATTTATACGCAGCATAACAACGAGTAATATGTGGTTTTTTTACGAGTTAAGTACTTTCTAACTATTTAAATAATATTGCATTTTGCTCTTATATTCAAATGATCCATCATGTTAGTAACCTTTTGCTACTAGCTGAAAACGATGATCTTATTTACAAAAAATAGTAAATTTATACGCAGCATAATACAACGAGTAATATGTGTTTTTTTTACGAGGTAAGTACTTCCTAACTATTTAAATAATATTGCATTTTTCCCTTATTTTCCAATGATCCATCATGTTAGTAACCTTTTGCTGCTAGCTAAAAACGATGGCCTCAGTTGCAAAAAATAGTACATTTATACGCCGCATAATACAACTAGTAATATGTGGATTTTTTCACGGGGTAAGTTCCTCCTAACCCTCTAAATAAAATGGCATTTTGATCTTATTTTCGATAGATCCATCATGTTAGTAACCTTTTGCTACTAGCTAAAAACGATGATCTGAGTTGCAAAATATAGTAAATTTATACGCAGCATAACAACGAGTAATATGTGGTTTTTTTACGAGGTAAGTACTTTCTAACTATATAAATAATATTGCATTTTGCTCTTATTTTCAAATGATCCATCATGTTAGTAACCTTTTGCTACTAGCTAAAAACGATGATCTCATTTGCAAATGAGGCACATTTATACAGATCCATAACACAACAAGTAATATGATTTTTTTCAGGGTAAGTATTTACTAGCACTTGAATTCAAATTGCATTTTACGCTTATTTTTCAATGATCCATCATGTTAGTAACCTTTTGCTGCTAGCTAAAAGCGATGATCTCAGTTGCAAAAAATAGTACATTTATACGCTAGATAATACAACGAGTAATATTTGTTTTTTTTCTCGATGTAATACTTCATAAACCTTTAAATACTAATGCATTTTACTCTTATTTTCAAATGATCCATCATGTTAGTAACCTTTTGCTACTAGCTGAAAACGATGATCTTATTTGCAAAAAATAGTAAATTTTTACGCAGCATAATAGCACGAGTAATATGTGTTTTTTTTCACAAGGTAAGTACTTCCTATCTATTTAAATAATATCGCATTTGCTCTTATTTTCAAATTATCCATCATGTTAGTAACCTTTTGCTACTAGCTAAGAACGATTTTCTAAGTTGCGAAAAAAAGGTACATTTATACAGCTCCATAGTACAACGTGTAATATGATTTTTTTTCAGGGTAAGTATTTACTAGCACTTGAATTAAAATTGCATTTTGCGCTTATTTTTCAATGATCCATCCTGTTAGTAACCTTTTGCTGCTAGCTAAACGCGATGATCTCAGTTGCAAAAAATAGTACATTTATACGCTAGATAATACAACGAATAATATGTGGTTTTCTTCACGGTGTAAGTACTTCCTAATCCTTTAAATAAAATTGCAGTTTGCTATTATTTTCAAATGATCCATCATGTTAGTAACCGTTTCCTACTAGCTAAGAACGATGATCTCATTTGCAAAATAAACTACATTTATACAGCTCCATAGTGCAGAGGGTAAAAGAATTTTTTTTCACGGCATGTATTTACGAGGCCGTAAGAAAATGATCTATTTCGCACGCATTTTCTAATGCTCTATCACGTTAGTAGCCTTTTGCTGCCATCTAAAAGCTATGCTTTAAACTGCAAAAAATAGTACATTTATACAGCGCCTTAGTTAAATGGGTAACCTGATTTGTATTATACGGTAAGTATTTACGAGTCCTTAAGATATTGTACATTTGGCACGCATTTCAAAATGTATCATCATGTTAGTAGCCTTTTGTTGCTAGCTAAAGACGGCGCTCTCAGCTGCAAAATATAGTACATTTATACCGCTCCATAATACGAATCGATAAGATATAGTTTTCTTTACGGGGTAAGTACCTACTAGCCGTTTAAAAATTATTGCGTTTTGCTCTTATTTTCAAATGATTGATCAAGTTAGTAGCCTTTTGCTACTAGCTAAGAACGATGATCTCATTTGCAAAAAATATTGCATTTATACAGCTTCATAGTACACTGGGTAACCTGATTTTCATATACAGGGCAAGTATTTACGAGCCCGTAAGCAATTGGGCATTTTGCACGCATTTTGAAATACTCCATCACGTTAGTAGCCTTTTTCTGCCAGCTAAAAGCAATGTTTTAAGCTGCAAAAAATATTACATTTATATCGCTCCATAGTATAGTGGGTAATATGATATTTTCTTTACAGGGTAACTCTTTAGTACCCCGTACTCTTTAGTATTTTGTTTACGGGGTAGTTCTTTAGTAATTATTGCATTTCGCTTTTATTTTCAAATGATCCATCATTTTGATAACCTTTTGCTACCAGCTAAGAAAGATGATCTCAGTTGCAAAAGAAAGTACATTTATACAGCTCCATAGTACAATGGGTCATATGATATTGGTTCCTCATAGAAGAAGCTTTGTAACGGTGAAAAAAATTGTCGAGACATAAAATGTTCAAAAAGATGTTTTAAAGCGATATATCTCGAAATTTGATGATTTTGAGAAAATGTTTTTTCGTGGATGTCAGATGTGTGTGTGTGTGTGTGTGTGTGTATGTGTGTGTGTGTGTGTGTGTGTGTGTGTGTGTGTGTGTGTGTTCGTAAAGTCTTTATATCTCGGTAACGAATCGACCGATTTTCGTGGGGCAATCACTATTCTCTTCGTCTCCCGAAAAAAAACTCGTTACCCTGATGGATTTAAGTTTTTATTTATTTTCTTTTTTTTATAACCAAAAACGGTTTTGAATTTTTAATTTTTTGTATTTTTTTATATTTTACAGCTATTATTACATAATATAATGAACTTTTCTTGAAGGGTATTTAAATTACCTATATTTTCTTTTTTTAAGATTTAAATTATCTTCACTCTGTCATTTGTTATTAAGGATAACGTTTTTATATTTAATAATTTAATTTCTCAAAAAATATTTTATGTATCAACTTGAAATTTTAACTACTCATTACATTCATTAAAGACTATATTTGGTTAACATTTAAAGAGATTATCTTCATTTGTTTTTTAGATAAAAATTAGTTTAGTAAAAATTTGCGTTTTCATTGTCGTACGATAACAAGAGTAAAAATTATCCAATCGTTCTGAAATTTGGCACAGATGTATCTTTCATATATCTTCAGATCAAGTTCGTTGCCCAAAAAATCGGCCCATTAAGATCAAAGATATTTGAGGTTAAAAATTTTTTAAAAAAAATTTCAAATCGCGTTTTGTCAGAGAATACTTAATTTACCGACTTAAAATTTTAACAACTTAATAAACTCATTGAAAGCTATATTTAGTTAACATTTTAAGAGATTATCTTCATTTGTTTAAAAAAAAAAGTTATTTTAGAAAAAATTTGCGTTTTCGTTGTCGGACGGTAACAAGAGTACAGAGTCCAATCGTCTTGAAATTTGGAACAGATATAGCTTTCACAAAAGTCACAAACCATTTAACATGGTCTCACCGTACGAAGTAAAGTATTAAATTTTAAATATTGGAATTAAAAATTAATTTAATGAATCAGTAAATTAAATTTGAAGAAGCTACGTGCCAATGAATTGGTAGCGATTTTTTCAATCCAAAGACTCTCGGTCAGCGAGAAAAATAGTTCGCGCAATCGCGATCGCATCGACGAGCGCGCGCGGGCCTAAATAATGAATTGAATCTGACAAGCCGAAGTGATCTCTCCACTGCAGCGCGTGCATGCGCTATAGCACGCGGGGGAGTGAGCGATGACACTTGAGGGTGAGCCCCGGCGAGGAGCGAAGTGCGGCGCGGCCGTCATGCAGCGAGCGCGCGCGCGCCCATAATCGTAACTCACTCTCGGACGAACTGACGAATTTATTTGCGCCGCGACCGCGCTGCGGCTTTACGGCCGCACTTTGCGCCGATTTCTTCGTTTTTCGATTATGCAGAGAACCCGTACTGACGCGGTCATTAAATTTTAACAAGCGACAGCGCGGATAAGCCTCCCGAACTAGTTTCTTTATTCTAACGAGAGATACGGGCGCCGAGTTGAGAAGTACGCAGGCTCGATCATCACGTGCGTTTCGCATATAAAGTCAAGTAAGTCTTTTTACGCGGTGTATACAAGGAGCCAGTTTACATGGTTCGGGGCTATATCGGAATCTTTTTCCGACGCGTGATGCGAGTATATCGGCGCTTTGAATGGCTGCGCTTGTCGACGACGAAGTGAAATTAAACTTTATTACTCTGTGAGACGGCACTGCTCATCAGTGAATTACGATATACGAGAGTGAATCAGTATCGCGTGTTTGAAGTTTGTGTATTCGATTTCTAATCGAATATGCATTTTATTTTGTTTTCGTTGCAGTCAATTTACTTTTTAGTTTTATGCGTGTATACATATATAAAGGCGAAAACTTGTGGATTCAAAAGCATATTTTCAACAGAGCAGAAGATCAATAACAAATAAATGGACCCAAATTTAAATGGTGAATAGCTTAATTGCCAGTGATTTTATATGAATGCGCCCGCGGAACCGAACGTCTGAAAAGTTGAACGAATTTCCAAGCCACATACACGCGTCGAGTTAATGATTCACAAATCCAATTAAGCACACTCGCGTCAAACTTCGCTAAACAGCCGAAACCGTGGGCGCTTCATCCGTATATACACACTCGCGCGCACACGCTCGAGTCGCTCGCACGCGCACGCCCGTGCCAGTTACACTAACGCGATTACGGGCCGTGAATCGTTATGAATTTCCAGCTACCTATGCGAGAATCTCCGAGAAAATGTTATCGAGCGTGATTTGATTAAACATTTAGTATAGCGCTCTTCTCCCGTTACTTCGAACCTATACATATGCGCGAATTAATCAGATCGCAGTCGCGTATAGGCAATCGAATGGGACTTCGTGCGTGGCCTGTGAGCGAGATCCTCGGTGGAAAAAAGCTGCTGCTACTACTACCTTCGCGCTTTATACGGACTCGTAATCGATATACGCGCGCGTATATCAAAGAGTCGAACCGCAGGCGCAAATTGAATTTGGCCTCTCTACGCGCGCCCTAAAATTTCCATCGCAAAGCGGCATCCGCCCGTGCGGACCGTTAATTTAAATCGAATCGCGAAAAGTCGATGCCTGCGCCCGGGCACCTGCACGCGTTCAATGTCCCATATAATGCCGATTGCATCGCGTTACCGGCATGCGTATTAGGTATATTTACGGCGAGCAATGTCTTGATGTTGCATGCGGTGGTACAGCCAAAAAATGCAATTTCTTTGCGCGACGCGACAACTCGTGAGTCTCCTATAATCCGATTACGTTGATTGTAACAATGTTAGAGAAAGAGAGAGGGAGAGAGAGCGAGATCAGAACATGAGTTGATTTAAGGATATGTTGTATATAAAGGAAATGGTGGAGTTGAGCGGAAGTAAGGAGATCCACGAGGGATTACGAAGTATAACCGAGAATTGTTATTTTCGAAAAATGTGGGGATGTATTAGCAGACTAGAGGAGACTTCCATAAAATATTACTTACTATTTTCAACTAATTGAAAACAAGATTATGACGAATTAAAGCGAATTATGACCGTAGACACAGTTCACTTTCTTTATTTTTATATTCTGGATTCGAATAGAGACCGTCGACTCAGCACAAGAATAACTAGCTCGCGATTTCGCGATGCACTCGTCATAGCATTGTTATATTGAAAAATATAACCTTCGTCAATTATAAAGATTTTGAAATCCAGCGTTAACTGTCTAATCCCCTCCCCCCTTCCAACCAATATACTTCTTTATGAGAAGATTTACCCTAAAAATTAAAAATTTGTTCTAAATTTCGTATTTTACCAATTTTTCAAATGCTTAATTGTCTGATAATAAATCATGAAATGAATAGTTAAACTGGTTATTCGTTAGAATATCAGCTCAATCCGGTCAAAAGCGGTGCTGTATATTCCGAGATTTTAAATTCTGAGTACAAACATTTTTTAAAAATATAGTATTTCAATATCAAATATCCTAAAATAAAAATTTCTATAGCATTTTCTCCGAAAATTGTTTTTATTAATATCATAAAGCTTTCTTTAGGAAAAAAAATACCAAATGTTACAATACTTTTAAAAATAGAAGCTTTTGTCAGTGATTTGTTTGAAAAAATATCCGTTAACAAATACACGTGCTTCGTATTTTCTCTGAAAGCGAGAAAAAAATCAACCAAATATTTTCGAGAGACAACCGTAAAAATGCTGCGAATCGGAAAATCTAGTTCATGCTAGTCGCGCAATTTCAACAATTTAAACGAGTGGGACTTTTGAAACGAGCTCTTTGGTATCCAAGTAGGTACTTACGGAAAAAAGTAAAAAACACGGTATACTCGCAGCCACGCTGTAAACTCGAAAACTATTGGTTCTCTTTTCCAAACGAATTGAAGCATTATACTTCAAATAGGGTGAAAAATGCGGGAAAAAATAGGTTTGAATAATTCACTCGAGGTACGGAAACTCGGCTATATGTGGATCAGTTGGACGCGGTTCGGCCGCGCGTCTGTGCCTATATGATGGCTAGCCACACGCGGCGCACCGAGTCTATAAACGCTAATATTTGTCCGCGCGCATCAGCAAATGCTCGCTAAACCTGACTTCTCGGCGCGCGCGTGAGCGTTAATTCGGCGATTATCTCATTCGATTCTCGGCTTTTGTCTCCCGGTAATGATGAGCAAACATTGTGTAAAGCTGTGGAGGTAGTGCCTTTGAAAATTTATTTTTGCTGGTATAAATAACAGATCGGACTGCAGCTATTTCAGTCAACTTACTTTACGATTTGTTTAGTCTACTTTTGTATTCCGGATTCATTGTTATGGTGTTCACTGCCACTATGAACGTTTCCGTATGTGATTAATAGATTCATTGAAAGATATTTTTAAAATGACCAGTAAGTAGAAAATATTTGACACCGTAGAAGAACACGATACGAAATTTTCAAGTAAAAGAAAAATGCCCATATAAAGTGTATTTGCAAAATTAATGTAAACTGGAAGACTCCATAAAATACTTTATGTATCTAAGCAAACATTTATTTACATATGTATGAGTGCAGAATCTCCAGAATATTTAACTTGTGATTTCAAAATTTTAATTTTTGAAAGCTACTTGCAAAGGTCCTAAAAAGGAGCATGACTTTATTTAAGCTTAAATTCTTCGTATTAACACAAAGAACAAGAGCATTTAATTAGCATATTGTTTGCTGCTCATGAAAACTTGGTGGTATATCAAAATTAGCTCAAGAAAAAGTAGCACATTTCCCAGAATTTTACAGTTAAAATATTTAATTTTAAAAATTTTTAATTTCATATTTCTACGAAGATAGCGATTGTTTTTATGAGAAATGCTAATTATGACTAAGAAATTTTCTCGGAAAATTTTTATCCGTATAGCTAAATCAAACAACAATCACCGAATGAATTTTAAAATTAAACGCGTAAAATGTGTTCTACAGCTTCTTTCATTTTATACACCGAATAAATTCTAAACCCGGGTAACTACGTAAGCCAAGTCAATATTTTTCTGAAACACGTAACAATTTTTCTCAATTCGAGTATAAATCTCTCGCGATCGCCCAGACACTTTCTTAATCGAGCAAACATAATTCCCTGTGTTTGAAGAAAATATTTGCTCGATCACCCAAATGGGCCAGATGTCAATTTTTCGCGTGTGACGAGAATCAGAGAGGTGCGCGCGCGCGCGCGTCATTCGAAACCCCTCGTGCCGCGCACCGCGGAAACCAAACCTAGCCGCGTGACAATCGGCGTGGCTCCGATCGCGTGTGTGCGTTCGCCTCTGCATGCTCGAATCCCATCGAGCGCGGCGAAAACGAGTATACACGTATTTAGTCCGACCGGGCGCGCAGACACCGCAAACGCGTGTGTGCACACGCTATAGCCTCCCCGTAGAGAGACAGCTCGCTCGTCGGGATAAGTTTAATCCTAAACCGCCCCCCCCCCCCTCTCTTTCCACAGCCTTTGCCATACTCGCGGGCACGAATCAGGCCTCGCGCGCAAATTGCCGCAGCCGTCCCCCGAGCAATTAGTCGCTGGGCTTACGCGCGCGCGCTGCGGGCAAATGACGCGCTCGGATATATATACGGCGCTCGGGAGCTTATTTTTCATGCGACTCTTGAGGCGTATACTCGCGCTCCTTCTTCATCTTTGACGCCGCGGGCTAATCAGCGGACGCGAGCGCGGTTTGGTATGGCAAAGCATCGCGCGAGATGATGTGTATAGAAGCTGCGTGTGTGTGTATGAGAATGATTGAGGATCGAACGCGGCACGCATGCGAGAGAGAGAGAGAGAGAGCGAGAGAGAGAGAGAGAGAGAGAGAGAGAGAGAGAAACGTTTGATTGATTTCGCGGGAACCCAATGCAAAGAGCGATGTGCGCGTACGAACTGGTGCAAACGAGGCTAAAGTGCGCTAATCGCGAATTAAAGTGCAAGTAGTCCTCGTTTAGTGTATAAATTAATGGGATTTTCACGTTGCGGTGGCGCGCCCGCGTGCGTGTGACAGTCGCGCCCCGGCTGAGTTTGACTTTGGCATTTTCAGACAATAGTATATATTGTATTCATGAGATAGCAGCGTCCATAGTGGTTATACAATGAGAGAAATGTTCTAATGAAATTTATTATAAACGTAAGAAAAATTACTGTATTTTGTAGCAACGTTCGGACCAACGGCAATTATATAATAATTTTTGCTATCTAACATAGTAATTTTGTATGACCCAGCTCAAATTTCAAAAAATTTAATTTTTATTTTCATTATTTCGCATTTATAGACCTATCGATGGACTCTAATACCATATTTAAAGTTAAAATAAATTAAATGAAGAAATAAAATTTTTTATTTCTATTATTATAATAAAAATTCAGCATAATGCACGTTTGTCCATCCATTGCAATGGAAGAATATAGTAATTTTTCTCACGTTTGTAGTAAATTTTCTTAAAACATTTCTCTCAGTGTAGAAAAATCGTTCGCTTTTACGAATGGATTTGTTAACTACTCTGCGAATCGGGTTTAATGATTTTTACTGAAAAACGTGGTTGTGTCTTTTAGCGTCTTATCGGTTTAATATTTTTCGTGTATTCTTTTATCTTAATGGCTTGCGTTATTCACTAAGAGGATCGATTAAAAATGATAAATATTTATAAATACAATATATTTTGCGTTGGGAATGGTTATGATGAAAAAGAAATTTAATAACATTACAATAAATTTTTTCCCGTAGGATCACGTACAAGGTATGAGTTTAACAACGTTTTAAATTTCATATTAAAAATTTGTTTAAATATCGTGTGAAATCTGAACTGGTATACATATCACATAAAAGCACACGTTCAAGCCTCGCATAAAAAAGCGAGCTCAGCTCTTTGCAACATTTTGGCCCGCTAACTCTCGTAATTGAAAAATCCGTAATTGCCTTCCGAAACGCAACACACATAGTCACATCGTTTACCCGAGTAAATCCCATGCGGGCCTCTTTCTTCGTGAAAGAACGCGTCGGAAGGCTACATACACACGCATTTTATCCCCTCCAAAGGATGAGTAAAAAAAATTTTTTTCCTCGCTTATACACTTAAAACACTGCGTTGGTAAGCCGAGCCCCGCGGGCGCCCGTGGTGGCTTTTTATTATATTTTATATATATATACAAGAAGTATTAGATTTTCCAGTGCAGTGCGCAGACGCGCGAAACGAGGTAAAAGTGCGTTAGGGAAATGAAATACTTGACAAATGATATTCCCGGATTTGGTCCTCTCCGCCAACGAATTCTGACGAGTGCTTTGGGATAGAGAAATCGACAGAAAATGTAGTCGGCCACCGCGCGCTAGCACGAAAGCGCGAAAATTATCGCGAGCGTATTATATCATGCGGTATGTGCGCGTGCGTGGCGCGCATGAGAAAGATGAAACCAACGAGGAAGTGAGAAGGATGAGAGAACGAGAGGGAGGGAGAAAAGCGAATAAGCGAATAATTTAGTTGTGAGCGCGAGCGGAAAAGAGATTAGTTGCGGGGTTTTGGTATATTACGTACGTGCGAACGCTAATTTAATATATTAGTTACACTGACAGAAAAAATCTTTTAAAAATTCTTATGTTGTCGTGTAAAAATTACCATGTTGGAATCGTAACTCGACCATATGTCGGATTTTTAGCAGAATTTGCAATACACGTAGGAAAAATTCCAAGTCTAACATGGGAATTTTTTTATAACTGATTTTAAAGAGCGAAAAAAATTATTTCATCTTTTTTTTTTAGGAGTGGGGGAGGAGCGAGTATCAGACACATAATTATTATATTTAGACAATACAGAAGTTATTTTTGAATTAAACATGATTAAAGAAAATTTATTAAATAAATTAAAAATTTTTGACGACATCGAGACTCGAACCTGGAACCCTTGGCACGGTAGTCGGGAGCGCTAACCACTTACCTATAAAGACATATGTCCTACAAAATTTTGGAACTTGTATATCCCCAAACGTAAGATATGCGCGCTAATTTTATAACAAATTATGCTTTAACTCGAATAATACTATTCTCTATTTTAGCGTAATTTATTACAAATGTTATATATTAAGAATATTGTTTAACATTTTATAAATATTACCAATACCTTAAATTAAACAAGCTCATTTATTTATTAATGAATTTGTATTTTCGATATAATAGTTTTTCACAACCTTCCTTAAAAATATTACAAATAAACAATTATTTTAAAAATTGTCTCATCATAAAAAATAAAAAAAAAAATAAATAAAAACAAGTATATTGGATTAGAACGGCACATTCAGTTGTTGCGTTTAGCGTTTGTGTTTTGTCTCGATGTTGCCAAGGTGGATTGAGTTTGTTGACATGTATCTGTCTGAATCTTTCCTATTTTGACATTGAAGAGGTCAACTTTTCGTGCACTCGCGGGCTGTTTACGATTGAACGTGTGAATTCTTATTCTAAAACTCTCTCAATTTTTACCATGCTAGCCTGGGAAAATGTACAAAAGATAAAGTTCCATTAGCCACGTGTTAATTTTTACTATGCTGGCATAGGAAGTTTTACTTGTGACATTGGACTTTTTCATATAAAAGATAGTAAATTTTTCGATTTTAAGCAGTTGTGGGCAACTTCCAAGAGCAACATAGGAATTTTTCCCCGGGTTTTTCTGTCAGTGTACCGTCATTTTTCGTACATCCATTGCCGGCCGCATATACCTGTCTAATAATAGTACATTTCGACACGGGCGCGGAAGGTGATTATTTAGCTCATGTGACGTTTTTCGCACGAGCGAAGCGAGTGAGAAAAGTCACATGAGCTAAAAATCTTCTTACGCACCAGTTTCGAACCGTATTTTATACCACGAGAGCCGAATAATCATATTAAAGTTATGATTTTGAGGTTAGAGTGGTATAAATTAATTTAATTACAATAAGAGAAGGTACAATGATTACAATACCCTTTATGAAAATACACGACTGTCAATGGTCTGTAATTGTTACGGAACAAAGATTATTCATTTATTTATTTATTTATTTATTCATTAATTTATCTATTCATAGGTTTACACATTCACTGAATTTACATTTGTTCCCTCTTTATCCCCTTTACAATATTTATCTTTCCACGCTTTACAAATATTTTCCTATACTTACAATAATCTAGGTTTATTGGTTTCATATAACTAAATCCCACGCTATATAGGTCTAAATGTATTCATTTCTATTCCTATCCGCAACAGTAATTATGAATTTAAATATTTTAAAATATATTCTTACGCATAAAGTCTTTTTAAAATGGTTTTAAAGTTTAAATATTTTATAACATAAGTAAGGCAGTCCATAACCATATTACAGATCGTAGAATACAATATCGCGATAAAAAGGTACATCTTCCTATACAATTTTACACTTAAACTGAAAGCCCGGCCAAACAAGATACGGCTTTCCATAAAGCTTATTCAGATAAATCTTCCAACATTAAACTATAATAGCGCTAATGCGCGACTTAGAAAGAAAATCTAATTGAGAGATAACAAGTCTCTGTTCGTAAAACGATTTACGCTCATCTCATATATACCTATATATAGGTATATACGCGCGCCAGTCAAATCCGCATTCTTCCTACAATCAGTCCACAAACCCCTTACACAACCGTGTCATTACGCGGACCCTTTCTTATCCCGATAATTGGACCATAAAAATCCCCCCGCGAATCTCATAACTACCAAGCTATATCTCTCCGCGTCGATCGTCTCTTCCGCCCGTAAAAAGGCCGCGGCGGCCGTAAAATCCTCCACCTCCTTTCCTCTCGCCAACCACGCACGAAAAATCCCAGGTAAATCCAATCAGCACCGCTGCGGTGCGCCAGCAGCGCCAAAGCTCCGGTCAACCTGCGCTCGCTCGCGCTCCCTCATTACTCGTGTCTCCATCCCCCTATGTGTATACTCACACGCCGGCCCGGCACGGCCCAAAGTCGTAATGAACGCGTGCTCGCTCGCACGGCATATATACATAGACGTGTACACCGTGAGGTGTGTGTTCGCTCTGCAGTACACACCGAGGTGTGTAGTACTCGGCGCCGCTATTATACTGCATTGCTCGGGCTAAATAAATTGTTACGAGAGAGAGAGAGGAGTATTCGCTGCCGGATGCCGCGCGAGGCGGCAAACGGACGTGCCGCGGGCGGCCAGCCGCGCTCTCGTGTCTCCGGCCGCGTCTCCGGGGCTTTTTTATGGCCGCAGCGGCCACTGCCGTAAGTCCCTGGAATGGCTCTGCTATACGCGCGACACCTGTGTGTGTATATATATATATGTACCTGCAACCTGTTTACGGCTACGTGGGGTATTCCGTACGTCGGATCGGAAGTAGTAGGCGACGAATAGTTTAATTAAGAATGAGGTAACGGTCGGGATATATGTGGGAGACAGAGACTAATCGGAGCTATTATATAGTTGAGAGATCACTTGTACACCGTTATTTCGGCCTTATTAGAATATAGGTTTACTATGTAATGAGTGTGACATTTTCTATTTCAAGTGAAGATAGCGGTTGAGGTTCTCTAAATTACCGAATTTCTAGAAGGGAAAACGCTCGCGTTGTAATATATTTATATACATACATTGAGAAAGGTCTTCGAGGTTTCTAATACATAAAAGCTTATGTTTCTTTACAAAAAGGCAATGTATTTGAAGAGCTTAATAAAACGTTAGATGATTTGATGGTTTAATTAATACATATAATTTTTTAAAGATAAATTATTTTAGTGCAATAGCTTCAACTACATATTTTTGTATTCACCGAGGTTTTATGTACAGACGTACGATAGCAACACCTGCGAGACGAGAAAAACCGCATAAGAGAAAAAGCTACGCCTGGAACAACCGCTAGGAATATCAAACTTTACTATTCTTAGAAAAACTCAAGTCATCTTCAGTACTTGCATAATTTAAAACAACCTGTATAATTATCCAAGTACTAACTGTGTTAAATATAACTTTATTCTCTTTTATAATTTTAACCTTATACTTTTTTTTTAAGCGTAATAATGAAAAACGGCAAGAAAGTATTATTTAACATGTAGTAAGTAGTTTGTAGATACATTTGTCATTTCATTTGAAACAATTTTATTTTAAATGGCCGCATTAGTTGCAGAGATACATAAAAAATATAAAAGTGTACTGCCCTTTTAGGATGACCTTAGTATCATTAAACTTGGAAAAAATCTAATTATTGTATTTTAGGCAAATATTGCACGTGTCATATGTACTAGATTCCTTATAAATATCAAGTTAATATGTAAAGCCCTTCTCAAGGTATTTTTATTTGAAAAAGAATTAAAAAATTCATTTTAAATATCTCGAAAATGTATCAATAAATATTTCTCTTAAAGGAAGTCATCTAAAAGGATGTCATCTAAAGGTTGTACTGAAACTATATACCTTCAACATTTGAAAGTAATTAAATTAGTTTCATTGAAGATGTCGTGAAAGAAAAAAGTATTACCTTTTTTCCAAGAAAAGGGCGAATTTTTACTCCATTTTGATCAATATATAGGTTCTATTGAAAAAATTTCTATAGTAGTACTTTAACATTTAGACAACCTTAATACTTTATATTTTCGCCATCGCGAAAAATATTACACTACCTCAAACACAAATATATTATTGTATAACAAAGCTTGTATTTTGGTGAACTCTACAAGTTAACTTATCCAACTCATTTATGAAAAATTGTTTTGTTACCAGATTTTCATGACAAATCATATCTCTGTTCGTTAGACTCATGAAACGATTTCATAAAATTTTTAAATGTGATCCTAATTCTATATTTTACAATGGATTTCTCTCCACATAAAAACGATAATCTTCATATAGTATAATAAGTGACCTCTGTGAATTTCAACCCGATTCTACGAAATCTCGTTGAGATAACCGTGGCACTTGATTGCACAAATACGTCCATCTGTACATACACTGTTAAAAATATTCAAACGAGGTTTTTCAAAACAACTTTTTTCCTTATAAAACATTAGTTTTTGATGTGTTACATTTTTCACGATGGTTAAAATATAAGCATTTCCAGAGTAGTGGTCGCACCTAAAAACGATCCGCATTCTCGTTCAAAATTTCATACGTTATACGTTTTCTAAAACTAGTCTATATATTTCAACTCCAAACGTCGTAAAACATATTTCTAGCACGTTTTCGGGAGATAATTAGCTTGCTAATACCGCAAAGCTTCCTTCAAGGATGAATGAAATGCCCCATAGACCTCTTCTCGTAATAAGCATAGCCATAAATTCAAAGCAACTCCGTCCTCATTATACAAAGATCTCGTGTTTCTCTTCAACCCGAACGCGTAACACTCCACGTAGAACAACTGTACCCATTCACCATACTATATATACACACACGTACACAGATGCACACAAACTCGTAGTTCAACGACGCAAGGCGTCACTCTCTCGCAATTGAGAGGCGCTCGCACGCGCGCCCGTCTTGCGGCGCACGAGGCGGTAAAGGGGCTCTTTATTGCGCTTGCGCGAGTAGTGCGCGCGCGCGCGCGTTTCGATCGGCTTTTAACGCTCAAGGAAATGCATACATGTACGCGTGTGCGGTCGGAAGGTGGCAGAGGAGGAGAGAAGAGGAGGATGCCACGGAGCGATTAATCGTGCATGTAAGAACGGTGTTCTCGCAGCCGTAATGCAAGCGGGAACCCGTGGGAATTGGAAAATTTTAGGGCGCGCGCGCGACAGGCGTTGAGTGCGCCGCGCGTGCTGCGGATATTGAGAGGGAAGTTATAAGGGTTCACCGCGGAAGGGAATCGCTTTTCAGCCGGCTCTAGAAGGACCGATTGTGTAGGATGTCTTATACTGCAAGTGTATACGTTCTTCGGAGACTGTGGTATATTTGTGGATAGCGAAAAGCTCTAATTAGCGCGAATATCGTGATAATAACTTTGGCGCTCATCAGAAGGATATTTTCCTGAAAATTAGATCGAATGCTTTTCACTCTATATTCTAGAGGAAATGACTTTGTGATGAAAATCCGTTTGAGCTGGAGCGAATCTTTTACGAGCATGGACGTCATACGATATGTCCTCTGGCAGAAAACACTATTGCTATAGAGGATGAGGTTGAGTTTCATTTTGTTATAAATATACTCATAAAAGGTTAGCTGAAAATATCTGATTCGGAAGTATCTGAGAGTCGATTTCTGGTATCTATGAAACCCAATGCTTTTAATACCATCTCATATGCCCTTTTGTGGTTATATGAGTCATCTACTCTCAAATATGCTTCATTTTATTGAAAAATTGTTTGTCTTCTATTGAATATGTGACTTTGCGCATGTATCTATTTCACGAAAACGAACAAAACCGATTATAAAAATAGATGTAATAGAAAGCTGAAATATAAGATTTGCTTTGTTCAAAAGTATTAATACCTCAGGAAATTATAAGTAATCGAATATGCGTATAACGAATATGGTTAAAAATGCTACCCACAAAGCCGTTAAAAAAACATTTTAACAGTTTTCTTAGTCCTATCTTTAATTGCTTTTAATTTTCTGAAGAATTATTATTTTTAACGAAACAAAACTTTAATTTTAGCTTTCTCTGCCTACTTTTATGATCTTTTGTGTTTATTTCTGTGACATAGATATTTCCAAATTTACAGTCAATAGAAAAGACATGGTTTTTTTAACAAAATAAAGCACATTTAAGGGGGTCATAAACCTATAGGTCTTTGAAGCCAAAATCACCTGAAAAAATATAATAAAATATAACATACTAATGATATACTATAAGTAGGCACAATATCTGGTAAAATGAACCGAGACATAATCTGTAGACCAATTTTACTCAGAGATATTGCATTGCCAAGATTTTTGCTTTGGTACAGCTTTTTGAAAAAAGTATTCTGTAGATTTTCATGAGACAGGTTATAATACTTGAAATTCATGCAGTTATGGATCTAAGAGTTGGAAATCTTATATTTCCAACTCTTATTATTTGTAAATATTTGCTTCAGGAAATCTTATATTTCCAACTCTTAGATCCATAACTGCATCGATTTCAAGTATTTTAAGACCTGTCTCACGAAAATCTATCGAATACTTTCAAAAAGCTGTACCAAAGCAAAAATCTTTACAATGCAACATCTCTGAGTAAGATTGGTCTACAGATTATATCTCGGGTCATTTTATCAGACATTGTGCCTATATAATATATTAGTGTGTGTGTGTGTCTGTGTATGTGTGTGCGTGTGTGTGTGTGTGTGTGTGTGTGTGTGTGTGTAACTAATTATCCACTAGTAGAATTACCATCTCTACTGCTTATAAGGCCGTCAAGTCATCCGATGGGCTGGTGTCTGATGAGGGTTGCCAGAGCATCACTGATGAGTCCACTCTAGTAACTGGGACGAAACACCTTAACTTTTTTGAAAGAGATATCGTTTCTTTTTTACATGATCCTTAGTTAAAAGGATAGGCAACTCTAATGAGGATTTGTCTCTAATTTTTATCCTTTCCCGTCTTTCCTGTCTTTCCTTTACCACTAGGCAGCGGGGCCATTCGCTTCACTTTTCAATTATATATATTAGAGCTGCCATTAGAATCATTACATCTTTACTTATAACTAATTATATTTTATTATATTTTTTCAGGCGATTTTGGCCTCAAAGGCTTTTAGGTCTATGACCCCTTTAAGATAACATGGCCCATATATCAAGAAAAAGGCCTTTAATGTGGAATTACAAACACCGGGTTTCATTTTTCGATACCAAAAATGGATTCTCAAAGCCCCGTTAAAATCTATTTCCCGACGCACCCTCCTTATAGTCAAGTGGCCATTTTTCATATTGGTAACAGTTATGGCTCTACTTTTCAAAAAAAGAATTTTCTTTAAGGACGCTTGCTCATTGCAATCGTAACCAAAAGTACGCAGAGTCGAACGCCGTACGCCTAGCGCTCTCTCGGGTCTCCCCACTCTCAAAATTTCACGCGAGACTGTACACGTACACATGGCGCCGCTTCATCGGTGTGTACATTCACATCGAAGCGCTCCGTCTATGTAGAACACGCCGCACGCGTAGCGCGCGGGCACGCCATTGGTTTGTTTACACGCACACAAAGACACGCGCGGCCGAAGTTACCTACTTTAAACAACTGTATCTCGAAAACGGTGCTGCTAGGCTTTCTGGATTTTGGAGAGCTTATTTAAAATATCATCATTAGTAAAATATCTCTTTTTCGTTCAATTCTATAGAAAACTTTTGGCGTTATTAATGAAAACGTTAATTTTTTCACGACTTTTTCATAAGACACCGTATTAAATTGTCTAACTTTCATAGCTTATATCTCATGAACGGTGTTGCTAGGCTTTTTGAAGTTTGCAGATGTTGCACATTATAACAATAAGAATCTACCCTGCAAGTTTCATAAGATTCTATAGAAACTCATTTTGTGAGCAAGCGTCCTTAAGCTATTTATAGTCTAACCGCAGTAGTAATATAAAACGATCGAATAAATCTTGTTTCATGGCGATATTCTAAAGAAGATTTTTCTTTTGAATTTTTTTTTCTTTTTTTGTTCTGAACTCCCAAAGAAATTTTCAATTAACTAATGTTTTTTTTTATTTCGCGTTAAAAGAGACGATATTTCTAAAAAAAAATCCTTTGTGTCATATATAAAGATTATGCATCAAATTTTCGCGATTCATATACCATCACGCGATTGATACTTTTTGAAGAAAATCCCATTCTCCTACCCTATCGGCGTACTTTTTAGGCCATAGAGCATATAAGCTTCGGCTATTTAGGTTAGTGCGGTAAAAGCTGCGAATATCGAGCTCCATTTAAAATGAAAAGCGAGCACGCGCGCGCGCGTGAAAAAAGTCTCGTATTGCATTATCGCAAAATTAAACTTCTAATCCTGCGCCTCTGCATGAAAAGCTCGTGAAAGGGACGAAAATTGAAAACACGGTTCATTTCAATGACAGGCGAAATTAAGCCGTTTACAAGCCTAGTAGAACGCGGAATATCGAGGCGCGCATATAGGACTAAAGGGTTATATCGGGCGAATCAATGGCGCAATAACGGGCAGGAGCGAGCGGGTTGCGGGGCACAAGAAAATCCCAGGTTCATAGCCCCATAAAGCACAACGCGCGCGGTAGCACCGACGACGACGACGCGGAAGCGGAGGACGACAACGACGACGGGGCCGATGTCGTAAGTAATTCGTGATAAATTATGCATGATCTAGGAGGGTAGACACTAATGGACCGAATATAGAATTTACACGTTATGTCATTTATTATGTATTAGTTACGGCTGCGCGGCTGCCGCTGTTGAGCGCGGCCGCGCGCGGCTATACACGACGTTTCTTGCGCGCGTCGCATTACATGCGCCGCGCGAATGCGAAGCAGTATAATACTGCGGGGTTTGAATGAGGTACCAGTAACTGTCGATGAATATATCATGGCTATACTGGTAGCTATTGCACGAATATAAGGCAACATTTTTGGCATGGTACCCTAAAATTTCGTCACTTTAACTGTACTATGCTATCCGAAAATATTGTTATAGCAATTTTATTCTATAATAGGTTATTTTATGTGAATGCGTTAAAAATTATAATTTATCTTAAATTTGATATTTTGAATAGAAATTTATTTTTTTTTACAAAATAGTTTTAATTTAAAGTACAAGCACAGTTAAAAAGTAAACTAAAATTCATGTTTCTCTGAACATTGTATAGTTTACCTTAAAATATACATAAAACCGATATTTTTCTATTTTTTCAATATTTACATATGTATTTTTCTCTATACTAAAAAATAAAGTAAAAACAACACCAGAGTTAAAATAAAGAAATTGGTGTACGTGAATTTTGTATGTATTTTTTCGATATTTCTATGTAGAAAATCGTTAAGATTCCTATATTCTTTCATATTTAAATTGTTGTAACTATTTTTTCAATAGAGATAGCTCAATTTGAACAAGAGTATTTCAAAGCGCGACCATATGAACAGCCCTATATCTGTTAGTTGGATGAAACTCGATCATGTTTTAAAAATTCAAAGCAAAAATATACTCGCGACAATATTGGGAATCCGTATATTAAGAATTACACCTCTCACCCTCACTAAAAACAAGCGCGTTTACCAGTAAAACTAAAAGTCCATTCTAAACTTCTGAAATAATAAATAAACTTATTCTCTCGGATGAACGGCATTAAGCGGGCAAACGTCGAAGCGATTATTTCGCGTCAGTCGCGAGACAACGCGCGCGCGCGCACAAATTTACCTTCTTCCCCCACCCGGATAATCTCATGAATCTTAGAGGATCCGCGCAAACTTCAAGAACGCGCGCTAAATGACTTCAAGTTTTTTTCCACCCACGCCCGGTGCCTCCGTCTCCGGCTCCTTCGCGTTCGCGCACAACTTTTCTCATTTTAAATTTGCACCTGCACCTCGAAATTCAATTAACTCCCATCGATGACCTCTCTTCTTTCACCGTCGACGTATACAGAGCTAGCTCCTCTCGCTATATATCTATACGTATACACACGCGACGGCGTGCAAGACAGAAGCGCGCGCGGAAGCGAGATGGATCAGAGTGGGTGGAGACAGGAGAACGGGTGAGTGGGGGGAGGGGATCGTGAGGGAGAAGGCGCGCGACAGAGCAGAGATCGGTCAACTGGTATATCGATCCCATTTCCGCTCACTATCAAAAGGAAATTGCTACTTCATCAGCTAGCCAGTACAAAGATTAATGTACCTCGCTGCTGCTGCCGCTACTGCTACTCCTGTCCCGTCCTTCCTCCCTCCCTCCTCTCTCTCTGTCTCTCTACGAGCGCCGAGACCTTCTCTATTCCACATCGCCTGCAAGTTCGCCGGCCATTGTCTGTCACGCATTCGCTTTTTGAATATGAGATTCTCCCTCAAAATCTGACGGTGATCCCTCGCCGCGGGTAGCATTTTCCTATAGAAATAATTAGCCGGCGCTGTGTACAATGATCACGTCTGTATCTGTCTGCATGGTGCCCGCGGGCTTTGAAATTTCTGATTTGATATCGAGTAGCCATTTCGCCGTAATTAAAGCCGGACGCGGCCTGACCGGTGCTTTTGACGGATGCGGCATGAAGCGTATTGTACACAGTGATTCGCGCGTATAACGTCGCGACCCCGGTCGCTCAGCGGTATTGGATATGTGTGCGCACAACGCCTATACAGCGATTAAGTACATAAGTGAGCTTGTGAATCGAACTCTAGAGGCGATCTTACGGTAGATTAGATGTATAAATCGAGCTCGGTAGGTAACGCCAGTGTATATACGGTTGCGTGTGCGTCAATTAAATGGACGAAAATATACATGTGACATTCGTGCCGATTCGATAATGGTATACGCAGCGCAAAAGGCACAGTGGTCGCGATTGTGCGGCTGCAAGAACAGAGTGACTTGCTTATTACGGATACGGTTCTTTTAGCTACACGGAAAGAAATACCCTATGAAAAATTACTAGAATCTCAGGTAAAGATGGGACATACTCACACTCTTGAGCAATTTAGTATACTTCTACTAATTATTAGCATAGTTCTATTAAAAATTAATAGAAAAAGTTTTAAAATTTATTATAGTTACGATTAATTTTTAGTAGATAATATGGTAAAAATTTTAAATCTAAATTTTAACAGAATAGAAAATAATTTTTACCATATTATCTACTAAAAATTAATAGAATTAGTTTAATTTTTAGTCTAAGTTATACTGAAAATTTAATAGACAGTATAGTAATTTTGTTGGTGCGAGGGCTGTCGGTAAAACAGGGTGTACCATATGTAGACAAGTCGAAACCTTACTTATAAGTGCGGCAGTGACCGAGTGGATAAGAGCGCAGCTTCATAATCGGAGGGTCGAGGGTTCGAATCTCCTTCTCCGGAGTTTTTTTTCTCATGAATTTCAACCTCTCGTCAGAATTACTATAATATATTATAAAACTTGATAGAATGCAAGTATGTCCCACTTTTAATTAACACTCTAGTAATTTTTAGTGGATATTTCACTAATTTTTCATAAGGAATTTTTTTCCGTGTATGTTTATACAAAGAAAGCAACATGGGAACGCTTTATTATTTCTGTAACGGTATGATTACAAATAAATACATAAAATTGTTATCAATTTTGATGAAAATTATTCTATTATAAAATATTTCTGTCTTTTTTACAGTAAAAATTTAAGGAGAAACCATTTCGCCGAAATATTTTTTTAATAATAATACAAAAATTTTATGTTCGAATTTAAACATATTCAATATACGATAAACCATAGTTATTTAAAATTTCTGTTATTCATATGTATTTTTTGCAGTAAATCGGATAAATTAACGAAATAATATATTTTATAATATTTTTTATTTATTATTCAATGAAATCGATGCCTTTAAAAATTAATAAAATTCATTTTACAATTCGGTTGTTTCCAAAGAATGAATAATTTGAATGATCGATTTAGTAAACTTTATTGATTAGTTCTTTTATTCCAAATCAGTTTATAAAACGATTTTTATACATAAAACTTGATATAAGGGAGTAGAGTTGCCCGCTCATATAGGCATTGCTTAAATTTGGCCACCAGGTGTTCTCCCGTCTGACGATGTCCAGCGGTATGGGACAACCAAAGTTAGATGTAAAATTTTATTTTATTAAACTTGTTTTGCGCCTGATATTTTTTGAAATACGTAATTCACAAAGTTACATATGAATTTAGTAATTGAACAACAATTGCAGTATTAAAAGTTATTTATGTCTTCTCCTCCCTTTTCTACAATTAATGTAACATTTTTTTTAATAATTTCTACTTCTTTAAACATACAGAAATAAATCAACCTGTTTCCGGCTTGATAAAACTTCTTGTATATAGGTTGAATATGATTCAAAATAAAATAATTAAATAATTAAAATAATATGATTCAAAATAAACGTGACTAAAGATCGTTTCCTTTTTTTTTCTATATTTTCATTTTGACCGATAACATAAAAAGCTATGGCAGAAAATACTATATATAGTATTAACCTATAGGTGCCAGCACTGAGCGACTCTCCCCTCATAATATCAAGCAAACTTTTTACATTCTATACCACATGCAATTCATTTACTTACTTATGCAGTACTACAAAATTAAGAACACTAAAACAAAACAGTATGCATACTAACATAAATAAATTAACCTCTCACTGAATGAAATTCAAAAATTCAATGCCATCCGTTTTGCTAAAAGGCTTCCCTCGCAACCGCACCTCGAAACAAAATCAGCGCGATATCACGCGCGCGGAGATTCTCCGACGGGGAAACGGCACGTTCCACACGAGCGCGCACGTCATGACCAGCTAAACAAACCAAAGTCGAAAAAGAGAGGGAGCGAACGTATATACTCTCTGCACCCTCGCGCTCTATACACGCACTACTCCACCCTTCTTTTTTCCATCCATCAAAACAAGCTCGCTCCGTCTATATATATATACAGACATACGCAGTCCGTACAAGCAAGCGCTCGCAGGACTCGAGCATAAATTACTCAATCATTCAATCAATCTCGCCGAGGCGCGCGTCCGTTGTTCTCTCCACTTGAAATTCCGCCGGCCGCGTGCTGTGTTTCGCGCGCGAACACGAGGACCCCGGCCGCGGCGACCAACGCCGACGGTCTATTTACTTACGACTGCCAAGGCAATTCGTCACCGGACGCTACGTACCTACATTCCGCGCGCGTGAATTTGCATTGCGTAACAGAGATAGAGCGAGCGAGAGAGAGGAGGAGGGGGTGGGAGGGAGGGAGAGTGAGACGGAGGTGGATTAAAGTCCGGCTTTTCACGCCGCCCTGAGCTCGTTCTTTCTTTTCTTCGCGCCCGGCGCTTATTATTTCGCGCGAAAAAAGGCTCTTTGTGCCACCGCAGAACTCTTCCTTCGCGCGCAGTCTTCCCTAATTGCTCTACTCTCTCTCGCTCGCGCGCGCCCGCGCTCTACCTCCTTTCGACACATGTATACTTAATTTTAACGTTTTTAAACTTTCGAGCGTCACAATTGGGTTAGCTACGTTTTTAATTAACACACGAGAGAGAGAGAGAGATAGAGATCTACTTTTCTGGAGGAGAGCAGGTAGGTGTGCGTTTAAAATTTTGTTCGCGCCGCGCTGCTTATGCCGCTGACGCTTTTGCATGGCCTTTATGCAATTATAAAGGGCTGTGCGCTAGGTAAGTATACTGCGGCGTTTAAGTAGCTCGAAAGTAGTATATGCGGTAGACGCGCGCGCGCGCTGCGTGCAGTTTTTGATATAAAAATCGTTGAAAACTACTTAGCGCCGTTGGCCTCCAACGGCATAATTAAACAGATTATATATATATCTTTCGCGACAAATTAGTCATTTTACGCTAAAAGCTAACCTTTGTATAGAATAATAATGGGTAAAATACGGGATAATGCCGGTACCTAATATATAGTTAACCTTTTTTGAAACCCGCTTCTATACCTTATAGCTCATTATGTTTATCCATGACTCGCGAAATTCACCCATTAAAAAAGATACAAAGCGTGTAAGTAACTCGAATCTTATTCATTTTTATTAAATAATGAAAATGTTCGACTATAATGATATTTAATTATATTCAAACGCCATAAAAACTCTCAAGATACAATCTAATATACAGATATTAATTCAGCTTACCGCTATTGACTCGTACAACAATAATTTAAAATAAACTTTTAACGAGCTTATTAACAATACAATACGCGTTGAATGTTCACACGGCAGGAGCGCCGCAGAAGCACAGCAGCAGTGGTGGCTAATTTTTTATTAACCCTCTCAGCACAGTCCGCAGCTCGATAGAGTCATAAAACAATCTTTATCAACAAATCCGCGGCATATATACACACACGTGAGTGCATGTGAATATGTGTATAAGCACACTCACATACGCGCGACTGAAAAACATGAGCATGCATGCCGGGACGCCGCGCGGGTATAGCGCGCAAAATCTCACCCTCGAATTTACACGCGAGAATTCTATCAAGCCTTCGCGGCTTTCTGAAATAAACGTCAGCCGCGAGATAAGCATCAGAGCTACGGCGTCGTTAACCGGCTCTCGCGCACCCCTGGCTTTAACTCTCGCGCGCGCTTGCGGGGCGCGAAAGAAATTCTCATCTAAACTGGGATCAACCGGGCGTGAGAGGACGAGAGAGAGAGAGAGAGAGAGAGAGAGAGAGAGAAGTATTTAGCGCGTGCGCGCGCATCCGATGCTATACCGGTGAACAACCAGTGTTTCGCGAAATGAAAAAATTCTTGCGACGTTTCTCTCGACTCATCTAAATTGGAGCGCGACGAGGAAGTGAGCTACACTTGTGAACGAGCGAGAGAGAAAGAGAGCGAGAGGGTCTTCTTCGACAAAGGGAATACGGATGGCACTACTACTGCAGGGGCACTCGACGGAGAGAGCGCGAGTGGGCGAGTGGAGGAATTTCTTTTGAAAGACGCGCCCGAGCTTAATAATTCCGACACGTTTCAATTACGACGCTGACGACGGCTGCTGCAGGCGCGAGTGCGCAGGCTAATGCGACGTAGACGACGACGGCGGCGACTGCTCGCGGACGGCCGGTTAGATCCTGTATATTAGCATAAAGCTGAGTGGAGCTGGAACGCGCGCGCGGTTTTTATTGAGGCGACACAGGACGCTGGGTTAACGGGGTGAGAGGGTGCGGTCCTTTGACCAGCAGCCGAGTGCACATGCTGAGGGTAGATTAAATGTTAACGCGTAATGTGATAACGAGATGTTGGATCGAAGCAATTAAACCTCTAGTCAAATGTATCTTAAAGTTTATGTTTAGAGAAGAGTGGAGTTTATAGATTGTGCCTGAAATTATAATGGCGGTATTTTACGCGAAATTAAAGTCTAGAGAGTATCAAGCATGCCAAGTCTACTTTGTGGAGAGCTTTTTATTTTCATTCGGTAGTAAAAAAGAGCGGGGCCAGATATATAGGTATATAACGCACTCATAAAACTATAAAGAATATAAATAACCCTTACCATATTCCACGTAGTTTTTATGTACCAGCCTGAATTTGCATTAAAATAGCGGCGCATTGTCAATATACTATGACTCACAAATTTTCCTCTACTTCATAAACAGAAAAATGAAAGAGCGTAGTCGATAATAATGATAAAATGTGAAAATAATGTTAAATAAATTTCAAAAATATATCGGTGAGCTTTTATCATTGTACTGCTAAATTAAGTATGTGTTTTTAAGTATGTTTGCAAAAAATGTATGCGACACACCGCTCAATAGAATAGCAAATCTGGTGTTTGATAGTTTCATTTTTGTGGCCAGGTCAGAAGAAAATTTAAATGCAAAAATATGTAAATAAATTTTCTATGGGACTACCAAATCAAGTGTTTTTGCATTTCTGCATTGTAGAGACTTTATAGAGCCCTTTATATTAGAAACGTAAAAGCTTTCATTTTCGGAATAAATCTTATTTGCTTGATATAGTATACTAATGGTTTCCTTTTAGTAAGAATTTTATTTGACTTTATTTTGATAAATAAACTGAAATTTCTCATGCAGTTTTCTCAGCTTTCGGAGACTCGATTTTTCACGAGTACTTACTCAGTCCGTGAAATCGTTGAAAAAAAAAATAAGTCAAAACTTTGTTCATAGAAAAAGCTGTAAAATTTATACTTATTCCACTTTTCATATTTTCTAAAGTCAGAGAATTAACTTTCTTGAAAAAGTTTTGGCTTAGTCACCTTCTTTATATACTCAAAAGTATAATATTTTTGAAAATAAATCAGTACAATTAACGGAATGAAATGAAATAAATTATCAATAATATAGATAAGCATATATTACACGTTCAATGAAAACTATCGAATTTTCAAATAATTATTAAACATTGAAGAAATAGCTATAGCTCGGTCATACCTACTTAAATTTTACAGTTATAGTAATAATCCACTAAACACGTCCAGGTGGCAAGTTCATTATATCTCATTTCCGCAAAAAGTCTTATCATTAAAGACACATTTAAAAGTCCTTACATCGCGTATAAGCCCCGCTTACAAAACCAGCAGAAATTCTTAATTACGAAGCGCCAGCAATCCGCTCTGCGCAAAAATAAGTTCGCGCATGCATAATTTCCCATTACACTCGGCGTTGCATTGCCGACGGACCGCGTCGCGTCACCCGCAGGGCGTGAAAATCGATTCGACTCAGCTCTTCGCGCGCGCGCGTTCCGCAGCTCTCATCATCTTCTCTGCGCTATCACGCGCGCGCACCGCCCGATGCCTGTACCGGCAGCAGGTTCGAATAGACGGCTGGTAAAAAAGGTGCATATAACAGGGGAACGAGTTTTCTGCACCTCCGCGCGCGGGTAAGTCGTCGTCGTCGTCATGGTTTTTGCGAGCGAGCTTAGCACTTATCTCACAGGGATTTTTCCGACGATTCGTTGGATACATAAGTATATAAAAGTGAGCGGCGGTTGGAACCTTGCTCGGAAGTTTCCCGTCGCGAGCGATCGAGTTTTTTATCGATTTCATCTCTCGATATGTAGCTCATTAGTGCGGCAAAGTAAATGGGAAAGGTGTATTAATGAGGACACCTGGGTACGCGATATTGGGAGGATAAACGTTTAAATTGTATTTAGTTATGAGTATTGTTAATGTGGTTCATTCGGGTTGACGATAAGGATCGCTCGTTTAAGTAAATGTATACAGTCATTATTTTTTTACTGATGCAATGAAGAAGTATCATTAAGATTTATCAAGTTAAATTACTTTGAGTTTCATTTTATTTGTTTGCTATATAAAAGATTAAATATTTTACTCACCACAGAAATCTATGTACTCGCAGACGAAGTCTTATTATCAATGTCAGTTATGTCTGTTAGTTACTTTAAGTGGGTAATATCGGGATCCAGTGTGCTATAAATTACCTGCCCAGGTTGGATAAAAATTAAACGCGGCCTTAAAAACTACTGATTAACTAGATGTTTGGACCACGAAGTAGTATTTTATAAATTTCGAAGGCGCTGTCGCTACAAAATTAAATTACTTAAATATATCTAGATAAAACTATAAAGATTTTTTCAACATATGTAATTAACTTTTGAAGTAGCTTAAATTATAGTAGTCTCATAAAAAGGTAAGTATCTACATATTTTTATAATTTCAGATAGTAAAAGAATGTTAATATATACGTGACTTACTTTTGCATGTTAAAACTCACATAATACCATCTATCAGAACCGCGTCGACTCGTTAACTCATTCCACGCAGCTAATCATCCAAAAGCGAAGCCCCAAATTCAAAGAAAATCCCCGCAGCATCCCTCTCAAAGCAGAGGCACGTAAGTACACGCGGAATTCAAAGCACCCCGTGTTAGCCGCTGAAACAGCGCGCGCGGGGCGTGTGCGCGGTCGGGATGGCGCTCGCGTCGGCTATCGATCCACCCCCGTCGCCATCCACCCCGAGAGGAGCGAGAGGGAGCAGCCGTAGGGATGCTGAGCCGCCTGGCTGCTGCAGTCGCGCCGTGATTTCCCGTCGTCGTGATCGTCGTCGTCGTCGTCGCCGGAATAAGGGAACACACACACGCCCTCCACGGGATTGCGTGCGATAGGGCCGGGGTCGCCCCGCGGCCCGCGGAAAGAGAGAGATGCGCCAGGTCCTCGCCTCGCTCCTCTTCTCCGTCGTCGTGACCGTCGCCCACGGTGAGTATCTATATATATAACGCGTAGTTGCTGTGGTGCTGTGATTGTGATGAGTACAGATGGGCGGATGCGCGCGCGCCTCGTAGGTGTCGGCTGTAAACATTGCACCGTAAGGGTTGTTTTGATTTTGCTATGTGCTTATTATATGCGCCTCTTTAAAGAGCCTCGTGATTACTCGAGGCCGGTTTGTATAGGATTTTAAGGATTGTCAGTATATTGCGTCTATACATATACAGCAGAGCGGAGGTTTTGATGAGTGGGTCCGAGCGCGCCACTACTACGCCCCTTTTGCGGTTTTGTTATATGCGGATTGGCTATTATTTTTTGCGGACGGGCATTCTCTCGTGATTTTGGCGCAGAGAGCCGAGAATTGAGGCATTTTGCGGCTTTCGACGCATAATTTATCATTAGGCAAATGATCATTTGAATTAAGGGTGCGAAGATTTTTATAATCAATAATTATATAATTATATCTTGAAAAGATATATCTATATAATTTACTTTTCAAAATCGAAGTATACTTTATTAGCTTGTAAGTGCATGGTCAATTTCGCAGACTATAATTAAATATAATTACCATACAAAATATGTATAATATATATATTTTCTTGTGTATCATAATAATTTATATTATTGTTAATGATAATTGTTATAAATTGTTTTTTTTTATATATAATTCAAAATTTAATACGCAGAATACTACAAACCATATATGCCTTTCAGGTTTCTATCCGGAAATCAAAAGCTTCGAGGCGAATCCTGACACAAAACGACTGTACGATGATTTATTATCCAATTATAACAGGCTCATTCGGCCCGTTATTAACAATACCGAAACACTCACAGTATGGCTGGGGTTGAAGCTATCTCAGCTAATTGAAATGGTAATTGATTGCATTCCTTTTCTTTAAAAATACATACTGTAATTACCCGCAGACAAAGTGAAATAATATGATTAACATGTACTTTGTATGATCATTTTTCAGAACTTGAAGAATCAAGTAATGACAACGAATGTTTGGGTTGAACAGGTAAAATTCCAATTTAGCTCGATTAAGCAGGAAGCGTTCGACTCAGTCGCCCCGCATCGTTTGCATAATATCACATCAAGAGTATAAAATATAATTGAATATTAGCGCGATTTATACGCGACGCTTATATATCTTCATTATCCGTTGCCCGCTTGTATACATAATTTAGAAAAAACAATTTTCGGCTGCCCCGTGAAAACGCGCGACATCTTCAATACAGGTCATTAAATTTTATCAAGCCGCTAAAGGCATAAAGATATATCCACGTATAAAAAGAAAATAAATAAGAGAGACCACATGCGCGTCGTTCCTCGGGAGCATAAATCCGCCAAATCCGGATCGATAAGCGCGCGAGCGCGTCGCATAAACGTCGCATAAAGTTTT
The DNA here is from genome assembly GCA_036365515.1 of Torymus aiolomorphi. Taxonomy (NCBI): domain Eukaryota; kingdom Metazoa; phylum Arthropoda; class Insecta; order Hymenoptera; family Torymidae; genus Torymus; species Torymus aiolomorphi. Next base: position 140,147,176 of record CM070877.1, read on the forward strand.
CGTTTGGGAATATTACGCCGCGAACTGGTTTAGCCGACGCACGTCCCGTCCCTCGCGTATATATCTATTTCTTCTTTTTGGCGCCTCGGCTAAAGTACACATCGCGAGCGAGAGCGCGGAGAGGATACACATATTCGGGGCAAATTCCTCGGCTGGCTGCAGCCGCGCAAACGAGATTTTCTCCCCCTTCCCGTCCTGCGCTGAAATGCAAATAGTATAAGATAACCCTTTCTCCGTGTGCCGCAGAAATGGTTCGATTACAAGCTGCGCTGGGAGCCGGACGACTACGGCGGCGTGGAGATGCTGTACGTGCCCTCGGAAAATATATGGTTGCCTGACATCGTCATGTATAATAAGTGAGTGTCATCTTTTCGACTTATATTATACACTTTCTTTCTTTTTCCATATCCGGGGCCGTCTTGTTTTCGCATTTTCTTTAAAACGACCGATCGAATGGCGCCGGGTAATTGATTATTTACAGGTGTACTTAGGGATTACCTTGAATGTTTAGCAACACAGCCAAACATGACGCGAGTAACTCGGAGACAAGATTGATTTCTCCCATTTGCACGCAAATGATGGATCGTTCAGTGCAATGATTCGATTCACCAAAAAAAGAAAACCAAGATCTGAAACATTAATAAGACATTTGCTTCTCAAACTTATTTCTTATTATTTGGTTACTATACGTAAAACGTAATTGAACAGCTTAAAAAGAATGATCAAATGCTGCATAATATGTGTAACGACTAAATTCTAAATTTATGTATCGACGCAATCAGAAGCGACAAGGTAGCACCCGTGCTCCCCATCGCGTAATCATCCATAATTACAATCCCCTTCGCAGTTATTCCTTTTTACGTTTTTCTTCGTGCAAACTATAATATAACCACCGCCGTGCATCTCCATCCGCTCTCTGCGCCGGGAGGTAAACGCCGCACGATATCCGCGCAGTGCGATGAGAAATGCGGCTCTCGCATGCCTGATATTATACTACTATACCGGGGGCCGATTAATTTTAATTTTTAATATCCTCCCGGCCCTTTTTCTACTCTTATCTTTTTATCTCCTGACGCACTCCCGCAGCGCGGACGGCAACTACGAGGTGACGCTCATGACGAAGGCGACGCTGAAGTACACGGGCGAGGTCACCTGGAAGCCGCCGGCCATCTACAAGTCCTCCTGCGAGATCAACGTCGAGTACTTTCCCTTCGACGAGCAGTCTTGCAACATGAAGTTCGGCTCGTGGACCTACAACGGCGCGCAGGTATGTATATTTCGCGTCATCCCGTAATTGCCCATTACGCATATATGAGAGTGTGTATGTAATACCGCCGGCCCGCGGGGACGAGTGTACAGATCGATGCCTTCCCGCGCACTTATACCCGCGAGCGAGTTAACAGAGAGTTTACTAGCGCTTCCATAATATACACATGTAGTTAATGAAATTGGTTATCGCCTTTTCCCTCTCCCCTCTGTGCCAGGTGGATTTGAAGCACATGGAGCAACTGCCAGGGAGTAATATGGTCTCCAGGGGAATTGATTTGAAGGACTTTTACTTGTCCGTCGAGTGGGACATACTTGAGGTGCCGGCCTCGAGAAATGAGGAGTATTATCCTTGCTGCAAGGAACCCTATTCTGGTGCGTATAATATAACGCTCAATCTTTACGCGTATTATATAACGTATAAGTGCTCCTGTATGAGAAAATTTATCGTTGCAGCGTAATCATTCGAGATTTCTTTATTTATGTACATCCATCATTGTATACGGATAATCGGTTTACTCTTGTTGCAGATATTACATTTAATATTAAAATGAGGAGAAAGACATTGTTTTATACCGTGAATCTTATAATACCATGCGTGGGTATTACCTTCCTAACGGTTCTCGTTTTCTATTTGCCAAGCGATTCCGGTGAAAAGGTGAGTTCTCACACATCCGTCAATTAAATCAATCATCTCGCGTATAAAAAAAAAAGATGCTCTGGAATTTTTGCATAATTGCACGTTTGTTTCAACAGGTCTCACTGTGTTCCTCGATTCTTCTGTCGCTGACTGTGTTTTTCCTACTGCTGGCAGAAATTATCCCGCCGACTTCGCTGGCTGTACCGCTGCTCGGCAAATACCTCTTGTTCACCATGATCCTGGTCACTCTGTCCATGTGGCTAACCGTCTGCGTGCTCAACGTTCACTTCCGGTGGGTAGACCCATTAATTCTCTGGAGCGAAATAAGCTTGCAATATATAAATATATATAACATATATTGCAATTACACGTAGCTTTTAAATAAGACGTTGTATAAAATATATTATATAGCGTACTGGTAGTAATTGATTAAACATTCAATATTTTTATTTTTAAATTGCCACAGAGTAATTAACAGGTAACGCAAACTTATAAATCAAGTCAGTTCTTACTATAGTCTCATATCGAAGTTTAGAAATAGATTGAAACTATCATTGTAATTATTTCTCAATCACTATCATGTTTATATATAAAAAACAACTCATTTTTCCGATGATTTTTAAATTAGCCGAAACTTATATATACTCACATACACACACTACTAGAGAGTTTTATAATATAAACCCACATCTGGTATTGAGATACGCAAAACAATTTGGCACTCATATTTGAATCGAAATTATGCATTTCCATTTACGAAACGCACTTTACTGGTATGCTCCAATTCACATATCTAGCTCCACACTTATATTATACATATGTTATATCTAAATACACATAATCATGTACTGTGCACCGAAATTCTATACTATCTTGCGAAACCATGATCATGATCATTGAATTAACGATCGGAAAACGAAAGTTTCACATAGACATTATACATACAGTCGACTGCATATATATATATATACCATTGAACCACCATAATCGCATGATTCATCATATTGTCGTGGCGTTAATATTCAATTGTCTTGCAGTTCCCCGACCACGCACAACATGTCGCCGTGGGTGCGCTCGTTGTTTTTACACTGGATGCCACGGGTCCTCATGATGCGCCGCACGCCCTACGCGACGCCCGAGTACGACGACACATACTTGGACAGCGGATACACCAATGAAATGGACTTCAGGTGACTCGTGCTTATCTCGGGTTCTTACGCGTCGTATCAAAATACTTATCGCAGATGAAGAAAAACGATATAAAAAAAAACTAATGATGTAGTTAAAAAAAGAAAAGAAAGACAGCTTCCCACATCAAGATTGCCTCGAGTACTCTCTATTACACGTTCATTTACGACACCCTCGAGTTTATCGTCCCGTTAAATCTTGCGATATGTTCTTTAAAAAAGTCCGTGCTATTTCGCGAAATTACTCTATAAACACTTGCGCCGCGTGCAAAAAGGATCTTAATAGTTACTCTAGGAATCCGACGCTTTCCTTTCGCGTTAATTAAAGCATACAGACCGTACTCAATTACTTTGCACTTCAATAACTTGGTCGTGCAGGTGCGGTAAGTTTGTATCCGACACTCTCTTGAACTTTTTTCACCGAACAAAAATTCCAACAGCTCCCCCCAGTAACGAGCCTAATGAATTGCCCCTTTTAATTACCGCGCAGGAATATATCGTTTTTTGCCCACCGCAGATCCGATGTCCCACGACCTCGGCGATTTTTAATCATACCACCGCCTTTTGCACCTCCTATTCATATATAATAATGGGCTTTTTCCTCATCATCCCGCAGCTTCCGCGACAGCATAAGCGATTACCCGTCCGAGTCCAAGGACAGTCCCGACGGCTTCGAGAGCGTCACCTCTGCGTACAAGAACATGCGGGACGAGGAGTCACGCCAAGCCCACCCTTCAGGTAAGCGCATATATACAACACACACATTCTGCGTGCATCACATCCTGTGGCTAGTTTTATTGAAGGCGCACGCAGAACCGGATCCCCTTATACCTGTCGCGTGCCGCCGCTGGGCGTTTTAACGTTTCTTATATATTATATGCGCAATGGTCGAGCTGGTTTGTTTTGAGGGCTGAGGGAACGTCAGCTTGGTTGTTTTCTATTTTTTCTTTCTTTTTTTTTTCTTTTGCTCCGAGTTATTCGAGTTTCGTGCATTGCAGTGACCGACAGCGAGAACACGATGCCGAGACACATGTCGCCGGACATCATGATGGCTCTACAAGGCGTCAGATTCATTGCGCAGCACATCAAAGATGCGGACAAGGACAACGAGGTACGAACTTACCGAGCTCACGCACATACTGATTAAGAGCGCGATAATTCCTGCTTGAATAATGTGCTTTTTTCGATTGTAATTACATACAAGATAAATTTTTTTTTTTATTTTCGATGTTTCGGCATTTTTCAAGTGTGCATGATTGACGCGCGCCGCGCTTGAACGCATTAATGAAGTAATTAATATAGAGTAATTACTTCTGGCATTGCAGTATCGGGTGCCTGGCATTTAATAATTATTCATGAATTAAAAAAATATTAGAAGGTACTTTGACAAAACTAAGGATTCGATAAAAAAAAAGGTCATAGTAAAGCAAAACAAATAAGAATTTTTTTTTTCATTTATTGGGTCAAAATTATTTAAAAACTGTACAGAAACTAAAACTAAAGAAAGAAAACAAAATCATGGGTTAATTTTTATTGGAGATTCTTTGACCTTGTAATGTGAAAATATTATCGAACATGTGAATAGGCTAAAATACTCATGCACTCTATGAGAAACATCAATTGTACACAGTACATTTTTACTTCTCTATTAATTACAAGGACATCCCAACACAAATATACTTGGTTTGTTAAAAATCCTATTTTACGTATAGGTTATCGAGGAATGGAAATTCGTGGCAATGGTATTGGACAGATTCTTTCTGTGGGTTTTCACGCTGGCGTGTATTGTTGGAACAGCGGGAATAATTTGCCAAGCACCAAGTCTCTACGACACACGCGAACCATTGGATAGGAAGATATCAGAAATCCCTCTTCGAAAAGGTAACTACATGCCTCCACCCCAGCCTTTCTTCGATTTCGAGTAAACGAACTTAAAGTACCAAGAATATGAACAATGACGCACAAAACGAATTCATTGTATAATTTCATGTACAACTTATTACGAAAAGTTATCATCGATGAATAATAAACGATTTGAATTGAAATAAATGTAGCAATTCTTAATTTAGCCTTCAATGTACAAATGAGATTAATAATAGTGACTCATGTTTTTATGATTTAAAAAACGTATTATATTTAGTAATTTTTTTTTATCTTAATTAGAACGACAAATGTATTCAAATAATTCACTAATGATTAACTATTGATTAATCACTAAACGAAAAAATTAAATACTTTATAAATTCAGTAAACATTTAAATCAGTTTCGTTCACAAATTAACTACAATAGAAGTCTTTAGCGTGCTCGATCTTAACATAAACTGTACAAGATGATACACATTTTGTACTGCTCGTGTGGTGTACAAATGTGTCCATTAGCACTTTAACACCACAAACGTCAGTTAGTTTTATCAATCGAAAAAATTAAAATCTTATTCTAAATCAATAATCATCAGTTCAGGAGAGTCACTTGTACTGCTTATAGCACTGTGTGCACTTGCTTGTGGTTTCGACGGCACAGCAATAGCTTGTTTTTTACTAGAACTTTGCGTGATACTGTTATCATCATCTTCGTCACTAGTATCCGATATCAAATCGATAACGAGTGCTCGTTTTTTCTCTTTTGGTGCTGCAGGTGCTGAAGGGATGTAATTACTTTCATCTGTAAATTAAAAGAAATAACAAATTTTACCATATGTATAATAAACTTATTTCATTTTTTTTTTGCTATAACATCTTTTTACATAGTTTCAATTTACTGTAGTATTAATCAATGTTAAGGATGTGGATGAAATATTCAGCTGTCACTCCAATCTATTAATCAATGTTATTTTTTTATTAACGCAACTAATTGAACAATCAAAAAGTTATTATAAATACAAGTACAAATTGTTTTCTCAGACCTCATTTGAAATTGATTTTGAATTTTTTTCATTTACCAATGTATGGCATATCATATAATTTTATTTAAACTTTTAACTGGTTTCAATAGTTTAGCATAAATCAGACTAAAATTTTAATTTGCAACACAAAAATTAATACAAGATCTTTTACTTACCAAGATCGACAGTGACATCGACGTCATTTTTGGAAGGAGACTGGCTAACTTCAACTTTATCACTCTTGTCTTTATCTTTTTCTTTCTTAAGCACTAGATTTTCCCAAGAACCATCTTGAAGTAACTGAATTTCATTTACGTCTGGTAGCAATTTGTTTGAATTAAGAGCTTCTTGGAAATAACCATCAATCGTCAAGTTGTCATATAATGCAGATTTGTCACAAACTGGACAATTCCATGTAGGTTTTCTTTCATTCATTTGTAAGAATAAGGAAGCATCAAAGCATTGCAAATGTGAACACGTTGATGCTCTACATGGCGTGGTCATACGCATTTTTCCCAAAGGACACGCTAAGGACACTCTAAGAGACGTTGTGGCAATCTCACTATCAGCATCTTCGTTTAATTTCTCTTTAACTAAAAATGATATGTTTTAATTAGAATAACTAAAAATCTTTGCTTTTAACTCTTTGATTTTCAAATAATAATACTAACTTAGTCCTCGAGTATAATCAGAATGTTTTACTCCTCTATTCTTTAAACGTTGCAAAAGTTCTTGGCTAGTTAGCTTTCTGACAAGATACACAGCTATAGCGTATCTTCTGCCATAGTCAGCAGACCAAGAAACGGTAATTTGATTTCCTACTGTAGGTGACAATTTAACAAGGGGACTGATATTCACTGGCCTAGGTGGCCTCTTTGGTTCAACTCCTGGTTTATTTGTAGGAATTGGATTCTAAAAATTAAAGAAAAACTATTGTAAGAAAATTTATTGTTTTATTAACTATTTTAAAGTCAATAAGTAGATAACTTACTGGTAACGGACAAAGTTTTCCATTAACTTTAACATTTATACTTGGAGGAAAGTAATCTTCTTGTTCACATGAAGTTTCTTGTAAACAAAATCGCATCTGTACCTTTAGAATAAATTATTATGATCTACTTTTATCCTTATTTAAAATTAAATTAAAATTAACAATAAATTTACCTGCACTGTATAATCCATCTTGCTACCTTGTCGACAGTCTCTTGAACTGGCAATGTCGGTTGATTGTTGTGGAGTTAAATGAAAAACAAATGAATTTTCTTGTAATCTCATTGTTCCCTGAGGCATTAAACTTGATGGTTTCAATAACTCTCCAAGCAGATCGTAAAATGGCAGTTTCTTAAATTTAACGTCTGGATGAACTGGATATTGATTGGGTGTAATCATTGGCAATGGTGAAGGCATAACCTTTTGCTGCGCATATGCAGCGTATGTTGGGTAGACAGCACTACTTGTGCGTGACTAGAAATCAATGCAAATTTTTAAATTCTAATTGACAAGACAGGTAGCTCAAAAAAAAATACATATCTTTTTTAATACTTAAATTAATAATTTTTATATAAATTAATTAAATACCTGTGGTGTCACACTTGTGTAACCAGGAGTTTGAAAAACTGGTGCTGTTCTTTGAGTCACCTGAGACTGTGGTATAGAAGCCTGATGTGCAGGTGGTAAATCCTTTGCAGGAGGAACTGCTTGTTGAGCTTGTTGTTGCTGGCTAAGGGCTTGGGCATGACCTTGCCTAGTTAAATATTAATACATTATTTTCATCCCCAGTTAATTAAAGAAATGTTTAAAACGAAAAAAAAAAATAGCAAAATAGTTCTTATAAAATTTTATAAAATAGTAAAAAAAGGTTCAGGGTATGCTACATTCAATTATATAGATAAGGCACTCTGAAATTTATAATTTACAGCAAGAAAAATATTTAAAAAATTTGAAGGCTTTGTCAAAACAAATTGAAAAATTACATGAATGAATCAGTATTAAATTAATAGTACATTTCGACACGGGTGGGGAAGTCGATTATTTAGCTGGTGTGTCAAAAAGTCACACCAGCTAAATAATCGACTTACGCACTAGTTTCGAACGGTATTTTATACTACAAGCACCGAAAAATCATATCAAAGTTGTGATTTTGAGGTTAGAGTGGTATAAAATAACATAATTTGTGGTTACGATTAAAAGTGTAACTTGTGTTAAATAGTATCTTACATCTACATATTTTGTAAAATATTATATGTATTTACAATAAATAAATCTAATATTTAATAAGTCTACAAGTTTTCAAAGAATTTAGAAATATTTAATTTAAAAATTAATGAATATTATTTTATTATGTAAAATAAAAGTATAAAGTAATTCTCGAAAATAATATTTTGTCATTAAATGACATTTGTCCAAAAATCTTTCAGAACTAACCTTGTGAAATAATTTCTGGAATGCATGTTTTGGTCGATTTGTTGCTCAGTTGTACCGCCAGTTTGACCATACATCTGATGAGCGGCAAGTTGATCTGCCCTATGACATTACAACGCACAATATTAATACCAGGGTCAAAACTCACACACACAACAGTAAAAAATAATATTTCTTACTGTATAGTTTTGTATAATTCACGAATCTTCAATTGAACTGGATGTGACCTAAGGCGCAGTAGTTCCAAGGCACGTGTTTGAAGTTCGTTCTTTCTACCAGACTTGTTTCGTCCAGCGAAGCCTAATAACATCTGTAGTTCAGACACTCGAAAACTCAATACCATATTCTGAAACAGATGAGACAAAAAAGCCAATTGACATAAATAAATGATGAACAGGCCAAAACATTAAATCAAATCGGAAAAGTATTGATGGGATTTAAAAAACATTCATTAACTCTCATATTGTTTGCTTGAGTAAGCTCGCATCACTTATATTTCCATACCACAGGAAGCCATTCAACAAAGGAGCGCGCAAATGAGAGATTACACAATGACGACATATGCAGGTCTTACCCGCGAGCGAGGCAGCACTAGATAATTTGAAAAAGCGGTGGCTGAGGCGCGCCTTGTAATAAGCGAAAAAAGCTGTTTCCCCGTAACCAAATGAGACGTAACGTAACGCACGCACAACCTTCCATAGGCGCGCGCGCGCTTATTCTTTAAGGTTATACCATGTACTCCGAATCCAAGAGCGACTCCATTCGGTACGCCCGCGCTCCCGCCGCCGCGATCGGCACACCTGATGCGTGTGCCTGCCTCAGCAGCACTACGTTTTCCTACTCCACGGCTTTTTCTCCTCCAAGACTGCGCGCGAGGAAAATCGGAAACGATCGTTCCTCTCGCCGTTACACGATCGCATTACAACTGAGCGAGGTCCACCACCTTATCATTGATAAGAGTGGGAGAAAGCCCGTGGCGCCCGACAAGGAACGTGAGCGTCGTCGTCTGGGAAATTCGACAGCGCCTCCGTTCAGCCAGCCAGCCAGACACACACACATATAGATTCACAAATGCACTCGTAGGTAGGTATGTATGTTATACGGTGTGGCTCGCTTTGCCTGTACTACTTGATGCGTATACTTATATACAGGCCTTCCTACATATACACGTATATACCCGGAAATGCTCGTATGGCGGGTAGCCGTGTGCAGCAAGCAGCAATTGGCCGGCGGTAACGAAGTACTTATCTCGAATGTTGTGGAAAGTTAGCCGAAGCCGACGCCGCGCGCTCTGAATATAACCCCACTATAGGCACTCACCTCCAGTTCCTCCGTTTCCGACATGTTTCCGGCGGATATTGAACAACGGCGGTCCTTGTCGTCGTCCTCGGCCTTGTCCTCGTAGTTGTTCTACACCCGGCCCACGGTGATTCGGCCTACTCCCGTGCTCGCCCGCAGTTGCCCTTCAGTCTGGCTGAGCGCATGCGGGCGCGTACGAATGCTACGAGACCTCCACTCGATGGCGGTTTCTCCCGCCGAACAACTTAGCTCACTCAACCGGTGTTGTCTCTTATAGAATTTCGTACGGTTGTAGTAGATATGTAAGTACACACATCGCACGGGGTCTAGCTCCTTCTCGCTCGCACTCGCACGTGCGTGCAGCAGTCTTCTTGCTTTTTCAAACGAGGAGCTCGCACTCGTTCGCCGCGCACACGCGGATTATATATCCGTCCTTGTCGCTCTCCCTTTGCACGCCGCCCAGCCGTTTGCGAAAGGGAGCGACTAGTTCCCCTTTGGAGACTTGACAATGTTTTGCTCCCCTTTTTACAAACTTTAGAGTACGCACGTTATTTTGCGAAGAAATTACAAACGTTGATTTCACGCGATTCGTGTCTCAACGTGCAGATTTTTTTCTATCAGTTTTGTATTTTCGCTCTCGTCTAGGCGAGGTCAATACGTCCGTTCCGATTCCTCCCTAGTCCCTACTGAACCGAAGCGCGCGACCAGCGGACGAATGAGCGCCGCACATTTACCGTCCTATTTAGTTCGAAATCAGCACGAGGGTAATAAAAGGGATTTTCCAATATGGCCGCCGAATCGTTGCTGTCCTATGCACCAAACTGTGGCGTGCGATGTCCCAATGGCATAACGTACCATGAACACCGAGAAATTACATTTTTATCGATGAATTTTTTTAATTTTTCGTTTCAAATGTTTTACTCGTAACAATAAGTCTAAATTGCGACATTCAAATGTTGTATAGCCTCATCAGGTTTAGAAAGTATTATTGGAAAAATTGTAGATCTGGGGAGACTTGTCCACGAAAATGTAACGACCAATGGGATACTTGATTCCCGCAATTTTCGCGATTTCCCGAACTTAATCTGTTTCCATGTGAACGAAGTGGGAAAATCAGTGACTTGTCCAATTTAAATCTAAATAAGTCTCTCGAGTTGGACAAATGATTCATGCGATACTGTTATACTTTGATACTAATCTTGAACAGAGAGTTTATGTATGCAACATTTAGCAATTAAAAATCATTATTTTTACGTTTGATGCATACTTTTATTGCTTTACTAAAAAAATTAGGAAAAAATTATAAAAGTATTTACAACAAATGTCCCAAAGAAAAGGCTGTTTCCATGAGAATTATCGGACAAACCCTGGACAAATACTCAATCATGAAATGTACGATTCATGATTCGCCGAGAATGTATACCATCGAAGCACTACGTTCCTTAGGCAGAATCCACACTATACCCCCTCGAACTATCGGTACCCCGTCTAATTTTCTTGTAGAGTTGGCTATCTCACAAAGTCTATGGTCCTCGAAGACATCGATAATGAAAATGAGAAGCGGATCCAGGAAGACTATAGTAAGGAGAGTCAACAGAATACGGAAGCACAGCGAAAAAGTAATGAAGATTAGTCTGTTTAGTCTGTTGCAGAATCGCTAAGTTATGATGTTGACTTGTCACATGTACCGTCACACAACGGTAACAACAGAATATGGATTGAGCTTAATTTTAAAAATATGCGAATTCGAATTAAATTTAATATAAAAATTTGTTCAAATAATTATAACTATTTATCCTTTGTATTTTTGTATAATTTATTTTATGCTATGTTTAATAAATAATCGGTGCATATAATTGATTTTATTATGTTTCTTATGAATATTTAAACATTTATAAAATGACCACGTATATAATGCTTTGGTAATGTAATTTAGAATTATTTAATATTATTTAAAGTTATTTAAAAAGAATAGTTAAAGATATCATATTTTTATTTATTTAAAAAGAACCGCACATTTGAAAACGGCAGCCATGTTAGAAAACGGCAGCCATCTTGAAACTAAGCGAGCGCAGCGCCGCTATGCGGGGAAAATTTTTGAACAATACTATAGCATTGCGTTGACTCTCCTTAGAGCGAATCCACTTTACGTGCCATGAGCTTTGTGCCATACCAGAAAGAAAATGTTGTTCGACATCTATGTAACTGTTATCTATGTTTGACATCCATTCTCTGTTCAATACGAGAGTAGGTCCTGCCTCTTTATCCTGCGGTAATAAGTATTATACTCTCTAAAGATGAATTAGTGAAAATTGCTCCACCATTTCAATTAGTAGAAAAAACTACTAATTTATTAGTGAATATTCACTATTTCATTAGTGGTTTTTTAAAAACTACTAATTAAATTAGTAAAAACTATTAATCAAAATAGTAGTTTTAATAAACTACTAAATGAAATAGTGAATATTCACTAATAAATTAGAAGTTTTTTCTACTAATTGAAATGGTGGAGCAATTTTCACTAATTCAACTTTAGAGAGTAGATGTCGAACAACACTTTCTTTCTGGTATGGCACAAAGCTCATGGCACAAAGCTCATGGCACGTAATGTGGATTCGCTCTTACTATAGTCTTCCTGAGCGGATCTATGAGAGTACCATAAACTTTGTGAGATAGCTAACTCTACAAGAAAATTCGACGGGGTACGGAATACGGATACGGGGTACCGATAGGGGGTAGGGGTATAGTGTATAGTGTGGATTTTGCCTTATAGACATCTTTGATTCCTGGAAAAGTCCGCTAGGAGACGCTGTACCAAAATTTCAAGTTCTTTATTTAAAATTATGAAGCAACTAAGAAGTCAATGTCTGGTAAAGTGTCATGTGACTTCCTTCATTATTTTGCATAATATATTAAAAGTGAATTATTAAGTACACAATATCACTATATTAAGGTTGTACTGGTTAGAGGAAGCCCGGGCAAGAAGGAACACCCAATTTTCTTGGATATTACAAATTACAATTGATGGCGCTGAATAATGGTGGACCTTAATACATAACAACATTGTTGTCTTATAGGTATGCCAGTATGAATTAAGCGCCCACGCCGATCAGGTTCAAAACATTGACGAAAAATTCCTTTTGAGCGTCAATTCTTACAATTTCAACATATGTAAACGTGTTTATTTTGCTTTTTAGATGCACGATTTAGTTTAAACTTTGTAGGGCTGTTATACATAATTTATATTTAAAGAAGTCATCGTTATAATTGAGTTATTTATTGTAATACATAATTATTTTTAACAAATGTTAAAAAGTATTAGTACTGGGCAAGATGGAACACTTCGCTCGTAATAATTTGTTTTATTTTTTGTTTATTATATTTTCTATTATTTATGCGGGATTTATTTTCAATTGATGTTTGCTTGTATTGCACCATAAATTCAATTTCAGCGTACGATATTTGTGACTCCTGCAAAAATCAAAAAGGTGTTCCATCTAACCTGGCATATTTGTTGTTATGCAAAATGTTATTAATGTTATTTTTTTCGGTTACTGTTTTATATTTTTTTTTGTTATTATAAAACCTTAAAAAATATATATGTTTTGTTTATAAAAATCTGCTTTTTTTTATTGTTTATTGACGTTTTTCCTTAAGTGTACCGTCTTGCACGGGTCTTCCGTATATGATCCAAATCGCAAGTCAGTGTATTACAAAAGATTACTAAAGATTATCAATAATTAATTTTTTTAATAACCCTAGCGGAAATATTTTTGTTCAAAAATGTTAAAAACTGTTAGAAAGAGTTATAAACTGTTTAAAAACGTTACAAAATATAGAATTTTGGACGTTATTAATCGTTTGTAACTGTTTGTAACATTTTTCAACAGTTTTTAACAGTTTGTAAGAGTTATTAAATTATTTAATAACTTTTAAATATTTATTAATTAGTATTATTAACATAGTAATAATTAATTATTAGTATAATTAAACACTCCTTAGGCTTCTTCTGCATTGTTTGACTGCTACTTGCCTTCGAAGTGCTCCCGCGCTCCTTGATTCTCATGATTATAATAATGAGGCTATTAAATAATTATTAATTAATAATAATAACAATAATAATAATTTATTAATTATTAATTTTTCCTGAAATATATCAAATTTAAAATTATTTGAAAGTGTTTGAAAATGTTTAAAACTATTAAAAACTGTTTGAAACTGTTACAAAGTATTATAATTAAAAAAAATGTGTCCAAAATCATACATTTTGTAACACTTATAAACAGTTTTAAACAGTTCTAAATAATTATAAATAATTTTTAACAGTTATTAACTGTTATTAACATTTAAAATTTACGACGGGGAAGGTTTCACAATTGATTATTGATAATCTTTAGTAATCAATATTACTAAAGATTATCAATAATTAATTGTGAAACCTTATTTATTACAGACAAAAATTTCTTAAGTATTTTGATTTTCGAAAATCATATGACTTAAGGGCGTTCACCGGTGACTATATACCTCGTCTTGGATAAAAGTTTAGATGCGAGCGCGTAGGTATATTTCAGAGTCTGTTTTCTTTTGTTTGAGGCGGAAGAGACTCTTGCAGCTGACTTTACCTCCACTTTGCACCGCCTCGCACCCTCTCGTTCTGTCTTCTAATAAACTACAATCAATCAGTCAGCTTTCTCTTTCCCACTCATGCGGCGGCGCGAAAAATCGGGTAAGAGAGCGTCTTTAAGTTATTATAACTTAAAAACTGTATCGCTAGACTTTCTGATTTTCTTTATACTGCATTCTTAATACTACTGTGCATCAAAAACTTGTTTTTTAGTATGATACATAATCAATTTTTTTCGCTAGACGGCAAAATGTCTTGTTTTTGCAAGCCTCGCCTATACCACGTGTTCATTCTTGCAACTTCACATGTAAAATATCTTGACTTTGGTATGGTTACTTTTACCATTTGACAAACTAATAAGTGATCATATGAATAACGTGTGATTAACTTTCAAATCTTTACATAATCAGTTGCTGAGCCGGTGAACGTCATTAATATACTCCTAATTTCATTCCAAATAGTGGTGCATCTTTAAATTTTATTCGATTATGATTTTTTTGTTCTTATATTATTCGGAGAAGAATTCCTAACAGATCGCGAGATTCAGAAAAATATGCCTTAACTAATTACTAAACTTAGCCGTTTTCCAGAAAACGACCCACTAGTTGACTGTACTTTTGAAAGTGTATAATTATTTTAAACAGAAAATATATTTTTTATTTTTGAGTTCTACGATCTGTTGGGAATTCTTCTCTGAACAATATAAGACCAAAAAATAAGAATCGAATAATATTTGAAGATGCAGCGCTATTTTGAATGAAATTGAAAATATATTAAGACACGTGATTCTTAAAAGTCGGAATACTTTAGAAATTTTCGTCCGATCTTGGGTTTTGAGGGCTTAAGGCGATGCGAGGCTCCACAGTTACCGAAGATTGCAGGGACCCATTTTTCTGGTTCAATTTTGAATTTTAACAAAAAATCTCTGACACATTATAGATTTGATAGTTAACTATAACGTACCAGAGCGATATTTTCTTTAAATTCATAATTGAATGAGAAAAACGGGTCCCTGCAATCGTCGGTAACGGGTGGCACTCACATGGCCTTAAACTGTACACCCGAGGGAAGTTGATTCTTTTCGAACGTACCGGGTAAATTTCAAAATCCTGCAATCACATTGGACAATTCAAGTGTAAACATTAACCCTAAATTGGAATCGTCCAATGAGATTGCAGGATTTTAAAATTGACTAGGCACGTACGGAAGAATCAACTTCCCTCGGGTGTACTTTAATAAAGTTGTCAAGTTAAAAATAAGAAAAAAAGCGTCCACAGTAAATTATATTAAGAAATGAACTAAGTTTTGACATGGATTATATTGCCAATAAAACCTTATTGAAAGTAATAAGATTTGAAGATTTCAACTTTTTTATTTTGTCACCTTATAAAAGTAAGCGTAATAATGATTTTAGATGATTGACATAAAATAATGAGTTAATCAACTCAAAATCAACATATATTAGAGAACAAAGGAATCGACAAAAGTCAGATTAATAAATATAAAACGTTCAGACATAATTAAAAAATCCTTTAAAAAATTTCATACAACAATTCTGAATTAAAATACTGAACTTTTCTTGACACCTTTTTCAACTTAAATATCAATAATATGTATAATGACGATATAATTAACAGAGCAAAATCACAATTTTCAATTGATAAATAAATAGAACATTAATGTACAAAATATTTATGGAAAGTGGATAATTAAATAATGGAAAATCGCGCTTTTGCTATTTCAGTCTTGAATAACATCAGTGATGGATATCACTGATTCGTGCGGTTTGTTCTTCCGAAGTGTAGAATATTTTGTTGCATCTAGCAAAGAAAATATAATGTTATCAATAATGATATACATCTTAATAATCTTCTTCTTCGTCGTAACCGTAGCCATAATCGTCTTCATCTTGTCGACCAAGTAATGCGCCAACTGACATTTCCGATGGATCTGGTTCTGGCTCTGCCTCCTCATCCAGATAATCATCCGCTCCATCTATTTGTAGCAAACGAAACATTAATTTTATAAATTCAATCATCGGTAAAGTATAGGTACTTAGTAGACAAATAACTGCATGTATAAATACTAACCAAATTCGTTGTTAATGTCATAATCAGCGATAGGTATTGGCTCTAGTTTCTCTGTAACAGGTTCCGACACGGGTTCTGTATCGGATATTGACACCTTTCTTTTTCTCGATGCTGGTACATTAATGTTCGGCGTTCTTCTTACACTTTCGGTAATCTTCGGTTGTGCTTTCTTAGGACTATTGTAAAAGGAAGCAAACATGTTAATAAGAGGAGTATAAGTGAAATGATTGAATAATATTGAACAATTTAACAAGAATTTGCACCTTGTACTAATTGTGGACGTTGTTTCTTTGATATCCACCTTTTTAGGTGTAACAAAAGATATATCATCAGGTATTTGTGGTGTTGGATCTTTACTAGGGGTAGATCCCACATTCAAACTCTTCAGTACCTCGTAATTAATTTTAGAAGATATCCGCTTTTCTTGTAACATTTTCTCTATTGCTTCGCCTAAAAACAAAACAAAGAAAAAAATAGTAAACCAGAAATTTACTCTAAAATTACAGATATCAAAATATAGATCTGTGGCTTCCCGGAAGAACCATACATATAAGTGACATGTTTGACATAATAAGTTTTTTGCCATACGTGTTCGTAAAGTATGTACTTTACGGACACGTATATAACAAAAAATAATGTTTGTTACAACCTCGGCTTCGCCTCGATCGACAATTGCATGTGATCTGAGACATTTCTTATTTTACTGGCCTAGGTATGTAATATACTATTTCTGCTCGACAGCGCCGGAAAGCGTCAACTTCGTTTCGCGCAGCGGCCAGGAAGTTGGCGCTTTCCGCCCGGAGGGCAGAAAAATACTATTATGCCTTATTTCTTATCTTCGAACAGTCCTCTATCACGTAATCATGACAGAAATTACTAAAAAAACGGAGAAAGAGTACACACATTTTCCCATACACACGAAAACGACAGCTTCTACAAGCTCCCTCCAGCGTTATTTTATCATGTAGTTAACCTTTAGGCTGCGGGGAAATTTCAGTACAAATTGACCTCTCAGAATATGTAAAATGTATACATAATATCACTGGATATCTCAGATAGAGTCGCTGACCTGACTGCTGGTCCATATATCGACCAGCCCCGCAGGCAACGTAAAGTACAATGTAAAAAAATTTGTCTCTTTTGTTATGAAGATTTGAGAGGGTATTTCGATGTAATTTCACGCGTTGAATATGAAAAAAATAGTAACAAAATTCTCGCAGACACCCTTGACCTTGAAAATCACCATTTGAACGTCAAATTTCATTCCTACTATAAGTCAAGTTTTTAGACGGTTTTTGTACGTAGTTTGATGTGCTGAATACGTAAAAAATAATAAAAAAATTCCTGTTGATAATCCTGACCTTGAAAATCAATATTTCAAGGTCAAGAATGTTTTGAGAAATTTTAAAACTATTTGTTATGTATTCAGAACATCAAATTTGATCTAAAAACTTCAAATATTCTTTGTCTCTAGAGTGGTCCATATATCGACCACCCCCGCAGCTAAAAGGTTAAGGGGTTATATCTGGTTGGAATTTTTTTTTTCCATTTTTTTTTTATTGGCTTAAAGTATGGTAAAACATCCCTAGATTTATGATCAATAATGTCCAAACATGAAAGAAACTCAGACAAATTTTAAAAATCAATTTTTCCAAAGCAATTCTGAGGTGAAAAATGAAGAAATTTCGTCTATTTCGTTGACGGTGCATTTTTTAATCTCGCGGTCATATATATGCTTATAATTTATCGACCGCCGAGAATATACTTCAAAACTATGCTATAGATGTCGCCTTACGAAAATACGACCTTAGAAGGACAATTATATGGTGCTGGGATAGCAGAGTAAAGGTAAAAAAATTATTACGGCCCTCATTACGATTTCACAAAATTATAAAGTTTTCAAATTTCAAGTGCGTTTATCTCAAAACCAAGTTTTCAAAATCGGCACGCAGTAAAACTCGATGAGTTTTCATCCGATTGATTTGAAATTTTAACTGTAGCTTCTTCATTAGATTATCTGTTTAAGTACACACGATTTCAACGATCGATAAACAATTAAAAAAGTTATAAACAATTTAAGTCGATTTTTTTCGTCGAAAACGCAACTTTTTGTTTGAACAACCGCCATTTTGCGAAAAAAATTCCTAAAAATATAATCGTGTGTACTTCAACCGCAAAACTCATGTATATATGAAAAAAATTTTTTTATTGTTCCAGATGGTGATCCAGAGGACTTCTACTGCGTGCCGCAGAGATACTTTTTCAAATACTGCTTTACATTTATTGACAAATAGCCGCCATTTTGTAAATTTTCACCAATAAAAAAATTTTTTTATATTCCCAAAAAAGAGTTGCTTAACCGATTCATATATTATTTATTTATGCTAATTTAAAAACGAGCTCAAAAAAAAATATGAAAAAAGGCCTTTTTTTTTGAGCTCCAACCAGATATAACCCCTTAACGGAAAGACAAGATAATTGCCATTGAAACCGGAAAAACCGCATAATTTCACTTAAATTTTTTTTTATTCCCGTAAAAACCACATAAGGGAAAGTCGTTTTGTAAAACATGAACGCTATTTGGTCTAGATACTATAGTAATAAAAGTGTTATTTAGATTAGTGTTCATAGATGCAGTGTTGTATTTAATCCCATTTGTTTTGATTTAAAATACCGATGCGAAACTAAAATAGTATTTTTCGATACTAGTGCAATAAATATGATACTTCATGCATTTAGTGCTTTTTTTAAGCACCCTTGCGTTCATAGTGTCATAAACCCGATTTTCTCGAGATCATGCAAAATGAAGATATATGGTTCTTCTTGGAAGCCACAGATATTTATTTACCTGCACTGTTGGCTGGTCCCTGATTTTTATTCTTCTTATTCGTCGTTCTTCTTCGTTTTTTCTCAGGCTTTCCTTCTTCTATCTCCTTTTTTCGCTTTTCTTCTTTTTCTACAAAAATAAAAAAAATTAAGTATTTTTAATGTTTATCTTTATTTTTTACTACCCAACTAGGGTATTAAAAAATAAATACCTTTTTGTTCTTGTAGGTACTTTTCGTTGACCTTATTCCACAAAGAACTTTTGAATTGAGCTTCTTTTTCTGTCATAATATAACTATCTAATTCTTCATCATCCAAGTCAGTTATATCGACCTCTCCAGTTAACTATAAATATTTAAAAAATATTAACAAAAAATACTTTTTAATATTTACACGTATCAGCAGTATATTCTACGGAAAATATCAAACAAAAAATTAAAAGCTCGCTTTATCTAGTTTTTTATTTTCCTTTTTGAAATGTATATGTGCGACTTTCTGTGACGAAATGATTTATGTTTGAAGGATCGTCAGTTTTCAAGCATTTCTTAAAGATAAACTTATTATCGGCAAAAAGCTAGCCAGGATAGTCCAGAGAACCAAAGAAAACCTGATCTGGTAGATGTGTCATTCAAAACATTTGTATTTATTTTGTACTAACAAGGAGAGTGCACACCCTCCGAGAAACGGATTTCAGCGGGCATTTGAGAGTCGATTTCTGGTATCTAGAAATGAAACTCAGTGTTTCTAATTCCATCTTATAGGCGCTTTTTCTTGAGATATGGACAATCTAATCTCAAATATCCTCTATTACGTTAAAAAATGAGGTCTCTTCTATTGGCTGTTACATTTCAAGTATTTATGATACGAAAACAGGCAAAAAAGATTATAAAAATAGACAGAAAAAGCTACAATTTAAGCTCTGATTTGTTTCAAAAATATTGATTTTTCAGGAAATTATAAGCAATTGAGGGGCCGGAAAGAGAAAGGGCGCGTAAACTTTTTTCGCCGCGCAAGTATTGTCCAGCTCGTTAATTTTTGTAATTTCTGTAATCCTAAATATAATGATTGATTAATGTAGAGAACTTTATTGTGCATCTTTTTTATATTTAAACTAAATTTCTATCTTTACTCGTTTTTGTGTGTCATTTACGAAAAACGACGATTTTAGCTTGCAAAAATTTCATGACTTTTTCCACTTCAACTCGCCAGAACTTTCTCGGGATTGAATATTTTTTATCCAAATTTTAATACAGTATTCTTCAACACATTCTACGACTTTTAAAGTGTTTTCGAAGTTTTGAATATTTTCAGTGCCGTATATTGAATTTTTCAAAATATTTTTTTCGCAATCTTAGGTTAGCGCTTTCAATCGAAAAAGTTGTGCGAGGAAGTTTTGAATTTTGAAAACTTCCAGCGACAAAAATCTTCCTTGAAGTTCAAGGAAGTTTCTTAAAAGATTTTCAGACCTTCAGGGCCCTTTCTACATATGTGTGTTCTGTCTGTTCTAAACAACTTCTCTCTATGTCTGTCTCTGTCTTACATAAACGGAACAGATCTATCTGTCTTTGTCGGGAACACACAGAACACACAGAACACACATATGTAGAAAGGCCCCAGAGGTCATAGGAAAAAAATGAGAGCGGTTTGGAAATGACGCACGGGACCGGGCGCTTGGCGCGAACTGCGCGTTACGACTAGGCAACCATAAGCTTGGTCTTCGCCGCTATGTGAATAAGCTCTAGTATATTACTAGATTTTTTCAGTGTATGTAAAAATTGAGTTGTCTGCTAATAATTATTAATACTGCTTTTCTAAACAAACTGTTACTAAACGTATTTGAGAAAAGACAAGCGGCAGCACATGTAGACAATTCGAAGCAGTATACTGCGAAGAAATTCTTTTTCATTATAGATTTCCACTTTACTTTCCAGTATTAATAATTTTTCATCGAACATTTTTCTCCGTCAACATCTAAATACATTTCATCCAGAATACCGCAGTGCGATCGTGGTTTGTTTCTGTTTCCAAAATAAAACCTAACCAACGACTCGAATGGTCGGAGTGTACACGGAAAGAAAAGTGGTATGGAAATAACTCCAGTATTGGACGACGCTAATGTCAAAATGTTTCGCATTTACTTAGTGCCGAATTGGAGTGCCCGCACCTCAAGCTGGATATACAGAACCTCACATTTCTCGGATATATCGTAACTCGACGTTGGAAGTCTGAGAGCTCCAACTTAGAGATCGGTGTAAAGGGGCGGAGTTGGCGATCCGAAGCGCGGGCGGTGGTTGGCTGCCGGGTGAACGCGCGCGCTGGAGGGAGAAGCAACTGAATCTCCAAGTTGGAAGTCTCACACTTCCAACGTCGAGTTACGGTATATCCGAGAAACCTCGAGGTTCTGCATATCCAATCTAGACATCAATCGCGCTATGGCCTGTATTGGGCGACTCCCGGCTCTCTCCGAGGTGTAGACAGTCCAAATTTCTTTCCGTGATAGTGTGATGTTTTGGTTGTAAGGTCATCATAAGCTATTCTGTGTGTGAATTTGGCCACACAGAAAAAAATTTTAATCCAGGGAAGTACAACCGTTTGGAACTGTAATAGTACAAATAATCACTGTACTGTATTAGCTTGTAGATTGATGCTTTATGGTACAAAAATCAGGCTACAATAGCACAGAATACATTTGAACTACAAAATCACCAGCGTTATACCTAGCATAGCTCAATATTTGTACTGCGATAGTACAGCTCTGCGCTGCACTGCTACAGTCCGGCGTTGGGGCTCTGGGAGGTCAAAGCACTGAACTCCCGTAGTTGTATAAACACAGTTGTACTACGGGAGTTCAGTGCTTGGACCTCCCAGAGTCCCAACGCCGGACCGAGACGCATCAAGCGCTAGACTGTAGCAGTACAGTGCAGAGCTGTACTATCGCAGTACAAATATTGAGCTATGCTAGGTATAACGCTGGTGATTTTGTAGTTCAAATGTATTCTGTGCTATTGTAGCCTGATTTTTGTACCATAAAGCATCAATCTACAAGCTAATACAGTACAGTGATTATTTGTACTATTACAGTTCCAAACGGTTGTACTTCCCTGGATTAAAATTTTTTTCTGTGTGGCCAAATTCACACACAGAATAGCTTATGATGACCTTACAACCAAAACATCACACTATCACGGAAAGAAATTTGGACTGTCTACACCTCGGAGAGAGCCGGGAGTCGCCCAATACAGGCCATAGCGCGATTGATGTCTAGATTGGATATGCAGAACCTCGAGGTTTCTCGGATATACCGTAACTCGACGTTGGAAGTGTGAGACTTCCAACTTGGAGATTCAGTTGCTTCTCCCTCCAGCGCGCGCGTTCACCCGGCAGCCAACCACCGCCCGCGCTTCGGATCGCCAACTCCGCCCCTTTACACCGATCTCTAAGTTGGAGCTCTCAGACTTCCAACGTCGAGTTACGATATATCCGAGAAATGTGAGGTTCTGTATATCCAGCTTGAGGTGCGGGCACTCCAATTCGGCACTAAGTAAATGCGAAACATTTTGACATTAGCGTCGTCCAATACTGGAGTTATTTAGCTGTACTGTCGCAGTACAAATATTGAGCTGTGCTAGGTATAACGCTGGTGATTTTGTAGTTCAAACTCTGTACTCTAGGAGCCCGAATGCATTGTACTTTATTGGGGCAGAGAGTCTCTGTACCTCGGCAGTTCAAAATTTTTTTCTGTGCACTTTGAGAGTTTCGTCGAACCATTTTTTTCAAGATTAGTCAACAACACCCTGATTAAAAAAACCCATTCATTCCTTTAAAAAGCTGTTAGTTGAATCGACTTTAATGAGGATTTTTTACTGACTTAATACATGGACTATATAGGGAATTTAATAGGATCCAATAGGATTTAATATTTTTTTTTAATCAGGGCAAACTTACTACTTTCTATTATTGGTTGTTTACGTTTTCTTTCTATATAAAGTATGAGTGACTTGAGTGTAGAACAAGAAAATCGCTCTTTGAAAGGGCGTAAGCGAACTAAAAATATTGCAAAATGGAAATCCAACAAACTAAAAAATGCAAGAAACGAGGTAAGTACTATTTTCTATAAAAAAAAATTAGCTTTTGTAAGAACAAATTCGTAGAAGAGAATAAACATTTTTACACAAATATTATTTGTTTACGTATCTTAGAATACTTTTTTCGTTTATAAACATTAATAATCAAGAATTTTTTTTTTCAAAATACATATCCACTCTTAAAAGAATGAAAGCCGGATATTGTGAAACATTTAAAGATTGAGTTTGATTGGTAAGGATAGGCGCGAAGTTTTGGTACTTCCGCTACATTTGAATTGGCATGGTGTGGTTTGTGCACATAAGAATTATGCACATATTTATTGTGCACACTTTAGCATTGGAGTATACACATAGATATAGATATACACCAATGCTAAAGTGTGCACAATAAATATGTGCATAATTCTTATGTGCACAAACCACACCATGCCTTTGAATTCACTTATTCACGCAACGATTCAAATAAGTCGGATTGATATTTGTGTCACATGTAAGTATAGGAATTCAGTTTATGACTTCTTGGAATATCTATATGAAACTTGATCATTGAAAAAATCTAGTAACGGCGATATAGTAGAGTACTTACATAGCGGCGAAGACCAAGCTGGTTGCCTAGCCGTAATGCGCAGCTCGCGCCAAGCGCCCGGTCCCGTGCGTCATTTCCAAACCGCTCTCATTTTGTTTCTATGAACTCTGAAGGTCTGAAATTTTTTTAAAAAACTTCCTTGAACTTCAAGGAAGGTTTTTGTCGCTGAAAGTTTTCAAAATTCAAAACTTTCTCGCACAACTTTTTCAATTGAAAGCGCTAACCTAAGATTGCGAAAAAAATATTTTGAAAAATTCAATATACGGCACTGAAAAATTTTCAAAACTTCCGAAACACTTTAAGAGTCATAGAATGTGTTGAAGAATACTGTATTAAAATTTGGAGACAAAATATTCAATCCAGAGAAAGTTCTAGCCAGTTGAAGTGGAAAAAGTCATGAAATTTTTGCAAGCTAAAATCGTCGTTTTTCGTAAATAACACAAAAAATGAGTAAAGATAGAAATTTGGCTTAAATGTAAAAAAGATGCACAATAAAGTTCTCTACATTAGTCAATCATTGTATTTAGGATTACAGAAATTACAAAAATCAGCGAGCTGGAAAATACTTACGCGGCGAAAAAAGTTTACGCGCCCTTTCTCTTTCCGGCCCCTCGATTAAAGATAGTGTACACGGAAAAAAATTTAGGATCTCCAGACCACCGGTATATATGGACTCCGTACAATACCATCGATCATCTTAATTTATGACGAATTTGGAATTAAGGCGCATCCAAAGTTGAACCTGTAAGAATCCAATATCTTCGGAGTCTTCACGATTCAAAAACGTATGTTCTGAACTCCAATTCGGTCATCCCCAGACTCCGAGATTTCCGGTATTGTAGCGATTCCACTTTGGACGTCTGAGACCCCCATCTCTGGTATCGTGGCGCGACAGCGTTGAGAGAAGGGGAACGGTCCGCATTCGCGCGCGTTTTTCTCATATATAGGGTAGATGTCCGTATTAGTGTGGGTTTAAGAAACTCTTCAGTTTTGTCGCATAATAATAGACTATTTAAGCTGTATCAGAGATTCCGGGTGGTTTATATAGATAATAAAAGTAATAATCTACACGAAACAATTTTTTTTATAAAAAAATATTAATATTTACGAAAGTTACAAGCAATATAAAAAAAAAAAAATTTTTGTACGCATTTGTGTGCCCTAGCAGACAACAAAGTACATTTTTGTGTGCCCCGTATTAATGTGGATGTACACGTTTGTGTGCCCCACATTAGTGTGTCTTGATAATATTATCATTGCCAACAAAATTATTTTAACTGTAGTGCATTTATAATCAATTTCTAACCCTTGTTTACATTGAATGTTAATTAATTCCAATACGGTAAAAACTGCTGAAGGTCGTCAGTGCGATATGAAACAACGTTTGTGCGCAGACAACCTAACCTAACTTTCCTGTTCAAGCGCCGATACGAGCATGCTCGTATTGTATTTGTGCACACACAAATCTGGACAAGTCGTTTTTCACTGCCCTATTAGTAGACACCATTAATTAAATATTAAAATCAATTGAAAACCTTTATATTAAGGTTTATTATATAATATAATATTATTTTATGATATAATCAATTGTATCCCACATTAAAATCCTTCCGAAACATTATTTAATGTTACTTTTAAAAATGTCATTTCTTAGGAAGTTTGAACAAGGAAACACCGTGACACACCGCAAACCGTGAAACATATTTTTGAAAGTTCTTTTTTAATGTTATAGTAAATGAAAACAAATTAAGTAATTAATTCTATTTAAACTTAATTAACTATACTTTATGAAAAAAAATATTTTAGTGTTACGTTTTTACTCGTTCACTTCTAGGATATGTTTTAATAATAGGGCACACAAATATGGACAGGCACACTAATACGGACCACTACCCTATATGCGTTTCATCATTATATATCAAAGTATTATTATAGTATAATATAGCACATACGTTTTGAACCGTTTATATATATTATATTATTATATTTATGAAGCGGCGCGCGTGAAATACGTCCGAATGTATAGTCGACCCGCCGAGATACCAAGAATGGGGGCCTGAGGACTCCATCGGGCGGATCCCGACGGTACCGAAAGTCTCGGAGTCCCCGCCGTTCCAACATGGCATACACATAATCCCATTTTGAGATCCGTACACAACCGAAATTGTTGGAGTCCACGCAATTCAATTTGGAAGTGACTACATTCAATTTTGGACGCGTACAGATACGGTATTTTTTGGATTTCTGTTAATTTCATACCTCCGACATCCCAGGCTTCCAAATTTTTTTCCGTGTAAGAAAACGGTCAAAAATTTGTCTTCATTTTAAGAGATTCAATGGATCGTATTTTTAACAATTTTTTACGCTATCTTTGATTGCTTATAATTCCCTGAAAAATCAATATTTTTCAAAGAAATCACAGCTTAAATTTTAGGTTCTTCTGTCTATTTTTATAATCTTTTTTATTCGTTTTCGTATATCATAAATACTTGCAATGTAACACACGGAGAAAAAATAACACTGCCGTAATGGAGGTTGGGTGTGTTGCTTTTATTTGGCGGTACTCATGTAAACCCAACTGCGGCCTCGAGACGTAAACAAACGTCTCTACACTGAGAGACTTTCGGAGTAGCTGGTACTCTTCAAGTCTAGATGGAGCTCTGAACCGTGGGGTCAGGCGCTACACTTCTCATTGGAGTAACAGTTACTCCGATCTGAGTAGTGGTTACTCAGATTCGGTATAGCCACAGCAGTGATCTGTGTGCGCGTGATCTAACCTCTCGGAAAAGAGTACGGAGCGCGCCGAAAACGCACAGCTGTTACTCGCTTCGGAGTACTGACCACGCCGAATGATGGCGCTGCTGTTGCTCGGTGTGAAGGTTAGAACCTACTCGGAAAGTTTTTCAGTGTACTGATGAGTTCAGTAACTCTAACATGAGAAGCTAACGTTGATATAACTAAATCTCACTTACTGGACTAGCTCAAGTTAGAGTTACAGGAGAGCGCAGTACGAACAGCATTATTTTTTCTCCGTGCAGTTAATAGAAGATTAGTTTGCCCATATCTCAAGAAAAAGGGCCTATGAGATGGAATTAGGAACACTGCGTTTCATTTCTAGATACTAGAAATCGACTCTAAAATTCCCGCCGAATCCGTTTTTCGGAGAGTGTGCACTCTCCTTGTTAGTACAAAATAAATACAAATGTTTTGAATGGCACATCTACCAGACCAGGTTCTCTTTGGTTCTCTGGACTATCAAATTTTTAAAAGAAAAAATGGAATCCAAATTGATTGACTTAGATTGCAGCAAATTCTAAGATCGACAAAGTCGAAATAGAGGGCTATGGTAAGTTAGGTCATCTTACTGGAGAATTCTTTTAGTGGACGGACATATCTAATACTGTAGGTTAGGGTCCTGGGGAATATGAGAACCGCTAAATCAGGGTGCTTATCGTTACCTTTTTTCGTACCGCGCGACGATATACAACAATTTTAACATAGTGTAATTACATTATAATTTTCTTACATTTTCAAATGATAAAGTAGTTGGCTCTTTACTATTCGAATTTTCTTTACCATGGAGAGACGTTGTCAAGCCCATAGAAGCTATGTCAGGTCCTGTGTTTAGACACAAATTATTAATATTCATACCATTAAAAAAAAAAAATAAGATATTTTAAAATTTAAAATACCGAGTCCAGTGGCAAGTGAATTTTCATTTCGCCTAGTAGGTGGCATGTCATCAGGATCATCCGGATCTCTTCCAACGCACTTCTCAATTACGGTTAAGTTTGATTCTCTGATAAACCTATCGGCATCTAATTCTTCATCTACTGTAGCTGCGAGACATAAATTAAAAATTTACTATTGGTATTCTTCGTATCTATAATTTTATATTAAGAAGTCATACACTTACCATTTTTACCTTTTGCCTTTGCTACTTTCTGCTCCTCTAATTGACGATCAATTTCTGATTGAAGTTCATTAAATTCGTTATCTATATTATCTAACTAGAATAAATCAAACAAATAATTATAGGTTTTTTAATGTGCATGGTTATTTGCACACTACTTTGTCTTGATGTATATATATATACCTTTTGTAATCTTTCTCTGTCTTTTTTCCTCGCAGCTTTGAAAGCCGGCGGATCTTGTTCTTCCTCTAAATCGACAGTCATGAATTCATCTAATGTCAAAGCACTCGATGGTGTATCGCCAAATTCTATTAACCTGAAATAAAAATTTTTCCAAAATATTGTTGTTTTTAAATTAATTAATAACAAAATATAAAAGTAAATAAATATACCTCTTGCGTAAAGTTGATTCGTGAACTTTAACGATTTTTATAACATCGCTTGGAGATCTGTTAAATTCGTGCAATCTCGCTGCCATTAAAAGAGCTAAAAGTCATATAAATATTATTATTATTTTAAAGTTGTATTTAGCTTTCAATTTTGTTTATTATTTTAAACTCAGCGATAACAAACATACCTGCACCGCACAAACCAGATGGTCTACGACCGCTGTGGATGCTATCTCTTTTCATTCTTTGAACGACGCGCAATGCAGTCATGGAGACCTCGTGAGTTTTCTCTCCAAACTCGAGTTTATTTGCAAAACGTATTATGTACAAACATGGATCTGCAATGAAAATGCCGACTATTATTTCAAGTTTATATTTTTTAAGAGCTTAAAGAATGAAATACACTTCAAATGAAATTTATAATTCTATCATACATGCATAAAAAGTTATTGGTAAATTAGTCAATTTTAAAGTTTTATTTGTAATATCATTGTATAAAAGTAGAATTTTCTTAACATTAAATAAATTATTTTTAAATATATTAGTTTAATTATAATACCAGCTCACTGCACCTGGTGCACATGAAGCATAAATAATGCTCTTGCAGATAGATTCATTACTACATTAAAACTGCATGTAGCATTACTACTGTTATTACTTGTATAACTCCAATTTACGTATTATTGCAGAATTATATAATATTATTTGTAACAAACTTTATCTTTAGTTTTAAGTATATTATAATATTATGTACTTTTTATATCTTTAAGTGTTTTGTTTGTACATGTACACGATCTGTGTACATTAATTTTATATCAGACCAATATACAGGTGATTAAATGTCATCTCTATAGGAATTGTAATATTATAAGTTATTGTAAATTATCTGATTAATAAATAAAATTAGCCATTTAAACTAGCCCAATGTTTTTAGTAGGATACATTCCAGATCCATGAGTAGGAAGTAAAGGAAATTCATTTACTCAAACTAATATGAAATTAAAATCGCATAGAGTATAGTTTACTGATAGTTTTTCACCATTTTTGACTATTTTACTACAGGAAAAATCAACGGATATACCCAATCTCTAATTTAATGTATGAATAGATTTCTAATATCAAATAATCCCTTTTTAGTTATAAATCAATGATTCCTAAACATAGAATATTTTTGCAGATAATATTATTCGACCTCCGGTAAATCAATATCTGGAATGGTTCAATCCCCCAGCGACTTCCCCGCAGGACATTCGCGTCGCGGGCACACACACACACAGCGCTCTACGATTCTCATATCTCAAGCGCGTGCGAATTCGGACCTCCGCAAGGCATTCCTCACGAGACAGGCCGGGCTCCCTATATATACATCCCTCTACCCTATATGCAGCCGGTGCAATATATGCAGAACAACGACGGCAGCAGCTGCAGAAGCAGCGGTTCGCCGCGCAGTGCACCTTCTACCCATATATATTATACAAGCTCG
Organism: Torymus aiolomorphi; assembly: GCA_036365515.1. Classification (NCBI taxonomy): domain Eukaryota; kingdom Metazoa; phylum Arthropoda; class Insecta; order Hymenoptera; family Torymidae; genus Torymus; species Torymus aiolomorphi. The sequence goes on from CM070877.1 coordinate 140,176,867, forward strand.
TGTGTGCATGTAGCGCGCGCGGCGCAATCAATCGCGCGCATTGCACATCCGCCGCTGCGCGTATAGCACAGTGGACCTGGACTGCGCGTGCATGCAAAATTCAGAGGCGAGCGTTATTATTTTGGCGGTGGCGAAAGCGACGGCGCATTGTGTATCCCTCCCCCTCTGGTAAGCCGTCGCGCCGCGTCGCCGACGTCTCCTATCGACCGCGGCGCGCGTATATAAATACACATGAGAGGGCCGCTTTCGCGCCGACGGGGGAGAAAAAATGGTGGAGGGAGTGAATGGGATGGGAGGACGAGGTGTGCCGAAGAGCTGAGGGAAAATTAGGAAGCGGTTGTCTGCGGACAAGTAGGTACTGCAGACGGGGGGTCGTATACTTATTGTTGCTTATAGATAGATAATGGTTCGATTGTTGAAAGTAAATGTTGACACATTTTGAAAAAGCTCTATAATTAAATGCAGTTTATCGAGCGTCTGCAATAAAAATAATCGCCGTTCCGATGCAATGACAGGGGACAATTAGTAATACTTTACATAATTGCTATAAAAGGCTAAACGTTCTTTTATAAATATTCATGGCACATTAACAATGTATAATTTGATCTGCATTTAAAAATTTGAATGATAACACCGTTTAGCTTTGTTCTTTACTTTAAATTAACGATTCTTCCTTTCTCAAAAGGCGTCTACGCAGAACTCGTTTATTGAAAAAAACATCAATTCAGTCGAGTTTTGTTGAAAACGTGCGCTAGCGTGTGTAGCTCGAATTCAATTATTATTGACTACTTATATGCTGCGTGCGTAAATGGCGGTATACTCGCAATGATAACCGAGGCGGTGACGAGCACAGATTTGAAATGTAAAATCGAAACTCGAAACGACATTGTTAGAAAGTGAGCATTGTGTGTGTATGTGTGTGTGTGTGTGTGCGGTCGGGGCACGTGCATATATATACACACACACACACACATACACACACACACACACACACACACACACACACACACACACACACACACACACACACACACACACACACACACACACTATAATTATACCGGCTCTATTTACACCGGCGTGCGGTAGCGATACGGCGACCAATGAGTTGAAAACGTGACGATACAAGTCGTACAAGTCCAAGGACGCAGTAATTACGGCATTTCAAGTACAATTAAAATTTTAGTTGCACGAAAATGTGGAAATAGTACATTTCGATACTAGTGCGAGGATTTGATTTTCCCCTCGTGTGACTGCACCCGAGCGAAGCGAAGGTGAAAAGGTCATACGAGGAGAAAATCAACTTTTCACACAAGTGTCGAACCGTATTTTTTGACACGACGTGCGAGAAGTGAGATTTTTGCACGCATCGCTTAACGCAGCGTGCGAGAAATCGAACTTCTCGCACGGAGTTTAAAAAAAAAATATACAATTGTAGCGTCGAGGTAGCACTGGTTGAGCAAGAATTTCGAATCCGCGGAAGAATATAGAAATGGCATTAAAATTTTGCAGATTATATAAGTTAGGATATAAGAAAATTGGTGAGTGATTATACATTATATTACATCGTTTTTATTCTCCACATTTATCAGTTCAATTTTTCAGAAAAGGGTTTTGAGAAAATGTATAATATTGACCGTTTACATATATATACGTATCGACTTCTATTCATTCTAATTTTAACATGCGCTATAATTAAACTTCACCGATCCGTGCCGGTGAAATGGGAATTGCAAAATTACGTTTCGAGCCGTAAACAATGATACCTTCGAACTTTCCCGTGTGCATCCTGCACATGAGTCGTCAATCGTCATGTTTACCTTGGAATTTCCAATCTGTTTCATCTCGACTAAAGTCTAACTTCAGCGTAAATAGCGTCGATAGTATTTAATTTCAAAGCTATAAGTGCTTGGCCGACACGGTAGTTTAAAGCAATTTCCTATTTGACTAAATGGCATAGTTGAGAAGGATGTCAAATGTCAACATAAGCATAAATTTTGCCGTTCATCGACGTCGAGACATTCTTTTTTCCATATTTTACGTCATTTCTGATATTATATATATAATTATACAAAACCAATTTATCTTTTATGAAATTTCGAATTACGAAAAATTTGGCTATACTTTGAAGTAATCCTATAGCGTTTACACAAATAATACCTACCGGCGATCATAATTTGCTCGTGACATTAATTTAGCGATTCAACGACCGAAAAACTCATCGTTATCTGTCATTACAGTCGCAGGAATTATCGCAACAATTACCCGCAGGAAGCCCCACGCAGACTGCGTCAAACTTCTCTCTTTGCGATTCGAGCGAGCGCGCACGATACTGGCATCGTCGTCGCAGCGGCCTCTTCGTGTTACATGGTATATCGCATATAATAAGAGAGCCTATCGACGAGATAGATACGCAAGATAAGCCGAATCGCGGGCGTGCGCGTGTAAGCATATCTACATAAATCTCCAACATCAAGGTATAGGATACGGCTGCGTGCGCGAGTAGCGCGTGCGCGTACATCGCTGTAAATGGCTGAGAGAGAGAGAGAGAGAGAGAGAGAGAGAGAGAGAGAGAGAGAGAGAGAGAGAGAGAGAGAGAGAGAGAGAGAGAGAGAGAGAGAGAGAGACAGGAGGGCAGTATAGCTGTCCGCCGTGTCGGCAGACTCACGCGCGCTCGTCGGCAGCAGTCATAAGGCAGTCCGCTCCGCGAACTCTCCCCTCGCGTGTATACGATATTACAGTCGCGCGTCGCGAGAGCTGGAACAGCAGCGACGAGAGAGGCAGTCGTGTCGACTGCGCAGCAAGCAGAAAAAGAGAGAAAGAAAGGAAGCAAAGGACAACCGAGTTGTTATCTCTAGCGTAGGAGCAGCAGCAGCAGCAGCAGCAGCAGCGCGTCGCTGCAGCAGCGACCATGGCGATGTCGAATCTGTACTCGAAGATCGCGACGAAGCCGGTGAAGCGCTTCCAGGACAACATCGCTGTCACCCAGACGAACGCCTGGGTAAACGGTAAGAGCCGACGACGCATTTTTGGGCGGTGCCTGTTGGTAGGTACAATGTATACCCATGTCCTCCTCGCGCAGAGGCGCCATAAGTAGTCGATATTTTCGGCTGTCGAAATGGGAGGCTTTTTGTCGCTACGTGGGTGGTGCGAGCCCCTCGTGTTGATAGAACGGAGAGGGGCCGCGGGCGGTTTTCGCACTTGCTAGCCGCGGGTCATGCGTGGGGTGGCGGTGCGCCGACCGCCGCGGCCGAGTTCGTTCACTCCTCCAGACGACGCGCCGTGCGGGCGTAAATAAATGCTGTGCGCGCGCGCGTTGGCGTGCTTGGAAACACTGGACGGATATAAACTCCGGATATAACAGCCACTGCGGGTTTGGCGCGTCCGCGTTATCGGGTTCTTTGGGGATGATAAGACACTGATGTGATCGAATAAATAACAATCGTAAACTCAATTGGCCGTTGTGTATTAATGTAATATTTCAGTAATTTATTGATTAAGGATCTTGAAACGTTGAGGTACGGTCATGCAGCTTGTAGATACTGATATGATTTAAATCCCAAATGCTCCGATATGGCATTTCGGAGCAAGTAGAAATAAAAAAAGAAAGCATTTCGGAGCAGACGACTTTCTCATCCCCACCTAAAGCCCTCGTCCAAGGAAAACATCTCCAAGGTTCCCGCGGTTCCAAACAACCTATAAACTCCTAGAAAATCACGCCTCTCTCCGCGGCGCTCAGTGGCGCGGCCGAGCGAGAAAAATCTTTAACACTGAATTTTCGCTTGTGCCCGTGCATATATGCATACATATATGTAGGCGCCTGCACACAGATATACACTTGCACGCCTGCGAGCGGCAGACAAGTCAAGCGCAAGGAGTGGAAATACGAGTATAGTAAATTCACAATGCGCGTGCGCGCGGGTAGCACACAGTCACACACTGACACTGCGTTCTATGCTATATATGATGTGCTGCCTGGCTGCACCAGCGAGCCAGCACGTAATATGCTGAGTCGGGCAGACACAGCTTTCCTCGCGGAGCGCGCGCAGATACCAGGAACTCATGCTGCGCTCTGCGCACGTGTGTATATAATGTGGCTCAGTCGAGTTTACACGTTACCACGCACTCTATAGTCTGTCGCGCGCGAGACTGGAGAAAGGACAGGAGCAGCAGCAGCAACAGCAAGCAGTTGAGACGCAAAAGAGTATATAAGCGACAGCGCACGAGAATGTAGTGGCTTGTATACCTAGTGATATCTACTTTCGCGCTCGCGGCTATTCTGTGTACATGCATACGTGACGGCAGGGGGACAAAGGAAAGAAGGCAAGGTGATCCAGCAGGAGGAGGAGGAGGATGTCGACGAGCGACCTGTCCTCGTCGTCATCCTCGGCGTCGTCCGTGTCGTCGAAAAAGGCCATGGCCCCAACAGTGAGGAAGCGTGACACTTCATGCGGGAATCAGCTAACTGGTACATATTGTCACAAACATACAGTGTATACATACACGGCGCAACTCTGGGTGTATATAGGTACATTATGTACAGCCGTGCGCGCGCATACGAGGTACCTTGTACCTATAACATAAGCGCGCCGACATCGTAAACGTTTGAATTAACCTACATTGCCGTAATTGGCCCCACTTGTATGTGCGCTCGCGGCGGGGCAAACGGTTTGCGCCTTCTCGCGGGAGCGAGTGAGAGAGAGCGAGAGAGAGAGAGATACAAAGGACCACTCTTTTGAGCTCTCCGCGCCGCGCTGGAACACGTCATGCGCACGCGACCTTTTTTTCCCAGCTGACTCCCGAGGCTTATTATTTGGCACAGTCCGCGCGCGGGTATTTCCGGGTCGAGGTCGCAGCTGCAGCGTCGTCGCAGGGATGCGACAGGGCAAGATTATGTAATGCGAAGCGAGAGGATGGGATCTTGTCAGCGAAGTGGCAGCAGAAAGGGCTCAGTGCTCGGTAAAGTGTGCTTGATAAGGAGGAAAGGGGGGGGGGAGAAGGATAAGAGTTTTTTACGAGCGGGAGAAAGTGGTTTTGCTCTGTGGGTTTGAAAGTTTTGTAGACTGTCTTGTAATAATGATGTTTTTGTTTTGGAAGTCTGTGCATTGAGTTCAGTGCTCAATGAGTATTTATGCACTGGATGACTCATCCAGTGAGCCTCGTTTCTTCCCACTAAAAATGGCTGACGGAGATACTCTCTTTATAATTCCAGCGGAATCACCCAGCACTGTGTCAGGGTCACCACCATCTGTCAGTCCAATCTCGTCTTCAATTGTCTTACAGCGAGAAGGAGTGATAAGTCAACCTCTGAGCACACCAGCCTCGCCATTGTCAAATGTGTCCTCACCGATAACTCAGACATTTAATCTCTTATGTCTGGAAGACTGCACCCAGGACCCTAATTGGCAGGCTACCAAGTCTACTATTAGAGAACGAAATGCTGCAATGTTCAACAATCCCCTCATGGCGGATATCCAGTTTGTTGTTGGGAGTCCAGGTAACTTCTTTGACATTTCAAATAAATAATATTGTGATATAGAAAAACTATTTATAATGATAATTTGAATAATTTTAGGACACACGCAGACAATCCCTGCTCACAAGTATGTGCTAGCTACGGGTAGCTCTGTTTTTTATGCCATGTTCTATGGAGGTTTGGCAGAAAACAAGAATGAAATAGAGGTGCCAGATGTGGAGCCTGCTGCATTTTTAGCATTATTAAGGTAAACATTACTCTTATAAAATATGAGTGCAAGTATGACATGTTATTAAGATCATTGGTAATGTTGTAGGTATATGTATTGCGACGACGTCAAGCTCGAAGCTGACACGGTGCTGGCGACGCTGTACGTCGCGAAGAAGTACATCGTGCCGCACTTAGCCCGTGCCTGCGTGACTTTTTTAGAAACGAGTCTGAACGCAAAAAATGCGTGTCTGCTACTGAGCCAGTCCCGACTGTTCGAAGAGCCTGATCTCATGAAGCGTTGCTGGGAAGTTATAGACGCCCAAGTAAGTCCGACTCTAAAATCCATTTCCTTCGACAAGCGGCAGACGCCCTCGTCTCCGTGCTCGGCCGAGACGCAATGTATATATCGCGCGTTGAGCTGGAACAGCGAAGAGGACTCGCTGTCCGAGAAGCAGCTGCAAAGGTGGCAGGGCCACCAGCGCATCGACGACGGGGCCCTCGACTCCTGCTGCGGCGTCGGCGACGATGATTTACAAGCTTTGCGCGCCGCTAGCAGGCTTCTCTTTGCCTCCTATCCCCTCAGCCTCTCTGAGAGCAATTGCTTTCTCTTCGACGTCAAGCTGAACAATCCGCCGAGGCAGTTCGTCCCGGCGCTCAGCCGCGCAAGGAGCGAGCCGTACTCCCTGGACGCTCGGCTCGACGTCGAGGTCATACAGAATATCACGTACAAAGATAGCTTCACGGAGGACGGCAAAGATAGCGAGAACAATTTCGATCTCGAGGGCTACTGCGATATTAATTGCGAAGAGCTGAGTAACTCGGCGCCGAGCATTAACAGTAATGAGAATCATTGAGCATGTCGTTGGATGATTCAGCGCTACGCTTGCACACAACATTCAGTGTGACTAAATGAAAAGTAAATTATGTATACATAAGAGAGCAGACGAATTCTATGTGTTCAAAGTCAAACTCGAACTCTATTGAGTATGAGAGTTTATCTTCAAGTGCGAGCTGCTTCAACTCAGAGTCTTTATGAATTTCATTCCTGTAGCATTGAAATTACATTGTTAATTACTTCCACGAATACTCTTCAAGTCGGCAAAGATGCATTCGCATTATGAGATTCGCTTCATCAGCCTCACTTCGAATTCATGTTAACTTTAAGTTATATATAAAACTTTATCCTTAGTCTTCATCTAAGCGTACACAAAGAATATTTTTTAACATCGGATAAGCAATCGTTCACGCATCTACGATTCTGTGAATTAAGCTTCGTTAATTTTAAGGGTTTCTGGATAATGGATTGCTCTATCTATGACTGTAACGTATATGGTTATTATAAAGTGTACATAAGGTACATCGTCGATAAATTAGCAAGAGAATGATTTGAAGTATTTGTGATTTATATTATAAGGCTGTGTTCATTTTATGGAATACTGAAATTGCAATTATATGGAGAAGTGTTATTAAGATGTTAATAATGAAGATATTAAAATATAATAATTTTTTTAAAACAAATATATTGTTTCTATATCATTCTTATTCCTAGGAAACTTTCTCAATTAAGCAAAACTATTGTTTATTTTAATAGTTTGATTTTACACTGTAAAGATATCCTTTGTAAAACATACATTTTCTCAGTCCTCAATAAAAAGCAACATTTGCTTGTATAATTTCACTTTGATTAATTTACACAATTTTCAAAAGGACTTGCCAATACGTTCTAATATAGCTTATAGATAAAACGAATCACGCTTTTGCTTTGTTAATTTTTCACCAAAAGTACGAAATACCGCAGCTCATAAAGCTGTTAGACAAAAAAAAAAATGCGAGAGAAGCCAAGCGAAGGAGGGAATAATTCAACTTAAAAATCTTCTACAGGCTGAGATGGCTCTGCGATCCGAGGGCTTCGTCGAGATCGACATTCACACGCTCGAGTCTGTGCTATCGCGCGAGACACTCAACTGTAAGGAGATCCATCTGTGGAACGCGGCGCTACGATGGGCGCACGCGGAGTGCTTGCGACAGGACCTCGAGCCGACCTCGTGCAATCAGCGGCGATTACTGGGTAAGCATCGCGAGTGATTTTGCCTCGTTATACACCTCTGCCCCGATCGTACGGAATGAAAGGAAAACAAAGACGACTTCGTCGATTTAATTGCAGGATCTGCTTTGAATTTGATTAGACTTCCTGCCATGAGCCTGGAAGATTTTGCCGACAACGCGGCGCAAACCGGGATACTCACGCATCCGGAGACCATCGAAATTTTTCTCCACTTCACCGCCACCACAAAGCCCCAGCTTTGTTTCCCCATTAAGCCCCGACAGGGACTGAAGACACAGGTATTTACTAACTTATAATTATGATGGCAATGAGAACCCAACCAAACGATGTGTTTATTACAAAAAAGAATTTTCTCGTCGAAAAAGTCAATGTAAGCAAAAACTCGACGCTTTCCACAGGTATGTCACAGATTCCAGTCGTGCGCGTACAGATCGAATCAGTGGCGCTATCGAGGCCGCTGCGACTCGATCCAATTTAGCGTCGACAAGCGAATCTTCGTCGTCGGCTTCGGACTCTACGGCAGCTCGTCCGGAGCCGCCGACTACAATGTGCGCATCGAGTTGAAGCGGCTCGGCCGCGTGCTCTCCGAGAACAACACAAAGTTCTTTTCGGACGGCTCGAGCAATACGTTCCACGTGTACTTCGAGAATCCGATTCAGATCGAGCCGGAGAACTTCTACACGGCGAGCGCGATCCTCGACGGTGGGGAGCTGAGCTACTTCGGCCAGGAAGGCATGTCCGAAGCGACAGTCGGCAGTGTCACCTTCCAGTTCCAGTGCAGTAGCGAGAGTACGAACGGCACGGGTGTGCAGGGTGGTCAGATACCCGAGCTGATATTCTACGGACCGCCCTCGGACGAATGACGCAATTTCACCGGGGAAATCATGGTCTGAGGAGCGACCGTGGGCGCGGCGTGGCCACTGCGCAGATTCTATTTTTGAGCCGATCATTGTAAATTGACGAGGATGGACGCAATACGTACGCACGCGAACATATGCGTACAGATATAAACGCGTGCGTCAATATACCTAGACACTGCTCAGATGGGATTTCCAAGCTCGAGTCACTTGCAAGCGAATTTGTTTTTCTCGTCGGGTCAAGTAAGATTCGATCGAGACCTTGTATATGCCGCTCAAAATTTTCAACAAACTTTACTTGACTCCCGCGCAGCTTTGGCTTGGGATTTGCATCTGTGCGCGGATAAATACACACAGTGTTTGCGCAAACTTTTTGAAAAAAAATGTCAATGTCAATTGGCCAATAATAGCCATTGTTACATATAATAACTGTTGTTTGAATCTTAACATTATTAAACGTTTTGATCTTACGTCATGTTACTTCTAAACCTTCTTCAGAGAACTATGTTTCCTCAAACTCATGGTTTCTTTTCCATTTTCCATTTCTTTTTGTAAGCAAATGTTTTCCAATAGATATTGCATCTCTGGTGGGAATTTCAGGAGTACTCGAGAAGAACTTTTAGTGGCAATCGTGATATGTACAAGCGGCGTTAAGCATAGCAGTGTGAGGATTGTAAATTAACATAATATGTGACTTTTATAAAATAAAAAAGTTATCGAATTGAAACGTATGAAACGTGCATAATGTTCAATAGTTTTTCAATTGAATGCCGGTGGGGTTTTTGTCAAAATGATCGATAATTGAGAGCACATTCTACTGCCTATGTTTGAACAAAATCCTTTATGGTGATCTATGAAAAAAACATGCAATAAGGAAAAGTACTGCAAACTATCAACTCACTGCGGTTTTTTAAGTTTTTTACGAAATTTCAATATTATAAGTTTAATGAAAACATAAGAGTATAAGATTGTTTGCTATTCTATTAAAGTGAAAATTATTCTAGGCTTATGTTATAAAGCTGTAGTACTTTGAAATCTCTATAATTAGTAGCACTTATAATCCTACTGTATTACTCTGTACTTAAAAAGTTGTTAAAAAGGTTCTTTCATCTTCTCACCCAATTTCACTGTTTTAGAATATAGCATCATTAAGTTAATAATAAGAATTTAAGCAATGACTGTTATAAAATATCTCAGATTAAGTTTGTAACAGTAAGTTAACTTGTTTGTTAATTGAAAACTCGTTATCATGCGCTCCAAAGTGACTTTGCTGCATTAAAAAGTTTTGTGCCAAAAATTTTTTACGTGGAGAATATTAATTATATAATAATTTTGGTTGATATTATTAAGTACTTTTCATATTATAAACAAATGTAATTTTTACCAAATTTTATGTATATTATACGTTTATGTTGTATTATTATGAACAAAAAATGCGTCTTAATCTTTTGATGTAAGCTCTCAAAATTGTAGAATTTATAAATATTATTATCAAATTATATTAACAACTTATTCTTAAAAAGAAAAAGAAGTAAACTTTTGGAAAATATTTTTTACAAAAGATATTTTCATTTATAAATCGAAAATTTCATATTAAAGTAGAAATCTATAAACATTTAAAACATATGTATTATAGTACAAAAAGTGCTTTTAGATTTAAAAAGAGTTATCTGTAAGTGCTGAAAGATATATGAGCAATTATATTATTTGAACTGGCTCATTTATGTCTATTCTTTATTATCCACCCACTTCTATAATTTGTTTATTGATTAATAATTGGACCAATTTTTATAATCTTTTCCTTTAATGCATTCACAATTATATTTAAACCTTTGTAGAAAAAAATTATTTCAATAAGGCAATAGTAATTTTAATAGTTTTAGCACTAATGGTCATACAATATACTCTTTCTTTACTTTATGATAAAATATTTGTTATTTATTACGTCTAGTGTAATAAATATTTTGAATTAACAGCGAAATATTATTTGAACATTCATTGTTTTTCTCAGTATTTTAAATATGAACACATTACATAAATTGCCATCAGTGTTTCTGCACCCTTTGATATAAACTAATTTAACCAATAAATAAGACAATTTTTGCCTTAGTTATCATTTTCCAAGTAAATATAAAAATTCATACCGTTGTAGTTAAAAAATATAATTTTTAACTTACCCATGGAAGGTATATTAATGCACAAAGCCTGGGTGAATTTCAGGTAAGTCCTTCCAAGTTCGTGAACACAAATTTGTAATACATCACTAATGTCAATAAGCATATCTGAAAAATAAATAAGGAATTAATATTGTGCACAAAATGTTTGTAATTTTTAATACATATATAAATGTATAAAAATATACATACGAGCAGTCCCTTCAGTTCGGCAAGTAATATACACACATGCTGCATGGTTATGAGCTTGTTTTCTTCCTCTTGTTAAATGTCTATTAAGAGCCATTTTGTAAAAATTTACAGAAGTATCAATACAGTGTTGGTTTAACCTGGGCAATAATATAAGTTAGAATAGAAGTAATTTTCCAAATTTATTTTTAAATTAGTTTTGATGTTACTTACTGTAACTGTCGACATAAATGTGTTATGCCCTTTCTTGCATTTTGTAAAGTAATTTCTCTAGATTCTTTGCCACTAACAAGATATCCTACATATAAAAAATATATTAATGGTCATTTCAGAAAAACGTATTAATCACCAATATATATATATATATATATATATATATATGTGTGTGTGTGTAATAATTTATACCTGCTCCAAAACCTGTTGCACCACCAGAACTTTCATTTGAAACAAACTGTCCAAGCATCATCATATTACCAGATGGAGCTTCCTCAAATGTCGTTTCACTGACAATGATTTGGTCCTCCAGGACAAAACCACATTCTGTACAGACAGCATCTCCGCGAGCTGGATCTGTCTCAATATTGGTTGATCCACAATTTTTACACTTGCCACCCGACATCTAAAAAATGTTTATGAATAAACACGAATAAACATAGTAAAAGAATAAGTAAAATTTTGATCAAATATATTTTCTAATCAAATTAGCATACAATTTTTTTCACAAATTTATAAACTATAATTTGCATAATATTGTAACATAAAATATATTTTATTAAACAAATTTTTAAACATTCAATCTCTAGAATACTATATTGAACAAGAATTATAAATTGTCCAAAATTTAACATATGTAAAATAACATAATGAACAGTAATTCACACAAAATACATTGTTTAAAGTGTTAAAAATAAAAGATAAATCAATTGAAACAAAAATGAAACACATGTTTATGTTTTAACATCAAAAATTAAAATTTTACTATATAAAAATTAGTGTAGGCACATTGTTTACAGATTTCAGTAATTCTAACCCTACTGAATTCGGTAAAATTATCACTTTAAGATAGGCTCTCAAAATTTGTACAAACCTTGAACCGTTTATGTCGATATGCCTTTTGAAATTACTGTTATAGTAACAGTATTAACTTAAATGAACAATCAACACTTAAAAATCTTACGAAAGAGCATTGAACCAGTGGGAGCAGTACGAGCGCATGGTATATAAACCATACATACATACAGTGCGTGTTCGAAAGTAATTCAGAATTCACGCACTTCAGCTTCAGCACTGCACTGGGAGTCAGCACCGACCACAGTATGTATATATAGCGTGTGTATATTGTTATGACTCGAGTCGGGGTCTTTTAGGAGAAAGACGCTTCTGCAATGGTCGCCGCGTTATAGACCAATAGGAATTCGGGAACGTTGCTCAATTAAGCGCTGAAGCGCACAGAGTTGCGGGAGATTCAAATAAAACACGAACACAAGAAAATTAGACTTAAGGCCCTGTGAAACCGTGAATTTCAATATTTTTTAAATCAGCATTTAAACGTTTATTTGGAAAAAGACGAACGTCAAGCGCTCCGTACACGTAAACACTATATTCAGATTTTTTTTTTGAGTGATTCTATTGGTATTTTCATGAGATATCCATGTTTGAAAACTAGCTTAATTGCAGATTCCTACTTACCGACAGTACGGTTTTTATTTAATTTAATAAATTCTCATCATTTTTCTGGAAAAACACGAACGTCAAGCGCTCCGTATATGTTAATACTATACTCAGATTTTTTTTTGGACGATTCTATTGGTATTTTCATGAGATTTGAATAATGATATTTGAAAAATCGCAAAGTCGCATACACGGTCGTATACACAGGTCCGGAAACTCAGCGATATTTTTGGTGGTGGGGGAAGTAACCTTAGCGAAGTCAATTTTAGTGTGCGCGACGACCACTCGAAGCGTTGGCAACTAGACGACCACTGCAGCGTGCGCGCTTATTTTACCATCTCTCCCAACTCCTAATTCAAATAGTTACGCAGTACGCACGCGGTAAGATATAAAGTGCGCATGCGCGTCACTCAGTGGTCGCTAGCCTAGCAGCGCTGGTGGCTTGGCGGAGAACTATAAAATCGTGCTTCACTAAGCGTACACGCTCCGCGCGCTGAGTTTCCGGACCTGTGTATATGACCGTGGTCGCATATTATTATATTAACCCCAAAATACGACATTTTGCGATTTTTCAAATTTCGTCTTTATTTTCGAATAGATTTATCTGAAATTTGACCAGGAATTAGATAATAAGTTTGCCTTTGTGCGTCGACTCTCAGATTTCAAGACAAAGCAACAATTAATATTTAATTAAAAAAATTGTGGTCGGTACGGCAGAGAACTCAGTCGGTATAAGGCATCCCCTTAAATCATAATATCAAAAAACTTCAAAAAATCATGTCTTTATTGATTTGCATTTTTCGAATATGGTCAAAAGGACCTTTTATTCACAAAATGAGATACATTTTGATAAAAAAATGTGTCCGATAGCAAAAATCAATTTTTCAAAATTTGTTTCAATAATTAGATTTTAAACAATTTTTATTAATTTTCTTGCAAAAAGACCTTCATATTCAGATTCAGCGGATCAAAATACATAAAAAAGTTACGTTTTCCGCAAGGAACATAACACGAAAAAATAGCCAGTTCCCGAACTAAGATTGGCCGTGCTGGACAATCGGCGACTCGCATCGAAAACTCAGTGCTCAACACCTGAAAATCCGTGCGACGCGAAGTCAGGTTTCAAAAATATCTGCAATATCGGTTGAAATTTGGAATTAAACTTTCGTGCCATCTATATTGACATTCATGAATGAAAAATTGAAACGTAATATGTTCATTGCAAATTTATTTGTTATATTGTTATAAAAAATGTATCAATTATTACTCCAAGTCCAATATCAAGTAATAATCATTATCGGATATTTTAAAAATGATTGATATATTTTGTGTTCCTATAAGAGTAACTGTAGGTAAGGTAAATCATGACTATATATATAGATAATAAAGTCGCTTACATATTATTACCTACATACGATTTTTCAGTGCAGTGCCCTTCTTTATCTCTAGTGGTAAGAGACATTATGAAATCTTGAAAATCACGTCACAATATTTAAAAAAATTAATTTGTATTGAACTATAGTTACTAATGTATTAAACTTTTTCTTTAAGATCATGCACTTGTCCACAGTTACCGACCGCACGAATTATAGTTTTTAATTAATTAAAAAACTATGTTTTGATATATAGAAAACCAAGACGGCATTGTCCTCCGCAATAATGCATTTTACCTTCCTGTAAAGTTTCAAAACGATGTTCGAAATCGTCGGAAAGTGACATTTTTTTAATTGGTTTGTAAATTTCTTTTAGATGCTATTTTCATATATACGATTTAAAATGTCGATTTGAAATTTTAAAGGATGGTAGAGTGCATTATTGCGGAGGACAATGATGGTTCATTCGACATATTGTTTCTGTATATACACTGTAAAAAAGCCTTTGTAAAAATACTACGTTGGAAGTAGGTAATCAAAGTGACCTACATTGAAAGTAGTAAAATTAATACAAATCCAGCTAATTCACTACTTTGAAGTTAGTATTTTTACTACATTGAAAGTAGTAAATGAATTTTACTACATTGAAAGTAGTAAATGAATTTTACTACTTTCAATGATGGTCACTTTAATTACCTACTTTCAATGTAGTATTTTTACAATGTGGTTGTAATTTACCTACTTCCAATGTAGTATTTTTACACTGTGGTTGTAATGTAGTTAAGATTTTACAAAAAACGTAGTAAAATATTCATGAAATTTGTAATTTTACAACTTTCAAAGTAGTGAATTTACCGTTGTCTAGTGGAAAAATTTTACTAATCCACTGTAAATCTACAAGGGGTTTTTTACAGTGTATATCAAAACATGTTTTTTTTTTTAATGAACTAAAAACTGTATAATTCGCTCAGTCAGTATAATTTTGAAGTTTTCAACAAAAAGAGCAGAAATAAAGTATAAAAATATGAAAAATTAATTTGAAAATTGAAAGTTTTTATTTTAAGTAAAACTGATTTTTTAGTCTACGGTAAAGGACATATAATAAAATGATCGAATAACATAAAATTCAACAAAAATTAATAACTCACGAAATAATTAATATTTTATTTTTTTAAATTTAACCCTTCATTTATCAAAATTGTTAAAACAATACCGGTAAAAACACTTTAAATGTATTTTCAAACTATTACACAAACATTTTATCAAAAATCTGTCTTAAATAATAATATTATGTTTATTAATATGTTCCTACCATAATTTGAGCCATTTATAATCCTTCGTGTTCAAAACACCAATTTAAATAAATTGGAAAAGAAAGCATGTGAATGTTTTTTCATAGATACTCAAAATTAAAAATAAATCAAACTTTAAACAATTAGAATTTACTTTACTTTGATAAATATTATTTTGTTTGATTTTCATAACTTCGATTAAAAGAAAAAAAGTAGATTCATATAGATCTACACTAACTTACAACTTTTTAATGAAAAAAAAATGAAAAGAAACAAAAATAGATGAATTGAGCAGTTTTAAATGGATACATTTTTTAACATTTATTTAATTATTTGATCGGAATTATTTTTTTTAACAAAAAAAAATAATATAAGAAAAAAAGATATATAATACGAAGTACTTATTCAAATAAAATATCTTCATAAAAAGAGGGTAATTCCAATGGAATGAAACACGAAGAATTATTATATTATCTATGACGCAGTTTATTATACAATTACAATGTATTACTAATTGTATAATTGTAAGTAGTAATAATAATGGTAATAATCATTGTTATAATATTGTTGCGTACCTAGATGTTAACATTAACGTTCCTTAAGAATGATATGATTTTGTTTATACATCGCTGATTTCCATCGAGTCTCATAAAACCTTATGATTAACTTTTAAGATTCTTTTATTTTTTTTAATTCAAAAGAACATACGTTTGATTTCACCATTTTTAATATTCTATGATGCACGTATTTTCTAAAAAAACCTTTAAATTCGGTTTCAAAAGATCCTTAACTATATAATGTTTTCATATTTTCTAATCATACAACTTACGATTTTCGCAAAAATTTCAACTTTTATGATAATCGAAATTTTCAGTAAAAAATATTTCAATATTTTCAAATCGAAATCAATTTCTGGCTGTCAGCCTTTTACGATTTTTAGGAAACTCGTTATACCGTGCTCTCTTTCTCGAAAAACTCGACTTCTAAATTCACCAAAGTTTTTCTCTTATTTTTTTGCCAACTACATTTTTGAATAAAAAAGACATTCGTCCGTGTTTTTATTACATATCATCCTCATTCATTCTTCGATCCTTACACGTAATACACATTAATTGTATCGAGAAGTTTACTAATCGCTTGTTCGTTTTTTAATTTTCCGAAAAAACATTACAAGTTTTATTCAGTTTTCTTAATAGTTTTCTACTATCGGTATACCATGACTTGTCTCGTTTTCTCAGCGAGACGTTTTCAAGACATCTAAAAGTTAATCTGCGAAATAATACATCAAATGGCGAATACGTTATTCCATCGTCTAATCGATTATTTCGTATTTACAGTCAATAAAGTGCGGCAGGACGGTGGTGTAATTAACACCCGAAAATGTCTAGAAACGACTTAACGATGTGACGAACAATTATTTCATCTAAAAAGGATACTACGGACATCAAACGCAGTCATAAAAAACGTTGTGGTGTTAGATATAAAATAATCATGAATATTATTGCAGTCACATACTGCACATTTTCAGTTTTACAGTGTCACGCAGTTTTCTTTTACTACCGCTAACACAATAAATTGCACCGAAACCCAATAAAATTTTAATAAATAAAATACATTAAATCATAAGGAAAAGATAAAAAATGAAAGGAACAGTGGTAAGGAGAAAATAAAAAAAAACTCAGAAAATCAACTGAAATCTTTGCATCGTTTTATTTTCAAATAATAAAAGTTAAAATGTATTGAAATAATATTAATAATAATGGAAATAATAATAATATTAATAATATAATAATAATTGCTAAAATAATAATTCTACATCGACCGTGGGATACGCTATCATGTTGCACGAAGTGCGAGAGATGGAAGAGGGGCTCGGGGGACATTGGAAAATCTACGCAGTTATTATACTTTTTCTCTTATTTGCTCTCCCTGTCCTTTTCCTATCGGTAATATATCTATACACAATTGTCGTCATATATCTCAGTGCGACAAAAATCGCACCTTATCTTGTAATTATTTCCGCCCTATATGCCGTGCGCTTCTTTGACGTTTTGCCTCGTACAGTGTACTCGTGCGAATGCGCACGTCGCTTAGGAACTTTTTTTTTAATTCATCGTCATTTTTTCTTCCCTCGACTTTTCATTTGCGCGTTCTCTTGGTCAATGAGAAATCGCTGCACCCCTCGCCTGTGCAAAAAACGCCTCTTCCCTCTTTTCTTCGTCCTCTATCTCTCACTTTCTTCCTCACTCGCGATCTCCCTTCCTTTCGCTCTACCTTTCATTCTCTCTCTCTCTCTCTCACTTTTTCTCGCATATGTAGAAGCTTACTATGTTTGGGATAATAATGTACAGGTAAAAACGCGGCGATCTCACATCGTTTTTTGCTTTCGCCTCTTCTCATCCACATAAATTTACACGTACGCCGCTGTGCAGTGTTAGTGTTTCCTCGTACGAGAGACGAATCCGAGGAGAGGAGAAAGTTGCAAAATAAAAATTCACATGTACATACATAGAGGGTTTTTCCCTTTCTCGTTCTCCTCGTCTTCGTCAGTGAAAAAACGGTACATCCATCGCTAAAACATAATATATACACACTCGGCTGATCTCCCACGATACCTCACATAAACGTTAAAATCGATAATCGGTTCGCTAACTATTTACAATACATTCAGTTTCATTTTTTCATAGATTTGCATGGTTATTTTGTATATGCATATTTATAAAGACGATATGCTCTACACGCGAGACCATGCCCATGAGTAATTGTATACTCATAACGTTTTTTCTCTTTTGTTCAATATAGTTAAAATTGTTATGTATAATCGTTCATAAATACATTTATTTATTTATTTATAGTAATACGTGCGTATGCACATACGTACGTGCGCACATCTGCATAAACGTATAGATCATAGCCCTTGGTTTTTTTCCTTCTCTTTTCGCATCGGCGAAGTTATTATGTTGTGTACCTTACAAACTATGTGTATACTATATCGTATGTCTTCGCTTTTGATGCCTACATCCTTTTATCATCATTATCTTAAGTGTGTTTACAACGCCTACTTCTTATTTTGACCAGTCAATGCAGCACGGATTGTCGGATATCGTGCTTTCTCTCTAATCTATGGAACTTCGTATTTTTGTTATTTTTTTTTCATATATCGTTTGGAAAAATGGGTAAAAAGAAAAATGCTGTGTATTTACATGCAAAGCTTATATAGAAACATGGATATGTGGAGGAGTTTGTTTTGTCGCCTTGTTTTATCAAGACGTCTCTATGAGAAAAGACTGCGAATTAAATATCGAATTTCTTCGTTATCATATTTCTGGCAAAACGTAAGTGAATCTATTTCACTAAGATGCTAAATATCAAGAAATTCGATATTTCCACAGTTTTCACTATTCAATTCTTATTTTTTCTTTTAGATGTTATTTACTTACTATAAATAGTAATTAACGTAAAATACGCACGAGAAATTCTCATTCGAAGTGGAGAAAAGAAGACAAAGCAGCACAAGACTCGAATTTGTCTCTTTTTCTCAAAACTTTTGACTTTACTTTTGTGTAAAAATTGTGAAAAAAAGCGCGGATAAAGTGTTTATAATAAACTCACTGTCTCGTTTCACGGACAACTCGTTTTCCCTTATACACGTATTTACAATATATTTTAATTGTAGTAAGTATAATTACAGTCACTGCTTTAGGAACTTTGTACTCGTGGATGACTTCGAGTAGAGCGCGAATAAAACAATGATTTCTCCACTAAAAGAATTGGTTTAAAAGAAAAAAAGAAAATGTTTACTTTTGTACACTTCTAAAGAATATAAGCACACCTCATTCATTTCTATGTTATTAAAATATCAGAATATATTATAAAACATCGAACAAGTGCCGATATTCTCGAGAATCTGACGTATAACTCAAAAACTTCGTATAACGTCGCGCTAGGACAAAACACATACACACACACTTGCTCTTTTTTCCCTTTCTCTCTCTCTTCTGTTATTAACGATATAAGTATTATGTTTCGTATCACTCTTCCTTTCTTTCACGGAACTTAAGTTAACGATTTTTCAGGAGCTCGCTCGAATAGATCTTCCCTAAAAATGCGGCTCCGGCGAAAAATATCAGGCAAATCGATCAAAAGAAGTAGCGCGCTTTCTTGCTCATCATTCTGAAGGTATACATCGAGAGATCCCCAATGAACGATCGAGGCGAAAGTCCAGACGAAATTTCACTGTCGTCTGCGACCTTCGCCTCTCGTGCACATCTGCCGTCGTTGGCGGACCACTCGATTCACCATACATTATACATATATATAAAACAGCGATATATATATATATATATTCATAAATAAACGTAAAATAATTTCCCCTAATTATTTACACGAAAAATCGTCTCTATATCGTTTCACAAAACTCGACAGCTTGTGTTTTCAAATACTTTACGAAATAAAAGCAGCGACAGCGGGGGGCTCTCCTCGCTCGCGTCAATGAAATTTTTGGTGTTTGATCGTCCAGCGCATTCCCGAACGTCTCGGTATATATTGGAAAAATGAAATCTCGCGTATATACGAAAGATAGATTTTGTGACAAAGGATATAACATATATATGTGTATATAATCATAACGGCAATAACCTTTATATTATTTACAGAGAACTGTACATTTTTCATTATAAAACATTGTTGCCGTCATATCACTTTTCGCAACCTACTTTCAGCCAACACACGCGTCGATCTATTTTCCTTTCATACTTCGCTCAGCCGGAGGTCAGCGCCGAAAGGAAAAACACGACTTTTCCAATAGTACCGAGATAGTTCGCGAAGGCCGGATGAAACGCAATAAACTAAACGCATCTTGCTCTCTGCGATCCTCTTTCTTTCTCTCTCCCTACATCTCGCAAATAAACTACACACACCGACAACGACGAGTGCCGTCCGCGAGACGAGCGAAACGGCCACGAGCGAAAGCCAAAATCCCTATATTCCCCCTGCGCTCGTGCGGGCTAATACACGTCGGGGTGTCATTAATGATAAAAGTCCGGTAGATTGCACAATCGTCGCGGTTGCTGAGGCTGCGGCTGGTGTAGCTGGTGGTGCGACTGCTGGGGTCGGTAGAACGGCTCCGCGGCCTTGATCTGGTGTCACTCGGGCAGTGAGGACTTGCCCGTGGGCGAGTGAAGGTAGCCACCGCCGCCGCCGCCAGCTGACGCTACGAGGGCCAGGGGCAGGGGCGAGCCGAGTGGCGTGGAGTGCGGATGCTGAAGCGACGAGCCGCCGCCGCCGCCACTGCTGCCGGTTGGCGAGGAGCCGTGCGTCGTCAGGGCCAGAGGACTGCTCGACATGGTGCTGGCCAGGGAGGCGAAGACCGAGGGCGCGGGCGAGGCCATCGTCGGGCTGCCCATCGCCGCTGTCGGCGGATTGATACGCTTCTCCTTCTGCCGCCTGTAATAGGGATGGCTGATTTTAGTATGATTTGCCCAAAGGCTTCAGTTTCAGGGACTGCTGGGAATATTTTCTGGCTCTTCTTTCAAAGGGTCAATGTTAATTATACGGGTACGTATTGTTTCACGAAACTATTATGGTTAATTGTCGATGAAAAGGTAGTTAATTTATTGTTTTGAGAAGACTATACAGCGCACGCTGCCGGTAAAAGCCGAAGAAATGGAACCGATCGATAATTGTATAAAATTATGAAAAACGTGAGAACAGTTTTACGGCTTCTGTATAATGAATAGTTGGGGAAACAGCAGAATATTCCGTTTTACATATTTGCAACCCCGAGCCCTAAGCAGAGTGAGCATATAAGCGACCACTGAAAATTCCAGCGAATCGGCTCATATGAATACACTGATTAAGCACTTCGGTTCCCAGACTCGACGTGATAAGCAGTTAGAGCTAGCCGACTCACCTTCGCGGCAGTCGCGCGTATATAAGAGGAGGGGGGGCGACGAACGAAGTGGGAAGGATAAAGGTTTTTACGTCCCAATCGTAGAATCGTGAAATAGTAGAATAATGTCGAGCCTAGTCGTTTCTAGAAATGAAATTACCTGTTGCAGAACCAGACCCTGACCACTTCCTTCTCCATGGCGAGACTGTCGGCGAGAAGGGTAATTTCCTCGGAGGTCGGCTTTGGATTTTGCATGAATGCCTTCTCCAGCGCGACGCGCACGCTCGTCTCGATCGAGGTGCGCTTCTTTCTCCGCCTACCGATTGCCTCCGGGGTCGTCATTGGATTCGTCAGCGAGTTCGGATTGTTCAGCGAGTTGTCCGCATCCTCGAGCCACTTCTGCAGTAATGGCTTCAGCTTGCACATGTTTTTGAACGACAGATTCAGAGCCTCGAACCTGGCGAAACAAGGCCAACCGCGTTCATTAATATTAATATTTATATTATGATAATGCTTTTTTTTAATCTTTATCACAATAGCGTTCGTTTTAATTAATTCAAAATTTTTTCAACTTCCAACAATAGATTATTCGAAATTCCCCAAGTATTTTGAAAATAGCAATTATCCTTTAATCTTATTTAACTTTAAATCTACAACAACGAATAACGAAACCAACTGTATGTACAACTCACCTGGAGATCGTCGTCTGGGAGAAATCATTGCCATAGAGCTTGCCCATGGCGAGGCCGACGTCGCCCTGGGTGAATCCCAGCTTGATCCTGCGCTGCTTGAACGTCTTGGCGAACTGCTCGAGCTCCTCGAGGTCGGTCGTCTCCTCGGGCGAGGGCTCGAGTCGCGCCTGGGACGGCTTCACCGCGGGCGGCGTCCCTGGCGGCGGTGGCGATCGCTGCTGTGACTGCTGCTGCGCCTGCTGCTGCTGCTGCTGCTGCGCGACGAGGCTACGGCCGACGAGTCCGCCGCCCCCACCCTGAAGCGCCTGCTGTTTCTGCAGCGCTTGAAGCTGCTGCGCTGCCTGCGCCACAGCCTGCTGGACCTGAAAGCGCAAATGTCACGTGTTATTTACCGAATGGATAGTCGAGGATGGCGTTTTCTTTTTTTCTAATTGTGGATAGGGCTGATTTTTGAATGGGTGTGGTTTTAAAGGGTTTTCAACTTTTAATAAATAAAGTTCAATCTGTACCAATTAATGTATAAATCTACATTCTCGAATAAGTACCTACTAAATATAAAGTGTGAGCGTTTTAAGTGTACGCCTAAATTTTTAATAAGGATAAAAATATTGATAGCTATCGTACTATTTGCACGTTCAAGTGACTTTCACACGCACCTTCATTTACATTTTTTCCCACGTACTTTGAACATTTTTTTCTCCGACACCGTGTCCGATACACATCAATACATCATTACTCTAAGTAAAAAAAAAAAGAAGCAGGACATGTAATATATGGTGATCTCCGTGCCACGAATAATGGAAGCTACGTATAGTATAAAAAAAAAGAAAGATACGGGACGCGATTCATCAATCAAGCCTATTATATGCAGCCGCGAGGAGGCGGTAGCGCGTATTGGAATTCCACATTCAGAAAATAGGTTCTATATATATATATGCCTACGGTAGGTACCTGCATGGACTGCGAGTGCGGGTGACTCGGCCTCTGAGAGTAGCCAGCGCTTTGCAACAGCCCCTGCAATATTTCCTCCTATGATCATGAACATTATATTTTATTGAATAATCAGCGTGTAATCATATATAGTCATTTTATAAAGCTAATAATTTATGCAATAATATTATCATCTCGCGTAACAAGATTCTATAGACGCATTATGTCACTGTAAAATTTTAATAGGCCGAAACAAGACATCAAAGACACGTTATAAAATTATACGGCACGCACGCGCATGCACGCGTCTAAGTAACAGGTGAGAGAGGACATCAAGACAGCATCCGCACGCGCGCAGGTCGACTCAACGAGATAGAGAGAGAGAGAGAGAGAACCTTCGTAATCGATTATCTTCACCCTTTCGAAAATGCAGATGCGGGAATACGATCTACACCTCGGCTCGGAAAGCCCCCCTTTTACATATACATATACATATAGACCCGCACCTTGGAGGGTCGTAAAAACGTAGAAATACCCCTCCTCTCTCACTCGTCGCGTATATAAAGGGTTCTTCTCGGGGATCTCGCTCACCTCAGGGTAGGTCGCGTGCGCGTTTATACACTTTATGCTTATTTATGTAGACACCCCGTGGAATTACTTTACATCTCTCGTGTGCCACGTGCCCGAGCGTGAATAGCTGAATAGCTCGCGGCCGCCCATATAGGTATATATACATATACATGAGAGAGAGAGAGTGCAGGTATTTTTACGGGCTCACCTTCTCTGCACCTTTCGCGCGAAAGGGTGAGAGGCTGCTGATCCGCGCGTACATACGCATGTTTAATAGAATGGTCGCGTGTCGCTATTCAAATTGGGGTCTGACTCTTGGGGCGGGATCGATCCGTCATGCATAATGCCCCGCGAGTATGTTGTCTAATTTCGGCGCTTGCGGGGACCTGTTCTCCCCTCTTTCGCTCCCCTATTTTAAATATACAGCCGAGATTTTAAACCTGCTCGAGTGTTGATGTCAATTATATCGTTTTAGATTGTTGCGTATACCGATTGATTGTATTTATTCGCGGGATTAATTAATTTTCTTCAATATTACGAACTATGATAATATATCAATATTGTTTTCGTATAATTTTGAATATTTTTAAATTAAATTAATAATTGTTATTTATTTTGAGCAAAAAAGAAAATGTTTTACAATTAATTATTGCAATCCATAACCATAGTTATTACTAAACGTTAATCAATATTCCAAAAGCGACTATTTAAAAGTCAAAGTTCATCATCGCGCTAATTTCCATAAACCTTTAACCATTCGGAACGTCCCGAACCTCAGCAACTTATTCATTCTCACCCTCATTATCATTATAATTCGCGCGGTTGTATACCTCAAAGGCGCTCGCACGCGCGCGACATCACTATTCAACCCCCGCGATTTACATTGACTCTCCCCGGAAAATCCCTTATATTCCCGACTACACTGCTACGAGGCCGAGAGAAAAAAGACGCCAGAAAGGAAATTAGCATCTCAAAGCCTGTAGGCACACGGCTGGATCCGAGAAAAACTCAGAGGCAACGTAGAGACACACACACACACACACACACACACACACGCACACATCGGAACTGCACCGGAACCAAACGTCGCAACGGCTGCACACGCTCGGGGAAAAATCCCTCTAAGCCGCTTGCTCAACATCACGCGCGATAGAAAATAAAAGGGGTTCCTCCCAATAATAAACGCGCGCACGGTCGTGTGTCGCGCGTCGGTCCCTCGTTCAGGAGAACACGAGGAGTCCTCGCCATGAGCGCGCGTCTGCGTGTAACACCGGAGAGCGGAAAAAGCTCCGCGTTTCCCCTCCTGGCCACGTGTTGGGTAACAAAGGCGCGCGCGTACATATATATATAGAGGCCCGCGGCAAGGTGCCTCTCGCCCTTAACGAATCGCCTCGGAATATCTTTTCAAAGGAGAGCGAGATGCTGCCATTAAATCCGCCGGGCGCAAAGTCGTTTTGTTACTTTTTATCCGGGAGCGCGCGCGCGTGTGTGTGTGTGTGTCGATGTATATATGCATGTAGATGTGTATACAGAGGACCATAGAAAATGCCACGCTTCGTAAATCTCGAGCGAGAGCCGAGACAATATAAATGGCGGATCTTCGGTGTTGGATGATGCGCAGGGGCGCCTGAGTATGCGTCTATAATGCGCGTGAGTGTGTGTGTGCGTCTTGGTTTTTTCGGGCTTTTTGGGCGAGCCGACGAGCGAGGAAGATCGATAATTGGAAATGTTTGATGAATCGATCCGCGCGTGCGGCTATGTGCACCTAAGCTGTGTGCGTAAGGAGAGAAAAAACGATCTCTTGGTGCGCTAGAAAGGAAGAAAAAACGATCTCTCGTGCGCACGGGGAAGAAAGGAAAATTCTTTTGAGATAAACCGTCGCCGCTGCTTTGAATACGCGATGTACAGTATATGTATTGAGGGGAGAGAGATCGGTAATAAAAAGTGACGACGATGCGCTAATGAGCGTAAGTTGGAATATTCATGACAGATGTAGATTCGTACAATGGAGCCTTTAATGCGCCGTTTTATATACAGGGATATGAGATTTATTCGAATCCAGAGGCTTTTGTTGATGGGAAATATTTTGATATTACTTTTTACAAGTTTCATTATTAGAAGAAAAAGTTCAAGTGTGCTTATTATACCGACTTTGTAAAATAAAAGTAATTAATATCTACGACATACAACATCCTGCTTTGTGTAGCTATCTTTATACACGCACGCCCATTTTTTGCGCTATGCGCAGAGTCGGAGAAATATCACGATTCATCAAAGCTAATTAAGGATTTGCATTACTGCGTTATTTCGATGTGAATACAATTACTAACAGTACATTAAAGTTCATTATCTTTCATTCCGCTTTTATCTTCTTATTAATCTATAATATTCCGGCTAATTAAAGGCGAGATGAAAAAAACAAAATATAATCCCCGTAATGTCGGTCTACTAATAAGAAAGAAAGCGTGTTGATCTCGTTCAAATTAATCAGATGATGCGTACACTTTTTCTATGCCACCCAAGACTGCCTAACTTAATTTTCAAATCTAATCAATTATAATCACGGCCCGGCCGTTTTTTTTCATTAAACTTGAAACCTATACCCCAAAAAAAGCATAATTCTCTCAATACCACTATCGCTATCCACCTAACTCAAACTAAAAAACGACCTAAATTATTCGAAGAACCTAAATTTTCTCGATATTACAACACAGACAGTATACTAACCTGATTCTGAAGGAAGAACTGGGCTTGAGCTGGCAGTTGTCCGGCGGCCGCTGGATTCGCCTGCTGGAACATGGCGAACTGCTGGAGCTGTTGCTGCAGCGACTGCTGCTGCTGTTGGAGCGTGGAGGCGAGTGCTTGGATCTCCTGGGGACTGAGGGCACCGAGCGAGCCGTGCATGAGAAGCTGCTGGCCTACAAGCTGGGCCGCCAGGGCGGCCTGCTGCGAGCTGCTCGTGTTCCCGGCGTGACTGCCCGTCAGCTGGCTGCTCACCCCCGATGACGGCGAAGAAGCGCTGCCGCTCGTACCGCTACTGCTGTTACGCTGCGACACATCCGTCACCTGGACGAGACACCAAGATGTTTAGTTTTTTAAGATATGAGATAGGTCAAAAAATTGAGTTTTTTCGTGACGGTTGTATGTGATCTATTGTATGATCTATTCGGATGCGGAAAATTTTGATTTTCTATTTTCGGATATACCTATTATTCGCATAAATCTGCAGATAAAACCACATCATTCAGAAAATGAGGCATGTTTTCTACGAAACCAAAGTTCTTGCATACATCTTCCCCCTATACCGATCCTCACATCTGCAAGACAGTTCCGTCTCTTACGAGGCGGCCAAACGCAATTTAACCATGACGGCCATACATCCCATACCGCAGGCGTCGATCGAAAATCAGAGCGTTCCACCCTCCCCGTTAATACACATTTCGCGCGCGCGCGTGTGTGTTGGTCAAAGCAAACGCCGTTCCGAACAAAGCGGCTGTTTACACTTGGCTAGGCCCAGGATATTGGTCACTTCTCCGGCGCTCCTTCCTCCTGCGCTTTTGTGTTTTACAAAACGTCTCCCGCGCGCTCGTTCCTTCGGACTCCCCCGGCTTCTCGTCCTACGCGTCACATGCGCGCGCGTTCTCTTTCTCTCTCTCTCTTATTTATTTCTCAAATATTGAAACACCATATTTTTTATGCGAGCGTCTCGTCTCCCTTCGCGAGGATTTGGAAATCCTCCCTCTGTCTTTGGCTGGATGTACCGAGAGCCCGTAGATCAAGACCTCTTCTCCATTCTTTCTTTCTCTCTTTTTTTTTTACCTGACAGATGGTCACTTCCGAGGGATATAAATACGATTTGGAAGTTTTTTTTTCTTCATTTCTATGGGTTTAGAGGGATTGCTCGCGCGCAGGCGGAAGTTTGCGCAATGAAAGGCCAATGGTAATAATAAGAGAGGTTAATTTAAGTTTTAGGAAGAGACTTATATACCTCGCTTTTATCTCCTATTCATCAGTTTTTGGAGAACGGCTATTTACTTTTTATTAAGAAACGGTACAAACGAAATTTGAGATTTTTAATTTTAAATGCCGACAGGGGTTTGTGCGCACGCGTGTGTGTGTGTGTATGTATCTAAAAACATTATACTTAACAATAACACAATGTAGTTAAAATTATTACTGGTAGTTAAAATATAAATTTTGTCAAATGTAAATGCTGAACTTTACTTTATTTGGTACATATAATTATCAAATAAAATCAGAATCTTGACTTCGCCATATAGTTAGCTAAAAAATACGTAATTTATGTTGAACATTTCTACCAAGGCAATATTCATAAAAATGTAAGATTATTATACAAATTATGATGATTCTATAATATTCCTCAAACGGATTTCGGAATGATTTGAAACTTCAGCCGAAAACTTTGTTACAGTACATTTTTCTATTCTAAAAAAAGTTCTCTCGATTCTAACTTAATCATGCAAAAACGCAATCGCGCAGTCACATATTTACACTCGCACGATTGATCATTACCACTTTTTGCCGCAAAATCGATCTTTCCATTAGCGTTCTCGCCACTCTTCCCTCGCCCCCCCCCCTCCCAAAAAAACCCAAACTGTCACCCGTAAGCCCGTGATTTCAATGATCAACGAAAAAAAAAACCCTACCATTTGCATGCGCCGGTACCCTCGATTTCCCCAAAAATTCAACGAATAAATCGTGGGAAGTCCAGCTCCCCTGTCGCATAACACAAGCCTATCGCGCGCGCCGCACCCCGATAACGATCTACCGACGCGTAACTTCTCGCCCGGCCGCGGCCGGAATGTCGTCACCTGTTGGATCGTAATTAGCCGCCCCTAATTTTCGTACACTTACATATATATATATATATATACCTGCGTCTACAAACACAGACACACACACACACACAGAAGGTTTCCGACCACCTGTCTCACCCGTGCAGTAGTACACAACACACACATGACCGCCGATCGCCGCGGTGTGTTATAACAGATATAATGCTCGCACCGCACACCGCACGCGACTTCGAGAGACCCCAAAGTTCGCTGATTGTCCTCGTGCGGAATAGAAATCAAACCGGCGGTCGGTCGTGTTCCCTGACCCGGCGATTGCCGTCTACCTACCTACCTACTCTCGCTTCCCTCTTTTTTTTTCTTTCGTTACATGCGTCATCGCACGCGTGCGAGAATTATCAATATCTATTAGGGTGTATCGCTTTTGACGTCGCACGCGCGCACACGCTATGTGTGTTTGTTGTGTGTTCTGTGTCGCCGACGAGCTTGGGTATAATGCGTATAATATGTAGGGGCTACTTACGAGGTTGAGAGCCTCTCTGTCGGAGTCGATCGAGTCGTGATCCAAGTGGGCGTCGTTCGCGTCCTGCACGTCGCTCGCGATGCTTCGGTCGTCGCCGCTGAGATCGACACCGTCCACGTCGCCGTGCAAATCGGCATCTGAAAAAAAAAAAAATAACATTTTTCCATCAATAACTTGCGACTTAGTGTGATTTTTGTATAAACAGTGCATAGAATAAGATGTATAACTGTTAAAAATGATCAACATTAATTATGCTTAATGGAAGAATTAAAAACGGGTGGATGGGGCCATTTTAACAGCATTTTATTATACTAGATTGTACTAGAATTATGCTTTAATTTCATATTTGGATTGCTGTTTGCTTGAATAAAATAAGTTTATAAAAACTAGCTAAATAAAAAATTCTGTGATAGATCTGTATCACTCAGACTACAATCAACATTGACAATACCAAAAATTATCATATTCGTAATCAATTTCAAATTTAAATTGAAAATACGATAAAAAAAGTTGGATTAAACATTATTCTAACTATCGTTATATAACTCCACACGGCCAATTCACAACCGATTTCTCAACGCAACTCGTTTCTACAGACACGATAACTCACGAAGCGCCATTTGAATGTAGCAGCAGTACGCGAGGCGCTGACGCAAAATAGTCGCGAAATCGTTAATTAAAGATTCACAGTCGCGGCGGTCAGATAGAATGTGTCGTACAGTCATTGTTATTCTGCGGCCGGTACTTCCGATGGTGAGCGCGATAGCTGGTCGGGGTGCTGGTGGGTGTGCTGGTCGCGTGGAACCTCATGTCGGCGAAGATCATCCTCGGGTCCTCCAGAAACACCATCTTCTCGGCACTTCTGCTGCTGCTACTGCACCCCTGCGCCTTGGTCACATCGATGTCACCGTGGTACTTTGAACGCAGATCCAGCACGATAGTCCCTATCTTGACGCACTTTTGCCTCTGCCGCACTTGTTCGAGTTCCGACAAACGTGGTATATTGTCCCACAGAACAATTCACAAGGCAATTTTTTTCACTGACGATCGAGTTTTCGACTATATTATTAATGCGCACTCATGAATATTCAAGTAACTTATTATGATAATCAACTCCGTCGTATGGTAATTCGCTGGTATGCAGAGGCATACACGCGCGTGCGTAACCGATCGTGAAATCGTCCGGGCGTGTGCGTGCTGACGGCCAGACCGACACCGAGCGAGTGTCAGTCTCTCGCGCTCAGTGACGCAACGCGCGCGCCGGTGGCCCTAAGGGCGAGAACTACCCCCACCAGCGAAGCCGGGGCCAGCCATTGGACGCCGCCTCGACTGCTCTCCCATTGGCCGACCGTATCGCTTTCTTTCTCTCTCTTTTTCTCGTTCTCTCTCTCTCTCTCTCCCGCGCGCGCTCGTGCATATACAAAAACCCCTTTTACCTATATAATACTGTGCCCCCCCCCCTCCTCCTGTGAATACCTCGCGTGCGTGTATCCATCATCGCGCGGCGATCTCGCGACGACGCCCTCCCTCGCAGCAGCAGCAACGCGACCCCTTTGATTTTTAAGCGAATTCGCGCATGTGTGCGTGCGTGCGCCCTTTTTGTAAAATTTAACGCGGCTCGGGGGCTTTGTCGCCACCGCGTTACCACTTTTTTTTTTTTATTGCAGCGGCGGGCAAGGGCAACGGATATTCAGGAGTAAAGAGAGACGGAGAAAGTCGCGGCAGGCCGTAACGGCTTCCATTACAATGATTACTTCGATACGCCGCACGGGATTAAAATTTACGGGCCATTTTTTTTTTCTTCGTCCGATATACCTCTCCGCGTGTACACGGGCCCGGGTTTATCGCGGTGATGCCGATATGGCGCACGGCGAGTTTGCGAGTGTTACGATGCGGAGAAAGGGGTGTCGCTGCGGTGTAGCGCAAATGGCGCTTTTAGAATTCGATGAGTTTCGATTTTATGGGTGATTGGCCAGATTGTTATTTGCATTTAATTTGCTTTTTATATTTGCATTATAAAGGAGAGCTTTTAAATTCTTTCTCGTATATACTAGCTTTCTCTTCCCATAAAAATGATTATTAAACGCAAACAATAGAATTTTTTTTTTTTCATACTTTATTTTAACTAAGATTTAAAAATAAAAAATTATAATAAATGTTGAAATAGTATAAATATTGGTGGAATCTAAAATTTTCTCATCATAAAAGAGAACGCAGGCTGTTAAAAACTTTTATGATAGAGTGATTACATCGGCAGATACACCTCGATTGTCAAAGTTTGATAAATCTTCCAGAAATTTGTAAAGACCTGCAACGTGAGAACCGAATTAAGCCCCACCACCTAGATAGAGAATAAAAAAGCGAAATCCACGCGAAAAAGGTGCGCGCAATCGGTTCTCCCTATACTCACAAACTCGCGCTCGGCTCCCTTTTGACTACAGCGTGCTTTTTAATTTCCAAAAAACGACGGAAAAAAAGATACCGACAGCACTCTCCCTCGCTGTGGGAAAGTGCGGCACAGACAAAGCGACGACTTCCTCGTTTGCGGAAGGGTCAGCGCTGGCATCGCAACATACACACATGTCTCTCTACACGCACCATACGAAAATGGTTAAAAAAAGGTAAATCCGAGAGAGAGAGAGAGAGAGAGAGAGAGAGAGAGAGAGAGAGAGAGAGAGAGAGAGAGAGAGAGAGAGAGAGAGAGAGAGAGAGAGAGAGAGAGAGAGAGAGAGAGAGAGAGAGTGTTCGCATGGAGAGATGTGTGCGCGTGCATCGCGTTCCCATGCACGTCGTCATGTTTTGGGGTGAAAAAACGCCAAAAAGTGAGCGATGCCCCCGTAAAATCGTGCAGGTAGCCCGATAGAGACGACGCGATCGCATCATCCCCGCACTCACGGGCGGGGGGATGAAGAAGCCCGCGTGAAAGAGCGCCCGGGCGAGCATAAAAAAGGCGAGAATAAAGGCGCGCACGGGATGAATAAAAAAATTTCCGACAATCCTATGGATCTCTGCCTCCCTCTCTCTCGCTCCCGGAGAGATTCTGGGGCCAAAGTCCCCGTATTTGGCCTCGATATTGCGCTTGCACCGGCCCCTCCGATACCTCGTGCGTCTATATATGTATACGGCGCCCCACCTTTTTTCCGTATAATGCGTGCGTCCGCGTACCTGGGATGCAGATTCCCCCGAAATCGTAAAAAACCGCTCTGCCGCGGGTCAGGTAGTATACGAGGAGGGAGAGAGGCGCGTACGTCCTCCGAGGGGATTCATTCGTGATGCAACGCGAGAGAGCGAGAGAGACGAAAGAAGGTACCCCGAAGGAAGACGCAAGGAAAAACATTGTGCGTACAAAGTGCGCGCCTCTGAAGAATAAGAGCGGAATTTATAAAATCTCTATTACAGCGAATGGTGTTTAGTTTGGAGAATTCTTTTATCTTTTTACATCAGTTGTGAAATAAATAACAAACAACGAACTCTTTATATTTTACAATTAGTATATTTTTCGAGTACATATATTAATTCAGTTACATCTGACAAAATTAAATTACATAATAACGGTCCTTTTTCCTGTTACTACCTTCAGTATCATTACTCGTGTACACTTTAGGGTGCCGCATTAGCTCTTTTACCATAATTTCCAACGGATCTAAAAAAATCGAAACTCGTGAGAAGCCGCAAAAGGTGCAAAGGTACAAATTGAATAGAGAAAAACGAGAGAAAGCCGCGATCAAGGCGCACTTAAAGGGTCGGCCCTTTTCGACACTTTTTGGGGTGATTTCTCCCAGTTTCGCTGCTGCCGCATATACCCTTTCAGGCTGCCATGGCCCGTACTCGCACGTGCTTTATGCGTTACGCGTAACCTCAAGACGAGCGATCGAGAAAAAGAACGTTATAACTTTTTCGCTCCCAGCTGCGCCCTTTCCCTAAAAGAGATGAGAAGCGCGCGCGCGCGCGAGAGAGAGCTCGACGCCTAACCGTCACTTTCCCACTTTTTTCCACTTTCGCCCGTGCGGGCACCGAGCTTTACACTTTTTTACCGTCGAGAGCAACAAACGGAGAGACAAACCTCCGCGCGTGCGAAATTGACGAGGAAGCAGAGTATGTGCAAGGAGGAGGAGCGACAAAGAGAGAGAGAGCGAGAGAGAGAATATGGTGGTGGCTGCGGCGCGAAGGTTCCATATATCACAACGTACTTTTTCGCGGCCTCTATATGTCGTCGCCAAGGTCTCTGTTCTTTTTTTCACTTTGTTGTTCGACAGCTAGATTGGTGAAAAAAAAACGGGCAAACGAGGTAACAGCCGTTTTTTTCCTCGTAACGTACCGAAAAGTCGACGCAGGTACATCGCGAGCAAGATGACGTTTCGTGGAGTGGGACATATTGAGAGAGCAGCGGATAGAGCGAGGAGATGCGATTGGTTGAGGCTGCTGATGGTAAGATTTCGGAAGTAAGGGATGTCGGTGATGCGTAGTGACGTAAGGAGGTGGCAAGTCGAAGCTACCGTTGGCTGGCTTTAACTGTTAGGTATATAGGGATCCCCAAATCCTTATGAACGAAACAGCTGAGTATTTTATAGAGTATGGAAGCATTGACTTGATAGAATTCATAAAAAATCGTTACGATACATTATAAAACTCCTTTTTGCAATACAGCCTTATAGAGATACACACAAACGCTATGAAATAAATTCACACGGCATTGAAAACTCAGCGTCAACCTTTTCCCCATTGCCAAGTACAAATTTTCCCAAAATAAAATCATTTCTCCCACACGGCCTACCTTTACCCATACAACTAAATTACATCGTCACGAAAAATTTACGGCATGACGACAAATTTTCATCGTCTCCGCACAATGCAATACCTCCGGCAATAAAACAAATCTACAGCTTCATGTTCGGACAATGAAGATTTGGAAATTTTCACACCCCGTCAACGCCCGCGCAATCGCGCTGCCCGCCAATTTTCCCATGCCGCTCTGCTCGATAGTGAAAAACGCGAAAAACAAAAAGGAAGCGTCCGGCCCGTCGAGTTCCGATCGCCTCATCGGGAAGGAAACTCACCCGGGGATCTATATATATGTTCATCCTCCGACACACATAATAATAACAACGACAGCGCAGCGTCGGTTCATGAGAAAGTGAGATATTGCGCAAGGGGGTCGGTCAGTATAGCTGGCCGGCCTCTCTGCGCACCCACGCTCTCGGGTAAATGCAAGCGATCGGGACAATGAGAGAGAGCGCGCGCTCTCTTTCGTCTATCCATCACCCACGCATTCACTCACAAATCGCCGAATGTGCAGCAGAGCCCGAGGGGTAGTTGCATCGCGTGTGTGCAGCTGGTTTTCGGCCGGTCCTCCCCCCTCTCACGCACTCGCTCGCTCGTTCACCCTCGAATCCTCGCTCTCGTTTTTCTCTGCGTGTGTGATGGTCGGTGGGATCAGCGCTCGGACCTGCGAGCGAGGCAGATCCATTCACGCGCGCGGGACGAAAAAATTGCGGGGAAGGTCAGGAGGATGATGGGACGGCGCGGCTGAAGCGGCTTTTGGGGGCAGTGGCCCGCCGGCGGTCAGGTGATGATATAAAAAGCTACAGTGACACTTGAATTCCGGACGCGCCCGTCTCTATGATCACGCTAAAGACGACCTGTTCGCATGTGAATTTTTCGGACGGACCGAGGGCGGTTTTTTTTCTGTTCTGGGTTTTTTTTGGGATGGATACTGGGCGCGTGTACCTTCTTCTCACACGTATTAGGATGTACAGATTTTTATGTAAAAAAAGCAGCGATGAGTTATTATTTTATGTGAAAAAGTTGAATATTGAGGAGATGTTCATGTAGTTTGGCTTTTTTGTGATATTCTCACGGTGCGCTGAGTGTTTGGATGATCTATGGTGTGACAATGTTCAATTATTTATATCCGGTTACAATGATTAACTTTAATGATACGTATTGAAATTTTCATTCTAGAACAATGAGAGCATATCACTTACGTTGATAAAATATAATTTCATACAATCTTTTTCTTTCCTCATCGATTACAAATGAAATTATTTTATTAACATTTAGTTTTGATTACGGCCAATCTGGTATTTTCGGGAACATGTTGAATCATCCTATTTAAGTCGGACAAAGGATATCTACCTGAATTTCCTTTCGGGAGGCCGAAATTACTCGTGTTCGGAAGAAAGCGGAATATAAAGGATGACGCTTTCACGATGTATCGGTCACGTAATGAAAAGGCAGAGTGACATTTGAATTCTGATACTTGAATGACTCGAGACCTGCTCAAATTTGAATTTCCAGATGTGATACGGGACCCACATTAGACAGTTTTTTTTTCTATCAAGGAAATTTTCTCACCAGACCTGCATCTAACAATACACTGTCATTGAAAAGATGGTCGGCACAGTTTACGATTATTTAATAACCAAATAAAAATAACCGATATAATTATGAAAGTACAATATTACTATTTTACTTCATCGCGATTAAAAGTTAACAATCCCCGTTACATTGGTGCATGGAGAAAAATGGTGTAACAAAAATTACTATATTTATAGTAATCGCGGGACAGACTTAAATTATCATAAAATTTACTACAATTTATAATAAAAATTCCTATGTTTTGAGTAATTTTTGCTATGTACATAGCAATTTTTACTATAAATTGTAGTAAATTTTATGATAATTCGAGTCTGTCCCAAAATTCCTATCGAACATAGTAATTTTTCTTACATTTATAGTAAATTTTCCTAAACATTTATCTCAGTGTGGAAACGCAAGAAAATTAAAAATCAGAATATTACCTCACAATGAATATTCTAATCTACAGCCACCTTTGCCATATTAGCCTCGGACTATTCGACAACAAAAGCGGCAACTTAA
This sequence comes from Torymus aiolomorphi, assembly GCA_036365515.1. Taxonomy (NCBI): domain Eukaryota; kingdom Metazoa; phylum Arthropoda; class Insecta; order Hymenoptera; family Torymidae; genus Torymus; species Torymus aiolomorphi. Next base: position 140,212,472 of record CM070877.1, read on the forward strand.
TGAATAATAACCGAAAAATCATTAGCCATCGCCAGGCTCGGCGGCGTTATGGATGTACCAGCCAGCGCGGCTCAAAAAATTTCCCTCGAATCATCCGGAATCGTATAATAAGGAGGGCAGCCGCAGCACTTTGTCGGCCTCGGCCCGCCGAGAAAAAAATATAACCGAGCCGGGATGAGCGTATATCTCCGCCCACGAGCCGAGGCTACCGCCCGCGAAAATTTCCATCATCCTTGAGGCCCCGATTTGCCTCTCTCTCACACATGATCTAATGTCCGGTAGCCCGGCTCGTTTCTCTCTATATGCATTCAGCGCGCGTCGGGCCGAGGCGAGAAGGGCGTGTTTTTTCCCTTTGCCTTGGCGAGCGAGCGCGCGCGCGCCTATACATCTACATAAAATGTCGATTTGCCGGGCGAGAGAGCGAGCGCCCCCCGGGAAAATCGCCGAGTCACGCGGGACTCTCTCTCTCTTTCTCTGGTTGGGAGCCAGGCGAGAGAGGCGCCGAGACACGCATCATAGTGGCCTAACTATACACGGCACAATGGGAAATCGTTATTTTCACGGATCGGCTTGATTTCGCGCTCCTACGCGCGCGCTCGCGCCGCTAGCATATCCATCTTTTACCGCGCGTATATAATGCCTTATGCTCCCGCGCGTCTATTTATCTCGATCGGCTCCTTCGCTTTTCTATACGGCTGTTCCTGCTGCTGTCGCTCAGCGAGCGGCCTAGACCTTACCTCGTTTCCTGCTTTGTAATGTAACAAAGTTAATTTTACGTTTGTTAACAGTTCGAATGAGAGAGTGGTGAAAGATAGGTATGCTATGTTAGCTTTGGAATTATGTTTTCGAATATTTTGAAAACTGAAAATGATGATACGTGGGTTCATTGTAACTCCGGAAAAATATGCTGTTGCCTTGGTTCCGTAATAAAAAATAAAAATTGTCTGTTTGTATGTTTGTATTAATTTTTCAAACAAATTTTTAGTTAAATGTTTATACACTTGCTAACGGTCGTTTAAAAAAAAGTGTATAAAATAAATAAATTTCGCGTCTCAAACGAACATTGCGCACAAGACGATCGACTACCGAAGCCGAAGCCAGCACTCGGACGCTTGTCGAAAACGCCTAATACTCTTATTTCGCCGCGGCAAGAAGCCAAATTAGTTTCGTTTACGACTTTTCTCGGGCACTTTTTGGACTAAATAAACGCCGCGCGCCGTTGCGATCTTTCTCGGTAACCGAGACGCGCGAACCGCTAGCGTTTTTCTAATTCCACCCGTGCGAATCGTCGAGTGGTGCGCGCGCTCGTGAAATTCCGAAATTTTCGGTTCGGTCGCAAAAATTCGGCAAATCGATATATCCGCGTGGCGGCAACGGTGGCCCACCGAAACCGAGAGCCGCAGAGAGCGAGAGAGAGCGATTTCTCTTCTTTCTCATTATCCGCGTCTCCCGGAGCTTCTCTCCTGCTTCGAAATCTCGAGCGCTGCAACCGATGCTTTTTCGGCTGGGAGCGCGCGATGCGCCAGCTTATTTCCTCTTCTCCGAACTGTTTATGGGTTTTCGAAAAACGCGAGGCGCACGGGGGCGAATAATGGAACATTAGAAGCACTTGGGTTCCCCGAAAGTCATTCGGAGGGGGACGTAAAAATGACAAAACTTGAGGTAAGTGCTTCTTTACACGATATTATACATTGTATGTTATATATATATATATATATATTGTTTCAAGGTCGTCCTCGTCTCCTTCCGTCCTCACTTAAAAAAAAAAAAAAAATCACACCGCAAGACGGACGAATTACCGAAATTACAAATACCTTAAAGAAAGAAGTCATAAAGTTTCATACCCAAAATTGAAGTTTATAGGTAAGAATTCAAGAAACTCATCGATGCCATTACTCCTCACTTTAATCGTTTCTCCAACCTAAGTATAAGTATAGCCACCTCCCCGTACAAAGTATCAAGACAAACTCAGCTTTTCCCATAAGATCCAGTCTCCAGATCCTCCCCTACCTCTCGGTTCCCTCTACCATAAGGAAAACTCGCTCGCTCCTTTTTGCCTGCTCGAATCTCCATAAAAGATAAACGTCCTCGTTGCGCGATGCACTCGGCTGCGGGATCGCATTAGAGCGTGCGGGAATTTCTTCTTCCCTCTCTCCTCGCAAGACTTATATACCGTCGCATCTGCCTCCACGCCAGGCTTGCGTGTATATACTTCTTTTCCTTCCAACGCCGTCTATACGCGCTCCTTATATAAATGACTGCGCGCAACAAAGCCGCAGCGGGTTCTCGCGCGCGCGCGCGCGCTTTACGGGGGAGTATACAGGGGCCTGTCAGAGCAATGGGCGACTTACGATTTTATTAGGGCCGCGCGCTCCTTGCGTCATTCGATTATGCTTCTTCGTCTCTTCTTCCGCTGCGGGTTGCCATATAGGTGAGGACCCGCCGGGTAGCTCGGCAGTGCACAGGAGGTCGCTTACGCGTTCTCGAAAATTGAGATCGGAAAAATCAGAGCTCGTAAATTCACACGCATCTTTGGGATGTATATATAGGTATCGCGCTATCGCCGTGGATTTAACGTTGGTTCAATTGTTTGGGAGACGGTCATCGGGAAAATTTTAACTGCTGTATAGGTGAATGTAAGGAACTGAATGACTTGATTCGGTTATTACTAGGTTCTCTCTCTTTCTTTCTTGGGAAGAAACCGTTTTCATTACGCGATGAGAATGAAATGTTTGGGATAGCGGACGCCGCTTTCAGCTTTACATTGTTGTAAATCACTTACGCTTCGTTAGCTTTGGAGTAAGTGGAAGCAAGTAGAGTCAGAATGGAGCAAAGGGAAAATAATGAAGAACTTTGGTTAAAATGGGATATAAACGTGTGTGGTACTATTTAAGAAAAAAAAAGCTTTGATCGATGTGATTTTTGAGAATTAAGAACCACGAAAGGCTACAATATATACACTACGTATATATACATTTCGGTCGGCATTTAATGTCCCGGAAAAGGCACAAATGCAATCCCCGACGGAACCCATCTCATTTTAGAATTAGAACTTCGTAAACAGCGCCAACGTGCATCAATCACGCGATAATCGAATGATCCAACTCTGTCGGAACTTCTCAAAATAAGCTATATATATATACGCGTTATCGTGGCCCGCGCGCACACAGCCAGCATCATCCTCCATCGCGAATATCCCGCATCTCTCTCTCTCGCTGCTCTACAAAAAAGAGAGAGGAGACTGGCGGGCGCGCGCACGCGAGGCATCATCATCAGCATCCCCCTTTCGAAAATTTTACAGCCGCACGCACGCGCCAGCGGCGGCAGATTGCAGCGATCGCGAGCGCGTGGGGGACGGAGAGACGAAGGGTGTCCCGTCTCTCTCTCTTGCTCCGGCCAATAGAACAACATTGTCGCAAGGGTGCAGAAGGGGTGCGGAGAGGGGCTGTCGCTCTTTTGGTTTTTCATATATATACGTACCTAGGCGAGAGTCTAAAACCGTTAGGTCGTCGGTCGCGTGTCGGCGCAGGGGCACGTGGCCCGCGCGAGTCCGCGCACGCGCGCAAGCAAGCAATCCGATCAGCGTGCGCTTTCTCCGCGTGTTATATATACACGGCCTAAAGGATTCCGGGGTATGTGGCGTATATAGAGAGAGGCATATGATGTATGTCTATGGATGATGCGCTGATATAAGCGCGTTTTTTCATCTCGGTCATGTGTGAGACGAGCGCGAGGATGAGAGGAGGGTGGATGGTATATATAGGCGTGCACAGTATCACCTGTGTACTTCCAGCCGAGCTTTATGCAACGTGTCTATACACGCGTGGTCTCATCTTTTAAGAGTTTTAAGCTTATGTGTAAACCCCTCCGGCGCGCTCGAGTTTCCATACGCCCCTTTTTTTCTCGCTCGCGAGCGCCGATTTTGATGCGTAATGCGAAGTGCCGCGGGCGTAAGGGTTGCGTAAGTCGCTTACACAGGGTTAACCGCGTACGGATGGTATGTATAGCTTCGATGGGTGGTTTCATTTTTAAAATCTACATCGAAAAATATTTTTGTTAAATTTATAATCAAGCTTGAACGGTCCGGTAAAATATGTTTTTAATGAAATTTCAATGACGGATCACGATTTTTGCGTTTTGTTTCTTTGTTCCCCTCGTGAATTACTTTTTTTCGAATACCGCGCGATAATTTTGATCGAAGATAAACCACAATCGTCAGTTCAACCGCGCAATCAATTAATAATCGAACCATCCCACTCTATATATTAAACTGAAAATTTATATACTGCATCCACGCGCCTCACAACGCACACTACTGCAGCGGTTTCATATCGATCTCTGCTGAACCCACAAATTCAACCGAACAGCCGCTATTTTGATAGATCTCTCTCTCTCTCTCTCTCCCTCTGTCTCTCCTAAATTGTTTCCCCCGGGTGTGGGCGGATATATATCCACACTAAGCAGGTAAACCGATATCCGACTGCTGCCGTCATTAGTACACCACTGCGCGCATCCTATCCTTCCAGACACGCGGCGTGCGCGTATACTTGGAAACGGGAAAAACAGCGGCGGCAGCAGGAGCAGCTTTTCTGTATAAACGCGATCGGCAGATGCGCGACAGGCGCGCGCGCACGCGTACCGTAAAAACACACAAGGCGGCTTTTCTCGCTCGCGGCTAACAGTTAGCGCGCGGGGCTGCTGCTCCTCTCAGACCGAACGCGGATGAACAGTTATATACGCGTATGTGTGTGTTGGATTTTTCCTCGCGGAAGGTCGCGACCAAGTGCGCGCGCGTGCCGCGGGCGGGTTTCGATTATGCATCGGCGCAACTGTATACTCCGTTCGATGTAGACATAGCTGTAAAGACGGCGGTGATGGTGGTGGTGGTGCTGCAGATGCCGTGCAGGCCGGAGTGACTCGTAAAAAGCAGACTTTTTTCGGGATTAGTACAATAGTGTATAGGATATATAGTAGCGCGAGTGTGGTACAATCATCCGCGGTGCAGGCGTATATATTTCGAAATTAGACGTGGGGGGAATCGATAAAACCGATTCCCGATAATCATCATCCCGCATTCTCTCAATTATATGCCGAATTAAGGAGAAAGAGATAGAGAAACGCGGCTGATTAATGACACCGGTCGGTTGCGCTCTGGCTCAATTTGGAGCAATTCTGCGCCGCATCGACGCTGTTATATATACATCTACGTACTGCGCGCTTATATATATATATATATATAGGACGCTTGGGGAAAAAGCTCACGTCCCACGCGAAACTCCCCCGTAGCGAGCGTAAGGAAATGAGCCTATGCATATAAAAGAAGGGCGCGTCGTCGCGGGAAACGAAAGAGAGAGAGGGAGAGACGATCGAGAACGAAATAGAAGGAGAGGAAGTGTTCCGCAGCGGCGGAACGTTCGGTCCATTTGGAATCGCTCGCTGGCAGTGATGTATGACATCCTCGGACCTGCATATCGACCTCGGCCTCCGTGTCTTGACGCTTCTATACGACGAGTTATATATATAAGAATTTCGTGAATAAAAAGTTGCTTGTGCGCATATGGAAATTATCGGAGACGAGCGCGAGAAGTATTTATCTACTTCCGGATCGGATTTTGTCTCGAGGCGTGACCAAATTTCACAATGACGTGGCCAAGTCGACGTGGTATAGTAGCCTTTTTACAATAGTCGAGAAAGATGAGATTTGTGATGATTTGATCAAAACGTTCGACATTGTCGTAGCATTGCCAGGTTTGCGGCACTAATTTTGATGATGGATGGAGTATTTTGATCGATGCATATAGTAACGAAAAAGTTTATCTGCGTTTATGCACCAAGGGACAACCAAGTAATGCTAAAAGCAAGCATTTTGCAATATTGTTTATTTGGATGATACAGTATTATGATACAACGCCTATCCTTCAACTTCATCAAAATTGACACGTGTTTTATCAAGTAATATAAAAATCTACTTTTATTCCTAAGGAAAGACCAACAACTTCTTGGTCCCACGCAAAAAAAAGTTGGCTTCTTCGCCCGTCAAACCTCGACCACACCGTACGCGAGAACTTTTTCCCCACGCCAAAAACTCTCTCTCTCTCTCTCTCTCTCTCTCTCTCTCTGTCTCTCTCTGTTAGTCCCAACGCGCAGGCGAAAGAGAGAGAGAGAGAGAGAGAGAGAGAGAGAGAGAGAGAGAGAGAGAGAGAGAGAGAGAGAGAGAGAGAGAGAGAGAGAGAGAGAGCGATCGAGATTATTTGAATATCCCATCGTTAGCATTCGTCCGGCGTATTTGCGCGGGGCCGTGATTGTCGAGCTCGTCGTCGGCAGTCCGGTCACGTGGCCCGGCACGTCATACACGTCAAACCTAGAGAGAGAGAGAGAGTGTGCAAGAACCCCCTCCGGCTCCACTGCTGCCACCACCCCTCTAAAAAGAAGCCCTAGCCCTCGCTCGCTCGGCCACTTGGACGTGTCGGTGTGTTTCCAGAGGCCCGAAGGGGAGGCAGTCGCTTTACATTCTATTTTCACGCTGTACTGACCCCGATTTATGCGACTTCCTTAACGTATTCGCGAGATATTGCCTCTTGGCACGTGTTGCCTGCTAAGTCGACATTCATTTCTCGAGGGGCGCTGCTGCCACTGCCGCCGACGCTGTACGTGCTCCCGCGTCCGGGCAACATCGAAAGAGAGACAGAGAGAGAGAGAGAGAGAGAGAGAGAGAGAGAGAAAAGACCGAGGTAGAGTGATTCACGAAAACTATGTCAATTCGCGCGCATTCGATTAACAAATCAAGAGTATACGACTCGTACAGTAAATCTGTTCGAAGACGTGACAGCAGTGAAGATGTGTATGTATGTTTTATTTGGAAAGTAGAATATTTGCGCAGGATATCCCTGCTAATAATAATTCATTGACTAAGAAGACATCATATTCCAAACATTCGCAAGCTATTACATGTAGCTAAAGAATATCTAACGCAAATATACGAAGTGTTTAGCGTACCTATATATATAAAGAAAATAATAAATTGGCGAAGATTGGAAAACAAGGAGGTCCGCGTGCCAATAACTCTTATGATCGTGTAAACGCGCCATATATAAATACGACCGCAATGGCACCCCACACGCAGCAGCCGCTTCCCGGGGGCAATCGACTAACGGCGGCGGCAGTGGCTACCGTCCGATCACGGCGCGGCGACTCATCGGCCGCCTGCATCACATCGTCGCGGCGCCGGCGCGTATATAATAAAAAAAGCTCTGCGGGAGCTTGATAAGCCGGAGGGTATTTCACACTCGGACAGTCGCTCTCTCTCTCTCTCTTTCTCACCGAGGGTGGTAATGTAGCGTTATTTAACTCGGTTACCAAACCCTCGCGCCGCTGAAAAACTGCCAGGGGTCGACGAGAGAGAGAAAGAGAGAGAGAGAGAGAGAGAGAGAGAGTAAAGGGGAAGTGCTCGGCGTAGCGTGAAAGAGCGGCGCGCGGGGGCGGTGACGCGCGTAAAACAGCACAACCCCCCCTGTATAGCGACATAATGATGCAGTCCAGCGCGTACAAATTCTCGCACAAGCTTATACCCCGCGTGCGCTGCTTTTTTTCCATGTTTATCAACGAGTCGCCAGGGCGGGAGTGAATTTTTCCAGGGGGAGAGTTCGGAGAATATGGTCGGTGCGTCGGGGTATATTCGGATATTTATGCGCTTGAGGTTTTGCGATAAAGGCGATGGTGGTGGGGGTAGTGCTGAGTGTTGTGATGTCATGAAAAATTATTGAATATAGAGGCATACCTTTGTTAGATGTAGATTGATTTTACCATCGATTCGTTGATTTATTTTGAAAAGGCATAAATATTAATGGATTATTATTGATTATTTATTAGCGTTATAAAGAAGAAATTATTCTATTGTGAAGTTATATTTCTTTTTAAAGGGACAAATTTTTTCGGGTAGATACTTCGAAATGTGAAGATACTATTAACACTTTAGAAAATTATATGTTTATTAATCTTCCTAATTACAGCGAATTTGTCGGCCTACATCTCTAATTCACGCTAATTCAATTTGTATCGTTCTTTTAATTACTAATAAGCCAGAGCGTCACACAATTTAATCACATTATAGCATTATACCGTAGCTGAAAAAGGAAAGCCCGTAATTTGTTATCAATTTACCGACGATTTCATTAAACCAATAAAGCCATCGAAGAGGTCCAGCTCTAATCGCCTCCATATGGATTACACGCGTGCGCAGAACCGCTTATTAAGAGAGAAGTACCCCGGCGCGCACAAGTGCGACTGCCCTCGAGAAATAACAACTGGCCGGACGCGCTGGTCTCCCGAGTGTCATCCCTGCTTTTGCAAAGGAAAGAAGAAAGACAAAGAGCGATTACCGTCGTCTAGACTTGCCGTCAAAAAAAAAAATCCTTGTATATAAGGAGACGTAAACGCGTCGATCCCCGCGCGCTGTCGCTATATATCCTCGGGGCCCTAACGACTGGGCTTCGGTTTCTGCGACTAGATCGAGGCGCCGCGCGGCACACAGGACTGTTATTTCAAATGTAGAAACGGTTTGTCGGTGCTTCTGGGAAATTACATTTCGCGTTTAGGCTGCCAATCGCGAAATGACACTTATTAGAGGTTCCGCTATTGATCTTCTACGGGCGAATATTCTCGGCTCGCGGACTGGCTGACTACTGATTTTCGGGAACGAGAAATGATGCGGAAGACACACAGAACGTTTTGATTTGGCGGTTGGTCGGCTGTGTGTTGATTAAATAGTGTTATTTGGAATCACTCATCGGGCTCTTACGATATTTTCTGGAAACTTATTGACAAAGTTTAAGTTGCCAATAGTAATAGACAATTGGCAAAAACATAAATAATTCAGAATATCTAAAATGATAAATATTTGCAAATATTTAACTTGTAATTCTAACGTCTGTACCTCATTTCTCTAAGTATGCATTCGATACCTATCGCTATCTCTCTTTTATAATAAGAGTAGACGCCAGCATTGTCTTTTAGATTCCTGTTTTATCTCATAAATTAAAATATTATTCGCTCTATTCCTTCTATAAAATTTTATTTTTAGCATGCGACAATTTATCAGTTTAACAAAAATCCAATTTCTTCTATTCATTCTACAGCATCGACTCAAATTTTCCTCCTATCGACCTCTTTCATTCTTCTTTGTCCTCGCACTCACGAGCACTGCGCTCTTATAATACTGAAGCGAAAGACGGAGCGAGAGAAGAGAGAGAGGGAGAGAGAACGTACCGCGTTAGCTTAATGGCATGTCGAGCGTATCGGGTTTCTGGAGAAACGTTAAAGATCTTCGGGGAAGCACGCAGGAAGGAACGATATCCCCCTTTTCCGCACCTCTTTCTCACTTTCCTTCCCTTCGTCTATATACTTCTTTTTTTTTTCAAAACTTCCCGTGTTCGTGTGTGCATGTCAGTGCATCCATATAGGTATGCTTGTGTGTTGCACCTCGCATTTCTCTTGTAATTTCAATCGGTAGCAAGGGTTCGATGTAAAATTGTGATAGAGCGAGGAAGACGATCTTATATTATTGGTTATGTAATCCGTACAATGAAATAATCTTACTTTGTAGCAATAACAAAGAACATAATATTTCATGCATAAAATATCGGTTATCAACTAAACTATTTCATTTTTTTCCATTCAAATATAATTAATTTAAAATGTTAAGTATATCGTAACTATTCTTAAAGCGCAGACAGTTTTTTCGTAAATTCTTTTCCACGTTCTCGCCAACTAATCTCGAAACCTCAATTTTACTTTTGCCGAGCGGAACACGCCCCGTCATAAGCTGTATATTTTCCATTACATTCAATCCAGTTACCGCATACCCTACACATTTACCACTCCCGCAGAAGTCTATTTTCAAAAGCTCAATATTCCAAATCGACAGCACAAACGCAAACTCTCCGTCCCAGAGAGAGGCTCAATTCATTTTTTCGATAAAACGCCATTCAACTCATGAATCTCGGATAGAGCATTTCCTTGCTCTCTCTCTCTCTCTCCCATCCCTCAGTTCGCTTTTCGAGGGGCGCCCCCGAAGAACCCATCGAGAATCTTGACGATCATCAGCCTGTTGCCTCTCTCGGCCCTTTTCACCGGGCGACGGCGACGAATATAAAAAAGCCGAGGGTCCTGCGCGCTCGCTCGCACCCTCTATACTCGGCCACCCTCACACACGCGTCAGCCAGTCGCGTGCTGGTAGATAACGGGGCCGCTAATTGATTATAATACGCGAGAGGAAGTCACCGGCTGCGCGTCTATACGCGATGGCGTCTCAGCGCGATGCGTTTTAGGCGTGTGCCGGCTAAAGTGCTGCTTCCGTTTTGTTTTACACTGATTAACCGTCCCGTTCCGGTCTCTGCGGGGTTTTCCTGGGGTGGTATTGTGGTTCTTTTTTTCGGTAAGAGGAAAGAGGTGAGTTTTTGTTGCTAATGGTGATTGGTTTTTAAGTGCTCCCTTGATCATTCGTCAAAACACATTTAAATATGGGGAATAGTATGGTGAATTTCAATTTCATTTTATAAACAAAATTTATGGGACACACAAAACCCTAATTAATTTTCTAATCCGACTGATTATTTAATCAAATCAATCGTTTCATTATTGAAAGCAGCCTATATATTTTACATCGACACCAAAACTCTCCAAATGTGAAAATATCGTGGATAAACTACATTAAAAAGCTGAAATCATTAGTATCACTACATAACGTGCCACCCAATACTCGATTAATTTTCAAACCACATTACCCCAACTAATACACTTCAATCATCTCGACGGCTTCGCGTGTAAACTTTGGTATAAAAACCGCCTTCGCCAGGCTCTCTCTCTCTCTCTCTCTCTCCACCTTCTCTATACGAAAAACCTAAGTCGGTAGCTCCGTTATATTCATCAGCTCGTAAATTTCCAAAACCACCAACGCGCGGCGACAACAAAAGGCGAACGACCGGCAGTCGCGATTATGCAGGGCGCGCGCACCCGGGCGCTTATATAGCTCCGGCGCGGGGGCGTTCGACAATTTATCGTCTTCATTTGGCGGCTACGGCCCGCGTCCATATTTATTGCGTCGTTACGAGCAATATGGCGCTTATTAAGCGATATACGAGCCCTGGCAATCGAATTAATCCGGCGACGGGCGCTCGTTTTTCCGCAATAAGCTTGATAAATATTGATTATTTAATTAATGTATAATCGACGCGTGGGTGCGCGCTTGCGTATCGGCAGTCGATTGGCTCGCCCACCGCGCTGTCGTCGCGCGCGGCGGACATCAGAGCAGCGACGATGCCCTCTCCTGTAATTGACGATCGCGCGTTCGAGCGCCATATATTAGAGCCGAGCGCTGCGCCCGCGTCGAAGATTAGATAAATGCAATTCGCCGGCTTCAAAGCAGCGGGGCTGTATATATGTATATACAGCGCGTTTCTTGCTTTCCGACTAAGCCAATCAATATACCTATATACGCCGCAGGGCTCGCCATTGTTGTTCTATTTTTTGTTTCTGTCTCCTCTTTCTTTCTTTCTCTCTCTATATATATATCTATGTGCCGTTCTGGTATTGTTTCTTTCCTCTGCGTCATCGCGTAATACACACAAGGGCGCTCTCTTTCCGAATGAAATTTAGAGTTGAGGAGGAAATAGAGGAGAAAAAACAGCGATGCAAGGATGGAAGGGCGAAAAAAGGAGGCCAAAGGAGGGAGTGAAAGAGAAGATAAAACGGCCGCGCGTGTGCTCGTGAGAACGCGAGACGTAAGGCCATCGACGGAATCGTCAATTGCAGCTCTTATTGGTTTAATTGCTAATTGCTACTCTTCGCTCGCGCGTGTAGCGCCGCCGCCGAGTTCTTCTCGCTCCGCCTGCCAGTAACGCGACGACGACGACGACGCCATTTTTGTCGTCTCATCTTCGTCTCACACACGGATGCATGTGTGTCCAGGCACGCGGAGGCGTGTTGGAGTATCATGAGAGAGTTGCGGCTTAATGAGTTTGATTAATAATTCGGGTGGGTGCGCGATGAGCAAGTCGATTGGTCGTCTTTGATCGGACTGATGCAGCAGTCTTCTTTGTGTGCATGATGCATCCTTGTTTCTGTTTCTCACTTTCTTTCTCGTGTGTTTAGCCGGCTTACGCTTCTTTTTTTTTTCTCTCGAGTGTCGGCGAAGAAGTGAGAAAAAGGCGGTTTAATTAGGGTGTCTCATTGATGACTTCCTGTGTCGCCTATATGAATGCTATCATTTCCTCGTAATTGGAGCAGAATACTCCGATTATTATTGCATTATATTTATTATTGCTGCACTTATTGTAGAAATCTTCACTTACGAATTAGAAAAGTATTTTTTTTTAGAAATAGGATTACAGCAATTCATTTTCTCAGGGAAAATAATCTCCTATATTTAACGTCATTCATTAATCAATTAAATTAAATGCCACACCAGTCTCATTTTTTTTTATAAAATACGTTAACCATTCTTCTGTAGCTTACTTAACACTGAATACCTATACTTTACAAACTTAGTTATTGTAACACACGTTCTTGCGCGCGAGCATTTTCCAGCCGCTCTATAAAAATCCTAAATGCTCAATTATCCCTCAACTTCTTCTTCTTCTGCAAGCTCGATCTATACGGCAGATTCGATGGCTCTCCGTATCGGCGCATACATGAGCCGAACGGCCGGAAATAAAAACTCTCGGCCACGATCTCCACGCCGCGTGAGAAACGATGAGCGGCCCGGCCTGCACACCCCGCCAGGAAAACGTCGCGGTCCTGGAACTCCAGCGCCTCCGCTGCAGCAGCGGTATACTATATAAACACGCTGCAGTGATGGAGAGGAAGAGAGAGAGAGAGAAAGAGAGAAGCGTTTTTCGAGGAACGAGCGCCGATCGCTCTCTATACTCGTTTTCCGTTTCTGCTTACGCGATTAGCTCGCGAGCGGCACGCGCGCGTGTATGCTGCACGCGCTCGCATGTGCGGCGTCGGCGGCGGCGGTCGGCGTGTGAACGCTCGACGCTTTTGGCGCTGGAAATTCAAGAAAAGCTCGTGCGATCGCCCGATAATGAGTCCCGGTACTCGTAGTCGTTGTTGATATGTCCTTCTTTTTCTCCTCTTGCCCGCGCGATTTAATAATCGCCCGTACGTGAGATGTTCGCGTCTTCGATTAGACCGGCCGTAGCTAGCGGTCGCGTCTCTTCTCGGAGTATATAGGTGTATATGGTCGTTTTCTGCGGAATGTTTCTCGGAAGGCAGGTGGAATGATGATTTCATTATTACACGTGTATTATGCGCGCGCACGCCGAAGGGATTGATTAGATAGAACGTAGCGTGAACTGATTATGCGCAGCTAAAATCCATAGGTAGCGTGTGATAAAGCTATTTTATGTAATTTTCGTAGAAAGTCGGGGGGAAGCAGTTGCGTAGTAGAAAGATAGAGAGACGGTGAATCTAGGATGGTATAGGGAGATAATAAAGTAATCTCATAAGCGATTTTCGTGTCTCTGTATCTCTCTGATTAACAAATTGGCGTAAATAAGTATAGAATAATAATTCTATGCAAAGAATTCATAAATTGAGAGCGTGCGTCTCAGTCGTTTTTGGATCAATTACTATAAGTGCATAGAATCACGCCAATAATGTGTGCTAATTTAAAATAATCACTTGTTCTCCCGTCTATATTTTTATTTTATTTGTAAATCAACATTGTACATATAGTTTATACGAGAAATATCCAGATCGATTCTACGAAAAATTTATCCATTTCCCACAATTTCATATCAAGTTCTCTTCATGCCGTATATATTCCTGCTATTTTCATAACCCCTCCGGCATATCTCGCAAAAAGTAAATTTGAATACTCGCGAGAACCTGAGCTGAATATTCACGCGAATATCCTCCCGATGAAAAAGCTCGCGTGCTCCCAGGCGAGAAGCTCACCATCTACTCCCGAAGCAGCGGGAAAATTCAAATCTACCCTCTGCACGCACGCAGTTCGACCGTCCCCGCGCTCATGCATACATGCGACGTTTGTGGACACGGCGCGTCGGTCACGCGTGTCAATGGACGCGTTCCCGCGATTGAAAGGAACTCTCTCTCGCGTCCAGCCACCCCCGCAGCGTCCATTTGAATAACAAAGTCCCCGTGACTGCATTTTCGGTTTATCGACGGAATACGTTATATATCACTCGGGGGCTAGCTCCGACTCTCTTTTATGTCGTAACGCTCGAATAGGTCAGGCAGAGAGTAAGAGAGAAAGAGAGAGAGGGTCTATTGACCGGCTGCTCCAGGAGTTTCTTGGTAGGTGGATTGAACGTATGCCCGCCGAGTGTGTGTGATGTATTAAAAAGTTTTCTGAAATATTTCTCCGGGCAGTTAACACCTACGAGTAGGGACACGCGTCGACTTTGAATTATGATTGTGTATATAGAGACGTTCTTTATGGAACAGATAGTTTCGGTTCGTTGCTCGTACATGGATTTCTTAATGAATCGGTAATATTAATGTCTGATGGATAAAATATGACTCTATGTAAAATATTAATCTTTTTATTGCTTATGCGCGGATCGATTGTTCTGAAACGTTCACACAAATATTCACCAAAAAGGTTTTCTTTTTTTCATCATTATAGTAAAATGTAACAAAATTAATGACGAAATCGTCCCCTTACAAAAACCAATCTCGCAAAAGCTATCAAGCACTTACATTCCCTCTCTAGTTTCTCGATAAAAAAAAAATTCCATCACCAGCTTTGTTTACTGTTACCTATCAAGCAACGCCACGTTCTCACGATACCTCCGCGCGATCGCAAACAGCACGTTTTTTTTTGCCCACATTCAAATGTTTTTTCCACTAATGCATTACGGAAGTCAATACGTGACGTAAATTACGTTGGTTCCACCACTCGCGCGGAGTTACGCGCTAAATGTGTGTGTGTGTGTGTGCGCGCGGGCAGGGAAGAAAGAATCTCGCACCAAGCCATATTCGAAAAGCAGGTGTCCCGTACGCCACTCGCATGACTAAACGGGAGGCGAGTGTCGCCACTGCCCATTCAAAAAGTCTCGACCACGTTTTTCTCGCTTTTTTGCTCCCCCGTCAAAATCTAATCCCAGCCAATCGAATCTACGAGCGAGCGTATTTTTACAGGGTAAAAGGTTTCCTTAAAAGTGGCGTTAAAGTAAATAGAGTGGTATGTGCACTTGTGGCGCTTTAATCGATAATCTGAATAATAAAAGTATGTTTTTTACGCGTTAACCTTCAATTGTACTTATTCGTAGAAAAGATAACGAATGATATATACTTCAAACGCATATAGATTTATCTGTTAGATAATCGAGAAAACGTAATAAACTCATTAGAATTGTGTTTTGCATGGAAAATATGGAAAAATCTGTAAAAAATCGTCGAGTACTTTTAAGATTTGATAGATAATTACACATACGTACGCCAACGGCATTAACCTTCAATTAAATGGTTTCTAAGTATAGATGATAGACATTAATTAGATTAGTACATCTGGATAGAAGGCTGTGCTGTTATTGATCTATTAACTACGATACTATTAAATATCTCTTGAATATATTAATTTGTTCACACTTCCATGAAAATTTATATATTTCAAATTTCAAAACACTTATATTATTACACTGTCATCTACGTAAATTATTGTAACACCCACTGATTGAACTCAAGGCTCGGAACACAGCCAACCTCGAGAACGAAAATCAAGCGAAATGAAACAATTGCACTCGTTTCCAAGAACCCGTCACTTACTTCCGCGATTTCCTCTCGCACGAAATTGCAATGCAAAAAAGTATATAATGCGGAGAATCGTGGTTCGTTTCGTTAATGCGTACACACACACACCTTATTATACGCGCAGCGCAGAGAGAAAGAAAGCATAAAACTCGATCGCGAGAAAGAAGCCCTGCGCGACCTTGACGCAGGGGATCTGCTGCAGAAGCGGGTGGCGCTAAGCCAATCGGAAGTGCGTCAAATTACAGAGGACAGCCGCATTAATGATCCCTAATGACATGCGCCCAGTACCTCGTCCCCTTACTCTCCTTCTCTCTCTTTCGTTCTCCTCTTCATATACTTACACTCTTTCGCCACCTTATTCCTTTCTCCTCTTGCGCGGCTCTCGTCCGCGAGTAGTACGTGGCACGGAGTACAAGAGGGAGATTCACGGAATCCACATTAAAATAAAATCACTAATTGACTCTCGGGGGCTTAAATAGTAATAAGACAAACAACCGGGCTAAATGCTATAAAAGTAAAACACAGGTTTGCGAGCAATGACTTTCTGCTGTGCCTCGCTCTCTTTCTCTCTCGCTCTTGCTCTTCTCCCTCGTAGGCAGATCAACCGCGAGCGTCGTTACGACCGGTTCGAGAGAGATTTCCAAGAGGGAGAGAAGAGAGTCGAAGGCACCTCATTTTTTGTCCACATCGCGCTTATATGCGCCGAGAGTTATGCTCAGTTCGGATGAATATGTATCGGGAGTAAGAGCTGCGGCCAGAGGGACGTGCCTTTGAATACGCTGTTGTGTTTCTCTGATTGCTGACCCAGTTCGGAGCCTTTATTTTATTTCAATTTTTATAGACTTTCTTTGAATTTCCGTGCTTTCTCATTTTAATAGACTGCTTCGTTTTATCTCTTATTACTAAAGAAGTTAAGGAAAAAAATATCTGTCTCCGAAACGGTTATTGAAACATTTTTCAACAGAACTAAAATTTGTATACATCGTCGAATTCCGTTAACCCTCATCAAACTCCATCTTTACCAAAAAATTTCACCTCCAAATCTCGCGACACATCCCAAAAAAACGTGTGATCCCCCTAGCCCTCTATCCAAGACTTTGAACCAGCAGATGTGTCGATACGCTCTCTCTCTCTCTCTCTCTCTCTCTCTCTCTCTCTCTCTCTCTCTCTCTCGTCATGATTCATTTTTCAAACTTTCGCACGTTTTTCCTCACTCCCCTCTCCATAGATCGGGCTTATACGGTCAGCGTAAGGACGTATAACCGGCTACCCCGGGTGAAATACACCCGCGCGCTCGCGAGACACGTATACAACCCTCGTAAAAAGCGCGACAGCCCCGTACGCGCGCGCCTGCCGAGGGCATAAACGCGGGCGTGAAACGCCACTAAGCGCCGCCGGTGGGCCGTTATACTCAGCGAAAATTTTGACGTTCGTCGCTCGTTATTGCCGCACCCAGCCGCCCGTACATATACACACACATACACACGCCGACGGGTGACTATATATATGCGCTCGGTCGGGCATCGAATAACATATTGGCCGATAGCTCGGTAATTCAATTTTTTATGGCCTAAACTGTTTATTGGATTTTTGGATGACGTTACCGAGGCGATTGTAATATGGCTAGGAATTAATATATGTAAGCAATATAAGTGTGGGAAGAGACGTTTATTGCTTATATGTTTGTAAATAATTTTTTAACATGGTATTTTTTAAAGAAATATCAAGTATAATCTTTGAAGAAATTGATGATGCAATTCAGTAACCGATATCCAAATTGTCAATTTTGAATTTAACGATTCATTTATCATTACCATCATAAATACGTAAAACTTATAGTTTTTTTTCCCGAAAATGTCACTACACCTCAATGTGAAATGACTGCGTCAATCAATAGCATATTACTCAATTTGTAACTATTAAAATTTCTCGAAAAAAAAAATAAATAAAGAAAAATTAAAATGTAATTACGCAATTTACTGCTAAATCTCTTACTTACATGACGCCTCACAAGAGCGCAACCTATATTTTGTGCCTTGCCATTGGTTAATAACCCACGCGAGAGCGAGCGCAAACAAAAGCAAAACGAGTGCGCGCGTGCGCGCATGCACACATCAGAAGTAGCAATGCGGTCGTCCATTGAAATGAGATGCGCTTTGCTAATCGAGAAGCGCATATATATAGCTATACCCACACACACGCAGGTGTGAGATTCTCACGAGATTCAAGCCTTCGGTGGGCGGTATCCCTTTTCGTTCTTCGCCTTTCTATCCTCCTGCGTCTTCTCATACTTATCAGCAGCGAGTGTAAAGCGAAGGCCGAAAAAAAAGTATCAAAAGACGAGAGGTTTGCCCTTGCAAAAATGACTTCGATACTTCCCTTTACAGAACTTCAAACTTCGGCATTGAAATAAACTGTGGCGAAGTGAAATATACACTTATTATGCGAAATTATGAAGTAATTCTTTCACATGCGTGTATCGCCATTATTGTAATTTATATAAATGCGCGTTTTTGAAATTAATAATTCTACTACTTTTCTTTAAGATATGGCCTGCAAATCCATCTAATCAAGCCCCTCTCAGAATACCGCAGAGAAAAAAAAATGAAGGAAAAAATCAGCGCAGGTCCTGATTAGTCGTCCTTTCTCTAATGCACAAGCCGCAGACGGTTTGGAGAATAAGCGCGTACCTTACGCGGAATCGTAATGCGGCCTTTAACATACGTATACATAATCTGTACGAAACGTAATTTCGGCATGTATGCGCGCGCGCGAATACTTTTTTCTCGGGAACGAGGAGCGAGGCGTACCATATATACATATACGCAGCCAAGCGACGCGCGCAGTGGCAGAAGGAGAAATAGAAAGAAGAGAGCCTGAAATGAGAAAGAAAAGGCCTCGGGCTTTCTCGCGGGGCCTTGCACAAATTGCAAATTGTCCGTCGATTATCGGCGGTTCGCTACCACCACTGCGACTCCGTCGCTCCGTTTTACGATCCGTCGCTTCTTACGCGTGCGCGCGCGCGTGTACATGTGGCGAGGAGCCTCGCGGGGGTTGCGCGTGCACCACCCGAAAAAACAAATGACACGCGGAGGAGCCCCGCGCGTAATAATTGTCTTTATGACATACTTTACGGGGAAAGAAATTAGCTCTCTCCACGAGTGCGTATTGTGTGTAGAAGTTCGTCGAAAAGTCTCGCGCGGTATACGTTCCGGACGTTGATTTTGCGGAGATGTGGAAGAGCAGTGCGCGCTGCGACCCTCGATATATACTATGGCTAATAAACGTGGACACTGTACTTAGGGCCGTCTGCTCTCAGGAGTTATGGCTTTTTACGGGGACTCGGTAGATTAAATGTGTATACTTTTTTGGTTCTTTAGATGTTGCGGTACGACGGGATGATAAAGTTTCCTAAAAGTGTTTTTCGGCATGTTCCCTGAATCTGACGGATGCGCGAGGAGAAGCGGTCGTTAAGGTTATTACGGCACGCGGGCTTCAAAATGTCACTTTAGATTTAACAAGAAAGTTTAAAGTCAAATAAAGCGAGTTGACTTATGGCCAGCGGGGCGAAAAATGAAAGACCGTTTCTCGCGAACAATCGTTAACAATTTACCGAGGCGTGTAACTTTGTAAATTCATTAACAGCACAGTTTTTTCTATTCCCTGGTAGAAATGTGTCTATTACGAAATGGTCAGAAAGTCAGTAAATAGCTAGAATAAATGGCTAGTTAATTGCCATGTTGAAATGCTTTTTCCCCTATTATTCGCCCATTTAACAGATTGGAAATAGAATGGCATAACCTCCAAAATATTCAATTTAAATTTACTCATACACTTGACGTTACATTTAAGAGCATTCAATTGTAATAGATAGCTTCCAAAAATGTAAACAATAAACACAGACTAAAAAATCAGCACTCCTTTCTTATAGATATTAACTGAAACTCATATTTTTCTATTAGATTCTGTCTCTCTCACTCCTCGTCATAAGAACAAGCCTTCTACTAGCAATTTTCTAACTAAAAAAACTGACCAACAGTTACTTTTTTTTCCAATTTTAATACCTTTGAAATAGTTAAGAACAAGCTTGTGTAAATCTTAAAAAAAGACTTTCTATTTTCAATCTATTAAATGGTCGAATAATGTTGGAAAAATCGTTTCATCGATAGATAGAAATATCCAAGAAAAAAATGGCTATAGTTTTTGGCTATACCCCACTAAAACTAGCTATTTATTAGGCAAATAATGAAGTTCACCAGGGTTCGCGTAATTTCTGAATGTCTGAAGAAAGTTGATTCTTTTATTAATGCTTTTAAGAAAAAAATAATGCTTTGTATAGGTATATTGAGTTCTTTCGAAATTACTCACCGTGTAAGGACTCTGGCGATGCTGGATCCTTCTCGACTCGCCCGAGCGCGTCGCTAGCTGAAACACACAAAATACGAACCATGAGTCTCCTCGCACATTTCACACGGCACAAATTGCTACTCATCTCAGTCCCGCCAAAACTATCCCACCCGTATAACGTTATCATTATGCCTGAAAAAACGACATTGCATCAGGATCATACCCGCCTGACGTAATATTAGCGCACGCGCGGGAATGCCGAAAACC
Organism: Torymus aiolomorphi; assembly: GCA_036365515.1. NCBI lineage: Eukaryota > Metazoa > Arthropoda > Insecta > Hymenoptera > Torymidae > Torymus > Torymus aiolomorphi. Next base: position 140,232,860 of record CM070877.1, read on the forward strand.
AATGTATCACTGCGAGCGCCGACGACTAATGGCCACCTGCCGTGCCTTATCGGCGAAATAGCGAAAGAGACAGAGCCTCTTCGCGTTATCTCTAAATGCGAAAAAGCGCTTCTTTCAAAGGTCCCTGCGCTGATCCGTGATCCCGATCGCGCGGCGTCTCTTATCTCAGCCACGGCAGCGTAGATAATCGCGCACGCGAACTAGAAAGTTCGACCAATCAGCGTGACACATGGCGGGGCCAATCGTCGTTGGGCTTCTCCTCGCACTCTCATTCTCACTTCCTCTGACCCGGGGCACCAAAAAAAGGGTCGCGCCGATATTCAAATAATCTATTTGGAGCCTCGAGCTAGAAGAGAAAGAGAGAGAAAGGCCGCGCGCAGGCAGGAGATGGCAGTAATTCCGGCAAAGAAATGACCACCATACGTCACCGGCGTCGGCGGCCGGTGGGAGGCAGCTCGCGTGAGACCCCAGATACGACACCCTGGGGGGCCGCAACTCACCCCCGAATAAAGGAGACCAGACTGGACTCTCTCCCTCTCTCTTTCGCTCTGTATTCAGATAATCCCACCTTCCAGTGCTGGACAGTGCTGGAGACATTTCAATACGGGCTCGAGGATAGAGAGAAAGAGAGAGACAGAGAGCCAAGGGATATAACGCGCAAGGCTCGCGGGCAAATACGGGCGTCGCATTATGGGCTAAGGCCTTTGCGCCTCGCGACGATAAACGACCGCGAGGTATATATATATATATATATACACGTATTTGCGCGCGTCGTAGAAATGGGGGATTCCTCTCACTCTCTCACTGTTTTGTGCGCGTCAGGAAATTTTTCACTGGATGGCGGATAAAACTCAATTGAAGGATCGGCCGAGGATCGATCATCCTAATTGCAGAAATGGGGGTGGACATGATGCGTGCGCGCACCGCCTGCGTGTGTGCTTACATGCGGGTTTTTTCTTTTCCTCGCGCGATGGGGGAGTTTCAGGGGGAAAAGCGTCGGGACCGACGTCACTTTAGGCGACATTAACGATTGTCGTCGCGGCCGTAATTGAAACCCGCAGAGCACCGGTGAAGTTTTGGAGGAGTTAATTTAGTTGATTCTGTTGGTCGTCGATTCTGAGGGTTCTTATATTCAATAGTTTGGAATTCGTACGCATTTTATTGGCTTTTTTAAGGAAACGATAATACACGTGTGGCAGTGATAAATCGTCTTGAATATTGTCGATTAAACGACACGACGGTGCGCGATGATATAACTTTGGACAATTAAGCCTGATATTATGTAAAAATAAGTCGTGTGCAGTGAAAGTGATTAAGATCGATAATGCGATAATATTAAATTTATATACCGGAAATAAGTAATCAACTCGTTAAAAATAATCTTGACTGAATTGCAACCAAGATAAGTTCATTCAGTATTTTATTATTTATACCCATATAAAATAAGAAACCTGTTTTGAGCAAGACAAATTGAAATACTATTATATTTTAAACCTTTTAATTATTCTTTTAATTATGATATATTTATACAATGTAAATATATTATATATTATTATATATTATTATATATTTATACAAAACGAATGTGGTTCAAATTATTCGATTTCTTTTATTATATACCAGAAGTATTATAACGTAAATACTATCTATAACCGCAACGCGGTGATAACCCAAAAAGGAAAAAAAAACGTAAATACTATAGATAAAAATATAATGATAGATATCAACATTCAATATATTTCGTATTAAACTAAAAAAAGCAAAAATACACTTATAACAGAACCCAGTGGTATCGTTTTCAACTATGTAAAAATAACAGCACGCTTGGCTGCTCTTCATCAACGATAAATTAAACTTATCGCATCGCCAGGATCGAATTAATAAATAAAAAGCTATGTACGCAATACATGTCGGGTACATAATCGATCGGCCGTATACCCATCAGCCTCGACTTTTCTATCACTGCGACCAAAGCACCCTATTGAATCCAAGAAAAAGGAATCGTAGTTTATACAAGAGCGCGCAAGAAGGGTCAAAGGGGGAAGGGGGGGAGAGAGAAAAAGGGTCGAACTACACTGGCGCGTCACGGAAATTCCGAGAGTCGAGTTCTCGCTCAAAGCGATTCTCAAGGCGCCCCCTCCCTCTCCCCCAACACCGAAGCCCCGACGGTGATTCTCGATTTTGCGGGTCTGATGAAGCGCCCGTCGCTCGTTCATTATTGACAGGAGTTCCGATTTCGCGCTGATGCCGACAACAACGGCAGCATATCGCGTGCGCGCGCGCGAGGAACTTTAGTATTCATAAAGGTCAGTTCAGCCGGGAGAATCGACGAGTTGAAGAGCCCGCCACAGTGATTCTAGCGAAGTGTGTCTATAATATACAGGGATATCGCGGGAGGCGATACTGATATTCATTCGCTGGTTGTATTATAGATGCAATTATTCTTCGTATAGGTATAACTCTTAGGAAATAAAATTGAGAAAATGCATTTATTATAATTACACGGAGAGAAATTTTAGAGTAAAAATTACCAAGGTGCCTTGGTAGCGCATGGACAGACTGTCAAAAGCCGTGTTATTCCCAGGTTTCTAATACAATTTATAAGTTTCCCAAGAAAAACTACCATAACCACTTAAAAAAAATACCAAATTATCTGAATAAAAATTACCAGAAACACTGGTAAAAATTGAGATCTAGTCATTTTTACAAGGTAACCTAAGAATTTTTACTAAGAAAACTGATAAATTTTACCAAATAACCTGGTATTTGTGTACTCGCGCATGCGCACTGCGCATTATTGTGTTTCAGAAGATTGATACTAGAGGCGTGCGCGACGTTAAAATGAAAACAATACACATATTTTCAGTAAGTAATAACGGCGATTCAAATGACTGTTGGTAACAGCTTCTGTGGCGCAGTCGGTAGAACGTCGGACTCTCAACCCAAAGATCGTCGGATCGAATCCCGCTTCCGTAAAAGTTTTTTTTCAGTTTAATGTTTTTTCATCATTGTTTCTGTTTCTATTTCTATATTAAAATACTATATATCCATCAATATGTTTAAAAAAAGTTAATTTTTTAAATTTAAATTAACTAAAAAAAAATTTTACCAAGGCACTTTGGTAAAAACTTTGAAATTGTCAGTCTGTCCATCCATTACCATAGAAACTGGTAATTTTGTCTCGAATATTTGTAATTTTCACTACAAAATTTCTCTCCGTGTATTTAATATAGAAGCGTTTTCTAAGAATAATGAATACCTATTCTGTCAAAAGATTTCTTTCACGATTTCAAGATCATTGAAGGTATATTTATTTCACTATACGTATAGCCGTTGCCATTGTAACACCGTAGACCAACATTATCGCAATTTTCTTGCTCAGTGGTCAGGCTATCATTCACATCAAATATAATTGCCTTAATTACATCTACTAGACATTTTGATTCTCGCACAGTAAGAACAATAAATTATTGAAAAGGATAATTGTAAAACGATATCAATTCGACATATATATATAATATCAAGGTTTTTTTCATAATAGGGTGACTTCACCAGTGAAAGAACGGATAAGGAAATTGTAACTTTTGTTATTTAATTAAGTGGTTTAAAAATGGATTAAAAGTAAAACCCCTTTGAAATTTATATTCTAAAATTTTCAAACTTTACGTCGGTGAGCAAATTTTGAATAAAGAATCAAAGTAAAAATTTTATTTAATGAAAATCTGTAAATATCTCCTAAAAACTAGTAAAGGAACACGCAATCTTAGTATCTAAATACGTTTCACCAGTGAAGGAATACATCGCCAGTGAAGGAACACTTAATAGCGTCGATTTTATGATTTTATTCTTAAAAAGATTCTTTTATGCAGAATCTTTATATAAAATGAAATAAAAATTTTCAAGGATTCGAAAATTATCGTCACGTTAGATAAATAATACATAGAAAATGTTCGTTAACTGGTGACTTTTCCAATACTGGTGTAGTCATCCGAACATGGGGCATTATCCGTAACAACGAAGATATCGGATTTCAAAAAGATAATTCCGCCCACTAATTCACCGGCGCATCGTATAACACGTAGACCAAGAAGAACAGCCAGGCCCTTCTGTATCCAAACACACCAATTCATAAGCATAGCGCGCTGTCGGCGCGGGGGCGTCTGTGTGCGTCTGTTATTACAGGCCTCTTATTACTTTTATTAAAGTGAAAATAATCCAAAAGTCTATGAATTCTCGTGGCGGCTTCTCCTCCACCCCCGACAGTATCCTCATCAAAATTTCATCCCCCGGCATTTGCGGTTGCGAAGCCTGACCACAAAGTCGACGCGCGCCACTCTCTTTTCGTGCAATACGTAGGTGGTACCCTTTTCTTTCTCTCGCGTCGCGCTTTTTTCTTTTTTTTGCCGCCCCTGGCAGAGAGCGACGATAGCAGTCGAAGGTCGTTTTTCTTCGCGAGAACGTAATTTCGCGCTGATGGTGTGATATATCGGAGCGATGGACTTTATCGAGAGACGCGCGAGCGTGTTTTGATGCACACGCGAGTCCAGTGTACAGTGATGCGGAATTGCGCACGAGTTTGAAAAGAGATAGAAATAGAAGAACTGTGTGTGTATCTGTGTGTGTACGGGAATGACGGCTGGGTTGGCATGATGAAGTGAATTGAAGGATAGTCTAAGTGGAATTATATAAGAGTGTTTATATTGATTGGTTATCGAGCTAGCAGGAAAAAAAACATTTATTCGTAATTATTATTTTGATAGCCGAACGTTAACCGTACAAAAATACTTCTGATAAATTTATTAGCGTAATGTTAACATCTTTGAAAAATAATTTATTTAATGTGTGAAAATTTAGCCAGTAATGTAAAGGATAATCGAGGTTTTACCATTCCGTATATACCGAATTCGACGCGTAAAATATTCAAAGAGTCACTTTTAGTCACCTCATACCGCATTTCCGCCAGATTTAAACCACAAATATTCCACTTCATTGAATTAATTTTAATAATGCACAACTTTGGTGGCTATAGAAATTCCGGTTTGCACAATTTATAATATATAGCCCTCTACATTCTACATAACCTTTCGACTCGCCGACCACCTTGCGAGCGCGCTCGCCCTCAATAATTCATCAAATAAAGTAAAACTCGAGATTCACCGGTGCGGCCACAAATCCTTAAATAAAACTCGGCAACGTTCCGAAATGTACTTATAAATCCAAGTTTATGCGGCCGCGGAAGCATATTCACGAGCGATCGCTACTTTTTCTCTTTCTCTCTCTCACGCTGGCGCTCGCTCGGCCCACCATGAATACGAGATGCGGCTTTGAATCTAGTTTGCGTGGCGGAGCTGCTCGGCGCATCAATTTTTTAACAGCCCTGTGGCCCCCATATGCAAGCGAATCGCCGATATGGAAAACACGTGCCCCGTTCGACCGCGTGCGAGGGAAAAACTCGCGTTATATAGACGCCCGACGAGTGCGGTCACACACTTACACATACACACAAGCACGCGCACGCAGACAGAGTCTCGTGGTGTGTGCTTTGGAATCGGAATTGTTCGATGCGTTATTATGCGATTCGAAATTTTTTCAGCATTAAATTTCCTGGAGTGTTGAATTTTTCATGTACATGGTTCGATATTGGTGTTATAAAAATGGAAAGGAAAGGAGGTCATATTCCGAATAGAGTAATTAATCCTACGATTAATGAATCTAATAAGTCATTAGATGATTCTATGTTTTTGGATAATGTGTGAGATCAACGTTACAATTATTTTCTGCTAATCTATTTTCACACAAATAGGTACACTGATAGAAAGAAATATTTGAGCCAAATTCCTGTGACTTAACTGTTGATACACAATACTAAAATTATTAAAAAAAATATGATGATGTTATTAATAAATAAGTCAAATTCAATTATGTAATAAAACTTCAACTATTTATAAAACATTTTATGAACTTTTCATCGTTTGTCAATATTTTATTTAACGTTTAATTTGAATATCTAGTCAAGAGTTATTATTTCGTATTAAACAACTTAAAACATAAAATAAGTATATTATAAATATCTGATAATGTTAGTATGATTAATAAAACTTTGAGAATACTATTAATTCTTGTTTATTTATTTGTAAGATCAATTTATTCTTCATAATTTTAGTTTCGTGTATTAACTGTTAAGTCACAGGAATTTGGCTCAAATATTTCTTCCTATCAGTGTATGTGCGATGAGCTTTGTGATAAACCTCCAGCTTAAAGATATCGATTTACTTCCTAACACTCCAAGTATAACAAAGAGACCCTTACGTATACAAGACACACGCCAGGAACAAAAATCCCCCATCCGCGGATAAATTAAAACTTTTGCCTTACGTTTCCTCTTGCAAGCGTCATAGAGAATACCACCCACCGGAGTGGCTATATATACACGCGCGCGTACGCGAAAGAGCATACAAAAGTTCGTGTCCACAAATAAAGGCAGCAGCAGCAGCAGCGCGCTTGCGAAGCTGCTGGCGTTGCAGCTCTGCGCCCGCTCTAATTAATTTACTAATTAAAAAACTTAAATTAATGAGTCTGCTCGTGAAGGGTGGAAAAATTACAGAATTTCTCTCGCGATATACGCTGTGCCTCCCCCGCGCGCTCTATATACACAACGTCGCCGCCGGGGGTGGCGCAGAGAGAGAGAGAGAGAGGGAGGTAGTCATATAAAACCCGTCGCGCGATACGTGTGCGCCCGAGACTTTTTCCAATTACAAACGGCGCCATTAGCGGGGCTGCAGCGCCGACGCGGCGGTTCTCCCTCTCTCCCTCCCCTGTCTCTCCCCTTCCGCGATTATTTTTAAAACAAGAATATTCCCTTCCGCTGCGGGACATAATGAGGAGGCAAGCAAGCGAGCGGGGGCAGAAGAGGGGGAGGAAGGGCGCGATAATGGCGGACGTTATGAAGAAATAAAACCCCTCTCCTCTCGCGTTTTCTCGCGCGCTCTCCTTTCTCTTTCGCGCCGCGCGTTATCTGGACCGCTGCTCTGCGCGCCCCCCCACCTCCGCCCGCCGCGTTTCCATAGCGACCGACTTGTCCGAGAGGAGAGGAGAACCGCCACCGCCGCCGCTGCGGGGTGCGCTGGACGCTGCCGGCATCTCTCCGCGGGGGGGAGGGTGAGGGTGAGAGGAAAGGGTTGAGCGTAATTCGGTACGATATACACGCGTGATGAGTAAAAATGGACGCTGCAACGCCGCGTGCGCCAGCAAGTTTTTCCTGGAAGCTGAGGGCGAGCGAGGTCTGGGGAAGCGATGTAGTTGAAATATGGATAGTTTCTGAAATTTCCCGCGAGAAAATTGTTTTGTTATTGCTTGCCCCAGCGCGCACAGCGGGGAGATCAAACTTGCGGGGCATTTATTAGTAGCGTCGTCGTAAATTCTTGTTTTAATTTATTTACTGTTTTCACCAATATTTTTCGTACTTTACGACGAAAACAATATGCGCAGCGTTTAAAGGTGATGTAAAAATCTACGGAATGAAATTGTCTACTTCTTCCATAATGTGTTTTTTTTTCGGTAAAATACAATGAAAACGAGAGAGAAACAATAAAGAGAGTCCCCAACATAAACACTTTTTTGCGCACGGCCACAAAACTCACTGCTCTATCTCTCGTGTATTATACCCTCTCCGACGATCCGCGCTGCCGAGGGCTTTTTATCATGATGAGGTCCATTTCTCCGAATGCATAAATGGCGAGTAAGCGCCATTGCGCCTCGTTTAATGTAAGAATAATACAGCCGCAACTCCTTCAATCAGCATTTGCACTGTATTTTCACTTGGCACGGATTCGTCTCTCAAACTCGCCCGCGCGTGCATACTACCTCGTCGCACTTAATTGATTTATTGAGCGATAATTCGAGGCACCCGCGTAAGCAAAAACGACGCGGCGTATTTCTTGATTTTTCTCTTTTTACCTTCCGCGAATTTCGAGCCAGCGCCTTGGCTTATAAAGCAAAAAACGAGCGGTTTATGAGCCTCGTTATCGAGGCCGCGCTTAGCCTCTCCTTTCTCTGTCTTCGCTTCTGCTATATACAGAGTCAGAGACAAAAGAATGGGGAGGGCAAGTGTACGCAGAAGCGACAGACGCCAGTGCACGCGCACGCGAAAGCAAAACGGTGCTCTCGCGCCTTCGCATGCGGTACTACCTTATACTCGTTGACTAATTGGATGTCTTCGCGAAGAGGGAGAAACACCGTTGCAGTGGATAACGGTGGGGATGTGCAAGGTATTCATACTAATGTGTATACAATGATCGAAAGAAATGTTGATATATATGGTATGAATTAATATGCTAATTCCCACTTCTAAATTATACGTAAAATAGAGTTCAGTTTCGTAAACGTAAAAAAAAGGGGTTTTTGTAGTTATAATATAAAATATTTCTTTCCTGTCAATAACTCCAGTTAACTATATTATTCGATTAATCTTATCTAAAGTAAATACGTTTGCAAAATAAAAAGATCTTCCAAACGTTTCATTACTTATCTCTCAAAAACTTTTTCTGCGAATTCTACTTTTTATATGGCAATAGTTAAACTATTATCAATAAGTATACAACGTTGCTTTAGTCGGGTTGCTTTAATGATTTGTCTATGCTTCGGATTAACGTTAAAAAAGAATCAATATAACAATCAATCTGATTAGGTCGGTGGTTCCGAGAAGGCTTTAATTTGAATAGGATCATTGTTTCCTCATGCTCACCCCACGTGCCTAATATACGTTAATTATAGTCTTCTCATAAATATTATCAGAAATCTCACATCGACGAGTCACAAGCAATACGTCATCCGAATCGAGCTCGTATCAATAACAAAACGCCTCATTTTTCAAAAAATCAACAAGCGCATCTTAATGACAAAGAGAGCCAATCGTGCCAAAAACTGAACACACACGCGCACAAAGAAACCTCTCGATCGATCATTACCACCGCTAATCGTAGTTCGCGCGAGTAATCGCTCCGAAAAAACTGATGGATCCGAAAATAATTGCCGCGCGCGACGAGCAGGAACGAACGAAGGAAAAGAGAGAGAGAGAGTAAGAGAAAGACAGAGGAGAATCCGCACACGCCCCCTTAGCGCAGATGGCGAACGCGCGGCGAGCGCTGCAGTGGTGCGCTATACTTCGAGGGTGAAAGTACATTTATACGTCGGGAAAAAAGGGAGTGAGCCGGAGAGAGAGAAGGAGAAAGACTATATATATACTCTAATGCGAGAGATCGGAAATTATTCGAAATTGATGAGAGAGCCTCGTTCGTTCCTTCTCTTTTTTTTTCGTTTCTGGCTGCATTTTCGCACGTCGGTGTATACATCCAGGGGGAGGGGGGGGCGTGCACCCGATAATCGAGGAAATCACGAGCGCGTGCCGGGAGGGTCCAACCCCTTTTTATTGGCCACGTCCCGCGCTAAATATCTATGTCCTTCTCTCTCGGTGGACACAAAAATAGTAGTCGCGCGCGGGAAGAGCTTTTGATTGCGTGGGGGATGTCCTGTCGCGATGATTGTTGTGATTCCTGCTTCCCTCTCCGTTGCACGGTGCGAAGAGTCTTTTGTCGGTGTGGCGGCATTGCAGTGGTGATAATTCTTTTTTTGTGAATGGCCCGCAGTGAAGTGTTTGGGTGTATTTGGAGATAGCAAGTTGTTGTTTTGGGTATTCTCGCTTCTGCTTAATGGAACTTGTTGATTTCGAAGTTTTTCAATTTCTTACGTAAGTATATAACGGAGAGAAAAGTCGTGGGATGAACGGTTACATAAAATTAATATAATTATAGATGGTTTTTCGTATCAATGCGCAATTAAAAGACTCGTCTACTAATTTCTAGTACAAGATTAACTTAACCCACTGCCGCAACTTGACATCTTCATCAATAGAAATCTATACTATCCAACAATCGAAACCCATATATTTCCAAAAACTCCCCAAGACAAGCAGAGACACGCGCACGCACTTACGTACAAAGCAATCGCCAATTCGATGTGTACGTTTCAATGGACTGCCATCTACGCGCGCTTAGCGTTTTATAGCATCATTAATCGTCGAGACAGTTCGCTACGTCGCCTAAGCGGCTGCCCTCGCTATAGCGAGTAATTTTCGAAATGAGCCCCGGTGTCCTAAGCGCGAGCGACTTCGGCGACGACGACGACCACCAGCGTCGCAGGTTCGTTAAGTCACCGTGAAACTGTGCAGGCATCGCGTCGTAAAACACGCGTGAATTGCGCGAGAGTATATATATATATATATGGAAGTCTTGACTCTCGCTCCGCGCCCTGGTGTGTGTGTGCGTGTGCGCACACGAGTATGTATGGCGAGCAGGAGAAAAATATAAGGCGGCACAGCAGTGTGGAAACGGAGGGCGGCGTGCCATGGAATGTCTGGTCCCTTTTATGATTTTTCATATTCTTAATTACACGATGAGATTATCGAATTAATTTTTTTTAGCGTTTTTGTCGATAAGGAGCTTCGTGTAATTAACAAAGTTGTATACAAATAAAAAACCCCTCTGCCAATACATTTAAAACTCTTTTTTAATGATTTGTGCAGATTGTATGAGTGCCGAAGGATTCCCTGCATTCAGGCGTTCCAATAGCACTTTTCAAAGGCCGAAAAGCGATGCTGCTGCAACGTTTGCAGGCTCTTTTTTTTTCTTCCTTAGGGATACAGCTACTGGTAGCTATGTACCCATTACCATGTCCTTTTTACAATCGTATGAGCGTGGTAAAAGATATCAATCTTTTTGAGATTTGGCAGCACTGTATTAGGACTTCTATATGCTTCGGCGGCACCTACAAACGAGGTTTCCGAGTACAAAAAAGCGGCTGTACGTTCAAATTCCTCATTCCCAGAGGCCGCTAAGATCTTAGAGTTGTGAAAATACTGAGACTTGGTGAAACTGTATGTGGATTGAATTCAATAAAACTGCTATATAGCGTGAGGTTATGAGAATAGCAGCGTCAGGGTAATATACGCTCCCTCTCTGAATGAGATCGGGAAATAGAGAGTAGGCTGTCGAAATTGAATAATAAAGCGACTAAGCTTCGAACAGCCCATTTCTAGAAAACGATGAAAACATTGAGCGAGAGGTGAGTTTAATCATAACAAAATGTTATCCTTTTGAGTCTGTGCAAATGAAAATATGAATGACTTTGACGAACGAGAATGATGATGCGTATATACAATCTTTCGGGTACTTAATTGAAGACAAGAGATAAATGCCGAGGTAAAACATGAGCCGAGGTTTGGTAACGGTGACGGGCCGCTGAAGCTTCCAAATACCATACAGAGAATGGTACCTGCTAGGGCCATTGGCCAAAAATCCCCCCGCAACTCCCCAATCAGCCCAATGCCACCCAGCTAATCTCCTTTGATGTGATTGATTAAAATGGTGAATTGAAAAAGGCTATTAAAATTGAAATAGTCTCACCCAATAGACGATGATTGTGAAGAATGGAAGTGATGGTTGATACAGCTGTCCGGATTCAGGGAGAGAGCCTCGTTGAGAGTGGAAAAAACTTGGGCACTATCGATGAAAAAGCCAAAACCATCAACACTGATTTAAGGTGATGTGATACCCACACTATTACTCAATTCTGGGTTCCCGTTTTTCTCCTTCAAATTTAAACTTTTTGAGAAAAACTCTTTGACACGTTTTAAGTTTAATAAAAAACTCTAGTTTTTTCCTTAAAACTAAAAATTGAATGAGAAAAACAAGAATCCAATTTTAAGTAATAGCGTGGGTATCGCATCACCTTAAAGCGAGAATGGAAACGACAATGTGAAATAAAGTGGATTAAAAAGTAGAAATGACTACGATTTTGAACGAGAAGGTGAATTGAGAGTAAAGAGAAGTTAGAAATTGATATTTAAATTTGAATTGAAACGGTGATTCAGCTCGCGGATCCCGAGGCAAGACGTATCGCGCGCGCGATACACAACCGCTCGCTTCGAGCGCCGCGACCGGAATCATTGGAGGAGGGCTCGGCTGTCGCAAAAATCACAAGGAATGATCAGCTTTTTAAAACTGAAATACATGTTTACCAAACCGTGTTACCAGTACTCGGAGACTTGGCTCTTAGGTCATTCATACTCAGAAGAATGAGTTAGTTCTAGAAAATTTGTGCGAGACAGGATTCTAAATCTGTAACAAAAACAAATTTCTAGACAAAAGGCACTGCACCGCTGTAGTCGAGGTCAGTATCGCTGCCAATACATTAGCTTCCTCAAATGTTCTCGATCAGTAATAATCGAAAGTCAATTAACAATTCAAATTTCGCGCCACAATATAGCAGACAAAAAAATAAATAATTTGCCTATAACAATTAGTAAAAACAATATTACGGAAAACCAAGACTGCATTGCCATCCGTTACATTATTATCTATCATTTTACAAAGTTTGCAGTTTCTACATAAATATTTCGCTGAATGGCATTTGAATTACTTGATTTTGAGACATTATTCAAATGCCATTCAGCGAAATATTTATATAGAAACTTCAAACTTTGTAAAATGACAGATAATAATGTAACGGAGAGCAATGCAGTCCTGATTTTCCATAATATTGTTTTTACTATTTGTTATAGGCAAATTACTTATTTTTTCGTCTGCTATATTGTGGCGCGAAATTTGAATTTTTAATTGACTTTCGGACCCCCTTAAGGTGATGCGATACCCACGCTATTACTCAAAATTGGGTTCCCGTTTTTCTCATTCAATTTTAATTTGAAGGAAAAAACTCTTTGATACGTCATAGTTCTTTATTAAAATTGAAGGAGAAAAACGGGAACCCAGAATTGAGTAATAGTGTGGGTATCACATCACCTTAAGGAGGTTCGGAGGTTTTAATTGACGTCAGCTTAAAGAAGTTTTTACAATGATTTTTACACATTCCATGATACAAGCAGCGACATACATTGAAGGTAGAGGTGTTAAGATGACGAACAAATTTTTTTAACGACATTTAATTATTATTAAAACTAGTTACCGTTACCTAGAAGAAAATTCAACACAATATGACTATCATTTTGACTTTTATCTAATTTAGATTTCAAAACGGTCATGTTCCTTGTTCAATTTCAGGGGTAGTTAGCACAGGAAAAATTAGAAAATTATCTAAACCTGCGAAGTTACAATCAATTTTTTATAAATATGTGAAAATCTCATAAATAATTGATTGCAACTTTGCAGGTTTAGATAATTTTCTAATTTTTCCTGTGGTAACTACCCCTGAAATTGAACAAGGAACAATATGACCGTTTTGAAATCTAAATTAGATAAAAAGTCAAAATGAATGTCATATTTTGTTGAATATTATTCTAGGTGACGGTAACTAGTTTAAATAATAATTAAATGTCGTTAAAAAATTTTTTCGTCATCTTAACACCTCTCTACCTTCAATGTATGTCGTTACTTGTATCATGGTATGTATAAAAATCATTGTAAAAAATTCTTTAAGTTGACGTCAATCAAAACCCACGAACCTCCTTAAGTAGCACCCTTATATCAAACAAAATAATTTCAAAATACTGATGTAAGTCTGTACCTTCTTTAGATTAATTTTATATTTAGATTAATTTTATTTATTCTTAACAATAACCCTGGTAGAAATGTTAACCAGAAATTAGCTATTTTTCAGTTAACTTTATGGCTAAAAACGGGCATTGCTTGTATTTCATAATGAGGTACCAATCTCAGTAATTCATATAAAAAAAATATACAAACTTTACATATCTACAAAATGTCAAAACAATTGAACAAATTTTAATCCATTCGTCTTGCGACAAAGAAAATAACTTTTTAAAATAAGAAAATTTTAAATGTTAAATATTTCCAAAAATAACTGCATGATCTTGATAAAATTTTGCATAAATATTGCCTGTATAACAAAAAATTGTCGATAAATTTCAAGATGATACATAAAGCCGCTCTCGAGAAATTACGATTTTAAGAAAAGGTTAAAAATCTTCCTCCAAATTAATATATCGTTCCTATATCTATAGTATATATTTTAAATGTAAAATATGTTTATTCATTATAAAAAATATAAAAAATTAAATAATTACTTATTACTTATTATTTTATTACTTATTACTTATTACTTATTACTTATTACTTATTACTTATTACTTATTACTTTATTAATTAATTCATTACCATTTTTAAAAATTGCATATTTTTTTCTTATTATTAAAATTATTTATTATTTCACACTTATTTTATTTAATTTGTTTAAGAGACAAATAATTAATTTTAATATTAATTATTTTGAGATGTTCTGCCGATAAAACAGGATTAATGATAAAGTACGAGTATTACACTATCTTCATAAAAAACAAAAGCAAGTAAATAACACGCGCGCGTATCGCGTGTCATTTCCATTTTCTAGTAACATATACATGAAACCGTTTCCGAAAAATTACGATTTGAAAAGAGGGCTAAAACAGTTTTAATCTCAAATACCTCTAAACTAATTATTTTATTACCATAAGAACTCATATAATAAATAACATACAAACTTTACATCTCTACAAGATTTCAAAGAAATTAAAACAATTTTACTCTAGTTATTGTGCAACAAAGAAAGTCATTTTCAGAAATACCATAATTTTGAATATCAAATATCTCAAAAACTAACCATATAATCTGAATGAAATTTTACATAGGTATTGCCTATATCGCATACAAAATAGTCTACAGATTTCAAACTGATACATGAAGTTGTCATTAAGAAATTACGATTTTGAAAAAAACGTACAAAAATTTTAACCTTAAATATCTTTAAAAATTATGAGACAATTCTTTTACCTAAAGGACTTGTACAATAAATATATAAACTCTACATTTCGACAAAATTTCAACACGATTAAACCGATTTTTTGTTCTGTAGTTATCAGGCGACAAAGAAACTTTGTAAAATACGAAAATTTTCAATATCAAATATTTCAAAATAATCGTACGATCTTGATGAAAATTCGCGCACATATTATGTATATTACATACAAAATTGTCTATAAATTTGGAGCTGATACATCGAGCCGTTTTCGAGAAATTACGATTTGAAAGCAAACTTAAAAAATTTTTAACATCAAATTTCTCTGAAATTTATGGACCAATCATTTTACCCAAAGAACTCGACCGAAAGCTATCCAAAATCTACCCCTACAAGAAATTTTAAAGCGATTAAGCCAATTTTACTCCAGTTATCGTGCGACATACAAAACTCATTTCTTTCGGTTTTCAATTTTTTTCTCAAAAACTAATCGACAGAATGGATTCAAATTTGTGCAGATTATAGCCATTTATATTCTGCATTATGATTTTTTTTTTTTTTTTTTTCAAAAAAATTGACCGTTTAGTTTGGGAGTTATAAGCTTTAAAAAAAAACACGTTTTGGTTAAAAACAAAAAAACCGTGATAGCTAGAGAATTTGGTTTTTTTTAGCAAATATAGGTATTTTAATGCTCTTTCGAATGCTTCCAATCCGATTCAAATATGTCAATGTCATCATTAAAAAAAAAAAATGAAAATTATTTTTTCAAAAAGTGAAAAATCTTGACAAAGAAGCAAAAGCGCTGTCCGAAAACGATTGCATAAAAATTGAAAAAGTTACGGCGTTACACACCCACACACACACACACACACACACACACACACGCACGCACACACACACACACATACAGACATTTTAAAAAATAGTATATTTTTACTCCAAATGACTCAAAAGTGTCAAAACATCTTTCTAACATGTTATCTTGAAAACTTTTTTTTTCAGCATCACAAAGCTTCCTCTATGAAGAAGCAATACTTTTTAAGTATTAGTTATGTAATGATATCATGACACTTAATTATGTTATCAACATAATTCTAACCATTTTAAAAACTAAATTTAAGATATTTTTATCGTGCTACGACATTGATAAATCATTCAATAAAGCGCACGTGACATTTCGCAACCGCTTGTAATTTAACAGTTAAAAAGCCGTTAACAAAAAGCCCTTAATTATATACATCAGCAACGACGCTAAACCTCCTGGTCGTTTTACATGAAAAATCATCAGGGCTTAATAGCGGTTTTGCCCAGTTTTCGCGTGATATCCGCTGATAAAGGCGAATCATAATTAGCACGTCGTTTCCGCGATATCGCATGCCTCTCGCGTGCGGTGTGGCCGATGAAATATTCATCGGATGCAAATTCGACGACGCATGCGCGTGCGGTAAACCGCATTACACAAAAAAAAATGTCGGAGAGAAAGAGAAACCGGTACACGAGGTGCGTGTACGTATATACATTCACGCGCACGACTGTAGCAGCCACGCATTATATTATGTACTCGATGAGCGATGATAGTAATAACAATAATAATGATAATACAGCGCGCAGCAACGAAATTTCGTCGTAATTAGCGCAAAGCGCGTCGCCGCGCACTACACCCCTCTCTTGACATCGGCACAATTAAGCTTAATATGCCGAAGAGATCCTGCGCGCGCCCGCTCACTGCATGCGCTCTCTCGCGTAATTGCGTGCGGTAATTAGAGAAGTTTGTCGGCAATTACCTCTGTGAATACAATCCTCTCGCGGGTCTCTCTCTCTTTCTCTGCGTACAAAGCTAAATATGATACGCATGCGTATATATATAGTTTCATTGCACGATTCCGCGCTGATTTCGTCGATTAGAAAAATTTACGCACTAAACATGCGTATCAATGCGCACCAGATCGGGATGATACATTTTAAAGACTCTCGCGGTGCGAGTAGCGCGCGATTTATGACCCCGCGTGAAGATCTTTTCCGCGAGGCTGCTGCAGTGTCGTGTCCGCTTGCGCGTGAAAAGGCGTGTAATTGAAATTCTTTTAACGAAAGAAACGATGAGAAATGATAAATGCGACGGAGTGCGAACCGTTTCATGAGGATTGCCGCGCGCGTTGCGGCTAATGAGCTTTCCATGTACTGTGTGTGCGTGTGTGTATGTGTTTTCGTTAGTTGAGTATAATCCTCTCGGAGTCTTTCATCAAAGAGGTGAAATATTTTTGTATATATTACGATAGGATCGAGCGACTATGAGAAAGTTTTAGTAAATCGAGGATAATTAAGGCGAGGATTTGCATTGAAGATAGGAGAGTAAATCAAAATAAGCGCATAAAATAAATAGATAATCTCTTGCATTCAGGTGTACTTCATCAATAGAAAAGTATTTTATGAGAATTCACGCAAATTAATCAAGCAATTATTTTCATATTTCCGCGCGCCAAGTATACGAATCATTTCTCTCTTTTAAAATATTCGTATATATATATCTGGAACGCTCTTTGGTATAAGAATATTACTGTTCATTTTTCATCCATTAATGCACACCTACGCTTATTATCAATACTAGAAACTACAGTGCTGCGCACGAATCCCCGCGAAACGCTATATATATGAAGTCGTCCCCCCATACTTGCGCGTATATAAAATCCATCTCTTTCTCTCTCTCTCTCTCAGCGAGCTCTCACTCCCAGGGCCCGGATAATTCCCGGGGCGGCAGGCGAGGAAGAAGTTTCTAATGACGGAAAATCTAATATATATCGCGAAAGAGGCAGCGGCGCGCGGCTTTTCTCGTAATTAAGTTATAACTAAGGGCGCCGCCAGCGCCCGATCGTATATATATATCTCGCTCTCTCTCTCAGCCGGCTGCTTCTCTTTCGCGAGAGTGGAAAACAATAAGGGGCCGCTCGCGCTAATCCGGGCGATATATTATGTCCGATGAGAGTGCTCCTGGCAGGGCGAGCAGCAGCAGCAGCAGCCCGACCTACCCTGGGAACTCGCGAGGAAAATGGAGCGGCTTCTGTTTATCCCCAGGCGCCCGCGCACGCGGTTGACCTATGCACCGTAGAGAGCATAAATACGCGCGCCCGCTGGCTATTTAATTATTTAGAGCGGGAAATGAAAGAGAGAGATGAGGGCTTTAGTCTCTGGATGTAATAATTTATAGAGAGAGAGGATGGGTTGATTGGGCTTTTTTCTCTCCGTTTCGAGGAGATGCCGATTAATTAAAGCGTGATTAAGTTTATGGGCTGGTTATTATATCGGCCGGCGGGGGTATATAATAAATGTAATTGAAGTAGTCTTCGTTATGGGTGCCTTTATCAGATTGTTAAAAGTATTTTAAGATCTGTATCGGCAAGTACGAAAAAAAACACGTTTCGAAAATTAAATTTACAATAACAACTTTGTAATGACTGAGTGCGAAGTGAACTAACAATAGTGTAAGAAATTTAAAGGTGAACAAACTAGTACAAGACGAATTTTCACTTAAAAAGACATTCCTATATCGTCACTGCCATTCGCGCCAACAATTTTTTGTCCATCCACCGCAAACCTCTCGTGACCCTTCTGAAAAAAGAAGCCTATATATACCTATATATACCTCTCTCAGCACCTCCGCGCGGCGTTTTTATCCAACCAAATATACCGGCCACGCTCGCGAAAAAACTTTTTCCCGCTAATTAATGCCCAGCCCCTGCCGCAAGTATCGACGCGGCCGGGCGCGCAAATGAAAGAAAGAATCGGAGGTGCGCGGGTGGGAGGGCTAGCGGGCTGGCGACCGGACACGAGGGGGTGGGGGAAGTGGGCAGCGCGCGGAAAGTGGGAGGAACAACTCGATTGCGTGAAATCGAATTAGGACGAGCGCGAGCGAGTGAGCGGAGATGTAATTAATTAGCTCGAGCACCATCTTGCGTCTGACAGGAGCCGACAAGCGGCGCGCACTCTCTCGCGCGTGTACGGATATTATTTTCATTTTCAGCTGGAGGAGAGAGTGGGAATGAGAGACAGGAACGCCCGAACAGTTCTTAAGTGAATTCCCCGGCTAATTTTTATTGCGACGGAAATCAATATTCGATTCGATTACGGGGGCTTTTCTTCGAGGAGCCCGCGTCGTCTATGGGTGCGTTGAACGCTGAGGGGCTTTACTACTGTAGCGGCTCGCAAGACCAGAGTAGCTCGGAAAAGGTTTATCCAGGTTATTATCGCAACGTTTCAAAAGGTGTGGCTTAATTGGGATATTTTTAATAGTTGGACATACTAAGAATGTTCATGTATTGCAATTTTGATGTAAAACATGCCTTCATTATCTTGTATTCAACCTATAGTATCAAAAATAAAATCTGAAATTATGATTCTACGCTTAACACGATAATCTACTTTGCCTAAACTATTCTACAAGACTCGATACATCAATTCAATTATTTAGAAAGATGCTCTGAACATGTTACACAGCTGCACTCTATACAAATAAAAAAGCTTATACACAGCAATGAGGCTCTCTCTCTCTCTCTCTCTCTCTCTCTCTCTCTCTCTCTCTCTCTCTCTCTCTCTCTCTCTCTCTCTCTCGAATTTACGAGCTCGTTATAAGCTAGCCCCGATCTCGGCGCACAATCGCCCGCGTCGCGATCTCACGTGCATACATTATCCGTGGGCGCTTGAGCGCGTATAACAAAATGAAAATCGCGCACGCTCGCCGCATCCTCGCGTGTATAATAGAGGCTCGGCGTCGGTAATATCGCATCGCGTTATAATCGAGCGCCGCGGCCCGGCGCGCAGTCAATAATGGTTAACGAGGGATCCAACTCATAACGCTTAATTAAGGCGCGGCTATATTCGCGGGGCGAAAAAGAGCGCGCGAGATCGTGACCGGTCGAGAACGCGGCCAGATCGCCGGCAGATAGCGATCTGATAAAGACGCCCTCCCAAGATCGGCGCGGGGGGTTTGCCGGTTCTATATACCCGCGTTCGTATATATATATATATGTATATACGTGCGCAAAATAGAAAGAGAGAGAGAGATGGTAAGGAGAGGTGTACCTGTGTAAGGAGCAGTAATGAACTCCGCGAGGAATATCTTTAGGCCATAGTCGGGTGACTCAATTTAAGGCTACCGCCGACCGGCGAGCTATACCCCGTGGCACGAGCTCATATGCGCAGGGCTCTGTATTCTCTCAATTTTGTAAGAAAGATACTCCCTTCAATTTTCTTTCTTTTCGTCTCTGAAGAATTTTTCAACGAAGATAATACGGAAAATTAACCTTTGTACAAAAGATTAAAGAATACAGCACAATTGCAAAACAGTATGTATAAGATTACATTTCAGCGAAGCCATATTGTACACATCGACTCCGAAGTTATTTGGCGCGCAGGGACCACCTTTAAACCGACATTCAAAGCCGAAATGAATAAAAATGCAAGTAGCGCGCGAAGTGAGCTTTAAACGGCTCTCGCGGGCGAGGGTGAATGGCTGATCGGCTGTGGGCTTTCAAAAGCTCCCTTTCGCGTATAGCTGCTGCGACCGCTGAATTTTCTACGGTTTTCTCGCCACGCGCACGCGCGTCCGCGTCGCCTTTCGTTAATCCTCGAAATCGATGGATGCACGCGAGTCCCGCAAGGAAATCCGCCGATAATGCAAAGCGTAACTGACATTCGACCTATCGGCATAATCCGCTTAAACTATCATTATGAGCTTAACAGGCGAGGAAGAAGCCGAGCAAGTGCGCGCATTGCCGATATATTCCATTAAAATTTATGCGAATTAGCATACCGCGGCAGCGCGTCATTCAATTTTGCATTATAATGATCGATTTACATAATTTGCTGTATGTAGTTCAGAGTGTAACATGTGGGATATACAAATAAAGCTGCCAAATATTATTAGTGAGTTCTTTATTAGTTTAGTTTACGCAACTTTCTACACGGAGAGAAAGAAATCGGTAAAAATTACCAAACTTTTAAGTAACCCGGAGTCAGATCTGAAAACCCACACTTTTTATCAAACTTTTTTTGTTTACTAAAAGTTTTGTAAATTTTACAAAAAGTGTAAAAAAAAGTGCCAAAAAATTTGGTAAAAAGTTTAGGTTTTCAGGTCTGACTCCGGGTTACTTGACAGTTTGGTAATTTTACTGATTTCTTTCTCTCCGTGTAACATTATTAATTTCCTACAATCAAATATAAATACCTACCAACGTTAACAGTGTTATTTTAGAAAATGATTCCACCTACAAAATATTTTTTCAAGTCCGCATTGTACTCGACGAACAATAAAACTCACACAAAGCTCATCATCCGCACGTCAAGTAAAATTGAAATATCGAATTAATAACGAAAGATGCTCATCTCGCGTTGCCTCCACGCCGCACGGCTGAAATTTTAAATGCGCTCACGCGCATGCACACACGTACGTATATATATACAACTCCAAATGGTTAACTTGCACTCGGAATCGACGCGATAAAAATCGCATAAGAGCCTTAGAGCCCAGGGCGCACGGAACTCGCTCGATCTAATCGAGGATAAGAGGATGAAGAGAGCGCGAGTCGAGTGCACAGCGAACGCAGGGAGTAGAGAATAAGAGAGATACACGCAGAGATGATCTGCGAGTTCTGGGGGATAGACGAAGCCTGCTGCTGCTGCTGCTGCTGTTATAGTTGTACATACTCGAGTGGGACGTGTTTTAAAATGGCGCTCCCCTACGGGGCTCGTGCCGCGCAACCCCAATAGCTGCAATCTGCTTTAATCATCGAAAGGGGCTTGGTTTGCATCTCGAGCTTGTGCGTCCAACTGGCGCATCGCTCTCGCTAGATCCCGCGACGCGCCGCCTTATACGCTGAGTTTGATGGAGGACACGACTGGTAATTGGAATTCGTTTTAAATTCAATTCGATGTTTGCTTAAATGCTTGTATACATGTTCACGAATATTACTATCAGTTTTTTTCGGTAAAAAGACACAAAATTTAATTCATAATTAACACAAGATGGAATTCTAAATTTTTCACTTACGTCTTACAAAACAGTTATTTCCATGGAAAACCGTAATCCACAAATTAGCAATAGAAAATCCAAACCTCGCTCCATCATTGTGCGAGCTATCCGAGCGGCATAACGAGTTCCCCATTTTTCTCTCACTTCAAATCCCCAACTGTACAAAGAGAGATGATTCTCGCCGCGGTAGCAAGCACGAACCAATGGGCGCACACGCAGAGCAGTCTGCATAATAGATGCGCGAGGGATGAATCAGATGCGCGCGCGCGTGGGGCGGCAGCAATCAGCATTAGCCGTGACATCCTCCATTACGCTGGCGCGTGTGTGGACGACTTTAAAACCGTGGAATATCGCTCGCGCACGAGGGAGATGGATTTTACGTTATACGCGAGCGAGGGGGAGTTAGAGGCCGTCGCGCAGAGATTCAACGCTCTGCAGCAATGTAAACTCAGGGGGATGTATGTATGCGTACACTCGTATATATAATATACGTTTAGTTTCTCTTCTTCCCCCGCGATATTTTTAATTCGGTTAAGCGGCGGCCTTCGCGCTGATGCTTTTTTTTTTCTCACATAAGCTCAACGCGACCTCGGGCGCTGTGTGTCTCTCTCGGTACACACGACACATATGTTGGCGCGCGCGTATCGCCGATCGGGATCGCGACGCTCTGGAGCCCAATTAAGGAATTGAGGAATTATGCGCGAGCAGTGCAGATGTAATTAAGACCTCGCGTTTAATTGAACCCGCAGAGCAACACAAGCGCGACTGCTGCTGCTACGGTCCTTTGTTCTTTTTCACGACTTTACGCGCTTGTGTCTCTGAGGCGCCGTTATAGTTTCTTTTTTCGTCTCCCGATGCAGGAGTGCGGGATCCCGGTTGTGAAAAACACTCGCGCTTTCGCCGCAAGAGAGGACGATGATGATGATGTGGGAGAGACGCTCGCCTATTCGCTGAGTGTTTTCACTTTTTTTCTGCATTCGCGGAAGCTAGAGTGCGTTGGTTTTTATGTTCGTGGATTGAGATCTCAGTGGGTTTGATGAGATGGAAAATGATTAATTTGTTATGAGAGATATTTTTTCTTTGATTTCTTTTAAAGATTGAAAATGTTCTCTAAAGTTAATTTTTAAATGGATTATGTAGATATGAATTTGGAATAAGATTAAAAAATAATAATAACTTGTTCACAATGTGCATTAATCAATTTTCTAATTTCGTCGGTATTCTATAAAAATTATATTAAGTATATAATAACTCAAATAAAATATCCAAATAACAATATTTATATAAAATCTTTACAAATTTAATTTTCTTGTTCAAGTAAAAATTTTAGATAACTATAATATTCCAGAAAAATAATCTTTAAAGAAAATTATTTAATTACATAAATTTACTTAACAATGCATTTTTATTTGTTCAATGTTGACATAAGCTATCTCAGACCCAAAATGTTAGAAAAAAAATGTTAACAGCAAACCACAAAAGATACTAATTAAGTAAAAATGATGCTCTCCGTCTTTTGAACACACGTTGCAAAACAAAATTTCGTCATCACAGCTTTTAAGAGCCACACTCGGTAAGCACCCTCCTTATTTTCACTGTTATTTCACACTCGACGCACCTCACCTGATTCACATTTAGTACATTACAAGACAAAAGAAGATACTCACGTATCCTGAACGCATGAGGCCTCGAGGCCGCGTGCATTTTCTTCTTGCTGCGAAAGTGACAGATCCCGACCACCATCGGAGCGAGTCACTCGTCACCTCGTGGTCCTTACAAAAGCTCCGCACCACGGTTACGCCGACAAAAGGCGCCGCGTGAAGAGGGCCCAGTGAAGGAAGAAAAAAATGTGTCTCGTAAAACTAACTTTAACGCGCGCGTATCCCCCTCCCGATTGATTAATCACGTGCGCGCTTCCACACACATACACCCGGACACACACACACAGACACTTTTCACGCTCGATTGTCCGCGACACGCGCCAAAAGCTCACACTGTCCTTCTTTTTCCCTCCAAGGTGTGCTACATGCACCGAAAATAAGAGAGAGCGAAGGAACAATAGCGCGTCGACGGCTCTCTATGCTTTTTCGGAGCTCGCGTGGCGGAGGCGACTCGTCTACTGCTTCGCACGTATATAAGAGAGCCGTCGGCCGCTGGTCACTGCCGCCCCCTCTTCCCGCGCTCTCTCTCTCTCTCAGCTGGCCACGAGAGCGCACCCCCGCACACACCGGCCAGCGCCCCCACGCAAGGGTACATACATTATCCGCCCCCTCCTCTCTCTCTACAGCCCTGATCCTCGGCTATATAGGCGCTCACGTGGCGGGCGCCGCCACTGGCCCTTTGAATTATAGAAAGCCGCTCGTCGCACTTTCCGTCTCTATCGATATGTTCGCCGAGTGCGAGTGGCCTTTTAATTTCGTCGCTCTTCGGATCCTTGAGCAGCGAGAAAGAGCGCGAGAGAGAGAGGGATTGTAAAACCCTCGAGTGTAAAATCGCCCTCGAGAAGTGGAAAACCACTTCGGTTGTCCGTCCTGGCGCGCGCGAGTGAAAGAGAGAGAGAGAGGGATAGGATGGAAAAAGGGGGCAGACACGGGCGGGAGGAGGGGAGAAGAGTTTTTGTGCGAAGGTGTGCGTTCGTTCGCACTTTCAGGCGTTGTTAAGTTGTAAAATGAAGTTCGGAGAAACGAGGGAAATCGCCCCTTTACGATGGGAACAATTTCTACTTTTTTTTTCCCGCTGCTCCTGCTGCTGCTTCTGCGCCTCCTTCGAGCACGATCCTCTTTACGCGCTCTGATGGGAGTCGAATGCCCTTGCGCTCATCCTCGCCTTCTCACTCTCTTCGTTTCTCTCTTTTTTTTTTTTTTTTTTCGTTACTCGCGCCCTAAATTAATACGACGCCGTGGTGCTTAAACTTATCGCGGCCGGTCCTACATACGGGATTCCTTCCGTAATGTATTCGCGCGGCGGTTCTCGAATTCTCCATTGATTAATCAATTGAGGCTGCCGTTATTGCGCCGCCCGCACGTTCGCGTATGGCGCAGCACGTATACCGTAAAAAAAACAGCAACGCCGGCAGAGCCGAGGCTGTCGAAAAAAGTTAATAGTTCGGTTTATCGTTTTGTTCTGGTTCGCTGCCCTCGCGCCACGCGCACTTTGCCAGCTCGGCTCGATCGCTCTTAATTAGAGTGAAATTAGGTGGATTCGTTTTTTCTTCTTTTCCTTTTTTTTTAGAAACTCGATCTGAATGTAATTTGTGTAAATTCAATAATAAAGTGCGGGCGTACGAGTTTTATTTTTAGCTCAATGATTTAATTACCGCAGTTATACACTTAATGCCCTTGTTTATAAGATAAATTATTGCTAACGCTGTTACCGAAAGCTAAGTGTATACAGTGACTCGTGGCGACTGAAAACTCATTTTACAAAATTCCATCCTACTGAAATTTCATTTATTCTGAAAAATGAGCGCGTTATCGAATTCAGAGCAGTCGCGCGCCGTATGCATCCGATCCCGGCGCTTATATTAATCTTGGCAGTTTCATCGACGTGGCATCTCGACGGCACATGCGCGTGTATAGATATATATAGACAAAGAGTGCATGCGCTCCAAGGGTCCAGAAAAGTGTGTGCGCGCGAGCTGGGGTGCAGCGAAAAATTGAGGGAGAGCGGATTGTACAAACAGGGAAATAGGCGCGCAGCACAGCCGGCCTCGCTTCGTTTCGCCACAGTCTGCTCCAATCTGACACTATTGTGAACATATTATCAAAACCGGGGAATGTGTGCAGCTCTCGCGGAGACCGAAGTATGCCTATAGTATACATATATACAGTCGGGAAAGATTTTACACGCTACGCTGGAGGAAGAATTTCGATAACTCGCCCGGCGCGACGAATCGCGCGTTCCTCGTAAAGTTTTACAATTGTCCAAATATGTAGCTTGTTGTGCCCTGCCCCGGAAACATCGTCATTTTTGTGGCATTGTGCGAGGTAGTGCAGAAACAATGAGACGTGGAAAATTCAACTCGTTGATTTCAGAAGAGTATATGTTATGTATCCCGAGGGTAAAATGGTGTGCAAGACGAGCTATATATATACACGGGATAAGCAAATAATAAGTTTTCAATAGAGTTGCCGGCAAGTTTAATGGAGTCCACAAAATTCGAGAATTAATGATCCGCCAGGACTTTTGGCTGAAAACTTTTCTATTCGCAATAAGAGCGGAACTTTCGAGAATGATTGACTTTCTTTGACCATTGGTCAGCGGCACAGTGTGGAGCGAGTGAGCGCGCGCAGTACGCTTTTGGAGAGGAGGCGCGCAGGCTGCAATCAGACATCATCAATCATGACCTCCCGGATTCGGCGATAATTGAGTAAAAATGTACTTTCCCGGAAATCCATTTACCATTATCACTCTAAAGTGCGAAGGATCCCTCGCACCCTTGGCCACTCACAATGCCCCACTACTGTTAATATTTACTCGGAGAAGTATCAAATTTTAAGTGTCTCTGTACTCTTCGGCCGCTCGGTTGTCTTGCTCTTAGGGGTATTGACTGGAGATACAAGTTCATGATTGGTTACTTATAAAAATTACTTTTAAAGTACTATAGTACTGTGTTTCATAAGTAGATGATATTGTAATTTTGGCAAAGTTTCAAAATAAAAAAAGTAAGTCGTTCCAAGAATAATATTATAATAAATTATGGTACTTCGAATATACAATAACCCGTGTAAAAATTTTAGTCTCGGATTGATCTGCCAAAAGTCTCGCGAAATAAGTCTCCAGTGAATCTCGCAATAATCTCGCTAAGGCCACTTTGCGAGACTAATCTTTTTTAGTTTGTAAAGTCTCGCACAAAATGCAATATGAATTGCGGGAGTTTTAGCTAGACTAAATTGTTACTTTAAAAAGTACCGCATAGAGCCTAAGACTAACTCCGAGACTTTTTCTAGACAAAATTTTTACTTAAATTAATCTCGCATGAAATCCAAGACGAATTGCGAGATTTTGGCAGAATAAAATTTTTACTTAAATAAGTCTCGCATTGAAACCAAGACAAACTGCAAGACTTTTTGCTGGACAAAATTTTTATTTCTTTTTTTAGTAAAAAAAAATTACTTTTTATAAAAATTTATACAATTTTATTATTTACAAAAAACATTTATCGTCAGAAAAAAAACCTACAATAAAATATCTTCTTTTGAGGTCAACCTCAACGTTGTCCACACGATCGTACGTGCTCTGCAGAAGCATAGAGATCCCATCACTTCTAAGGCGTGGAGGTGGAGCTCGTCAGGCGCGGGGCTCATGCGGCTCATGCCCACGGTCACATGTAACCCTCTCGTTGCCGTTGACGCAGTCGTTGTCACCGTTGCCACCCCGCCGTCATTCCAGCCGAGCAATCAACCTCTCACCATATCACACCGACTGTTTTCCATTGCTCAGCCATCCTGAACAAAACTTGCACCTGTAAACGTTATCACCCACAAAGAGTTTTGTTCCCGCTACTACGAAATGATGATTATTTTTAGAAAATTTCTACGTATCTAATAAAAAAATGGGTTCCTCACGAGTTTTCACCACAAGTAATTTATAACCAAGATATATCGAAAACGAAACTGTCGAGAAGTCCAAACAACATGAAATCAGTTACACATTCTTTGTTTTCAATATATATAGATATATTTATATCGGACTTCTCGACAGTTTCGTTTTCGACGTGTCTTGGTTATGAATTGGATAGGAATAACCGCAAACAAAAAGAGAGGTTGATTGCTCGGCGGGAATGACGGCCGGGGTGGCAACGGTGACAACGACGGCGTCAACGGCAACGAGAGGGTTACATGTGACCGTGGGCATGAGCCGCATGAGCCCCGCGCCTGACGAGCTCCACCTTCACGCCTTAGAAGTGATGGGATCTCTATGCTTCTGCAGAGCACGTACGATCGTGTAGACAACGTTGAGGTTGACCTCAAAAGAAGATATTTTATTGTAGGTTTTTTCTGACGATAAATGTTTTTTGTAAATAATAAAATTGTATAAAGTTTTATAAAAAGTAATTTTTTTTACTAAAAAAAAGAAATAAAAATTTTGTCCAGCCAAAAGTCTTGCAGTTCGTCTTGATTTCAATGCGAGACTTATTTAAGTAAAAATCTTGTCTAGCCAAAAGTCTTGCAGTTCGTCTTGGTTTCAATGCGAGACTTATTTAAGTAAAAATCTTGTCCAGCTAAAAGTCTTGCAGTTCGTCTTGGTTTCAATGCGAGACTTATTTAAGTAAAAATTTTGTTTTGCCAAAATCTCGCAATAAGTCTTGGATTTCATGCGAGATTTATTTAAGTAAAAATTTTGTCTAGAAAAAGTCTCGGAGTTAGTCTTAGGCTCTATGCGGTACTTTTTAAAGTAACAATTTAGTCTAGCTAAAACTCCCGCAATTCATATTGCATTTTGTGCGAGACTTTACAAACTAAAAAAGATTAGTCTTGCAAAGTGGTCTTAGCGAGATTATTGCGAGATTCACTGGAGACTTATTTCACGAGACTTTTGGCAGATCAATCCGAGACTAAAATTTTTACACGGGAACATACAAAATAAAATCTTTTCAATTCTTAAATTCATTATTTTACTTTTTTACGTATATTTATTAAACAATATGACTAAAATCACCTTTTAACTAAATTGCAAATAATTTTTGTCAGCGAACACTTTGAGGACTATATCGTTACCGATATAATAGCTTAAATTAAATACAAAACGTTAACGGTCGCTTCTCAAATTCACACTTCCACTTCAATTTACGGTCGAAAACAGGAAATAAACGAGCATTAATAGGTACAAAAGCTAACGTTGGCTTTCAAAATCGGGGCCGTACCGCTCTCTCACATCGAACCGTCGCAACTACATCTTTGAGAAAAGCCCCACAACTTTGCGCGCCGCCTGCACTCCAAGAGTATTTTGACCCCACCCACGCGTCCAGACACTCACACAGCCACCCTCTCGCACGCGTATATACGCGAATGCTGTGTATAGTATGCTAGGTCAGCCAGCCGGTCTCCCCAAAGCCGCGCTCGGACTCTATACTTCCCCCTGCGCTCACGCTCTGCGTTTGACCAGTGCATTGTAAGCGCGAGAATGGACCATTGTCGAATTGAATCATCGCTCCGGCGCAGCCAGGGTGGAATATTCACGAAGGGGAGAGAGAGGCTGGCCGATGGTCAGTCGCGCCATTATTGGCGTATATGTATACACACGCGCGTACGTCACTAACACCCGTGATGCCCCCTGAAAGAGAGCGCCACTCGAGACACAGAGCTCGCGCTCGCAGGACTTTTCTTGAATAATCGTTCGCTTTTGGGGCCGGGAGTGAATTATTGGCCTAATTGTTGTGCGCGCTCGTAATGCCCGTTTCGCCGACAAATTTCCGGGCGGGAAGTTTTCGCTTCGAAGGAGAGAGAGAGCGAGAGAGACGGAGAGAGAGAGGTGACACGTGTCCGGCGCGCGAGCCGAATTTCAATTGACCGAGGGGTGCGAAACTGGCCGCGAGAAATCCGATTACTTTACGTGTTTGATCAAAAATGAAAAATCCTTGCGCTCTCGTCTGCCATTGCCGGCACGCGCCAGCAGTATAAGGGGCGATTTGCTCGTATATTTAAATGGGCGAGTTCTTTCGACCGTGTTGCTGTGTAAGTGCGCGTTTGTGTTTATGTATATGTGGAGCAGGAGGGGAGAGTAAAACGCGAAACGTGTTTATTTGGTGGTGCATGCAAATGCCAATGGGGGGACAGCCCCGTTTTAATATGCGTCGTGTTTTGGTGAGGGTCAGCGGCGTGAGCGCGGGGTACGTCACTTATCATCATTTTTCGGACATAATCGACTTCATTTAAATATCATTCAGGTGCATTTTCAAACTAATATGTAAGACTATATTATTATGGCTTAGTGAGAATTAAATTGAAATTGGTTAGTAGATTTTGTATCATCTTATACTATAATTTTAATAAAATCATTACACTATTTGAAGAGAGAAACTAGTGAAATAATTACGACAATTAATTTCTATGTTGTTTCAATAAATAAGAGGTTGTGGTAACTATTTTCATTGGTTTCTGGCTAGCTTTTAATTAGTGCGAACATTTTCATTGGAATAGTCAGTTTCTGTAACTAATCATTTCATCATTAGTTGTTATACACTTATAAACGATAGTTGTAGTACACGTACACTAAAGTGGCTTTCGAATACTATATAATCGAAAAATCTTTTCAGTGGAAAAACAAGAAAACAGATTATCATCACCATAACATGAACATAATAACTTGCAAAAGATACCTTCAACGTGTTTATATATACATCTCTTTTCATCCTAAATTTTTTATGACTATTATCACATCCCACAATGCCCATTTGAAGTGGATGTTTGTTTTGGTTTTCATCGCGTCAAATTTTTTACGTAATTGATGCCGCTAGTAGACAAAACGCACACACACCATCAGAAGCCCCACTCGATCCTGCATGAAAATTGACCAAAACTGGGCTTTCAGGTATACTGATATTCGGTATACGCGTTCTC
Source organism: Torymus aiolomorphi (assembly GCA_036365515.1). Lineage (NCBI taxonomy): Eukaryota > Metazoa > Arthropoda > Insecta > Hymenoptera > Torymidae > Torymus > Torymus aiolomorphi. The sequence continues at coordinate 140,263,244 of CM070877.1, forward strand.
GTCGAATGGGGGTCGGCACCTTTCTCTCTCTTTCACCCGACATTGTGCCTCGACAAAGCAGAGGCGGGTAGGGGGGTCAAGCTGTCTCTCTCCCTCTCTCTTTCTCACTTCCACGCATTGTTCGGCTTATAATGACGTCGCACTCGGTGTGCCGTGTGTCATATCATGACTGCTGCTGCCGGACTATTTTATACGGAAGGGGCTCGCGCGCACGCGCGGGTTCGCTTTTTCTCCGGCCGGTAGTTTATACGCTTCATCATGATATACTTAAGAGCAGGAGCTCGCGACGGCGGCGCGTGTATTATATGCTATAGGAGGGGTCAGTGCGTCGAGATTTTATGAAAACTCGGGCAAGGAGGCGAGAGTATCATTTTTCATATTTCTAATCTTTCTCACTAGGTGTGTATATTGTATATATATACACCGGACTTCGCGCGTGCGCGGGGCGTAAAAAAGATCAACCTCGCCGTCCCCTCTTCATTATGTCGTTTTCATAAATAAGCCCGGCCCCGATGATGACCACGCACCTTTACACCTAATATACGTATATGCGCGTTATATAAGTCACTTGCATGGCTTTTAGGCATGTATTCGCTACGTGATGCATGTTTATCTCCGGTCATTTTTCACGCGTTGAGCCTTAAAGTATATATATACATTTATGCAAAAAGGAAAACACGGTAACCGTATGGAGTTTTATTTCAGGAAAATTTTCTGACTTTATGAGCGAAAAAAGGCAAAATAAATTCCTCAGATGGTCATAATGGGCAGTAAAGTACTAAAAGAGCCTTGTAAACAGCGCTAATGTATAGATATGGAGTCAAGTAAAATTCCAGAACGTCCGTCCTCGGTCTGTCAGACAATACACACCCTCCCCCTACCAGCTATAACAACAATAGACCCAAGTATAAGCTCGTCGCTTTTTTTAGCAAATCCTGCTTTCCCGGCATCTCCCACAGAAATTTATTTTTTACGCGTCGGGCATGCTTAAAAAAAAGCCGAAGTTCAAAAGTCAGAACCTTCCAGAGTGAATTGTTTTAAGGATAAGTCCCAGGGCTCTCTCCATCATAAAACAAGCGCGAGCGCGTCTCGTAAAAACGTCGACGACGACTGTGCCTATAACCCAAATGCAGACGCACACACAGGCGCGGGGGCGCCTTAATGAGCTCGGGTTTCTACCTGGCGCGGGGGCGGCACGAGCCTTCAGAAAACCGAGGCCAATAATTATATGCACGGGGAGCTAAGACGCGGGCCCCTCGCTCGGCCACGTTCGCGCGTGTCGGCGAAATTTCGGTTTTGTTATATTACGAGCGAGAGGGCAATTTTAGCGGGAAAAGCTCGGCGCAGGTCCCTTTGAAGCTGCGAAAAATTTGCAATTCTAATGCACGCGCGTGCCGGCTGGATGCCGCGATTATGTTACGCTACGAGTGGCGTGTCATTCTGTGCTCGCGTGGCTGAATAAATCGGTGATCATTGGGTTTAGCGGTTCGCCGTAAAGTTTATTCTATGTTAATGCTAATTGGATCCTTTCTGCTAAAATGATTAATAACGGTGTGATTTTTGCTTTTGTAGTGCCATCGCGCAGGTGTCATTCCACAAAATATTTCAATTTTGTATCTTTTTTTTCTAAATAAATATATTTTATGCTCATATATTTTACTCGTAGGTTTTTATATACTTCGCAGAGAGCGTCCATCATTTTTTTCTTCGCATTACCATAAATCATTCGATAGCTCAAAAATTTCCCCAAAGTAAACTGAACTAACATAGAACTTGCAAACTTTATTGGCCCTGCAGTAATAGGTGAAATCTCCGAAAATGCCATCCGGTCAGGTATATAACGGTACCCAAACATACTGTTGACGGACAAAGCGTGGAACTTTAATAGATAATCTGTACACTCCTACAAATTAAAGCGACGCACCTTGCTGTCCCCCTAATTTGTTTAGGTAGCTCCAAGGGCCTTAAACCGGAATAGCCCACAATAAATCGTCGAGACGATAATATCCCCGCCGTTGCCGTACTATACAAGGATATACAAGGATCCGGCGACGATGATTTTCTCGACGTCGGCGAATCGAGCGATCATAAATGCGATACAATTACACCGGATTCTAATTGCTTTGCGGCCGTGTATATATATAGACACCCGTTGACGTACTCCCTACGCCATGCGGGTATATAAAAGAAACCGCGCATCCCAGATGCTGCCGCCGTTCGGAGCGCCGGAGAAAACGGGGGGAGAGAGAGAGGAAGTAGGTATACAGTAATTTCGGGAGGAGGGCCGAAATTAGCAGGCAAAAAGCCGAAAGATGATTTTCCAAAATAACGCGTGCTCGCTCGCCCCCACCCCCTTCACAGACAATGGCCGAGCAATTTCCCGAGCACCAGCTGCTGCCGCCACCTCCGTCTGATTTATCATCTCGTTTCTCTCTCTCTCTCTCCTTTCTTTCTCTTACTGGCTCGGTTGTTCGGATGTTGGGACTCGCGCGCGCTTCTTCGATTAGTTTTTACTAATTCCTCGGCTTTTCATCAATCTTTGACAGTTCTCATTACTTCTCCGGCCGTCGTTTCGATATATTGGTATAAGTACGAAAATATCGGCAGGGTGGTGTGTTAATGATCGTTTAATAAGTATCCCTAACGAACGATTTTATTTCGAAATGATCGAAGTGCTTCCTTATTGCGAATGTGTATAGGCCTTGTTTGGTATAAATACTGTTAAATCAAAATTGTTTAAAAAAATACAATAGCAGTTGAAAAATAAATGAAAACAACTGCCCAAGGCCAAAATTAGACATCTAATTTTAGTAATGCGTTTCCAATTACTTTGCTTTCGAAATTTATCGTCGATTGCAAATAAAAGCAGATCAGCGCGTTCAAAGCCGTAAGGATAATCGAAATTCCACTTGAGAGGCTAAAATAAAAAGGATCGTATCGATGCATTAAACTTTAACTTCGAGCTCGCATTTAGCCGAGAAAATGTATACGACCTTCTTTATAAATGCATGTATGCCCGAGGAGGCTGAATATTGTTCGTACATACAGTTGGGTGTCTGTGTGCGTGTGTGTAATGGAAAAGGAAAAGAAAGCCGTAGAAGAAGGCGAGAGCGAGAGGGGGGAGAGATATATATGCGTTTTATTGACTAAGGATTCGAGGTCCATGATAACCAGAACTTACATAGGTATATTTAATATGCATGCAGATGTAAAAAAAAAAATAATCGAGAGAGAGATAGAAAGAGAAAATCAGAGGAAGAAGTTTGCGCGAGATATAGGTAGAATATAGTGAATTGATCAGCCGTTAGGTCGGCGGAATGTGCGACAGTGGAGAAAGAGAAAGAGCGCCAGAGAGCAGATGGGGGTGGCAGGGGTTGTTCAATCGGTTATTGATTGGAAATGTAAGCTGGAGTAGGAGCGAGCGCGGGAGAGAAAGAGGGAATAGAATGGGAGGGGGGAGAGAGAGCGAGAGAGCGGTCAGTGCAAGGGCGACCCGACAGATGGCCGCTGGTCAGTCCGTGAGCGCTTAAAGATCGTGCCAATAAAGCTATAGCCTTTCCTTATTTTCCTATCGCGTTATTAGTTCGATTGCTTTTACACAAATACTAAATCAACTGGGCTAATTATCTATAAGTGCAGATAATCATACGTCTAATGACGAGATCGTCTTGTGGATTGGACTGGCCGTTGAAATATTAGTTTCGTCAGATTGAAAATACAGTTGATCAAAGGAATAGTTTTCAAAACATCAAAGAAATTCAATCGGAAGTTTAGTATAAAATTATTCTTTTCTAATGACTAGTTAACAGCAGTTTTTAATAGCAAATGTAACAAACTTAGACGGAATCTAAGCAAAACATTAATTTTACTACGAATATCTACATACTTTTTGTACTAAAAGAATATAAACGTATAGCAAAAATTGACGGCATATACATCAAAACCGCCCAGAAATTACAACACTGATTGATTAAATCGTCACTCGAGGCGGCCGCAGCATCGCCTCCTCAACCCATCAGCCACCCGCCAAACCCAAAACAGAAGGCGGCATAAGTACACTCGAGCCCGATCCGCCATCATTCTCGCATGTATACACAAGAGCCAGCGCAAGAGAGAAAGAGAGAGGCCGCACAGCTCCCTCGCGTTCATCCCTCGGGGCAATCTTTTCAATTTAAAGTCAAGTATTATGGTTTAAATTGCATCACGCTTGCTCCTCGCGAGTCCGCCGCCGCCGAAGAGAGAGAGGAGGCGCGCGGAAGGGCGGCCCCTTCACGTATACACACACACACACACATTGGAACGCCGAGAGCAAGACTCAATCACGCCGTTTAACCTCTGACCCCGAGACTCACGCACCGCGCGTGCGCTCGTATAGCCCCCCTTTTCCCTCCCTCGCGATTTTTTCATCCGCTCCAGCCGTTTATCTTCTTTGCGCGCCAAGCGCGCTGCTCTCGGCGCCTTTATCGCACGGTGTTGCTGTATATGATAGAGGAGGGGGCGGTGGCGATCGTTTGATTTTTCAGAAGTGTAAAAGGGCTCTTTTCATGTGTGACCTTTACTAGATAACGAGGTATATACATACTGAGAGAAGAATGTTGTTACTATTAACATATTTATCTATTTGAAATACAACTATTTGACAAAATGTGATATCGTGATAGTTACAATATCTACATTAACTAATAGACATATTCAGATTTGAAAGTAGCTGATGGTACAAGTTCTCGTAAATTGTAGTTTTTTAATCTAATTAATATCCAATTTTCTACCAGGATAATGTTGTTATATGACAAAAAGGTTTGAAATAAAAACTCCATTTAGTTTTTTACTCCAACGTTTCGGACATTTTTATTGTTTATGTCCCTCATCAGGATAAACAATAAAAATGTCCGAAACGTTAGAGTAAAAAAATAAATGATGTTTTTATTTCAAACAGTTTTGTTATAAAACAACATCATCCTGGTAAAAAATTGGCCATTAGATTAAAAAACTACTATAATTAGCATATTATAAAACTATTACAATATCAATGTTCTCAGGTAACATATTGAAATTGTTTATGAGAACATGGTAACTTATTAACATGGTAGTATAGTATACGTGGTGAATAAATTTATATTTGGTGAGCTGATGGTTATCGTTACATGTAGGTATAACAATATCTTCGTAGCCATTTTTTATAAATCTAAAATTTTTATATTATGATAAAGTGACTAATTTACTTCGATATAATATTACTTAATAATTCGCTTAGCACTAAAAAATTGTCCGTTCCAGATCAGTACTTCCAAAACTACCTATAGAGTTATACATTTTTTTTCCACGAACCGAAACTCACAAAAATATATAACTGCCCGAAAGGGTTGGTGCGGCACAGCGCTCGCGCAGGTGCTGCCGGCTTCACCGCCTAACGCGCAAGATTTTTCGGGAATATTATTATGCGAGCGCGCGCGGACGAAAGGGAAAGGCATTATATACGAAGAGGGCGGGACGAGAGAGAGAGAGAGAGAGAGAGAGAGAACTGAGCGACGCGAGGGGAAGGGAGACAGAAATTACCTTACCGCTCGCTCGCGCGGAAACCCGTCCAGCGGCTTTTTGGTGCGCGCGCGCCGCCACTGGCCGCCGCCAAGCTTGACCTCTTGATACTCGCGCGCGCGGCTATGACTTCCGTCATCCGGTGGCGGTGGAATCCGGTTACGTGCGCACGCGCACACACACACACACACACACACACACACGTTTATAACAACATAATTTGTGAAGTTCGCCGCGCGCAGATAGCTCGCGTGTGCGCTATAACCTGGCCAGTATAACCAAGCGTAGTCCAATATACTTTTTGCGCATGCATAAGGGAGTAGTGCGCGGAACGCGACCAGCACACATGTATTTTAATATCTTCGTAATTTTACGGGGCCGTTAATTCTCGAAGCCCCTGCGCGCGCGTGTGGCAAGTTTAAGCGAAGTTCCACGAGGATGGCCGGTTCGGTTTCGATAAATTCGTGGATTTATTGGGCGAAGATTTTTTTTTTCTTTCTTTCGGCGGGGGACACGACAAGTTTATAAGGTAGTGATTTTTTAAGTGAGTATTGATAAAGTTAACGCGCGCATAAATAACGTTGATGTTTGGGTACAGGGTAATTTTTTATGGGTTTTCGTAATTTTATTATAATACCTCAGCATAAATATCGCGAGACTTTAAAATTACTAAAAATTAATTTACAACTAATTAATGTATAGCAGTCCAAAGTTAAAAAAAAAACAACCAATCTTACGTATATATAATAGATTTTTAATAAACGTTTCTTATTTGAAAAATAAATCGCAAGCAATAGATTAATACTCTTAATATTCAAGAAATTCTCGATGGACTTGATAAACCCTCTCGTATATCACGTATCCACTCTCTCGCTATATATAAAACTCATTTACGTAGAAAACTTATCTCCTCCCCCAATCTTCCCAGTACCTAATTTAAATATTAAAAATCCTCCCGAAATAATCTCACGCGGGGCAATCAGAAAACGACGTCCTCCCTTTCTCTCTAAACAAATTCGCGCCCCTGATGCATCTCTAACGCCACAAAGGAAGCGAGACAGTCGGAGCTGATCTCGGCGAGTAGTGCGCGCGGCAATTACACGGCTTATCTCTCTCTCTCGCGGCATTCCTAACGCCGGGGCGATTAAGCTGTATACGGGACGCGCGCGATCTCGCGGATTAATCCGCCATTAATATCGCGCCCAAGGAGGGCCGCGCCGCCGCGGCGATATATCATCCGCGCACGCGCGCGTGGTTCGCACGTACTCACGGCAGCGCGCGCAACTAGCGTTTAATATAACGCGGAGAGAGAGAGAGTTAAAACGGCCGGCTCTAGATGTATATGCAGCCTTGACCCCGGCGCAGGGGATGCGCGGGAGAAAAAAAAAGGCGAATGAGATAGCGTATATATGGGCTGGAGATGGCGCTTGATAAGGGGACGAGATGAGGATGAGGAAGAACGAGCTGCCGGAGCTGTACAGAGGGAGATAAGTATATGGTGGTTGCGGGAGGTGTTAAGCTTGCCCTGAATCGGTCATAATTTTAGGTGAACAATGGTGGTGTTTATTGGTATACCCACCGATATATTCTTGTATTTTTCTGGAGAACACGCAACTATATTCGAATCAATGATCAAATCGAAACGCGATCAGACGTACCCTTTTTCCTCATTAAATCTATACTTACACAAAAAAGAAGCTCCGATTCCCTTTTCAGCTCTCCAAGCCGCTGCAGATTCTAAATTACCTGCTAATAGCGTGTAGCTCGCAACTACGCAATTTTCGCGATATTATAATAAATTTCTCTTCCATGCGCTCGTCGGATGAGTCAGGCCCGCGCGCGCATAGGTAAACGCCGAGATGGCGCGAGATAACAGCCGCGCGCGTGATAGAGTAAGAAGGCGCGGGCACAGGCTTAGCGGAGCAAAACGAGGAGAGAGAGAGAGAGAGAGAGAGAGAGAGAGAGAGAGAGAGAGAGAGAGAGAGAGAGAGAGAGAGAGAGAGAGAGAGAGAGAGAGAGAGAGAGAGAGAGAGAGAGAGGAACTGCACGGGCATATAACGAGTCGAAAAATGAAAAGCCCCTCTCGTGACTGTAATAACGCGTTATATGCACGTGGACCCATAACGTACATAACAGATACCCGAGCGAGCGAGCGAGCAGCTGAGCTCCTTACTCTTCCATTTTCCCCGTATTACGTTTTATCTATACCCTCTCTCGCCTGCGCGAAATACGAAAGGGCAAGCGAGAGGCGAGCGTAACCGACTCCCTGGCCGGCATGCGCGGCGCATATTACCGGGCTGTTAGAGGGCGGAGCCGGCTGATGAGTTAGCAACGTATTGACTTTATAATAATCACGTTAGCCGAGGTCCACCGGTGCGCGCGCGCGCCCGCGTGCAGCGAAATATCGAGGTATAATGCCGCTGCAGCGGCCGCCTCCTCCTCCTCTCGCCGCGCGCTCGCGCCCCGCGCGACTCCTTATTAAAAAGCTTACGGCCGAGCGAGAGCTGAGCATCTTACTCGCCGGCGGTAATTGTGCCGCTATATACGCCGAACAATCTCGCGGATAATTTTATTTTAATGTTATCCGCGCGTGCGCCAGCTAACGCTATACGAGCGAGTATAAGTTGGCTTTCTAGCGCGGTGCTGTGTATATATACTTGATTCTGTAGGTTTGGCTAAACGCATATCTGCTTTGGTTCTCGGATGCGCTGCAATTTTCGCGGTTTATTATGAAGCGAGGTTGGTGAAATTTCCTTATAACAATATAATGCGGTTATAGTTTTGTGATCGAGTTAGGATAAATTATGAAGCAGCTAGTTGAGCTGTCGACGCGAGGTACTATCACCTTTTTCTTTTTTTCTCGTTTATCAAACGAAGTGAACGTGATAAAGGTTTTATGACCCCATGAAATTTTCATTTATTATAATAACTACGTACACAATGCGGACGGTGTACTTTAGTAACTGTATTGGCTGAAGGCGCATATATCGTATATATAATATGAAGTGTGGAGAATCAATCGTGACTCTGCGTTTCGCGCCAGTGATGAATGTTAATAAACCGCGTAGATTAGTGCGGATGCTTTGAATAGCGCGTGAACGAGAGCTGTAATCTTCTTACGCATCGACGTTTCTTTAACCAACATAATGATCGAGTTGTTCCATCTATAATGACATCGAACCCTTTCATAACCGAATTCAATGTAAATTACAATCATAACGAATTTATAAAAAAAAAACTTTTTCCAGCACTCTATAGTACCGTTTTCCAACTCAAACTCCCTCGACTTCCGACCCAAAAAAAAACCGCCACACCGCGCTAAATCAGCCAGCGCTCAAAAACCGTTTATCTAAATAATTTTTCCATCCTGCACCGGCGCGCGCGCACCGATAAATCAGCCGCGCAGCGAAATTCACGATAGAAGCAATAAATATGAGCGCACATACCTACTCTCTTCCTCGACTACTCTCAGTACGCGAACGCGCGGGCGACTACTACTATAAGTTTTCCTTATTAACGAGCCTCATATAAAGGGAATATCGTACCGGCGTCGCGCCTCCTCCAACGCTGACCTCCAATCTCACCTCAATTTGCCTACACACGCGCGCGCTCGCGCAGCGGCAGCCTCGCTGTGCGCTATCTAAAATTATGATCTGAAAAATGTTGAGTGCGCGCGTTCGCTCGCTCGCCTCCTCTCTTTCTTAGCACGCGAGAGAGAGAACAGCCAGCTCGTCGTGTATAATCCGTTAATTACGCGAGCGCTCGTATACGGTCTCCGCTCTCCTCGGGCCCGCGCGCGTGATGATAAATTACCATCGAAATTGATACGTCTATACTCTTCCTGAAAATGGCGTCTTTAGCGGTTGGTGATTTTTTTTTTTTCTTCATTTTCGTTTGGCACGCGCGCGGTGATTTTCGTAGATTGAAAGGGGCAAGGAGATGAGGGGAGCGAAATAGTGACGGAGAGAGTTATGAAAGTTTAAATTGATTCGTCACTAATAGCGGCCGAGATATACGGACGCGGTTCAATTTTCTCGGCGGGTATAGCGGACGAGGCTAAGTTTGTCAAGCAGGTGTGAAAGTTCGTTATTAGAGGTAATTGTTATTATGGAGAACAATCTGTAATTATAATCTCACCGCGCGGTAACAATTACGCAGTTTTTGCAATATGTATAATAATATTATGGAAGCGATTATACCTACTTGCACTGTTAAAAATTCATTACCATTTTTAATCAAAGTACATGCATAAATCAACCACGCGATAAGTCAAAAGTTTATCTCCCGAGCTTCAAGATCCAAAATTAACTGTACAGCTATGTATATATCAAACCGAAATATTTGTCACACGCATGTAGCGAGACCGAGATTTTGGCAACCAAACAATAATCCCACCCCTGTAAATCAGAATTCAATTTCACAGCAGATAGCATCCCCCGCATCTATATATCTTTTCCGCATCTTAAATATACCCAAATATCCGAGAGACATCCTTCCGCGCTCTATATAGGCTATTACTGTGCCGACCTTTCTCTTACTTCGCGCAGGCCGATGGGGGCGCGAAAGAAGTGTCCGGACCTTCGGGGACGGCGACTGACAGTTTAAGGAGAAAAGCGTGTGCTCCGTCGTCATTTCGCAGCTCGCTCGTGGCGCGTATTTATTTTCGCGCGAACGGCTGTGCGCACCCGCGCAGGCTCCCCCCCCTCCCTGATCGATTTAGCGCCAAATGTCGCCGTGTTTTACACTCGGCAATAATAGTTGAAATCTATGTAGCCAATATTTCATGTCAACCCTTCGCGCATGCCGCTGTCCTTTTCTCTCTACTGCCACAGCTTTTTTTGTCCGATGGTGAAGCATATTATGTAGCTTTTCCCTTTTACGTGTCGGGGGGCCTTTATTATGTACGGATCAAATATGCGTGCATTTGTGTGAAACTGAATTTCATTGCTTGTAAGCCGTTTGATATATCGTGTGCTATTATTGATACTTATTTATACCTATTAATCTAATCTACAATCTATAAAATATTTATTTCCAATCACAATTTCAACATTTTGATATTACGAGCAATTCTGAGTACATATAACGGATCAAAACCTCGAAGAGAACAATACGCACGTGGAATATACGAATCTGAAGAATATACTTGAGGTTTGGTGAAAAAATTCCGGGCCGAGGACCACGCATTCGAGTAAACGGAATTTAAATACCTCCGAGTGAGAGAGAGCGCGGAATGCTTCTTTTCTCTCTCTCTCTCTCTCTCTTTCTCTGCAAGTGCTTGTCTCCCACAAGGAAAAAGCGATGATCCCGAGGGAGAGGTACATCGGGAGCGCGCGCGCGCACGCGAAAAGAAAAGGGTGGACGGGCCGCGTAATTTACACGCGACAGTACTACGTTACACAGTCGGGCGACTTTGAAGATTGCTTTTTAAGGGACCCACATACATGTGCGCGGCCTTCCTCTCTTCCCTCCTGACCGGCGCCCGTACGGCAAAGCTATAAATCAATTGCGCCCGCAGAGTCGCGTTAATCGATTTACTTACTCCGCTGCGGTGATTGATGTGGATTTAGGCTTAATTTCGATGTTAATTTATGCAATCGAAGATAACGGCACTTTTCGCGAAGTTTTTCAGCAAGTATTCAGTGAAGTTGTACTGTAACTTCGGGTGTATATAAATGTAAAGACTTAAAAGATTTATGAACGTACTTCAATGAAATTACGATATTTGCAAAGTTGGCCATTTATAAACGATAATCGTGAAATAATAAGAAGAATGGTAAAAAGCTGCGCGTAATGTGAAGTGGAAAGCTTTACGTCTGAGCGAAATACTTTTCTACGTGTCGACGGAGTAAACTATGCATACAAATAAAAGTCCTTTATATACAGACAGCGGCGGCTTGCATATACCGAGTGCCCCTCAAACCGGGCACTCAGCGATGAGATAGATACGCATACAGAAAAATCGAATGAGAGAGTAAGATGAGCGAGCGGGAGCAAGAGAAAGAGAGAGAGAGGAGACGCCGGCGAGTAGCGGTTTTAAATTCCGCGAGTCAAAGGCGATGTTTGACATGGAAATGTTGAGCGATGCATTAAACATGTTGCGCGCGGAGGGCTGAGGCACTCCGCATATACGCCTTTCTATCTCTCTCTCTCTCTCTCTCTCTCTCTCTCTCTCTCTCTCTCTCTCTCTCTCTCTCTCTCTCTCTCTCTCTCTCTCTCTCTCTCTCTCTCTCTCTCTCTCTCTTTTTTACCCTTCTTCGAAAAGCGGCCGCCATACCGCGGACTCTACCAGGCCCGTAACCCGAACTCGAGAAGCCCCCGCGCGCGACGCGATGCATTGTGTCCGTATGCGCTGTTTGTTTAAGCAAACGAGGAGGTAAGGAGGAGGAGGAGAAGGTTTCCGTCTTTTAAGGCCACCGAGTACGGGGGTGGAGGGGATGGATTCTTTCAGAGCAGAGCTTTGGGGATCGATATACTCTCGGGATGTATCTTAAGAGGGATCGAGTGTTGCGAATGTCTCAGAGCAGAGATGACGCTACGATGATGCCTCGCAGGGATGAGATGGGCGAAGAGATATGAAGAGTTCGAGTGGTTAAGATGGTTATGAGCGAGGAGGGGATTAGACGTTTTTGCGGTGGTGTTTCGAGAGTATATAGCCATTTTAAAGCGCATTAAGGCGAACAAGGCAAACAATGTCAAGGAGACTTTAATTACCGGAATACGACTGAGATCGTATCTGCGTCAAGGTATATTAGATAGCTTGGTCGAAGTGAAAATGTAAATTCTGCGGCTGTGAATTTTATTGTTTTATTATTCAAAAATATTTAAAAACAAATTAGCTGCTCTGTATAATAGAAGTGCTGGTATAAAGATTTACAAGTGTGATAAGATAAATCCTTCCATAATAAATATTAGTAGAATCTTTGTAGAAACTTGGGAAATATTTCTTATGTGGATACGTAAAACGTACTACTTAAAAATTAGCATAGGCAAACTTCATGAGTTTTTGAACATTATTTACCGTTAACAATTCAAAACTGAAATAACAAAAAATTATCTAATGCTTTAATCGTACAAAACTAAATTACCAAGATTACACCTTGTTCAAATATTTAAAGTACAGAATTTCACAGATTTTCATTGGATTGAAAGAATATGAAAGTACGACTTACCGGGCGACACACGTAGGTGCTTGACGTGAAGACCAGAAGGACTTCTGAGATCGGAAGTGCTCGTCGGTGCTACTATGGGGGGCGACAGGTGTGGATGTACCGAACCACCACCTCCGCCTGCCGTCGTCGTTGGCGTCGTCGTTGCCGTCGTCGTGCAGGCGTTCAGCGGCGAGGTTCGCTGCCTCTGGCTCTGTTCCGTTCGCCACGTTACGTCGTTCTCGCCTATCCATAATTTACCTGCAAATTCAAATCGAATCGTTATTCAAATACTTGCGAGCGCGCTGGCTATTATATAGAGTTCAGATGAAAATGGCGAAAGTCGTATATTAGATGTGTATGGGTGGGATGAATATACAAAGAACGAATCATACCCCACCAGGAACTCCAAACTTGAGAGCATAACAATCAATAGTAATTAAATGATTTAATTGCAGTTCTCATTGAGTCGAGTTCAATTAATAAAGTAATGCAGATGCCCGCATTTACACCGCATAATGTTTAAGGTAGTCTTCCGCATGAATCCAATCAGCGACCATTGTTTTCTTGCCATTGTATCGATCAGAATCAATGAAACTAATGGCGTGACCGAAACTAATAATAATAATAATAATAAACAAGAAGCGGAAGAAGCAAGAGTCCGAGCGCATAGCCCGAAAATAGAACGTGCGAAGGAGGAAATTCCGATCGGTAATTACCGAAAGTGTACTGCGCAGGACAAACATCGCATTTGGGATAAACAGACTTATCCCATTGCGCCCGCGATTGGCCGCAGCTATGCTTCATACGACGCGTCAATCCTCTATAATAATATTGACGCGCGAAACGAGGGAGATGAAAAGGAGAGCGAGGAACGATGTTACGAAACATCTTCGCATTCGAGGCTCCTCCAGGGTCCAGCAAATGATATTAATGCCGCAGGCACGATGCATACGTACATCAGCGGTGGATCTAGTGGCGACCGTCGTACGTGAGCTCAGGGCAATGACTTTTCTTCCCCCCAAATCCAGACGCATAGAAGTTTGTGTAATTAGCGGTAGCCACCCCTTGCTCTCCCTCCTCGCTTCGGCGCACTTCCTTCTATCTTCGCCTTCTTCGCACATATTCTCTCACCCCCGCTCCTCATCTTCGACGCGTGCGCGCGTGTGTGTGTTTACGAAGCGACGCGACAGGCGCGAGAGCGACGACCCTTCTTCCCGCGTCTACATATATATATATACGCCATCTAGATGCAATTTTTCTACTTAGGGTCAGCGAGTGGAGTTGGAGAGCACAGCGCGCCTATGTATATGCGCGCAGGGGGAATCTAAATATCGAGGGGGTTTCCCCGGTTTCCCTTGTTTCGCGTACATGTAATTTCCCAGAACAATGCGCACGGCCTTCCAGAGAACTGAAAGCCGAGTGTCTAATTACACGAGGGGGGGATGGATGAATCTCCTATATGAGTGTGTGCGCCTTCACGAGCGTGCGTTTATATAGACGCACGTGCGTACATAGACGCAGCAGCGCGCATTCGGTATTCGACGCGCTCGTTTGAGGCAGAAAGTTGAAATTTGCACGTTAATCGCACGGCGCGCGCGTGCTCTCCTCGACATTGATGAATAATCTTTCCATGCAGGGCGATTATTAGCTCGATTCCCGCGAGATGTTTCAAAATGCTAATCGTCGGTTGAGTCTTTTCAGAATAATGCTAATGTATGCGTTGATTGGGAAAGAGTAGAGTGTTTAGCGAGAAAATTTAACAGATGCTTCCGTGATTTGTATACATGTATGAAGTCGCACCTAATTGCTTGCCTTGATAGGTGGTATTTTTGAGAGAAATTAATTATATTCGTGCAGAAAAATACAGGGAGTTAAAACAAATTTTTCTATACTAATTGACTAAATTATATATACCTAATTTTAATTGGAATAAGCGATTCCATTAACATACGTTTTGTAGATACATCAGACAAGATATTATTCTCCAATTTTGACTATAAAGTGAATAATAGACCTAACAAGTCTAGTTGACTTCCTGTGCATAAAAAAATGATGCGATTCATCGTGAATAAAACACGATACCCGCGCTAGTAACCGACCCTGCTTGCAAGTCACCCGCGTCGAAAAACAAGCTCGGACTGCCAGAGCGACATTACGCTAATCTAAACTTTCCGACTTGAAAAGCCGATTAGACGGCATCTCTCTGTGTCTCGCCCGTGCAGCATTACGCACAGCAGTGGCGTGACTGATTAGGGAATCAAGAAGATGCGCGAATAGTCGTGTAGAGCGGGCGCGCGCGCCTCACATGTGACTCATGTCGGCATTATTTGCTTGATGAACGATTTGCTCCGCTTTCTTTCTCTTCTTCGCCCGTCTCTCCCCGCTGTCCTTGCGGCCTCGTACATATACTCAGAGTGAATATAAAGTGTGGAGAGCTGCGGCATCATACGTCCGCGAAGTGGAATTGAAGAGAAGGCAATTGTTGAGGTTTGCTGGAGCAAAAGGGAGGGAAGAGGAGAGTGAACTAGCTGCGTTTTGTCTAGTGCATAGAGCAGGATTGAGTTGTCGCTGTTCTCGTTTCACAGTCTTCTTTATAATTATGATAGTAATGTAATGTATTTACTGGTCGGATAATAAAGAAACGCAGTATAGCAATTCTGGTTTAATTAAATGAATGATATATAATTATGTTTCTATTTTTATTAAGCCAGCAATAAAGTAAGTCAGGGACGTTGCTATTAACTAAGATGGATCAAGAACCAATAGCTAACCTGCGAAAACAAAAGGTTATTCTGAAACATTGTTTTATTCTACCAATATAGAAAAGTAGTGCTATGAATGTCCTACATTTCCCACATCCTACTTCAATTAAAACCGCATCCTCTTAAATATATCTATTCATTTCCATTTATCTTTATACCAACTCTAAAATATTAATTTCACCCGCAGCTAATCAAGATATCAAAGCCAAAGAAACCACGGGGTTAGCGCAAGCTCACCACCAGCCGCGATCACGAGCGATGGCCGTCAAAAGTGCCTTCGGGGGCAGCGTAGCTCAGGGCGACCCCGGGGTTCCTTTAATCTCGCGGTGTTTGCATGGCGCGCGCGCGCGCGCGGGCTTTACGGTCCACGTCCCTGCCGCCCCTATATGCCGGCCGACCGGACAAACGAAACAACCCCTCGTTTTATACGACCTCGAGGGAAAATTGAATTATCTCCACGGCTTTCTCCCTCTCTCTCTTTGAGTCGCCTCTTCTCGAGTCCGGCGACTCGAAACTTTTATTAAGTACATATTACGTACCAGGAGCCCTTATTGGCCGCGTGAATATTTATGACATGCGCGCGCGCGTGTGCGTTTACGGCGTTGTTCTCCATTTTTCCGCAGATTGCGTCTGAAATTTTAAATCGGCCATGATTTTCTATGGGTTTATTATGTGTGTATAAACATGTATGATGGCGAGACTTTTTAATTGTGTAAGATATAGATATATATAAAGTGGGCATTCAGTCTTTATCTGTAAGAAATGTTTTCAAGAATGTTGATAGTAGGATTCGCAGAAGTGTTACGCTTTTACACTACAGATAACAGCTATTACGAGTTGCAATATTATAATCAACATGTTAAGGGGATGTGAGTACCGACGTTATTTTTCAAACGAGCATAACTCGCGCAAATATCAATAGAATTATCCAGAAAAAAATCTGCATATAGTGTTTGCGTGTACGGAGCGCTTGACAGACGTCTATTTGCAAAAAATGATGAGAATTTATTGAATTAAATAAAAACCGTACTGTCGGTAAGTAGGAATCTACAATTGACCTACTTTTCAAACGACCATAACTCACGCAAATATCAATAGAATTATCCAGAAAAAAATCTGCATATAGTGTTTGCGTGTACGGAACGCTTGATAGCCGTCTTTTTCCAAATAAATGCTTGAATGTTGATTTAAAAAAATATTGAAATTAGGGTTACACATCCCCTTAAATAAACATTTAAAAAGATTACGCAAATTTTCTCGACATTTCAACGTGAAATAAGAAAAATCGCTTCAAGTTCTTTCCCACATATATAACGATTCAGCTGAACAATTTGCATGAAACTCCATTACCCTAACAAAGCCCTCGGCCCCATTAATATTCCTTGCGGAGACAGAGACGCTTTTCGGCGGGGAACAGGAGGTTCAATTTTCGGAAAATCGAACACACCGTCTGTAACACGCGCTCGCGCGCGTTGGCCTTATGGCCGAGGCACTTCGCATAAACAGAACCATTCGTCTGCTGGGGGGGTCTGCTCACTCTTTTTTCCCCCTCAATGGCCACTCTGTTCTCTCCCTCTTTGCATTCTCTCTCTGCGTCTTACCCCACCGTATATATACCAGCGCGCGAACTCCATTCACGGGTTTATCACTGTCCAGATAACAACGATTTACCTACAGGCGCGCGCGTGTGGCCAAAGGGGAGGCGTTTGTCGCCGGTGGTGGCATTGTCCGAGGGGTGGAGAGGAGGGGCGGCTTGGCGCGAAAAGAAAAAAGACCAGATTACTCGAGGAAAAATAGACGAGGAGAGAGAGCTGGCGAAAAGAAGTCGCGCGCGTTCGTTCGCGGAGGAGGGTTCGTTCGGGCTCTCGGCCAGCCACCTTGCATTCAGGAGTATTTCACTTTAACGGCCCCCCGGGGGATTGGCTGACCCGCCGTCTCTCTTTATCTACTTGCTCTCTCGCGCGCGCGGCAGTAGCTCCGAGCTAGCGAGTGTGGCCCGCTCCCTTCAGCGTTTTCGGCATAATGGAGCCCCTACATTACTTATTCGTCGTCTCCGGACTCTCTGTGTGTCCTGCACTCACGTATGCACTTGGAAAACCACGAGGATATTCCACCTTGACGAGCTCGCCTCTCCCTCTCGCCCCCTTTTTATCTCTTCGTATAGCACGTACTCTCTCTCTCTCTCTATCTCTCTCTGCTTCGTTAGTTTCCGTTCCTGCGAGTTCTTGCTGCCTCTCGGCGTGCATCGCGGGGAATTAATTATTCTTGTTCGGAGCTTTTCAATTTTGTCTTAGTGTACATGCAGCAGCAGCACGTGCCGAATATTTATCAGTTTTGGCAGATAATAGAGGTTTCTGGCGTTTTATAAATAGATGTTTATTTTCGAATGCTTCAATTCTTTTCAATTTGGCAGTACATACAGAAACTTTTAAAGATCGAACTTAAATTCATTTAATTTAGACATTTATCTCACGTCAAATAGGATAGTATAAATTTAAAAACAAATGTGTATACTCGCACACTGAGAGAAGAATATTGTTACTGTTAACATATTTATCTATTTGAAACACAACTATTTGACATGTTTAAGGTGGTTCTTTCACGGGGATTCCCAGTCAAATCAGTGCTAAATGAAAAGGTTACCTAAGATTAAAAAAACCATAGTTACTAATAATTATAGTTTAATCTAATAATAATACACTAATACTATAAATATAGTGTATTTAACATGACTAAAATAACTTTTTTTAACAAAATGTCGATATTTTAGAAACAGCACAAACAATTATTGATAAAAAATCCCCATCTTTTTTGTTTCTTAACCGATTTTAATTATCAAGGTCTTATTCTATTCTTTAAGTACTTTCACGGGGACTTGCCCAAGGAAAAATTCAAAATTATTCAAAACCTAGAAAGTTATAGCTAATTGTTTATAAAATCACGAATGAGGTTATAAAAATAATTATCTTCAATTGGCTATAACTTTCTGGGTTTTGAATAATTTTGAATTTTTCCTTGGGCAAGTCCTCGTGAAATTACTTAAAGAATAGAATGAGACCTTGATAATTAAAATCGGTTAAGAAACAAAAAAGATAGGGATTTATTATCAATAATTGTTTGTGCTGTTTCTAAAATATCGACATTTTGTTAAAAAAAGTTATTTTAGTCATGTTAAACACACTATATTTATAGTATTAGTGTATTATTATTAGATTAAACTATAATCATTAGTAACTATGGTTTTTTTAATCTTAGGTAACCTTTTCATTTAGCACTAATTTGACTGGGAATCCCCGTGAAAGAACCACCTTAAGGATAAAATGTGATATTGTAATAGTTACAATATCTATATTAACTAATAACATATTCAGATTTCAAAGTAGCTGATGGTAGAAGTTCTTATAAATTGTAGTTTTTGAATCTAATAGCCAATTTTCTACCAGGATGATGTTGTTATATAATAAAAAGGTTTGAAATAAAAACTCCATTTAGTTTTTTACTCCAACGTTTCGGACATTTTTATTATTTATGTCCCTCATCGGGACAAACAATAAAAATGTCCGAAACGTTGGAGTAAAAAAAATAAATGATGTTTTTATTTCAAACGTTTTTATTATATAAAACAACATCATCCTGGTAAGAAATTGGCCATTAGATTAAAAAACTACTATAATAAGCATATTGTAACTATTACAATATCAATTTTCTCAGGTAACATATTGAAATTGTTTATGAGAACATGGTAACTTAACTGTTACCATGATATGATAACTGTTACAATGCCTATATTTGGTCATATTTAAACATACGCATGTTAACAGTAAACAAATCCTTTTCTCAGTGCACAGACGACATTTCAGCGGTTTAAAATTTCCACCATATACTTAAAAATCTATCAAAGTAGCTATTTTAAAATCCCTCCTCGTTTGTCAACCCGGCCGCGCGCGCCGCATTTCGAGCTCCTTTTGCGCGCCCATAGCGCGGGAGAAAGAGAGAGAGAGAGTCAAGAGGCAAGTCGAGCGTGGCGAAAACGTATTAGCGAGAGCAGCCGAGTATAATGCGCCGCCCCGCGTGCGCGCGCGCGTGCTCGAAGGAATTGAAAATTCCAGTCTGCTTCCTTTATCTCTCTCTCTCTCGCTTTCTCGCAACCCTTGGCTTCTGCGCGATAGGACGGCCGGAAAAAAAACAGATAGAAAGGCGAGGGGGAGGGGTAGGTAAAGCGACGCCGGATAAAGCGCTCGATATAAGATTAATAGTAGAGGCGGCTGCCGCCACCGCCGCTGCTCGTTGGCGATTCCTCGCTTTGAAGGTGGACCATGGCACGACGGCCAAATTGAATCCTGTTTAGGACAGCAGAGGAGGAGGAGGAAAAGGAGACAAAAGAAGAAGAAGAAGAAGAAGAAGCCGCGGTGGTAGTGTGCCCCCGGGCTATCCAGCAATAAGTAAATTGCCCGCCACCTCTATCTCTCGCCCTGTGCCCTCTTCTTCTCTCCATATCATGCGCTTGATCTTTCCTTTTGGGGCGCTCGCGCGAATGGGAGTAGCTGCGGCGCAGTGTTGGTTTTCTGCGGGTGAATGAAAGACAGGGTGGGACTGGTCCATGGTATGAATTTCAAAACGTCGAGTTTGTTTATTTATTGTTTAGCTTTTAGGGTGAATGTTAGTTTTGATAAAATGCATTTTATTTCTTTCGAATCGAATATTTAATTGAAAGAGTAAAACGAATGTTTAACTATATAGTTGTAAAGATAGCTTGTATTTATCTTGTGATCATCAATCTACTGTTTATTAATATCACCTCATCAAAAGTGAATATTCTCTTGAATTATAAAAGCCATCTCCATTGCTTAGCCTCACCCATCAGTTCTCACTTTTAAATATTTATTCAGCAACATAATCAAAGGCAAAGACGTCGCTCCCTCTCGATATTGAAAAAGATATATACCGTTGTGCAGGACATTCGTGCATACTTCGGTCCTCGTGTCACAATAATCGCCACTCGGTTTCATAGCCTCGTTTCACAGTTTCTAAGGGGGAATCCGTCGAAAAGGCGATCCGCCGAGACATCGGAACCCGGCACTTTTGTAGGGCCATCGGCTCCTTTTGAGGCTCGCGTGTACACAATATAATAACCATACACGCGCACGGGATTATGAGTTTGATTGATGGGCGCACCGCCGCCGCCGCCCGGAAGTAAGACCGTAACATTCGGCGCTCTTGCCAGCTCTCTTTTTCCTGCATTTGCTTATCGGATATTGAGCATGAATGCCGCGGAGAGGAAGCCGAGATAAGTCGGCGTGACAGAGGAGACACGAGCCACGAGACGCTTATTACGACTTATTATAACCTGGGCTTAACGGTATTCGCGTACGGTATGAGGCTACTATATGGCGCACAAAGTGTGTGTGTGTAAGCCGTAATGAATGAGCCGAAGTTTGTATACAAATACATTGAGGAATGATGTTATAATGTGAGCACGGCTGATGAATGAGCGAACCTATATCAATTAGCTGGATTATTAGTGATTATATACTACGCAGTTACATGTAACAGTAAGGCGCACTAAAATGTTGATTTTACCAAGAAGCCATTGCGTCATTGCACTATTGGTTGTTGATAAGCCAGTGGAAATGGTGTGATTTACCAAAAGATAAAGAATTGCGTATAGGTGTTTAAAATGCCTCTTCGTATATTTAATTTTATTATAGAAACTCCGGAAGTAAATGTTTGCTATTTAATAAAGATGACTAAACAGTGAATCATTCGAGCAGATACTTATATAAATAGCCTCTTGAAAAAAAGTATCAACTTTATGTGACATAATAAAAATAATTGTTTAAACAGACACACACACACACACACACACACACACACACACACACACACACACACACACACACACACACACACACACACACACACACACACACACACACACACACACACACACACACACACACACACACACACACACACACACACACACACACACACACACACACACACACGTGCACACACGCACGCACGCACGCACGCACATACACACACATATAACTGTATAAATACTTAAAATTCATATTATTTATAGTTTACATTTAAATATTTTATTTGTTTAAGTATTTGTTAAAATAATTTCGTGAAAAAGTGAAGTAATAGATTTGAACCTTATGTTGATAGAAAAATTTAAATCTAAAGATAAGGATGAGATTACGATAAACGATAAGTACAAAGTATATAAGATTGGGATTCGAACTTCACCTACAAAGTAATTATTTCTTTTAACAGAAAAGGCTTTTAATTCATTTATTCGAAACGCGTAGACGGTAGAGAGATTAAATCGCCCCTGGGTTTAAATGAGAGTAACGTTTTTCCAATTCTCTTTGGTTACCCTCTTTACGTTGACCCGATCGATATTTCCCTCTCTCTTTTTTCTTTCCGCTCTTCCTCTAGTTTTCGATGCGCTCTTTCTCTGACTTTAATTTAGTCTAGAAATTGTCTTTTTCTTACTAATTTCCATTTAAATTGAATTGTACAATGCTTACTTCAATCGTCGAGTAAAAAGACCTTTTCCAACGAAAGAACAGTAAGTTCGAAATCCTTTGATAAAGTTATCATCCGTGGTTTTTAAACAGCCCATCTTCTATTATAAAATTTTAAAAGGTCGTCCAAAATTTCACTTACGTCGCCTCATAAAACTGCAAACTCCCTCAAAAACCATCTGTAGAATTCTACCCCGCTCGTTTCGCGCTCACCTTACGACTCTCTTCCCGAGCTCTCCGCGCTATATGCGAGAGAGAGAGAGAGAGAGAGAGAGAGAGAGAGAGAGAGAGAGAGAGAGAGAGAGAGAGAGAGAGAGAGAGAGAGAGAGAGAGAGAGAGAGAGAGAGAGAGAGAGAGAGAGAGAGAGAGAGAATCAATAAACCTTCGCGCCCGGCGTCCCCAGCTCGGGGGGTGTAATGGACGCCATTTTTCGAGAAAATGCGAATAACCTCGCGGTATTTCATCGACGTCAGCGGCGGCGGCGGCGGCAGCGTCGGAGGAGGTCGAGGCCGCGGCAGCGCGGAAGGGTTTGCTCCACGCGCAGGCGCGAACCGCCCTCCCGCGCCCTGGCGCGCATAACTCGCGCGCACACCTATAGCCAATCTGCATGCCGAGGCGCCATTTTGTAAAACGTGAATTTAAAGTAGGGAACAACCCTTTCGTGCCTCCCCGCTTGAGATACCGATGCCGGGGTTGAGAGTTTTTTATGCAGGGGTGAAGGGAGAGGCGGCATGCAAAGTAGGCACGAGGGTCGTGATTGGTCGAGATGCGGTTGGGTATTGAAGGGGATGTATCGAAAGCGATTAAATAGAATGGCGAGGTTTTCAAATGAAAATTGCGTTAATTCATTATATTTTTTTATAAGATACTTATACACAATTTTTTTATTTTCTTTAGAATTTAAGTGTCGTTTATTGCAATTGAAAGACTTGTATAAATATATAGAACAAAATTAATCAATGCCCTGGTAGAAATTTGTCTATTACGAAATGGTCAGAAAGTCAGTAAATAGCTAAAATAAATATCTTGAAACGCTTTTTCCCCTATTATTCGCCCATTTAATAGATTGGAAATAGAATGGTATAACCTCAAAATATTTAATTTAAATTTACTCATAGACTTGACGTTACATTTAAGAGCATTCAATTGTAATAAATATAAGCTTACAAAAATGTAAACAATAAACACAGACTAAAAAATCATTTACAGCACTCCTTTCTTAGATATAATTGAAACCAATATTATTCTATTAGGTTCTGTTTCTCTCACTCCTCGTCATAAAAACAAGCCTTCTACTAGCCATTTTCTAACTAAAAAAACTGACCAACAGTTTCTTTTTCTCTCCAATTTTAATACCTTTGAAATAGTTAAGAAGAAGCTTGTGTAAATCTTTAAAAGAAGTCTTTCTATTTTCAATCTATTAAATGGTTGAATAATGTTGGAAAAATCGTTTCATCGATATAAGATAGAAATATTCAAGAAAAGTGGCTAGTTTTTGGCTATACCGCACTAAAAATAGCTATTTATTAGGCAAATAATGAAGTCAGTTTCCACCAGGGTGAATATACGTTTTTTTACACATGTATTATATTTAATGCTAAATATTTGTGATCGAATTTCATATCTAAAAATATTTTTGATGATTGAAAGTTTAAACAAGCTGGACGATATACCACAATTTTTGTTGATCACTCAAGACTTCATGAAATTTACCATCCAATTGAAATGATACGATCTTATCACGCACGTGATAACAAAAGTAGGTTGAAGATTTCATGATTGTTGATTGGCCAAGTTTTTAGGCGTCATGTTAATTACTTTTTTTATCAAAGTTGAATGAGATAATGGTTTGTGGATCGTTTAATTAGTATTCCTCCGATTTAATGTGATTTAAATCTCTGTAATAGTTAATGAACGTCGTGATTTACTTCACTGAATATTTATGAAACTGAAAATTTGTTTTTCATTAAAAACCAATACTGTAACAATAAATCAAGGGATCTGCTATTATCATCAAACATTATGAGATCTCGTTATCATAATTTGTAGGATTTCTAGAGATTTTATTATACTAAAGCTAACGTTTCTCTACGAACCTCATTAAAATTTATTTATAAAGCCGTATCAACATTCTACACAGCGGCCTGCTCAATGACACATAAAAAAGCAGCAGCCGCAACGTCAAGCCATGTTGCCGGCGTATACACACGAATGTAAGTCCCATGTCGCGTGGTGTCCCGCTCGAAAGGGGTGAACGAGAGGAGGAGAGAAAAGGGTCGCGCGCGATTTTAAAATCACAATGGCAGACACACGTCGCGGCGCAATCTATCCATGCATTCGCCGCGCGCGCGCCAGCCTCTTTTGCTGGTCCTAAGCATCTGCGTGTCGATTCTTCGGTATAAGAGAAAGTCCACCCTTATTTGTGTCGGTCGCGTGCCACGGCTGGATGTAGCTTGTCCGTGCATAAAGAAGGGCTATTGTTGATGTTTGCATTGGTCGCGTCGTCGAGGATTCCAATCGTTTAATCTTTTTAAAATAATAATATAATTGCTTTTACATGGGAGTTGCACAATTATTATTCGCTACGTATAATATAATTTTAATAAAATTGTAAATTTCTTTGATAAATAGTTGATGCCAGCATTATACATTATTATATAATGTTCAATCGCGAGACGAAGAATAATTTAACGCATTGAATTAATGCTAAACAAACTGCAGCACGCGAGCAGGGCTAATATATTACCGATTACATGTAGAGTATCTAATTTATTACAAAATCCGTAAAATCTCCGAACACAGTAGCTCGAAGCTGGAACACACACACACACACGCACACATACACGACAGCCTTTCTGGCACGCTTCTAGCCCCTTCCACCCCTCTTCCCGCTCGAATTTTCACTATAAAATTCCCTGTTTCTCTCTCTCTCTCTCTCTCTCTCTCTCTTCTCTTTCTCGAGGACCGCAGAGCTGTAGTAGCAGCAGCACCCTTCCTTCAAACATTTTAAACTCTCCCCCTTCCACACGCGCACAGGCGCGTGTATCTTTCTCTCTCTCTCCTCGACATTCTATACGCACACCTATATACAGCGGGAAAAACGAGCGCGAAAGGTATATATATACACAGAAGAGAGCGCGCGCGACTTTGCCACACGCTCGGAAATCGGTGCAACAAAAGGGGGGAGCCGCCGAGCGCACACACACACTCTCTCTCTCTTTCTACCGTTACGCAATTCTTTTTCATTTCTGTGACAGACGAGCGAGAGCGAAAGAGAAGAGCCGATGTCGCGCACCCCTTTGTCGTTTAACGAAAGGAGAACTCGTCGATTCGACCATTTCGATTTTGTGTTTCGAATGCGCACACGCGCGCGTGCCAGGCGGCGGTCTGCGCTCTCTCATAACCACGCGCCGGTGATGCTTTTAAAGTCTTGTTTCCGAGGCTGATTATAGGACTCGTTGGGCTGCTTTGCCTTTGACAAATAAAGTTTTTCCGATAGGATGATTTATGGCTTTTTTATGGCTGCGTGTTCGTTTCAGTGCCGAAAATTTTGACATTTAGAAAATTAAAAATTGTTTCGAGGTACTTGTAGAGTACTACTTTTACGGTAAATGCACTTTACGGAAATCGTAAACCGCGTGAAATGCGCTCACAAATTGAATATTTAATTACATCAGTTGCCATAAATAATTGAATAAGTACAGAACAAAAGTCGCCTCCGAATTAAAAGAGAAATCTATTAAATACAATGTTACTGCGGAAAAAATGACGATAGGCCGCATTCGAAAACGTTTAATTATTACAAAATTACCATTAAATGACTACAATCTGTTATAAATCGCTTTGTATAGCTTACAAAACCGCAGTCTTTTCTCCACGCTGTAAACAACATTTATAATGAGTCATATACAGCGCAAAACGCAGCACAAAGGATCGGGAAATTAGAAAAGTTCTCTCACAGCTCGCGCGCAGACGATCCTATCGTCGCCGACATCGCGCGAATATATACTGCCGACGTCATGCATTTATGCATATGGATTGAGCGCGAATACAAACGCGTTCGCTCATTTACATGGCCACCCGCGCGCGCGCGCTTCTTCTATCAAATCACCCGCTGTGCGCTGGGTCTAATTAATCGCGGGCCCTTTACGGCGCTGACTGCCGCGCACTTAAGCTCGCGAATTTATGGCACTTTTTTTTTCCTTCAACGGGATGATTATCGGGCAAGTATATACAGTACTTCCATTTCCTTCCCGTGTGTTATAGGAAGCGCGATAGGACTTGGCGAGCGAGCGAAAGGTGACGGAAGAGAGATGCGCGCATGTTACGCTTCCATATAACGTATATGTACGCCGACAAACTCGTAATATACCGTAGCCGCGATTGTTATAGTGCTCGCGCGCGCGCATGGATTTGTGTAATTAGCGAGGGATTCGTGAAAGTTTGCGCGAATAAATTTGTTGGTTTTTCCTCGCGGCGCGATATGACGCGGGTTTGCGAAATGCGCGCAGATCGCCGGTGCGCGATAATATGCTAAGCAGAGAATGAAATTTGCGAATAGTAGAACTAATGCAGATATTATGTTACGTGGAAGTTACGCGCGCGCGCAAGAAACTCTTCGTTTCATTCATAAAGCTCTAGTCAATGTGGAAAAGTGAAAGAAAAGATAGCGGTTTAATTAAACGTCAAATAAAGTCTGCGAGGTTGCGGGAATTAGCTCTAATTAGGAAAACCATTGCAATTTTTCAGTAGATAAGTTTTATGCGTTACGAGGAATAAGTAGCAAATTAAAAAAAAAAAAAAAAAAAAATTAGAAACTGAATATAACATTTCATTCTTACGAATATATTGCTGCGTATTACTTCAAAGTGAACTTACAAAAGTGACTCTTGTAATATGCCGATAAAAATAAATAATTCCAAATATTATGGGAAACGCAATAATAAATATTTTAAAGTGCAAATATTACTATTTACTAATAAGAATCATTGCAGTTTCGCGAAGGAAATTACCCAGATTATTGCGTAAAATATATTGTAACACCTTCAAAGGAATCATTTCCCATTCGAGCGACCGCGCTAACGAGACAGAAACTCGCGCATGCGGCGCGTCCGCACAAAGCTATATACCGTTTGATTTCTCGTCCACTGAATCGGAACGGTGTGTAAAAGAGGCCGACTTGGAGAGACAGTATACGCACAGGGAGGAAAATTTCCCGATTAAGCTGGGCGCGCGCGTCGAATAGAAACGACGGTTACGTCTTCGCGAAACCCGAGTCAAAGGAGAGAGAAACAGACAGAGAGGAGGAGAAGAAAAGGGCGCAATAAGGCAGAGGGGTGAAATCGTCGCTACGCTGCCATTCGATTGGTCGATGCAACTCGCTGCATTGCCTGTACGAGCGTATACACACGTTTACGCGGATGTATAAAAGGCAATGCGGAGGAAAGCCGCGCGGAGAGAAGAGCGAGAGACTGCGAAACGACGAGGACACGGAGAGGAGATACATTTTTGAGTGCTCGTGGCTAGCTGCGGAATGCCGTTTCGTTAGGTCGCGATACTATATGTAAGCACTTGTCTGAATGTTTCAGAATGATAGTTTTGCATTGAATTATGTAACGAATAAATTATTCAGAGGAGGATAATGGAGCTGCGCACGGATAACCGCACTTTTGGCACGCGATATGCTCGTTTCTTTCTCTTTTTACCGAATTATTTGAATGTGTAACGAAAAGTGTTATTAAATTTATATGGAAGTTACACAATTCGGTTACAAAACGGAATTACATATTATTTATCGCAATTTGATACACAACGAAATTGTTTTTAATCAACCTATTTTTGCAGGCGCAGCAATGTTGTTTACGACTATTCTTACATCTTATGATTTCAGTTAAAAATACTGTTCAGATTAGTAAGATATTTGCTTCGTATGATACGTAACAATAGCAAAACATGACATTTGTCAAACAAGAAACTCTCACGTGAAAATTTCAGTAACGAGTTATCCGCACTCCGCATCAAAAATGGAAAATCTTATTCTTAACTGTATTACAACGAACGACATCCGAGCGAAAAGTCGATACCAATAGAATCCGCCAAAAAAACTCACGCGCACACGCGATGCAGCTACTTGCTCGAGCTACGCCAACAGCCCCGGCTACTCGCGCAAGCAGCGTTGGTGCATCGCGAGGGAAACGAAAAGTGCGCGCGCGCAAGTGAGAGAGCTAGAGCGAGAGCAGGACGGAAGCATCACGGGCGGGCGGTCGATGCCGTGCAGCTGCCATGGCAACTGCGGGAGCAGCAGCAGCAGCAGCAGCGAGACGGGAAATCGACTTGGAAAAACTGGTAGCATTGACCGTCTTCTGCGCCTGCGTTCGTATCGCGAGGAGCTTCGCGACTATACTGCGTTGCGAAATTGCTTTGCCTATGGGGAGGATTATAGGTCTCGTAGTTCGTAGGCGATATTGCGCATGAATAATGCATCTGTCTATGGTAGTTTTACGAGATGAGGTGAAAATGAGATAAGAATCGAAGGTTGGACGTGGTATTTGGTTATGCAAATATATTATCTTATTATTAGCAATTGAAATTTTTAATCACTCGAAGAACAAGTACACGTAAAAATTATATGGCGCGCTATAAAGTTTTCATTATAGAACGTATATACTTTGATCTGATGCGATAGTTTAACGTTAGCATCTGATAATAGAAAAAAATTATTCTGAATTGTTCGTTATAAGAATAGACCTAAGAACCTATTAATTAGAATATCATGAGGAAATCTAATTTAATATAATATATATAAACTATAGATAGCGTTTATCATACAATACACCGTACTATAAATATTACGGTACATAATGCGCTACTTACGCATGGAGCATTTGCCTAAACTAATTTACATCAAAACCTCGGGCAAAATTTCTATTTTTTTTTACCTTATCTACCGCGCATTAATCTTGCAATTCGCGAAAGAAAATGTATTCGCACATTTTCCATCGCGAGGCCTCATGTGTGCATTATAAAAAAAATAAGGCGCGCGAGCGTAATACGGCAGAATTTCGGATCTTATCGTGAAATTTATGCGGGGCGCGCGCATAACGCAGCGAGTTTCTACTTTCGGTGCCATATCTATATCAATCAGACAAACCGCCGGTGAAATAGTGCGATGCACGTGATGCGCGCGTTGTGCCAGCGAGTGTCCGACGGAAGTGCAGCTACGTGATCTCCCCCGGTGGCTCTTATCGATCGTCTTCGATGGAAAGTTTTCTTACACGTTATATATACACACGCCCTTCCCGCGTTGCGCCTGCGCGAGATTCAAGTTTTCCATTAATGAAGCAAAACAAAGCGGCGCGGTTTCCTCTTTAAAACGCTCCACGATCGATAAGCGCGTGGTTTATCCTTTTACAAAAATTGTGAAAGATTACTATCGACCGTTGAAACTGTTTCTATATGCCGTAGATAAAGCCCGCAAGAGCGTTCGAATGTCAAAGAGGTAAATATTAGAAATAGAAAATAGATAAAAAGATATTAATAGGTGAACTTTTTCTTCGGATTGAGTCGTTACGAGATCGCGGAATTTATTATAGCTATATTCGTGTATTTGAACGATCAATGTGAAACGTATTTTTTTTTTATTCGTAAATTATCAATGGAGGATAAGTGCAAGATCATCAGAACTGTTTTACGCAACAAGGCATTTATTACCATTAATAGGACTAAAATTACAGCTGGCGTAAGGAAAAAATTGATGAATTTCTGCGGTTATAAAAATAACCGCGAGTATACAGACAATGTTTCAATCCTCATTTCGAGCAGAAAAAAATATGACTTCATTGTAACGCAAGTGACATGTATCACCTGGTAACGAATCCAATTCCGCACTCGTCGCGAACTTCTCGCACATTCGCAAGTGAAAAGCGACCGAGTGGAGCTAGCAGCTGACTCCTTACACCCGCGCGCAGACAATACGCGCTGCGCTGCAGTTAATTAGCGTGACGTTCCCTTATACGTCATTAAAATCAAAGAGCGCGAAGACAGCAGTCGTTAAAACTCGAGCACACGCGACAACGCGCGCGCTCGTGCGTCCCTACTCGTAATTATGACATCTTCCTCTCGCTCCTCTTTTTTTCTTCTTTTCCTCCTCTCCACTATCTTTCCTCTTTCGAGAGAGAGAGAGAAAGGAAACTCACGTACGCGCCTATATTCGTCTGCACCTCGAAAAGTTCATGTACATTCGATAAACAGAGATAAGGGCGCGCGCACATTGCGCGATCGGGGCCAAGCGCGAGGTGCCAAGCTCGCAGATAAGCGAGGCGGCGGGTCGCACCTCGATTTTCTCACTCTCTGTCCTTTTTTTCCTGTATTTTAACGCTTCTTCAAAGTCAACACGGCATTATCGTGAGTGAGTAACGCTGAATAAATCAAACGATGAATTATGGGCGAGCCCGCCGCGCGCTGCCGCAACGTCCGATAATGCGCGTCATTTCCGAAACGTCGTATGGAATATTTAGTTAGATCGGGGGATATCGTAAATTATCATCGGCGTTGCGCACGCGTGTGTTTAACTTGTATTACCTTTAATCTTAATCCATATGTTTATATGCGCCGACGCTGCTATCGGGCTTTTATTAACGAGTAATATTTTGTTTTTCATTTCGTATATAAGGGGACCGTTATTGCAGCGTTCGAATTATTTTTAGAAACTGATATAGGAGATATTTAAAGTAAAAATATTGCGCGAAATAGAGAGCCGCATATATGAATATAGATTAGTAGAATGTATTATTATTGTAACGTATTCGAAGGTATATATCTCCGATAAGAGCATCTACAATTTATGATGTGTGTTAACCATAAAACAAGAGAAATAAATACTCTAAGTATATTATTTCTCGGAGTCAATATTAAACGATTGATATACCGATCTCGCTAACACTTATAAAACATCATTTTTGTCGCTTTATATGTTTTATTTATTAAGTGCAGATATTTAATGAAAAAGTTCGTGTATTATATATATATTCTAAAAAACAACTTGCCATCGAAATAACTACAATTTACTTATAATATTAACGAAACATACCGCTGCAGTTAACGTTTCTTCCCAATCTTGCGAGCGAAAAGCCGCGTTGTTACGTCAACACCGCACACGAGTCCTTGCACGAGAAATATACGTAAATCCCGATTGGCGATGGCCCCGCAGCTATCATATAGAAATCAAGCCAATTTGAGGCATCGGCGACATCAAGATCGCACGTAACGTGAGAGCGCGAGAAAAGTCGCTCGCATGCATGCATGCGCAAAGTTCGCGAAAAGAGACGAATCTCGACGCGGCCGCGTTATTTCGACACGGCGCGCCGCGCTTCCCGTCCTCTCGTCGAAACGTCGCGCAACATAAATACCAACACCTGCGACCTGAAGATCCACGGACACGATTAAATAAATCGCCCCCTTGACACCTATATACTTCTTTCTCTCTCTTGCTCACTCGCGCTTGCCGATCCAGAGACAGCCGGTTAGGATATTGGGTATAGGCCCGCAAGCGAGCGCGCTATCTGTCCCAGATTAGGCCTGTAAACAGGCTCTATTTGCATTCGTTCCTCTGTCTTTTTCTTTGGTCTCCGGCATTATCAGGCCGGCGGTATCGCGCGCACCCTTTGCTCAAGCCTCTCTCATTCTTTCTCTCTCGCTCTTTCGGGTTTTCGTCTAATAAGCTCTCTCACGATTTCCTAATGGCTTTATCGACGGGGCCGATCGATCCTCACGATCCCCCTGTGCGCGAGCAAGAAAGAAAGAGAGAGCGAATGGGCCGGTGTATCCCTATCGGTCGTCTAGGATCGAGGTGAGCGCCAGACTGTGTGTTAGCTAAAAGTGCAGGCTACTACTTTTAGATTAGATGGACTTTTTTCCTCGAACACTGGCGCTTAATGTGCATGAGTATTATTTGATATAAAATTTCAATTTTGATAGTCAATCTTATGGCGGTGTTAAGATAATAAAATGGGAAAATAGACGGAGTGTTTTTGCTGTTTAAAATGACTTTTATTTTTCACGATTAAAATCTTTTTGAAATATACGAAATAGTATTTTGTGTACAAGAATAATATGATATGGTCATTTAAATTAAGATATATGTATAGGGTGACTTCACCAGTGAAGGAACGAACAAGGAAATTGTAACTTGGTGTAAAAATGGATTAAAAGTAAAACCCCTTTGAAATTTATATTCTAAAATGTTCAAATTTTACGTCGGTGAGCAAATTTTGAATAAAGAATCAAAGTAAAAATTTTATTTCATGAAAATCTGTAAATATCTCCTAAAAACTAGTAAAGGAACACGCAATCTTAGTATCTAAATACGTTTCACAGCGAAGGAATACATCGCCAGTGAAGAAACACTTGATAGCGGCGATTTTATGATTTTATTCTTAACAAGATAATTTCTTGTATGTAGAATCTTTATATAAAATGAAATAAAAATTTTCAAGGATTCGAAAATTATCGTCATGTTAGATAAACAATACATACACTGAGAGAAGGATTTGTTTACTGTTAACATGGCATTGTAACTGTTAACATGCGTATGTTTAAATATGACCAAATATAGGCATTGTAACAGCTAATATACCATATGTTACTGGTAAACATTGATATTGTAACAGTTACTATATTAGGTTTGACCGTCAAAATCTTCACTATTCAAATATACGATATTGTAACAGTTACAATATTGCAATTCTAATCAAATAGATAAATATGTTAACTATAATAATATTTTTCTCTCAGTGTAGAAAGCTTGATATTTTCATATATATATAAAAAAAATGTTCGTTCACTGGTGACTGTTCCAATACTGGTGTATAGTCACCATAATTTGAAGTTATAATTGTTATCTTTCACTTTCATAAAAATGAATTTAGGTAAGTGTTACGTCGACATGTGTTTGTCAATTATTATATAAATGAAATATGTGAATCAATATTATGAATCTGCCCTGATTAAGTTTTTACTCATTGAAATAGAATATTTCTATACTGAGAGAAGGATTTGTTTACTGTTAACATGACATTGTAACTGTTAACATGCGTATGTTTAAATATGACCAAATATAGACATTGTAACAGTTAATATACCATATGTCACTGGTAAACATTGATATTGTAACAGTTACTATATTGGGTTTGATCGTCAAAATCTTCCCTATTCAAATATACGATATTGTAACAGTTACAATATTGCAATTCTAATCAAATAGATAAATATGTTAACTATAACAATATTCTTCTCTCAGTGTAGTTTACAGTATATAAGCAAAAATTGAAGTGAAAGTTAATTATGTTAATTTATGTAAAAGATATCATTTTAAAATCTTTTTATCATCATAAGTGACATTCTAACTTTCTAAACGGTTTATACCAGACAAGTGCTCAACAAATAGAGAACAAAGACCAGAAACTCACCAATAATTCGAAAATCATAAAACAGATGTCCCAAATTTTTTAATATGAATGAAAAGTATTAAAGTTTACAAAGGAGCAGAGAGCGCGACGCACAAAAGTCGATGAATCGCTCATTCGATGCCGCAGCGCGATAAATCATCGTTTTCTCTTCCATATATATACATCTACAGGCCACTTTTTTGTCGAGCATTCGAATCCCCGCGAGGATAAACCACTGTCACTCGCAGATTACGCTACCCTCCTTTGTTATCTCCTCTCTCTTTCGTATCTGTCGCAGATTTCCATGCGCGCGCGTACACATAGACGACGCACCGAGCTATGAGAATTTTCGTTGAGTTCAGCTACAGCGTCTCTCTCTCTCTCTCTCAATTCTCTCCACGAAATTCGGATTTAAAAAATGAAGAATAGAGAGTGAAAAAAGCGTGGCGGGCCCCCCCTCGCGAGCGTCTAAAAACTGTGTGAAAAAGCGTTATTTCGGGGTGAAATCTGACGCGCGCTCGCTCGCTAGCTCCTTTTTTAACGCAACCGCGTGTGCGCGCGCGCGTCAACCCCCCGACCAGCAAGCGACGGAAACAGGGAACGCTCTATACTCTGTACTCAGGCTACAGGTAAATTTCATGATTCTGGAAGATCGCGTTTAATACAGGGGTGGACGAAAGGGGGGAAGCCCGCGCGCTCTCGCGCATCCTGCATATTCACCAATTTTTCTCTAAACCCGTCGCACACGTACACGCACGCATACACATACATGTATAGGGGTTGCCGTGAATGAATAAAAAGAGAGAAGGAGGCGCTTCAAAGGACACGGGTGTAATGCGATGTAAAAAGGGCCCGTTCTCGCTCTTTCTTTCCGGCGAAACGGGTAAAAACCTATAGGTACGCGCGTATGCCTATTACGATCGAACGCGCGCTTTCTTTATATGTACAATTTTCCATTTCTGGGTCATGGGAAGGTTACGTAAGTTCGTATACTTATCGTAGTGAGAGAGAGAGAGAGAGAGAGAGAGAGAGAGAGAAAGAGCGCGTCTATAGACGACGAGGGTTGCCGTGATCTTGGAAACTGATTTTTTTTCCTCTCCACCACTCTTCCCCCCCTCCCTCTCCACTTTCCTTTTCTTTCTGAGCTCACTGCCTCGATCGGTCGATTAATGCTCGCGGGTCTATTAAAGGGGTTCCTTATTATACCTTTTTTTTTATTTTTCTCCGAAAGTGAATGCGAGTGAAATGAAAAGAAGGCCGAATTATTATTCCTCCTTTCCGGCAAATATAAATAGTGGCCGCTTGCATCGAATCGAGGCTATTATTCGGCTCTATATATGTTAGTCGGTATTAAGAGCTCCTTTTTGTTTCCTATTCCTTTTTTACGCGTACGCTGCATGAAGGGAATTGATAATTCAAATACCTTATCGGTTCTTGGTTGGTTGAATTGAAAGGAAAAAGCAGATTTTCAATATTCCCTGCTGCTCTTTGTGAAATAAATGCAGTTTTACGTTAATATAAGTATAAAATATGTGATATTTTATTTTAATACACACTGAGAGAAAAATATTGTTACTGTTAACATATTTATCTATTTGAAATACAACTATTTGACATTTTTAAGAATAAAATGTGATATTGTAATAGTTACAATATCTATATTAACTAATAGACATATTCAGATTTGAAAGTAGCTGATGGTAGAAGTTCTTGTAAATTGTAATTTTTGAATCTAATAGCCAATTTTCTACTAGGATAGCGTTATATAACAAAAAGGTTTGAAATAAAAACTCCATTTAGTTCTTTACTCCAACGTTTCGGACATTTTTATTGTTTATGTCCCTCATCAGGATAAAAAATAAAAATCTCCGAAACGTTGGAGTAAAAAATAAATGATGTTTTTATTTCAAACGTTTTTGTTATAAAACAACATCATCCTGGTAAAAAATTGGCCATTAAATTCAAAAACAACTATAATAAGAATATTGTAACTATTACAATATCAATGTTTTCAGGTAATATATTGAAATTGTTTATGAAAACATGACAAACTTAACTGTTTACATGGCATTATAACTATTATAATGTCTATATTTGGTCATATTTAAACATACGTATGCTAAAAGTTACAATGCCATGTTAACAGTAAACAAATCCTTTTCTCAGAGCACAATATCAGTACGTTTCTGTCAGATATTAGTATCTCGACCTACAAATAAGTCAAAATTGTAAAGTAAACACGCCAAGGAAATGGAAAAGCGACAAGCGACTTTAACAGCGTCTTTAACAGATACAAATTTTAATTCATTACAAATTGAATAATTATTAATATATAAAATTGAAAAACAGAATACAATTTATTACTCGTATGACTATATTATTAATGGCCAATAACAAAACTGTAAAGAAAACAGATATAAAAAACACACACCACAACCGAAATCCCCAAATAATGATTCTCGTACAAACCTTCCTCCCTTCTCCATTAATTCCTTGCATAAACAAACAGCTCTCCTTCGCACCGCGCTCACACAACCACGCTAATTTGAAAATACAAAAAGACGCGAAACGTAGACATTGCTATATCTTAGCCGCGTCGTACGTTGATCCCGCGCGTCAAAAGAAAGGAAAAAGTCCGTGTGCGTGCGTGGCGCGCAAGAAAACTCGCACGCGAGAGCCGTGGATATAGAACGCGATCTTCGGTAATCCGGATCCCTGAACACGCAACACAGCCTCTCTCCCCCTCCTCGGTATATAAAAATATCAAGAAATCTCCCTCCCTCTCTCTCTCTCTTTCTTGGCGCAGGTCTCGCGCGCACGGGAATTAGGGGTGGTTTATTTTTCTCGAGGAGTAGGTGAGTGCGCGCGCGTGGGGGATGACGAGTGAATGACAGGACAATGAGCCCGCTCTGATGCACGCGCGTGTATACGTGGGCCGCTTTATGACAACTCAATATGCCAAGAGGAGAGAGAGAGAGAGATGGAAGATGGAGTAGTGTACGCGGTTGCACTTTGTCTTTCTATGTCGGCTATAGTCGCGCGCAAGATGCTCGAGGTATATAAGGTGATGCACCGAGTCTGATGGCTCGGATTTCTCGCGTCTCGGAGGACTTTTGATGGAGAAAGGTGACGGTAGGTGCGATCTTGCTTTTCTCCGGTAAGGTTTTATTTTTTGGGGGATTTTCGTGTATGCATTATTAGCTGGACAGGCAGTTGAAGTATTTTTATTTCTAAATTTTTTTTTCTAATACGATACGATTATCTTTGAAAAATCCTATGATGTCAGGACTATTAATTGTGTTGTTGAATTACATTGAAATATTAATCAATTGTAATTTATTATTATTATATACTTTGAATTATTTATTCTTTTCAACCGCGTGCATACATTAAACATTTGTTTATTATACTGGATTAGAATTAGAAATCTAATGATTTTTCTACGAAAATTAATCAATATTTATTGTCAAGACGTGCGTACATAAGAAATGAAAACTGCTGCTTGAATGTAAAAGTAAATTAAGTCTAAATGAATCGAAATAGAAGGCCAGCAACGTAGAAAACAACATTTGCCATTCAATCCATCACGTCAATCAAGATCGACATTCACTTTTATTACGACACATGTTTGCGACTTTTTCCCGTAATTGTTTTTATTTCCCGCTGTGCATATATTTTCAGATGATAGCCTATGTATGCAGCCAGGAGCTTTGAACGTAAAGCTATTAAAACTGAAAAATTCAGCGAATTAAAAAACAAAATACACACGCGCGTGCACGCGTAAATATCAACAGATAAATCTTCTGTCAATGACGAGAGCGCGTCGGTGACAATGCGTTATCCGAAGCATTGTCCGCGTCATCTTTCTCTCTCTCTCTCTCTCTCTCTCTCTCTCTCTCTCTCTTTGGAATTCCAGTGGTTAAAGCGCAATTAATGATCGACTTCCTACATTCATGCGCCGAGTACCTACACATACGGTCGCACGCGCGAGCATCATGCACCGATCAATGCCGTTGAAGGAAGAGCATATATTTATTAAGCGTCCTCGATTGCGTTCCTATTTCGAGAACGCGCTCGCTCGCTCGCGTGACTCATCGCGAGCGATGTGCAAACACGAGTAGTGCAATTGTCGATGTTCGACTCTGAATTTGACTTCGATTGCTCGTGCCTTCCGATATGTCTAGCCGTCGCCGGCTCATCCACTTTTCCTGATTAATTGAAGAGATGACTTTCGCTGTTTCATCATACTATCACGGCGGGAGCTGACATTAAATGCTCTTCGACGTGAAAATATTCAATTTAGTTAGTATAGTTGTAATTAGTTTGAACGGGAATTCATGCAACACCAAATATATAAACTCTTGAAACATTGAATATTTTTTTATTTATTCAATCAATAAACTTGTATACATTTCATCAAATGTAATAAATTACCACAGTGTTAAGATTA
Source organism: Torymus aiolomorphi (assembly GCA_036365515.1). NCBI lineage: Eukaryota > Metazoa > Arthropoda > Insecta > Hymenoptera > Torymidae > Torymus > Torymus aiolomorphi. Next base: position 140,301,125 of record CM070877.1, read on the forward strand.
TGCTGATGAATCTTTGTATATTCAAAATTCCCTATAATAGGCAACAGCTGTACCCTATTTCTTACGCGTAAAAGTAACAGTTTACATAATTATCTCTAAAATCTGAAAGATCTCCCAAAGCAATCAATCATATAATAACACGATGACAAGGTCCTTGTAAAATTTTCATAATTTTCTCCACTACTAAACCATCGAGGCATTCATCGAATCGGTCGCGCCCTCGGGAAATCCTCAATCGCTCGCGACCTCGTTTCTCTCATCGCGTCCTTTTCTCTTTCAATACAGCACAGCGAAAATACGGTTGACTGCAACAACAGCAGAAGCAGCAGCAGCAGTGCGCGCGAGGTGTGACTTCACGAAAATCCATTATACGGGGTGAATCCACAATGAATCGCAGCGCGCAGCTGTCCCTCGCCCCGATCATTACCTCTCTCTTTCTCCCTCCCTCCGTCTCTCTAGTTTAACGCGCAACTCGTTGCGCACCACACACGTATAATATACGAAATACGAAAGACCGCATACAAACACACACGCAACACGCACGATGTGCGTATAGCGGTAAAAAAAATGCGTGACGCGAGCTCCCGGCGAAAATGGCACTCGAGTGCTCAATCATGAGAAATTATGTTTGGGAGGCGCAGAATGAATTGCCGGGTCCGGCGGCAAACGCCCGCAGACCACGCGATGACTCTCGACTTTGTTTCGTGTTTATGCCACTTTTGGTGGAGATTTTTGCCTCTCTCTTTCTCTTTCTCTCGCTCTGTTTTTTTCGGACGCGCGTTTTTTTTTTGCACGCGTAGAGGTGTTTGATGAAAGACTATTGTGGGGTCAGGAAGTACGTTGGAGAGGTGAGATGAACGTAAATATGCGTGGTAATATGATGGCATGCAGAGTAGAGAGATGCAGAAAAAAGTGTATTGTGAGGCCATTAAGGATGAGTTTCGACAGCTACAGTAATCAATTTCAATGCTTTTCTATTTTTTGCGGTAAGTATGAGCCTGAAAATAATGTTTGTCATTCTGAATTTTCGTTATGAAAATCAAACTTGTTGACCGATCGCTGCTACGGCATTCAAGTAAGAAAAAAAAACAGTTCATCGTAACTAAGCTTTTGTTACTGTACACGCAAAGTATCGTTAGGACAACAATACATTCAACGATGAATTTAAAAAGCTCCATATAACTTTAAAGAAATCTTGGAAAACAAGCGAGGACTTAAAATTGCAGTGTACTATATTATGTTATAATATCAGAAGAGCTTTGCAAACAATCAATTCCCTCTTTATTCCCGGCCGGACACCGCGCACATACTTCTTCGGAATCCTTTGAAATATACATCGATCCTGTCCATACATTTTCCCCAATACAAAACGTAAAACCGCCGCGGCATTGCGCGCTAGTTCTCGGCCGAGCTGCGAGGGGGCAGCAGCTACTTTTCGAACGATTTCCTCGGGGGCTGTACACACAGAGTCTGCTCCCCAGAAAAAGGGCCTCGAAGATTCTCGGGAGAAGCGGGCACGCGATTGGCGAAATCAATTCTCGGGCAATTTGAAGGAGGCCGCGTGTGTCTGTGTGTATGCGCTCTCCTTTGAGGTTCGCCTTTAAAAGTGCGTAAATAAATAGATTCGGACGAGCTGGTCCCGCATTCACGTGCGGACGCGCACGAGTTGGGAGGAAACAATGCGAAGGGGGGTGGGACAGTTGCGTGGACTTTTGTTTAAAGGTTCTTGCCGAAAATTCAAGTGGAAGAGAGAGTGAGCGAGTGAGTAGTTCCATACGCCCGTCCACTACGCTGGGTAATGTAATGAAGGTTCGGGTGCACGGTTCGTTTCCCTTCTTTGCGTATTGTCGATCTGCTGTCCCTATATATGTATAGCTTTATCTTTGGATTTCTTTTCTCTCCTAAATACACTGGTAGGAATGATGATTAGATTGTTCTGGAAATTTCTATTGTTACAGCGTTATCCATCGATAATTTAATATCACGCCGAACTTGTTAAGTGTATGATTCTATGAAGACTGACTTACGTGATTAAGTGAATTGGGTCAAGAAGTTGTTTGAGTAACTCACCTGCAACAAAAAATAAAAATTATAATTAGATTTTCACACAATTAAATACAAAATATAAATAAGATTTAATATTCTTGTAGAAATAATTCGATATTAATAAACTTCTGATAATCGCGAAAAATGTGATCAAATAATTTTTCTCATCTCTTCGAGAGAACTTCTCGGCCGCCCCGTGCCCTCAGCGTCCGCGAAATTTCTATTTCCGCCTGAAAATCGAGCGCTGAATACGTAAAATTATATTCTGATGCAGTCCCATTCTTCGCGGACAATGACGACGAAAGGCGAAATTAAATAATACTCGTGGATATTAGGCTAAATGGATTCCATCCCGAGATAGAGGTAGAGTAAGAGTGAAAGAGAGAGAGAGAGAGAGGGCAACGTAAAAGGGAAGAACGGAAAGGAAAGGAGAGCGAGAGAGAAAAGTACGCGGGGCGCGGGCGAGAGAAAGGAGAGTCTTTTAGAGGCACGCCGCGGCTCTGAATGGAAGAGGGTTTTCCGCCCCCGGGAGAAGAGGGGCAGCAGCGGCGGCGTCCCCTCGAACCACCACCTCCACCTCCGTCGTCGTCGCCGTCCTCGTGCGGCTATATTGACCGCGCGCGCCCGCCGCGGCCATTCCGCATTTTAAAGGGAAAATTTCCGTTTATTCAGCCTGCGACTTTTGCCTCTCGCTCCTTCCGCTTTTTGCGCTTTTCGCCCTCTCCTCCTAGTCTTCTTTTGCGATTATTCGACGAGCCCAGCAAGCGCGCGCGTGGTTATAGCAGCTCAGACGGAAAATAACAGGACCTTTTGCTTGTGGCAGGTCGATCCTTTCGCGGAGGAGGCGGAAGCCCTCGAGAAAATTGAGCCTCTCCTGCACTCTCGAAATTTACGTAATCGGCGCGCACGAAGATTGGACAATCGGAAAATTGCCGCTCGCGTTCTCTCTCTCTCTCTCTCTCTCTCTCTCTCTCTCTCTCTCTCTCTCTCTCTCTTTCTCTTGCGGGCGCACATGAGCTTCGCTTTCTTGGCCTTTTTCCACGCTTTTGCTCTCTCTCTCTCGCTCTATTCGCGCGAATCAAAATCATTTTCAGTTGATTTTCTGCCCAAGTGACGCCCCTTACCGAGCACTTTAGCATTTTACTTTTCACTCGTGCTCACAGGCCTTTATAATATGAAAGAAATTTTCACACAATGAATTCAATCTTTTGAAGCTTTTTCTATTTGTATATAGGGTGAACGACAGGTTTTTAAACAGTTTCGAAGAACAGACATCTATAAGTATTTTATTGTATACTAAAAATTCCTTTCGTACATTAAAAAGTATATACTTTTGAAGTTTTCTTTTATTGGATTGAACATAAGTTTTACGACTATAAAGTTATATCCACCGAGCAAATCGTCAAACTAATCCAAAACATTACAACCACATTCGCATTCAAATAAGCACAAATTACTGCACCGACTACTCGCCCCTATCACGCCTGTGTGACCGCTTCATCTTGAACTTTCCTTATTATTCGGAATCCAGCCTCGCAACATTTTTTTCTTCCCTCCCCCGTCGGCAAACACTCGCCGCTGCTGCCTCTCCACCAGCCGGCAATTCCCGAATTTCCAGCGGAATTGTTTGCTCTCGGCGCGACGCTCGCGGAAAGGCAGAGCGCTGCGCGCGCGCGCGCGCCTGTGTACGTGACGACGTCGTCGTCGTGTCCCTTCCTTCCATCGGCTGGCTTTCTACAAGTATACACACTTTTTGCAGGGGCTGAGAGAAAGAGGCGGATTTTGTTTATTCTACTTATTTTATAGCACGCGGTGCTGAGGTACACGCGAGAGAACAGCGTCGTGACAAACCTCCGATTTGTATATATGTATATGTATATACAGCCATTCGCGCCCCTTTATATTCGTTATTGGCGCGTGGACACGGGATTTTAAAGGACGTGTGTTTGCTCTCGAACGTGAGTTGTAGTAAATTTAGAGGCTGACTTGTGCAAACAATATTTAGATGAATTTATCTTGTAATAGACTGGCCAAATCTGTATTACCCGAAGTAAAGTGTACTGCACATTTTGTTTTTAATATTTCAAGAAGTAAGTATATTTCGATTGAATATTATTATTATTGTTATTAGTAAATGAACAATAGCACTAATTAATCTTTGCGTCGAGCAATTCCGAGTCTTTCGTAACAATATCCGACGCACATCACATAAATAATAATAACGAAGTTTTTCATATATTTGCGGAATCACAACGCAAAGTTTTTTTTCCGAACAGAAGTTAACACATCCTCGCGTTTCTCATAGCCTACGCAAACAAGGACACAGACATCATTACCGCGCGCATGCAACGTCATATATCTCACCTACACCACAACCTTGCCGCGATCTCGCGCATGCATACACATGCGGCAGCAGCAGCCTGCAGTGCGAATCCCGCGTGGAAAAAAAATGGCGAAGGTGTCTCACACACACACACGGGGCCCACGTTGGCTTTGTGCGCACGTTTTGCGAAAACCACACGAGAGAGAGAAAGAGCGCCCTCATTAGCCTATCGCGATGGGACTTATGACAGATTTATGGGCTATTAGTTTCCCCGCTCGGATTATCATCAGTGAGGAGCAGCGCGGTGGTCGCGAGGCCCATAGAGCGAGCGGAGGAAGCCGATTTCGTGCGCCCGAAGCTGTATCTCTCCCTCTCGCATTCTCTATCGAGATTGAAGTTAATTCTATTACGTAAGCCGGGAAGAGGGCTCGAAAGCGCAAATTTAAGGTTTCGTGACGCGGTTCGTTGTGTAAACTCGGATGGGAGATATGGCTTGTAATTATCTTGAGAATAAGAGATTAGAGACTTGTTTCTAAGTTATCGTTCATGAAAGGTCTCAGGTTTTACATGCGTGGAATGTGAAACGTGTGCATTTTTCTACTTTAATGATGGGACAATTTTTGCGGCAACGTGTATAGATAACTAGAATATATCTTCAACATTCTGTTGTAACATATAAGTTATTCGTTTGATAAAGTATACAACGATCCTCAAAAATATACAAGTACAAGAAATACTAAAAAGAATATTACGTCATATCATTTAACTGTATAAAATATTCTTAAAGTAACATTGTTATTCAGACCTCGTTGAAATTCAGAAAAAATCTAGCATGACAAGCATCTTGCCGTCGTTCTTTTCCTTTCCCAAAGTATTCGCATATAAGTATATATCTAATCCGATATGTGTATACCTCAAACCGTGGATTAATCAACGGGCAAAACGTAAGAACGGCCGGTATGTACGCACGCGAAGAATAATGCATGGAGTCTCTCCAAACAGCTTTTCTCTCTCTCTCTCTCTCTCTCTCTCTCTCTCTCTCTCTCTTGAATCACGCAACTCTCTTTCTCCCTCTCGAAGAAAAAAAGGAAACTACTCGCGGGCAGAGAAGCCAAAGGAAAATGCAAGTTTACTGTTACACAAGCAATGCTGCGAGCGTCACACAAAACGTTGTCCATTACCTCTCATTACGCCGCATGGCCGTCTCAGAAAGAATTCGAAAAGAAGCGATGATAGGGCGCGGTGGGGGGATTAGGAACCGGTATGCGCACGTCAGAGTCTATAGGCGAGATCTAAAGGGAAGTCGTCGTCGCGCCGTGGCCGGGAAAAACGCCGCCACCCCCATAAGGAGAATCCTCCTCTCGACACCGCTACGCGCGTTTTTTGTACGCTAGCCGCGCGAGGTGACTCGCAGACGTTTACCGTATGACGAGGGGATAGTTTATGGGAAGAGCCGCGACGAGTCGGTCTGCAGTGCGCGCGTTTTCCGCGAAAGCGCAGGCGAGTGAAAAAGCTCGTGAACGCAAGAGACAGAGACGCGTGATGCCTAAGCGATGACGCTGATTGCGTAAGGAGGAAGAAGAGACCGGTACTTGCAGGTTGGCGGGGTTTACGGGGAAGAGCCAAAGTAAAGCGATTTCGCATTTTTTTTTAATGCGGGATATACCATACATTTATTTAATGCTTCATTATATTTATGTTTTATTTATAAGGTGAGTTATTTTTCAAATGAAATAGATTTACAATATTTATTAAGCATTTAGGAAAAAAAATACATCGCAATAATTTAAAATCGTAATAACTTTCAATATAAGAAACTTAGCATACAGCTACCTGTATCAATAAACGGTGTATAGTTGTGTAATCAAGAATTTTCGTAATAAATTGGCGAAAAAAGTTTATGTCCATTTTTACTACACCTACAGCTAAAGTAATACGACACTTGGGTTCCCTGCATTAAAATATTGAAAAAAAATGGGTTAATTAAACATTACCCGTACTTTCTCCGATAGTTTATTTTATCGCGCAGTTTTTCAAATTATAATATACACGCGGCATACGCTCGGGGAGTCGCTGCAGGAGAAACACAATTAGGTGAATATAAAATTTCTTTTATACATTCGAAATTGCGCTGATTCTCATAATGATGCATTAACCGCACAGAAAATTACTTTTGAGGATAACACGTACCCGGCAATAAGCGAGATCCATAAATCTCGGAACTCTTATATGATATTCAGCGCTCTCGGCTTATTACAACAGCGCTATTCCATCAGTGTAAATATAGAAGCTCAGACGTATATACCTATACGTGTACACGCGCACACGCGTACATTGGCGTAAATCGCGAAATAACATTTCATACAATTATTTGATCTTATCTGGCTAATAATTAAAATCTACTTGCGCTCACGGCTGTATATATGTATATATGCGTATCCCATCGCACACAAATTCAGCGCCAAGTGTTATAAAATAATAATATAGTAGACAATTTTTCAACTCATATTTCGTATACGCAAAAATCATTAAAACGAAAATTAAAGCATGGCAAATTTCAAGAGTCACATTTTACACGCACATTTTAATTAACACATGATTTACACAATTACGTGTTTCTTATCACAGTCGCACATGAGCCAACGTTCGCTTAATTATTATAGTATTGCTCGAATCTCCCGGCCCACCTCCAACGAATTACCAAAACAAATGAAAAACACCGCACAGTGTCGAGCAATAAACAGCAGCGGCGCGTGCCAGCAACACAGGCGCTGCAGCCATAAAAGCCGCATCCACACTCTGCGCCTGCGCTGCAGGCATGCAAATACACGCGCGCGTCTCGCGAGTCTATAAAACTCGCAACAATAAAGCCCCCTCATCTCGATCTGCATAATCCACGTGGTGCAATCCGCACCGATGTGATCCAGAAAATTATCTGTCCTTTGCACGTTTGCATGACCGCCATGTCGGTGGTTTATTCGCCGCGAACAGAGAGAGAGAAAGAGAGAGACGCGGCTCTTTTACAGCCTATTTATTCGTTTCCGCGAACCGCCGGCTTCCTAATTGGACCAAGCCGCGCGCTTCAGCCGCCGCCGGTCACGCTGTCCTGCATGCTGCTCGCGCGCAAGGTTATACGAGCTTTCGTGACGTTTTCGTGTAAAGAGGCCGGCTGAGTGAGGAGCTTTTTTTTTTAAAGAGTGTGTAGAGAGGATTCGAAGAAATTGCGTAAGGAGAGTTTCTTGCATGCGGAATTATATGCGCTGCTGCCGCTTTGACGGCACGTGGTCGGTTCGAGAAAATTATTGCCCAAGGCGATAACGAATTTGTACAGCTGTTGTATTTTCAGAAACAAAGCAATTGAAGAGTTCTGTTTGAAGGTAATCGGCCGACGACTTCTTGGAAAATATTTATCAATCTATATTCTTATAAATAAAATAAATGGATCTAAAATAAATTTCACTTTCACCCCGTTTTTTATATACATGGATTCGCGCTGTTACCGTTACAGTATCCAACATTTTTAACCAGGCTGCTAAAAACACCAACGTTAGATAATCAGCGAAGCGTGTACAAGACCGCGCTTTATCGGTATATTGCAGCGCGTCGCACGCGTGAAAAGCGCTCGCTCGAGGGCAGAAAGCCCGTAATCACGTCTACGCAGTCGGGGGGGAGGGGGGGTTTATAAGTGTGACTCGGTAAAGTGTTTCCGCGCGAGTCGCTCGCCGGCAAAATAAAGGGTGGAAAGAGTGTACATATACATAAAGGCCAATCGCGTAATAAGCCGGAACCTGAGTTTTACCTTCCACCATGAGGGCCCTTCTCTAGAGCAGCACTGTACTGCGAGCCTTCGGCGAGAGAGAGAGAGAGCTCGCGCTTGATTAACGAGAGTTCGAATAGGTGGATCTTTAAGTGCGCTGTCGAATGAGCCGATGCGAGAGGAGAGAGAGAGAAGAGGAGGGAGGTAGGTAGAGAGAGTAAAAGGCGCGCTGATTGATATGTTTGCGGGGCGGTTACGCGCGCGCGCGCCTCTCGCCGGTGGTTAGGTGGAGCCACCATCCACTCTCCCCGGTCCCGATGATTTAAGGGCCATATATTACGAGCCCTTGGCACCACTTGCTGCACTCGCACGCGTGCTTTCGCGCGCTCGCCGTGTGTACGTGTGTGTATATATACGTAGACGCGGTGCCTCCTGCGCCCGCGTATGGTTATTGAGACGTTCGTTCCCCCCGCGCGCGCGCACCCTTGCATCGGTCGAAAGCGATGAGAGCTTCTTATGACTCGCGAGAGATAGGGATAGGGGGGAAAGGAGGTTGGAAAGAAGAACAATGAGCGAGAGCGTGAAGATAGGATAATTATGCAAATGTAGAAGAGGTAGGACAGGAAAGGAGGGAGCAGAAACGGTGTATAGTTAAATTACATGAATTACAGTGTGTATGTACACTGATGCAATGGGATAGAACTTATTTTAAAATTTGAAAGAAATAAAATTTAATGTTGTTATATGTGTTAATATATTATGATGAAAGAAAATAAGACATAGAAGGGTATAAAACGATAAATATAAAAAAGGGAAAAAGAATGGGGATGACACGTTAAGAGAAATACAGTTTTTGTACAATATAGCCCTTTCGTATAAGAAACAATAATTTCAGAGGGGATGAAATATAAATCATCGTAAGAGCGAGTGGCGTGTGCTGCGAAAATGAACGCCGGCTTGTTTATTTGGCGCTCGTTCGCTCACTCGCACCAAGAACCGAGAGCCGAGTGTTTTATTTGACGTTTACCATACCGTTTGCATCTTTAAGTGTAGCTTTGGAGCTCGCGCGTATGGCTATATATATATATATATATATATATATATATATATATATATATATATATATATATATATATATATATATATATATATATATATATATATATATATATATATATATATATATATATATATATATATATATATATATATATATATATATATATATATATATATATATATATATATATATATATATATATATATATAGCCATACGCGCGAGCTCCAAAGCTACACTTAAAGATGCAAACGGTATGGTAAACGTCAAATAAAACACTCGGCTCTCGGTTCTTGGTGGGAGATATATATATATATATATATATATATATATATATATATATATATATATATATATATATATATATATATATATATATATATATATATATATATATATATATATATATATATATATATATATATATATGACTGGCGAGAAGACGCGCGCGTAAGGAGTCGTGTAGTTTTCAAGAGCTTTCTCACTCGCCGGTGCTGACTCTTTGCTTTCTCGGAGCGTAACAAAGTTGTTAGTAGCTTTCCTTTGACGTATAAATTACCTAACACAAAATAGTTTGACAACGATGTGTGTATTAGCGTAGGAATTAGTACGAGGAAATTATTTTAATTACGAAGACGCAGGCGCAATCACCGAGAAATTTTATAATGATGACAACGCAGCCACAAAAAGTTACCTTTTTCCAGACTTTTTCTTCGTTTGCGGTAGTACGGCGACGAGTCTCGAAAAAATAATTGGCGAGGTCGAGCGATACCGTGGCGCTTATTCTGGACGATTAGGCGAGTCGGTATGGACTTTGTGCGCGTTTTTCGTAGCTACGGTCTTCCCAGTAGACATCGCTATGGGCTTCGTGTTCGATGCGAGTTAAGCCCGAGCCGGAAGTCGCCACCTAGTTTCAATCGCGGACGAGAGCGCGTTTCGAAAAAGAAACCTTCGAACTCGAAGAAAAAAGAAAAGAGTAACGCCGCGGTGTTAACGGGACGTATTATACGTCGAAAAATCGATCGCGGCTCGCCCACGCAACTTTTGCCGCTAAAATTAAAAAGGCGAATGAAATAGGTAGGAAGGAACAAAGAGAGAGAAAAGAGGAAACACGAGTACAGCCAGGGAAACTGAAAAAGCCCGAGAACGGCGGCGGCGGCGGTGATGGAAGAAACAAGCGGAGCGAGACGCACGCGATTCCCGTACACCCTATACGTGGAGGAACGCGAGCGAGCGGTCTTGTTTCGTATTTTAAAGTTTATTGTCTTCGTGTTTCTCTCTCTCTCTCTCTCTTTCTCTCGCGCGCCGATCGCCGTCTCGCCTGCTCCGCTTTAATTGAATCTCAGGAAATTATCATTTTGTGAGGCACTAAGCTCGCTGGTTTCAGATAGCGCGCGTGCTGCGCGCGGCCAACCGATAATTAAGAGTTAACGAGCGAACGAGATGCGCCCGTCGATATTCTTGTAGGAGGTGGTGCTGCCGATTAAGCTTCATTAATAAACTCTGAATATTTATTCCGGATTATTGTTCCACGGTGAGAAAAAGAAAAGGAATGAGCGTCTGGCAGTGTCAGGTCACAGAAGGTGTTTGGATGTTTAATTTTGAAATTCATGAGATTATACGTACAATTTCCATTCTCTAAATAATTTTGCTACGGCTTCTTATTGAAAATGTAATGGTTTTTAATTTTTTATGTTACTAATTAATGAGAAACACTAAAAATGTTATAATTTTCATTATTTCTACTAGTAAATCTTACCAAACCGACGAGTCAGTCTCTTTTACCTACAAAGAGAAATATAAAATTCCTCTCATTCTGTTTTTCTAATAATCAAATTACACGCGTCCTTAAATATATTCTACAGAATCGCAATATATTGTACTGCCTACCGAGAAAATCCACACGCATAACCAAGCAACTTTTATCTCTTCCTCTTCGCGATCCTAAAGTCTCAAACCTCATGCGCGGCAGCCACAGCGGCGTGATTGTGGGTTCATAAACGGCCAACTTGCTGGCGCGCGCGCGAAGAAGAGCATAAAATGTTCTCGCGGGCCATTCCCGGGGCTAATTGTGCGCGAGCGGGCGTCGTTACATACATTGTTACACAGTGATGAACGCGAGCCTCGCATTAACGAAGGGAGATCGGCCGAGCGGCATCATCGTGACGTCCGCGCGGCGATGAAGTTGTAACAATGAGCCGCGCAGTGATAATGCGCGCGCGCGAGCGGCGCTTTGTGCGAAAGTGCACCGCCGACAAATAACAAGAGAGAAGGAGGAAGAGGAGGAGGAGGAGGAGAAAGGAGAGAAAGAGACGCTGGGAGAAGATAAATAGAAAATTGAAAGGGGGCGAGGAGGCGGAGGGAACGAGGAGGAGAAAATAAATGTGCGAGAAAGCGAGGTGATGTGTGAGGATGGACAGATGGAGGGGGTGATTTTATAAGACTTTCCCCGAGTATAGTACTGACAAAAGATTTTGGACACCTTGCATGTCAGTTTGATTTTTCGTCACTTTGGTAAGAGAAAATAAACATCTTGATAAAGATTTTATCAAAGTGCCACGTAATGCAAAGAAACAGTAAAATACACTTAATGATAATAATCAAGATACTAATGTTTTCAAGATGTATCCCTGGTGCAAATTTATCTATCTGGAATGGCCAACAATCTCAATAAATAGGTAGAAAAAATGGCTAGTTAATAGGCCCCAGTGAAACGTTTTTTCTCCTATTATTCGCACATTTAATAGATTGGACATAACTTCCAAATTTTCGTTTGAAGTTTACTTAAAGAATTGACGTTAAATTGGACGGTATTCAGCTGTAACTGATAGCTTACTAAAATATAAATAATACGAGCAAACAGAAAAGCCATTTACAGTAGTCCTTTTGAAGATATTACGTAGAATATATTTATTGCCATTAGATTCTGTCTCTCTCACTCCTTGTCATAACAACAGGCCTTCTACTAGCCATTTCCGGACTAAAAAAACTGATCAGTTTTAATACCTTTAAAATGCTCAAGAACAAGCTTGTGTTTGTCTTCGCAAAACTCATTCTATTTTTCAATCTATTAAATGTTCGAATAATAGGGAAAAAAGCGTTTCACCGGGAGCTAGAAACTGGAAAAGGGAAATTCCTATTTTATAGCAAGTTTCTAATAGTTAGAAAATGTTTTGGATTTCCACCAGGGATAGGTAGGCATAAAATAGAAATCTCACGCATTGACTCACAGAAAAAAATTCTGGTAATAATGAAAATTAAACGAAAAAACAAAATCTAAGACAGTAAAATGAATAATAATTAAAATAAAACTAATCCACAAAACAATTATTTCAAAACAACGTTTAATTATTTATTTGTAGATTTTAGAGCGAGAAAGAGAGGGAGAGCCACTCTGATAAAAGGGACGGATAATAAAACAGGGCGTAAGAGCGAGGCGCAGAAAAAAAAAGGAGTCGGTAGAGGAAGGAAGGTGAGCACCGGCAACGGAGAGCGAGAGCGAGAGAGAAAGGGAGCGCAAGGTAAAGAAAGAGGCGAAACTAGCCCCGGGTGATCATTAGCTCACCTGGCCTTGGGCTCCGGGCAGAGTAGAGAGAGGCGCGCGCGTTTCCTACCCCCTTATCGGTTCCCTCACACCCTAATTGCGCGAGCGCTCTCTCGCGCATTGTCACATTACAGACATAATTTCGCTCTCATTGCGCACTCCAGTGCGCGCACACATTGCCCCCGGCTCTCTTTTCAGCGTCAATATTCGTCTGCACCGACGAATCAAAACATTAATCGTCGCGTTCGCTCGGCCATCAGTCCGAGATGATAGACGGTTTCGCCTTTTATTTAACGCGATGATGCGTTTTGTAATGATTTAATGCGCAGTTCCGCGAGCGTCGCTTTTTTTCCGTGTGTCGGTATTTGCAGTTTGCAATTAATTATGTGAGAGGGGGAGAGGGGAGTGATGATTAATAAACGCCTGCAAATCAAGTTTTTAAATGTAAAAAGCAATGAATTAAATGCGCGATTAAATTAAAATAAAGACGTAATATAATTTATAAAAGTTGACGATTCATTAATAAAACCGTCGCGCGTATATACATTTCATCGAAGCTTGATTTAATTCACTCGAAAAGGGCAATGCTTTTCGATAGCATAATTCCTTATTAAAGAGTAATAAAAGGAGATTAAGAAATGAGTAATCAAAATTAATGAGTCGTAAATGGTCTTGACTGAGCAAAAAAGGGAGCAAGAGAGGGGTTGGGGGGGGGGGGGGGGGGAATAAAGGAAGAAGAAAAGGAGTATAAGATCAAGGAAGAGAGTCCGAATCGTCCTTTCCCACACGCGCGCGCGTATGTACATATATGCTCTTCGCGATCGAAGCCCAGCTTATAGGTAAAGCTCGTGCGGATAATTACCGACATGCCGTATGAGCCCGACGATATTAATCACGATTAAGTCGATTTTACGGCGCCCCGGCGTCTAACCGCGATGCTATGCGATATACTCATAGACTCTCTTCTTCTTTTTCTTAATGGCCGTCTCGCACGTGCTTTTTATAAATGCAGAAAGAGAAAGAAGAGGGATGGAGAGTGAGAGACGGGGAGGAAAGGAATAAATAAATTACAACGGAATGCTCGTATTACTGTGCGCGCGTGTTCGCGTGAATTAATATTAATACACGCGGCGGCGGCGGCTGATGTTTAATATAATGCTATTAATTGCCCTATAAATAAACTCTCGACGAAATAACATTGCATGAATTAAGAGAGCGAACACGCTAGCGCCTCCGATAAAATTATAATTTGACTCTCAATGCAATTTAAAGTTTCATGTACACGCTGCTATCGCGCAGCGGCCGAATGGAAATCCGTCCGTGATGGAGTTAATAATTCAACTAACTGAATAGTCAAAGAGTATTATATCTCATTCAACTCCTTCGTACATTTTTTTTAATTACGAAGATTACAATAAATTATATGATTTACTTTAATAAAAGTCTCGTTTAAGACGTTTCCTGGACTTTGGCGCTCGCTTTTCGCCGACGAGCGAGGCGCGAGCGAGCGAGCTTCATTAATGCGGCGACGTGTTTTTCCAGTATTTTCAATTTTATCAAAATGAAAACGCCATTAAGTAAATGAGGGTAATTTTGCTCTTAATTATGTATGAATCGCGTATAATGTTTAAACGGATATGTCGATTATTTAATGCACGGCGTACAATCCCTCAGCTCAGCCCTGATTTAATTTAACCTCATAAACGGATATACTTGAATAAATTGAAAATAAAACCTAAGTGATAAATGTTAGCATCAACTAAACGATAATAAGTTGACTAAAATTGCGTGTAAAATTAATGCTACGATATTAATTAAATTATATTAATCGAATCATCATTTTCACCACCACTTTACTAAAACCAATATAAATCTCAAATTATTATCTATACACATTTCAACCGCTCATCTAAATATCCTTTGCAACAATGAAACCTATGTATACACGTCGTCGACAGCAGCAGCTATATAAGCGGCGAGCGCGGTATACAATTGGAAAGCCTTTCAGGACCTGCGCGCAACAACGCGGAAAATTTATAACCGCGCGCGCGCAGTCACTTCGCGAGAGCCTTTGTATACTCCTCTCTCTTATTTCATTAACAATATACAAAGATGACCGCGCGACGATCATTTGCGGTGTACCGACGTAGCAGTTCGGCTTCAATTTCTATCTCCGCGCGACGAGGAGGAGGACGCGCAGGGAGCGAGAGAAGATGCTGCCGCGGCGTAAATCAAAGCTCATCCGCGCGGCAGCGAGCTCCTGCTATACCTCCGCCCCCGCCTTGCTGGCAATCGGCGTTCACGGCGAGCCTCGAGTGCGTTCGGGATTCTTGAGTCTAAATGGTACAATTTTCACCAATGGGATTTTTAGATTTGTTAAGAAAAATTGTTGAGACTAATCTTTAATAGTTTAAATTATTTTTATTTAAATAATTTAATATTGTATATGATATACAAAAAATCATGTTCTTAAGTGAATGAAAAACATATGGTTATACTTATATTGGCTTTACTCAAAAGTAACGATGGACCGTTTGATGACGAACATGTATTATTCTTTTATCCTAATCCCTTTTACGATGCTTTAAGGTTGTATTGGCTATACGGTCCAAGTAGAGAGTTAGCATTACTAAAGATCATCAATAATTATCAAACCGTATTTATCACTTTTTGTTTAATATGTATAAAAATACACCAGACAAAGAGTTTGAGCCTTCAAAACCGAAAATCGGACGAACATTTTTGAAGTACTCTCTAAAGTTGAATTAGTGAAAATTGCTCCACCATTTCAATTAGTATGAAAAAACTACTAATTTATTAGTAAATATTCACTATTTCATTAGTGGTTTTTTAAAAACTACTAATTAAGTTAGTAAAAACTACTAATCAAAATAGTAGTTTTAATAAACTACTAAATGAAATAGTGAATATCACTAATAAATTAGAAGTTTTTTCTAGTAATTGAAATGGTGGAGCAATTTTTACTAATTCAAATTTAGAGAGTATTTCGACTTTTAACGATTATATCTTAATACATTTTCAATAAAAATCACGTGTTAATACATTTTTTATTTCATTCAAAATAATGCCGCATTTTCAAATTTTATTAGATTCTTATTTTTTTGGTCTTATATTGTTCGGCCAAGAATTCCTAATAGATCGCGGAATTCAGATATATAAAATATTTTTTCATTTTCAAATTATTAAACATTTTCAAGTACAGTTAACTTAAAACGTGAGCTCTTTTTTAGAAAACCTAAGTTTAGTAATTAGTCAAGACATATTTTATATTTCTGAGTTCCGCGATCTGTTAGGAATTCTTCTCCGAACAATATAAGACCAAAAAAATAAGAATTGAATAAAACTTGAAGATGCGGCATTATTTTGAATAAATTAAAAAATGTATATTAAGGCATGATTTTTAAAAGTCGAAATACTTCAAAAATTTTCGTCCGATTTTCGGTTTTGAGGGCTTAAACTCTTTGTCTGGTGTACCTTGATAAAGCTGTCAACTCAAAAATAAGTAAAAAAGCGTTCATAGTAAATTATTGATATTTTTAGTAATAGATTAACTTTTGACGTGCACGATATAGACAATATAACCTTAAAAGGGACCCGTGCAAGAAAATTTGTCTGAGTGTGATCTGGCAATAGTCTGACGCAAATCTAGCTCCAGATATCTAGCACTAGTCTGGCAACGGCCACTTTCCCAGACAAATAATTTTTCGTTTGAAAAGTCTGGGAAAATGCCAGACTTTTTCTAGACAAACAAATTTTTTAGTTAAAAAATATCTAGGTCTCTTTACCTGAAATAGTAAAGAAATTCTATATTTTGTGGGTCACATTATATTTACCTCTCGAAAATCTTAACGGAATTTTAAAATTCCATGTACACGAAAGCAAACAAAATTTAAGTTATAATCTTTAGCTCTAGCCTTATCTAGATACCAACTTACATTTTGAAGAATGTCTATCATCGGGGAGGTACCTGGTGGAGATAGGAGATAACCTCCACTAGCGACGTACCGAAGTATGGAGGCAACCAAAGTACAACGTGGTATCGAAGTATGCAAGATCAAAGCGGAGATTTCTAGGCCTCCAGTTTTCTAAGTCCTAGAATGAAACTTCGCCATTGCCACTGCCGCCGTTATCGTCGTCGTAGCACTACCAATCGCCTTTCATTGCTGAGCCATCCTGTACATAACTTGCACCTGTAAAGGCAAAAATCCACAAAGATTTTCGTTCTTGTTATAGCAAAATGGTGATATATTTTGAAAATTTAAACTTATCTGATGATTTTTCTAAAAGCGGCTTCTCGCGAATTCGCTGCACCAAAAGAAATGCGAACCAAGAGACATCACCAAACGAAACTATCAATCTTAACAAATATATCTATATATTTAAAACAAAGTATGTTTAACTAATTTCATGTTGTTTGGATTTCTCGATAGTTTCGTTTGACGATGTCTCTTGGTTAGAATTTCTTTTGGTGCGAATTCGCGAGAAGCCGCTTTTAGAAAAATCATCAGATAAGTTTAAATTTTCAAAAAATATCATCATTTTACTATAACAAGAACGAAAATCTTTGTGGGGTTTTACCTTTACAGGTGCAAGTTATGTACAGGTGGCTCAGCAATGAAAGGCGGTTGGTAGTGCTACGATGACGATGACGACGACAGCGGTGACGGCGAAGTTTCATTCTAGGACTTAGAAAACTGCAGGTCTAGAAATCTCCATTTTGACCTTACTTCGATACCACGTTGTACTTCGATTCCTTCCATACTTCGGTACGTTCCAGCCAAGATTATCTCCTATCTCCACCTGGCACCGCTCTGCCGATAGAAATCTTAAAAATGTAAGTTGGTCAGGTAAAGAAACCTAGATATTTTTTAACTAAAAAATTTATTTGTCTGGAAAAAGTCTGGCATTTTTCCTAGACTTTTCGAACAAAATATTTTATTTGTCTGGGAAAAAGTCTGGCATTTTCCTAGACTTTTCGAACGAAAAATTATTTGTCTGGGAAAGTGGCCGTTGACAGACTAGTGCTAAACATCTGGAGCTAGACTTACGCCGGACTATTGCCAGACCACACCTAGACAAATTTTTTTACACGGAGAGGGTAGAAGCTACAGTAAGTTCTGCTATACAAGCACATTGAAGAGAAAACAATGAATACGCGGAAGGATCAGTTCTCTTTTATCACCCCATAAAATGATAAACATGCATAATGTTATACGCACTTTAGGATTCACGTCTATGTTCATTAAATTAATAACTTCATTAAACGCCACTTTAACTATTTTCAAATATAGATACAAAACAACACAACGTGTGCCTTATACCATCCCGGATCCTGCGAGCCCGGAACTTACATAAAGACGCCTATTTAACCGAAATCATTAAGATTCTCGAAAAAATGGCCGAGCACTCGCAGAGCCTTACTGCGTATAATAGCGCAACGTGACCCTCTCTCGAGACCCTCTCTCATAAGCAAATACGCTTATACCGTCTAATATAAATATCTTATCGGAATTGCAAAGGACTCGGCAGGGGCCCTATGAGCACTACACTACCGCTACTTTCTGCCGACTGACAATGAGCCGCGCGGCGCATCGATTCCCATGCAAACGAGCCGCGCGGCGAAAACGCACGTGCCGCCAGTAGTATTACAAGCATATAACAGCAGATTTTTTTGAGCCTGCTCGGGCTACCGTTCGAGCGGCGGCTCGGCTAGTATATACGAATGGTATAGGCGTAGGAAGATATTGTCCTTCTCTTTCTCTCTTGTTCGCTCGCTCTTTACCGGCGTAGTGCTAAGGGAGGAGGATAACCAGTTATATGAGGAGCCGGAGCATCGCGCGGCACAGAGTGCATGCATACACGCGTCGGGAGGTAGAGAGAGAAATTCAAATGAGGGTGGCTGTAGCACACGGTAGACATATATACAATTTCTTAATTATCGTTATGCGCCGGCGCGAAACTAGTTTAATTTGAATGTTATTTAGAGTGGCTGGTGCAGCACTAGGGAGTCCGCGGAGGAGGTGTATATACATATATAGGAATTAAATAGATGAGTAAACTGTGTTTGTTCAACGTACATTTTCCTTTATTACCAATTTCTATTTCTGCTCTTGACTGCTTTTAGTATTTTATACTCCGAGCGCAACCGCTTAGCTGTTCTGCGCTAATAAGTCAGTGTGCAAAAATGCAAAGAAATTGAAATTACATTCTAATTGTACACATATAAAACTTTTTACAAGAGTTATTTTAACATAAGAAAACTAAAGAACTGAAGGAGAATTTTAATTTGAAAAAAAGAACTCATTGTAAAAATAAACCTGTATATAATCATATTAATTGCACTGTATTACCAGCTCACTACTACCATACCCAAGATTATTAACACACCTCCTCGTATCGCAACTCTCAAGCGGCCGGGAGAATCCTAAGGCAAACAAGGCCAAGTAGAAGTCGAAGTATAGAAGACGAAGTAGAAGCAGCAGCGGCAGCAACCGTGGGCGTGTGCGTCTACACACACATACACACACATACCCTCGCCCGGAAAAATCGCCCACCCTGCGTCCGCGAGTGGGAGTATTATAGGCGAATATAAGACAGCGGCGACGGTTCTTTCTCCCGGGGCTCGCTCGGATATTAGCATATAGCAGCGTGACTCCACGCTCTTTCTCTCTCTCTCTCTCTCTCGCTCTCATCTGAATAAATATCGTATTATAATTAAAGGAATCCGTCGACCTATAAATCAATGCGACTCGGTTTATATATCAGCACTCGCGAGTCGCTCGCCATATAATGGGGTGGGGGAAGGGGCGCGCCGTGGGGGGCCTATGCTAATGGCACCCTCTCACGCGCACAGAGATAACGAAAGCGCACGCGCAGCGGCGGCGGCCAGGTGAAGAAAACGCCCGCGTCGAGCGAGGATGAGTGTGTCTGTTTGTATATAAGCGAGTATCTCGCGCAGCGCAGCTGTTGTGTGCATATGAGGATTGAATTGTGCTTTTCCGCGAGCGGAGGCGTGTTATATTGGGTGTGTATATGGATCGTGTATTGGCTTTTTAAATTGTGAAGTGGCGGGGTACTTTTGGGGGCGATTCGTTACATATAAAGGTGTTTTTTGTAATGAAGTTTTTTTTTGGGGGGGGGGCATTAAACGCCTGATGGTTGATGTATGTTTAGTGAAGGAATAATTTTTATGGGCGGATAATAGAATATGGAATAAAGTTTTTTTTTCGACAATTTAAGTAGAGGAAAAGGGAAATTTCGCTATTAAAAATTTTTCGAAAAATTTAATGTTTATTATTCTTTAATATATCAGAAACAGATATTTCACGGGCATTTCGCGCGTACGATATTTGATGAGCGATCGGCTGTTTGCAATTATTTATGAATATCAAACGCAGCGCATAGGAGATACAGATCTGCCTGCGGGCTTTTCTCTTTTTGCCAGCTCGAATGATGCCATTTAAAACCGACGTTCGACAAACATTGCTATTCATTTCACTCCGAGGGCACGGAGAGATCGGAAAAGTTAATAACAACCGCGGCCCGCAGTCCGCGCGTGCGCACACGTGCACGATCACGCGGAGCTCTAAATAAACACGCTGCGGCCGCGGCGCCGCTGAGAAATGACAGCGAGCCGAGAAAATATCGGATCGGGGGTCCATAGGAAGCTCGAGCTGCGCGCACACATATATACATAGATATATATACACAGAAGGGGTTGGCGTGCGCCCATCGGTCTGACCCCTCGCGGACTCAACGGCGCGGCGGTCGCGTCTGATGTTCGCCGACCACGCTTATCAATTTGTTAAGAGCGCGCATATACGTATAATACGTATACATATATATAAGGACGAACGGGCGCCTCTCTCGCACGCCCGCGGTCCGATAAATAACGCTGCTTAATATGAGCCTCTCTCTTGCTCTCGCTCGCTTCCACCTACGAGAACGAGAGCGAGAGGGAGCGTATTCCATCCGGTACTTTATTGGTCCATCGATCAGCACGGGTGGTACTTTGGATCTCGATCGCGAGAGCGCGAGCGCGCGCAAGAGAGGGAGAGAGAGAGAGTGTGCGTGACTGCTTGCCGCTCTTCGGCTTTGATTCACTGTGGGACATGTACGATAATTTGTAAGCTCGATGAGAGATCATAACTCCCGATGAAATGCGCGCCGTGACTCTCTTCTCTCATACCGATATGTGTGTGTGTGTGTGTGTATATGTGTATAGCGGGAAGAGCAGTCGTAAGCAAATTTTTTCGTGCCCGTCCCGCCGCGGCTCGCTCCGCGTTTGTTCTTTTTTTTCGGCGCACTGGGAGGGAGTGATCATGCGCGCGCAGTGGGAAAAGAATTTATTTCCGCCGAGCGAATTTGTTGACAGTTACTAATTAATGCAGAGGCTCGATCAAATATTAAACGTGTAATTATGCAAATGGACGTGGTAAGAGAGCCAGTGTAAGTAGATGTTGATTTAGCGATTTTATTGGCGGACAAGTATAAGGACGCTCGGTAAAAAGCGCGTCCGATGTAGAGAGGCGTGTATATTGATGCACGCGTACAGACATGGAAAAAAGTTGTTTCCTGGGGACATAAAATTGTGTTTTCATCTTGAATCCTTGTGCATTAATTATTTATCGGGGGAGAACTCGATTTCCGATTACTAATGAGAGAACGCGCTTTAACAAATCGACGCTTTTAAATGCAAAACATCAACTTCATATATTTCATTCCGCGGACATAATAATCATAACACTTTAAATCATCGCTTTCAATTAAATAATTATTTATACTTTTCGCAATTTGTATAACAA
This sequence comes from Torymus aiolomorphi, assembly GCA_036365515.1. Taxonomy (NCBI): domain Eukaryota; kingdom Metazoa; phylum Arthropoda; class Insecta; order Hymenoptera; family Torymidae; genus Torymus; species Torymus aiolomorphi. The sequence goes on from CM070877.1 coordinate 140,322,678, forward strand.
CTCGTCGAACCCATCATTTTTACTTCCAAAAATGAATTAATTATCCGCTCCCCTTCCGTCAATAAAGTTTCATTTTTGTTACTTTTCGGACAAAATTACCGATTATTACGCATACTCGGCCACTGCCTCCGAGAGCCGAAGAAACGAAATTTCTGCACCGCAATTAAGAGCATCATTATCGAGGCGGCTGCACTTATACACCTCGCATATACATATATAGCTGCAGCGGCGCGCAAAGTAAACTCGCGCCCGGAGATCAGCTAAATCAATTAAAAAGATAATGGGCATAATGGAGCAATTGCGAAACGGACAAAGAAGAAAGAGAAAGAGAGATAGAGGGAGGAGGGGAGGGACGAGTTCATCATCGGCGGTGCGACCACCGCTTTCGCGAGCTGAAAAGCGTGCCATCATCAATCAAGCGAAAGATCCGCACTTTTTGGTCGTCTTAATGTATCAACAAATCGCCGGTCGGTCGGCCGGCCGGCCAACCGTAATCAAATTTCGCACAAAACGTCACCCACACGAAACTTTGACCCCGCGAGGAGATGGAGACAGATAGGAGAGAGAAGGAGAGAGAGAGAGGGAGAAAAGAGGGTTATTATGACGCGAACGGTAGTTTATTTTGTCGGGCGGCGTTTGCGCCCGAGACAAATTAACATCGGGCCGGCGCGTGCAGTGTTGTGCGGGTCTCGACGCGCGATTAACAAAGGCCGATACAAATTAGATTAAATCGCCCGAGGGGGCGGCATCTCCGGAGAAAGGCGGCGGTTCTGGCTGCCCCGATGATGATACAACTTGATAAATAGACGAACGTCATGCGATGCTCAAATGGGACGATTCTCCTCTCCGTCTCTCCGTCCCGTCGTATCACCAATGTAACACGCACGCGCGCGATCGTATGAATGTCCTCCCCCGCGTCGCGCATACAAAGCACACGCGAATATAATTATAATATATACGAATGCATATTATATGACCCGCTCGCTCGACTCAATTGGCCCGCAGGGATGAAAATTTTTAATTCCCCTGATACTACCATGCTCCCGACCCATATGTTACCGCTCTGCGCTCCTAATTTCCTAAAGGCGCTCGTGCGCGTGATTTGCAATGCAAAAGCAGCAGCACCCGGTGGTGACACTATCTGCGACGCTCGCCAGCCGGAGCACAGACGGACTTTTCATTGCTCTTAATTCGCGGCTGGAATTTCTGGTATTGTGTGTATGTGTGTGATAATATGCGCAGCAGCTTCGTGAATGAATGCACGCATGCGTGCATACGCTGTTAGGAATGCGCGCGGATAATATAATGTATGCACGGATTGCGCGAGAGAGAGCCACCACGCTGCCAGACACTATGCATTTCACGCGCGGATTCTTATTGACATGAAAGTTATTATTCTAATTAATGTATTCCCGCGGGCTTTAGCATATGAGTATATGCGTAATATTAACATGAGGCCGATTAGCTATATAATTGAGACGTTGGGGAATTAACAAGCTATCAATTGTTTTATTCATAAGGTATTTTTTTTTTTTTATCGCAATTTATATATATAACGGTGCTTTTGATTGTCGACGAAAATCATATGGTGCGGGAGTTTAATGCTTTACTGCTTTGATAATTATGGGTATAAATTTAATAAGGTATGATAAAATGAAATAATAAACTTTCATATATTTATATACTTGAATATTATAGAGTAAAATATTATAAAATTAGTTTTTTGAAAAAAGGAAAATTGGCTGCAGTGCTACGAGTATTACATAACCAAAAGGCATAATAGAACTAAACTAGACTTCACTGGAAACTCAAAAGATCCGAAGTAATCTTTTCATTATACCATTCCAACCTCCCTCTACTTTCCCTCCGCGCTGGCTTCACAGAGGCCAAGAGCACTATATATATATCTACCTACTACAAACAAAAGCGCAGAGCGAGCCGCCGCCAGTATAATTGAAACTTGTAAAACACAGAATCCCTCTCTTACACGAGAGCTTCTCTCTCTTTCTCTTTCACTCGCGATTCGGAAAAATCGAAAGCCCACGCAATAATACACTCGGCACATAATAATTCGTCGGGTGCGCACTCGCGCCGACAGAGCTGTAGCCGCGATAGAGATATTGTGCAACATCGCGCCTGCATACAGCGCTCCCTCATTCTCCTTCTCTGCGGTTTTCGGCGATGGGAAGAAGAAGTAGAAGACGAAGCGAAAGAAGAGGATCAGCCGCGCATTACCGGGCTCGGTCATCCGGTAAACGACCGCATTAACGACGTATAGGATATGCACGCGCAGCGCCCGCGCGCGCTTTTGTGTAGAACAAGACACTGCTGCTATCGCGAGCGCGCACGACGTCTTAATATATAAACACGCTCGATCGAAATTAAGATCGGGGATAGTAATAATGCGCGCGCGAGCGTCGGCGTAATAGTGGAGAGAGAGAGAGATAGAGAGAGAGAGAGGGTTGAGGCGCCCAACCTTTCGACTCGACCTTCTCTCTCCGCTCTCTTTTTCTCTCGTTTTTCTGGGGGGGGGGGGGGGGGGGGGAGGGTAGGAGCGCGGGCTTTTATGGAGGGCAGTTTCCGCCTTCGACGATTTGGGAGCGCATTAAGGCCGCGCGCGAGCGGCTGTTTATCATGCACGCGTATGATGATGCAGAGGTGTGTATATATATACCGGTGGTTGAGCCTGCGAGATTAGCTGATTTGGTTATTTTAAATCGATTTTTTTCACGTCCCGTGTTTTTCGGTTATATTGAAAGTCGTTGGCGTGATTGGTACATGAGTGCAGAGCACCTTTACGTGAATAATCATTAGAAGTAAAGTATACTGTAAAATTATACCTTGCGTATAATAATTGGAAAAATAATGTTTTTTTTTTTCTCTTCGAAGAAGAAAATATATATAAGTTCCATACGTATATGGATTCTGGTTATAGCTATAAAAATGATAAAAAGGTTGGCATTGAATTTCGTATTCAGCACCAGGGCGACACCACCTCGTCACTTCTTCAACTTTATCGCATTCTTTTCTCTTTTCAGGGTCCAGGAAACATCAAGCTCAAAGGCGCGCAGGAAGTCGAGGCATCATGCACAGCTACACCACTACTGCCAATTCAATCGAGAAGTTTATTGAAGTTTATACTGCCGTGAGGCGTGCGCGGGTGCAATGCTGATGACGCTCGGTGTGTATAGTCGCGGTGGCGCGCGCGGATGCGCGATTTTAATTGTCAGGTGTGCGGATGCATACTTCCACATGCGTTTATATATTATGCATGTACGCGTGCGAGCATGCGCGCGCGCGCACGAGGAAAAGAAGAAGATGCGTGTGTGGGTGTGTGTGTGTGCAGCGCGAAGTCACTGTAACATCCCGCTTGGTTGGCTCTCTCGCTCGCCGGCATTCATTGATTTTTATGGCGGCGTTCCTAGATCTAATTAATCTTTACTCCCGACGACTCGCGCGCGCGCGCTGTGTGCTTTTTTCGACTTCGTTCGCCGTAATTGGCAGTTTTTACGGACGGAATTAACGTTCGCCGCCGACGCGAGAGCGATGCTGAATTTATTTGAAATTGCGGTTAATCAATGAGATAGTACGTGTAAAATAGTTTGAGCTATAATTTAAGTGAAATACAGAATAAATTTAAAACTCTCATTTTAACCATACATTAATTGTTTATGCCATCACGAATTAGCACCGTTTCGCGTGGATTTCACATACATATGCGTTTAAAAAGTTTATAACGTATCTTTTGCGTTTCGAAAATTTACGTCAAGTCTCACGTTGATTAAACTTTCTACGCACAAACGCGTTAACAGTTCTCACAATTAACCTCTACCTATATAGTCAACCTCTCCTCGCGGACACTCGAGAAAATCATAGCGAACGAAATTTATATAGAGCGCACTAAAAGCGAGCCAAGAAAAAGACAAAAACGGCCCGCGACGATATAACGCCCCGTTTCCACTCTCGGCAAGCCAACGACTCTCATTAAAATCAAGGAGTCATTCGTCGCGCTCGCGGCCGGCGCATTACATCGCGAAAGACGGGAAACGACGGCGACGACTATGAGCGTCCTTCTTTCATTTACTAAATACTACTCCTTTCGAGGACTAGTTATGCTACACAGCGCGCACGCGCCTTCCGCCCGGATTTTTCGGCTTCCACGAATTCATTAAAATATCGGCGTCGCTCGTCAGCGGGTCGCGCGTAATGATAGCGTTGCCGCGGTGCCGCCTCATAGATTTATGTTGCCGGCTCTCTCTCCCCCTCCCTCCCCGCGGCCCTCACCGTTCTCTCTTTCTCTGAGGTGGGCGTTTGTGTGTATATATACGCTTCTTCTGGCTTGCTATAGCTCGCTGTCGAGAGCATATATATCGCGTGTATAATTGTTCCCTATGTAGAGGACTTTTGGGGGGTGAGCGCGAGGCGATGAGTATAGGAGATTGATTTGCTGATTTACATTCTGTTGACGCGCGCGGCTCGGCTTTGTCGGGAAATCGGCGCCCTTTAATTATACACACGCGCGGAAAAGTTCCAAGGCGCCGGTGATTTTCGGCTTTCTCGATCCAATTATCGGGATGAGTATCGCTGGAGATGGGATGGGACCACACGCGAGTCACGGCTTTTGATGGCCTTTGGTGTATGTGTGTGTGTGTGTGTGTGTGTGACTTCGCGGCGCCCTAATATTATGTCGGATTGGTTATGATTAATAGCGCGGATGATGTGTATTTATACATGTGTTTGAGGATTAGCGCGAGGTCATTTGCATAAGTACACAGTGGTGGATATGAGGCTTTAGAATTCAATGTTGAAAACGGTATTATAAATCTCGTTAATGGAAAAAGGTGTGAATACTCACCGACGATATGCGTTACCGAAAAATGTCGAAAGCCACTTACCTGAAATATAAAAAATAGAAATAATTGTTATAATAATTTTTTGAAGTTTACAGTATTTATTAAGGAAAAAGAAAGTGCGAGAAATTTATAATAAATGTGTATAGAAAGTGAAAATATATATTAAAATCACTTTAAAAAATATGAAACGAAAGCATATTTTACTGCTGACTGTAAAACTCCTTAAAGAGACCGGAACTCCACTTCGAAAATTACTCGGCGAATGATTCATTCGCAAAAGAAGCCAGCTAATAAGATCATTCACATCCTCGATCTATATATACACGCGAGCCGTACTTACTACACTCTGCGGCAACAAGAAAATTTGCAGTCGCTTCCTTTTTTCCGGGCGCGCGTCACCCTTCCTACGCAGCGCATCTCTACGCAAAAGTTTAGCAGGCGGACAGAAATTATCGGCTTGAAAGTGAGTAATTGCGCGGGCGGCAAAAACGAGGCCGGGGGGTGTGTTGGAATCAGTTAGTGGCCATTCGCGGCTGCTCGCGCGTGCTTTTTGTCTCAAATTTAATAAGCGTCGGGTGTGACGGCCGCGCGACAAAAACGGGGGCGGATAGAGCGTACCGCCGCGGTGGAAGAAGCAAGAGAGAGGGAGCAACAAGAAGAGGCAAGGAGGAGGAGGCGCGAGAAAGAAGAAGAAGAAGAAGACCTTATACCTCTTGAGCGAGTGAGCGAGGAGAGCGGCGGCAGCTCCGCGGCGGTCAGCTCGTTCTCCAGCTCATCGGTTCCCACGTAAGGAGAGAACGAGAGTGAGCGCGCGAGAGGGAGAGAGAGCGAAAAGCGGCAGGAAAAGGAGCGAGCGAGAGGGGAAACATTTTTGATGGCGCTTCCAGCAAGTCGTAAATAGCCGTCATCCCCGGCGTAATAAAGGCGCAATAACCGCGGCAAAACACGCGTGCGCGCATCACCATGCGCGAAAGAAAGGAGAGCGCGCATGATGACGCGCATCACGGGCCTATGTGTATATACTACGAGCTCTCTGTGTGCATTGAGAGCTCGTAACGACCTTTGCGCGAACGCGAGCCGCCGCAAGGAGATCGCGCATGCATCCCGGAGAGAGAGACGCGTGTACAATCAGAAGGCGATAAAGATGGGCGCATGAGAGAGAAAGCGCGTGAGAAAGGGAGAAGGAGATGTTGCGTGTCATCGGGGAAGACGGAAGGCCGAGCAAGCGCGGTGCTGCGAAGACGATTTATAGGCCGCGACGAGACAATATCTAAATTGAAAGTTATATATGTATATATGCGTTCGTAGAGACCAAAAGAAATTATGAATTTTTATTGGCAACATTTTTAGAAGAAATTATTATAATTGGGTTAACTATATATTATATCAAATAATTTGATACAAAATTTAACAATTATATGTTTTTTATTTTTAATAGCCGAGTTTTCGATAAATCTACTTATATAGTTATAGATATAAAGAATCTCAATATCGCGTTTGATCGCAATGAATGAAATTCCCGTGTCCACAGCACACTCCCTTTCAATACCTAAACACCCTCTTTATCCATACTTTACCGAATCTCCTCTCTCATCGAGAGAGCGAGACGAGAACACTGCAGAGCGCATGTCCACAGTGTGCACCTGGTGTGGGAGCCTGTATATATGCGTGTATGTGCGCGGGGGTCAATCCCACGCATGCATCGCGCGCGGACTCATAAAGTCGCGGTGTCATTGTTCGTTTGATTGCCCGGAGATCAGCGGGGGAGAGAGAGAGAGAGAAGCGACTCGCGATTCGGCCCCGAGATACGCCGATCGACTTACGGCGTTTCCTTTTATCGCGCGGAAGCGGCGCGCGCGCGCGTCCTTTACTCTCCGCACGGGAAGGAATATTTTGAGAGAGGGTATAACTATGCTCTCAGGCATTCGAGAGATGCGTAGGAGCGGAAGCTTTTCTTTGTGCGAATGTGGGGGGAGAGACGATAAAGTAACGATTTCGACCGTTTGCGCTTGACTTATTAGAGAGAATGCGCTTGTGAATTTGAGTTATTAGGAGAATAGTACGTTTAGATTTGAAAAGATTTATATCGGGTTGTAACTAAGGAATAAAATTTTCATTTCGAACGGTTTATTATATTTTTACGAGGATAATTATGAGACGATAATTGAACTAATAAACTTTTTTGTAAAATTTAGAATCTGAAGCGTTAATAAAATTTGCACTTGGTAATATGATGTGAAATAATTGATTAAACGTACATTCTTTCAACACTGAGAAAAGAACATGTTTATATTTAACATGGTATTTTAACTATTAACATGGCATTGTAACTATATTTTAATAGTTACAATGCCACGTTAAATATAAACATTTTGAGAAAAAATTTCTCTCAGTGAAGTAGAATAGAAATATATGAATTCGTATAATGAGCCAAAAGAATGGCGCCCAAAAAACAAAGGAAGAGTTCGTTATAAAAATAGCACTAATTTGCGAACATGACTGTAGCAAAAGCCGGGAGTTATAATTCGCAAAAAGAAAGCTGTCATTGGAAATATCAGTTAATCAATTATGACTAAATTAGCCGGATGCTGGGCGAACCCTCGTGGCCTCGAAATAAGCAAAAGTAGCGAGGGCACGGAGAAAAAGTTATACGCCTCCGAACGGCAACGTCGATTACAAACCGTGATAATCCACCTCTCGCTAAAATCGCTCCTCTCTTCCTCTCTCTCTCTCTCTCTCTCTCTTCCCACCTCCTCCGTACCAGCAGCGCGAGCTGGCTAATAGTAGTCAAATTACAATAATGAAGCGTACGATCGGAGTGAAGTACCGTCCATTAGGAGAGTAGCTTCCCCCTCTCCCTCTTTCTCACCTCCTCTCAAAGCTCCCTCGATGAAACGAGCGCAGCGGCTGCCTTCTTCCTCCTCTCGAAGTTCCACTTTTAAGGGACGCGATCGCCTCGCTCGTGTGCATACATACATGCATGCACACATGCGCGCGCGCGCGCCCGCATAAGAATGCTTATACGTATGTATGTACGAGCGCGTGTAAAAAAGCCGCGCTGCGAGTGGACGGAGAAAGAGAAACGGAAAGGGCTGATGGCGCGCGGGAGAGATGCCTCCTGCATCGTCATCATCATTCGAGGTACAAAGACAACGCCGCCGCCGCCGCGCGCGAGGGAGTCCGGGGAGTCGAAAAAAGTGGCTATGCTAAATAATAGGCCTCAACCGGATCCGCGCCGCTTCTCTCTTTCTCTCTCTCCCATTCATGATCTCCCATTCGTGAGAGGCTGCGCGCGAGAGAAGGAGTATAGTTTCAAAGGACGCGGCGGCGGCGCGACGATGCTGGTGATGCGGCCGCGCGCACTTTGTTTTCGTGATGAATCTGCTTGAGGAAGTACATTCGCATGCGGTATCGTGTTGATGTGTATGCGTGAGAGGTTGACTGGTGTATTTTGAAGATGAGAATAGAAGAAAAATTGGCGAGTCTTTAGTACGCTGCTGATGTCAAAAGTGTCGTAGTTTATCATTTCTGTAAGTGTGGGACTGTTTGCACGCTTGCTTGTATTCAAATTTATGAGGCTTGTTAGCGATCGTTAGAAAGATTTATTGTCAAATAATAAAATACGGAAAACGTATAGCTATATATATATATACACTTACGAGGATAAAAGGAACTATTCAAGGTCATGAAAGATATTGTAAAATTTGTTAAGCAATTCAAATTAAATCGTGTACTCTGGGAAAAGTAAATCAAAGATAGACATGGTCTAGATTCAATACGCATCTAAAACGTATACACCATGTACATACCTAGGGATTTTTACATGAAACGCTCGTATACCGCTGGGAAAACATGCAGGTATTAGCAAACAAGTTTATACGCATGTACATGGAAAAGTTGATGTTACGCAGCCGCGGGCATCAAAACTTGTCTTTCGCTTTTAAAATTGCAATCTTTATATATAGAGCATCGCGACCATTTATTTATTCACCAAATGAACTCTTTTTAAAATAGTAAAACTGAATCAAGTTATTTACATTCTAAAATTGCTTACAATCAGTGAGCAGAAGATATTTCAACATTATCAATAAAACATTTGCGTTGAAAAATTAGTCTTTTCAATATATAGCGTATATATCCAAGTAAACAATCACGCGTCTGAATAATTCATGCAATAGTCTCATATACACTTCTTTTATATCGCCACATTTTTACGGCTGAATTAATGCCATCGCCGCACACGCGTCCGCCGCAGATCCTGATACATTCAACCACACGACGAAACAAGAGAACCAGAAATAGAAACAGAATAAAAAAAAACAAAAATTAAAATCAATATTCCGTGCTTTCCCAATTGAAAATTCCGGCATGCGCGCCGCTGCCGCTGTAAAAAGCAGGAAATATTATGCATGCACGGAACCGAAAGAGAGAAAGGGAGAGCGAGAGAGCCAACAATGCATTCGTGCGCTTCCGAGGGCCCGCAGGGCCTCCCTCTCTTTTTTCTACCTGCGCGCGCGGCGGAGGGTATAAAGATCCACGCGCGGCGAATTTGCGTAGAGAGGAGCCGGGAAAATTATTGCAGCGCGCCGAGTGACGAATAAGGGGAGACAGGAGACGGACGAATTCCGGGCGTTTTTTGCCCCGAGAACGCGGCCCGCAGCCCGTGTCTTTTTTCGTCGCCGAGGGCCTTGCAGCTACTTTTTTCCCTCCGAGTGTACAGTCCATCCTTCCTCACTCCCTCTCTCTCTTCCCTTCGCTAATGACCAAATTACCGAGTGGCACCCTCGAGCGGTAGTCTTCCTCCTCCTCGCAGATACGTCGACATGACACGTTTTCGAGCGGTAGTCTGCGTATAAATACACGCGTCAGTGTACGAGAGAGTATAATAGGATATACAGATGGACGTCGATGATAGGAATGGAGGATGAAGCTGTTTCGTTCTCACTGCTCGCGGCCAGCTCCTCAGTTTCTCCGTGTTTTTCGAAAGCTCGCAGTCGAGGGGGCTATTAGGCGAGCGTTTTGTTTGTAGCATGCTATGGCGAGATAAAGGTATAACGGCTCGGACTCTCTTTCTCTCTCGCGTAGCTATATATACCTACCGAACAAATTTTCCTAATGAGCGCCGAGCGAAGGGACACGAGGGAGAGAAAGATGAGAACGTCGAGGAATCCGAAAAGGAATCTACGCGGCGTTAGGTTTTTCTGCCGATACGCGCGACGCACGCGCAATAACTGCGAAGGGAACAGGTTGCTAACGGATCGGAAAGGGAGAAACTCTGATGCTCCTTCCCTTCCAGTGCGCGCCTCGGCGTGTATAGTAGCGGCGATGATCCTTCCTCCTCCCCGATCTTGATTCTCCCGCGGCGCATAGGCTCCACTGCAGCAGCAGCAGCAGCGGAGGAAGAAAAGAATTTATGGCTGCTTCCGAGAAGCCGAGGCGCTGATGGGAAATCCTCGCGGCGTCTATGTGCAGTAGCTCGATATCGCTTCTCGGATGTATAATATGCGAGAGAGGCCGGCTGGAGAGTTTTTTGCCGGGCCGCGTGCTGGACGCGGGTCTCTGGAAACAGTTATGGCGCGCGAGCGAGCTCGAGTGGACGAGTTTCTTTGTTTTTGAGGCGGGGATGGGACGCGCGCGACGACGAGAGAGCTGGCGCGATGCAAATTTTCTGAATAGCTACGTGACTTTTTGCGCGGAGTTTCGTCATTTCTTCGGCGTCGCCATGGGAAGTTAATTTGCGTTCTTTCGGGGATTCTTGTATGATTATACTCGTGTAGTTTTGTTTGTGATGTGTATACATACCTTAAAAATTGGTTACGGGATGTATTTATTTTTATAAAAGTATTTTGTTGACAAATTACTAAATTTATTCTTAGAAAGCAATCTTTTTTTATAGGAAAAAAGTGAAAAATACGAGACTATAAAGTAAAATTAATAAAAAGAAAATATACCCTAACAAAATTTTTAATTAAAAATCCAGCTGTGCACCCAAAACTCAGCCAAGACTCCCAGCTCGTTTTCACTTTTTCCGCCTCGCTAAATCCTTATCATTACCGGGAATTGATTTAAAACGTTCGAAAATACATTGTTCGCCAAAAGCACGCGCGCGCGCGCGCCTCCACAGATCTTATCTCTTCGCAGCTTACACGCGTGTATGGCTCGCACGCGCGCGCGGGCGTGTGGAAGGGATAATCTCCCGCCCTCGCTTGACCCATACACCATCGATTGTTCATCGGCGGGACATCTCTCCCGAAAGTTCGCCCCTCTCCTCCACCTTTTTCTCCTTTTCTTTTCTTCATTCTTCCTCTCGTTCGCGCACGCCTGCATAAATAACGAAGCTCGCGCACGCTTATAATACACACACACACACACACACACACACAGACACTTACATACGGACTTACGCATTCACTCGCGCGTGCGTCCTAGCGGCTCGTGAGCTCGCCACCTGCGCCATTTCCTGCCTAAAATGCCCGGCGCAATAATCGTTGCGGCGGCTTGCGCGCATTGCTCTTACGCAGCATGGCAATGAGCCGCGAAGCGTGCGCGCAAAAAAGGGCTGATGCCAAGTGGTTGCGCACTTGTGCGGCGCGCGCATATCCGCAGGTGACGATGATTTATTTCGGCAGGTTGGGCATTGGGTGGGATTCTCTTATTGCCTGACGTTTTTGTCTGGATTGTTTGGCTGATTATTGAAGTGATTGTGTAGTATTAGTGGTTGGGGTAAATTTTGATTAATGATGTTAATTTAATGGTTCTTTTATTAACATTATAAATTAGTGGTATTTATTTTAATATAGTTCTTTCCTGTCATTTATAATATAATTAGGGTGACTACACCAGTATTGGAACAGTCACAAGTGAATGAACATTTTGATATAATATTTACAATTGTAAAATTTGTACATTTTGTGTATCAAATATAATCATAATTTTGAAATCTTTGCGAAATTTCCTTTCATTTTATATATTGTACATGCTATGAAATGAATTGCCTTGGATGAAAAAAATTATTAATATTGCGATATCGTGATAAGAATTAAATATACGCCATTCGCTATAAGGGTGACGCAGATGCATTGTAGGCATATGCCGAAGTTTTTTCAAAATCGAAAGTTTTTGTGCTAAAATCTTACGTCTAAATGAAGTTTTATAGGGTGACTACACCAGTATTGGAACAGTCACCAGTTAACGAACATTTTCTTTATATATATGAAAATATCAAGCTTTCTATGTATATTGTTTATCTAACATGACGATAATTTTCGAATCATTGAAAATTTTTATTTCATTTTATATAAAGATTCTGCATAAAAGAAATTATCTTGTTAAGAATAAAATCATAAAATCGTCGCTATTAAGTGTTTCTTATCTGGCGATGTATTCCTTCACTGGTGAAACGTATTTACATTGCGTATTCCTTTACTAGTTTTTAGGAGATATTTACAGATTTTCATTAAATAAAATTTTTACTTTGATTCTTTATTCAAAATTTGCTCACCGACGTAAAGTTTGAACATTTTAGAGTATAAATTTCAAAAGGGTTTTACTTTTAATCCATTTTTAGACTACTTAATTAAATAACAAAAATTACAATTTCCTTATTCGTTCATTCACTGGTGAAGTCACCCTACTTATTAGTTGACGATTCGACATTATTTTTAAGAAAAAAGTTAATTATTTAAATATAATTTACGTGTTCCAACTTTGGTTCATTTTATACTCTTGAATCTGGTGAACGAACGAACACTTCTTTGCTGGGTCGCGAGTCTTATCCCGGCAACCTAGTGAACGAACGTTATTCGTACCTCATGCTGTATTATATGGAAAATCAATAATGTTTAATATTTAATGTTTAGTTTTAATACATAAAGTGTATCATTATCATCCTGGTGTCAACTTTCTACATTCAGATTGTAAAATTACTGATACTGAACTTACATAAGTACATACAAAGTAAGTGTTCATTTACTGGTTTCAAAGTGTTCAGTCACTGGCATCACGTGTTCATTTACTGGTTTTTAGGAGATATTTACAGATTTCTTTTAAACAAAATTTCTACTTTTATTCTTTATCTAAAATGTTGTCACTGACGTGAAGTTTGAAAATTTTAAAATACTAATTCAAAAAGATTTTTACTTTTAAACCATTTTTAAGACTCTTTAACAAAAATTACACTTTCCTTATTTGTTCATTCTCTGGTGAAGTCACCCTATATAGTAAGTGAAAAATTGTGTACTTTAAAATACCATTCAACAATAATGAAGTTAAAGTTGATTAGAAAGTAAAATAACATTCTAATTAGGATGTAGCCATACTAATTTTAAAAATATACTGACAAATTATTTACGACAAGCGTATACATGCCTATATCCACAGAGAGAGAGAGAGAGAGAGTCAGCTCGTAAATTTATCAATACCCAGCACACATGTCATTATCGGCGTCGATCCGCATTAAAAGTCGGCCGCGCGAAGATTCATTGAAACGGCGAAATTCAAAACAGAAAGCGAGAGAGTAGAGAGAGAGAGAGAGAGAGAGCGCCAGCCCGCTCGCTCCCAGGTATAGTTGAATGGACGTGTATATATACAGCGCCAAAAAGGAAAGGTAAAACGCGTCGGAGAAGCGACGGAGAGGATGAATGAAAAAACAAAAAGAGGAGGCAAAAGAGAGAGCAGCAGCGCGAGCGCGTGTGAGTGAGAGAGAGAGAGAGAGAGTGAGATAACGCAGCGCGAAAAGAAGGAAGAAGGAGACAAAGGATACGGGAGGAAGAGAGAGAGGGAGGGAGGGAGACGAAAAGTAAAGGCCCCGGGCGAGGTCAGCCACCGCCCCCGCCCCTGCGTCCTCTCTCTCTCCTCCCACCCCGCAGCCCTGATTACCTGCCGCCGGGGGCGGGACACGCTGTAATGAGCATTGTAGGGGTGCTCAACCTCTCCTCTCTGCACCCGACATATACAACAGGTTCACACACATACACGTATAACATACATACGGTGCACGCGACGACTGCTGCCGCTGGCCTTATCTCTCTCCTCCTCGGCGCGCTGCTCCTATGTACACGCCCGGGGAGCGGTTGCTTTACATTTATTGTACGATCGACGGCAGGAGAGAAAGAGAGAGATGCTGCTTTTGTGCAAGATGACTTTTATGGCCTTCGAGATTCGCTTAACGCTGCTGCTGCTGCTGCGTGCGTATAGCGTGCGTATAGCGGTGACTACTCCGCGCTGCTGCTCCTCTGTATTATATATATACGCTGAAATTTTTACAAGAGAGTGCGTACGCGAGGTTGAACTTCGTAATTGCTCGTGACGAGAGGGTCTTCGGGCGAGCGTTGCACCTGCAGCAGCCACGTGCGCGCCGTTACATATACCCGAGCGCTGTATCGTTTTGGAAATTAAGTGTGTGTATATACAGTTTTCAATTTAGATAAAGCGAATAGTTGCGGGGAAGATAATTAATTGTTATTGTATGAGAACGGGGGCTAATTTAAAATTGAATTAAAAGCGGCGATGGGGATAAACCTATCGACTATATTATGATGGTTAAGTGCGGGCATTCAAATTTAGTTTGCTTGCCGCTTAAAAATTGTGTTCGAATGTGATATTATAGAAGATGATCGTCGTAGAAAGGGTAATTCGAATTAACAGATTTGAGCAATTACATTCTACCGTCAATCGATTCTGAGAATTTCTTTTTTGGCATACTGTTTTGTATATACAAAACGAAATCAAAACTTAGTTATGCTCGAAGATTGAAAACGACAAAACTCTCATATATTTACACACACAAGCGATAAAACACGATTTCTCACCCACCGCACATCTCTCCAAGGGGTCCCTTCCCTCTCCCTCTCTATCTCCTTTTCTCCGAGACTGATCATTAAAAGCCCGCCTACAACGTGGCGATACAGCGTATACATACGTCGACAACAGCAACACCAGTGCGCGAAGAATGCCGCAAATCGCGCTGGGCACAGGGAATACGAAAGTAGGCTACCGTCGCCGCTTATACGTACGTCCGCAGGATGATCGACCGATGTTATTTTAAGTTTTCCGTGGGGGATCGACGCTAGCGTATACATCTCTCGTCTCTTTTCCCCTCCTGGCTCCTTCTAATCGGCTACCTCGGCGCGAGAGTTGCTTCCTCCCAGAAGAAAACGACAACGAAAAAAGTGAGAGAGAGAGAGAGTGACGGGGGTGAGCAACTCCCCCGCGTGCGTATGCGATACACAGCGCGCTTGATATACTCGGTCCCCCACTCTCTCTCCCCAGCTACATCCCTTCTCTCGCCTGTTTTTTACGTATACTGTCTTGCCGCTCCTCGCGCGGATTTCGGGGGAGGGTGCGGCGAGCTGCCCCTGCGGCGGGACGACGAGATTCGCGCGCGAAGGATTCATGCCCCCCTCGAGGGTGGATTCAAAACGCTTTACACTCTCTTAACGGGACCTGTTGATTCCTCTCATACGCGCGCCGCCGACGACACGACACGATACTCGTGTTTATTTTAAACCTGGAGCGACGACTCGATTGTCGCGAGCCTGTATGCGTGCGTGCGTGCTGCTTCGGGACACCCTTTTTTTTACCCGCGTGTGAGGGAGGGTCGCGCGCGGAGATGGTTTTACGAGCGAGCTCGTTCAATGGCTTCCTATATACATATATATGCACTTGTTCTCTTATACATTTTTACACAGCGTGTACGAGGGAATGTTTTAATTTTAATGGTCATTATGTAGTGGCTTTTGATTTAATGTTAAATTGTAAACGGGGTGGAATTTAAATTCTTGTTTAATGAATTTTGCTCGATATTATAATAGTTTCACCGAATGTTTATATGATAATTAAAATTAAATTATACCATGATCGAATCAATTAATAAAAAGAAGCATCCATCTGCCGATACAACGTGCTTCCTTTTCTCTTCGTCGCATTTAATTAATCATTCGCAATAAAATAAGTCATTCGCTGATTTTATTACCCGCGAGTGAGTGCAACGAAAACCTGTCAAAACAGGCCGGAAAAAATATCGTACGGGCGTAATTAACTCTTGAAAGCCATAAATTACGGGCTCGCGCTGCAGCGTCGCGTCGAGTGCACAAAGTTGCTCGTCGGGTATCAGAGATAAACCAGTCTTTCATCCGCTGATTACTTTTGCGTCGTCTCTTTTATTAAGTCTGCGCGTTCTGTCGAGGACAGCAGAGCGCATGACTGCGAGTTTCGCCTGTATAATACGGGGAAAAATCGCGCCCAGTTAGCCTGAAATAAAGTCGCTAAAACGCCTTTTGAAAGGAGAGCAGAAGCAGCAGCAGCAGCTTGGATGGACCGCCGCGTTGCTGGCGGTTCGTTTGATGCCGCTGGGAGGCCGTATAGTCGCACACGAGTAGCTCACCTCTTCTCGCCGCGGCGACGATGATGTTTCTTTGCGTCATTAGGCGCTGGGAGGAGCGCGAGGCTATACGCACCTGACGCGCCGCAGCCTGGGGGATACGCACCTTTAGGCGGAAGTAAGTTGATAAATTGAAAGCAGGTAAAAGGGGGAAGAATGTGTGATGATAATTTTAAAAGTAATATATATACGATTGTTTCGTTTATTTGTTTCGAGGTGATGGTTCTGCGTCAATGTTTTATAGTTGAGCGAACGTACCGTAATATTAGAAAGCAAAATTTCGCAAAATTATACTTTGACTGTATAATTTCGATGAGCTGCAGGAAAAGGAAGGAAGCATTCAGACAGGGAACCGACAGAAAAAGCCAAAAGAGAGGGGACGGAAACAAACTGGACTCGCTTATTGCGTGATATTAGCCACGACTGCCGCAGCCGCCGCCGCTGTTCTGCCTTCTGTGAGCTCGCGACGGTAATCACAATCTCGAGGGGACAAAACACAGTGCCCGAATCGCATAACGCGAAATTTTACGACTCGCCGACAACGAAGTCGCCGTCGCGAGATACAAGCAGAGTATTCTACACAAAATAAATTAAATTACGTTACATCGTTTTCTGTATTGGACATTGGTATTAAATTTCTTTTTAAATAAGGCATTAATTAAGTAACCATTTGAATTAGTAGAATATGATGATAAATTAAATTAAATAACAAAATGAAAATCAAATAATTAATAATTAATCCATTGAAATTATGTAATGGTTTAAAAATATTTCTATGTACATCGAAAATCAAATGAATTAAGAAAATCAGTGGTGTCTCGAAAGGAACGAATAGTTTTTACCCGCAAAAGAGTTACCAAGTTATATAAAGCTACTGTCAACCACGAAATAAATTTCTATTCACCAGTCATCAAAGAACATTCACTACAGATATATACTCCGACGTCGCCAGCTCTGCGCAAAATCAAAACGGAAAATAATTCTCTGGAATTTTTTCCTCAGTGTCGTCGCCGCGCAAAAACCAAGGCACGAACCAAAGAATTCGCACTTCTTTCCCGCGCAATAATAATCCACGGTGTCTCGGCATCAGCAGCTGCTACTGGCGCGACCATATAATATCTCTCGCGCCGCGCGGCTTGAGCACTGCGTCCTCTCTCCGCGCAAGAAACGGATAATTTTAACGTCTAATCTTTTTATCATCGTGGCCCGCGCGACGCTTTGCCATGCCGTGGAAAAATCCTCGCGCAGATGCCGTCCCCGTACCCACCATGCGCATATATGTACGCCTCTACATGTACACGATCCAGCGGATCATGCAAGTATAAAGACGCGGAGATGCAATGCGAGTTTTTGCCCGCGCGCTCGCGACACTTCTGCACGGTTGCAGCGCGGTGCAGAGAGAGAGCAAGCGAGCGACGGAGACGAATGACTTGCGCGAGCATCGATTATGATAACTACGCGGGCGAAAGAGGGAGGAGAAAAAAGGCTCGAGAATGAAAGCGACGACGAGTTTCGTTGGGAATTTCTATGAGTGTGCAGCGGGTATAAGGATAGCCGGCCGGTAACGAGACTGTCGCGACGGCGGCGCGCGTGTGTGTAAAGGGGGAAGAGGATGGGCTGGAAAAGCTAGTGTGTATATATATATATATATATATATAAGCTGTGCTGTGGAGAGACTCACCGTATGTTCGATCCGTCATCGGCTCAGAAGAATCTGTAACAGAAGAGAGCGAGAATTGCTTTTTAGATGCTGGGCATAAATTGCAATTAGAGGTGGGGGGTTTTAAAGGAAGTTTGCGGGAATTCCTGCGTTTCGCTATATTTTTGTAACTTTCCAGTGGTAATTACGTGTTTCCTGGAGTTTTTTTTTACTTTTTCTTAAAAGTATATATGAGTTTTAAAGGTTATCGAAAGGATGAAGTATATTTTTTTATTATGCAGTAAAAAATGATTGTAAAAATATATGTAATTATATGAATTCCCGAAAAATGAATCTTGCGTTTCCAATTACACCTTCGATTCCAAAAGTCAGACTCTAAGTAACCTTTGAAAAAGAAATGTCAATTTGTACAATTTAGAAACCCACATTCATGCTCATTAGCGCGCACCGCATCAACATATAACCACGGGTTCGAGTCGGTCCACCACATTCCTCGAAACTTTTTGATTATCGCTCCTCAAATTATTCGGTCCTTCTGTGAAAAACCGACGTTCCGCCTCGCAGTTCTCCAGCACTGCACGCTTCCTCGCGGCCGTAATCGTTCCCCGGAAGTGGTCCGGCGCGCCTCTCTGCCGTCCCCAAATCCGAACCTTGCATTTTTCGTGCATAATCTAGCGTATACCCGCACACACGCACACAGACAGGAATCCAGTGAAACAAAACGAAAACGGTTTCCCGAAGAGACCTCTCTCGTGCTGCCGAGTATAATCGCTCGATTCCTTTTCGGGCCTCGTCCTCTCACCTCGCGCAGGAGCTACGAGATCGACGATCGCGATAAGACCCGCAGGCACACACATATGTGTGTGCGTGCGCGTATACACGGCATCGACATCTGGTATTCCGTTTTCGAGCTGTCGAAGAGGTGCGAACGCCCGGCACCTCGCGCGGCGGATGAGGAATAATGCCGAGAGAGGGATAAAGAGAGATGGGAAAGAGAGAGAGCTTTATCCGGCCGATCATCACAATCGCGCGCCTCGCATCTCTCCCTCCCACCACGTGTGTATTCTAATATTTTCCACGAAATCACAGCCGCTACGCGAATCGCTAATGGCCGTACGCCGTCATTGCCGCATATCCCTTCGCGCGAAAATAAAAGTAAAAAAAGAAAAAGAAACGTTAAAGGAAGAAAGGAGCATGGAGAAACTGCTGGCGATAGACGATAAATATTAAACGCTCGTAATCCCTCTTTTACCTATACGCATGACATCCCAACGCGACGCGTTATACAGCCAGTATAATAGTTTTATGCGCAGGACGCAACCGAAACCTCGAGCAAGCGCACGCATATGCGGTGCGTGTGCGCGCACGCGCGAGAAAAAAGCAAGATGACTGAATCTCAATTAGCGAGGCGTGACGAGTGTTAAGTAATCCATCCATTTAGGGACGCAACGGCGGCGGCGGCGTCGGCGGTGTATAAAGACCGAGAGAGTGCGGCTTCCCTCTCCCTCTCTTCGTGCAATTAGCGAACGCAGTAGCAGCAGAAGCATGCCGGCGCGATTATTATTCATCCTCGCAAGACTCGGGCAGTGCACGTCGGTAAAGGCAATCGGAGCAATGTACACTGTCGACCGACGGCCATGGATACGCATGCGCGCGATGCCGGGGCTAATTGATAACCCGCGAGAGGTTGCGAGAGATGCGCGCGTCCCGTACAATGGTTCGTTTTACTTTCTCGTATATAGTTTTTTTTTAATGGACGAAGCGATAGTTGGGCAGTTATTCATTGAAATTGTAACTATTAGTTTTGAATATCAACATTGGGCTGTCGGCGGTTTTGGCAGCCGCGGTTGAGTATAGCGAACAATTATAGGCTCGAGGCGGGGAAAGACGTTAAACAATGCAGCAAAAAAGTATAGAATATAGTATATATAACTAATTCATGACTTCTCGGATCTGAAGACTAAACAATCGAGTGTATCGCTAAGTATATTAACATAGTGAAATGATTTTGCACTATTGAAACGTCAGATTACCAGGAATGATTCAAAAACGCGCAATTGTTTATTGCGATAATTACGCTAATTAAGCGCGGTTAGCGCGCAATGAGAGAAACTTACATAAGGGTAAATAAATTATTCGCGTTTTTACGCTTGACACAATTATATATCGAAGCGAGCGCGGACACATTTATTTTCACATCGTTCCCTCGGCCGCGCATGCGCGCGCGCTCGATACTTGGATTATTCATGCGCGCGAAGGTGTGTTCTGAAAAACAATCACCACCGCGGAATTACCATACGGAATACGTTTCACTTGAATTCTAATTGGCAGTTGGGGAATCGCTGTTTGGCTAACCGTTTGTAATTGGGCATGTATTACCTGTTTTTGTTCCTCATCGAGCGAAGACGAAGAGGCGAGCGGCAATTTTACCGACAACGAGCGAGCCTGAATGATTAAACAATTTATTATCCGCTTCTTTCTCCGCAGGGTGCTATAGAAAGTTTTGCTAAATCTACTTTAGCGTAATATTCGAGCACGTAACATCAATTTAGCACTTGTTTTTACGAACCATCAACTAAACAACCTTCAATTATTCTCCTTCATTATAAAAACCACAATTATTGCGTAATATTTGACAACCCCAATAAATCGCAATCAAATAATCCTATATACATATTTATCACACGTAAAATATAATACTTTCCACGAAACTCCAACCCAATAAAGCCGTTCCAGCGCTCGGGCAGCTCACTTATTATACATCGCCAAAGTTCATCGACCAGTCATCAATCCGCTTATTTCATTATTTATACAAGCCGTCGCGGCATCGTATCTCCGCGCGAGCGCTCGCTATCTCGATCTGGCCATCGTTCCTTATTCTTCGCCGCGGCAAAAACAAAGTTTGCACGCGCGCGCATTTGTAACCACTCTCTTTCTCAAGAGAGCGACTTTCGGGGGGCGCGCACGCGCGCGAATCGAGAAATCAGTCGACGGGCGGTCAAGAGATGCGCCGCCGCCGGGACGTAATTAACGACAAACAATGCGCGAGATACGCGCGCATTAATCGATCGGAGACCGCGCGAGAGCGAGCGCGGCATGAGTCCGCGGTGGCTGTTAATCATTCGGGCGCGAGGGTTTAGCATATGAAAGTATTAAGTACGGAGTACCGAGAGGTTTCGGAGGAGGGTCTGATTTGATACGATTACTCGGAGGGTGAAGTTTTGATGAATAATTGTATTTGGGTATTATCTTTTTGTAAATGCAATTTTGGTACTTTATAATTTTTTAATTATTTTGCGAGAAATACACGTGCATTATTATGATATGCCTTCTATACTTCTTTAATATTATTTAACTATTTTTATTACACGCACTTTACAGATCATAATTGTATGCATTTAATTCCGCGTATTATCCGCAAACGCAACTTAATTAGTCTTTCTTCGGCGTGCAGTCTTAATTAATAATAGAATTCATTAAATTTCTCCAGAAAGTCGTCTAATCATTTCGGAGTTCATTAAAATGATTTACTCGCTGACATAAGTGCACACTATATGCGTTAGCCGTATTATTATGATTTTCTGAACTCCCCGGCGTTTCCAACCATAAACTCGCGCAAACTCATTAAATTATTTCACATGAATATATGCAATCTCCCGATCAGACACACGTATTCTTATTTTTATACGCGCGGCACACACACACACACACGCACACACACGCACACACATACTCGGACGCAATAAATCACAGTGAGCGCGTGCATAGGTAAACAAGTGGCGAGACAAGAACTCCGCGGCATATAATGGCGTAATGAAAACAACGAATATTCGATATATATTGTATACAGGACGGTGGCGGCGGTTCACAAAAGAACGGGGAGAAGGAGCGAGGGAGGGAGGGAGGGAGAGAGAGAGAGAGAGAGAGAGAGAGAGAGAGAGAGAGAGAGAGAGAAAACGAGCGCCGCGGCAGCCGCCGAAGATACCGTAGGGCGTTTACGATTCATTAATTCAGTCGCGAGTGACTTTCGCTTAATAAGTTGGACGCGCCGCCGGTACTCGCCGGTGTATTATACAAATACGATGTAATGCTAAAGGTCTCGGACTCTTTATCCTCGGTATTCAGGTGGTCTCAATGACTCGGTCGGTCGCCCCGCCGTGTGCGCACACTTTGCCCATTTGTATGCTCATAATAACGAATAATAATTGAGTTTGATTAGTGATGTAAGATAATGCTTTGATATTCTACGATTATCATTGAAACGTGATGTATAAATTTAATACTATAAAAGGATAAAACAGTTTGTACGTTTCAGCGAAATTATTCATGGTGCGCGCGCATAAAACATAAAAAAGGACTATAAAAATCATTATCAACATTTATCAGCACTCGCTGGAATAGATAATAGGATGAGAAAGGCAAAAAAAAGCTTATTCTCCGCAACTTTAAAAAAATAATTAACTGCGTTTTTTCCAGTAACACGAGATTTTGGTGTGGAGATAATGGAGGGAGTATCGCGTCATACACTTTTACTGGCTGAGAAATATAGGAAATAATTTTTTCGTTGCGCAACAAAAGTTTTAAACAACAAAGTTTGATTACGGTGTAATGAAACAGATGCAAACTTTCTATTGAATTGCTACGTGCCGACGTAGCCATCTGTTATTTACTACTGGCTCTATATCTCGCTACCGACACCTCGTAATCTATTATCAAAACTCTCCAATACAATTAAAATCTCGAACGATTCCAAACCTTTCTAATAAATTAAAGTAATGCAACACAGTAAACACAAGTAGCATCCATCCTATATATCTGCGCCGAACACATTAACGGAAGCGTTCACGCGTGTGCGGCAAAAGTGTTGTGCACGAAATTGTCAAAAAAGTCATTAAGATTGATGATTATACACGGGCGATTCGCGAGGAGAGTGTATATGTACGCGCGCGTCGGAAAAAAGGTAGCCCGAGACCGCCTCCGGGTAACGATCCGTCACCGCTCTTCCCTCTTTCTCTCTTCCTCTTGTCTCGTCGCGCTATCTCCTTTCCTCTCGGCTCGCGCTACCCATCCCTCTCTACTTGCTGCTGCGCCTCGCATCTTTTCTTATCTCGCGGTTGTATGTTTCGAGCGACACTGTCTACTTTCATCCCGCCTTCGATTTTACATTGTTTACTAAATTATATAACATTTTAAAATTTTTTTTTAGTTTTTTATTTTGAGAGGATATATTGAATATTGGTTTAAAATATAATAATTCAAAAAAGCTATGTCTTTAACAGCTGTAACTTGTTCATATTAACACGATAAATTAATTTGTTTATAAACATTACCTATAATTATTCTACTCAACTTCTATTTAAAAATAAAATATCTTCTCATATTTATATTCTTTTATAGCACACTTCTCCTTTTTTAACTATGTGCTATCCGCTGCGTTAATTATCACTGTGCGTAAAAATATACGCTATATTTCCACGTATACATCGTATCAGCCCGCTCCAATTTTATCTCTCATTCATCCTACACATTTTTGCATCTTACTCTGCTGACTCGTCCGGCGAAAGACAAGCCTCGCGACGGAAGCCGCGCTCTTCTCCCTCTTTCACTCGCGGCATCAGGCGACTCACATTCATGCGGACGAGCGTGTGGCATATCGAAGACGCCGCGGCGGCAGCAACAGCATCTTATATCCATCTCACCTCTCTCTCTCTCTCTCTCTCTCTTCTCTTGCGCATCGAGAAGGACGGACGGAAGGCCGCGCTGCCGCCTTGTCGGCTCTAAACAAAGAAACCTACACGCGCGCGCGAGAAAGAGCAGCTCGAACGAGATGAGCGGGGAAAAAAGGATAGTGCCGGGGCGAGGTATAACTAATGGGCGAAAGAAAGTACGGCCGTGCGCGGGAACGGAAGAAAGAGTGAGAGGGAGAGAGACGAGGTCTCGGTAGTAAAGTCAGCGGTTGCCGCCCCGGCAAAAACCCAAATTGGTCGAAATGAGAGTTACGTAGGCAAAGGAGCCCCGCGCGAGTGAGTCTATTTCTCTCTCTTCTTCTTCTTCTCATTCTATCGAGAGAGTCGTTTAGAAGTACACTGATTGGTCGGCTGTGTAATTGGAAGGTGTATTTGTCGCCGCGCGACGACGACGACGATGATTCGATTAATGAGTCGCGCGCGCCGCGAGGAAGCCCGCACAGTGAGCGCGCGCGATTTTTCACGGTTGTAAATGAGAAAGTGGGCTCGAAAGTTTTCCAGCGAGATTACGTAATTGCGCATGCATTTGAGAGCTCGCGCGCGTTGCTCTAATGAGACTTCGATATAAAAAGCTCGAGTTTTGTAATAATTGCTTATTGTTATACGAATCGCGTGGTATTTTTTTTTTAAATAAATGTTTAATATTCAATTGACAACGAAGGCGGTAATGTTTTTACATTTTTCTCTTTAAAATATTTGATTCGTAATCATGGAATTTGTACATAGGTATATAGGTATGAACGCGGGAAATTTTCCAGCGCGAATGATCTTGCGTAATTATATACGCGTATTAAGGTTCATGTTATTGTAATGAAACTTCAATAACGAGGCTGAATAAATATTTCCAGTGATTATTGGTAAGTAGTTCTTATACAATTATGCCGCGATTCTAGAAACTAGTCTTTAATATTCTAATTCGAATTTACAAACAAACAGGATGGAATACCGTCAACTTCTTGCTACAGCCAGTTTAATTTTAAGCTCCAATCATTTGCACTGCAATGGTCTAATGTAAATTGCGAAATACGCAGAGAGGTTTAAGACCAAGCGTAAACGCGTGATTTACATACTCTGTTTTTAAACACATAATCTTCGTAATTCCATGCACCGTTGAAGTATAAACTAATTGGAAGCTATTCAATTTTCTTTTTCTGCCCTCAAACTCAGCAAAGCTCTTAAATAGTAAAAAAAGAAAAAGATCTGTTTGTTCAGTAATGGCTGCTACTGTCAAATTGTCAAAGCGTTATTCGTTTGCCTAAATACTTTGTCGCAACAGGCCCAACTCCATAGCCGTCGTGCAAAGGCGGCGGCGAAGTGCCAGAAAAAATGACCATTTACCGAAGGGAATGAGCAAAGTCACTTTGAAAGAGAGAGAGAGAGAGAGAGAGAGAGAGAGAGAGAGAGAGAGAGAGAGAGAGAGAGAGAGAGAGAGAGAGAGAGAGAGAGAGAGAGAGAGAGAGAGAGAGAGAGAGAGAGAGAGAGAGAGAGAGAGAGAGAGAGAGAGAGAGAGAGAGAGAGAGAGAGAGAGAGAGATCGGTATGTATGCAAGCTGTATTCTTACAGAACTACTGCGGTACAAATTGCGCGGCTGCCAGCCAAAGCATCGAAGAATGAGCAGAGCGGCGCGCGAGCGTCTATTACGCCGCCGTTGGGTTTTCAGTTCATAACCGTCGGTAATTCGCAATTGGACGCGCACATTTCCCGCCGAGTTATACGCGACTGGACGAATTAACGTGCCGCGACCCGATGCAAATTACTTTCGTTCGGCGAGTCGCGGAACTTGGACAGAGCGCGCTCTCTCTCTCTCTCTCTCTCTCTCTCTCTTTCTAACTCACCCAAGAAAGAGAGTTTTGCGAATTGCGTCATTCGCGAGCGTTAAGAGGAACGTTTTGGATTGTAAAGACCGTGAAGTTTTTACGCGGGGTGCGATTTGGAGATCGTTACAATCGCCTGACGAGAAAAACGTTGGGAGTTTATGTGACAAAATTGAGAGTGTAATTGACCAGAGGCCAATTGGAGTTTCTAGTAATCAGAGTTGCGGATTTGAACAAGAACTAGTTTTACTTTACTATTAAATTATATTCCATTGTATATATTTTAATTTCTTAATCTTCTTACATATTAATTTCCGCATCATTGAAATCAAAGTGACCTACATTATAATAAAACGTACACATAAACGTAAAAACGTTTGACCTTTTTCTTGCTCGCTCACGCAGAAAATAATCGGAATTTCAAAACACCAGCTATAATAGTAAATAATTGCTTATAACAGCCACCACAATGAGCATTATAAATTATAAAGCACAGAAGTTAAAAAATTGTAGTTTTCAAAAATAAACGCTACAAAAGATTTATCAGCTATATACAACGCTTAATCCGAGAGAACGCAGACGAAACCCAAAACAAACCTCGCACATTGGATATTAGAGCTAGCGGCCTGAGGAGTCTTGGTGGCCAATTACGTATATATATACGCGCGCGCGCGCAGTTAGGGAAAAACGAAGGTAAACGCGGTATACGTTTGAGAGTTGCGACACCAGCGTGCCGCCGCGACTATAGGCAGCCGGATAAATTACGCCTTTAGGAAAGCAGCAGCGCTCAACCGAATTACTTTTTCTGGAATAAAAAGAGCATATCGAAGTGAGCGCGCGCGCGCGGACAGTTATTCGCGTCCGTGTTGCGATCGTTGTTGCGGGCGCGGTTTATTCAAATGCTCCATGGGTCTTTCTTATATACACGCCTCTCGGCGAAGGATTCCGGGACTGTTTATTTCGTCGTTTCCAGGAATATATAATTTTTACTGTAAAAATACAAAGGTATGATAATGTTTCGGTACAAGTTTATATTCTTCGGTAACCACAACTACATTTATATGTAAGCATATGTATGACATATTTTAAATAATTATTATAAATTTTCAGCTGTTTTCCAAAATAATTGAAATTTAGTGAGTTAAATTTTTCATTTAACAATAACCAGAAAACGCTTAAAATTCATTGACGAGTGACATCTGATACTCGTCATTTATAATTACCAAAAGCTGCGCCACACAGCTGAGACGTTTCCGCGACCATTAGTCCGCACGCATGAGCCATAATGATTCCGCGCTTTTCCATTACCGCGCACAAAAGCGAACCCGAGCGGCGGAGCAACGCGATTACTCGAAAATTGCATGCGTAATGAGATCCTACTCATGCCTACTTGCGCGCGCGCACACATACACATCACGTACGTACGCAGACATATACGCGTCGCCGATCCATCTCTTTTTCCGGACAAATCGTTTCCACGAACGACAAATATACCCCGCGACGCCCCCACGGGCGAAGGACAGAGACGCGCACAAAAGAAGACCCGCGGGGCATTGTTCGCGCACGCTGATACGCGCCGCTGAATTTTCTACCCTTCGGCCGCGCTGATGTAGTACTGCTTTGAATACCAGTGTAGCCTCGGGTGATTCGCTCCCCCCTACGCGTGACGGGTTTTCCGGGGGAAACCGGAGTGCTAATGTAATAGAGTTCAACCCTTCTCCCTTGGTGCGTATGTATGTATGCATGCGAAAACTCGATTCGGTGGAATATATTAGGGTTTCTTTTGTTATCTGTGCTTCCATCTGCAGGGCTTAATGAATCGCTTTTACTTTATGCTCCGAGTTTCATCTATGAGAAATGTGTGTGTGTGTGTGTGTGTGTGTGTGTGTGTGTGTGTGTGTGTGTGTGTGTGTGTGTGTGTGTGTGTGTGTGTGTGTGTGTGTGTGTGTGTGTGTGTGTGTGTGTGTGTGTGTATATATATATCCTAAATATAATTTTTGGTATAAATCGATATGATATTAAAAAATAAAATTTGCTTTTATTATTTACCATCATCTTAGAAGAGAATAAATAAATGACTAAGTAAATGAAAACTAGATTGAAATATCAAGGTTTATTGTATGTATTTTTCATAGTTAAAAAGTTTCAGAAAATTGCATCTACTTTTGCAACACTCAATTTTCCAGTTCTCGACAAGTACGCTCGCACAATAAATTACAATCAAGCCACAATCATTATATATATATTTGGCATGTGATCAAATCATATTAGTCACCGCGGTGCAGAATACCGGTGGCATTAATCGGCGGCGTTATCGCCGTCTACAAAAGTCGCAATCAGCCGCCGATATTCAAATTGGCGCACGATGAATGAAAGAGGAAAAACGCGCCGACGAAAGGTTACATCGCGCCATTAGAGTAATCGCGTTCTCGCATCGGTTACTATGCACATGCAAAATTAGCTGGTAAACAGACAGGGCCGCACGCGCGTAAGGATAATCGGTAGCGCGTATACTTTTCTATGTTTTTAATTAGCATAATTGTCCGATTATGATCTTTTTTTTTCTCGCTTTTGCAACAGGCGCGCTCGCGCGAGTTCAATAAGTTTAATGGCACGTTGTAAAGCAAACATCGTACATTTTTCAGACGAGATTAACGAGCCGGAAAATGTTACTAATGCTTCCATTAC
Organism: Torymus aiolomorphi; assembly: GCA_036365515.1. Lineage (NCBI taxonomy): Eukaryota > Metazoa > Arthropoda > Insecta > Hymenoptera > Torymidae > Torymus > Torymus aiolomorphi. Next base: position 140,350,820 of record CM070877.1, read on the forward strand.
GACGACGGCAGTTCTGGCCTCGTTCGTCTATTAATGGACCGCGTTATCGATGCCAAACGACAAGCGTCGAAGTGGTTAAATATAATTAACCTTATGAAATTGTCTTTTTGCACTAAATAATCGTATAATAATTCAGATTACGCTTAGTCACGTTGAGCTATTTTTAAAGCTCCGGTGTTGAATAACATTTAAAATACATCTTCCATTTACGAAAATATCTGAAGTTCGCAACGTTGGAGTGCAACGAAATAAAAACTCGAGACCCATAAAATATCATACGTTCTTAATCCATTTATATGGAACAAAAGAATAATTCTATTATTCCAAGTTTTCATCCACTCTCATTGAATGTATTATTCCGCAAGAATAAAATTATATTCTAAACACCTCGTTTATAGAGCTATACCTCTAAGCTTCGCATGCCAGCGGAAATTTACGCAAAATATGCCTGAACGCCCGATATTTCTATTGCCTTTTCGTCATTTTTTTAAAAAGGAAAACGATCCATTCAACGGATCGTTAAGCTCGCTCCTTTAACCTGCGCAAAGCTGTGCCCTTTTTTTGCGCGAAAGCGCGCCGCAGACATACAAGTCCGGGGCGTGCGTTATACAGCGCTTTTTAAATGCAAAGAACGAGGGGGTCCGCTCGCTCTCGTATCCTACGCGTTATTAGTATTAATAACGCGATCACGTGACCGCGGCCGCGCGAGCAAATTTATGATAGTAATTACCATTAGCGCACTCGTATATATGCAAGCCCCTCTGCTGCCCTGTGCGCAGCTCGTGCGCACGCGCGCTAAAAAAACCAACAGAGTCTTCAATACTATCGCGGAAAAGATCGCGCCGGAAGCATAACTCGATACGCGTTCTCTCTCGTTCTGTGCTGCAAGCGCGAGCGTCGCATATTTGCATGCGCGCGGAAATGATTCCCGAGATTCGCCGGAAACACGCAGGATAATGTTACTCGTCATTATGAAAAAAGTCGGGCTTACGCGACTGCAGCGCGCAGACCGGCAGATTCATCTCTCTCGCTCGCTTATATGCATGTGCAGACTGACGAAGCGCTGCACAGAAGGACGGGAGTTTTATAAATCTGCGAGTGTGAGCAATTTTTTTTCATTCATTCATTTGACGATGTCGTGTTAGAAGACTTATGGAAGGTTCGTGTTTACTTATGTAAAGTCTAGGAATTTTCTGTGATTACGTAATTCGATAATAGAAATATGTCTTCTTGTTTCTAATGATGATCTGACCCCTGACACCTTGAAATGTTTTGAAAATAGTGCGTGATGATTTTGAATTTAAAATGGTATTTAGTGGTTCGCAAGTTTCTTATGCATGAGAGAAATTGTTGAAATTTTCAACACGTTCCCCTTAATAACCTATTGTATATATGAAGTGTTTGAACACGGTTAACGTTTTTAAAACCGGCTGTTATGTAAATCAAATTGAATTATTATGCTTATTTTTTATATTCAAATTTTTTTGCATCCCTAATTTTTATTATACGTCAATTTTGTCATGCATAATAAACATTTTAGAAAAGCCTTAACGCATACGCGTTAACAGGAAATATTTTTCAGAGCGCAAGCATATATAATTATTTTTAACGCTTAAGAAAACTGGTTTAACACCATGCTTTAATATAATTATTTGTATTTACTGCGTAAGTACTATTATAATATCTCAATTAATCGATTTTGGCAGTATTACAAATCGACAATGAATGAATGAATGAGCAAAGATATATATATATGTAAACAAATAATTTGTATTATACAACTCACGCTTTCGTTTTCTAGGATAGCAAGCGTTCCCCATTGTCACAGCTGCGGGAACCTTTCACATAAAATTAACAACAATTGACACAAAAAGCACACTATATAATAAATATATATAGATTGACACGGACACAGGACACTAGCACACGAGTAAGCGACCGAGCGAGAGGAAGTCAAGGGAATCGCGCGTGTGCTCGGAGCGCGCACACCGTGATGCTCACACAAATAAGTGTAACGAGGCGTATACAGCGAGCGTAGTTCGGAGAAGTACATGACATGGTTTTGACCAAGCCTATATTTGTTTAACCCGGAACTCGAGCGAGTAGGTCCCCATTGTGATGGCGCGAAATCGCTCGGCCCGCAGAGGGCGCACGCAAGTACTCACACACACACGTGTCTTCCTCGTCGTCGTCGTCTTTATCGCGCGAGAAATTGGCCGCTGTGGTGCGCGTATATATATAAGTACGCGTGCGAAAAAAAAAAACGAGAACGATGATAAATCGCGAGCGTGGCTGTTGTGCAGCCTTGCAGAAATGTGCCGGCTGAAAATATTTTTACAATGCAAGCTTACGCACTTTCCTCGTCGCGTGCGTCGCACGCACAAATCGCCGCGCGAGATCGTGTTTCCAACGGCCCGCGCGCGCGCAAGATCGCACGGAATATGCATATTTCGGGCTTCTTCCTTTTTTTTTTATAATGCGAGTGCGTGTATAAGCGTGTGCGTCTAGAATAACGCCACGACGGCTCGCGCGCGCTTTTTAATGAGCGTCATTAAAATTCAGTTTTTCTTGGTAAAAATTTTTCGAATCGCTGCTGCGCGTGAAAATGCAACTTTTCACATTCTTCACTGCTGAACGAACATTTTATTGTTAACTGTTTTTTATACTTAACGAGGAGGCTTCGTATACATGGCATAGCTTTTTATACTCGCGAAGAAAATTGTTGCAAACTCTATACACGCGATTACTTATCCCTTGAATATTCATTACACTTAAAAAAAATATATATATAATACGCCATTAAAATTTTATTTCAAAGCTTGACATCGCTAAAAGTGCATCAAAATCTCCCGCGCAACTCCAATTAACGCAAAAAATTAATATTAATAATTCGCCCCAAACGCATCAGCAAGCCAATAAATCCAGGCGTTATATATACACATACACACACAGATCTCGCAGCTGCACATATGAATCCCTGGATTTAAAGGCCGCGGTCGTCGTAAAAACGACTGGGTTCACGGGATACGCAGCTCTCTCGCTCTCGCATCTAGGATATGAAAAATGCATCCCGTGATTCTCGCTTATCGGTGGGACCTTAGTTCCGCCGTGTGATTCCATTTGCCAAAAATGATAATCGGGGTCCCCGCCTCCTCCTCGCATCAAAACTCACCGACGACTCGAGTGCAACTTTGCATAGTCTCCTCACAAAGTAACGTCGGTCTCTCACGCAGACGTGTGCAAATATATATATATATATATATATATGTATGTACACGCTTTTCTGCGGCACGCACATATATTCGCGCGAGCGCGAGTGCATAAAACGAAGACGGATGGAAGTGAGACAGGCATTCCGCAATGAAGGAGGAGGAGGAGGAGAAGAGAGAAAGAGCGCATGCATACGCGGCGGCGTCGGGCTTTTATCAAAACCGCTCATCGTGGCACATCCGGATTCAAATTACGCCTTCGTGCTTACGCTTATGTTTATTTATCCAGTTATTAAAATTACATTAAGAGCAGTCCGGCCTTAATTATATATGTAGCGTCTTAGGAGGAGGGCGACGCGCGTACACACGCGCATATATGTAGAACAGAGCGAGCAAGCGCACACGCGTTTGTATATGGATATAAGTATGCACCTTGGGCTGGAAGGAAAAAAAATATTCCCCTGTATTCTTTTTTTTTCGCCTTCGCCTCGTGCACTCACTCTCGCTGCTTTTTCGCGAACGCGTAGGTAGTCGCGTTTTGTTCGATATTAAAAGTGGAGAGAGCGTATATGCACGCGAGTTAATTATGTAAAAACGGCAGCGTTTTCGTGCGCAGCGCATTTGTAATAACAGCTTTTACGGTTAATTTAACGCCAGAGAGCAGCGGCCGCGGCTGCAGCCCTCGATTAATAAGGAAATTTCTTACTTTTCGTGCATAATCGCGCGAACAAACGCGGGGAATTTTGTATATAGAATTTTTATAGGCCTCTTTAAGGATAGGTTGGCCGTCGATGCTGATCCTCTACTGCGCCTCTCTGCTTTGCATGATGATTAAGATACTTCGCGTAATAATTAAAGTACAGTTTTAATTGGCCTTGGGCTATCGTGTATACTTAAATTGAAATTATTCGCAGGTATTGCGAATAACGAGAAGTTATTACACGGTAATATGTCAAGTTGAATTATAAATTTAATTACATAATTTCATGTTTAAAAAAAAAAGTAAGTTTGTGTACACTGTAGGCGCCGCGTGGCCAATCGACTTTCAGCACGTGAAATGTAAATAAATTTTTCTTTCTTTTCGATGCTTGAAACCTTGTTTGGCGTTTAATATTTTTCGATGCAAAACGAAATTTATGTAGAGTAGGTGACGATATTTCGTATTACATATACATAATTAATGTATAGAAAGCAACACTTACAGTTTATATAACGAATGCATATGGCGAGTGAGAGCGCGTTATCACATTGTTCGCCGACATAAAAATGTTCAATTACATTTCATTATCCTCGCACGTTTTCACCGCTTGCACGCTAATTTTGCGTCGTTGTCAAAATTAATTTCACGGTAAAAATTTCGCAGAGCGCATCCATTAAAGGCGCGAAAAATGAGCCAATAAAAATTCACCTCAGAGCTTTACCAAATTCGAGCAAATTATTCGTATCAAATTTAAATTACGCCGAAGTCTCGCTGACGTCAGTCGATCTGCGCGATTTCGCAGCGGTACGATACCGGCCTCCCCATTGCCGCACGATCGCAACGTCATCGCTTATTATTCTCCGGGAGATCAGCATCCACGGCGTGAGAGGAGTATATTTGTTTGTTTTGTGCTAGTTGAGAGAAATGTTTTTTCACATGCTGAAGATGTTCAGTGAAGTACAAAGGATATTTTTCAACTGTCCGTATAATCTATGTATTATTTTTCAATGCAGCAGCATTTTTTTAGAATGTTTAGGTATACCGGTGTGAATGGAAATTTGTTCATTTTGATTTATGAAATATAAAATATAGTTTGTGAGTAATACAAATTTTTAATTTTCCGTAGCTCATTTTTTTAAGTTTACAGAGTTGATCGTGTGGTAGAGAGATATAATGGTTTCATTATGACCTTAGTTGACGTTTACCGAGAACAGAATTTATGGTGAATTATACGGAAAATTTTATTGCTGTGGGAACATTACATAAAACTGAAAAATTCCAAGTATGCTCTCTACTGTCATAGTCTACCTTACGTTTTTAAGAATTCCTCTGTTCTAATCAAAGTATTGAGATGTCAAATACCCACGAAAGCACTGTAACGTGTTATAATGTTTACATTGCGCATATGATATCAGATGCGTGGCCACTGCTATTAACATTTATCAATATTAACTGTGATTTAATTAAATAAAAAATTTGTTTAATGTGATGAATTTTTCAAAAGCAAATAGATAATTCACATTATTTGTACTCGTCGCACTGTGTGCTTTGCATTATCTTTACACGGAGATAGGGGGATCATATGGATGTACGAGTGTAAGTTAACGTCGGTCAGATTTCATGAAGCACGAACGGCTGATTCACGAGAACGAAATTCGGGGAGGCAGTCTTACGCAACATGGGAAAAAGTACTTTGCTTACTCCCAGCTATACGCTACGCTCAACTATACTGAAAAAAGATTAACCATTGTTGCCTGAGTTTACGCCTGAGTTGAATTATCGTACTCTCAGTTTCAACTAGATTTCAATATCGCACTTTAAAAGCACCCAAATCCAGGCACTTCGCGAAACCTTTTCACCAAGTGTTTCACGGAAACCCAGTGGCAGCTATCACCAACCTGTCGTCCCAGTTATATAAAATGCACATAATTAAAATATACAACGTGTGCCCCTGACAATGCGCAGTACATACCAGCAAAACCAACTTTGCCCACAGAAGCGTGACGTAATTTCGAGAAAGGAAGAAACCCCAAAGGGGAAAGGGACTCGCACTCGAGAGCACAAAAGCTCGAGCACTCGGCGCAAATTGTCTCTCTGAAAAGAAAACATCGGGCGCGCCAGTTGGCTGCCGCTATGTAAATCGACGCTCACGCGCGAGATAATTTCGACCCGAATAAGAAGAGGGCAAAGCAAAAGAGTAAAAAAAAGCAAAAAGCAGCGATAGGGCGATTTTAGGCGCGACCGCGAGAGAGAGAGAGAGAGAGCGAAGACTCGCTCCTCATCGTCATCGCGCTCTCGCGCGCAGTGTATATGAAAGGGACCGTTGGCCGCTTATATACAGAGTCTCGTGCCGCGCGGTCTCCTTTCAGACGAGTCATTGCGGTTCCTGCCTGATGCGCGCGCGCGCGAGAGAGTGAGAGAGCTAACCGCGAGAGAGAGGAGGCTCGTTTCGCACGTCATGCAGCGAGCGCAAGGCCGCATGCCATATGCCTCTATGCAAATCTTCGACGTGCGCGCGAATACTCGCTCTTATATACTCTCTCTCCCTCCTTTTTCGTCGTTTTGTCGAGCAGTGAGCGAAAGAGGGGAAGAGAGAAAGAGAGATAGCCATGGCTCATTTATCAACGCTAAGGAGATCGGCGAACAAGTCGACGATTGGCTGAGTTGTTATTAAAAGACAATCAATTATGAGATCGGTGCAGTGCAGTGCGCGCGGTGTATGAAGATATCGCGACTGCTGCTGTACGTCTACAAGCTGTTCGGCTTTGAATGGTAAATGTAAATAGAAGTAAGTAAGGTAGTTTGTTATGTGTTATAAGTATATTTGATGGATGAAAAATCGCTTCGTTTAGGTGGCGCAGTACAAGAAGTTATCATGTTACCGTTTTTCATCCAAACCCAAAGAGACTACTTGTAAAACACATAAGAAAATTATACATCGAGCGGCAAAGTACAATGAGCGCTGTGACTATAATACGGAGAAAACTCATCTAACCTTCCACGTCAGCTTTCCTACCTCGCGCAATCAATTTGAATATGCACACAGACGGAGAGCATTTCCTTGGAACTTCACGGGCGCGATATCCACGACGCATCGCGGCACCAGGAACCTCATAAACCAGGCAAAACCGTATGCGCAATCGCAAACATCTGAAGATTATACCGAGAGCGCAACGCTTCTTATCCAACCTCGGCGGCGGCTTGCACACTGAGAATATCCCTGTGGATCTCGGAAAAAAGAAAGGATTTACATTTTATATTGACGCATATATAACAAGGAAAACGCGCGCAGCGATTCACGTTAATATTTGACGACGGCGTCGTCGTGTCTCTCGCTGAAAAGGAAACCCCGAGACGGCGAACGAGGGCAGCGCCTTTTTTTTATCGCCGCGCGCACGAAGGCCTAATTAGAGAAACCACGCGCGCGCCGCGTAAGAAAATGAACTCATTACGCGAAGAGGAGGCGGCGGCGTGCGTATGTATATACACTTGGGGAGGAGTGCGGTGCGCGCGAACCTAGTCGTCGTCCCTAACTAGGCGCGAGGAAACGAGTCGCGTGTATATGCGACACTCTCGATCTCTCGCGTACGGAGAGGAGGTATGACGCTGTGCGAGGTAGGTATATTATTGTCGCGGATGCGACGCGCTAGAGTGACATTCTCACGCGTTGCGGGGAAAGCTCGGATAAGTTTTTCACACTCTCGATTGAGTAGGCCTTTTTTTTCATTAGTTGAATAAGTATGTGGAATGGTTATACGTGATTGTTTGATTATACTGGAATGCCATTTGTTAGAATTTCTTCGTTAAGTGTGTGGTAGTTGACGATACATAATTAATTCATCGAATTATTGTGTTGCAGTTTGAGATTTCTTTTCTGGCAGGAATAAATAAACAAATAATATATATAGCAAGGAGAAACAATATTTTTTTACGCGAGTATAATCACTTGAAGGACTGAAGTTTCTAATAATAGTCACTTGCTCATTCTTTTTTTTCCTGTGAAATGTAAGATTTTCATTGAATAACGTATAAAGCTCGAGTTGGCGCTGAATATTATACAAAATAAAATATTTAAACGACATTAACGTTAAACATCGCAATACGCCGAGCAAAATCTATGAGCATTTTGCAACGCGAGCGTAATGACAAACATGGAAGCTATACATATATTTTTACAACTGCACACGCGCGCGCGCTTCGTAACTTTCACTGTTATTCAGCATCAAAGGCTCATTGCCGAAGTGACTTATGCTACTTACGTACGCTCAGTAGTACTTAAGGCTGCACATTGCGTTTTCCATTCAGCGCCACAAAGGCCCATGACATAATGAGCGAATCGGAATCCCTCTCCTTTCCTCGTCTTTCTCATTTTCCGCATAAATCACTCGTTCTCTCACTCGGCCGTAATAATTTCGCAAGCGGCGTGTCTCGGGGAATCTCGAGGACTGCTTGTTCTTTCTCTCTCCATTCATTCGCGCGGCTTCTCTGTACACTCGCGCGAACTTGGAAAATCGACGCGTCGTCCTTCCATTCCTGATCGACAAGGGCCGCGCGCAAGGCTCATCTTCTCTTCCTGCTATACACACTACAACGTATAACGAGGAGAGAAGTGCAATGTCGAGCGCACGCTTTCATTCACTGATTCACGCAACGTGTGTATATATATGTATATACAGAAACGGGGTTCGTTATTTTCCCCGGCCGGAAATTCTCTCTCTCGCGGAATTCCCGTCTGTGCAGCGTTTGTTTACGAGTGCGGCGAGCGGGCATAGCTCAAGATGATTCTAATAAATTTCGACAGCATGACTGATTCCAGGATTCTCGAGAGATAAGTCGACTGATTAGAGGTGCGCGTTCGACATATATACGTGCATACTTGCGTACGTGTCTATGACGAGTGGTTAGAGAAAAATGTAGTATTGACATTCATAGGAAACTCGGATTTTACATCAGAAATTCAGGGTCTTATCGCGAACGGACTTTACTCGCGCGGGAGAGCGCCATGTTTTCACTGTGAATCACTTGCTCGGGCAAAGCGTTATTTTTTTATTCCTATAAGCTCGGGCCAATTTTAAGATAGCATTTTTCTACTTTGTATGATGAAACGATAAAAGTCATCGATACTATTTCTTTATCTGGCCAAGAAATTGAATTGCATAACAATGGCACTATATTATGAAATTTATTAACTTTTTTGTATGACTCTGATATTCTTATCTCATCCTTTTTAATAAACCAAAAAAACCACAAGCTTTATAAACTACAATTAATTATTGATAAAATTAAATAAAAAAAAATTTGAAATTCTTATCAAACTATGAAATAGTAATGACTGAAGATGTTATTTTCTGTCCCCTGTAACAAGAAAATAAAGCATTGCAAAAGTACGATATTTAACACACACGCAGCGCTTTCGTCGAACGCAATTTACGATATATACGTCCCGTTCGCCTCGTGAATCGCTGCTACGACCGCTGAGTGCTAACTCCGCCACACACCGCGTATATGCGTACGTATGAACGTACGTACATTCACGTGCGTATACTGCATCGATATACACACAACGGTGCAGTAGCACCAACGCAGAAGCATCAGCAGCAGCAGCAGCTCTCATGTCGCTTCTTCTCCCTCTTCACCTCCTCCATACACACACACACACATACGTACCGAGGCGCGCGCGAGAGAGAGAGAGAGAGAGGTGAATCTCATTTCAAGGACCGACAACGTGAATCGAATGCTCGCTGGCGCGCGCCGCGAACCGGATAAATGATGGAAATTACCATATTCATTGCATTGTTGCGCGGCGCGCAGGTGAGCATAGGCCGTATTTGGAAAGCGCGGCCATGCTAATCCACGAGGGAGAGAGAGCAGCTAGAGAGATGGATTGCGCGGATCGCACACGCGTGCATAACGCGAGAGACTTGACGCGTAGAGATAGCAAGGAAGAGAGAGCCGGTGTGTAAGGGATGAGGGGTCGTTATAATACGGCCAGTCTACTGATATTGGAGATCGACTGGTCGATAATTTAGATGGACAGTTTTTTATGTTATTGATGGAAATTGCAGTCGAAATGTAGCCGATTGTTTGTTTTTTAATCGGTCAATTGTTTTCAGATTTCACAGGTTTCAATAATTATTTTTCCATCAAATGATGCTCAAATGAAGTTTTGATGAATCAAAAACAAACGACTTGGCACAAATTAAAATTATCATTACAAAAGTAGCAAACCAAGGATTGTTAAAGGCTGAAATTCATACGTTTTATACGCGTAATGTACTGTTGTGAATTCGCAAGTCACCTTCATAAAACTACGTTACAGGAAAGTGAAAAATTATATTTATAGAGTTTATCTAATATTGAATAATCCACGATTTTGTCAAAAAAATTATTTCTAGCTTCATTCTTGAATGCGAGAAATAATTATTTTGAGAAATATCGATTCATAATTTCTCTATCACCAACACTTGCCTTAACTGTCGCGGATAAGTACCGCTTTTTTAAAAACAAAACGAAACGATTTTCAACTATGAAAACGTCGCCGATCAGAACTTCAGATATCCAAAACGATATACAATATAAATAGAATTGCATTAATTAGCAGCGCATAAAACTGATCAGAATCAAGAGAAAAAAAAACTTTTTTCCCAGGCGGCCGCTGCTACTCGACGCGTATGCATCCATTACACGGACACAAATCGTGCCAAAGAGTATATAGTAGGCATAATAATCGGGCAAAGGATAGCCTATACACAAAATCCGTACCCGCGTGAAACATCGACGGCGGGGGTGATAGAGAGAGACTATGTCTGTGTATGTGTTAGACGATGACCAAGCACGCGCGCGCGCGAAGTACGTGTTGTTAGCAACTATAGTCACTGCATTAACGTGTATATACGCGCTCTCGCGTATGTGCCATTATAGGTTTTATTATGAGAGGAGCATTTCCTTTCCGATGCGCCCAAGGCCGTAGCGCGCGCGCATTCTGACCATCGGATTTTTCCCACACTGTGCGTATAATATATCTATGTGTAAGTACGTGGTTGAGGTCTCTACGCGCGCGCGATCGCGTCTCGAATTAAAAAGGAATACGCGTTGCGTATTTAACGGGAATCGCTATACGCGTCGAAATGCGAGAGCGAGCGAATATCTCGTCGATTGTCGCGCGCGCGCTTGTCCTAAATATGCATTGCGGGCGCGCATGTACTCGTGCTCGGTCGCGGGAAGTTAATTATGCCTTCGCGTGGACAAAAACGATAATTGCCGCACGCTGAGCTCGGCGAATGACTGAGCGCAGGCTATAGGTCTTTCAATAAGAAATCCTTGGATTAAAAAGCGTTTTTGTCGCTTTTGTTGAATTGGTTTAATGCGGGAAAAGAATAAATTCAACTGGACTCGCGATTGTGTATACTTATAAGAAAAATTTATTTCTACTTTGTATTTTATTTTAATCATTATGCTCGCAAATTATGTTCACATGTTGTTTATATTGTTAAATTACAAATGTTCTATATAAATCGTGATATTTCAAATATAATAAAAAGTCTAAAAGAAATACAGTATGCAATTATGAGAATGAACATGGCAATATTTAGAAAAATACTTTTTAAATAATATACTTTCTTCTCTGCGGTGTAAATCAACTGATTGCCATGTGTTCCTTTACTTACAATAAATTACGTTATCTCAACTTATATATATTATATAACTTATTAATACTCTATCCAACACATCTCGAAATTTTTTCTTGTACGGAGATCCAGCTTCTAATCTGTAATTTCGAAGCTGGCATTGAAATTCAGGTTTTGCTGTTCTCATTGCATTTGTAGGGTTCGATTTTACATTATTATTGAGCCAGCAATACATATCATATTTTTGCCTCTTTGTAATCATTTTAAGCAAGTACCAATGTTATGTATAACTTGTGAGTTTCTTTTGATCCTTTTTTCGTTGTCATTAAAAGCGTTGTCAAATGATATATTATACCAGTGTCGTTCTACATATATTGGTAACTTACTATCAATAATTTCTTTAAACGAATCGTAAGTTATAATTTTTTGGGTGTATTCGGCGTTTAAAATGGTTGAATAAAAATCAATTTAGTATTTCGTTTTAGCATTAACTAACTTGTCCGAAAAAATTGTGATATTTTTATAACTCTCTTTTACAATAGTTATAATTTATTCTTGTAGAATGGATTATAATAATGGATCATAGGAACAGTTGATTTATTTTTTATATTTAAGTCATTACAGTAAAGTCTAAAAACTTTTTTGCCCAAGCAAATTGCATAACTTCTGTAAAGTTGTTTGCAATATTGTTGTTAAATACTAATACATAACACTTTGGCCGTCGTTCAAACCACTCGTGTTTTAACGAACTTTTCAAGATATCACTCAATTCTTCAGTATGATTCTCGCTATGCAATAATATAAGGTACGTGGTGGTGTACTTTTTTAAAAACTGTTTAACTGTTGACATCATTGTTGAATTTAATATCGTTGTTGGATTTTCCATTAATACACGTGTAATTACGTAACTAGACTCTAACAAGTCATTGGAACCAATCGGAAAAATCATTACTTGGTAACTGTCTTTTAAATCTCTTGCAATACTAACAGTAATTTGATTTAACCAATCACATACATCTGTACAAAATCTCAAAGTATATTCTTCTTTGGAACTAACAATTGAAAAAAATATAAACGACTTTCATTCTTATAAAAAAAATGCTACACTACTCAGTAAATGTTGAATTCGAACTAAATAGTAATATTTTTAAACAGTACAAAGGATACAAATTGACGTATTCCATTGACGGTATTTTGTAATTACTTATAAGTGCGAGTTTCAATACGATATTATCCTTTCAATTATCAATATAGGTGTTTTTATTTATAACTAGCTTAACACTTAATATCTTTTACAGTAAATTATGCTCATTTTTGAAAATATCTAACGAATACTTTAAAGTTTACCTGAATGTCAACAAATGCGCACTTATAATAAAAAATATCTCAACTCTTTTTTTTAAGTACACAACAAAATATATTCAAAATAACTATTATGTGTAATAAAATAGGGCTATTTCGAATTTCGAGTTAAGTAAGTTATACTAGTTTTGTGAACGGCGCCACTTGATTTATTTCGTGTAATATAGAGAACATTTTAAAATTTCAGCATTAAAAAGACGAGAGTAAGAGGTGTAAACATTGACGCCCCGCTATGATTATTTCGAGTTGTCTGAATCGAAATCGCGATGAAGACAGTAAATAAGTGTTATCTTCTCTAGAATCATAATCATAAGTATTTTTTAAAAATATTTATTTACTTCTTTTACATTTAAGATATTTTCATGAAAAATATTGTTTAGCTTTCTGTTCTATATTTAGATTTTCCTTTTGAAAATTAGTAAGTATACCCATCATCTAACAGTATATCACATAGATATCACAATGCCACTTATATAGTATACTATTTTTTAAAATTCCAGAGTTATCATGAAAAATTCGCTAAAAATAATTCAGATAATTTGGTTAAAAATACACGTGGCAAAGAGAGAAAGCGAAGCAGCAACCGAGTCACTTATAAACAGGTGGATGAAAGAAGAGGTGCCGGCTCGCAGCGGCGAAATGAAAGGTGAAAAGGAGCGATAAAGATCATCCAGGGGCGTAACGCTCCGGCGCGTGGCCCCCAGCTCGCAACCCTTCTCTCTCTTGTGAATGTTTTAAAGGTGCGAGGGACACGCATAGAAAGTCGGTCGCGTGTCGCGCGCCTCTCCCTCTCTCTTTTGCCTGGTGATTTGTCGGCGATACACGTGTGTGGCCGCGTGGACCCTCGTTATTCGGGATCCCCGAAGAAGAAAGGAACGAGGAAGAGGAACGCGGGCAAAGCGGTATGAGGAACGATGCAGGATAGAGAGCGAGGCGGTAGCACATAGTTGGATATGAATGTATAATGCTGCGGAATCGAGCGGGAATGTGCGTCGGATTAGATTGCAGATTGGCGCAGGGAAGTTGTATTGTTTCGTGTATCGATGGGTTGCATGAATATACTTGCAGGGGAGTCGAGGAAATGTTTTGTTATTCGAGATATTAGTCGGAAACTTTGGTTTATTCCATTCTAGTGGTATATAAGCTTAGAGTGAAATTAAAAATTGTACTGAATTTAGTCGGAAATGGAAATATAAAAATTTATTTAATAAAACAGTTGTATATGAAATACTATTCAGCGAGCAGTTAATTTCAGGCATCGCCGTACACAATAAGTCCATCATTCAAGTAGCACTATATATAAGAGTACAAGTCGCACAATGAAGAACGAGGTAAAGCACGGAAGAACGATTAGGCGCCTGAAGGACGCAAAGGGTTGCACTGGCGGCGCGCGGGCGTGCGAGCTACCTGATCGAAACCTCTGCCGAGAGCGATTCTTTATAGCGCTCTGCTCGCGCGCGAACAGATAAGCAAGAGAGAGAGAGAGAGAGAGAAGATTCGCCGGCGCGCCACGTGACCCCCTCGAGCGTTCGCTGCTGCTGCTGCGCTCTCTGCTTCTTGGCTCCTCCAATTCCTTATTGAAAATCCTTTCCCGGCCCGGCCTGACCTATCTAAGGTGAGATTTATCCGTCGGCTTTACCTGCTACCGTCCTCGCATGCGTGGGTGGGTGCTGGCTGCCTTGGACGACGCTGCATCTTCCTCGCGAGGCGTACGGACACGATCCTTTGCCGCGCGTGCTCGGATGGTCGCAGCACCTCGCCCCCTTTCTCATTTTCGATTCTCTCTCTCTCTCTCTCTCTCTCTCTCTCTCTCTCTCTCTCTCTCTCTCTCTTACTCCCCCTCGCACGGGCGCGCGAGCGATTTTCCCGTCGTCGTCCTTGGCCCTTATCCCTTTTGCTCTGTGGTGCGGGTGCGGATGTGTGTGCTTTTCTCGAGGCTTTTCGCTCTCTCTCTCTCTCTCTCTCTCTCTCTCTCTCTCTCTCTCTCTCTCTCTCTCTCTCTCTCTCTCTCTCTCTCTCTCTTTCAGCCTTGTCAAGATGTCATCGCATTTTATGACTTTGAAAGGTTGCTACTTTTTAATGGCGAATTCTGACTTGAATTTCGTTTAAATCTCATCTTGAATAATGTTTGTTACTGTGCTTTAAGTTATTGCGATAGCATTAGAGATCCAGTATAAGTAATTTCAGAGTATATGCGAATAAAAAAAATTATGAAATTTAGAGTAAATAAGACCAGGGAAATGTAATAACGTCTTGAGTATATTCACAAAGTTTCTAAAAATAAAAAGTCGATTAAATCGTAATTGATTGAAACGAAACTGATTGCAAACTATATAAAAGTATTTATATCACCGAACTTATACTTCTTTTGTGTTCTTACACGTATACACGTCTTTTAATTACCAAATATATTCGTTCAAAAATAGAACACACGTTTCAAACCACAAAGCCTGTCGTGCGTTCCAATTTATCTTGAAAAAGTGTAATGAAAAGAACTCTCAGACATCGATTATATCCCGTTAAGTTTCCATTCTCCAAGCACTTCTATTTTTAAGATATAGTCCACATAAAAGTGTGCGTGCACGCGCAAAAACGAAATTATGTAAATTCCGAAAAGGCCGTCGCCGCTTGATCAATATTCATCGCTCTCTACTTTTTTTCTCCGCCGAATTTCTATTTTCTCACACCTCCCGCGATTGCTCATAATTTCGCGGCACCTCGCTGCTGCCTTACATAAGTGATTATTTCCATAGTACACGTAAAACGCATTGGAAGTTATGTATATCGGGCAAAAAGGTCCCCCTTTTTTTCTCTCTCTTTTTCCCTTTTTCGCCTCCTTCGATCGATCACAAAAAAAGCGTTAGAAAGCTAAACGACGACCGTATAGCCACGCTCTCGTATTCGCATATACGCAAACAAGAGATATATACAGAGGTGTCCGTTGTACACGCGTTGCCGCCCCGAGCGAAAAACAGGTTGCTGGCCACAAGATCCTCATCTGCTGAACTCCTGCGCCAGGTATATGAGAGTGCAAGGAGGCGGTTGCGTCAGTGACGCCGCTGCGCGCGTCGCGCGTGTATTTCACGACGACGATCATCGCGCCGGGCTGTACACTTCCGATTCGCCGATACCGCGCACGCGCGGCAGCGTTAGTCATCGCGCGCGAGGATCGATCGGCAGCCTCGATTACGACCTGTCGATATTTATCGGGATCCATGCGCGCACGTGCGCGTCTACATAGTTTCGCATCTATTTTGAGTTACGAGATTCGGAGGAGAAATATATTACGCGCGGTGCGTTGTCGTGAAAATGTGTAGTATGTAAAGCGCCCAGCGCACGCTATATAGGCGCGACCGTTACTTATCTTATCTGTTGATCAACGCTCGCCGGTGTATTATTATTTAATAATTATAAGGCGTTGTTATAAAAAAAATTGGTTTAATAACAATGCGAAGAGACGATAGTGTTTCGTCGATGATTGATAAATTATATGGTTTTATCAGAAGGGAAGTAGAGTTATTGCGATGTACAATTAGTTATGCGTTAATATGTGTCAATTGATCGTTTTTTAAAGAAATGCGCTGTAAAATGTCAAATTTTTAATGCACTTCAACTACTAATCAGAAAATTAACAATGTATATTAAATTTTACCTTTATTCTTTTCATACACGATTATCTATACAACGTTTGCAATGTCATAAAAACCGAAAAATAATAATTTTATTGTATATTTGATCGTGTATTAAAATACATACAATGTTTTTGCTAACAGCATCAGATACATGCAACACACTCAAGAAAGCATTATCGTCATTTGATATCAAGAATTTCGCAAAAACTTGACAATAAAAGATCGATTAAATACCTGCAGCAGCACTGACCATCACACATCGAATGCTCCACCACGTGCGTCGCAAAAATCAATCAAACTCCCACAACGTAAACAACGCTATCTCTATCTCAGCCCTCTTCTATATAGCAGCTCTCTCCAAAGCACATGCAAACTCGGAAATTTCAGCGGAACACAGACTCTTCTCGTCTCTCTCGGCGCGTGAGTGACGGGCGTCGATCATCCGCGCGCGCTTCTTCCCTCGCCTCGCCAGATATATTACTTGCCGAGTGACACACGCACACACGCAACGAGCGACCGCCACACATACGCTCGTATCACGATAATGAAACGCGGCGCGTCAAGTATATTATACACACCTATATGCAGGCATTCATCGCTCGAGGATTATTACGCGCAGCAGCTTTTATCCCACCGATGTGACGTGCACTTTCTCGCCGAAAATCGCGCGCGCGGCGTCGCTTCGTTACCGTTACAGCACTGTTGCTGCAGCGCGCGTCTTTTTTTTTCGCACGCGCGCGAGGTCGACACCTCGGCCGAGTCGTTTCCGGTCGCGTCTTCTTGGCCGACGCCGCCGCCGCCGCCGCCGGCACGACCTTTATCTCTGACCGAGCGCGAGCCAAGCCTTGATTTTTTGAGTGACGTGTGCATATGCGCGATCGCGCGAACCAGATAAAGAGTCGCACAGGTACATATATATACATACGCCGCGTGTAAGTACGCGATGAGTGCTAAAGCCTCAGATTTTTATTTTGCGCCGCGTGATTTACATTGCTTCAATTTGCGAACTGTTTAAGGTGCCGCGCGTACTTACGGGGAATTCAATATTCTTGAAAATTCGAAGTTTAAAATGGATATTTTTATTTTTATCTTCGAGTGACTTAGTTCTTTCTTAATATTCCGCGATGAGTGGGAGTTTGATTTTATCGGTGCGTATGTCTCGTATTAGTTTGACTGAATCATGCAGCAATATAAATGCAGAAAATTGAAATTAGAAATCGTGTTTTGTGAATATCGTGCGGTGATTCGTAATTCACGTAAACTGTATATTGTGATCTGTTTACTTTTGAAAGGTAAACAAAACGATATTGCTGTAAAAAAATGGCTCTCGTTACTATTATAAGAGGTTTAAAAAATACAACTATAAAAATTTTTATAATTGATTTCAGTATAACTATAACATAATTACAAAACATTTTATTTCTTCTTTTATCGTGTAAAAAACGCCAATCATTACTGTTTATAGCGCCATTAAATGAAAACTTTTATTAATTTCATCTACAATTTATTGCTCCTTCTATTTAAAGAAAACTATACGCTTTCATTGCACGCACAAGTCTTCAGCTGTCGGACTTTTGAGATTACGAGAATTGACGTAAACGCGAGCGACAAAGGCTGCCCGCGCGAATCAAAGTGAAATTATTTGCGTCGAATGCCTAGGCAGAAGCGAAAAATAGTTTCCGCGATTTCAAGCAGGAAATCGATCGCGCCGTGTTTCGCTTTTTACGAGCTTCTCGATGCAAGAGAAAGAGAGCCCAGATACCCTCTCGAAACGACAAGCAAAGCATCGGGTCGAATGGATCGACGGCGTCGTCGTTGCGCGGATACCTACTTACTTTCACGAATTGAGGTTATACTGTCTTTCGCGCACGCGAGGATTAGCTGTGGAGCTCTCGAAATATCTTTCTCTCGCGGTAGATGACAAAAAAGGGGTGGAGTGAAAAATAATCATGAAATATATCCGTAAGATTAGACGAGGTTCAAATTCAGAAAGGAATTGTTAGTGTTTCATTCGAATGAAATCATTTATCATGTTAATTAATAAACGTTTCTGGAAATTATTATAGCGTATTATCAATAATTGAGTTTCGAAAATTGTTTAACATTAGCAAACAATTTGACTTTCAAAAAGCATTGAATCGAAAGATTAGATAACTGTATCGAAGTATAAGTCATCACTTCGTTCGTGAAATCAAATAAAAAGCAATTGTTTATAGTTATAGCGATTATTGTGTTGCATAGTTGTTTAACGCAGTTATCTTCTACTTTACATTTATTTAATTCGCATTTATTGAAATCTTCACAATTATACATTTCGTACTAGCATCACCATCTATACTATACACAGATATTTTAACATTGAGAAAAAAGTATATCATATATCATCTACGATAAAGCTATAGCAACGAATGTCACTTGTTCCCCACACAAGTCAGCATGGGACAAAAGTTCTTCATCGACGTGACTAAATGCGCACCTAATCCATCAAGAAAATTTGTCTAACTGCTTCCCCGAATTAAGCCGTATCGCGCACACATGAATTTCGAGAACGAGACCCATCAAAACAGATAGCTCTCAGAGATTATACCGCACCGCGGTGGCGCGCGCAGCGCCGAGCTGGAGATCTTAATTACCATATATATACCGACGCCTAGAAGCACGCGTCAAGCACGCGTGGCGGCGACGCCATATATCTTTCCTTCCTTCCTCGAGATACATTATAACGCAAATGGTTGAATGTATATGCGTGTGTGCATCTTTTTTCTTTGAGATCGTTATCTTGATCGCGAGATCGCAGCCCGATTGAAAAATCAGCGGCGTTAATGCGCGGGCTCTTCAACATCACTATATAGATAATAGTTGTTTTCCTCCTGATGTCATCTGTTACGTTTTTAGCAAGTATACGTCAAAACTATTTCGCGCTATTGTAGGGGATTTTCAGTTGTATTTATAACGATTTAATCCCTTTTATTACGCATATTCTGCTAATGAATCATATGTCTATTGTCATCGTGCATAATAATAAACCATTGATGACGAATTTTGACCCGCACTTGCCAAACTTTTGATGTCAGATATTGTATAAAGGTAATGATATTTTAATGATAAGATTATATATGTAAATTCATTATATTAATATCATTTTAATTGGTTCCTGTTTTTGCAAATTATGGTTCATTCTGATGTTTATTTATGTTTTTGGTTGAGGTTTCTTTACGATTTATTTATAAAATGCTATTTTTCCATAGAATTCATGATTTTATATAATGGTTGGCTCGTAAACGTTTTATTGTAGCAAAATAATCTAAAATTATAAAATAAAGTTGCGATTAAATAACTGTTGACTCATTATTCAATGATTTTATCATGCTGAAATTTTTAGAAAAGAATGCAATGTTGTTCCATGCAAAACACAAGGAAAACTGCGATAATCAGGATTTCCTAGAATCCCATTATCACAACAATGGTTCGCGAAATAAACTTTTATATTTAAATTAATGCAGCGTATAATCAAAATACTATACCCGAAGTATTACCTCAATTTTTACAAAGTTTCGCAAGAGGTGCATACACCTTTAATATAGCTACGAATTGAATATTTTTCATTTAATTGAAGAATAAAGTGAATAAAGCCCAAAGTAGTGATATTAGAAAGAAAACAGAAAGTTTGAAGAAAAATCAAACAAAATTATTCACCTCCAAAGGCTCTTTCTCGATGAAATTATTAACACAGATTCGTCACAAGTACGAGCGAGCGAGAAAACAATAAAATCCGGCCGACATAAATCCTCCCGGCTCCATCAAGTGGCCCCGTACGCTCAGGCCAATTTACCTAAAAGGCCGCGAGGGGTGTCGCGTCTGTATATACACATACACCCACTCATAAAACACATACACACACACAGGCAGAGCGACACAACCACAGCCTTCTCTCTCCCCGAGGCGCCTGCGCGAAAATGTATTCACGATTCTCTCTTTCCTTCTCTCGCCACCGTGCAGGCGCGCGCGCACCCGAACAATTTGCTTGCGCCGGGCGTAATCGCGCTAATAACAGAGCGGACAGACGACGCAAGCGGAAAAAGCGAAAGCGCGCGATTTCGACGGTGCGAAAGCGTCGCCGCCACCGCCTGAAAGTCAAATAACGATTGTCATTATACCTGCCCGTCCGACTCCAAAGTTTTTACGCTGCTTTCGGCTAGAGTGGCGGACACGTGTGATTATGCGTAAGGCGCCTGGCAATCTGCATTGTTACTTATTTAAAAGATCATGACGTATTTGCTCTTATAAGATATATCGTTTGAATATGGTTGGCGCTATTCCTTCAAATCGAATGCGTTATAATTTAATCCGAAGTGGCGGGACCGATTTTCATAGGTGGGGATGATAAAAGTGATTATTAATGAGCTTGATTTTAAAGTGGGATAAACCGAGATTATTTCGTCATATGTTAAAATGAACACGCTGAAGTTGATCCGCTGGTGTAATGAAATGATGGACTGATTTGAATGTTATCGTCACAACCGTGAAATACGTACGTTTACTGATAAATTAAAAAATTGATATGACAATAATTGAATTATTAACTTACTAGATTCTGCTGTTACATAAAATATACAAACTAATCATAACTTAAGTTTCTTACGCGAAAGTGAAAATTTATTTCTTTACGAAAAATTGCATAAGGCTTATTGTCTGTGATATTAGGATTAATGTTTCGTCGAATAATAAAATCGTTATTGTGTTAATCAAAACGCGGAATTTCTTTATGTTTCCGTCATATTTATAAACAGAACAAGAACGTGGTATAGAAATCGAATTTTTCCATCTAATACGTCGTAATAGCAGCAAAGTATACCAAAAGAAATAATTCTGTTACAAAAGTGAGTTCCATTTTCTAATCTGCCAGTATCGCATTCCATGTTTATTCTCCTATCCCCGACTCCTTTTCGAGAATGAATCCCCCTCTCTTTCTCTCTCTTTCTTTCTTGACGACGATAAAGGATTGCGCGTGTGCCCGCGATCGGACTGGCCGAGATTTACGAGACTTTAGGGTGGAAGTTCGGGGCCGATAAGCTTTCGTTTTCGGATTGATTAAGTCATTTGTTAGATAGTGACGATCGCTATTACTGGGCGTTCGTTATGGGGGTGGGGGGCATCGGGCGCCAGGTGTCGCTGATGGCCCCCGAACATGCACGCTAATAATAAAATTATCCTAACGGCCGAAAGCTTTCTAATTACGTAAACTATTACGCAAATAGATAACGCGATAAAGGCGAATTGTTAAAAAATTGTTAATGTTATGAGATATGCCAGAGGCAAAAAATTGTGCGCGACTTATCCTTGATGTACGATGATTTCTTGAAATTTCTCGAAGTTTCTTCGTTTTATCGCTCGATATCGATGAAACTATCGACTTATTCGATGGATTTTTTTTCCTTTATTTGTAATCTAAAGTAATTATGTAAAAACGACACTGGAAGTTGAACTGAATAGAAAAATTAATGATAAGCAATCTCAGTGTCACGGAGTGATAAAATTGATAATACATTTCCAATGAAACATTATACTACAGTCCTATGACACATACGAAATTAATTTGCGGTATATTTTATTAGTTTAATTTTTAGAACGCCTTTTATCTATAGTATAACCCAAGTGTCGACGACAACCGCGCGAGTGTTTAACAAATATTTTGTAACTTACAGGAAATATACACAAAGTCCGTTTAAGGTGGGAAAATAATTAAAAACAACAAGTGGCAATATTGCTTATAATTAATAAGAGGTGTACAAAGATACTTAGCGCCTGTCGACTAACGGATCGCTTAGCGTCGATCGATACAAAGCCGCGTATTAATCAACGTCCTTCGCTATCATTTCAGCATCGATTCCCGCGTTATGTGTATAATTATGCAAATATAACTATAGACTTTTCAACGGGAGATTAGATTAGATAAACGCGCACCGTTTAACAACTGTCCGCCTCTCCGCGGCGCGTGCGCGAGCGAGCTTCGCAGAGTTGAACAAATTGAATATTTTCAACCGGCAATCATCAATCAACCTGCTCGATCGTGTATTATAATAGATATTTATGATCGGAATCTTTTATCACCACGACAGCCGCATCTCTTTATCGGCGGATCTCGGATGCAAAAACGCAGAGTATGCGTGTGTTTGGCGACACGCTGCTTCGAAAAAAGGTGTTAAATCGCACGCGGTGTGGGTCGGGTCAGGTATATATAGGTATGTATGTAGGTACGAGAATAGTCGGGCGATTAACGATCGTATTAGTCTTGTGTTGTCGTCTGAAACGACGCACAATAATGCACGGGGCACAATGACGTATTCTGTATAGCAGGACACGCGCCTTGGAGTGTCTAAAGGGAAAAGGAGACTTGACAGCTGCCAGAGGCACGTGCTTTGCTATTCGAGAGTGTTTGCTTTCTCAATTATTTCTTTTTACACCCACGTTAATTGTTAATTGAAAATCTTAAAAATATTATTATCTTTAAGAACTTGGCTGTACTCACTTATTTGACGTAGGAGGTTTTTTAATATATCAATTGATGAAAGTTTATAAATTATATTAAATCAGTTGCATTTTCGGAGAGATAGTAATTATTTGTAAATCGCATGAGAAATATAAACAAAGACATTTAGTTCGTAAAGTCTTCATATACAACAAGTTTGAATAACCAGTAAAACTCTGCCTACGAATAAATCAAGTAGATTTAGGTGTTTGAAATTTCGAACGTTCATAGTGAACGAAAGATTTTTGCCATTTTCAAATTTAGCCGAATTTGGCTACTTAATACATTTAAAATCGGATAATAATTGTATTTCTTCACTTCTCACTCTTGCAGTCACCAGTAAACCACACTCCGGGGAATTATAATCAAAATTAGAAACTTTAAGTTAATATTTCGTTCATTATGAACGTTCGGAATTTCAAACACGTGTAGATTTCGTTAATATAAAACATTTTGTTATACTAAACTCTCAACTCAAGTTACTCTCAATGCAATCGAGAGTCAGCCTACAGCTCTCATCAAGCACCACCTTTTGGTAAAAAAAGAGTGTCCACTAACCGTTCTCAAGTCCTCGTAGAGGTCCGCTGGGGCTGCCCCCGGTGGATACGCCCTCGTCCTCGCTGCCGCTGTCACTGGCCTCGCTCTGGCTGTAGCTCCTTCTGCTGCCGGCCACCTTGGCCATCTTCGCGAGCAAGCTGCTGGTGCCGTTGTTGTTGTCGTGCTGATGCGCCCGGGCCTGCAGCCTCTCCTGCACGCTCTTAGGCGTGCGTACGTGAATCCTCGGCTGCTGGAGCGCGCCGACGGAGAAGTCGAGGGGCTGGTCTATATCCGACTGGCTCGAGCTCTGTCGCTCCGATTGCTGCTGTGGTACAGGCACAGGCACAGCAGCAGCAGCAGGTTGTTGCTGCTGCTGGGTAGTCTGTGGCTGCTGTTGTGACTGTTGCTGTCGCTGTTGCGCTTGACACAAGCTCTGCGCCGTCTGGCTACTCAGCACCATCGACGACACCTGCTGCTGTTCTTGGTGTCCGGTCGGAGCTGTCCACCACTGATGCCCGGCTACACTCTGAATGGACCTCCAGACTTCGATGGTGTTGTTGTTCGTCGGGCTCTTCTGCTTCTGTCCTGTCTGGCTCAACTGGTGCTGCTGCTGCTGCTGATGCTGCTGGTGCAACTGCTGGGCGGCCATAGCCTCCGCGAGATTATTGCCGCTCTCCAGGAGGTGCATGCTCGGCGTCTGCGTCATCGACGCAGCTGCTG
This sequence comes from Torymus aiolomorphi, assembly GCA_036365515.1. Taxonomy (NCBI): domain Eukaryota; kingdom Metazoa; phylum Arthropoda; class Insecta; order Hymenoptera; family Torymidae; genus Torymus; species Torymus aiolomorphi. The sequence continues at coordinate 140,375,137 of CM070877.1, forward strand.
CGGCGAGCGCGAACGGCAGCGGGGCCGGCGGCGGACTCGCGTCCGAGGGCCTCCTGTGCTGATTCAGCCGCTGGCCCGAGCTATTCTGAATCCTGTGATGCTGCTGCTGTTGCTGCTGTTGATGATGATTGCCAAACGGCGACTGGGGACTCTGGTGGCCGCTGCCGACGAGCGGCGGAGGCGGCGCCGGGCACTGGCGCACGGTGCGCGCTGCCTCCGCGACCCAGCGGCGTACCGCCTCGCTGTCGAGGCCCGCCAACCCTGCGGTCTTCGTCTTGCCGGCTACGGGGGCGAGCTGCTGCTGTTGCTGGTGATGATGATGCTGCTGCTGGTGATGGTGGTGATGGTGGTGGTACTGCTGGTGCTGGCTGCTACGATGGTGGTGGTGGCTGTTGCGGTGGTGATGGCTGAGCAGCGCCAGGCCCTTCTCGTTCAGCGAGCCGGGCAGAGCGAGTACCCCGGTGCCCGCCACCGCGGCGACTTTGGCCACCGCCGCCGGGCCGCCGCCGGCGCTGCCGCCCCCGAAGGCGCTCAAAGCCGCGAGATCCAACGTGGTTGCGCTTGTCCCCGGCCACTCGCTGATGGCCTCGCGACGATGATGATGCAGCAGCCCCTTCGCGGTGCACTCGTATATATGTGTATATATACACGGCGTGGCAGCAGCAGCCGCCGTCGTCGTCTCGCGCACTTTATTGTTCAGTCAGTCATTCACGAGAACTCGCACACTCTGCACACTTAACGCACGCTGCCGTACCATATAAAAAATCACCTCACGATCATCAGTGTCACAGGTATATTGCGAAGATGTGTATGTGTCTAGGGTTACGTGTCCCGCGAGCTCATTGGGCGCCGCCGCACACGCACGCACGACGAAAATAACACCGGGACCAGCACTATCGTCTGACGACAATGGGACGAGGACGGAGACGCGCGCTCAGCAGTCGGAGGGCGATAATCCCGCGCCGCACCTGTCATCCGTGCTCTCCCTCATCCACCTATGTGTATAGATGTATATAAATATATATATACGCGGAGAGTTCACACCTCTTCTCGGGGATTCCCCCCAGTTCTGAGTCGCCACTATTTTGTAAGTATATACACACTTTTCCTATAATTGTACAAGGTGCCTGGAAAACAATGTCACTGGCGCAAACTGTCATGCATGCGCGTCAAAACAAGCGGAGTGCGGCTGCCTGCTGCTGCTTCTGCTGTCATTACGTGTCGACTGACCGGCGGCCCTCGAACGAAAATGCGCGTGGTGCTTATCAATCGACGACGGCGACGACGACGACGACGGCAACAACGGCGCGCCCGACTACGTGATGCGTTATCGTCGACGGGAGCGATAGACAGAGAAGGAACGAGCGCGACAGAGCCGCTCGGTGTACGATGCTGTCGCGTGCATGTGTGCAGCTACACTAGAGGCTCCAACGCCGGCCGAGCCGCACACGGACGTCGGCGCGGGTCCGCCACCGCTCTCTTTCTCTCTCTTTCTCGCGGCGAGTGGGGGAGTCGGCGGCGGGCGCGAGTGCGAGAGAGAGAGACGCACGAGAGGAATAAAGCGCGCTATCGCTCGCTCGGCCGAAGGAGAGAAGGCAAGCGCGCCGTATCGGTGCGAGAGAGAGGGAGAGGGAGAGAGAGAGCAGTGTGGTGGCACCCGCGCGCGCGAGCCGCGTTTCGCGAGTGAGAAAGAGAGAGACGAGGGAGTGGGGGCAGCACGCGTGCGTCGGTGGGGAAGTGCGGGGCCAATGCGCGCCGACCGCGAGATCGCCCGGTCACGCCCACGGCGCGCGCGGCCCCGCGAATCGCGCTTTGCGCTCTTACTTTACGGAATACTTGCTCGTCGTCGACGTCGTTGAGGAAAGAGAGAGATGGAAGGTCGTGCGGTGTGGAGTTCACCGAGGAAGGAGGGGGAGGATGAAAGAGGTATTTTTATTTGCATGTCACTGCTGATAAGAGCGAGCTTCGCTGAGCTTTTTGCTTTTTGGAGGGGAATGGAAAATTTTTGTAGCAAAATTGGGTGAGGAGGGATTATAATTTTGAATAATGATGAGATTGTTAATATCTGATTTGTCAATGGAGAATAATTTTGGAATGAGAAAAAATTTGTGACGAGTGCGGGTTACTGTCGAGAAATACTTGTGATAAATGCGTATCTTTTTTCAAAAATATTTGATAAAATCATAAGTAAATATTTGCTATTTTGAAGAGCATGATATAACTTACTGTGAAAAAATGCAGCTTAATTTTTCTAATGAAGAGGGGGTAACGGAATTTTTTACTATATACTATTATATTTTTTGATAAGTCTGGGGAATGCATTCTATTATATCGGCTAGGTATTTCCTTATATGTGTAGCCTTAGCTCAATTATTTTAATATATTGGCAATTTCATTTGCAATACCTGATTGATACCTAGAATTTCGAAATTGCATACAATTTACTTAAAGTTTAACAAACTACTCACCTACACACTAAAATTAAAAAAATATAGTTCAACACCGTCCCGAACGTTTCTTAAAATTACGTCAACATCACGTACATTATCGGGACAAGTCTTTTTCTCTTTCTCCTCTTTCCCGCGTTTTCAGATGATTAAAGACTTCCTTTTGTTCACTCTTCTTACGCGCGCGTGCGCGATGATGGATGGCGTCCGTTTAGCACGCCCGTGCGAAGGGGTTAAATGTCCAAACGCGCGTATATATATATATAAGGGGAAACAGTGCGCGGGTCATGACGACGAAGGTGATCGAGCAACTGTGCGCGCCGATCATCTGTACGATATATACCAAAGAAAAAGTCGATCATGACCACGTGGGTGTATACATACACGCTCATACTTCTATTATATCTTTCCGGTCGAAATCTCACACAGTAGTCCGAGCAAAGAGAACGAAAGAGAGATATCTCTGCGCAAGGCGGGGACCGTCCTTTGCACCACATCACAGCTGACTTGCAGCGAAGATACGAGGCCGTGGAATTAGTTATAGGGGAAGGACCCATGCGGCGGCGCTTCCCTTTATCGAGACGCCCACGCGCAGGAACAGAGGATTCCTCTGTCTCTTTTTCGCGAGCGCCAGCAGGCGTATTACCAGAGAGAAGGTGAAAGAGGGAGAGAGAGAGAATTGGTCATTCGATAGCCCTGGAGTATGCAATATCCATTCCCGAGACTGGCGCTTTCGAAGGTCCGGCGTGGGTGAGCGTATATGTGTGTGTGTGTGTGTGTGTGTGTGTGTGTGTGTGTGTGTGTGTGTGTGTGTGTGTGTGTGTGTGTATATATATATATATACGTGCACACCCTTTCTTATGCTCCTTCTCTCCCGCTCTCGCTCTCGTGCCGCCTCTAGGGCTAATCTCGTTACGACACGAGATGTACACAAATTCCGGCCAAGTGCCTTTGTTTTCTCCTATTGTTATGTTGCACTGCTATGTTTATACGCGCGGCAAAGCAAACAAGCTATTTTTGGTTGTGCTTCGGAGGTGTACATATAACATATACGCTGAGATATTTTTTTTACATTTTAAGAGAACAATTATCATATAAAAAAACCAGTATGCAATTTTTTTTTTTAATAAAGGGTTCCTCTTGAATACTTAAAGTATAGCTAAGCTGTTTTATAACTATGTTATTCAAATATCGCGAGGCAATTAAACTTAGCAAGTAAATAAGATGTCAAAATTGATTCTTATCATTTCTCAACTATATTCACTTGATTCATGACGCGTTGAAAGCCATATCTCGTATAACCATGAGACAAAGTATCAGTAATATAACTATGTTTTATGAGCCTTTTATATTCCTACCAGATTAATCATCCAAGTGCTATACTCTACCTACCAACTTTACCATACCTCGCCTCAATACATGCACGTAACCATCACGCCATCTTACAAACCTGTGAGCTTTAAAGCTGCGCACACCCCTCCATCCCCACCCACGTTATCTATATATACCCTCGCGCGCATTACCATACGGCGATTCGCTCCCCCCCTTTTTCATCCTCCACCACCTCCAGCTCTCCATCGACCTCTTTTTCCCAGGGATCTCGCATTTGAATTCGGCGTGCGCGCAACGCGGCCGCCCTCGCGCGCCCCTGGCGCTTTAAAGCGCCGGCCGTTATTGGTCGCGCGAGGCGAGGCGAGTCGAGGCGCGCCTACTGCTACCCCGCGTCTCATAACTTTGCTATATATAGCGTACCCCTTGCGTCTCTCCCTCCCTCCCTCCTCTACCGTCGTCGCATTCGTCGTCCTTCACCTCTCGCATCTCCTTATCGGCCTGCTTCTTGCACGCTATCATATTTCCATGCGCGAGCGCGCTGCTCGGAGGGGTATTTGAATCCTTGAGGGGTGTAGTCGTGCACGGGCGCGCGAAAGGTGCTTTAAAGTGGCTCTTATTGGCCGTGCAGCCTCGCGGCCGCCCCTTTCGCGCGCGCGCAAGAGCTTTCTCTCGCTTCTTTCCGAGAGAGACCACCTTTCCCTCTTTTTCCCCACCTTCTCTCTCGCGGGCGAGAATGTATAGTGCTCGTTTCCATGCTTTCTCGCGCCGCGCGCTGCACAGCGTACGGGCGAGGCGGCGAGCGTCGTTATGTATATGTATAGAGAGAGAAAGAGAGGTGTATTGCGCGCGCCCTCCCGCGATTCCCTTTTCGCCTTAGGCGGCGCCTCACACTGCCAAGGTGCATCTTGCTCTGCAGCAGTTGGAAAGGAGAAGAGGTGTCGTTTGGTTATTGCGGAAAATGCGTTTTTTGTAATTGTCGTTTTGTTTTAAATTCGAATAAGTGGAAGTCACTCTCAATAAGTGAATATTCACTTATTCTAAGTCCAAATCTGTCCACACATTGAATAAGTGTACGACTTTGGACTTACCATAAATGAATATTCACTTATTGAGAGTGAATTCCACTTATTCAAATTTAGAGGAAGGGGCTAGTTCATCATATGTTTTAAATTTATATGAATATGCATTATATGTGGTGCTTTTCAATATAAAGAATAACTTCTATGTTTATTAAATCAACAACAATTCTTTATAGTGTTCAGTAAAAACTAAATTCAGATGTCTGTTTCTGTGCATCAAGTTGTTGCCAGCTGTTGATGAGGTTAAAGCTTAAGAAAATATACAAGAAAATTTTATGAAACATGGTCAGAAATGATATTAGTACTGCATATTCCTTCCAGTATAAACAAGTATAAATTTCTTGTCTATATGCAAATGAAAAAAATATTTAAAATGTTCAACTTGTTAAATACACTGAAACTATAGTTACTGCCTTTTACCACTGTGAATTTCTGTGAAATTAAAATTTTTTTTTGCATAAATAAAAAAATGTTCAAATATGCATTATTCATAAGCATCTTCCATACTCATTTTTCTGATTTAACAATGTGCAGCCCCCTTAGTCAGTCTCGGTCTTCCCCTCATGCGTTTTTCTTTCGTCATTTTATCTCCTCTCTTCCTCTTCCTCTCCTTCTCCACCTCCACCACCCCTCCTGCCCCTCACATAACTCCATCTCTGTTAGATTGCGCGAGCTCGCGGATTCTTTCCTTCCACCCCGCGCTGTCTTCTCCTCCTCGACTACAACCCCGTTCTGCGCGAATTTACCCCGCCAAAGACGGTCCTCTGCTTCCCCTCTCCTCGCGCACGCGCGGAAAAGCCTCCTCGCGGGGCGCTTTCTCCTCGGCACTTCTGATCTCCTCTCTCACTCTCGTTCACCGTCTCGAGTGTGTGTAAGAAGAGAGTACGAGGGAGAGAAAGAGAGAAGGAGAGAAAAGGACACGAAGGGAGGGAAACGGCCTGCGTATTGATTTTAATGACGCCCCCGCCACGCTCGGATAGACGGCGAGGGAGAGTTGGAGCAGCCGCGTTTCTCTCTCTCTCTCTCTCTCGTGCGCACACACAGATGTGCGCGAATCCAGCGCGGGAAGAGGAGAGGCGCGAACAATATCTATGCGCTCTGATTCTTCGCTATCTAAATACGAGATCGTATAGTGGAAAAATGTGTGTGTGTGTGTGTGTGTGTGTGTGCGTGGGCGCGCGTATATATGTGTGCGGATAATATAATTTTGATGCATGAAGTGACGCCGTTTGTCGTCGGAACGTTGGGAAATTAATTTCGTGTTTATGGTTTGTTTTTATTCCGCCCCGTGAAGTATTAGATTCTTTGGTACTGACATGTATAGAGTTTCCGAAGACATTTAGTATTATCTATATGCTAATATAAACTATATCAGGATGGAGTGAAAACAATAACTCACTGATAAAAATTCTGTATAATAAGTTTCACTTCTTATAATTGTTGCCTATAATTAATATATTTGTTTTACTATAATATCAAACTTCGAAATGAAAATTATTTTTAGAAATACATACACAAATAATAAAAATTTCTTTAAAGTCATAAAATTCCTATACAACTATATTAGTCCAAGAAACCCATTCTCCCATCACCATTACGCTAAACGATAAAATTAGTATCAATCACTCCCATGAATGAACCCCCAAAGCGGCGCATTTAAATCTCATATACCCTTCCGCTCTCTGTCTCTCTCCAGGCCACTTTAAATTTAACAATCATCAATCACGCTCGCGCACTTGTCCCGCGTCGCCAAAGGGATCGAGTATATGCTGCGGGCCTCTAGACGCACAGATCCCAGAGCGCCTCGACCCCATTTGACTCTCCCAGAACCCTAATCTGAATACACTACAACCGTATGTATATACACGCGTCTACAAAAACTCAACCCCTTTGGGAGATCCGATGTCGCGCGCTCCCTTTTTTTATTCATCGCCGCGCGTTTATCGGGGTATTTGCATGGGGCGAGCCGCCGCTGCTGCACAGGTGTCTCTCACTCTGAACCCTTCGTTTTACGCGCGCCCGGCATACGTACATGTATATACATACATATGTATACCTGCCTCTGCGTGCGCCCCGTGGCTAAGCATATTAAAACAGTTTAAAGCGCTTGCGCGTGCGTGCGTGCGTGCGTCCGTGCGGATGCGTGACTACCTGCGCTATACGTATGCACTTTGCCGCCGCGTGCCTTCCGAGGGTATAACCCTTGAGTTGGGCGCGTGTATAACTTACCGCTGAATAATTGGGAGGCTCCAGTGTGCTGCGCGCGGCTGATGTTCCTTTTTGTGGGGTGTGTCGTTATTTGAATTCACTTGTTGCTCGTTTCCATGATTTATTTTAGTTTTCAAGTGGAATTGTTTATTTGTGAGAGTTATCTGCACAGAGTTATTTCATTTTGTTTATTCTATAAATGCCTCGAATGGCAGAAGTATGCTTTATTGATATTTCCACGATTTATTAGATAATGTAAAACAGCAAGAGAAACGTAACTGCTTAATTAATTAAGGGGATATCGGAGCGTATACGAAATTAGGTACTTCCCGTGTAAAAATTTTAGTCTTGGATTGATCTGCCAAAAGTCTCACGAAATAATTCTCCAGTGCAAGACTAATCTTTTTTAGTTTGTAAAGTCTCGCACAAAATGCAATATGAATTGCGGGAGTTTTAGCTAGACTAAATTGTTACTTTAAAAAGTACCGCATAGAGCCTAAGACTAACTCCGAGACTTTTTCTAGACAAAATTTTTACTTAAATAAATCTCGCATGAAATCCAAGACGAATTGCGAGATTTTGGCAGAACAAAATTTTTACTTAAATAAGTCTCGCATTGAAACCAAGACGAACTGCAAGACTTTTGGCTGGACAAGATTTTTACTTAAATAAGTCTCGCATTGAAATCAAGAAGAACTGCAAGACTTTTGGCTGGACAAAATTTTTATTTCTTTTTTTTAGTAAAAAAAATTACTTTTTATAAAACTTTATACAATTTTATTATTTACAAAAAACATTTATCGTCAGAAAAAAACCTACAATAAAATATCTTCTTTTGAGGTCAACCTCAACGTTGTCCATACGATCGTACGTGCTCTGCAGAAGCATAGAGATCCCATCACTTCTAAGGCGTGGAGGTGGAGGTCGTCAGGCGCGGGGCTCATGCGGCTCATGCCCACGGTCACATGTAACCCTCTCGTTGCCGTTGACGCCGTCGTTGTCACCGTTGCCACCCCGGCCGTCATTCCCGCCGAGCAATCAACCTCTCTTTTTGTTTCCGGTTATTCCTATCCAATTCATAACCAAGACACATCGAAAACGAAACTGTCGAGAAGTCCGATATAAATATATCTATATATGTTGAAAACAAAGAATGTGTAACTGATTTCATGTTGTTTGGACTTCTCGACAGTTTCGTTTTCGATATATCTTGGTTATAAATTACTTGTGGTGAAAATTCGCGAGGAACCCATTTTTTTATTAGATACGTAGAAATTTTCTAAAATAGTGCATTACGGTACAAGTGACGAAAGTTGAAGTTCCGCCACTGCGTGAAGTTGGCGCCCGAGGCGAAGCCGAGGGCGCCATATCATGCAGTGGCGGGCCTTGAAGTTTCGTCTCGTGTACCGTATACTATTTTTCTTGATGTCCGGTAGAAAGTACGTTTGCCACTGACAATGATAACGCACCCGACGGGCTCGAGAGCATTGAGTTCGATGCCCGCCCCCGACATTTGCGGCACGAGCGCAGCGAGTGCTGCTGGTCGGGGGGGGTGGGGGGGGGGCATCGAAAACATCACGTGTATAATTTTAATAAGTGAATTTTACTGAAGATCATGTAAAATATTTTTATTTTACGTGCAATTGTTACAATTGTTACACGTACAATTATTAAACATGCAGTACTTTTGTTCCATTTGTAGCAACAAAGTCAACTACTTTATTTGTATCTGAAAAAATAAATGATCACTCAAGAAGAAATTCTCACAAAAAGTGCGACATTATTAACGAACAATCTTTTATCCATTTCACAAATTAAAGCAATATAAATCACTTGTATACCCGATGAGCCGCATTGATTCTGACAATGCATACCCCGTTAGTGACTGTCACACATAATATTTAAATCGTTAACATACCTCGAAAATGATATCAACATTCAAAAGGTTATGTGTGAGTGCCACTAACGGGACATGCATTGCTAGAATCAATGTCCATCGAGTGTACCTTGATGATCAGAAGCGATAGTTTTTGTTGTAAATATAGGTTAATGAGTTTGAATATGTTGACAAAACCTCTAAAACAATCTATTAATAAAGTCTACAGTTGCCTAGTTACCAACTCAGAATCAATGGTTAAATGTCCTTCTTTCGCCATCGAAAACAATGGCGAAACCACGTACTTTCCACCAGGGCATCAAGAAAATAATCATCATTTCGTAGTAGCGGGAACAAAACTCTTTGTGGGTGATAACGTTTACAGGTGCAAGTTTTGTTCAGGATGGCTGAGCAATGGAAGACAGTCGGTGTGATATGGTGAGAGGTTGATTGCTCGGCGGGAATGACGGCGGGGTGGCAACGGTGACAACGACGGCGTCAACGGCAACGAGCATGTGACCGTGGGCATGAGCCGCATGAGCCCCGCGCCTGACGAGCTTCACCTCCACGCCTTAGAAGTGATGGGATCTCTATGCTTCTGCAGAGCACGTACGATCCTGTGGACAACGTTGAGGTTGACCTCAAAAGAAGATATTTTATTGTAGGTTTTTTTTCTGACGATAAATGTTTTTTGTAAATAATAAAATTGTATAAATTTTTATAAAAAGTAATTTTTTTTACTAAAAAAAAGAAATAAAAATTTTGTCCAGCCAAAAGTCTTGCAGTTCGTCTTGATTTCAATGCGAGACTTATTTAAGTAAAAATCTTGTCTAGCAAAAAGTCTTGCAGTTTGTCTTGGTTTCAATGCGAGACTTATTTAAGTAAAAATCTTGTCCAGCCAAAAGTCTTACAGTTCGTCTTGGTTTCAATGCGAGACTTATTTAAGTAAAAATTTTGTTCTGCCAAAATCTCGCAATTCGTCTTGGATTTCATGCGAGATTTATTTAAGTAAAAATTTTGTCTAGAAAAAGTCTCGGAGTTAGTCTTAGGCTCTATGCGGTACTTTTTAAAGTAACAATTTAGTCTAGCTAAAACTCCCGCAATTCATATTGCATTTTGTGCGAGACTTTACAAACTAAAAAAGATTAGTCTCGCAAAGTGGCCTTAGCGAGATTATTGCGAGATTCACTGGAGACTTATTTCGCGAGACTTTTGGCAGATCAATCCGAGACTAAAATTTTTACACGGGTTACCAATATTTTAGTATTTTACGTTATTCTTTTTGAATTTTTCATGTATCCGCTCTTCTTCAACTCATTGCAAATAGTGGATGACTGCAATAACTTCCTAAATCTTGAAAATAAATTTAAATAAAATGAAAAATTCGGTAAGAATCTGCTTAAAAAACAATATTTTCACAAAAATTTTCTCATAGATTACTATTAAAAAATACGAAAATTTCGATCAACTAATTTTGTAATAATATCTTTTTTAGTAATATTATACAACAACTGTTTTGAATTACATGATAATAGAAAAAGTAATTAGAAAAGATAATCTCAGAATTCCAAAGCTAATCACGTATTTTCTCAATAAAGTATAATATAATATACATTATACCTATATCCCAATATACATATACCTAAAACCCGGCTTTACGGGGGCGAACCCTATATAAAAATCTGGAAACCCTCAGCGCCTCCCTGACCCACTTCACCCCCTCCACCACTACTCAGCCTCCGAAACCCAGCGTGTTTTCGCACAGGGCCCGAAAACTCCTCGAGAGGCCCAAACAGAGAGAGCGGGAGCCCGAAATTCCCTTTATTTGGATCTCTCGCTGACATCCTAACAATAGCCGAAACAGAAACATCGAGTGGAACACACCCAGAGCGCGCTGCGCCATCGCAATCTCGAGCGCGCGCGTTTCGCTTTGCCATTCGAGATATATACTCGCTCCCCCACGGTTGTATACACGCGCTCTTTCGCGCAGACCTCGCGGGGACGTAGGAGAAAAAAAATCGCGCCAAGAGGTGGCCCATTATGCACGAAATTACAGGATTCCGCGGGCTAAACAAAAAATCGCTTTGTGCGACGACTTTTTTATACGCGCACAACACAACCCAGCTGCTCTCGCTCTCTTTTCCAATTTTTTTCTCTCTTTTCTTCAATTCTCATTCAAGGATTTTACTCGGAATGAAAACCAGGTCATCGGCTCTCGACGCTACATACTCCTTCGCGAGGTTTATTGAGGTGAATCCCGAAAGATGGAGTAGAAGGAAAACCTTTACTTTTACCTTGCCAAGCAAATTTTTACCGTAACACAGCAGAGCGCTAGTGTTATCGACTCGCGATCTCTCTCTTTTTCTCTCTCTCCAACAATGCGACATTTTGGACCATTGGATTATGAAACAGAGATGATTGTTTAAGTAAAGAAATGTCCTCGCCGCAGCATGTAAGAAAAATAGATGTTGCGTAGGTCGCGAGCACGGCATGTACAAATAAGGTATGACCGGGGCCGCTTTTGGGCTCTCCGAAAATCGATATGGTCGATAAAGGAGAGACTCCATGGCGAACAAGAGCCGAGGCTTGATCGTGCACGGTTGGCCATAGAGGCCATAGAGGAAATCCTGTTTTATTAAACAGGATTTCCATAGAGAAAAACAAATGAGAAAAAACAAGCGTGCAGCGTTGGAGGGGGAGAGTGAGGGAGACTTTAGCGGAGAAGGCCAGCTGCTGTTTCGGCTTCTTGGAGTTGACATCAGCGAGAGCTTTTTGAAAGCTCACTTTATCTTGTTCAATGAGTTGTAATTCGTTTTTAATAGCATTTTGTCAGCATGGAAATTAATAAATTGTTATTGACTGTATAAGTTTCGCCTTTTGAAATTTTATTGTAGTCAAATCTTAGTCACGAAGGCGACTGCTTCGTGCGGTCGGGAACAGCTAGGGAACATTTAGCTGCACCGCTACATCCCATCATGAATGGTTCCATTTTATTTTTCACATTTTTGTTTTGTTTCAAGGACACCGTTATTCCGGGGGCGTAAACGGGAATAACGGTGCAGCTCCGAAAAATGCACCTCTGGGTCGTAGAAAAATCGTGCTTTTTTACTGTACATATAGTCACCTGCAGATTTACGATCAAAACACTGGCCGCCGCGCGAGCCAGGGGCAGGTAGTTCGACGTCCTCCTCTCGCTCATTACTTTATTGCCCTCGGTGACAGTTGTGCGCCTGTGCCCCCGAATCCCCGTGGGTCAGCTGTGAGCGTTTGCTTTTTGCTTTATTGCCGTTTACGACTAACGCACGCGTGCGCGCTGCACTCGTGATCTGACTTTTCGCGAGTTTAAAAAATTTAACGCGGAAAAAGTGGGCGCACTATGCGCATCTACTGGGATTGGGATGATGAATAGTTTAGGGAGAGTGGCTGTAAAGTTAAGCTTTTTATGGTTTTGGACGGCAAAAGTGAATTTGCCATTTACCGCGGTTTATGATGATTTCATCTTTTGAGAAGAGCTAGAACAACAGCGAGGAAATAAGTTTTATGGTACGAACAACGTCATTAAGTAGAGGGTTCTGGAATATTCCATGGCTGTTTATTTTTTTTTATACATTTTTTTTTAATCCTTTATAAAATTTTGCATTGCATTTGCAATTTTTCGGCTCTATTAGAACCAACAATACATTATACTTTTCAAACACTTATAAAATCATTTTTTAATAAAAGTAGCTCTCAATACTGTTTATGAAAATTTTTAGCAACAAATGTTCAATTTAAAAAACCTAATACTTTTAAAATAGAACATCATGTTCACTCCTCACATAACGTTAGCCTAAACAGACTATTTTCGACGTCTATAGTCACCTCGGAAGCGCCTGTAACTGTAAAGGCAAACACAAAGCCCGACACGGCTACACACACACACACACACGACAATTTTCACATGCTGATGCGCCGTAAGCATACAGTCAGTCGCGCCCCCTCATCATCATGCCGCAACTCAAAAGCAAAGAGCCTCTCATGTATATATGCGCTCGCGCGGGGAATTACGCGGAACGAGATCCACGTATATAGCATAATTACGCGTGCGGCACAGCCGCTGTGTCCCTTAAAGGTTAAAAGCGAGCAGCAATGGGCACATGAAGTAGAACAAACGGAATATTCTCGTATTTCGCAGGCGGCGGCGGCGCGTGTATATGTATATGAGATAATGCGAGTCGCGCGATCCGAGTATATATATATGTACGCGGAGAGCGAGACCGAATGCGCGTGACGACTTGGTAATTTCCTCGGACACGCTCGTCATTACGCATGGGAGAGATATGTACATGTGTGTGCATATGCGCGCGTGTGCGGCTCTGTGCTGCAGCGTGTGATTATAAAATAAGCGGTTTCTTTTGTGGTAATTACCGCGGATCAAGGACGGTCGCGCGGACGTATACAGATTCGGGATGGCATCGTTAACTCGAGCCTATATAATGTGTGATGTGATGAGCAGCAGCGGTAGCGGCGTATAGATGCTATATATACGTCGTTTGTTGTGCTTCTGGTCTTTCTTCTGTTCTCTTTTTAGACGAATATTTCATTTTCGATTTAAAATACGGATGTTGAGTGACGAACGTAAGAAATTATAATGAAAATAGTTTATCAATGTTATTGTTTTATTTAGGAATTCATCACAATAGTTAATAATTTTATGGTTTAGAGTCATTATGAAAAAATCGTCAAACCGCTGCTACCAATTCATTGACATTCAGCTCCCTCAAGCTTAACATATATCATTCCATTACATAAACTATTAGCTCCATAATTAAAAACTATAAATTCATAATGAAAACTAAAGTAATTATTTTCCACAAAAAAATGCAGGAAATCTTTAAAATTTTTCATTACAAAATGTATGTTTATATATTCCAGTAAATATTAAAAAGCTACTACAACCGGATTAATTATATTTGAAGAATATATTACATTTATTCGATTCGAGTACTCTTACTGATATAAACTAATAAATAATGGTGTTAATCAAATTAAATAAACAAAACATTACACTTCATAATCGTGTAGATAAAAAAGTTCAACCTCATAATACAATATTCATATATAAAACATATCATTAACATCAATAAATATATTCAACTAATATAGATAAATCACTGTTTCTACAATTTCATACCATTGTTTCTTCGCATTAACGCATCCTTCCTGCCTAATTTCTCTATCTCCTCGTTGCCTCTTCTCCTTTCTCCCTCGCCACATGCCCCGCATCTATCCGTCCCGTTCTCTCCTTAATTTCTGCATCGCACTCTTCTCTCTCTCTCTCTCTCTCTCTCTCTCTCTCTCTCTCTCTCTCTCTCTCTCTCTCTCTTTCCCTCCACATCCACACTCCGTCTCACTCGCGCGCGGCGCACAAAGTGCTTTCTCAGCGAGTGTGGCGCCACGTTTGCCATTTAGATCCATCTCGCTCGCTCGCTCGGCGGCGGCTGCATTCGCATAATCAGCTGACTTACTTACGTAATAATTTCAATCAAGAAAAATGCACCAGCCGCTGATGCGCGGAACGCGCGCAAAGTATATATACCCCGAAGCGCTGGCGTCGGCGGCAAGTCGCACGGAGACAGAGAACGATCCGTGAATTAATCCGTTATTACATGCGCGCGCGCTACTTGGAAGTGCCTCTTCTTCGCTTATATTCAAGACGGAGAATTTTTTTCCGCGCTTCACAGAACGGCCATAAATTTAAAGAGCCTTGATTTGGGAATTCTCTTCGGCTTTATTGACAAGGATGTCGAGATAAAGTTGAGAAACGGTTTGTCTTGCGCCCGGTCAATTAATTGTGCTAAACTGTACAGTGTTTGTTTGGATCCTACTTTTTTGTATTTCTTTTTTTTGTGTTTTTAAAAGTAATTTGGAGCATTACTAAATATAAATAAAAAATCAAGCAAGAAATGTTTCTAAAAAATATTTTATAAAAATGGTAATTAATAATCATTGAGATGTCAGTGGTTCCATTACTCTATCATATCAAACTCCATTCAATTAACATAATTTTGTAAGCAGAGCATTACACCCTCAATTTAACATACACTAAATCGTGTACCTACATTAGCCTTTAAAATTATTCTAAACAGTGGCACTAACGCATTAGGCCTGCGCTATTTACATATTTCACGCCTGCTCCCCTCCGGTATATACATACACCAATTTATCTTCATTAATTCCAACGCTCGAAATTACAAAGTATATATCACCTACGCATAATAAAACAAAAAGCAGCTTTTAAACGAGACGCATATAAACATATTCTAACGCTCCGTAACGTGAACGTGTTCCTAGGACAATTGAGCGGTCTAATTGTTTGATTCCTCCGCGTGACAGCGTCACAATGATACCATTAATCTGCCGCCGCCTGGCGCTGAAAAAAAAAGCCTATATATATATATGTACGCGAGTCAAAACGCCGCGGCTATTGTATATAAAAATCCCGCGAACGAGAGAAAAAGAAAAAGGGGTAAGAGCGCGCGCGCAGGTGAATTTCACAGGAAACTCAACGAGCGGTGCGCGATAAGCATCTCCTACTCACGCGCCCGCGCGTTTGAAAAGTGAAAACGTAATTTTCAAGTGTGATGTGCCACTGCGCGTGCATGCTCCTTTCGTATGTATAATGCTCGCGGCAGGGACGAGTGTCGGAGCGCGGCAGCGGCGGCGGCGATGGCTGAGAGGCTAGGAATGCGTTATTCTCTCATTCGTCGGAATATTCAGCTGGTTTAAGGTAATTGGGCGGTTACGCGGGGAATTCTAGAGGGACTTATCCGCTCGCATGCGTGTGTCACGCGCACCCGGCTTTGAGAATGGTATAGCGTTCGCGTAGGTATCCGAATGTGTATATAAATGTGTTATTTGCTCTAGAAGGTTTCTATGAAACCTTTTCTCGTTCAAGAAATGCGAGAAAAAATTTTTTCAGAAAGCTTTTTGATTTTCCTGCAGACAATTGTTACCGCTGTATTTTCATTTTTAAGCTATAATGAGTGAGGATATTTTTATAGCAATTATACTGTTGCAAACACCGTTGTGTACGTAAACATAGAATGAACATATACGGTATACATTGAAGTTCATTATTTTGTTTTCGCAAATCATTGTTTTCAAAAGAAATTATTACGCAATCCGTTCAAGTTAGTTATAAAAAGTAGCCTCTTTCAATTTACGAAATTTAATTTTTGCCAAGTATGTAGCAACTATTATTGCTACGACCGCGTTTGTATAACGCAATATAACGTAAACCGCAAGAAAACATTACCTTCTCCTCATCTAAACCATAGCGCCGCTTCAAGTGGAGTCGCGCTCTCTTCCTCCTAATTTCTCGAAACATTAGCATTCGAATCACTTAATCCCATTAGAGGCATCAGTCAAGAGCGCAACTTAACCGCGCAGTTATACTCCACACTCTTTGAGATCCCTATAGCGGACCTCCTCGCTGCGAGTGCTGCGCAATCTCAAATATTATAATTTCAATCCCTAACGACCTGAAACGTCAGTTTTTCCCTCTCTCTCTCTCTCTCTCTCTCTCTCTCCCTCTCATCTTCGCTCTGGCTCATATATCACTGGCGTGCGAAAGTTTTCACCTCATTTCCTTACCGACAAAAGTGTGAATGTTCTTTTATATACAGTCCTCCGGAGAGCCAAGAAATGCGGCTTCTCACAGTCGCGCAAAAATACTCACGTAAAAATAGCGTGAGCGCGCGAAGGTCGCCCGCGCCCGCCGACAGCAGTGTTGGGTTTCACACAGGCGCGATATCAGGCAGCAGCACGCGCCTCAATTCAATCCTCTGCTGCCGCCGCCGCCTGCAGCTGCTCCGCTGCACTGCAGTTCGTTCTCTATACGTATATGTGTGTGTGTCGCGCGCGTGAATGTGCAGCCCGCCGTACCGCCGTCGTCTTTTAACGGCAGTTATGCCAGCGAATTACGACCGGAAGAATTCATTTTCGCTCTCTTTCTCTCCTGTACGGCGGCGGAATACGCGCAGTGCGTGCGCGCTCGTTTCCGCGGATGATGCGCTTTATATATTTTTTTTCTCTTTTCTTTTATATATATATATTTTATGTCCCGCTGAACGCATATATCTTTTTCTGATGAGCGCGCGCGCGCGCGGCATTTGTAATGCAAAATAAACGGATGATTTATTTTAACGGCGGTTTATATGTTTCTTTTAAGATGCAGTAGGAATTGGATTTGAACTTTTTAACGACGGCGCGTTTGAATCATTTATACTGTATTATTTATCAATTATAAAAATACTTAACGTTTTGCAAGTATTACAGGCTCACCTTCTTTGTAAATTATTAATATGATTAATTACGTAATATATATAATATTTGATAATTGGTAGAATAACTTATACAGTGCAGAATCGTCACAACTACATTTAATAATCCGTTACATTATAATTACATTTTACTGTAATTATGGTTCAAACTACGATATAAATAGTGTACACGAAAAAAGATTTTATTCATGATAAAAATTATCACAATCTTTATTATATTTCAGGGCATTCCATTTGACGTACTAAAATTTGGTCTCCTCATATAGTATACAGAAAATCCTAATTCTTAAAACATAAAATCTGTTACAACTACATTGTTAGGTTGCGATGTATTTTTCCTGTCATCCCATGACACAGTTAATTTTTTTCAATAGCAAATCACATAAAAAAATAAAAGATGAAATTCCCGCAATGAATCCCTTAGAGACTCTACGTCTTTAAAAATGCACCAGACTTCCGATGCTATCGCTGGCTTCTTCTACAACCACTATATATACATGTTTGTAAAATCTCGACAGTTGGAAAGCGCGCAAGATCGATGATGCGAGCGCGCAGTTGCACACACACACATACACAGCGACAGCGGCAAGGACCCACTTATATAGGAAAACGCCACGAGTGCGCGCAAGAAAGACGGACATACGGACGCATGAGTGCGCGCGCTCGCGCTCATTATCAGTAGCCGCGTGCGCGGTAATTAAACGGCGGGGCGTTGCCGAAGCGGCCGATATATATATGTGCGTTTCTTGCTCGTCATGGTAACGACGTTCTCGGAAGAAATGGCAAATGCCGTCCATTCGCACGTGCATGCATGTATACATACATTTGAGAGCGCTCGCGTATTGTGAGAGAGAGAGAGCCGCAGTGCGACTGCACGCGCGAGTTTCTTGCGGTGCATATATACACACATACACTCGAGCGAGAATTCACTGCGTGTATACTTACGTGTGTGTGTATGTGTGCAAGCGCGTGCCGTTGGGCAAGTAGCTGCGGCAGGCGGCGCACATCAAAGCGCATTCGAGCTAGTTCAGCCACTTAATGTCTCGAGTTTTCACATTAGCGAGGCAAAAGCAAGGAGCGAGCTGCAAACGCGAGCCTCGTCTCTTCCTCTCTTGCGCTCGCTCGCGCGACGCTGAGAAAGACCGAGGAGATGCTCTTGGGTTTTGCGCGAGATGTATATACATGTATATATGTATATACGTTCGTTACATGTGACATTCGCGAAATTTCGTCGGCACATCTCTGTGTAATGCTTTTTTGTGGAATTATGGAAGTGGGATCTGGCTGTGCCGCCGTGGCACGCTGCGTTGTTTATTAATTGTGGCGCGACTAATTGGTTTAATGAGATTTATATCGAATGTAAATATAAACGTTTCTTTGAATACGGGTTGAATGACGTCGCTTTTTAATTTTTTCCTTCCTTTTTTTGCTGTTTTTCGTTGGACGAGATAAACGTGTTTTTAAGAAGAAAACGGTTCGGGTGGTATTAAGAAAATGTTTAAATCTTCCTTTGAAAGCAGAATTACTTTTATTGTTCGAAGAAAATAGTACTAAAAAGTCTCACTTCAGTTATACCAATATATTCATGCATTCATACGTTCATTTATGTAATATAGATACTTATCTTCAATAAAGTGAGATTACCATTAAAATAAAAATTATTAACATTAAATTTTCACTTAGCTATTTATAAATCAAAATATTTGAATTTTAATATGACGTTATAAACATTGAAGTCAACGCGCCATTGAATAATTAAAAAAAATCATAAATTACGAATACTTCAGCTCGTTAAATGTTCTATATTTATTATCCTTCGCGGGATCACTAAACAACGATACCTTTTGTACTTCGCCGAAATAAATCAAGTCGACGAGCCTCGTCAATGCAAATCATAAAGCCGGGCACATCACGGGCGCGCGAAAGCCTGCGCGCGAGTAAGAAAAAACCGGCGCGTCGGACAAAGGGCGGGCCGACCGCCTGCACACTTTTTTGTGCGCCCCCTCGAGCCGAAATAATCGAGGGCAAGAGATCAATGCAGAGAGAGAGAGAGAGAGAGAGAGAGAGAGCGCGAAGAGAGGCTCGAAGTATCTTCCCACCGTTTCGTCACGGCTTCTCGATCGCGCGCTCGTTCCACGCTTCATGCAAATATTGATCTGCCGCGCAGCGCGTGATATATACACAAACTGGGGGAGAAGAGGCAAAAAACGCGCGCCTCTTTATTCCATCGCGCATCTGCAATCTGCATACCAGCTCTCGTGTACGATGGTGAACGAGATTTTTTTTTCTTCTCATTGCTGGCTTTTTTTCCTTCCCTTATCGCCGGGATGCCCCAAGGTCTTTTTACGGCTGTAGGGTGGGTAATGTATGGAGAATCGACAGTTGGCTGAGTGGACGCTGGTGTGTGTGTGTATTGTGTTAGAAGTGATTTCCAAAATACCGAATAATTCGGCGCGACGAGCGTACGGAGGCTTGTTATATATAGATAATGCGTGTAATATATCATTAATAACCTTTATTTCTGTTATACTTTTGCACGGTGCCATGTTGTATAGATCTAGAGTTTTATTATATTATATAGTAGTAGCAGTAACAGGCATTTATTATAAATATTATAGATTTACAAACAGTAATATAACAATTAGTAATAAACGCGTTTCGATACAAAAGTTCAGATTCTAATATAAATTTCATACTCTCTAAATAGAATTTTCATACGATAAACATGTAGTCAACTATAGTGTTTTTAAGTCTAAAAAAATACATTAATGTAGTGATATCATAATCTTTTCTTAAAACTAATAATACTAAATAGTAAGTCAAACATTAAAGTTAACGATATCACCGATAATGACTAGAAAAGATTAGTTGAATACTGTATGATACATGAGAAATGAGTATTTCATCAATCCTTAAAATACATAAAACATCGCTGACATAGTCAGGTCGTAAAAACAGGTGAACTAACGTTAAAATTAAAGTACTAAAATAAAACTTAGGATACTAACCTCACACTCTCACTTATCACATACATTAATAAATGCATGCATACAAGTGAAACCGTGTAAATGTGACGACACATAAAATAATTATCATACAAAAGTCGACCATTTCGCGAGTGATTAGTCGAGATCAAGGAGATGTGTTTTCAAAGAAGTTTTCAGCCTACTAAGTGATATTATAATATAAGTGATATTATATATATAAGGAATGAACTAAAACATTTCGCACAATATAGATAAATTACTTTTTATGAACAACTAGTTCTTCTTAGAAACGGTTGTTTATACATATATATATATCATTCAGCAATGACGAAACACATATCTCATATAAGATTATAATGAACTTTTGATTTCACTCACACAAATGCAGCACGCGAGTGAAATTTGCATAGACTTCCGACGACAAAATCCTTACCTAGCCTTTTTCAACATCCGCGAGCCTCGTTTTTCCCAGTAAACACTCGAACGAATAAATCTTACCTCGTAAATCCTATTACGGCGAAGCCGCGGAGTGCATGCACACTCTCTCTCTCTCTCCCTAGAGTCGAGCTCGCTTACCATATCAACGGGCTTTCTTCGACTTTAACTGTTTCGTAATTCGCGGAGAGCCCCACTCGCGCGCGCTCATAATAATGAAGTGGTAAATGAGTTTGCAAATGAAGATACGGGCGCGCGCAAGCGTCATTCAAATCGCGGAAGTAGCGATTCCCCGAGCGCTAGCTCGCGAGTGTACATATGTGTGTACACGTAACCTCGTCGGGTGGGTGTAGCTCGCAGGGGGGACCTATGCATGGTAAATAAGGCTCATATTGCGCGCACGTATTATGCTGCATGTGTGTGTGTGTGTGTGTGTGCCATCCCGCGCGCGGATCTGAATACAATGAGCTCGCCCGGGAATATAATGCCCCCGCGAGGCTGTGCGCGTATAGTCTTAATGGCATTGCGACTTGCGCTTTTACTGCGCGCGCGTCGTGGTGTGCATATAGGCAGCTGCTGCGCACCCGCTTTTCCATTTTTTTCTGCTATCGCTAGATTAGATGCAACCATTTTTCCGGTATTGTTTCACTCGTTTTGCCTCCTTTTTTTGCGCGCGAGAGCTTGGGTAAGAAGCGGTGCGCTCGCTTTTTACCCGCGCGTAGTTGCGGTAGCGCGCCACGGCGTTTCGTGAGAGATATGCAATTGCATTGAAGTCGAGGAGAACCGTAAACGTTTGTGAATTAATGAATGTAGGTATATTCGATTGTTATTCAAATGTTTTCATTTCGCGGGTATTTTTTCTGCTAATGCTATGGGTTTACGAGATGTTTTGTTGCTCTCGCTTTTTACGACATGCTAATGAAGTTTGAGAGAAGTACTTTCGTTTTCTTTGATGTGTGGAAACAAAAAAAAAATCTTTGACTAATTATAATTTAAATTAGATTATATTTTTCTGAAAAAGCCTTTCGACTTTTTATACAGTAAAACAATTTATATCTTTACGTATGTAAAGCACAATAGTTAATTTGTCAAAGAATATATGCTCCTGCTCAATCTTATAAAAAAAAATGTTATTAAAGGAGCAAACTCATAAAAGAATTATAAAAGCAACCATTTAAAATATAAGAACACTGGTTGTCTGTATAGCAGTAGCCACCCAGGCAGTCTCGTACTTTAGGAAAGAGCATCACGCGCGCTTGGACTTTCAGAGTAACGAAGAGTCGTCGCGTCGCGGCGCGGTCGATTCATCTTTCCAGCTACATTCCACGTCAAAATATTGCTATAAATCATCGCGAGGCGCTCTGGAGCGACGAAACGAGAAGAGCTTCGGTCCGTAGCTTTTTCGCCGGTCCAAGACGAATTATCGTGGCAGTTCTCGCTCTCTTTCTGCGAGCGCGCGCGCACAAGAGATTGTCGAAAAGTGCGCAGATCGCACTTCATAAAGAGGAATATTAATCTTGATTACAATGCGTTTGTAGAGCTAAAGTGAATTGACGGCGAGTGACTTAAATCCACTTTATGCAAACGTATTTGGGTGTTGTGGGTCTGTTTTTATACTTCATAAGGAATTAAACAAGAAGCATTTATGACAGTTTTACATTTTCTCTTTAGCAATTTATATAATGAAATAAGTGGAAGCTATACTTTCTTTTTTGCATTTGTTTCTTTTTTATCATAGCCAACTTAGTTAAATGTACTTACATATGTTTTTAAAATCCTAACAGAATTCAAATAAATTTTTTAACTTAGATAATGTTATATTTGAGTTACATTTTCAAATTACACATTTTCTGCGTAAATGGTGATCACAGTTTTAAAAGGTATTGTTAGAGCTACGATTTCTATGTGTAAACATACGATTATCGCTCAAACAGAACTCTTTTCACTATTTTAACGCTCTACTTACTACGAACCTCCGACCATCTGACTCCGATCAAAAAGTCATTCAACGTCCCACTGACAGTTTCCACATTTCATAGGGTTCGAAAATTCAAAGGCCAACATACTTTGTCGTTGAAAATTACACACGAGAATGTCTTTATGTATACGTCTTCGCAGTCGAAACGTTCGATAGCGCGCTCTCGCGCTTTCGAATGCCGATTGTACACTTCCGCCCAAACCCCGTAATTATCCCCGCGGTGCTCCGCATGACATCGACGAATCAAGATAATGGTTCTCTTTTTTCGGGTATTTCCGTTAAAGAGCGGATCACTCGAAGAACAACCGACGCGCTCGCGATTTCTAATATATATAAAGAAACGTATCGGCCTTGCAGCTGACTGAGAGAAGAAAGAGAAGAAAATTTTAATTCAGATGAAATGTCTCGAGTCGTTGTGCGAACGAGAATGTAGAAATCCAATTTTATTCAGAAGTATGAATTTCTGTTAATTTTTTTGGCTGACAAAAGTGTCGAAAACGAAATAAAAACATTATCTATTTGAATTATTATTTAAGAACAAGTAAGATAATAATTTTTGAAGTGTTCGAAAACCAAATAATTTCCTTACCATAGAATAAGTATAATGACATCAACAGTAAGCGGTATCCTCAACATTATTGAATAAAATAAAAGTATTACAATTATTCTTTTCAAGATTAAGATTAAAATTTCCAATATTATAACTAATAATGAAAGAAGAATCATGCGATAAACTAAAACAAGTTTTATGACAGCGAATAAACAGTAAAATGATTTATTTTACTGCAATCACAAGTGTCAGTACTCAGATCCCTCGAGCGTATCACAGCGCGAATCCAGGCAATCGTCGAAGTAGGCGGTAGAAGCGCGCGCCGCATATACCAGCAGTCATCGACTGCTCTTACCGCGGCGATCAGCAGCAGTAGAGTACATAGGTGGCGAGGTAGGGGATCTATTAGCCGGCAGATTAGCAGTTAAAATTGAAATTTGCACGGACAGTTCGTTCGTATATACCGTCGGCGCGCGGCCTGGCTTCTTCTCCTCTTTCTTCTCCGCCGCTCGCTCGGCGCGTGCGTAATGAGCGCGAGAAAGAGCCACACTCGCGCGCGAGCGAGAGCGAGAAAGACAAAAGAGATAAATTAAGAGAGAAGAGAAGAGAGAGAGAGAGAGAGTCCGAGTGCCGCGGCGCGGCAAGAAATAAAGATGGAGATGAAGCGTGCGCGCGAGGGTAAAAAATCTGCGGAAGAAGACAATGATACGAGGAGAGGAGAGAAGAGCGCGCGCGAGTACGATCATCGGAAGGGAGAGAGAGAAAGAGAGAACCGAATCTGCCACGCATCGGGTTCGACGCCTGTGCCCGCTTCCTCGGCGTCTTTCTTCTCTCTCGACTCGCGCGTGTGCCGCTGCCTTCGTTCAGGTATGAAATGAGATATGGTTATACGAGGGCCGCACGCGCACGCCCGTGTGTGGGACTATACACTTGCACGCGCGAGTCTTTTTCAGACGCGAGAATCTCTCCCACGAATTTGCAAGTTATGCCGCGGCGACGACGACGGCGGCGGCTGCACGCCGTGACCGAATGACCTCACGCAAATTGAAAATTGTTTCAAATTGACTTTTGGGACCTTCGCGCGAAATCGCCTTTCTTTTCGGCCGCGCGCGCGCGCTTGTATACGGGATGAAATTATTGTTATTGCCGCGTGCGGTGGGAAGACAATGGTTGCGTTAATGACATTGTCTTGTAAATAACTGTATTTTGTGAAACTTGAATTTTGGACGGCAAACTGAAAGAGCAATATTCTTGTTTGATGAATGGAGGGACTGTTTTGGTCTGTTAAACCGGTGACTATACTATTGGATTGAGAAATGGGGCAATGAGAGCTTTGCAAATTTTGAGTAAATTGAAAAAAATGTTATTTCTTCTGAAATATAGTTTTAACGGAGTCTAGCAGTTTTGAGAGTTATTTAAATTGTCGGAATTGAACTTTATGAGGCTTTTGGAATCAAAGTGATCTGAGAAAGTAACAAAGCACATAAAAAATCAATTTAATGATGCTAAAAGGAGTTTTTTAATCTGCTTTTCGAAATATAATGACACATATTGGTACATAATTCAAAAATCAAAATATCAACATTAATGTCTAATTCACTGAATGTTTCTTAATTTTATAGTTACCATATAACGTATCAGTTTACGTATCGCAGATGACAAGTAAAAAAAGAGGCAACTAAATAGCATCGAAAATTGCCTTATAGCATATCGAAATAATCTAATTTATAAAAATTTCGCGTATGATAATAGCACCTATAAAATATTAATAGCGCAATATCCGCGGCGCTTAATAAGAAACTATTAAGAGCGCAGAAATCTCTGTATCATCAAGCCAAAGATCGATCGCTCGTAATAATTCAGCGGCGTGTATTTACATTGTAAATTAAAAGCCCCGCGTATTACACCCGGTGAGAAATTCTAATTACGTAACCTTATGAAGGTATTATTATCTCTCCCCGTCCAATCCCTCGACAGGCGCTCTTTCTCTCTCTCTCTCTCTCCCTCTTTCTCTCTCAAGAGGTCCGAGAGAGCTCACAAATGGAATTTCAAGGGTAGAAGCATGAAATTCCAATATCGATTCTGCGAGCCACGGGAGAGAGAGAGAGAGAGAGAGCGCGCAGAGGGACGAATCGCGGCCGCGCGCGATGCACGCGCCTGAATAGTAGCCGAAATATTTTTTTCCGCCTTGCCCGGGTAATTAGCCGCGCTGCATAAGAAGTGGTATTTTAATGAATCGTAAAGCCGACGGCGGCGGCGGCGGCCGGCCTCGTCGCAAGCGCGCCGTCGGTCAGTCAATCTTCGCTCCTTGGAAATTAAACGGCGCATTGCCTTTTCCCTTTCTCTCCCTCTGCTCCTCTCTCTCTTCGCGTCTCTCGTCTCCTCGCTCTCGTCTCTCCGTCCGAGGGAGAGATCGCCCGCGCGCGTTTACGTGGGCGTAGCGAAAGACTTCGTTATTCCGCGAGTCCTCCGTAAACGTTCGATTCGCCATTATTCTTTCTGCGCGCGCGCACGCGCACGGGATTATCTTGGCCGTGGGTGCGCTTACTTACTCCTTGCGGCGGCGACCGACGTTTTTGCCCCGCGGTAATTCTTTTTGTGCCGCTGCTTCGGCGCGTGAAATGAGCGCGTGACTTACTTTCATATTCGTGTGTGGCGAGAGTATATAAGTGTTGTGTGAATCTCGGGTTCTTTCCGGGATGAGAAAAAAATTCGGCAATTTTTTCGTCTTTAAGTACTTTTTTATATTGGTATTGTGCACAAAATGAAAGAGTGAAGAAAAAATGAAAGCGATCTATTGTGCTTCGAAATGTGTAATTTCCTCTGCGAACGAGAGGCCAATCAAACTTCGGTAATTTACTGAGATATATGCCGTATTCGCAGTTTAATTTTATATTTTATTATTATAACTATTAAATTTAAAATATGTTTTATAATTACCTTTTATCGTGTAGTTCAATTTCTTACAATCATGAATTTCAGAATTCTATATAGAAACTTTTCATTCAAAACTATGGCATTTGCATTACTATATGTTTTAATTAACATTTCACGCTTGATATAATAAAATAGTTTCACTTTTCTGCGTGATAAGAAACTGCTTATACTCTATATTTCACATAAAAGAATATCTCGATTTTTCTATCACTTATGAATATGTAAGCTCCATATACGCTTGGGAAAAGCACACTTCGGTCTAGCCCAAAAGATAAATACTACGCGCTAATTAGATTTGTTCTGGTATTTATAACTAATTAGCTACCATGTAAATTCTTTATATAATCTTAAAAAAATACATATAATAGTAAATGAGTATAATGCCGCGATTAAAGGTAGCTACTAAACTAAATGCACGCTATAATTGTAATTAAAATAACACGCCTGATAAAGTATTCGCGATTCAAACGCAAAAAAATACCCCATAAGATACTTCTTAATTGCAGATTGAAAACTTGGAGTATTCATGGACATGAAAGTCATCGAGATTATATTTGATTTTCATGAAAATGGCATAGCATATGCGTTAAGAAAGTTTCCTTCCATTCAAAATTACATTTAATAACTACCACGTGAACGAATTCAATGTGTTCTGCATCGAATAATCGCCCAAGCGGCCGAGTCGGCGCGCAAGCGTTAACTTTCAAAATTTACAGTTACATAAAATTCTTGGTATATCGGATTACAACTAAAACAGAGCGCAACTATTGTGTTTTTCGCGAAGTTTCAAAGCCGCGCGTATATCACGCTTTCGGCGATGTCATCACGCCTATGCGCAGCGACGACAACGAGCGAAGGAGGATTCGCGCGACAAGTGCCACGGGAGTCTAATTAAAGCTAATTGAATGCAAACACGACTGAAGTCTACCGCTCTCGTCTCTCTCTCGCTCGCGCTCTTTCTCTCACTGGATATAATCCTTTGCCTCGCTCGTGTGTGCATGCAGCCTTTGCGGCACTCACGACGATTCTCGTGGCGAATGACAATCTTCTTAATCACCATGCTAATTGCCGTAATTACCAGTCGTATTATGGTAATGAGATGTGACAGGAAGGATCGCCCGCGCGCTTTTGTTTTGACACGCCAGCGGCGCGACGATCTTTATATTTCTCTTGATACAATTGTACGCGCCTCTCTCCTGAGATACTTTAACGCGATGGTTTTTGATAAGTCGCATTGTGCGAGCGAGGCGCTTGGTTATACAATTTAGCGGCTGTGCTGTACTTGTAGGCTAGATAGGTGAGGTTGTCACCGCGGTGAAATCTTTTGAGCTGGAGCATTTATATTGTTTTCCACGGGGACGGACTGCTGCTGCGTGCTCGTGAGCGCACGGGCGACAGTCTCAAATTACGGGCTTTGAGAGATTACTATTCAATTAAAGTAGTTTGAAACAGTTCGTCTAATTACGTAAATCGTAATTGCAGTGAGAGGGGGGGGGGGGGGGCTTTTTAAACGAAAAAAGCGAGGTAAGCGACCCAATTACCAGCCGCGGGATTTTTTTTTTCACATGCTGGAAAGCAAAGTCAATTTATTGTTAAAATTATCCTTTGAAATTAAAGTATGGTTTCTGTTTCAGGTGAATATCATAGTAGTGAAGAATAATTAAAATTTTATACTACGTAACTGTTAAAAATGTAAAATAAATGAACGTAAAAAATGTTTCTTTCATTTCTACTAAGTAATGGAAGCGTATAAAGTAAATTTGATATTCTTTCGGTACAGTAGAATTATTAAAATAAAATTGTACCTAATAAGAGTGAAAACGACGTAAAATGTATTTTTTTCCACAAACGAATAACATTGTGATTCCATTATATTTATCATATAATTATATACACAAGATAGTTGCAATTAAATTAATTACTGTAAATATACGAAACACACTGATAATTATATTAGAAGCTGCAGCCGTATATCAAAAGCGCTACAAAGTTACAGTATTAAGGAGATATACAAATAGATAAGTCCGGAACATTTACAAAAATAATTACTTATAATAAATACTTATAATATATGCTTCAAGATGTAAAATACATAGACGGGAAGTACATTGCTAAAAAAAATGAATAAGTCACGTGGGTAATATATTTTAAGATATTTATCGGATGGATTTCCGTGCATGCATAAAAATAATACCTCAATCTCATCGAATCTGCACATGAAAAAAAAAAGCTCGGAGAATTAGTAACGTCGATCTCGATTACCGCGCACGAAAAGAAGTAGCACTTTATAATAGCAATGTACCCCATGAAAGGCTTATGTCAACTTCCGCCAATCATGTTTGATTCGTCCGCAGAAAAGTCCTTTGTCACATCATCTCCGGCTTAGAAGCTTATTTGCTTTCGCATTAAAGTCAGCGGGTGTACGAGGTCAGGCCGCGCGCGCGGAGGTAGCTAATCGCTTATGCACAGCAGCTCCTTTTCCGGCAATAAAAATCTACTTAGCGACGCGCTATTCCCTTCGCTTTTCTGCCTGTGTACATAGCCGCATGCGCGTGGGACGTTCATCATATCGTGTATAGCGCTTTGGCTTTTGATCTTCGTGCGATCCATTCGGTAGCGCATCGTAAAGACGAGCGGCAGAAACTACTACTACTACTGCTGTTGCTCTCCTGCGAGAATCAACCATTGTCTGGTTCACGTGAAATTAGCCATCAGTCGACACGGATGATTTATACGCAAGGCGAGAGGGCATAAATAAATTAGAAATCTCAGGTGACTATCGCGTACGTGCGGCATTAAATGATGCACTGCCATGATTTACAATTAGTTTTCATTGCAAAACAGTAGCGATTCGATTGTTGTGCGAGTTAGAGGCTCTCTGGTTATCGCGTTGGTTGATCGGGCACAGAGAAGTTATCTTACCTTGTTGTTGCATCTGTGGGTGCTTGCTTTTAATTAATCGTGGAGTATATTATGCTTTGATATAGAAATCGTCTATTTTTCTTTTATCTGTGATATGAGATTTTCATACGCACTTTCTCGTCATTTCGTTTACATTGGTATATATAAACTAAAATAGTTAAATCTAGTGAAACTTACTATTAAATGAAAAAATGGGTAGTTTGGAACATAATATAATTAGTTTTAAAATTATTTTATTATTCTTTTGGCAATAATATATATTTTCAGCAGCAATCACTATTTTCTCGTGTAGCTTTGTCAAGTAGGTTAATTTTAAATAATGACGTAAAACCGGTACCTAGAATCCGACAAAATTATAAGTTCAACAAATCTTGATGTACTTTCCATAAATTTGCATAAAAATATTTTCCCCGAATATCGCGATAGCCACATCACTTCCATCTAATTATATGTAAATCGCGCACCGAGAAAGCCGCGAGAAATCGCGTAAAAAAAATATAAAATTACACGCAGGGGCATGGCGCGCTAATGCACGAACAAGTGCTGCACATACCCTCATCGCGCGCTCGAATTTCCGCCGCGCATAAATTAACGAGCGAAGCGCACGTTTGCACGTAAATTATGCTCGTCGCGGTGCACGCAAAAGAGGATTATACATCCAGGCACGAATTTCCCGGAATGCGTTCACGTGCGCATGCAAAAGCGCGGGACGGTGACGCGCCGAGGAAAGGAGAGCGAGAAAACGCCCCAGAAGAGAAGGGGAAGAGAGAGAGAGAGAGCAATTTGTGTTTAATTATTTAAATAAACGTGTATGTGCCGTGACGGCAGTGCGACGCGTTCGTTACCAGGCAAATGAGCGAAATGCCGGGACACGCGAGCGAGACTCCTTTGTACGAAGGCGTGCGAGGCTGCCTCCCCATTAGCATCGCGCGCTAAACACGAGGATGTGTGTGCGTGTGGGGGGGGGGGGGGGAGGTATACGTATGTACGTTGGATCCTTCGGCTTGGCGATTCCGCCGCGGATAGCGAGCTACTTTGTGCGATTCCGAGGAAGCGGCGGTGACGTTCCTTGCGACAATACATATAGCAGTAAATGATTGTCAGAGGTTATAGCATCTGTATTGTGATAGTTATTGAAGATTTTCGGCTCATTTTTTTTGTTTTTTTTGTTTTTTTTTTTTTAATGCGAGTTGACGATTGAAATTAAAGTGCAGTTTTTTATTTTAAATAAAAAACAAATAATTTATCCAAAACAAGTAACTTTACTGAAAAACAAGTATACACCACTGGTTGTAATTTGACGAATTGTTTATGTTGCATATATTTGAGGTGGGGCGGGTAATTCGAAAGTTTCTTCCTATTTTTTTTATAAACTTAAATATAATAGTGTAAATGATAAAATAGTGTATTGAAATCGCCCACATTTTCTAACCAATACATTAATTTTGTAAAGTAAGAAGGTTCAAAAGCTCAAAAAGTATTTATAAGCTCATAAGGTTCATGCAAATAAGATGGAACCTTTTTTCGAACTTTTACTCGAAAAAAAAAACTCAAAAAAATACACCAGTCCGAAGTTTTTGTTAACAACTTTAAGGGACTATTACCGATTATAATTTTGAAAAAATCGATTTTTGTTTTTTACATTTATCGACTCGGAACTTCTTTTATATGGACCAGGGATTGCTGATTAACCAATTGTAAGTGTTGAAACTTGATTTTTTTTTTTAAATATTACATAAATAAATAGTAAAAAAACTTTAAACGCGATATTCTCGAAATGGTGTTTTTTCAATCGGCCCAGACTTATTCTCCACAACTATCCGATGGATCATTTTAATTCTTAGTGAGTTTTGTTCGTTTTGATGTCCTTTACCGTAATTTACCAGAAAATTGCAGAAAAGTTGGAAAAAAAATTGACAAGGGGAAAAAGGGCGGAAAAAACGTAATTTTTACAACATTTTTTCACATAATCACCATTTTGTTTTTAAAATGATTTTTTTTTATAAAAGGTGGTAAATTACGATGTAAGGCACCGTCCTCATTAAAAAACCTTTTGAATTTTTTTGTTTCAGAGTTGCCAATTTCGAGATTAACCCTGGGCCATTAGGCAGTGTCATTTTCAGCACTCAACTTTGACGAGCTTTATAAAATTATGCAAACATTAAAAAAAAAAAAAATTTTTTTGTAATTTTGAAGAATAAATTAATAAAATAAAAATAGTCGTACAAAGTTCTGTAATAAAGGAAACGAGAAAAAGAAAATTTAATTATAGGTCATTTTTTGCCTTTGTAACCGGTAATAGTCCCTTAAAATGAAACAAAAACCATTAGATAGTAGCTTCATATATATTTCAAAACATTGCAATTTAATATAAGCTTAAAAATTATTTTCACCTATAGATGGTTTTTGTAATGCAAAAAGAAGAAATAAAAAATTTTCGAACTATTCATTCGCATCCCTAGCGATATTTATAATGTTACTAGCCAGTTCAAGCGCGCTGCGCGCGCTCTTCGCTTCACCTCTTATACAATTATTAATATTGAAATATTATGAATCTAAAATTCATTTTATTTTTTAACATACACAAATTCATCCAATATTTTCTATTAAAACTTGGATTGTATTTATATTTATTTTAGTTTATTCCTAAAATACAAAAATTTCGAGGTTAGAAATTTAACCGTATTCAGAACAGTTTTCATAGTCCTTCATTATTAACTACAGACAAAGTAATAATACTTTTTTGTTATACAATCTTAAACTTTAAATCATTAATACAATTTATAACTTATATCTTTAGTTTAAATATTTCATATAATTTCAAATTATATGGGTTTTATTTGGACGAATCAGTTAAGACCTTAAGCTAATAGCTAACGTCACTGCAGACCAATCACGGGTTCCATTTAAACGGACTTGACCAATCGCAAAGGTTTTATCTCGGCTTCACATTTCCGTCATCATTCTTTTAAGAGAGATACGTATACACTGATTTCACAAATATAAGAAAATTATATTTCGAGCTTTTTCATAGAGAAATCTAACGACATTGTTATTCACCGTAGATAAACTATATTAAGCTGTAAAAACGTATATGCATAACCAACCTATAAACAATTAAATGGAATGCTAAATAGCTTTCCCGAATCAAGTTACACCGGGGGAAAGCCTCATGTAAAAATAAGAATTGTTTACGTTCTATACCTCGAATGCACGCACATTTGCCCACGCCGGAACCCCCACTGCCACGGTGATATATTCATCATATATAATACGTACATACCGCTAGCAAGCGGCGCATAACATATAACTTACGCATATAAGAACAAGCGCGATTAATATCCCGCAACGCAAATACGCGCGTTTCTCACGCAAGGGAATCTCTCCTATTATATGCACGTCGATACGGCCTCGTACGCAGGTTCGGGGAATTCGCGGCGCTTTGATGGTGTATCCATCACGGACACGCGTCCGTGCTAAACTCACCTACGAATCGTTGCGTTTCACACTTCTGTCTATAAGCCGCAATTATGCGCGCTTCGGCATGTGAGATGATAACAAACGGACCGCTGAATAATTCATAACTCGGCGATATTTTTGCCGCGGCAGCGCGCGAACTCTCGATTATAATCGACACGTGTGGCATTAATGATATGGTTTCCATTTCGGCTTTCGCGCAGAGAGGTGCGCGCGTGATACATAGCGATTATAATAGTATATATGCGAATGCAAGAAATGCGCGCAGCAAAATAATTCATGCACGAAACATACGTATATATCTCTGCTCTTTGTTGGAGGTCTCGTATAAATATTTATCGTGTATGTTTGCGCGAGAAATACCGGCGGTAGCGGCAACACGCGCGCCATAGAGTCAGCTACTGCGGGGTTAATTACGCTAATGTTTTTTAATTTCAGGATAAAAGTAGGCTTGTAACGAGACTAGCTTGAAGGAAAGTAGGTTCATAAAGTATTGTGGAGGTAAATATTCTGAATAGGTGTATAAGATCGTAAGAGAGAATGTTTATTAGTTTTTATATATAAAGAAAATGAGAAATAACGGAATTTATATTTTTTCATTTACAATGACAAAGTTTTATTAGTATGTATGTTCAAAATATTTTTTAAATTTAAAGAATGCAACGGAAAACATTAGATTTTACAAGAACACTCTGAAAATAATCAAAATGCTCGCAAGGTACATGAGTGGGAAATTAGAACGTGAGGCTCTCCTCAATTCAGTAGCGTGCGAGGCTTAACTTTCGTCACTTTTTCTTCAAATTGGTGAGTAATCAGTCATGCCATCCTTCACGCATCCAGGCGCTTTTCCATGCGCGTCACGTGGCAGCATTAGAAGACTTTCCATGGCATTTGCATACGATGTACTCGCTGTACTATACTGCTGCGGGTGGTTCAGTTCTCATAGCTTGTATGCGTCGTCGCGACGGCATCGTGCTCTTTGCATGTAGATCCATCGGGCCCGACACATATCTGACTCAGCGGGGCTCGATTTCATAAGCATGCAACTGGCTCAATCGTGTAATTAAAGTCTCGGTGAGCGTCTGTCGGCGCCGATGAAATCGGGATTCCCACCGATTGTTTCTACACAGGTCGATAATCCAATCGAAGGCAATCTTATGAGTTTCTTTTGGTGTTTTGGTTTGTCTGCAGTGGCAGCGGCTAGTTTTCCATTGTTGGTCGTGTCCTGCAAGGGCAATTGTAAGAAAACGGGGTTATTGACGAACATGGAATATATTGTAGAAAATATACGATTGTAAGGTTGATTTTGCAAAATCATTAATAAGAAATTGAAAAGTGTAAAATAAATGAAAAAATCAATAAGTATAAAATGCAATAAAAACTTTTCTAACTTATATATAAAACCTTACTTTAGTGACTGATGAAAATTATAATTCATATTGTAAGAGAAATTTTTGTTTTGTTCTTAAGTGCAAATTTCGAAAATAGAAAACAGTTATTTTTCGACTATAACGTTAAAAAGTGTAGTCAAAAAAGGATATCAGAACCATTGTCAATTTTGAGCCTCTAAAAATTATCACGTTGAAAATAAAAAAAATCGCCTTTTCCACTTACTGGTTACGCATTGTTTAGCAGAATTAAAACTGCATGTCAATAGCGTCAATCAGACGCGCGGCCGATCGAGCCGCGCATACGCGCCATATGCATCGCAGGAGGATTATATCGCACGAACCGTTGCCGCGTCCCGCATGCGTAATGAGATCGAGGCTCGTGCGACGTTATAAGTAGATATACGGCGCGGGAAACGAAACACGCAACGGGAGGAGGAAATTCGGGCGAATTTGCATGCACGGTCACGAGGAGCCACGATCGTTTCGTGGAGGAAACGCCAGACGATCGACACGACCGAAATAGCCCGGCTCGAAAGTTTTCGGCCGCGTGGTTATGAGAGAGCCGACGAGGTAGTGGGCGTTCGATTCGAATTTCTAGAAAGGACATAGTCTAAGTTTATAGCCGGAGACTTTCGCCGTTGGTCGAAGTGTCTGCGAGCCTGACTCATCGATCGCCGTAATGTTTGTCAAGTGTTACGCGTATCTGGGTTGATTGAAAATTGGTCGATAAAGGTTTCGTGAAATTCGAACGAAAGGTGTCGATTTCTGTGTATATGCAGGAAGTATGGTCAACATAGTGTTGCGTAATGTATACCTATACTGACATATAATTGGCCGTAATAATTTGTCTACGTATAGGCAATAAGGAATCCTTGCATGAAATATTTATTTTATCTTTGTAAATGTATTTTGAATGGTAGCGTGCAGGGGCAAAAGCTATTAAATATTAGGTATACAGTTTATGCACAGTTTCGTTCTTACTGAATTAAATCAGACAAATTTTTAATTTATTCAGTAATTTCTTATATATTGTACTAGATACTATTGATTATATTTATTTTAGTGAAATATATTTGTTTGTAAGAACCAAAAAGTGAAATCGTTACTCGGCTGTTTTTCAATAATTTTCCATTTAAATTTACTCACTATATTTAAATCTATTTAAATTTTATAAGAATAAAAGCATTAGTAAAATAATTAATACGACAGCATATTGTTACGATAAAGTAGAAATTATTTTTGTTATTTAAAATAAAATCGATAACATACTAATTTGTATTATAATATAAGAGAGGTTTTGAATTTGAATAAAGTTTGCGTGCAAAAATTCGCTCAAAAATTTGTGACGTAAGCAAAGTACCTACGGGCGTTTCTATAGAACTATCACCGACGTCAAATTCGTTTAGGTCGAAGACTCGTGATATCCATAATTGAAAATCAGGAAGTGGCAAGTCAGCATTGACCGAGCGAGCGTGTAACGATCAAATTATGTGATTGACCCATCATTTGCATAATGCCATGCAAATGTGAGCGCTTTGGCAATTAGCCTGCAAGGATTCGCCAAATTCAACTTTCGGAACTTAAAGGGAACCTTGAGTTATATGACAATTTATACCTGCGCTGCCTCTTGTTCGGTATAAAAACCCTTTTTCGAGTTTGAAAACAACTATTAAGGTTACCATATATTATTATCACATAATATCTAATAATTTGCATAAAAATATGTAATAAAGAGTGTAAAGCACAAATTGATTTATTACTGGTCATAATTAAATAATAATATCATACTGAAAATATGAAAAAAATTATCTTCTATAAATCGATTAAGAAATAAGTCATGATACTATTTTTTCTGGTTGTAAGAAAACAAATTTATGTTTTAAAGACTATATAACAATTATTTTTATATTAACATCACTGATTTCATTTACATCCATATCTGTACCTGTCACCTCTTGAATAGTTTTTATTTTTTTCCTGGATACCAACATATGACAAATTTTAGGTTAAGCTTATTTTTCCCATTCTTGTGGGATGTAAGAAAACAATTATATATAATAATTGTCTATATTTTGAATTCTAAATAAAATTTTTATTTTTCAGCCTTTAATTCTTTTTGATTAAGAAGTAATATTGAATTTCGTGTTTATCATTTACATTTACTTTAATTACTAATGCAAAAATTAATCAACTACAAAATCACTCGTTTTCTATACAGCAACTTTTCTATAGATTCATATAGAATTAATTAGTCCTCATGTAGTAAAAACTCCAACTTTAATGAAGTACTCAGAACCCCGTGATGTATACCAATACGAAAATGGTAGAATTCCCGCGTGCTCCAACTACCGCGCGACTACGCGCGTCGATGAAAATAAGAAACTCCGAAAAGAACGAAAAAAAAGGCGAGGGAAAAGAATAAAGAAGCAAAGAGAAGCCGTCCCACAGCCGGAGGCTCGCGTCTCGGGAGCTCGCTCTCTTTTCTCTCTCAGGCTCTCGACGGCTCGACGAAAAAAATAAAACCGTGTTATTAGAGGGATCAAGGGTGGGCGCACTGTAACCCGAAGCCCCCTAGTCACCTTCGATTCGCGCGCGCGCGCGCATATACACCCGAAATCGGCGCTCCCACAAACTCCCTAGGCCGATCTCTATTATTAAATGCATATCAATCAGAGGTGGTCTAACGCGCTTTTAAACGCGTGCGCACTGCGCGGCTGATTTATTAGGCTGCGCGGATTCCGCATTGCTATGGAGCTTGGCTGGAGGCTGTGACTCTGGTTTTACAGGCGAAATTGGGCTAAGAATGCGCGCCAGTGTACCGGGCCGGCAGCGTTTAATTTTTAGCACCCGAGAAACGTACTGAAACTAGCCGGACTATTTAGTTGCCTCCGAGTGATCGTCCAATCAGCGCGCTATCAAGTGTGCCCGTCATGTGGCCACAAATCGATGGAGGAGGGCTTAATTTTAGCCTTTTGGGCTTGACCTTGCTCTATAGGTATGAGGTGATGCGGCCACTGGCAGCTTGCGATGTCAATTTATATTTTAAAAAGATTATAATATTTTGTTATTATATATTCCAATGTCTGCATAACTTTTGTCAAGATTATTGTGGTTTCTGATTTCATATAAAATTACAAATTTAGATATACTCATAAACTCTTACAATTTTAAGAGATATATAATACAAACGCATTTTCTCAATACCGTTTTAATATTGCTTAAAAATTGTATATTTTTATATAATACAAAAATAATTTCAAGTTCAAATCTTTCATACATTTTGCAACTATTGTCTAAAAGATAACGTGTGCCATAAATCAAAGAATAACATTTATTGTAAATTATTCAAAAAAGAATTATTTATAATTTTCTTACATAATGATTTTAAACTGAAAAAATTCATCAGCCATATTTTAAAAATTTTCTTCTCAAATAATCAACGTCTCCAATTAACGTTTTACAAGAATTTCCATATGCCCTTGCGATGGAAAGTGCACCAACAGCGAGCTTTCTCACAGACTTTTCTCCCCGACCTCCAGCAATGTGTATACACCTATTACGGTCAACCCCACAGCACCGTACCATGGAAAATAATCCGCTCTTGTAAAATGCAAATGCGGCTAATAATAAAAGTCCTCCCGAGGCTCACGAGATGGAAATAAGTCTCCGCATAAACGGCCGGCCGACAAGACGCCGCGCGCGGCAAAAAGAACCGCACCTATCTGCCCGAGATACTGGCCGCTCTCTCGTACAGTCATACGAAAAATAAGAGCCCCACGAGGCGAAAAAAGAGACGTAGCTCCGCGACACCAAAACGATACCCACGAGCGCGCATCCACCTCGTGGTGCTCGCTTACACCTGTAAGCCACCGCAGCGTGTATTACCTGCATGCGACACGAGGATAGCAAGAGAGAGAGAGGGAGAAAGGCGCGTCGTTGGGTTATCAGATCCGATGCAGCCAGCCGATAGTTAATTAACGAGTTCATTATGCACCCTCGCTCTGCAGCGCCGGCGCTGCTGCTGCGACCCCCGAAGTGAGGCATTGCCCAGATGTCCGGCCGATAGCCGACGGCCCGGTGGGTGGCGCTATTTTATTGCGTCACGACTCGCGCACGCCCGTGGACCTTCGCGTATCTTGGCTGCAGCGCGCTGACCCCCTACCCCCGCAGGTATGCGCGCGCTCGCGCGGTCCAATTATAATGATCGTATGACATCGTGCCCCTCTTAAGTTTGCGAGATCGGACGGGATTGTCTCGTTATAGGGGATCGCGGCTACGGCGGTCTCCTCGTGGCGGCGGCTTCTGAAGGACGATTATGATTGATAACGATTTTTTCCCCACTCTTGGTTTTATTGGCAAAGAGGTTCGTATAGTAAGTTATTTCGATAAAATAATAGTTATCAATTTTTATAAAATTCATGAACATTATATGCGTTTGCTAACGTTTTTCTTAAGACTATGTTGCTCACTTTAAAATTTGAATTTTTCTTACACCTCGAGCTCTGTAGCATCTCACCTTCATAAATTACGCGCATCAGGGTGTAAGTACCGTCGTTTTTTCCAAACCCAGCTCAAAGAAGCGCCCCTTCTTTCTAGTAGAATAAAGCAATGAACCAATTACCGAGGTAAGTGTTTCCGAACGGCAAAAAAGCGCGCGGCGTATGAAAATTCGCCTCGTAAAACTGCACGCGCAAAGGCTGCTCTCTCGTGCGCACACTTGCCGGCCGCGCTCGCCGCGTTATTAGCGCCTGCTTACGCATGTCTGATGAAGCCTATAGGGAACGCGCTGCGGCTTCGCCGCCGTTTTTGCTATTTAATTTCCAGGAAAGCGGCGCGCGCGCGCGCAGCGGCACATCAATCACCCCGGCCTGACGTGGAAGCTGTAATTTGGCTAACTTCTTTCCTCCTCTAGCGCGGGCGCAGCCGTAAGCGCGCGATTAGGTCAACTGGCATTCGAAAATTGTTTACGACCCATTGCTGCCGCTGCCCCGAAAGCCTGCATAATCAAGGTCAGGGAGGCTTTAGGCAGCCGCAGGTATATGGAGCGAAGGAGAGCAGTTTTGGACCGCGGATTCGCGATGCTGTATATATGTATATAGTAGCACCGACCGTCTGCGCGGAAGAGTCCATTCAAAGGGTTGCGAGGCGCGCGCAGACACTGCGCCTTGATTTTGGGATTCGAAATTTTGATGAATGATTCTCTGGTATGTTATAATGGTCGATGATGGCGTTGAGGTTTTATTTTCGCAGATTCTGCATACTTCTAGTTTAATTATATCGTAAGAATTGTATGAGGAAATAATATGGTAGAATACGTGTAGGTGGAAAAAGAGATATTGCTATTAAAAATTTTTGCTAGTTTTGCCAAGAAAGTAATTACTTAAACTTTGGATTTTAAACTGTATACAATCGAGTTTTGAAAAGGTAAATCGTTTAATCGGTACTATAATTAAATATTCATCAATTCTATTGACCGTGACCTTGTCTGTCCCATTTTTGCTATATATATATATCTACTAATGACTATTTGTCTAGAATATTAATGACTTTTTTTTTTAAATACTTTTTCTATTTTAAAAATTTCAGATGCAACTTGTTAAAAGAGTAGAAAAATCTTTTGACCAAATATTTCAAAGCTATTATGAATAGATTTTATATTATTATATATTAATATTAAATTTTAGATTAAAATCATGAATAACTGACACTTTTCGTTTCATTATATAATTTAGAATTGTTTAACTATTCTATTTATTTGATTTTATTTCACAAGAAAGAATAACTCCAAAAATAGTTTCCACTATCATACTGATAATCGAAGGGAGCTACCATCAAAGCGAACCGGTTACTCCTCCCAAAGTATTAATTTTCCAAGTGTGAATGATCCCGCGAGATAAGCTGTCAGATAGTGAGAAAACCAATCTTTGCACAATAATAATTGTACATCGGTAGCGTGAAAAATATTTACGGCGACTAAGCTTGGAAGAGAGAGAGAGAGAGAGAGAGAGGGAGAGAGGGTGAGGGAGAGTGAGAGAGAGAGAGAGAGAGCAAGCGCCAAGCCATTTCCTTGTATAAGTATAGAAAAACGTTTTTTCCCGTAACCCGAGAGTCTTTCATCTCTCGACGCCAAACACGTATAGCCCCTCTTTCTCTCTCGTGTATATACCTTTCTTTTTTTCGCCTATCGCGATGAATCAAGATCCATCTCTCGCCTAGTGGCCGGCCGATCATGTACGATATATCGATAATAATTTAAAAGACAATAGATCGAGCTTTAATCTCGAGGTATTTCGATTTTTCGTGCCCTCTCCCTCCTACCAATCCTCGGCCATCGTTATACGCGTCGCACTCTCTCTCTCGCGCACTCGCGTCTAATCTAAAATCTGAAATCTCCCGCTCGCGAAAGGTCTCTCGCTCCGGTAAGGCTCGCTCGGCCGTATCTGGACCATTATCGTCCTAGACGCGCTTGGAAACGCGCCGGGGGCGCGCGAGCGAGCCAGCGAGCGCACGGTAAATACGCGGATAAAATCGCCCCGTGGTTTAGCGCGCAGCTCGCTCGAGTTGAGATAAGACTGCTGCCGTGGCTGCTGCCGCTGCCGCCGCTGCTGCTGCCGTTGCGCTCCGGGGCAATCGCCACCTTCATATCGATAAATCGATTAGTGTCCAATTTGAGTCTTGTTACGCGCGCGCCAACGTGCAGGTTAGCGAGAGGTCGAATTTCTTATTCACGCTTTCCATTAAATTTATCGAGAGCTTTTCATGCGATGAAAAACGATCGCGTTTCACAATGGATTTCGCCGGAGAAATTGATGGAGCGTCTATGGAGGCTCGACGGTAATAGCGTAGTTTGTTCGTTATAAATTTATTGAAGTTCTGCAGAGGTAATGCGCGCTAGATACGCGTTTGCTGTTGTATTATAAGTTTTTATCTGTTGTCAAGCGTGTGGACCTTTCTTATAACAGTTGAAAAATTGTATTTTTATCGAATTGATGAGCTATTCGAATAATTATTAATTCAATTCAATAACATTGTTCAGGTTTGGCTGTATTACTCATTTTTCAATTTCTGAATATTATTATAAAATTTAGTTTTTATCTTCATGCTGACAATAAATGGCATGAAAATACTTCATTTTAAAAGATCTGTAAATAAAAAGTAAAACAAATTATAAAGGTGACTTTGTTTACTTTTGCTATTTTTTTTTATTTTTTCGTAAATACATTTAAAAAAAATACAAAAACAGATTAACTTTAGCATATCTTCTATTAGGATAAAAATTAATAACGCTTGAAAAGTGATATTGACTTTAAAAGAAGCAAAATTGTAAAAAATAAGTTTTGGCAATAAAAAAAAAATCATTTGCCGTATTGCTCCAACAAATAATTCAACATAACTTTTATTTTAATTTTCATTTGGTTCCCCTCTCTTTCACTCTTCGTTATAATAATAAGTTGGTTATATGTTACTGACCATTTCATAGCTAAAAAACGGCGAACTATTTTTTTATTCTTATGATCAGTTTGAAAATACTTCAAAATAGCTTGTTCTATTTTTCATTACAAGACAAATTTTTCCAATTTTTATGCGTTCCCAGTAAAAGTTTGTTATAGGCAAATAGTGGATTCGATTTCCACCACGTATAATGCATTATAATATATTTTTTTTAAATATAGATCTAATATTTTTTTTTTCATTTCTCTAATAGAAATTGTTGAAAGTCTATGAAACTATTTCATATTTATTTATGCTCCTGTTCTGGTAAAATGACCAACTGTCATATTATGTTATTGGCTTGTTTTTAGCCTACTTATAGTATTAGTGTAAACATAGCACAGTGAATGACAACTTTTTTATGGAGCATTTTTCATGTAATACGTTCTTTCATATTTTCTCATATGGAAGAAAATTCGGGAATGGTTATTTCTGTGGGTGCCCGGTATAACGAATTAAGTCAATTTTTTCCAAATTTGAGATTTGATAAAATTTTATGTGTTTTATAAACATTTCTTTCACATAGTTAAGTCGAAATAAGCGAGAATGCATGGGAAGACCAAGATATTAGTGAGTGCAAAACGACTTAAGGTTGTATTGGCCGTAAGGTCCCTGCCAAAAGTTAGTTTTCTACGTTAAAACTGCGATAAATAATTATGTAAATGAATTGATCAATTTTTAGTTCTCGCGATCAATGTATTAATGCAATTGGAATATTATAAGCTTTAAAAATAAAAAATCAAAGAAAAATTGTAAACTCGGCACTATTTTTTTTTAAATCGTCATTACGTTGAAATTAGTGCATTTTGATGATTTAAAAAAAATAGTGCCGAGTTTACAATTTTGCTTTGATTTTTTATTTTTAAAGCTTATAATATTCCAATTGCATTAATACATTGATCGCGAGAACTAAAAATTGATCAATTGCTTTATATAATTATTTATTGCAGTTTTAACATGAAAAACTAACTTTTGGCAGGGACGTTACGGCCAATACAACCTTAAGGTAGTTGTTACCCAACGTATAACATAATCTGCACACCTCAATTAATTAGGTGATCATATATTTAAACAAAATTATTTGAAATTATTACAGTTTATATACTTGTTTCGTCTTCCATTTGAAGTATTTCTCAATACTTATTAAATAACCGAAGAGAGATATTTTTCATTTAAGTTACGTTTTATATTAAAAGTTATGAATTTTGACTGACAACATCACAAAAACGAAGTGGTCAATCGATCCAGGGTTTTGCATACATATTTGTTAGTACCTATGTTAATTTTGTACTTATTTTATTTATGTACTTGTCTGTGAGAGAGTTAATTTCATTACTTTTTTTTTGTTTGATTTGTAGTGAATAATTTACACTTATTAACTATGTTGGTTAGGTAAAACAAAACAAATTTTTGTCTAGTACTTATTTGAATTGGTTCAAATTATAAATTTTGTTGGTTATTAACAATATAATATTGCCAAG
This sequence comes from Torymus aiolomorphi, assembly GCA_036365515.1. NCBI lineage: Eukaryota > Metazoa > Arthropoda > Insecta > Hymenoptera > Torymidae > Torymus > Torymus aiolomorphi. Next base: position 140,418,052 of record CM070877.1, read on the forward strand.
ATCATATGAAAAACTCTTTTCATTTGTACAGAGTGCTTATTGCAACGATAAGTTTTGTAGAGATGAGATTCGTAAATTTTATTTGAATACAAATTGTGATATTTGTAAAAATAAATTGACAATATTAAATAAAATTCAGATGAAATAAAAAGTCATACCTGCCGTACTTGATACTTTCGTAGAAATAAAACATTTCTATCATTTTTTTTACAAAAACAAATTTTTTTAGCATCTTCCTCTAGGTGGAAGCAAAAATGAACATGTATACTAATAAAACAAACAAAAATGTAGTATTGTTCTCGATCCAACCAGAACTGATGTAATGAATCACATAACATAGAGAATTACTGAACCTAGACGCCTTCTCTGATATTCAAAAATATTAATCTCCACATCAGGACAAGGGCAGCGCCACATCTACAAAGGATTCCCACAAAGGGCCGGCCACAAGTCTCGACTCGAGCATTTCGCAACTCTTGTTCGCCGACGACTCGTTGCCGAAACCTGGTGCTCCCTCTCTCTCTCTCTCTCTCTCTCTCTCTCTCTCTCTCTCTCTCTCTCTCTCTCATACATACACGCAGCTGGTAATTTCGGCGTATGCTGATGAATTTATGAACGCCAGGATATTTGAATGTGTTTCGCCGAGAGGGACGGGCCCGCGTCTAGGCGAACCGAGCGATCGCTCGCAAGCGCGATATTTAAGCGAGAGGAGATTTAGAACTAGACGCCGGCCACGATGTAAATCATCCGGGCCTCCTAGCGCCACCCCTATAATCACTCGGACGCCCCTGCTCTCTTTCTCCTCTCTCTCTCTCTCTCTTTCTCTCTTCTCTTTCTCGTTCTCTCTCTCGCACGGCCCGGGCCACTCGCGCGCGAGTTGAGTTACTTAAGGGACGCGAACGAGGCCGGCTTTATCTCGCGCACGGATCGCGGTTTTAATCTCCCGAGATAATGCTGGCTAATATTCAAAGGGGCCACGCGGGGCCCTTTTTTTAATGGCCTCCTGCCCGCTTCGCCGTTAATGCCTCGTGACACATGGTTATATGCCGCAGCTTTTTATGGGTCCGAGTTTGACGAGTTTATTGGAGTTCTTGCTCGCGAGCGGCGTTAGCAATTGTTCATTAATCCATTAGTCAGTTTAATTTAATAAGAATTCTGAAAGGAAGATTAAAAAAGAGAACATTTTTTATTTTTATTCGTAAAATTAAGATCGAAAATCACTTTCTCGCAAATTAAAGTTTTTCCTCAGCAGCTGAATAATATATTATTAATTATCCCCATTACTTTTATCTGAGATAAAATTTTATGCATCATCGCTTTCGAAAAGCTCACACGAATTAAATCGAATACCCGCGAAGGAGCCGTAATGACGCTATGTTTTTAAGAAAATTCCCCGTAATCATAGAGTAGGTGTAGCGCATCGTAAATATCGGGGTGTACGCGTATTTCGCGCCGGCCATAAGCCTTGTGAATATGATTAGTTATAGGCGAGCGCGAGATAAGTCTCCCTCTTTCCCTCGCCAGAGTCGTTTACACCTTATTGCCATAAGCACCAACTTCGGAGCGAGCGCGTGTGCACCTCGGCTCTCTCGCTCGCTCGCTCGCTCGGACGCGCGCTTAATCATCAAATGCATCTCGAACGTGCAATCTCGCGAGATACGTGAGCGTATGTTAACGAGAATAAAATTTCTTGTAACTATGGCGTGTCATGAAATTCGTCGGGTAAAAGGCTTCGATAGAAACATCTATTTTTCAAGCGTTCGTGATGCCTCCGCTCGTTCTTTTCTACGCTCGAACTTTACGCATCAGAGTTCGCGGTAACTTGTTGCAGTATGATGTTGAAGTTAGATTATTTATGGTAAAATGATTTGGGTGTTCGTCATTAAAGAATTCAAATCGAGAATTTTTATAAATAAGAAAGCGTTTTTTTATAGAGAAAATAAATTTATTTCAAGTAATAAAAGTCGCTGTCTTTATCACAAAGATAACATTTTTTTTTAAATTTATAATAATTTTTCAAACAAGATATGTATTACTTAAAAGAAAATGAAATGTTTCTAATGCAGTTGTCCGACTAGCATAAAGGTATAATAAACTTCACGTAAAACCAAACTTGATGTAATTGTAATTTCTAAATCAATTCCTCGATTTTTTACGTTCACGTGATGGGTAAAAACAGTATATATATATATATATATATTTACTCATTCAGATTGTTATTCTACAAAACTATCAAGCGTCTCAATTTCCCAAGACACGCATTCTACTGGCATGTTCAACACGCCTTCTTCACAATACCACGATCGTCCACTTTTCATCAAGCGATATTCACAAGACGTTCCTCGCTGAGAAGCCCATCTACATGTAAGTGCAACACCAGCAGGAAGAGAAGCCAACGAGTAGCTATATACATATATACACATGAAGGAAGATCGAGAGAGAAAGAAGCGCGCAAGCGAACGGAACGCACGCTCCTTATTACAATGTTCTCAACGTTGTTGGCGTCTGCCGCCACCCCTTCGAGGAGGGTCATCTCCCTCTCACTCTGGCACGGTCATCACGCGCCGACGCAATATCAACACACACTGCGATAGAGAGAGAGAGAGAGAGAGAGGGCCCCGGATATTTTCTCTCTACATCATACACACACATACACAACCCGGCTGCAACCTGTGCGCCGGGGCGCGCGCGCGCACCGCGAGTAATGCAATAATAGGTGTATACTAATGATACGGGTCCCGCGCGGACGGGGGGATTCAGTCACGTAGTTGCATTAAACTTAATATAAATAATAGCGGTTCGCGGATCGGCCGAGTTCATATAACCCACCTATCTCCATCTTCTCTCTCTTTCTCTCCGCTCGTTCGCGCGGGCCCCATAATACACGCGCACGGGGCCCCGGCGCGTCTATTCCCGTGGCCGGCCTCCACTTAATAAGCGGGATGATCGCCGCGCGCGTGCAGAGAGAGAGAGAGGCAACCTGAATCAACGGCAGCAGAAGCAGCGGCAGCAGCGGCTGAAGCCTCCTCCTCCTCCTCCTCCTCCCGCTCAGCTATAACGCGGCCTTCTATATATACTTGTCTAGTACGCCTCTTCCTCCTACCCCGATTCGACCCCTCCCTCGCGACCTCTGTGTTATATTGTCGGGGCGATTCTTCTTATTTTTCATCTCGTCGAGCCGATCTCTCGCGTGCGCGGAGGGAAAAATCAGATTAAACGCTGATTTGAATATATAAGCCGAGCGTGCTCGCTTGATCGGGGTAATGATAATGCGCTGCTGCGGACGTTGAGGATGTTCCATTTTTTTTTTCTTTTTCAAAATGATTGGAGTAAAAGTTTCATTACGGGGATCTCCTTCTCGTAAACCTTAATATTTATTGACGATAAAAATGCAACGTAATTTTTATTTGTTTTTTTCTTTTAATTGGTGTTATTTATAATATAAGTTAAAATATAATATTTTCGAAACAGTATGTTGAGTATTATAGCACCACTTTGTAATTATTCGTAATTGATAACATTTTCTAATTTTGTATTATTTTACCTCTGTGTTTTTATATTATCAAAAAGTAGCTCATTACATGATGAAATCCATTGTGTTGAAGAATAATTTAACACCACCTATCCAGCGACACATTGAATCATTAAATTACAATCGTATATTATCTCTCGTATAATTATTCGCCGTTCAAGCTATTTTTATTATCCATAAAACAAACTGTTATTGTAAAAAAGAATCGCTAAAACTTATAATGAGTACCATCGATCCCCGATGTTTATTTATCCCGTCCACCGTAAACCCGCGTCCCTCGTCAGCGCTCAACCGAGCGTATAATTTGAGCTTGAGCTGCGGTGTGCGCGCGTATTAACCTAATTCAGTTTTAATCCACGCGCCATGTAAAGCGCGCGCTCGCGCTGGAATCGATTTCTTAATAACGAAGCAGGCCCCGATTGCACTTTGTCCGCGAAATTATAGACATCCCAAATACCGAAGATTCCTATCTGCCATCTGTGCTCGCGCGCGAGATTTTTATCGTCATTAAAAACAGTAGACAGAGCAGTGCGCGGTGGTGCCGTATAGAGTTCAGTCGCGCGCGCGTGAGTCACGCTTCGCTTTGCTATCCTTCCAATTAAAGATACGCCGCGGCTTATTGCAGCTGGTGTTAGGACATCTTCGTCGGCAGCGACATTCGCGCGCCCGCGCGGGCACGCGCGCACACCAGAGATTTAATTATATACGACGCTGCGCCGTGCGCTTCCTGCATAGCGGCATTGTTGACGATTACCGGGACGCGGGCATTGTTTATGATTAGCTTACTGCTTACAAATTGTTGTAGATTAGTGGTACCAGTGCAAGCTATTATTTTTCATATACGAGATAAGCTACTATTTTATAACGACTTTGACATCCTTGCTACAAAATCTAAACTGCGTTGCTTGCATTTAGCTAATTAGAGATTTTTAAATTTCCAAATTCAATTCACAACACCAATACATCAGTACAACAACAAATCTGAACCATCAAGTAACGAAATTTTGCATATTCCAGCTCATTAATCCACTTCAATCGATTCCCAATTCATTCAAATACATTCATCCGTCCCGATAATCATCCTTAAAACGTCAGTATATATCGACTCCGGTTTTATGTACGATCAACGTCGAAGCGCCTCTGACGCACAACGACCGGAGAGTAAAACCATTCGGTACTCAATCTCTCGCCATGTCGTTTTTCCCGTACCTCCCTATAACCGCGAGCTGCGAATCCCCGGGACGCGCTGATCGCGCTCATCTGCAAACTCAGCGGTCGGTGCGTGCGCGCTAATTAAAATGCACGAACCACGAGAGCGCGCTGCACGGAGCCTGGCGACGAGTTTTTCGCGCGCGCGCGTGTGTGTGTACGCCACGCAGCCGGGGATCTTCTGATGCTCATTTGCATCGAGAGCCGAGACAGTAAATTAATCGCCGCGGTCGACGATCGTCGCGGGTAGCCGAGCGCGACGTGGAGGGCACGTCGCGTCAATCGTTCCGCGTGCGTGCAGCGAGCGTCGTCTTATTGAATTATCGTATCTGCAATTCCGATTCGCCGGTGTCGCTTGGCGCCGACCGCGCCGCTGTGACATTCTAGATAGGCATTAGTAAGCTTCAGAGCTGTGATGACGGTGAAGTGGTGGGGTGGAGAGAGAAAGAGAGGGGAAAAAGGAGCGAGGTGAAAAGAAATGGATGGGAGATGTCTTGTGGACAGCGCATGTGGGATATAGAGATTTGTCGTATAGAGTATTGTGTAATGAGTGTAGAGTGGACTGTCCTGTTAATTCATTCATCATATTTATAAATTATGATTTTGCTACATTAGCTTTTTAATATTTTTCAATTTTAGTTAATTCTCATAAAATCATATTCGTTTTTATAAAATCTTTTCTTCAGTGTTTAGTTAATACTTAGCTGAGTGTTAGAATCTTTTTGTCATAGACCAACTAATAACCTTTATTTAGATATAACTTTGGTAGAAATGTTAACCATAATTAAATTATGTATTTTTTTTTATCTAATTTTATATCTAAGAACAATATCCTGCTCTTATTTGATAATTATGTACCAATTTAAACTAAATTCAAGTATTTACATTTGACAAAATTGATATTTTAGCTATACTTAATCCTTCTATTTGATTAAAACATTAACTGTCGTTCATTTCCTGTTAAGGAATTAGAACTGCTAAAATGAAATACGCGGTCTTTTTGTCTCAAGAAAATCATGAAATTAATTTTCTTAAGCTACAAAAACATGTTTGAACATCCCTCAAGGGTTTCTCTTCGAGAACGGACTTGAGTAAGTAATAAGTTTTCAACCTAATAACAGGAATTCACTCAAACTCCATTTTGCCACAAACGGTTCATTTCTTCTACTTTACGCCTCGACTCGAGAATTCATAAATTAAAGCAAAACATCCAGTTCAGGCTCCGAAATTATTATCATCTCCATAAATGTGTTTCTAATAACGCTAAAAAATATCCTCTGGGTCGCGTCAGCCAAAAACACAATGCACAATAATCTTCAAGGCGATGATTGATAGAAAGGTATTTTCATACAGGGATCCTCTGCGGCAATATTCCTTTGCAATAATTATATCTCCTTTAGCGAATACCTGCGTGGGGGCATAAATTAATGGCACATACCCACACCGACGCGTCAGCGCCGAAACAAAACATTCCTATATAACACACACACGTCTCTCGAGCGAAAAAGTGAGTCGTAATATGTGCTACACTCACACTGACGCACATCGTGCGGGGGGCGCGAGGCGATAATAGCCTGCGGGCGATCGGGACCCTGACCACTCGGGCGATCACTGCTATTATCCGGGTGAAAAATGGTTTCCTCAAACAAATTTCCAAAAAACGAGCTGCAACAATTAGTCGACGCGCGGAGCGTTTTACCAATTAGGTCTCGGTGATGACCCTTTGAGGGCTTATAGGTAGCCCCTCGCTCCCTGGTGATGCCGACGAGCGGAGAGTAGCTCTCTCTCGAGAGAGCTCCAGTTTTCAAAATTGCAGGACCCGCGTCCGCTGCTCCCGTTGGTGCTCTCACTCTCTCTTTCGCTCTGCGTATATGCGCGGCTTATACAAATCACGCGCCGCGCGGGTCTATACTTATAGACGCGGTCGCTGTGTACAAATCACTTTTTTCGGCCTATACTTAGACGCGCGCGGTAATAAATGTCAAGGGCGCGCGCGCGCGCGTTGGGATCTAGGGACGCTGACTAGAGCGCGAGTGACGTTGAAATTGCTTGCATAGGCTCAAAAAGCAGGGGGAAGGCCGAGCTTTTCGACTTTGAAATTTTGAATAGTCCTCCCGTGGCTCTGCCCCACTGCTGTTTATTCATATTTTTCGGCGCATTATATATCCGATGATTATAGCTCGCGTCATTGAAGCTTGAGTTATGGACGCGAGCCGTTAATTCGTTAAATATAGTAGTTCGGTTTTATCATAGTGTTTTTTTCGTAATATTCGTATTATCATGTTATTGGACTACGATTAGTATTTAAATTTGTTACGGAACGAAATAGTAACATTTATTTGAATGTCAATTAGAAAAATAAACTGAAATAGAGAATAGGTATAGTTATGTAATTCCCGTATTTCATAGGAAGAAATAGATATTTGTTACAAAAGAGACTCTAAAATGTATTGATTTCTACCATCAAAAATAATTGGTGCGCGTCACTTAGTTGTTAGTGTCGGACAGAAAGAGTCAGTTGCTGTTGAGCTTTCGATTCAATAACGCGTTACGGAAAGATAACCCGATTTGTAGATTTCTTTGAATAAAGTTTATTAGTTGAATTAAATTGTGTTGTGATTTCTCTCTCCTGCCGTATTTCCGATTTGTTCGGAACAAAACTTTTTCACTTTATACTCAAAGATTCGCCAAAGAATTACGGAATTTTTTAATTATATTTTTTCGCTACATAAATTATATTTTATTCTTTACTATTGTAGAAATCGGTGTTGATGATTTGTATATCGTCTGTTTGTTTTAGCAGATGACAGAATTAAAAAAATTGTTTTTAAACTTAAAAATAGTTATCCAATGAATTTGCATTTATTCTTAATTAGATTCTTATTCAAAATTATAAGCTGCGGTTATTTGAGACATTTAAAAATATGTTTAACTCACTTCCCATAGAGCTGCATCCATAGTTATTACAAAGAAGCGCCATAATAACCTAACCGTATAATGAATATCTCGTGCAGAAACCTTTAGAAAAAAAATGAGCATCAATTAACGAGCTGTATGAAACCCCGGTGTGCGCGCGCGGAAAAAAGCCCTAAATCTCCGACAATCGTGCATCCTTATCGTTTTTCACGACGCTCGCTCGCTCGCTCGCTTGCGCTCCCGCGGGGTATCTCTTCTTCGTCGTCATTAATTCCATTGTCTCCGCGGGCGCGCGCGCTTGCGCACAACCCGCGCTCTTATAACTTCTTGGCAATTAAGCCGCTCGATTTCTTCCATACCTTCGCCAAGCGCCCGCCTCCCCCGGTCGAGATTTTGGCCTTCCACACACACCCATATGATACATCTATATATGAGTCGAAGGCGAAAAATACGCGATAAGACAACGCCTCGTATAGACACAGACACATCACACACACATACAGGCGTACGAGGTTACACCGGGGCGAACTTAATGAATCGGAAGAAATAACGGCAATCAGCAAAATATAAATGAGGGATGGCTAGTATAGGCGATCCGGCGCGATGCTCGTCACGCGCGCGCGCACACATACTCGCACACCCATAGACGACGACGAAACTCGTATATAGACGCGCACGCGCGCTCATGCGAGGTGAGAAATGAGGTTTGATTATGAGAAAAGCTCTGCGCGTCGCATAACGATGAGGCGAGTCTTAGGTGTGGGGATTACTCGGTATACATATGGGATCGTGTGTGCCGTGCTGTATGTGCGTGTGTGTGTGTGTGTATTTCGGAGCTGGTCTAACTCGATTAGCGTGTTACTTTCGGCAACTGTAATTTAGACGAATTTAATATTTAAGCAGTCGAAGAAAGAGAGAGCTGCGTTAATTAGATTTAAAAAATATGCGGGCTTCCAAGTATCCGAGGCTTAATATGCTCAAAGCTTTCTGTAAACGGATCATCTGATCTAATTAAAACTACGCGGTAGTATATTTTTCTTCAGAAAGATTAAGCAATTAATGCAGATTAATTGATACTTTGTATAAAAATAATAACAAAGATTATACATATTCATATACGTTTATTTTTCATATGCGTATACATCTATCTCTGAAGTATTTAAAATACGTTAATTCCTTGAAACCGTAAATAATGTATATAGCATACACAATATCATAATGATTGACGCGCGTAGACTTGCTCTACATATAATATAATTACGGAAAACAACAGTTTTAATCGCAATAAATTAGAATGATATCCCCTCTCTTCGGTACTTTAAAGCCGGTAACTTCAAGATCAAGATCGAGATCGAGAAGGCATGTCCCTCCCGTGCCCCTAATAGAAACAATGTTTACGCCTTCTTCCTTTCCGCGTTGTCTTCGGTCGCAAATCGGTGGGGGCCAGCTGGAAATTGCAGCGCGCGCCTCTTCTCCGTGTCCAAACGAATCTCCGGGACGTACTTTTGTGTAACGGTCCGGTCACGAAGCGCACGTCGGTGTGCCTATGTATATACTGTATAGCTATAGTCTCACGAATGGTTATATAGCCAGAAAAAAAACTTGTATATATATATTATGTCGTGGCCACCGCGGAACGCGCCTGTTCCGTTCCATTTCTCGGATCGTGGAAAAACTACGCGGCCGACGTACGAAATGGAAAAGCCGGGTGGTTTCTTTTATCAGGATGCGCGGTAATTATATGGCGCATTGTTCACGGGGGCCCGAAGCAGCCGCAGCGAGCGTGTAATTATGAGGAAGGAGCGTGATTTTATAATTTTAAGAGTTAATTAGGAAGTTGTTGAAGGGAGTCAATGGGTTCTAGGAACACGAAGGTTTAAAGGGAAGGATTTAAAAGAGGTTATTAAATTTTAGATGATTTGGATAACGCGATGGAGACGTACACTCTTGCTGTAAAATTTTATATTGCAGAATTTTTTGTAATGTTATTTGCAAACGAGGTTTTAGTTGTTGAAATGAGTATCGCTGTTGTAGAAGATTTTATAAGTATAGTTTTATGCGAAAAAACTTGTCTTTGTATTTAATTGCAAGAAGTCGATGCAGAATACGTCAGTTTCGAATTTCAGTACGGAAAATACGTCACAGAAACAATTGTCATTCTAACGAATTGCTATTCGAAACGTAAAAGTATTATATAAAAAGTTGAAAAGACACGAGTAAATTAAAACGTTAGCAATTGATCTAGACGAATGTCTGCAAGTAAAATGTCACAGCTGAAAAACTCCTGTCTCTACAAACCGAAAATTAATTTCAACTCTCGGTTCACACGGGTGTATATAGAGGGAATCAACATAACGAACGAGCGCAAGCATTCACGCGACAACAGCATAGGCGGCGGCTCCACATCCATATACAAAAACCGAGCCAAGCGCACAAAACGTCGGCACAATTAAAGCGAATCGATAATTGAAATTTATAAAATCTATTCCACTGATTGGCCGCGCGCCGGCATTTGCGCCATTATAGGCTACCGTGGCGATTTCGTACATAGCTTCATGTGTGTTGTTACACACGTCGCAAAAGGCGCGCGCGTATATAAGCAGAGGGAGAGAGAGAGAGAGAGCAAGACAGACGCGCACTGCTGCAGCGCACGCGCGCGAGCGTAATATCTCTCTTTTTCTTTCGCTCTTCCTCCTTCTCTCCCCGCCATTACAAACGACTAATTACTAAACTGCCCTGTCCACCTAATAAATTACAGCTGACGCGCTCCGCACATGGCTCAACTTGCAGCGCGCAGAGAAGAATTCGTGTGTGCGCGTGTGTGCGTGCGTTCAGAGGCGGCAGTCACTCATTCGAACCTCGCTCGCTTTCTTTCGCATGGCTCCCGACGACGACGATGTTTTGCGATTTTCTAAACATGCGGAACCCGGAAATATGCCATTTGCTTCGTTGCGCTACCGCGGTACTCTTGGTTTCACCCGATTCGTTATGGTAATCGTAATTATAGGATCGTTACGTGTAAACTGTTTACTGTTTGATTTATTTAATTTGTGTCGCTATTCCTCGGGTTGATTTACTTATTTTATCAGTAATAAAAAGAATTTAATTTTTATTTTAACAAGTTCTCACTCTTACTTTGAGTTACTGTATAAAAATTTGTGAATTCGAAAAATATCAATTTCTGTTACGAGTTTTTAAAAAGTAGGGTCCTTTATCATGTTTTTACATTGACAACAAATTGAATACAACGGCTATTTTTTGGGCTCATTGGAAAATCAGTCAATTACTGGCATTTGTAGTGTTTACTTTACTTTTTATATCTTTTTCACGAGCAGATATGCCAAATATTAATTTTTTAAAACATGAATTTATCAAAAAATTCGATGTATTCCACTCTTAAAAAAACGATGGCCGGATGTTGTGAAGCATTTAAAGATTGATTTGATTGGTCTGTATGAAATAGGAGGGGGGGGGGTCCAAAGTTTAGACGACTCACTTGAAAATTGAAGTCAACTATAGACGTGCTCGGTTTCGATATAAGCTACTGCAGATTGTGCAAAATTTCGAAATTCTAAATTACGAAAATCATATTTTTGAATGTAACAATTCACGTACTGTCCAAAACATCGAATTTCATTAATAGAATTTTAATAGGGATATAATAAACATATTTCGAAATAAATCATTAGAAACAAGTTATATTTGCTTTTGAAATCGTATTGATGAAATTCGATGTTTTGGACAGTAGGTGGATTGTTAGATTCGAAAATATGATTTTCGTAATTTAGAATTTCGAAATTTTGCACAATCTGCAGTAGCTTATATCGAAACCGAGCACGTCTATAGTTGACTTCAATTTTCAAGTGAGTCGTCTAAACTTTGGACCCCCCCCCCCCCATGAAATAGATGAGAGGATCCGCTAGATTTGAATTTTGAAACTCAAGTATTTAGAAATACTGAATAATTAAAATAGAATAAAAAAACTTGATTTCCACTATTTTAAGTAAAATAATAAATAAATCATTAAACACTTCATGCACCGAATCTTCAGACTTTCTCGCTTAATAAATTACGTTATATTGTTTAATACAACACCATAATTCTAAACATTCAGGCTAAGACATATTCAAACGTTGCCATCATTCAACTTCTTGCTGATTTATCACTCGGACAAACATTCGCTGGAAACGAAACTTTCTAGCGCAACTAAGCCAATAAAACGCGCTGTGCACATAATTTTCCTCTCTCGCACCCTCTCCTAAAAACCTAAACAGCCGAGAGAGAGAGAGAGACTTCCCATAAAACCACACATAGTATCCCCGATCTTTCCGTTTCTTTCTCCCCGCGCGCGTGCGCGCTTCATCTTCCGCGAAGCCGCGCGGCCGCGCAGTAAATTCCAGAACGCGTTCGCGGCCTTTCTTGCGCATATAAGTACTTTGAAATTCTCCATAGCGCGCAATAACCAACTCGCTCTCTCGCATCAGCTACTTACTCGGCGGACGCATTTTGTCGCGACGTGTCACCCGCGCCGTAATCGCCGAGGCGCGCCGTATACGGGCTATCGGCCCGCGCGCGCAGTTAATCAACGCCATCATGCGGTGTGTACAGCGAGAGTAGTATAGTGCGCTGCTGCTATGTGTGACAAGCGCGCGAACGCAGCCCTCGGCTCTCTTGTGGTGTATATATATTTTGTGTATGTATAGGAGGCAGTCCGATTCGCGGGAATTTTCTTCTATATGTGCCGCGCGATGCAGGAGATTTCTTTGCTTATTGATTTGTGGTAATGGCGAAATTCGCGTGTAATGGCGTGTCCGGACAAATGGCAGTGCGTGTGCGCGAGTGGGAGAGAGAAAGAGGGATTAGTTTTTCGCATACCTATACCTGTAGCCGTTTCGCGGAGAGGAGTGCGTGCGCGCGAGAGTGAAATCGTAAGCGCTGATTTCGCGCGGCTTGTCTCGCGGGGTAATAGTGTGGTAATGAGCAAAAAGTCAAGTAGGTGTATAGGAGTGGCCTTTTTGAGGGAGAGATCGATAAAAGTAAAATACAAACTTTTTTTTTGCGGCGATTAATTCGCTACGTTCCTTTTATTGCTCGCCAGGAACTTTAATAAAACTAATTAGGGCTACGCGCGGCGGCCGCGGCTGTCAGGGCACTTAAAAGTATAGCGAGGTACATGCATTGTAAAAAGTTGTGATAATTGAATTACACATGAAGAATTCAGTGGAACGGCGAGCTAGCTGTGTCTATTATAGAACTTTGTCGACTGCGCGCAGTCTTCAGTCTTTTTGCGAGCCCTGTAAAATTATTGTCGCGACGAACTATTTCAACGATCATAATTCATTTATAATAATAATTAATGTGAACTACTGATTGGCTGTTGGATGAAAATATTAAATATAAAATTCGAAGTTTTTATCTGAGTGGAGCTTACTTTTTGTATTTATTGGAATATCTAGGTCGTAGAAAATTGAAACAGTATATTGGACCATACGTGGAATTATGGATATATTTTTATACTAACGTCTTGGATAAGTGACGGGTTTCTTTTATTGCAAATTAATAAATTAAAATAAACTAAATATTTAATGATGTTTCTCGTCTCCATTCGCTCCAAACTAAACCAAAATAAAGAAGGAGAGGCAATAAAAATCCATCAGATATAAATATTATTACTACACTGAGAAAATTATGTATTAAAAATTACTATAATATATAGGAACGTGGCGATAAATCTCAAATACCAAAATTTTTACTATATTTTATAGTAAAAATTGATATATACATAAAAATTGCTATGTACATATAGTAATTATTACTATAAAATATAGTAATAATTTTAGTATTTGAGATTTGTCCCCACGTTCCTTATAGTAATTTTTAATACATAATTTTTCTCAGTGTATTTTCAATTTACAATATAATTTATAGTATTTCACACAAAGCGATAAAAATTTTATTTTACACGTGCTCGCAGGAATCTTAAAAAAACTAACTCCGAAAAATCAATAACAAAAATGACTTGAGTTTAATTTATTTCATTGCACAGTTGAAAATCGTGTCTTTTGTTTAGTTAAGAAACGATTACACAAATTATGTTTAGAATAAAAATTCATAATGTGTTATAAGTTCATTTATTTTACATTAGTTCTTCACAAATTTTGTGTACTTTTTGCCTACTAAATCTTAATTACGCAGAAAAGTATGTTACTGATTCCGTTTTGACACAAAACTTGTATTAAAACCGGATCATATTTGATACTATGTAGCATACAAAATAGATAGGTTTTGAAATTCTTTTTAGACCCTGCTATTTTACAAATAATCTAAGAAACATTGTACAATTCTTCAAGTAATTCAAAATCACTTCATGTACGTCAGTAACGCCATTAGTTTAAAATATAACTCCAAGTAATTCGTTGTTTTCCCCGTTCGCATCGTTCTCCCGATACAATATAACTTTACCATATAGCTCCAGAAGAATGCCACACCGACCTCCTCCCCTACGACGAGATATTCCATGCACACACGAGCTCGCGATAATATATCATAGATCCCTCGTCGAATTCAGCGCCACACATCCATATTAAAGGGGGAAAATGAGCACCTCGCCAGCTCCTTAATCACGTTGATTAGCAAATCGTTAATGAACTTTTCCGCGATATCTCATTCCGAACGTGCGCACAGCCGCTATATACCGTTATACCAGCACTCCTATACTCCTGTGCGTGTTTTTAATTCAGCATAAGTCCTGACGCTTCTTCTCTCGGACTTCTCTCCCCGGAGAGAAGACGTTATTAGCAGGGGCATTAATCAGCGAAGAGCGAGGGCGCACGCGCCCGCGCACAAGAACGGAGAGAGAGAGAGGAATGTTGGAAAGGGTCGCGCGGTGGAGGGGAGGCGGGAAGGACTTGAGATATGAAACGAAGGAAAACTCGGCGTGGCCGGGCGCCACCTCTCCACCCCCTCACCTCTCGCCCTCCCCCACCTCCTCTCTTTTCCACTTTTTCCACTTTTTCTCTTCCCTCTCCGCCCGCGCGCGCGCCCGCTTCACGGATGAAGCGTTTTAATGAAAAGATAGCGTCGGGTGGGCGCCCGGGGGTGGCGGCGGCCGCCAGCCAGCGCCGCTGCTGCTGGAGCCCTGGCTATATGTACGTGTGTGTGTGCGTGCGCAGGCGCTCATCAGAAACCACTGCATGAGTCCGGGCTCAAATGAAATTGCCCGCTATAAAAATGATGCCCCGTGTATATGCCTTGGGTATTAGGTTACTCTCTGGCGCGAGCGAAAAAGAGAGTAAGAGAGAAGGGAAGGTGCATGCGCTACTATTACTACCCTTTTTTACAGTGTATTCAATCTCCCACCCTACTATCCTCTTTTCTCTTTCTTTCTCTCTCTTTTATTCTTTCGCCGTCGCTGTCGCTCTCTCCTTGATCCTTTGTATACGTTTCCTCCATTTTAGCATGGTTTACGAGCGCCTCGGGTCGTCTCTTATGGATTTTATTTACGGATCTTCCGTAATGTAACTCAAAATGGCTTGTTACGTATTATCGTGAAGGACACGGGATTGATAACTGATTAATTTTACTATGGAATCATAATAGTAATTGATGAAAATTATAATTCTACTTAATTCACTATGCTTTAGTTGACACAACGTGAAGTAAATTTATAGCATCGAATCAATTTATGCAATAGAGTGACATAAAAATTAGTATGTCGCAAATCGCATGTAATAGACAAACCAATATTACATTCCCAGACGATATAATACCACAAGCAGCTTATAGGCATCAAGCCGAAGAAATACCAATAAACGAGGAAGAACTCATTCTCATCGTATTCCAGGGACGCACGGGCAAACTGATAAAAATCGGCGCGATATTTCCAAATTCCGTTAGGCAATAATAAAGCCAGGACGCGCACGCGCACAGGGCGAATCGCGCGCGCGTCCATCCCCGCTGATATTCATTTTTCTCCGGCATTCTCGACCTGGCGTCGCGGCGCCGTCCAGAAAAATCACCGGCTCTCATTACGCTCGACACGTAGGCAGCTTTATGAGGCCCGCCGCCGCCCTCGCATCCGTCCGCGCGAGCAAGCCCCGTATACCGCGCGCGCGCACGTCCGTATCTCGCTTTTCTTCGCGCGAGCGCCTGCCCTTTCCTCTCGTCTCATCTGTTTGCTCTCGCGCTCTCCTCTTTCCTCTCGCGCTTATATGCCACTGCCGCCTTCCTTTCAGAGAGACGGAGAGTAGTGCGGGAAAAGCAGAAGCAGCCAAGGAAGAAGATATTATTTATTTCGTAAATTAACTCTGGCCCATCCGTACGTGACTGGAAAATCCCGAGTTTTCTCCGCGCTAGTGTAGTGGGTGTGAGTGTAAGTGTGTGTGAGTGAGAGAGAGAGGAAACGCGTGGTTATTAATCGACGCCACCGGTCGGGAACGATCGTCCGCGATTCCTTTTGTCCGCGCCGGGCTTCCTCACCCCCCGACTGATGTCTCTGTCGTCGCGCGGGACTTTATTGTCGATGTGTGGATTGCTGACGGAATTGCGCGGCTATTTCCATGCTTGCTCTCTGATTTACAGGCGATGATTTGTTCGGACCGTGGTAAAGGGCTCTCTCGTTTGCGGAAGGAAGCGTTTGTATTAGACTTGATGGAAACGTTGTTTTTTGGGGTTCTCTATACGGCGCCAACATGGGTGGTATATTACATGATTATTAAGGGGATGTTGGTGTCATTACTCTGTCGAGTTCTAAAAATACTTTGCGAAAGTGAAAATGTTAGATATAGTGTTGTAGAAAATATGAACATGTTGATAACTATGATGAAAACAAAATTTCGAAAAATAAATGTTTAATAATAACATGACTAAATTGAGCGAATGAAAAAGGTGGGATGCATGTAAGAGAAAAAGTTGATTGTGTTTTTGTGTACAAGAAGACCAAAGAGGTTTCGAGGTTTTTCCACTTTTAAATGATGTCAATGAAAAACTTGTTCTTATTATAAAATACCTTAAAAAACGTGTTATATATGTGCATGAAGCTCATTTAAGAAGGCCAAGAAAAATAAATGACTAATTTTCTTGGATTCCTTTCAATGTCGGATGTTTACATACTTGTATACGTAGAAATGCAATCTTATACATATACATAAATGTTTTTTCAGATACTTTATTTCAATCGTTATAAATTTTTTCCTCGTTTCAAATGGAAATGCCGAATCACTACAAGATCTGTTTCTAAATGCTAAAAAAGTACTTTTATTTATAATTAAACCACTATATGTAACTATATTTTACAAAATAGTAAATAAAAAATTTTTAAAATATTTCTTTGTTGGAAAATAGTTATAGGATAAATGGTACAGATAATGGAGAAGCAGATAGGCCATTTTACAAAAGTATAGACGGTCTTCATTACGGTAGGCATGTAGCTTTGTATTAAGCCGTTTTCCACACACTGGACAGTCGTTTGCAGCATACGCTGCCCGCGTAGTCAAGGATGAGAGAGAGAAAGAGAACGGGTGATGATCTTCTGTATTGTTCCAAGAAAATTTCTGCTATTACAATGCTCTAAGTGCCATACATACGTATATAAGTGTAACGATTCAAGTTAATGAGAAAACTAATAAGTACATCCCTATTATTTTTTTACTTTTATATTAAATTACAGTATTTATACGAAAATGATAATATAACCGAATTAAATAAATTAGTTATAAAACACAAATAAATTTGAACAACTTAATTTATTAACGCAAATCACATAACTTTTTTTGTATATAAAAGTGACAACGATATAAACAGAATGAAATAATTCTATAAAATCATTCGATCCTTATGTTTGCACTCCATCAGCGCGTGCTCGACAAGAAGCGTTAAACTGTGAAATTCCGCCAAAGGTTGTAAAGTGAACTCACCTCTCTCTCTCTCTCGCTCTCTCTCACCACGCGCTTGCCCGCGTAAAAAATAGGCTCTCGCCTCTCTTCCGCGCGCGCGTTACACCACATATACGCCGGATTGGATCTCTCGATATATACGCGCGCGGTGCGATCGCCACGCCGACATCTATACGGCCATCTCGCGCTACATCCACCGGCCGGCGTCGATTTCGTGCTTTATTGCAATATAATGATAATAAGTTCGCGAGCCGAGAAAGAAAAAGAGAGGGTATTATATACAGCCGTGAGCGAGAGAGCGCGAAGCGCCGTTTAATTTCGAGAAAAAATCGAAATTGCGCGCAGAGCGCTCATCTCTCTCTCTCTTGCTCTCGTTATAGATATAGCTAAATTATCCTCTCGTAAAAGTTTTAGCCCCTTGTACTATTTACTTCCGTTCGTCAGTTGATTCTGAGGAGAAAGACGGAGGGAGGGAGAAGGAGCGAACGATGGCAAAAAGAGGAGCCGATCCTTTCTTCTCGAGCGATAATCGAAACGTTATTGTTGAGAGAGAAGCTTTCTTTGTGTACTTTGTGCGTGTATCCATTAACATTTATTTCGTACTGTTCTCCGGAAAGTTGCGAAGATTTCTTGCCGTACTCTGAGGGATCGTGAGAGTTATTCAATCGATGAAGTCTGCGTTTTTTGGCGGCAGTTGTAATGAGCGATTTTTCGTGGTAGAAGTTTGTTGCCCGGTTCAGAATAATTTTATGCCGAAAAAATTGATCTTTTTATAAGACCGTCCTCACTATAATAAATAGTTTTATGAGGATTTAATATCGATGAGAAAGGGGATTATATTTAATTTTAAGCCTTATTTTCTTGAATTTTAAACTTATTGTTCAATATTTTATTTAACATAAAAATGATTAAATTATAAATGAAAATAGAAAATATCTCAGCTAGAAATTGAAACAGAAAGATTTATATATTTAACGCAATACGAATAAAGCATTTGAACTATATAAAATACAATTCAATAGGTATACAAATCACCTTTCTAATCATTCAACCAAAAGTATCGCATCCAATTATGTGTAACATTTATTCACAAACTTTCCGCTTTCCCATCCGCGTCCACTTATAAGTACACGGTTGCAAATCGAACAGCTCTTCCGCGATACGCGTTTTTCCCCTTCGCTTGTACTCCAAGCGCATATCGCAGCTACGTATAACACATACACACCTGGGCTGTAAAGTGCTCTAAAGAGATGGTAAATTCAATTTTTGACATGCAGCGCTGCCGTTCGAGTCCTGACGGACCGCGGCAGCGCATCCTGCGCTTGGGCTACCTCAGCAGCAGCCGACGCAGTCGGTATAGGAATATTATTAAACGAGCCTGCGCGCGCACATACACAGGCAAACGAGAAAGAGAGAGAGAGGAGTGACGCGATCTCTATTAACCCCGCGTGAGCGCGAGTTCAATTCCAATGGACTCGCACGCAGTCGGAGAGTGCATGTATATGCACGATGGTGAAGAACTTCATCGCACGCGGTTATATTACTACTTGCGCGCCGCGTGATTCATTCAATTCTCGTTACCGCGCAGCTATATACTTGCGCCGTAGGCTAATCCGTTATGGACGCGCGGGAATACGATTTAATGCGCGCTGTCGATTATATGGGCTTTCCTTTGATTTGCGCGCGGAGCTTTTGAAACGGCTCCTTTTCGAAATGCGATAATAGGAGTTTTATTTACTTTGGTGTTGACGAGCGTTCTAAATTGCTAAATAGGTCGCTTAAATGAATTACGTAATATGAGAAATCCCGTTGAACGCTAATTACTCAAATTAGCCATAAGTTGGAAAAGCCCCACGTTGTATCTTCAAATATACGGATACTTATTTTGATCGTCGAGTGTATTTCAACTGGCATAATATGTGATGAAAACAGGTACTAAAGTATTCCGAAGAATTCATTCGCATAGAGCTATACACCTCGTTATCGCTAAAATTATCTAGCGCGTAAAATTTACTTTAACGACGACCGTGCGCGCGCCCTTTAAAAAGCCGCAGCCCTCACATATATAATAATAAACGGTAAATCCTTCACTAGCAAAGCCCAGCGCGAACTAGCTCGCGCGCTCTCGAACTAAAAGCCCCGCGTACAAGCGCGCGATATTACGTATCGTCTCTCTCTCTCTCTCTCTCTCGCCCTCTCCGTAGAGCGTTAATTAAAGACGCCGAGGGAGGAGTAGGCGGCCCTTTTTCCTACAAAATCCAATCAACGTTTTGAAATTCCGTGGCGTACGCGAGCGCGCGCTCATGAGCTCGCTTCCGGCTTGGCGTAATCCGGTGTACAAAACGACGACGCTTGAACTTTGCCCGCGAGACGGCGAACACGGGCTGTCAGGGCAGTGCGAGCGCGCTCTCGGTATATAACAGCGAGAGAGAGAGAGAGAGAGAGAGAGAGAGAGAAACGTTATACGCGCGTCGCTTCGGATAACGCGACTACCTATCAAGGTGCACGTGCGGAAATAGGAAGATGCAAACTAGTTGAGGTTGATTATACATCAAAACCATGTAGGTATGGTGTATTATATGATAGATGAAAAAGCTACTGTTTCGTTATTTATAAAAATCGAACAAGGTAATTTTTTCATATTGTTCGATGAAACAGTTATTTATAATTCAAGTTGAAAGTGATAAACAAAATTATGAAGGTAATTCAATTTATTTTATTCGATATATTTCTATTAACGTCAAAACTGATATTGCAACATGAAAGAAAAACTATATATATATACGTTTTTACATTCATCCCATTGTTATATTCAGAATGAAGTTATCATTTACATGTCAAAGCCTGGGCGTAAAATACAATCCGTTATCCTCCCAGTAGTTTTCTCTCGCGCACTGTATATATACGTATCTGGCAGAGGTGTGCATCGATAAGAAAAAGAAAGAAAGGGCAAAAGAAAGAGAGAGAGAGAGGAGTGAACACGAGGCTCAACTCGCGCGTATATAACGCCAGATGCGCCGCTCGTACTAAATCACGGCCGGCGCATTTATGAAGGCCATAAACCCTTCTCTCTTTCTCTCTTACTCCTTTCTTCTTTTCTCCCTCTCCTCTCGTTCGTCCCTCGCGCGCGGATATCGCTGGGTCGACGGTGACGGTCCGCGTGTCACGCATCCCCGGGCGTCACGCGAATTGACCGGTACGTCACTCTGCTCTCCACTGCTGAAACTATTATATTTTTACTTCTTATGTTGGAGGATGAAACTCAGTGTTCTCAAATTATTTTCACTTTAACAAATTTTTGGCTGTAAATAATTTATTTTAGTCTGGAAATAAACTATTGTAGTTTACACACATAATTCCATAATTTATTTGATTTCTACACAAAATACTGATAGCGTATTATGAATTCGATTGAAACTACATATTACCATAACCTTGCACCTCATATAAACCTTCTCAACAAACTCTATACTAAGAGAGACAGACAAGCGGCGACGCTCCGCGTTCATCCGATTTGATAAGACGCGACGAGCCGAAAGGAAGAAGCGCATAGTAGCGAGCGGAAGAACAAGTACAGCTCGCGAGTGCACAGCAAACCAAGGCGTTCCCAGCATTTTTCCCTCGTATCGGTCATCATCACGCTTATACCTCTACCGCCACATATTATATACTCTCACACTCACCGAAAGAGTGCTTTACAACACCGCCGCCTTCCAATACCACATACTCTTACAATAATAATAACAACAAGCGATTTGTGCAGCACCAACCGATGTCGTGCATGCGTCTTCAAAGGTAAACGGTCGTACGCGCACACAGACACACGAACTCGATCGTACAAGAGTGTGCGTGATGCGCATACCGGGCAGCAGCGGCGGGCCACAGATGACTGGCCGATACCGTACGCAAATACGCGAGGGAACGAAAGTAAAACCCCGCATATATACGTTACGTGTATGTATATAATACATATACGAGAGTCAGACGATAGGTTATCTCGCGCGCAAGAGCTGATGGCCGGACGGACGCTCATATACGCGCGCGCTGTAGATTGCCCCGGTCCTCTCTTCGATATGCTCCTTCCCTTGCGTGCGTGCAATGCAGCGCGCTGCAACGACTCGTGCATCGATTATTGTGAGAGCGCATTACGCACGCACGGGGCGAATTTGCGTTAATTAGCGTAATAATTGCGCCAGCGCGCGGACGTGGACGCGCGTGTGTTCTCGATTTGCGTTCTTTTTTCTTCTTTGTGCGCGGAAGATAATTTTTTTAATTGCCGTACGGTTGTGCAAAAGAGAATTTGGTAGACGCAGTAATATTGTTAAAATTGCTTTTTCGTTTTAAATTTTGTTTAGTGAAATGCATTGATTTTAGAACGTGTCAAGTATAAGTATAAGGAAGTCGTTAAAGCTTATATTTCATTGTTATTGTAATATATTTTCTACAATTTGTGAAATCTTAAATAAAAATCATTTCGAAATCATTTTACGTATATAACTGCCCACGCAAACTTAGTTTAGCATAAAAACTTATAATAATATAATACAGTTAACCCAGTGCTGTGAACACACGGTAATAGGGTAATTAGATAACACTTTCAACTAGTATACATCTCCAGCATATATATATAATAATATTTTTCCGGAGCTAGCAAGACTCACGCACCCGAACCGCGCGTGAGTTCGCGTCGCGTAAAGGAAAAACACCCCACTATAATTAAATATCTAGAAAAATGTGTCTATCTGTCTCCCGCTTACTGAAAGATCAACGCGACTGATTATCCGCGTGTGCGCTTACTCGCGCCCGCGTGTATATACAACAACGGGGCAGGAACATCAAATTAAATGAATTACGCGCATAATTACGGGACGATCGCTATCGTGCGCGCATCGACAAACGCTGCTCTCAGACGGGCCCTTGTAACAGAGGAAAGGAGTGCGCACCGTTGTTTCTGGCCCGGGGCAGGTGCGCGAGCGCACAGTGAAGTGCGCGATAAGCGCTGTTGACGGGCGAAGGTAGCTCGCGAAAGTGGATGTTTATTGTGTGTTGAGTTTCAATATTCGATTCGGGTTCTGGCTGATCTCCGCCTTTAGTACAATTATATGAGGCGTGATGATAATTTTTGTACGTGATTAGTAATAATACAGAAATAGTTTAATGTTTGCTTTAGGAATAGAATTGTATGTGATGTAGATGGACTTGCAAAACTAATTTAATATAATGTATACAAAATTTTATTCAAGTACCTGATAACAAACCTGTAATGAAAAAACCTTTTTAAACAATATTAGATATTTCTTTCGCGTTTTATCCAAGGTTTTACCTACATTTTTTAAATCTTCGTTATAATTTAAAGTGTTTTAAAATCTTCGCCTGATTCACTTTGATATCTCGAACTTTAAATCAGTTATCTGCTTAGAAGTTGAATTGAATTCCGGGTAAAGGTACGGTACGGTGTACAAACGACATAAAGCAACTAGGCGAGTGCGATTTATGAGACAGCCTATTGGACGTTGTATGTTTGGGAAAGTGTTGTGCGCGCTCGTGATGAATGTCGAAGAAAGCAAAGGATAATTTAAATACGGTATTCGTCATCGTGTGTCGATAAACGCGGCTTGAATGTTAATAACTTTCATAAATCTGCGAACACACACGGAGTCACGATTGTTGCATATTTTTCTTGCTAATGAAAACGGTAAATAATTGAAGCGTAACTTTAGGTAGTTTAGTTGAAAATCGAAGATAATATTGAGATAGAATTTATCATTATAACATTACAATTTTTAAAATTAGAATACATCTAGATATAATTTTGATACGTACATTCCGTAATAGAATTGCGAAATAATTCTTCAGTTACTGAAAAATATAAGTATCCGACATAAGAATTTTTGAAATACAATTTTAAAACTTATTATTTGAAAGTTGCAACAAGTGCTATATTAATCAAACATTTAGGGATTTAAACCGAATATATTTTCATTACTTTGATATCTTTACATTTTCTAATATAATTATTTGATAAATTGAATGTTGTAAGTAAGATTGATACCGTTAATTTTTTTTTCGTACTTACTCTTTCGCCTTCATTATTTTTGTTAACTTAATTTAAATTTATTACTATGTTTATAGCGTTATTAAATGATTAATCTTACGAAAAATCATCTGGATCAGTGTAAACTCCACTTAAAATCCTTATCTCGCAGGCGCCAAAACAAATCCATGAAAAATTCCCACAAAACCGTCCGCGCCCAATATTATCGGCTCTCAATCGAAGCACACACACACATCGCGCGATCGGCAGCCTCAATTCGACGGACGTTCGTTTCCTCGTTTTCACTCGCGCGCAGTGCATTCCGTATATAATAGCAGCGCTCGCTCGCTCGGGAGACACCCACACACACGCACAGACACACAGCGAGCGATGAATATCTATGGGGTATGCAAAGTATTTCGTGTTCACCATAACAAGCACCTCATTGACCCATTGCTGCCCCGGCTGCCTTTGCCGCTATTATTATTGCCTGGCCAGCGAAGCGTAGAACCAGTTTACCGGCTGGGTGGCACCGGAATCCGAGCGCTCCTCGTGCCCGCGCGCGTGATTCCACGCGTTCGTCGGCTGCCTCGGCATGAATATTGAATCGCGCGTGAGCACATCTACTTTCCACGTTCGCCGATAAACAAACATCGATGCGCAGTTCCGTGTCAATGAAACATGAATCAAGATTTTTTTTCGTTTCGCATCTGTCGAACTTTGTTGTTTGCATGATGATGTATGTTTTCATAGCAATGGTCGCATTTGAAAATTCAGTCAGTAATGATGTTACAAGATATTATTTTTGAAAGAGAATAAAATGTATTAAAAAAAAAGAATAATAAAAAAACTACGTAAGTATCTCAGTAATAAGTATCACTGTTAACATTTGTGTTAAGATATTGATTCTATATTAAAAAGTAATTAATATATAAAGCTACGGTGGATTAGTCGTATAAAGCCTAGGACTTTCGACTCAGAATGTTTGTTTATACCCAAATAGAATCATCGTATTCAAATCCCGACTCTTGCCTAGTGCTTCTACGCCGAGTTCATTCACGAATTCAGAATTTTTATATACTGATAAGTTACTATAGCTCGGATGGTTTGGAACCCACCTGAACTGTGCCCATTGCTGCGTGAGTCTTGAAGGGCAGACCTATATGGCACACGAAAAACTCCTTAGCGTAGCAATACAGAGCTTCTTATATAAGACATGCAATGAGAACTTCGTATCTGTATCGAACGTATGGGTAATTAATCATATTGGAGCGCAATCAACATATAAAGATGAATAAGGTATGGTATACCTCCTTCTTCTAAAAACTGTTCATTATCGGTCTCTCTATCAGCACATATTCATTATTATTCGTACAGAACGTTTTTGTCAAAATGAATTCACCAAAGACAAGGAGATCCTTTACAAACCAATCTACAGAAGGGATCTATTACCGCCGCACATACCTTCCAGCAGAAAGTACAGAATTTATGAAAATAGGCGAAAAGAGAAAAAGCCAATCAACGTTTCCCTTCCGTGCATCGCTCGCTGCTCGGAAACGACGTAACGGTGTGTGCTGGGCTCTCTCTCTTTCTCTCGCGCGCTCGCGCTATCTCTCGCATATAGCAGTGTGGAGGGAGGAAGCCCTCTGCTGTACTGAGCGGAAACGAAAAACGAGGCAGTAGGCAAAAAAAAGAAGGAAACGGTCACTGTATAGAATTCGCGCATTAGTCCCTCGCTAAATTCAATACAATCGAAGGTAGCTCTCCAGGACCTCGTCTCACGATATTGTCAGCGTGTAGGAGGCAGAAGCCCCGCAGCCCAGGCTCCTCTTCCACGGTGTGAGGAGGCAGACGCGCGAAGATCGGGAATCGCGTTTACGTAGGCAATAAGCGCGAATCCCTCTGTCTCTCTCGCTCTCGCAGTGCGCGAAATATCCCTCCTACCGGCTTTTAAAAGGTCGAGCGCACAGGAGACGACGAGCACGAGTGTATAACCTACCTATACACAGATAAGATCCTGCTTCGCGCTCACTCTCTCTCCTTTCTCTCTCTCTTACCCTCGCGAGAGACGCTGGATACGTATATATATGCAGGTTCGCGTATAACCCGCGAAACTGAGAAAGAGAGAAAGACTCGGTCTAACGCGCTCGCTCGCGCGGCGGGTGTAATTGGCCAGCAGATCCTATCGGTCTCTCTCCACTTGCGAGCTCGCGCGCGCGGATCGCGATCCTCGCACCCGCGCCGCACCCGCGAGAAATTCAAAACCAGCTCTTCGAAATGAGGGAAGCCCAACACATCGGGCGTGAACCTTACGCGCGCTCGCGCGCGATCCCTTTGTCGAGATTTCTCGCGGGAGAGTGTTAGCGTAATGAGAGGGAGATGCGGAGGCTGCTGGCAATTTTAAATAGCGCGTTTAATGCGCTATTGTTCGGTTGAGTATGTATATGAGGCCGGGGCTACCGTGCGCGCATGCCCGCGAGCTGTTTATTCAAATTACCGGGGCGCTTTGCTCCGCTTTGCTCGCGCCTTGGTTATGTAAGTGCCGTTTAACGTTGCTGAAAAGTGTATGGGATTAAATTGAGTAGCTCGTATTAACTGTGCTTCATACCTGATTGAGTATGAAAAAATAATGATGAGTTTAATATCAGTAATTTATATCGAATTTTGTATTTTTACGATATCTGTGTAATAAAAATAAAAATAAAATGACATAGCTCTAGTATTGAAAGTCACGTGAATCTTAGTATGATTAACTTTTCTAAACTACATTTCATTAATCGCCAGACTAAACGTAATCTGGATTTTATATTATTGTTTCCCCAGAAATTATCTAGAAACTTACCTCAACGTGTGAAGGTTTTAAAAATGGAATGTTTTAGTGTACACCAGTAACTTTGAAACAATAGAGTTTATACAAATCTGAAATATCAATTAAAAATTTCAAAAATTAACAACTTTCTCAGTTAAAAATTGAATTCGTTTTATATAAATTTTGTGTTAAAAGTGAAACTACTGCAAAACGGATTTTGTAAAATTCATTATGAAGGAAAGACAAATATTTTATTTCGAAATTCGAAATTTTCACATGCCTACGTCACTGTAGCTGTGGTGGTTCGGAAACTACGTAAAAGTGTAGGTCCCCATTGCTGCGAGCCAGTCACTAAGAGTGGACCTATGGCATCCAAACTGCTCATTAGCGCAGAAATGCAGAGCTACATAAGACTCATAAGGACGACTTCAAATAGCTATAAAATGAGACTTAGAATATTCCTCCCGTATATATTTGCGTAACTTTTTAGAACAAAATCTAGCGAATATATAAACTACGATTTATATTATCTCTATTTACTAATCAAATCTTATTCGAGAAGATGAACTTTTTATATTTTCCCAAACTTGCTCTTCAAAAGAGGTCACTTGACGCTCAATCTTCGTTACGCAGTCTTCCAGTCAACTTCTTGAGAAAGCTTAACAAAACTAAAAAGTACGTTACAGCATATTTACAACATCGGTTGCCGTGAGATAACCGCGTCCGATAGCACTCAGAGTTTCTTTGTTTCTATATACCTACCCCCACCCCGTCTCAACTACCAACCTTCTACTTTGCCACAGCAGCAGCGTTGTACACGATGCGCAGTAAATGCATATTTATTATACGAGCCGCGGTGAAGGGCAAGGGAAAAAAATGCCGTACTACTAGAAGCGATCGCGTGAGTATACTGAAATTGCATTTCCGGCCATGCTAATAATCCCCGCAAGTTCGAGGCACGTGCAACCTCTTGCCCCCGGTGTTGGTCTCGACGTGCTTTTGCTGTATGAGGAAAATAAGGTTAGTGCTATAATCTTAATTAATTATTTTATGGCAAGTTATGTCATATGACGTGTGATTTTGATTTTTACTTCTTTTGAGAGCAAATTTTGTGATAGAAATAAAAAAACTTTTCAAGAAGACACGATAGAAAATGTTTTATATAAAATATTTGGAATCTTATAAATACACTATTTTTAGAAAACGTCCGTATTGATAGGTGTGTGCATATGTGTGTGTACGTGCGTGCATGTGATTGTACGTGTGTGTATGTGTATGTGTGCGTGTATGTGTGTGTGTGTGTGTGAATGTGTGTGTGTGTGGTGTGTGTGTGTGTATGTGTGTGTATGTTTGTGTATGTGAATGCGGGAAGATCTCTGTTTTCATTAGGTCGATTTTGACCAGACAGGGCTTATTCTTTTTGTTACTTATTTCAGAAAAATATTCACTTTAAAGCTAATAATATTACTAAAGTATTACTCAGTACTGATGTTAAAATAGTGTAATTTTTTTTAAAACTCTCAATTCATTATTTAATTATTATAGTTGCTATTATGAATCCCCAGTTCTTCTATATTGTATTTTTATCATGCAAACATTCTGTTGTTTACGAAAAAAACACTCAATTTTAGCAACATATCTATAATTTGTAACTCTGAATCAACGTTAACATTTACGAAAATTCATGGCACCTATTATATGCGTTTTGCAGCACTGAAAGTGTTAAAAGAAAAATGATGTTGCTAACTATAGCCAGTTCTTAGTTATTGATCAAAAAACCATTTTTTGTATATACTGGAGAACGGCTTTATCTATAGTTTTGAAATTTAGAGGGGATATTAGATATGATATACGGAATACGTGTGTGAAATTTCATTTCTGTGGTACTGTGGTGTAAGAGATGTCTGCCAAAACAAGACATTTTTACGTCTAGCAAAAAAAAATTGATTATGTATCGTACACGAATAATGTACGTAAAATAAATGTTAATTAAAAATATATTAATTTAATAAAGTCTATGTATTTTTGTAAATCCTGGTTTTAAAGAATAGTTTCAAATTTTTGTATTCTTCATTAAAATTAATCATTTATTTCTAAATCTAATCTTTAAAATTGTCAATGCACATTATTTATAGATCGATTAACTTATGGTGAAATAGGATAACATAGAAAAAAGATAATATGTTGTGAATATAAATTAAGATCATTGTAATAAAAAAGTAGAAGGTTATGAGAAATTATGCTTATTTTTCTACTTTTAATTGTATTTCAATGTTTCTTTCGAGTTGATAAATGAAAAGTGAAAAATGAAATGGTCCCACTTGACAATACAACATGTATTTATCATGTTTGTGGTGGCAAGAAAGCGAATAAGTAGATATAAAGTAGTAAGTATACGCTTAACCCATTAATGCGCAAAACGAGAAATTTGTGTACGCAAGTTGAAGTGTACAATTCAAAATGAAAATGGGGGTAATTTTCTTCAAAAATCGTATATAGAAGGTTTTCGAGGATGCTCTTTCAGAATCTGGCATTGATTTTGTAAAAAAACTTCAATTACTATTTTATTATTTGGGTTTTTGGAAAAAAGGCTGATTTTTTTCGTCTTTTTTTTCAAAGTCGATTATTTTGTTGTTACTGCTTTTGAATAATCATATAATCACCAGGAATCGTGGTTCGAATGTCTAAATTTTCAGAAACTATGGTTAAGAAAGCTTTTATTTGCTTTGGTTTTTGCAAAATGGCCATTTTTGTACAGCAGTGCCTCGGTCTTGCAAATGTCGGGCGGGCATCAAACCATCTCTGCAACAGCGAAAGTAGCAGACGGCCAAAAAACCAGCTCTCCACGCCGGGCCGAAAGAAAAAACAGTCGGTAATATCGACCGAGCTACCCAAAGCGGCCGAGAGAGGCACTGCTATCGAGCGGGCCGAAAGAAAAACTGACAATCAAACACAGCTAGCAGACGACAACGCAATTTTATTAATTATTTAACAATTACAGAACGTACTTTCGGCCGGGGAGTAAGAAAAATAGTATACAATACTTGGACCGGAAATTGGATGCCCTGGGCGTGCGTCATGACGCCCGCCCCGGAAATCCAATTTCCGACCCACGTATCGTAATATACTATTTCTTACTCGCCCACCCGAAAGTACGTACTTTCGCATCCTATTTTAGACCAACAGCGCGCTCTGATTGGCTGCCGAAATTTCCTGACCCGTGGCGCTTGAGCGCCCGCGCGCATGTCCTAGGAAAGATGTTTGTGCGGTGTGAAGGTTAGACACGTATGAAATAAACAGAGGAAAGTGCACGAGTGACGAGAAAAAAAAAGTTAGTTGAAATAAAAAGTGATATTATTTGATCGTGGTCATTACATTTTTCCTTGTTTTCTACACGTACTTTCGAGTCGTGTAGAAACAATTAAGTGACACACTACACAAGTCCCAACACTGACTGCACGATATCTTACAGAAAAATGAATAGCTCGACACGCGCTCTGACTGAAATTCTCTCGAGAAATGTAAAATTGAATTACTATTTTCTACAAATTCTCTCGAGAAATGCAGCAATAAATACTGCGTTCACATGCAGTGATAGTGTCCGCTTTCTAACCTAAAACGTGCTTAACCAAACAAGTGAAGATTAAAAGCAATAAAATTACGTGCAATTTCTCAATTTCCATTGAGATAAAAAATAGTATATTACGATACGTGGGCCGGAAATTGGATTTCCGGGCCGTGCGTGGTATGACGCCCGAGGCGAAGCCGAGGGCGTCATAACGCACGGCCAGGGCATCCAATTTCCGGTCCAAGTATTGTATACTATTTTTCTTACTCCCCGGCCGAAAGTACGTTCTGTAATTGTTAAATAATTGATAAAATTGCGTTGTCGTCTGCTAGCTGTGTTTGAGTGTTAGTTTTTCTTTCGGCTCGCTCGATAGTAGTGCCTCTGTTGGCCGCTTTGGGTAGCTCGGTCGATATTACCGACTGTTTTTTCTTTCGGCCCGGCGTAGAGAGCTGGTTTTTTGGGCGTCTGCTACTTTCGCTATTGTACAGATGGTCTGATGCCCGCTCGACATTTGCAAGACCGAGGCGAAGCCGAGGTTTTGCTGGTCGGGGCGGGCATCAGAAACACATTCATTAAAAAAAGACAACACCACTTTTTATTTCAATTAACTCTTTTTTCTCGTCACACGTGCACTTTCCTCTGTCTATTTCGTACGTGTCTAACCTTCACACCGCACAAACATATTTTTCTCGGACGTTCCCGTCCATACGTTTAAAAAACAATAACCACGATCAAACAAAACCACTTTTTATTTCAACTAACTTTTTTCTCGTCACCCGTGCACTTTCCTCTGTTTATTTCGTACGTGTCTAACCTTCACACCGCACAAACATCTTTCCTCGGGCATGCGCGCAGGCGCTGAAGCGCCGCGGGTCAGGAAATTTCGGCAGCCAATCAGCGCGCGGTTGGTCTAAAATAGGATGCGAAAGTTTCTCTTTCGGCCCGGAGATGCGGGCCGAAAGTACGTACTTTCGGGTGGGCGAGTAAGAAAAGGTAATTCATTATTTATATATTCACTTCGCAATTAATACTCTTATACTTGGTTAATTTACACTATACTTTTAACATTCACAGGTAATACTTACATTTGGAATTTGTGGTGCACTCCGCTGTGACGAATTAACTAATATGAAACTTGAAGACCTAAAAGACTTGGGTGATGCCTTTCTAGTATCGATCCAACATAACAAAAACGACTACGCTGGCGAGTTTCTTATTGGAAACCTTTTCTATAACCAGGTTAAACATTACATTTCCTTAAGATCAACCGATCAATTTACAGACAGATTTTTCATCCACTACAACAAAGGCAAATGTACTCGTCAAGTCATTGGAAAAAATAAGATACGTGAAGTACCACAGACTATTGCTTCTCATTTAAAATTACAAAATCCAAAAAAGTACACAGGTCACTGCTTTAGAAGAACAGCAGCAACGCTTCTTTCTGAATCCGGTGCAAACATGCAAATGATTAAACAACTAGGAAGGTGGCGTTCGGATGCTATAGCACAAGGCTATATAGAAAATTCACTACATAATAGACAAATGATTTTCAATGGTATTATCCGTACAGCTACGACAAACACTCATCCAAAACCATCGACAAGTACTACACCCAATGAAGCTGACTCCGACCTACCATTCAAATTGGTCACATTCCAACCAGGAATTCACTACGAACCAGTACCATCCAATTTCAAGTAAGCATAAAAAATATTAATATACTTGATAAGTTTGCGTACTACCTTTCATTCCTAACAAACTTTATTTCAGACCAACAACTCAACTTTACCACAGCCAGCAACAAGAAAATACTTACACCCCGGAAAACAATGAAAATCAACCCTCGACAAACCACAACAGCAAAAAATTTCTTTCAAAAACACCAGTGAAAGTAGGATTCAAAGATAAAGTAACTACTCAACCACCTCCGTGTAAAATAAGAATTCTTCAAAATTTAAATCCTCAAATTCAAGATGAAATGTCTCATTCGAAATCATTGAAAAATACTACACCCAACAAAGATGTATCTGATTACAATTTAAATTGGTCAGATTTCGAAGAAGAAATCACTACGAACAACTTCAATTCAACTTCAGGTAAGCATAAAAAATACTAATGTATAGAGTCGATGCTACCTGTACTACTTTTCATTCGTAACAAACTTTATTTCAGATCAAAAACCTACTACGACAACAAGCAATACAACAACTCTTCAACCGCAAACCAGCACCAATGAATCAAAAAGAATTCTTAAAAATTTAAATCCTCAAATTCAAGATAAAAATCAAAACCAAAATCAAAATAAATCACTGAATGGAGATAAAAATCAAAATCAAGATCAGAATAACTCATTGAATGATCAAATAAATTCAACTTTAAACAAATATATTAAAATTAAAAATTGTACTATCAATGGCAATTTCATTGTAAATATTAACAATTACAAATCTGATAAAGGAAATCATTTGTAAAGAAAAAAATCGAACAAAAATTTATTTTATATTGAGATTAATATATTGAAAGTTAAAATTATTAAAACCAAAGCTGATTAATTTAAATGTAAATCTTGTATTAATTATTGTATTAATACTTAATGTTAATATATTGAAAAAGTTTAAATTATTAAAATCAAACTTTATTGTACTTATTTCATGACCTTATTTCTTTCTTTTTTTAATGAATATGTTTCTGATGCCCGGCCCGACCAGCAAAACCTCGGCTTCGCCTCGGTCTTGCAAATGTCGGCCGGGCATCAAACCATCTGTGTAACAGCGAAAGTAGCAGACGGCCAAAAAACCAGCTCTCCACGCCGGGCCGAAAGAAAAAACAGTCGGTAATATCGACCGAGCTACCCAAAGCGGCCGACAGAGGCAGTACTATCGAGCGGGTCGAAAGAAAAACTAACACTCAAACACAGCTAGCAGACGACAACGCAATTTTATCAATTATTTAACAATTACAGAGCGTACTTTCGGCCGGGGAGTAAGAAAAATAGTATACAATACTTGGACCGGAAATCCAATTTCCGGCCCACGTATCGTAATATACTATTAGTCGTTATAGTCGGATTTTTTTGGGCAACGAACTCGGTTCGAAGATACAAAAAAGCTATCTCTATTCGAAATTTCAAGACGATTGGTTGATTTTCCTCCCATTATCGTAGAAGAACAAAAACGCACTTTTCTCTAAAATCATTTTTTTCTCGAAAACAAGTGAAGATAATCTTTTGAAATTTTAGCTATATATTGTATTTCTATTAGATTCCGATATGGCAGAAATGCCAAACAAAAATATATGTAATGAATGTTTCTAGTAAAATATAAATGTAAGTTATAGAAAAATTTCTCATAATTTAAAGAATTCGCAAGAATTTAAATTAAAAATTAAACTTTCTGTTTTGTTCACTTTTCAAGCAATTGCTCAAGCGAACAAAGTTCCCTTGAGACTGAAGTTATACAGATCCGTCAATCTAGACTATAAATTGAAACGAGAAGCAGACGTGATGTAGCGCATTTAACTAGCTTACGGTAAGCGCGGGCTTTTCAAATTTCCCGGAAATCGTCGGACGAAAAACGCGCGGGCTTTCCCCTTATCCGTCATACAGAGACTGGCAATATGTCCCAACATACCTGCGTCGACGCGGACAATTTGTAGACCTTACTCGCGCGCGCACGCGCACATGCACACGCGCAAAAAGTCACCAATTAAGAGTGAAACAGCTCGACGCTTTGTCGCAAAATGTCGTCGCTCAAAGACGGTGCCTATGTGGAGGCGACGCAAAAGTAGCCTCTCGCGAAATAAAGCGAGTAGCGTTTTGCTTCTCTCTTCGCTCATTCCCTCGCACTATTATACGACTTTAATTTTCTTTTTTGCCAATTTTATGTACCAAAGTGATAACGCTGAAGCGTTCTCATTAGAGGGAAAATTGGTTGCCTTGGATGGAAAATCCGTCAGGCGGTAAGCGTTTGTGCGCCAGTGGAATTCGCATTGTGGCGGGGCATTTACCTAATCAGTTTTACGATTGGAGTGGTGGAGAGAAAAAAAACCATTGCGATTAACGGCGAATTCTCAACGGGATCGTTGAGAGAAGTTTAGAAAGTTCTTTTTTCTCCGACACTTTTTGTGTGAAAATGAAAACCTAGCAGTGAGAATTAATTGAATGTCATGTAACATTTGTTTGCAAAGGTAAACGAAGAATGATGATCTTCCATAGCAGCCAAAACAAATATCGGGCAATTTTCAACTTTTCAACATTTTATATCCCGTCTTGTAAATTAATCATATTCTATTTCTCTTTCGTAATATACATTTAATTTAATATTTCCGTGAAAATTGCTTATAACTTCATAGACAGCGTTATATAGGTGTACGCGTTCGAAGAAACCATGCATAAACAACGCGCGCGCGCAGTACCTTCTTCTTAAACACGCGCCATTATCGCCGGCAATTCACTCAATTTACTGTTCTACAAGCTGTAACAATTAAAATGTCCGCATATACGCATTTAAAATGCAAAGTAGAGCGAACGCTCGCGCGGGAAAGCCGATCTTTGCATGTTTCTTCGGCAGAGTATAGCTCTGTGTTTTTTCCTCGGCGCGCCATACGGGACACGCACGAGCGCCCCAAAAGCCGGCGTAGCTCGCAAAAAAATAATTATCCGAGAGGGAGCCTCCTCGCGCGCATAATAAATATAACGGGCGCCCGCGTGAAATTAAAATACCGATAAGCGAGAGACGCGAAATAAAGAGGAGCTTTTTACCGCGCGTACACACACACACACATGCATGCATGCACATCTCGAGCAAAAAAGAGAGACAAACTGCGCGAGCGAAAACCGAGGAAGAGAGAGAGGGCAAGCATTCCTTGCACGCACAATCTCCGTCGGATCGGGTGGAAGTTAAAAACCCGCGGCTGCTGCGGTGGTGTGTGGCCCCCCCTCTCGAGATACTCATCGGCATTTATTTTTCGGGAAGAGAGAGAGAGAGAGAGAGAGCGCACGCGCGAGGGAATGCCCATTTGCATGGTGCAATATCGTACATTCTTAGGTGCCCAATTACGCGAGTTGATGCGGGGACCGATAAAGCAGTGCACGTGTGAGCACGTGTGTGACTGTGTGAGAGAGCGCGAGCATAGGCTTCTCCGATGCGGAGGCCCTTTTTCATGATACATTGCGAGTGCGCACGCTATGCCCTTTATGCGAGCGCACGCTAATATGCTCCTTTCGTATATATGTGTGTTATATGGTTGACCTCGGGTTTGACTTCGTGGATTTCGCGTGGCGAGTATATATGAACATGTGCATATTATGCATCAGTTTGGGATCGGTTTTGCAGATGTTCTGATATGTATATGCATAAGAGTTTGATTTGAATAGAAGTGGCATGAAAGGCTATATGCTTGGTTAAATTATGAATGCGAATTGTAGTTTATTTTAATTCAGTTGAAAGTAATACATTTGATTATTAAAAATTGAAAAGCACTAGGATAAGCTTCAATACCAAACTTTGGTTATCGTAGTACACCACATAATAATTATGTGAAAAGATAAATCCAAGAAACGATGCTGCATATAGTATTGTAATTTATAGTTCGAATTACAATCATATTACAAAAACTATTTCATGGCGTTACTTCGAGCTCCGATATAGTCCCAAAGGCGCGTTTTAGTGCGATTCCCGCGATACAGTATATGTGTTTATATAGCGACGCGTCAACGACAATTTCACTCATCGCCGTCGCGTTGGTCTTATTTCTCTCGAGTTGTTGTTTTTTTTTCTCGCCGCGAGATTTTCTAAAAGTAAGATCAAATTCCGCGAACGGATTGGACCGCATTCCGTTCGCACCTTGTTTCACTCAGCTTCTTCTTCTTCTTACGCGTGTCGTCGCACAGCCTTCGTGTGACTGCCGTGCGATCACCTCCCGGGTCTGACGCTCGGCACTGATGAGGTGTGATTTTCTTCGATGCCATCACGAGAACATTTTACGAAAGCGGTTCTTATTGGCTCTTTGTCAACTTACTTTGGCCAAAGGATTTTTACTTTTGCTGAAGGCTCGTTATATGTATGTGCGCCGGTTCAGTGTCGAGCTTATTATATGTACACTGCACGGTGATCCGTAGATTAAAGAGTATGGTGTAGATATATTAGAGAGCGGCTTTGTTTGGTCAGCTATTATTGAGATATATATAAGTAGTGTATCGTACTATATACCATGTGAAATAAGTAAAAAGTTCGAAAATACTTTCCAGAAATATAATTTGAAAAAAGTATTTATGTTGTAATTTAAAACATTCGGAAAATCAATTCAAATTTATGTTAATTATAAAATAACTTGATTCTAAAATTTAAAATTTACTAAAACTAAAAATTATCATTCACTAAGTATAAACAATTAAAACAACTACCTGTACAACTTTCACACGACGAAATTACAATTCAAACCTCGTAATAGCGCCACTACATACCGTGCGAGCGATGAAAATCTGAATCCCGCGCAACGCCGGACCACCTCACGAATCGCAGATCGATTCCGACTAGCAACTCCCGTGTATCTGCCTGTCTCTTTCTCTCTCCCTTTGCCCCTGTCTCCTTCTCACTTGTGCGCAGATTTAAGAGCCGAAAGAGAAAGCGGTTGGCGCGCTTGCGTAATCGCGAGTGGCGAGTCTCTCGACTCCCTCTCGCTTAGAAATGCACACGACGCGCGCAGTGATTAACGCCGAATCGTGGGAGACTGTCTTCGTCGTCAATGCCGTTGACAAGCTCGCCATGTGCGCACATGACGGGGGCATTAGTCGGGCGAAAATTGCCCACGCGGGATCGCTCGTGTTCTAGATCGCGAAGGAAATCGCGTACAGTGCGCGCGGACAATTATCACCGCAGGAAAATGATCGCTACGGTGCAGGTTATATTTGCCTTATACGTGATGGGAATAAATGTGTGATGGTTTGATAAAGAGAGAGGGATAAAGTTTTTTTTTAAATAAATTATGATTTGAGTGTTTACTGGGTTTTCATGTAACAATTCTTCTTATTTAAGTATGTTTTAAAAGTTAGTGGGTATACAAATAAGATACTTTATACTGCTTATTTCGTCATTTTATTAATTGATTTTGAATGCTCTAATATTAATAATATTGATACACTTGAGAAGGTTTTGATCAAAGAATCAATCATTAATACACGCCGCAAAAGCTGATCAGATGAAAACAGTAGATAAAGTAAAAAATTATACATTCATGAAGTAAATGACGCAAAGCAGCCGTTGAAACCTTAACGAATCCCTTGATAAACAATAGCTCGGCAAAAACTCTCCGCTTCTTCCATTGATCCTCGATCTCTTCATTTCGCATTCCCGCGCTCTCCTCACAGAGAGAGAGAGAGAGAGGCGGCCGGCTGCTCTCGCGCGCGCGTATATAAAAATAAACCCGTTCCCATGAGCAACAAAATACATCACGCATTCAGGTAAAACAATTCCCAGCCTCGTCATTTCTATTCGACATCCGCACGCACGTACCAGGGACAGAAAGAGAGAGAGAGAGAGGGAGAACGAGCGAGATTATGAATGCGAGAACTCGGTGCAGCTCAGCGAGACGAGATCTTTTGAAATTCAAAGATTCAGCTGTGGTCCATCACGCGGACGCGGCGCGAGGACGACTCTTGCGTGCGTAGGATGCCCGCGGCGGTGTAGCCGAAGGACATCTTCTTGCGCGCTGGGTGCGTCCGTAAAAACAATCGTATCGACCTCGGTTAACTCTTCTTTCTCTCTCTCTCTCTCTCTCTCTCTCTCTCTCTCTTATCCTCTCGTCCTGTGCGCGCGCGTCTTTCTCTCTGCACAGTGCGTCGTCGCTCGTTGTGTGTTGTCTCGCGGTGCAAGCTCGATTCGCGCTCTCTCACGAGGGGGGGAGGGGGAGAAAGAGGATCCGCGCAGGGCTGAGCTATGCCTGGCATTTTCACGAGAAGCCGCTTTGATTCAGACGACGGTCCCGGTGAAGACTCTCGCGGGCACAGAAATGCCCGTATCGGGACGCCGCCCGCCTCACCTCCGCCTATACTCCCTCCGATCCTCCCGCACGTTTGTTCAATTTTTCGTTGTCGCGTACGATGATAATGCTTGAGTTACTAGATTTTCGTTGTCCTTGTGCACATATGTGGCCAATGCGTTGTTACAAATTTAGGAGTATGCTAACAGAAAATTAAAAAGATTTTTCGAAGGAAAGTTTTTTTGACTTTTAATTACATTTTGTATAAAAAATTTTTAAAAAATTAAATTTCATTCTATCCTAAATTTGGAATGCATTTGGTGATCAGTTTATCGAATATATTGTTAAATTGTTGTTAATCCTTTCAAAGTCGTAATGTGCGCAGTCATTTTTATGAATTGTAGAATAATAAGAAATTTAAAAAAATACTGACTAGGAGAATGTCAGGGATCCAGATCATGGATTCGGCTCAAACTTTAGGATATGTTTTTAGACGTAGAAACATGAAGAAAGCTGCAATATTAGACCCTAACGCTCCAAAAAACTCAAGTTATGAACATTTTTTGCTTTATTTTCAAGAAGAGAAAATAAAACTAGAGAAAACGATCTTTCATTTGCTTTTTTTCAGAATTAAAAAATATTAATACGTTCCAAAATTATGAAAGTTTAAACTTGAGTAATAAAAATGCACCCGTGTAAAAAGAAAAGTCTGGGCGAAGTCTTGCACAAGTCTGGCTTGAAAAGTCTGGGCAAAGTCTCGCATGTCGGACGATTCCAGACTTTTTGCCAGACTTTTTATTTCTTCTATTAAAAGTCTTGGAAAAATTCCCAGACTTTATCCAAGACTTTTTACCAGACTTAGTATACTGCCGAAAAAGTCTGGGAAAAAATCCCCAGACTTTATCCAAGACTTTGTTCACCAGGCTTTGTGGTCGGCGTATGGAGGTTATGCACACCCGAACAGAAGATTCCGCTGGTGTGATGAAGAGAGAGGTTGGATTAAATATGCGCCCGTAGAGCAGTGAGGCAGTCCGTAGCTGCGTTTACCATGACTCCTCGTGGCTGCTCACATTCAGGCGTCTTCTTCGGGGAATCAGGAATTCGCCATCTGAAATAACTACATCATTGAAATAAAAATATCTTGGCAAATTCATTATAACATATGACCAACACGACTATTTTGAAGTGAACATCAACGCATAGATTTCAAATGTTTTGTTTGGTTTCCAAGTCTACACGCGCGTTAACTTGGAAACCAAACAAAACATTTGAAATCTATGCGTTGATTTCACTTAAAAATGAACGAATTCGCGGAGATGTTTTTATTTCAATGATGTAGATATTTCAGATGGAGAATTCCTGATTCCCCGAAGAAGACGCCTGAATGTGAGCAGCCACGAGGAGTCATGGTAACGCAGCTACGGACCGCCTCGCTGCTCTACGGGCGCACATTTAATCCAACCTCTCTCTTCATCACACCAGCGGAATCTTCTGTTCGGGCGTGCATAACCTCCATACGCCGACCACAAAGCCTGGTGAACAAAGTCTGGGATAAAGTCTGGGGATTTTTTCCAAGACTTTTTACGCCGTATGCTAAGTCTGGCATAAAGTCTTGGATAAAGTCTGGGGATTTTTTCCCAGACTTTTTCGGCAGTATACTAAGTCTGGTAAAAAGTCTTGGATAAAGTCTGGGGATTTTTTCCGAGACTTTTAATAGAAGAAATAAAAAGTCTGGCAAAAAGTCTGGGATCGTCCGACATGCAAGACTTTGCCCAGACTTTTCAAGCCAGACTTGTGCAAGACTTCGCCCAAACTTTTTTTTTTACACGGGCACTGTTAAATGCGTAAAATTCGCGGTTCAAATTCATGCATATTTTGGTGCATTTTCGTTACTGAACTTGAAACTTTTATAACTTTAGGAGGAATTAATATTTTTGATTCCGAAAAAAGCAAATGAAAGATCATTTTCTATAGTTTTCTTTTTTCTTTTCTTGAAATAGTTTTAAAGCCTTTGCTAGACTAAATGGTTACTCGTTTAAGAAGAGGCTTTTTTAAAAGATTTTTTCAAAATAAAACAAAAAATGTCCATAACTTGAGGTTTTTGGAACGTCAGGGTCTAATATTGCAGCTTTCTTCATGTTTCTACGTCCAAAAAGATATCCTAAATTTTGAGCCGAATCTGTGATCAGGATGTCTGATACTCTCCTAGTGAAAGATATTTTTTAATTAATCTTTTTTAAAAAGTCATATATGGGTCATGTCGCCATTAAAGTGTCAATTACTCATAAATGAATCATTTAGTAAAATCTGAATTGAAAGTATTGATTAAAAACCTGTAGAAAATAATCAAATTCTAAGTTACAAAACTCAGCTTAATATATTACCTACAAAAAAAAACCTCATGAATCTTTTATTTTTATTTTTTTCCTTTGTTTACTCGTTTTAAATTGCGATTAGACATGACGCGACTACGCTCATCCTTGCACCATCCAACAGTTGACATTAAAAGTAAACCTTGCTATAGTTCGACGAAAAATTATGCAACGCATTCAAATTCAGCGAACGATAAACGCGAGCAATAGGAGCGAGCGTGGTCGGGTGCAAAAAAATGTCCTTAACACAATTAAAACAATCTTCGTCCGCGGGGCAGATGAGGGAAAAAAAGACCGTCGCATTCCAGAAATAATCACTCACCGCGGGCGCATGTGTGCACCCGCGGGCAGCGAGGAGGAGAAAAAAAAGAAGAGAACGACACGGGAGAACGACACAGCGACGACGAAAGAATACGCCGGACGAAAAAAAGCCGGGGAATCGCGTATCGGTGATTCCCTTCTCCTGCTCGCTCGCTCGCTCGCGCATCCTCCCCCCGCGGCGTTTTTTCTGCGCCCCGCGAGAGCGAGTATTATCGTCCTCGAGCCGTGTCCGACCAGAGCCGCGCTTCATTTCTGTATCCCTCTCTCTCTCTTCTCATTTATCCAAAACGAAGGAATCGCGAATGAATACGTATGTCAAGAAATCATGCGTTCGTTCGCTCTCTCTCTCTCTCTCTCTCTCTCGCTCGCACACATACTGCGCCCTCGAGTGCTCGCAGTCGTCGTCACCGGAAAATATATATGTATACTTATATATACCCGCGGGTGAGTCAAAGACAGAGAAAGACAGAGGGAGAGAGAGAGCGCATGCGCGCAAGCTTTTTACTCGGTAAGAATGCTGGAACGGCGGGTCGTTTGAATCGCGGCTACCGGCGCTGATTGCGTCGGTGCCCACGAGAGAGAACACGAGGACGTGAGGAGAGGGACAAGAAGAGAGTGAGAGAGAGAGAGAGAGAAGAGGAACACAGTGACAGTAGCGACAGAAGTCAGTCGGCGATTGTGTCTTACACACTCGCACGAGAGAGGAGGCAGCAGCCGCGGAGAGCTCTCGAGGCCGCGCGAGAGTGAGAGAGAGAGGAGAGACTGATTTCGCATGAGTCGCGCCGCGACCGGTTGATCACCGTGGAATTTGTAGCTCAATTAAACTCATCACCATTGCGCTCGAGCTTTTCGACTTGAGCTCGCGCGAGGACGTTTTTCTGCGGCAATGCGCGGCGATCGTCCGCGCAGTCGGTATAGCAGCCACTTCCCGTGCCTGCATAATCGAGATTCTTCGTCCGCTCCGTTTCTCATGATTCCGCCACTCTGCGCGCCTGACTCGTACACACACATATATATATTTACACGTACGCCGTCGATCTCCTCTTTATGATATTTACATCGCTGGGATTTTCCTCTCGAATTATACTTTTTGCCTCAAAAGAAAAAAAAAGCTGTAAATTACACGGGTATGTTAAGTTTTCTGCGTTCGAGGGCTTCGAAAAAACAACTCGACGAGCTTGCGATATAGCATATATTCCAACGACGAATATTTACCAGTAAAATATAAGCATAATTCAGCATCATTTAACGAAGTTATGCGTTCGAGACGCATTCACACTCTCCACTTACCCGGTACACACACACGCGCGTGCTATTGAATTATCCTACGGTCAGTGTACAGGGAAAAAAAGTCGCGAGCGCTCGTTTAGGGACGCGACCAGTTTTTCCGATTTACGCCATTCCAGGGTTGTCCCCGCGCTCTCAGTCCCGGGGCGTTCTCAGGCCTAACGCTACCGCCTGCACAGCAGCACTATTACCGCTGTGTACCAGTCGTCGTCGCGCGTATATTTTTACAAGGCTTTTTCCGCGCTAAAACTGATTAAAAAGAATTACAGTGTAGGCAACTACAGTTACGGATAACCGTTATATCGAGCTACCGGACCGACTGAGCGCCCGTCCGTCCGGCCGTTTTTTTCCAGTAGCACGTCGGTACCTGCGGTGTACTCCTAAATTATTTATACATACTATACGGTGATAGCGGCGCGCGCTTCTTCCTCGAAGCCCCGATGGAGGGCGAATTTTTCCGTCTGTGGTTTTATACACACACTGTGATAATTTTCACAGACCGTTATGTATGATGAGCAATCAGCGAAACTCGGCCCTGCAGATTGTTTCACTATATACGCTACGATTTTCTTGTCGTATATAGTGAAGAACACATCGGAAGCCGACTTTTGGGTGCCAGCCGCTGGCGGACTATGATGGTGTCGCGTTGATTTATCATTGGCAAAGGCGCGGATACTTCATAAATTATACGCGCGTTCCGCCATCCTCCGCGGGCGAACGTCGAACGTCGGTCGCGTTCATTTGAACTCGGCCGCCGGCCTCAGGCACGCCAGGCACGACGGGCCCCGTCAAACGCCGCGAGCCGCCCTCGTCTTCCTTTCGGCGATCCGCGCCCATCATGACGAGGACGCGAGTTTTGTTTCTTAGAGAGTAGCTCGCATGGGGGATCAGAGCTGCATATCTAAGTTTTTCGTAATGATTTATTGAAAAAGTTGCTGCGCGTGTGCGTAATATGTAACGTGTGTCTCAATCGAATGTGACTGAGGTCTAAGGTTCAGTTTTGATGTGAGCTTTTTGTAAGAGTTGAGTTTTATATTGTCAAAAGTTGTGTGGTTGGGATAGTTGAACAAATAATTGCGCACTTTGAGTAGTATAATAATTAGATGGGAGGTGTATAAATGCACCATTCACACTGAGAAAAGGATTTGTTTACTGTTAACATGGCACTGTAACTGTTAACATGCGTATGTTTAAATATGACCAAATATAGGCATTGTAACAGTTATAATACCATGTTAACAGTTAAGTTATCATGTTCTCATAAACAATTTCAATATATTACCTGAGAACATTGATATTATAATAGTTACAATATGCTTATTGTAGTAGTTTTTGAATCAAATAGCCAATTTTTTACCAGGATGATGTTGTTTTATAACAAAAACGTTTGAAATAAAAAGATCATTTATTTTTCTACTCCAACGTTTCGGACATTTTTATTGTTTATCCTGATGAGGGACATAAAAAATAAAAATGTCCGAAACGTTGGAGTAAAAAACTAAATGAAGTTTTTATTTCAAACCTTTTTGTTATATAACAACATCATCCTGGTAGAAAATTGGCTATTAGATTCAAAAACTACAATTTACAAGAACTTCTACCATCAGCTACTTTCAAATCTGAATATGTCTATTAGTTAATATAGATATTGTAACTATTACAATATCACATTTTATCCTTAAACATGTCAAATAGTTGTATTTCAAGTAGATAAATATGTTAACAGTAACAATATTCTTCTCTCAGTGCATGTTATATGTATTATAATACAATTCGATGTGTATACTTCTCTT
The DNA here is from genome assembly GCA_036365515.1 of Torymus aiolomorphi. Lineage (NCBI taxonomy): Eukaryota > Metazoa > Arthropoda > Insecta > Hymenoptera > Torymidae > Torymus > Torymus aiolomorphi. Next base: position 140,461,766 of record CM070877.1, read on the forward strand.
GTATAAAATCATAATAGTATTCCACATTTCATTCTTTGTACAAACGGATCTGATTTGTAATACCATATAAAACTTTTAATTATTTTATTAAAATCTCACGTAACGGTGGAAAAGCAAACATGATTAGCCGTTAAATCTGATTATTTATACATAGATTAATTAACATTCAAACTTTGTATCGTTTTAAATCGTCGGTGCACTCATTTGTTGCCAGATTCTAGTTTTAATATTTTTCGCCATACCCTGTCCGAAAGTGCCACATTCCCGCCCGGCTCAAAAACGGGAATGTGGGGTTTTAGGCCCGGGTATGGCGAAAAATAGTATACGCACCACGGGAGTAAAATTGGCCAGCCCCAGCTCGTGTTTGCCACCCTCGCCTTCGGCTCGGGTGGTAATTTACACGAGCTGTGGACTGTCCAAGTTTTTTCCTCCCATGGTGCGTAATATGCTATTGCGTAGCGAGCGATGAGACGTATTATGTAATTAATTGTGAGTAAAATAGTTCTAAACTATTTAGCCACCTGTAATAATCTTCCTACTACTGTATCAAGGGCTTATATAGACCTTATAATATTGAAATACATAAATAAAATCGTGCTTGAAGTTTTCTGAAATTTCAAATCTCAAACGTAATGTAAGCAGATTCGTTACAAAATTGTTGTGAAATCATTTATTCATTCATGACAAAGGAAATTTTAGTATTACCTACTCAAAATAAGTCAGGAGTGAATCTGAATGTTACGGCTTATCACCATCGACACTAAGGTCCTTACAGCCAATCCTGATTTTTAAGCCGCATCTCGAATCGGATAATGACTGAATTCTCAAAGAAACGGTAACCCTCGACACCGTGTAATCGTAACCAGGAAACATTTTTTCCCCACTTAATTACACGAATCAATGAATCCCCATAAAAAAAACACCACAAAGTATCGGCATGGCATGACTGTGCCTCAAAAAACACATCCTGCATCCATATAGATCCACACCTACAAACCACCGTCGCTGCTGTTGTCATCCGTCGTCCTAATCCCATTTTTTCCACCTCTCTCTCCCCCTCTTCCCCTTTCCCACACACACATACACACACACACACACACACACACACACACACACACACACACACACATAGACACAAAACCACCTAATTAGCGTGACGTTTTTTGCTGTGTACGCGGTCAGCGTCCCTCGCTCCCGCTCATTTAGCAGCCTCGAGTCGCGCTCTCTGTCTCGGAAAGGAAGTCACAGAGATCGATAGGTAATTTATCCACGACAGCGCGCGTCGACGCGGCGGCGGCGGCTATGCGCCTGCTCATTCAAATATGGAGCGTTCCGGCAAAAAGCGCTGCACGCCGCCGCGAGGAAAAGCGCGCGCAGGAGAGAAAGAGACAAGCGGCCATCTTTAATAACCATACGGACAGAGATGCACACACCGCATGCTATATCGTGCGTCATACGGATGGAGCGGAGAGTTTTTGCGCGAGGAGACGCGAGGAGAGAGACGGGAGCGAGGTTAAACAGGTTGTCAAGTGTCTACGAGTCTTTCCTCGGTTTTTCCGACGCCGTTGCCGTCGCCGCCCCCTCTAGTAAAGTCGCGAGATAGTTTCATATATATGTAGGGAGAGAGAGAGAGAGAGCTATTGCGGTTCGCGTTGCTCTGTATTTTTGCCCGTCGGCCGTGGCGTGCGTTTCTGCGCGAGTGTCTAGTCTGCATCGAGGCCTTATTCGCATAATTTTGCAATTCGATTGCCGAGGGATCAAATGATTAGATGCACATCCTTTTACGTACTGGCGTAGCTGGAATCTCTCCGTGCGTTATATTTGTGCCTGGGATGTCGTTTTGAAATTGAGGCTCTGCATGCGTTTCTGGAAAATGGATCGAGGATAATTTGAAACAATGGTTTACAATACTCTATACGGAGAATTCGCACACGAGTAAAATCACCGGTTTGTTTTTCTTTTTTCATGCGCATCAATTAATTAATCTATATTTACGTATATAGAATTCTGCAAAATTCAAATCGTTACTCAAATATATTCAAACAGACGATATAGACTTTCGTATTTATCTTTATAGATTCGAAAGAAATTTTTTTTATTACAAATAACTTCACATTACACTGTCGAAAAAATAGTACCATACCTAAAAATTTCTCCGAATTCCATTGTATTTTACCGGTACCATTTTTCTCTCTCCCCGTATATACCATAGCACAAAATCCCCCACAATCTCGACCGGCACAGCAGCTCGCGCGATCGCGTGTCTTTATGATCGATACGCGTGCCCGGAGAACGCGCGCTCACATACACACAGACGCCGCCCTCATCCTCCGGGCACATCTCGTGTCAGAAGGTTTCGCGGCTTAATCTACGGTTAAAAAGACGTACGAGAGACGCTCACGTGCGCGGGCAGTGCCGCGGAATAAAAATGAGGGCCCGAGCTGAGGTGGCGCGGGCCATACGTCATCCGCGCGCGGCGAAGAAAAGCGTCTCGCGCGAGCCGTGCAGGTGCCCTTCTTGCCAAGCGAGCTGGTATAAGGAAGAAGAAGAGGACGAGGAGGTGGAGAAGAACCGGGTCCTCATCGATATGTGCGGTGGCGCGCGCCCCCGGAATTTTAGTTGGTAGCGGGAGAAAGAGAGAGAGAGAGCCCGCGCGACTCCGGCCTGCCGCTTTGACACTTTCGCTAGCGGAGATGCGCCGCTGAATTACTGCATTCTCCCTCTCTCCCGCTCTGGACCTCTCTTTCTCTTATACTCGCTCTATCTTTTGGCCCAGAGAGAGAGAAAGAGAGAGAGAGACACGGGCTTTCGGGCTGTAAAGTATCGATTCTCCGCGTGGAGCGACGGAAAAAATTCATTGTTATGGAAGGGGGCGGACCTGTGCGCGAGAAAAATTGCTTCTTGCCGCTGGTATACGAGGATTCGATCGTTCGTTTGGATATAGGATAGTTACAGTGGTAGCGGTTTTGATTCTGTGCAAATAAGCTTAAGATATAATAGAGTAGAAATTTTGAAGTCATCAGAAGGAGATTTATTTAGAAACGATTTTCCGTTTCGAATTCGATTTTGAACTTCAGTTGTTTACTAAAGCTTTGTATTTATAGGTATGATTAAAATTAAGAGACTTCTCTTGAATATGAAATTCCTTAACTGCCGAAGAAGATACATCTTGTTTGTTTTAGACTACCTCTTTTTGATAATTTTATTGCGCTTTTACACTCATTATAATGTTGAAAATTTTAATTCTTCACTCCTCGTCCTAATAAACTGAAAATGTTGTAAAAGAAAATCCTCAAAAATTTCTTAAGCCTTTGAAGACACAATACGAACTGGAATCTTTCATGCAATTCCTGAAGGTTCAATATATTTCTCACAAATACATGACACATCTATTCATTTTCAAAGAAATTCGTATTTCTATCTTAAGAATAGTTGACCAATTATTGTATGAAATAAGTATGTAACTTTTGCATAGGGTAAGTTTAGTTAAATAATTATATCAGCGCTAGATTCAATTGATCCAAGCTTCAATCCTTTTATGGTGGATTATATAACAGTTAAAGGCACAATAGGCTCATTATTTCCACTTATACTTCTTTCTACTTGCTTTCTCATTTTGTTTTTTTTTTTTCCATATTCTCTATAATTATTGTTGACAGTAACCTAAACTTTTTTAATTGAATTTCTGTTCAATTTTTTAACAAAAATATATATGTAATACCGCTTAAGGAGATACGCAAACAAAGTAGTGAAAAATCAAAAATAAAATTTAAGAATATATCCCTTTGCTAATCATATTTATATCGCTGTTACTCCCTGTAAAATTCTTTCATAAATGCATACGCTTAACGCGATATCTATAGCTGTATATTACTTAAACCGTTGTTTTAATGCTTTAATCGTCATTTGTGTTACTTGATAAAGGTACATGTAGGACAGATCTAAATGGAAACTGCTGTTTTATAACCTTTTATCATAATTTTTATCATAATTTGCGCTCGATAACGAGTAGCACGAAACTCGATGTTGCAAAGACATCGCCGTTTGAAAAGTTGTTTATGTATTATACGTCCGTGAGAATTGTATTGTCACGTACGGAGTGGATGCAAAAAAAAAATATGTAAAATTCATGTCAATTTTTTCCGCGATCAGCCGGCCTGAGTAAGTAATTAAAGTGACGTTCGGATACAGGCGCGCGTGCACGCGCTCGCAAAAACGGCAGTGGACGATCAAGGTGTTCTCCGCGTGCGCGCGTTCGCGAGCATAATGCGGGAACGAGTTTGTCACTCGGGCGATTCTAACGAGTTTAGAAATCAAGCCGTAATTACTGACGTTGCATGGAATCGATAGTCATCGAGGAGACGCGTGTATATATATTTATGAACCGATCGATCGTTATAAGGCCAAATGCGTTGGAGTCTTTCGTAAGCCGGTGCCAATGCTGGTATAAGAGGTGAACCGCGTTATACTTGATGAGTCAAACGTCTCTATGTGACAAACATAAACTTGATATCGGTATTGGCTGCGGCATTACTTTGTATGAGAAATATTTTTTCGAAGAAATGAAATAGTATACGACTGCTTTGGTATTTCTAACAAGTACCAATTCTGTGAGATTCTATAGCTTTGCTGTCTTGTGAATTATCGACAGTGCGAAACTGTGCTGGAAATTGTATGGACGTGGATATATATATATATATATATATATATATATATATATATATATATATATATAATATATTATCTGAGAATCGAAAAGGCAAATCGGTCACTTAAGTTTTTCCTATTAAAGTTATAATCGCGGTAATATTAATGTTTGATCCATGCAATAGCGACGGTGTTAATTCATTTTCAAAATGAATGCTTTTCATGTGGCTGCTGTGATATTTAAATCACACAAAATAATTCTCTATAAGAAGATGATATTAAACCAATTTAAGATAATATCGAACTAAATGTATTTCTACATGCAAATCTTACAGCGTAATTCATTTAAAAAATGAAAACTGTATACTTAGTTTTTGAGAGTTTATCGCGCTTTATACAGGAATTACGAATGCCCGTTCAAAATCTAAATTGATCAGTTATTAGAGAAATCTTTGAGAAATGGATTCAGTAAGAAATTCATACCATAATATGGACAAACCTATTTAAATATTATTAAGATCCAAATGAATCTTCCATCATATATTCCTACTTTCAGCCGTTAAAAATTTAAGCAGACAGCGAATAGAAACTCGCAAACCCATCACGCCACGCCTCCTCGTGGCTCTCTAAAAATTATGATCGCGCGCACAATTATGGGCTTATAAAGCCGGCCTCAACTGCAACGCTCTCTTGCTGATCCCGCAGCTATTTTTCTCAGCCTCGTCGCCTCTGCTCGGCAAAAGACGCCGCGGCAAATAGTCAAATGGCAAAAAAAGCCAAACGCTCGCGCGCATCCATCCGACCTCCTTATAATCGCAACGGTCACCTCGTTGGCCAATGCTTCATTGTAATGGCTCTATCTATAATTCATCGATTTCATGCGAATCCTTGAAACAATCATGCGCGGATGTTCCCTCTCCCCTACACGAAGGACAGACAGAGACACACACACGATTGTCATGTGAGTCTTTCTCCTCGCGTATATACACGCGTACATGCGCGACTCTCGTTTGACATTTTCCCGTCTCTCCTCTATGTCCATGCGCTCGCGTTCATCCTCTCTCTCCTGACTCCCATTCGTCGGCATCGCTTAAACGACGACGACGCCGCTACCGAGCGACAGAAGTCCAGCGCGCGCGGCGCGGCGAGTACCGTGGGAAAGGAAAAAAAAAGAGCGAGAGACACGACGACTGCTGAGGAGTGAGAAAAGGAGAAAGAGAAACAAGCAGCAGCAGCAACGCAGTCTACGATAGGCGGCCCGCCGCGGATAACCGCGAGCCGCTCTCAAAGGAGGTGTCATTCTATATACGTCCCCCCTACGCGGCCTTAAGCCGAGCGAGAACGCCTATACGGAGGCCTCGTCGCCGCGAGCCGCAGGCCGGTTTATCATCGATTTCGTGCGTCTGTTCCCCCGGCGAGTGGAACTCATGCGTGCTTCCCGCCTCCTTTTGCCGATCGTCGTTGCGAACGCGCGTAGATAAGTTTCATAAGCGATCAGGCGTCGCTGTATACCGAAGTTTGCCACCTGAGAGGCACGAATATCTGTTGCTGATGAAGATGCGTGATACGATTGTTTTTAAACCTGATAATAGTGAATTTGTACACAAGTTTATCAGGATAGATCTAACTTGGATAAATAAGAAATAACTACTAATACATGGAGGGAATTTTTGCGTAAAAAATACCGTGACAGTTTAGTAAAACTGGAGCAACTGCAGCTGTTATGAAAAATGATTATGATTTAAATGAAAAATTAGTCTAGTAAAATTATAGTGAAATCTCTTATAGAAAAATTCTCTCAATGTACAGTCAGTTTAATATCGTGTTTTTATTTTTCTCAATTAATTGAATAAATTTTATAGTTGTTTCTAAAGAGTTCAATCGATGATTATCAAGTTATTTAACTTTAGAATAAAGATGTCAACTAAAGGTTTCGTTGTTTAGCAGCTTTAAGCTGCAAGATTGGAAGAAAATAGGCTGGAAACTATGTCTTGCTAGGTTTGGCATGTATCTACTTAGATAATTTCAATATGGTATTCGTGGTTTATTACACCATGTTCTTATCACAGACTGTATTACTAATCCTATAAATGATACTTCCTATATTATAACCTGAGTTTCATTTTAAAAATAAACAATAATTCTTTTTTATAATTAGTCTAACTTTTAAGCATCATAAAAATATTTTTAAAACTTGCTAACTGCTATAAAATACTCCATTATTTCTATTATATTAAGATTTGATTTTTTTATTGCAAATTATACTTCAGTATGAAATTTGAATATTTACATTCCAAGATACATAGCATATAACATAGGCAAATTGCGATGTCTAATTTATTAGAATACGGAGTCAGCATTTAAAAGGTGGTTTTAAAAAATTATTCGATCATATTTTTTCTCTGACTTCGACTAATAAAATAAAATTTTAATGACAACGAGTACAAAACATCTAAATTACATTATCAAATACAACACATTGAAATCTATATAATATAAGTAAAATGAGCGGCTGAAGCCAGACGAGCTGTCCGATTGCTCGAAACCTTGAGTCTCGCTCTCCACAATGTATATACATTCTTTCTTTCCTTCTCCCTCCAAACGCATAAAGAAGCTTAACGCTGAAAGAGGAGAGCGAGAGGAGACATCGTAAGAACAGCAGCAGCAGCAGCAGCAGCAACAGCAGCAGCAGTGGCAGCAGTAGCAAGAGCAAGTACGAAGCGAGCGAGCGGTGCTGCGAGTGAGAGGAAAGGAAAAAGGCGCTCGGAGGAAGGAAGGGGGAGAGTGACGGGCTGGACCAATGGGGAGGCTGCCTGCCGTATGCAAAGTGCACGACCGCCTCCGCGGCCGGCTACTCATCGGCTATGCAAAGTCCGCGCGCGACGAGCGACGAGCGAAGCTCCGCCCATTGACTTGGGCATTCCGCTCTGCCTCTCTCGTTCACTGCCTCTCTTGCTCGCACTCTCTCTGTCTCTCTCGCGAGTACATACGATGTATGTATGTATGTATGCGAGCTCGCGGTGACGAGGAGGATAGAGGAAGAAGGAGAGACGGAGAGTAAGAAGCTCGTCTCCGCGATGGCTCGCCGGCGCGAGGAGTGAGAGACAGGATATTATGATAAGTGTGGGATAGCGAAAGGTTGATGTTGATTAGTTTTTTTTTCTTCATTTTCTTTTGATAAATGACAATTTTAATGCTTTCAATGGTTCGTTTCATTATTATTCGGGAATTTAATTTTTACTCTGCCTTTACATATTTTGAAAATGTTTCTGTTTAATTATGATGGAAATCATTTCTCATTTTCAATTTCCAATATAAACAAATTACCGAAGGCTTCTTTTAAATTGGTTTTAAATGTATAAAAAATAAAATGCACTTCTTCGAATGAAACAGCAGCTATAAAAAGTTTAAGACTGCTTTAGAATACCGCAAAACCAGTTTATTTTAATTATTAAATAGATATATTTATAATATCATAGATATTATTTGTGAGGAACCTACTTTATCATTTGTAAGTAGAATATCAAGATCAGAGATAAATGCGAAAAATAGTTTAAAATCTTATAATTTCATGAAACGATAAACTTTATATTCTCAAATCATCCGCAAAAACATAAACCAAAAAATACTTACAACAAAAAGAAATGAAATTTATTCAATTAAAAACCGACATAACCGCGCGACCATTGCCACTGAAATAAATCGCAGACAAAATACATCTAGAAATCAGAAAGCTGAACAAAACTACGCGAAAAAAACGCGGAGAGACAAACCCAAGCTTTCATTTATACGGACGTACGGCTCTATAGCCAACGTCGAATGGAAGTATAAAGAAAAAAAAAAAAAAACAGAAACGGGAGACACGCAGCTCGCGAAGAGATGCATTTAGGGAAACTACGGGGCAAAAAACGCGGCATAATCGCCCGGAGCTTATCGCTCATGTATATATACAGCAAGCGGGTAGCGATAGGCGCGGCGCGCGCGGTCCGTGTAAGAGAGATTCTCGTAAAGGTAAGGACGGCTTGAAAATTCATTATTAAGCCGGGCGCGCGCGCTCGCCGCGTCGTATAGTCCGCCGGGGCAATAAAGAGAAGCGACATCGAGTCCTGCCTTTATATATATCCCGCGCCGCCATCGTCGCGTCGCGGTGTGTGCTCTAGGCTTCTTTTTATTCCACTTGCAGTCGAATTAAAATTGAAAACGACGATAAACATTTGCAATTTCAAAATGTACCTAGTGTATATAACTGGAATTTCATTTGCGAAAGTATCCGTTAGTCCACTATACGTATATAGCTACAGGATATATTGTTAAACATGCTTCATTTTATTCTGGATTTCAGTATTACGGAGTTACAAATGGTTTGAACAATAGAACAAGAATTAATCGATAATTTTAAAAATACACTTATCGCAGGATACGTTTGTTTTTACAGCATAAATGGCATTTTACAAAATTATTATGGATTTGATTGTGATTGAGAAATACAATTCTCTTAAAAAAAGAAAAAAAAAAAAAAAAAACATAATAGATTTTCTTAATTATAACGATAAAACAAACTACATCATTTTCATCAGCGTCACGGCTAACGCATTTTCTTCTCTACAGGTAAAATGCGCAACAATTTCACTAATCGTTTGACTTCCAGACGAAACCATATCCCAGCAGCCTGGGGCAATAAAGCGCCCTTTGATGTCCATTCGCGGGCTCCCTTCTCTTCTCCCTCATACTTTCTCCGCGTAATACGAAATTTCTTTTTACTCTCTCTCTCTCCTTCTCTTTTTCTCTCTCACTCCCTATCTCTACCAATATGAAGACACATACATACACAGGCGTGTACCAATACATATACCAGCGTAGCAGCGAACCGCTCATAAAAAGTCCATAAGGAAAGCACGCTCACAATCGCGCGCGCGCGCGCACCGCGTGCAAAGCTTGCTGCGCGCTACACATGTATGACGGCGGCCGTATGGACCGAGATAATAGGTAATTACGTCGAGGATGTATATATATATACCTACGCACACGTTCAGCACAACGGCGTTAACACGCGCTGCTCGCGCAGGTAATGCGACGGGGCAAGAAGGACAGCGCTCGACCTTTCTGAGGGAGGGGGTGAAATTTTTTCCCCGGTGCTGCTGCTGCAGCGACAATGTGTGTACACGTTTGTACATATAGGTATATACAGATGCGGGAGAACTATGCGCGTGTGCGCGATCGTAAAGAAGCCGTCGTCGCGCTGGCTCTCGGCTTGCGTAACGTTAACGCGAAACGAGTTTTCCGCGCTCCGGCCTCTCTCTGATAAAACCCACCCGCCCCCACCATCGCACCGAGCTGCGCGCCCGTTTTCCGTGCACTCCCTCGTTCGCGAAAGAAAGAGCCGGGCGATCAACTTTTCCTTTGAATTCTGATGCCTCGCGACGCGCGCGGGAGTCGGTTTCATTTCTCCTGGATCGTATATAGGCGTACGATACGGCATGGTTTCACGGGCTTGTCTTTGTTTAATCTCGCTCGAGGAGAAAGCATTACAGAATTTCCCGACTAAAGGTAATTTTGTTGTTATCAAGGCCAGTTGAAGAGTCGTAGTGAAATCTGGTAAAAAAATGTTTGCTTATAGTATTTCAAATGATTAGACTTGTAGTGAGGTGCTTAAACTATGTCAAATTATCTATGTCAAGGTTTCGTATCGAATTTTTAGCTGGATCTCTTTAAAATCAAATATATTTCTGGGACGGACAGAAAGAAATTAGTAAAAATCACCAAACTGTCAAGTAACCCGAAGTCAGATCCAAACTTTTTACCAAACTTTGTGACACTTTTTATTAAAAGTTTTGTAAATTTTACAAAAAGTGTAGAAAAAAGTGCCAAAAAGTTTGGTAAAAAGAGTGTAGTTATGAGATATGACTCTGGGTTACTTGACAGTTTGGTAAAAATTACGAAACTTTTAGTAATATTTACGAATTTCTTTCTCTCCGTGTGATGATCAAAATCAAGTAGAAGAATACGCATTGGTTTTTAACGCAAGAATAAACCCTGTAAGTTATCATTAAATTCAAATTGGACGTCATTACTATGAGAATGGTATAACGTAACCACCCTATAGCCATTTTTTGTCAGCGCGTAAAAACACAAAACGAAGTGGAGCGTTTTCCATAGGAATGCGAGTTTTTTTTCAGTCCCCATCTAGGCGAAGACAGATAGACGACGACGGGCGGGAGGGAGAGCGAGCTGGACGGTGGCATTTTTGCGAACGAGAGCGAGAGAGAAGCCGCCTGCGTGGGGGCGTCTTTTGATCTCGCCGCCATCGCCGACGTGGACGCATTCACGCACACGAGCGCTCGACGCTCGGCTCCTCTCGCGCGACCGGCAAAAAAGATGTCCCCGCGGGGACTGTACCCATTCATATTATCTGCGTAGTTAACAGCACGCGCGCCTCTGCATTTACAAGTGCTCTTTTGCAATGTATTTTTAGCTCGCGCGCGCCCAGAGAGCTCGGGATACTTTTGCCTTTAAAGTTCGTGCGCGCGCGCAAAGTGGAGAGCCGAGAGGTGCGCTTGTTAAGAGAAAATTGTCAGATTTAAAAGTGTAATCCGCAATCGAGGCGTTTGTCAGCCCCTTGCGATAACAAAACTTTAGTTCATGTACATAAAACGTTACACGGTTCTTGAACATACCGTTATTTACATCGATATAGTTTTAAGGCACGATAAAAAAAGAGACTTCATATTTGGGAACTTAATTTTATTGTTAAACATAAGCGCACTAACATCAAATAGCAATTTAATACACTTATCTAGATATCTCAGATGGACGCAGTTGTAAAGATAAATATTACGTTCAAATATTACATCAAAATTTTCAAGTATTTTGCTACTATAAATATTTTTCTATAACGTTTCCAGCTTTGTTACAAACTTTACAATGAAAGTAAATTCATTTACAACATTTCGAGGCAATGGAAATGATTATATCATTAATATCTGCATCTACTAATAAATTTTGATAACATTCTCGAGATTGGAAACTTTAAGCTGTATTATTTATTTTGACGATGATTATAACATTATTGTTTCATCAACGAGAAACCTATGTGACATTACTTTTAGAAAATTTTCGTATGTTTTTCTTATTTCTTCTGAATCTAAATTCTATTGATAATAACGTAATTCGTAGAAATATATCTAAAAATGTTGATTCTTATCTTAATACCTACGTAAACATTTTAATAGCAAGCGGCTCTTGTGATGAAGTCGCCACAGCATGTGAGCCATTCGTCTGGCCGGACACTCCATCAACTCTCGCGAGCTGATAAGAATCTCCAGCGATGTATATCTCCTTAATCGTCTCCTCTCTATTCATTTACTTAATATATTTATGTATTGCTATATTTGCGGCTCTCGCGGGGCTCTTCTCTCTCGTGTATATATATATATATATATATATATATATATATATATATATATATAGGGGCAATGTTTATTTCGAAGGCGAAATAACGACGCTGGATCGATGCCAGGCGCCGTAAATTTCGCGGAGCGAGAAAAATGGCGCGAATACCTCGTCCTTTCTACTTCATCCCTTCATCCTCCAAGTTTCCCCGTCTCTTTTCTCGCTCTTTCTCCTTCGACTTTTATTATTCCTCTTCTTCTATTACTCTTTTTCTTATTCTCCGGTGCCCTCGCGTTCGCGCCTCTCACCCCTGTCTTATACGTCCTGGACTTTTCCACCCGCGTCCTGTAAACATTAAATCCAATGACAAATCATAAAAGTAAACTTTAAAATATTAATAAATCAAATTGACGTGTTAGATAGTGACTTATGTATCTCGGAAATATTTATTCGACTCGTTTATCCATAAAAGTATATGAGAGCAACATTAATACGTATAAAAATTGAACATTTATATTTTGAAAATATTTTCTACTTCAAAATTTTGTGAAATTTTCGAAGACATGATGGAACTGCTATATTTCTTCATTTCCAAATACAGATTATGTTATCAGGTAAACGTGATAAAAAAAATCTTCAATGTCGAAAGATCGACTCTAACCCTTTATAAAACAATATCTCAAGAACTATTTTGATCATTAGCTAGTAGACCACAACAACGGAACAGTCTATCAGCACATTTACATTGTACTTTCTTGTTATTAAACTAACTAACAACTAAAAAGTGACGTATGTAACTTATTCAGAAACGATAATATCAGACAAATCCAGGTATAAACGATCAGCATATATCTAAACACCCATTGCATCATTTAAACACACGCCTAAAATATTTCCAGCAGCCTACACCAACCAACCTGCAAACATATTCACAGCGCATACTCGCGTCGCACAGGGCATTCCGCTACACCCGCGGAGCATAAAATTGGAAAATTCTCGTGCGCCGGCAGCGCCTCATCGTCCCTTCCTCGCTCACCGTGCGCAGCGTGGGAGGGACGCGAGCGAACGAGCGAAAAGGGGTGGCGGAGGGGTGGCGGTACTATATATAGCAGCGCACACCTCCACCGGCTCTCTCGCGCGCGATCCATATTTTACAATATGGCCGGGGGTGGCTGCAGGCGCCGTAGGCGGTGCGCCCTGATGTACGCGCAGCTCTGCCGGCGATTGGTCGATAGCGCGGGGGCGCGATTTATACTCCCCCGCCGCTGCTAGCACGTGCGATATGCAGATGACGCCAGTGGTGGATACGGCTATCTCTCTCTCTCTTTCTCTCCTTCGTTTTTTTACGCTCCGAGATTCTTTGTGGTAGGGTTGGTGGACGCCCCCGCGATGCAGAGATGATACGGCAATATGATGGTTCGTGGCGGGTGAAAGGGGAAAAATATGCCGAGAGAGAGAAAGAAGCTAGCGAGGATTTTTCGTCATGGCCGTTGTGGGATGCCGGGATATGGGCGTCCGAGCTGAAAAGGGTATGAAAATTTATGGCCTGTTTATGATGTATGTTACGTCGGAGAGACGAAAGGCTATAGTTGTATGAAATTTTCGTGCTATGAGATTCGTGTGATTTCTTATACATTCTGTCGCTGTGCTTATTATATTTTATGAATAAAGTATTCGGAAATAAATATTGAAATTGCTACTATGATTTTTATACGAGATTTGGTAAATGTTGATAACTGTTGAGTTTTCAAATTATCGGGTATATAGAGTAATAACGCGTAAAATTACTTAGCTATATTAAAATTTGAAGTAAAATATAGTGTGTGATGAAATCGTGATATTGTAAAAAAAATATATGAAAAAATATTGTGTAATCATAAGAAGTATTTTTGAACTTCAACAATATTCTAATATTGCTATAGATATTCAATAATTATACCATGTACAATTCCGTCTCAATTGTTCATAACAATAATGTTGAATTCTTCAAAAGGGAACAGTCTCTACTTTTATCAGTATATTTTCTAAACTAATTTGACGAAGAAGTGTCAATAAAGAAGCCAATGTTTGCAATATAATAGCCTTAGAAAAGCAAGTTCGCAGCAGTCAGTACATAAAGCTCTCAGCCGGAACTCATTCCATATACCATCCCGATTATTAGTGAATAAACGCGCCGTATAGTCGTGAAAATCGGAGAATAAAGTCGGAAAAGTTTGACGTGTCCCGCCGGCCGAATCGTATAAGTCGACGACCGACGGGAAAAGAAACTGCGCGTAATGACGAGAAAGAGAAATAAAGAAGAGCAGAGGATGGAGCGAGGAAAGGAGAGAGAGAGATAATATTTCGTGCCCATAGTTTCCTCGTGAGATAGAGACAATGGGAATGGCAAACAAAGAACTGGGAGCCGGACTCGCTCGCTCGGCGGGGTGCATTATCGTCCTCTCGAACTCATAAGAAAACGAGGCTTCGAAATAATAATGATATTATGTTTGCTCGCCAGCTCTTCCTACATTCTTTAGCGGCGCATGTCGGCGCTGAATTGAAGGCCAAGAAAGAGAGAGAGATAGACCGCGAGAAAAGCGAAAAATATCGCTGGAAAAGTAGGAGATGGAAAAAAGATGTCCAAGGTAAACGAATCCTCGAACTACTTCCCCTCCCGCATCCTTCCTACACTCCCCTCCCTCGCTCGCTCGCTCGCTTCAGACTTAATTCATTTTCCGTCCTCGTTTTTAATTCCTCCTGCCACGTGTTTATCGCTTAAAGAGAGCGCGAGAAAAAGAGACGGCGTCGCGGGAAAAAGAAAGAGAGAGGGGGCAGACGTAGATAAATAGAATCGAGTCGAGGGAGGGAGGGAGGATTCCACGGAGGGACGACGAGGCGTAATATCCCGAGTAAAACTTTTCACTCAACGTGAGAAGCGGTGGCGTCGGCGGCGGTGGCGAAGGGGTGGAAAAACTGCGAGGACGGCATATAGTGGGGTGAAAGAAACGAGGAGGAGCGCTGCGATGCAGGGATATATATGTATATATACGAGAACGAGAAAGATGGAGAGGAAAAAATGAGGAAGAAAGTAGGGGGTAGAGATAAGTACGGAGGATTTAATGCTTGGTAAGAGGCAGATGCGAATGTTACGTGCTTCTTTTCAATAAATTTCGTAATAAGCAGAAAATTCTACCATAAATATGTCTTACTCAAAATTTACTGTGCATATTGTATATTATAGATTTTTGGATTTTGAAATCAAAATAATTTTCAGTAGATACAAACGGGTACGGTTAGACAACTCCAATCTACTGGTACAATCCGATACTATTAATAAACGGAGCAGAATATCCTATTATTACAATAACGATCATTTCATAGCTTCACATAAACAATTCGTTTACAAGTTTATTTAGCAATTAAATGCAAGATTATTCCTATCGAGCTATAAAAAGGCGAAGAAAACGACGACAACGCGTAAATAAAAATCCCATTCCCTCGTAATATGCCATTTGAAAGCAAAAACATAATATACGCATTTAACAAAAATACTTCTCCCATTTTAATCGTCGATTCGAGAAAACGCACATACAACACAGCTGAGCGAACTCGGGCCGATAGAGTTGCAACACGCGCGGGCTATTTAACAGTTGTATTAATTTTCCCACATGGACAGAAATTCCGTGTCCCATAAAAACTTACGACCTCAGCGTGTGTGCGCGCGTAAGCCAGTCGCACTTGGGCGATTTACAATTTGCACGAAAAAAAAAAAAAGAAACGAAAGAACGAAACGCGCGCTCGGGCGAACAAAAAAAGGGAGAAACATTCCCTCGTCGCCGCGATGCGTGTGTATATAAAATGCTTCTAATATCATAACTCCTGCGAGCGGTTGGAAAAGCCGCGGCGCGCGCATTGCCTTGCGGATTGATTTAGATGACGCGCGTTTCGCCATATCGCATTGTACCGCCGCGTGTTATACGTCTGCGCGGCTGCGCGCGCGTCTGTGTCCCCCTTTTAATTGCGCTTAATTGTTATTACGAATTCCCATTTATCGACGCGCAGCGGCATAACGAGCCGCGCACTTTTTCCCCTCTGCGTATTCCAATCGCGCGCGCGCGCCTCTGTATAACCTCGGCGCCTCGACTTAAGCATTCATCTATAAACCTGCTGCTGTCCCCACCGCTTCGCGTCGAGCAAGACTCTCTCTCTCTCTCCCCTGTCAATCAGCGGAGGTGAAGCGTGTCCATAAGGGATACCGTGAGAATTGGAGCTCACCTAGGTTAGAAGCGACGGAAAAACTCACCTTGATTATGCCCGACGTGGTAATGGGCGAAATCTCCGTAAATGGCGAGGAGCCGTATTGCAAGAGAGCCCTCGTATTTACGGACATGTGGCTCTCTCAAGCGCGCGCTAGCTCGTGGAATTGCCTTCTGATGAAAATATAAAAGTCGCGTATAGTAGTATAGAGCCTCTCCTCGATTTTTCCGCGCGGGCGACGGGGAGGCGATCATTAGAGGGGCTGTTATTCTTCGCGCGCGCCCGCGCGCGAGTTGTAGACGGGATATGTGAAATTTATGAGTCGCGCCCGCGTGTCTTTCGGGCTTGATATCTGTTTCTGACGGGAGATGCCGGTGCTTAGCGCGTATAATAAAGCTTTATAACTGAATTCGTAAGGGGAGTTTCGGAATTGCGCGTTTTATTGCCAAGCGCGCTGCTGATGAGGCGTAATGAATTTCACAGGTTTTGAATTGGATGACTTTCTTCTGCAGGTTTTCCGGGGAGGCTTTAAAAAATCGCTGGAGTTGTTCGTGGTTTAATGACTCGCGTTCTCATTGATGATTTTTCCTTTTTTCTGTAAATATAAAGCTGAGTGGTTTTTGTTTGGTGTAAACTGGTTGAGAATGATAACATAAATTATCGTCGGAAAAATCAGACTACTGCAGTTTATCCAGAATATAGTAACTCAGATTTTTCTAAATTTTTCTATGAAATAATTCATTATCGATAAAAAGCTTGTCTACTTGGACCAATTCTTCATTAATCCATTAAAATAAATTCCAAATCAAATTTAGTTATTTCTCATACAAAATTTCTTATTTTTATGCAAGCCTTGTTACCAAAGCATATCAAGCTTCCACAGCACACATATACATTGTATCACTGCATTATTAATCTAGTTGCGTCGTTGTCGCGCAATGACATGCGATTTAATGAATAATCGTCGGGCAATTATGCCGGGGACGTTCCGGCGAGTCGCCGCAGCGCTCTACCATGGCCATCATACACGCTATTTTCCATCGCAGTCGCCGTCGCGCATGCAGTATACAAAACATCGGCCACTGCGCAGCGTGTACATACTGCGTACTATTAGTCGGAATGGCTGGAAAACGCGGAGGATTCTGCAACACATGTGTGCGCGTCTCTTATTTTAATTGCGACCTGCATAGCGCCCCGCGACTGAATTGCGCGGCTCCTTTTTTTAATGATTATCGTCTCGTTTATACGGACAATCGTTATTTCGCCGTTCTCTTGCCGTTTCGAGGAGGTAAAGAAGAATTTCGAGATCTTCTGCGGCTGGGTTTTTGTCATACGTGCGCGCGAGTTAGTGGTAAAAATGGTTTTGCTGTAAATTAAAACGCATTTACTTTTCATTCCTTCGTAATTCAAGGAATAAACGACACGATGCGCTAATGTAGAATTGCATTTTGAAATTCTTATATGCATGAAAAGATATTTATTGATATAATGAAACAATTATTAAGATTTATATTTCTGTTCGTAGAGGTAAATTGTTGAATTACATAATATATAATTAACTTTCCTGTTTGATTGAATTGTTTTATATAAATATAACTTTTCCTTATGACTGCGTCTATTAAGTCATTCGAATTATTTTTGAGAAAGAATTCTTCTAAATTACAACTAAACAATTACATGGTTCTAAATCACGAATGTATATAAATTTTCAATAATATCTCGTTCACATCGTAAACATTTTCCTCCCCCGATTCAATTAATTTATTGGAAACGTTATTATAAAAAATCGACGAAAATCAGTTAATCATTTACCTTTTCCTCGAAAAACAAAATTCCCGTTCCTTTTAATAAAAATATTATAATCCTCTCAGTGCCATTACGAGCAAGTTTATCCATCCACCATAATCCACCAAAAATAGAATTAACGTCCAAATATTCGCCATCATCCGAGCCCGCACCCCTATATCCGCGTCGTCCCCGTAACGAGCCTCATAACGTCCTCTCAATAGTCCATTATGCGTAATAGACGAGCTCTCGCCAAGGCGGAAATCCTCGTATCTCCGCGTGTCAAGAGCACACACGCCAAGCCGACAATGCGCACGGCATACCTAAACAATTCTATACTCTCTGCACAACGCGCGTTTGATGCGCGATCTACGGGCGGCATTTGTCCTTTGGCTCGCCGCCGCTCTCGCCATTGCGCTCTTGTGATATGCACCCGACGCGGCCACCTACGTAGATAGAGCATAATAAGTATCCTTCGCGTGTCGCAGGATGTGACGCGACGGCCGTGACTTATAGTCAAGATGTCCGCGCGTGCAGCAAGAACTAGCTTCTGCGTATGTATGATGTATATGTAGGTGAAGCGCTAACGAGAATCACTCATTTTCCTGTTATAGCGCGAACTTAGCGGGGAGTATTTGAAGTATGCCAAAAGGAAATTGTATCGAGCAGTATGTACATTGCATTTCTGACGGGTGATGGTGTGGAGTTATCAAGGAGGCTGTAAAGGTTGTTTTTGATGTATAGTTTCGTTGTACGCGCAGAGTACTTGTTTAGGAAGTAATCATTTCTCAATGCTATGGATGAAAAGGTCGAATATTTTTATGTCTGTTCCAATTAATCTGAGAAAAAAACGTAGAGTCGCACAATTTATGATATCGTAATAAATAAAAGTATAAGGCCGCAGTCGGTAAACATCCCGATGAGCTTTGCAGTACGACTATAGAACTACGATGCGTAATAAGTATGGACACACATTATGTTATACACCTCCTATAGGATAGATTTTTAATTATTATACCAAAAAGTTTATGTATCAGAACTTCCTTGAAGTGTAATTTTCATCATTCGTATATGTATATGTTGTCTTATTAAATAAACCAAATGTTAGCTTCAACATGCAACGACTAAGCTAGTTATGGAGGTCGACGCATTCGATATACATAAAAACCCAGTAGGCGATCGTAAAGTAAGTTATACAATCCGCCTTTAGAGCATTGCAATTTGTAATTTTAATCGACAATTATGAAATTCGAAATATTTTCATCGAGGAATTATAAAAGGGTTAACTCGCCTAACACGTTGAGAACTGAAAATAAAAAAAACGTATACGAAGCATCAGCCAATATACTTTCAGGCGATGCTCTCGACGCCCAAGCATGATAATAAACATTCGGGTTACATATGTATGGCTAATTAAGTAATGATTAGTAAGCTTAATTACTGAAAGGAAATTTCGCGATCGAAAATATATACTGCCGGGATTGTAATTGCCGGCGTGCAGCGAGCGGATCAATTACACGGTATAGACGGTACACGCGCTCTCGAAAGCTCTCTCTCTCTCTCTCTCCCTCTCCGTTCCCTCGTAATATCGCGCGTGCGCCGCAGATATCATAAAGTGCTTTGTAAAGGGAATTAGCCTGACGGTAGTGAGCATCGAATCGAGCGCATAAATAGTGCAATTAAGCCAATGTAACGCAATGCAATTAACGGCTCTCCTCTCCTCTCGGACCTCACTGTACACGTCAGTATACGAGAGGCCCGCTCGCGTCTCCTCTTCCTTTTGCCACGATTAATGTGCGCAGCAGCGCTCCCCGTGCTCTCTCCACTCTCTCTCGTTTCGTTTCGTATCGTATCGCTCTCGTGCGAGCGCGAAAGCGCGATGCAGATGCGACCGTGTCTAATTGAAAGGGAGAGATGGCCGCATGTGTGCGAAATCGTGCGGCTAACGTTCCGAGAGACGAAGGAGAATTAGTTATATGTACAGGAGTGCTTTCGATATTTACCTCCGAGTATTAGTAGAGAAGATTATGTCGATTAGGTATACATTGTTGACGTTGCTGTGGTAAAATGAAGAATGAAAAATTAATTAATATTTAAGAATTACGTTGATTTGATAATAACGTATATCAATTTTTCTACATTTAATATTTCTTACTTTTATTACATAGTAGATCAGTTTAATGTACTCGATATCGAAAATGGCTGCTATCATTTATTGTTAGAATTTCGAAGACTTCCTTAAATTGCAACAATCTCCATACATTAAGTGACTAAAACACTGTCATCAAAAGCTCTAGGCTCTTCGAAACAAGGACAGCCGTAACCAAACAACGCCCAATGAAGTTATAACTTCGACGAAGAAAAAGCCCGAACGAGCTTTAACGAAAGCGACGGCGCCTGGCATGATTGGGGGACGGGAGGTTCGTTTAAAGTCTAAGCAGACGTTTATTTGCGCAAAAGCTCATCCAGGTGAGTAATCGCGCGGCGCGCAGATGTCCAATCAGAGATGAGCCGGGAGAGAGAGAGAGAGAGGCGAGGCCGAAAGTTGATACAAGCTGGTCGCAAATTCAATTAAAAGTTGAGGTTATTAGGTTGGACAATGAGTCCCCGCGGAGAGAGTGTGTGTCCCAGCAGCCGTGGAAGCGAGAAAAAGAAGGACGAGCGCACTCACGCGCGCACAGGAGAATGAGAGAGAGGAGGAAAGAGAAAGATAGAAGGAGGCGAGGAGGGAGGGGTGTGACAGGCAGGAAAGGCAAGAAACGAAGGTATATATACGGGGTTATACTAATGGGGTTCTTGCTGATTCCGCTCGGCTAGCGCCTTGATTAAGCTCCTCCGCGACGCCCCGGGAAAATATAATGACTTCGCTCTGCAAATGCCAGAAGTCGGATTCTCGCTTTTGCTCCACCCTCGTTCCATCTCTCTCTCTCTTTCTTCTGGCCGCGTGGCCCCTCACGTTTTCACGCGGATAAGTCCGCGCCCAGGCCGAGATCACGTAGCAGTTCTGGAAACCGTGATTTCTCTTCCAAGCGCGCTCGCTCGCTGGCATATCGACGGAGACTGGCCGAGCCATCGAACGTTGAAAGTTAATTGTCAATAGTCCGGAAAAATCATTGTCTCCACGCGCGCGCCGTAGCAGTCGCCGTTCAGAGTTCCCTTTTTTTTCGTTTTCTCCGAGCGTTTTTTCGACCGATAGGTCTTGGGTCTCGGGGCGCGCCTATTACGGATGCGATCTCTCTATTGTATTAGGATTGAGAGCTAGAGATCGGTTTTGAGGTATAATAGGTATTTTATTACAATTGATTTTGTTTTAGGATAGTGTTGTTTGGAATTGTATAACATGGTTTTTTTAGTTTGCTTAGTTCATTAATATAACAATGGAGTATTATTGATGAACTATTGATTTGTATTTCTTTAATATTCTGTACACAGTACTACTGATATTGATCTAATTATTAAATATTTTATCGGATCATTTTAGTAAAAAATTAGAGAAATAATTTAAATTAAATTATTATAACTCTACACTATTCTAATCTAAATATTTATTTCAGAATTCTGGTTATTGACAAAGTACCCTATGATAAGTACATTATTTTTGATATTTTAATTGTAAAATTTCTTTATTTTCCCAATTCTCTTACTTCAATTCAATTTTACGACAAACACAATATACAAGCCACTATTACTTTATTAAGAAAATGAATGATTTCCCCCCAATAAAAATGTTACATCGACGTGTATAATATCGAATCAGTGCTCATATTAATTTCGCGGAATAATCGTACGGAAAAGCGTGATTGATGAGGCGCGGAGAAATCCGTGCTACGGATAGGTGTGCTAGACCATTAGCGTGTTCGGAGGAGAGGGAAAAAAAGTGCACAACCCGAGCTTACAATGGATTTCGCCGGTATCGAATAGGTTTTTCGGAATTGGTCGCGCGCGCGCGCGCGAGCGAGGCAATCTCGGCCATAGTAGCGAGGCCCCTATATACAACAAGCGCGCACCGAGATTAAGGGAATAAATTTCTCGAGCCGATAATTGTATTGGTAGTTTCGGTAACTAATGATCGAAAAGTCGTTAGCGCAACGTCCGACCCCCGAAGACTTGTGTTACTATACGACAGGCCTACTCTGCCGCAGCTACAACGAGCGCACACCCCTCTTCGGCTGAAAATGAAACTGCTAATTCATTTGCACCGTGCCATCCTTCACTTGCATATATATATATATTTTTGTGCCGGGTACGCGGGATTAAAATGTAATGGTGGTCGGAGTAAATGAACGGGACCTTTAATGTCCATTCAAATAAATGTAGTAATTGAACTTTTGATTTTTATCCTCCAAAGTAAAATTGAGTCGTGTTGGCTGATATTCTCCGATTCATATCTTTTCTTGTAATGTAAAGGTATGTTTACCTAGTTTATATAAACAATATCATAGAAATTTTAAATGAAAAAAGTTGTTGCATTGATCACAGTATTCGGTCTTTGATTTCAAAACGATACTTTTTTACAAAAATAAATCACGTCAAAAACCTTTGATTTCACATTTTAACACTTCATATTCTAATATCTGCAATTCCCGATCTCAGCCGCGTGAGTGCAAAGCTGCAAAAAAAATCCCAATGCGAGAGATTTAAACAGGCCTCGAACTCACTACTTACACACCCGCAACAGCTCTCCTAGAATTTCTCGCCTCATATCTCTTCCCTTTTCTCCCTCTCTCTCCCTCTCTCGCATGCTCAGCAGCCGCTTCATCATTCACACAGGCGCTCACTCGGGCTCGCGCGCTTATGCCTATACCCTTTTTCTTTGTTCACAGATATTGGAAAGCAATGCTCCGCACATATATATACCCACACGCGAGGAAGCTACCCGAGCGCGTGCGCGCGTTGCAGCTGTGTTTCTCACAGACCGCGTATATGCGGCCCCCGACAGCTGACCTCTTGATCCTTAAAACGGCGACATAACTCGCGAGAGTTCGCGCCTCGCGAGGTCGATAAATAAGCCCGGCAGCGGCTGCGGCGCATACTATACTACGCGACGGGCCTTTATATGCATGCGCGCGATCGGGACGTTTAAAGCGTGCATCGCAAATAATGTGCGCGCAACGAGGAGGGAGAGGTGTGCGCTGCACGCAGCGGGGAGCAAGCTCCGGATTCCGACGGGGGTTATGCGCTCGCCGTTTCTATATCACTTGCTGCCGTCCGAGAATGAGAGAGAGAGAGGATATCGGTGCGGAGGGAGGCTGTGAGGTGGGTATTTATAGTGCGATGGGATATGACTGAAGCGGAGTGTGAATACGAGATCGTGCACGAGCGCTTGTATATACCTGCGCGAGATGCTTATGATGTGTTTTATGGTGTAAAGGGGTTTTGTTGGGGGGTACGGAGGTGGACGTTTTATGTTTAGCGTTTGATATCGGGCACTGCGGTCCGGATATGACAGTTCGAATATGTTTGCGGATAAATTATCTTGGAATAGTACGATTGACATAATTGTTATCTTT
The DNA here is from genome assembly GCA_036365515.1 of Torymus aiolomorphi. Taxonomy (NCBI): domain Eukaryota; kingdom Metazoa; phylum Arthropoda; class Insecta; order Hymenoptera; family Torymidae; genus Torymus; species Torymus aiolomorphi. Next base: position 140,485,336 of record CM070877.1, read on the forward strand.
GTTATATACCTTTTTGGTGGAATAAATAGAAGAATAGATCGATGGACGAATTATAATTTTTTGAATTTTTGTGGGGTCTTGCCTTACGCCTAACCGTTACTACTGCCGTTAGTATACTACTTAGAAATATAATAGCGATTGCAACATGTTTGCTCCGATATTTTGAAATATATGCGTAAATGCATGCGAACAATACAAATAAATGGAAAGTTTGGAATTATTTTTGACCTAATGACCCAGTATGTCCATCTTTTTTGCGTTCGAAAAACTGGTACGAATTACAAAGTTGCCAGAGCTCAACGCTACAACATGTTAAGCGCTGGTTTTAACTTTTTTTGAACGGCTCCAACTGAATTTCTCTCAACTCTTTACCGCCCTACAGTGCCACTCGCTGTCACTACACAAGTATATATATGTAAGTGGCGTTGCGTACGCCGCGGGAAAATAGAATAGTCTCCAGCTCGCAATGTGATGTGTATGTGTTAATGGCCTCACGGAGAGTCGTTGCCTTTCGGAGCGACAAGTCGACATGTTGCGACTCTGAGACACAGCGTGCGCTGCTCGCGCATAGATTATTTTTTGTCGTTATGAAGTGAAGGAAGAGAGACAGAGAGAGAGAAAAAGAGTCTCGCAGACTTTTTCACCCTTTCTCCGGCGCGCCAACGTATGTCACGTTCGCTCTCATGTTGATCGGTTTTAAGTATACGAACTGATTGATGCAAACACTGATTTTATGCGCGCACGCTTACCTCCTTTGCTCCTTTCATTTGTAGTTGGTGGTCGAATAAGCGAGATACTTGTTAATTTTACGTAAGCTTTTGCGTATATAACACTGCTCTCCGGGTATATATTTTAAAATAACTTATACATGCAGAAATCTTTTCGTAAAAGATGCTAATGTTTTATACAATTCCATCGTGAGCTTTTTATAAAAATACTGCGAATTTAATGGGACTTCTTTATTGTGATGTCTCAAACTACTTATTCTAAAAATCTTATAAACATTATAATGTGTAGTCAATTTTCTTAATTTTTTGCTCACAACTAACTTCAGCTATTTTCATTGCATTTTGTGATTCCGTAAATTTTGAATAAAGAATTTTAATTTACAGACTTACTATCAATTTAAGAAATCTAATATTTGAAAAATAATAAATTTCTTTGTATATACGTACCTCATCCTCTATACTACGCCTGTGCAAATTGATAATCAGCGCGCTGCCTAGTAACGCAGTTGACGTCTCAAGCTCCGAAGCAATAACAATCTCTCTCGTACATGAAAAAGTATAAACATAATTATTAGGATGGAAGATAACCGTGCGTGGCGCTGGCAAGGGGGAAGGGGGTGATAAAAAGAAACAGACGTGTAGGGGCCACGGACAGGACTCGAAACGCTATTGCCTCCCGGTTAAAATAGCTCGCAATCGCGGCCTCGAAATCTCCCAAGCTCTCTCTCTCTCTCTCTCTCTCTTTCAGAATCCGCAAGCTCGCGTCGTTGAACGACGTTTATATCTCTTATACGCAGAATGTTAAAGAGTCTGCTCTCCTCCGTACACCTCTCCGCACGCGAAATCTCGAGGAGCGCATCGTCGAGCGAGAGAGCGGGGCGGGGAGGAAGAAGCGAGAGGGGGAGGGAGTAGCCTCCGCCCGAGCCTATAAGCGCGCTAAAGGTGAAGCGGCTGCGTAAATTATCCCAGCGGTGTGTACTTACTCGGTGATTTACAAGCGGGCAGCGCGGCTTTGATTTACACGCGCCCGCGCGAGCCTTCGTTCCTTCCGAGAGCGAGCGAGAGAGTTTACGAGTGTACGCGCGCTCGCGGCGGCTATGTATGTGTGAGTAGTATACGTATATGAGAGAGCACACGTGTCATCCTTCTTGTTCTGCGGCCTGATATACAATTCGGAAGGAATAAAACGTCAATTACGCGAGAGCGCCCGAGCGCGGAGAGCAAGCTCGAGGAGCAGCGGATTAATCATACCGATCGGCCGGGCGACAATTAAATTCGCGCGTGAGAATGTTTGCACAGGAAGAAAGAAGTGAGAGAGGTAGTAGATGCTGAGGTGAGTATATTACGTGGTTGAAGATTTTTTTAATGAGATCGCCGATGTCATGTTTTAGGATTCTTTCTTCTACACTATGTAAATTTTCTTTTGTCATCTAAACTGATATGGGATTTGGGATATGGTTTAGGGCATTCAAATAAAAAAAAAAAAAAAAATAATAATCCTGAGTTTTAATGGTCCGAAAACTAAAGATAGAGAAATTTATTTCGATTTTGTTAAAAATTTAAAAAATGTCTAATAATTTAGTCTAGAAAAGTCTTGCAAAACATTTGAATGAAGAAATATCAAACTGGAGATAATGAGCTTTTTTAAAAGTATTAGAACTTTCTAATGTTATGACACTTCTTTAACTAACGATTAGGTAACATTATCAAATAGCCAAGATCCTTAGCTCCAGATTTGCGCTCATTTTGGAGCATTTTTATTGACCAACTCTGAAGAATAATGAAATATAATGTTTTATAAACTGTTAATATGTTTTTATATTCTAAAGAGGGCTAATTTTTTTTTGTTAAAAAGATGTACTTACAATACCTTAGGCTGAAAAGAATTTAAATTAGATCAGAAGTTTAAAAAATTTTTTTTAATAATTTACGATATTGCCAAATATATATCTTAAAGTTTGAACCGCATCAATGACTCAAAGATACGATAGTGGATTTACAGTGACGACAATTTCTGAGTAAATTGTAATGTTTTGTTAACTCTGTATTACATAAACAATTATAAAAATAGAGTAACCAACAGTTAGGCAGACGGTGCAGTCGCCACCTCGATCGATCACCGAAGTTAAGCATAAATTGGCACGGTTAGTACCTGTATGGATGATCGTATTTTTTTTTTCTACGACTATTTCATGTGATCTGCTAGGTATTGATTGTCTTTTGACAAATTGAGCGGGAAGTGTTGAATAGTACAGTTTTGGTGTCTCTAACCCTACGGATGTTATCTAGACATATCCAAACTGAAATTATTCCATTATACCTTATAACCATCCCGGGATGGGTTTTCCGAATTAGGATTTATCCCACGTGATTTACTTATAGGTTTTCCTGCCCAGGCATAACCCTGGATGTATGCGGGATGGATCATAAATAGGAATAAGATTATGGGAAAAAAGTGAGGATATGTCAAAAGGAATGAATTGATAAAGGTGTGAAAGGATGTAGGCTAGGCTAGTCAAATTAAGATGTTACATAGTGGAATTTTCTATGAAAATTGTAAAAATTGACCATAAAAAAACAATTTTTCCTATGATGCATAGGAATTTTTTAAAAGATTTTGAATATGCTCCTACAAGAAATCATTTTCCTCTGTGTATTTTTGCACAAACAAGTTAGTTATAATTATTTAGCGAAAATTTGTAAGAAAATCATCCTACGTAATAACATTTTAGTACCAAAGCATAATGTATTGCAGTTAACTAAATTTGTATTATGTTCTTCAACAAAATATACTATCTCTACATTTTCCGTAAAATTTTTCAGTCTCCGATAAATCAACAAGCCGCTACCAGTAAAAAATTCGCCACTTCCTCTCCTACATATAGTTTACAATCCATTGTATCCCTCAAAAGTTACACAACTCTCGCAACCCCCCTTTAGCGAGAAGAGTCCATCCATCGGACTTTGCATAAGCGTAAATCCCGCGTGCCCTCATAGCCGCACGTTGCGCAATCCAATAAACAAGAATCGGCGCATTCAACGCCATACCGTGGCACTAAAACTTTATAGACCAACAAAGCACAACAAAGTCCGCGCAAAAGCTAAGAAAACCCAACGGCAGCAGCAGCATCAAGAGCCTCTCCAGCGGCAGCAGCATTCGTTATATATAAAAAATCCTAGCGGCAATCGATATCTCGCACACACGCGCACGGGCATAAACCATTTATCAGGCGCGGCGTAGGCCGGGAAAAGGGAGGCGCGAAAATAAAAAGTGAAAGGCTAAGGAACTTGTCATAAAATCGAAGGGCCCGGCGCGCTATACCAACGACGTAGATGAAGAGCTCGCGCGAGAACGCGCCTATATGTGTCTGTATTATATGTATATACATATCCACACGCGCGTATATACGCAAGCGCGGGCGAAAGGGGAGTAGGTAAGAAGTGGCGCGCGCGCGCGCTCGCTGTAAGACCGGTAAACGACGGTCGTTCGTATTGCCGGGCTATGAATCGCCCGAGCGTGAGATCGTAAAGTCGCCCTTATCATCGGCCGCATCTTAATGTAGGGTGCACGCACACTCGCTCTCTTTCTCTCTCTCTCTCTTTCTCTTTCGCTCTTTCTCTCCCGTTCAAGTATATGTAGAAGCACGCGTGTTATATCTACATAAGTATGACCGGGGCAGGCACGCGTTGCATACGTATATACATGTGTGTATGCGAAAAGGAGACACATATGCTTTCTCTTTCTATCTCGAAGCGCGAGCGGCACACAGGTGTCCGACGCCTCAAACAACATCTTTATGCCTGCGCGCACGAGCAAGCGAGCGGTCTTTCTTTCCCTCTGCGCCTCTACCGTATTATATACACTCCTCTGAGGCTGCAGTTCTCAATGTACAGTCGAGCAGGAGAATCATTTGGTTGCCAAGGATGTTGAGAGAACGTCAGAATGTATTAGAGACTGTAGCAAATAGTTTTTTTTTCTTTCGTTAAGCTGGTATTATTAAATAGTGGGTACATAAATTTTGTTTTATCCGTGGAAAGTCTTATTATAGTTAATAAGACGAAGATATATTCTATAGATTCTGCGATTGGTAATCTAATTTTAATATTATAACAATTGCCATTAAAATTTTTCATGAATTCCAAAATATTTTTCCTACAATACGTGAATAAATTAAAATACATTGTATGCTTCAAATAATATATGATAATTGTGAAAATTTATAAAACTTATAAGCTCATGAATTTACGACTAACTTTTGAAAATATTATTGGAATGAAAACTTAATTTAATTCAAAACTATTATGATATTTGAAATAATATCAAATAATGGTGAACTAAATTTATTTTAACGATTTTCATGTTGGATGCATTATTATGTAAATGATTTTAAAATTAACTTAACTTTAGAAGCTTTATCTAAAAAGTATATTTAACCGTAGTTTAATTATCATAATCACCAGTAATTTCCTTTAAAAAAAATCATTACAACGATCGTAACATTCAACTCGTATAACACATCATCTTAGAAATCATTTCCAACCCGGAATATCCTCACGTTCGCGCGGGACTATGTCCGCGCTCCTCTTATTCTCCTGGTTTCTCCTCCCCGCTTATGCAATATATTTTCTCGCCGAGCTTATTTCACACGCGTGCGCGCGCCCGGTCTGCACACTTCTCTCGCTCCCTCTCTTTCTCTCTCTCTCTCTCTCTCGACTTTCGGTCTGACTCGAGAGTCGCGCGGAGCTCTGCCAAAGTTCACATGCTCGCTCTCGCGCGAAACGTCGTAATTTTAGGATTTTATTATTATTGCATATCGACGCGTACTCGGAGATCGACGAATCTTCTCTCCCCCCCCCCATTTTTCGACCGTCCGTTTCTCGTTATTCCAATGGGTTTTCGGCTGAGAGAAAGGGTGGAAAGAGAGTTCGGAATATGGTACTGACTGATTGACGGTTTTTCGGTAAAGAGATGCGATGCCCCTCGCGCTTATTGGCTTCTTCGTATTGCGCCGGAAAGATGACCTTTTTTATTTATTGGCGTTAAATTTGCAAGGAAGTTCTGTATTGCTGTGCTCCGAGTTCTCGTTGAACCGTTTTAGCGAATATAATAGGATATGTCCGAATAAGAATTTGAAACGTTGCTGTACCACATATTTTAGCTTTTCTGTGACTTCTTAAATTATCTTCTGGAGAGTATATTTCTTCCAACTCCGTTGAATGTATTCAGAATTCAGAACGAAAGATTTATGAATATTACCAGCAGAGCATTTATCTACTTCGTAATCTTTTTGAATGATGAGAGGGCAGGTAATCGATTACAATCTTTTTCTTGTAGAAAAACAATGGTCACAAGATTAAGCACGGTAAAACTAGTTACCGAAACGTAACTTGGAAAACGAACGCAAAATAATAGCATTTCATAAAATGGATGGAATTTCTTCATTAAAAGCGTCAACCAAGTTGAATAGAATCGCTGTCAATCGGCTGGCACCTGGCGCCAAAAATGGAAATTGAACAACAAGCGACAAATGCGCCCTTCCCAAAACAACGAAAAACCACCGCCGCACAATCGCAATCATCACCCCGACGGTAAGAAAAAAAAAACGAAATGATCCCGTGCGATCGTGGACACCGCAAAGTAAGTGGATCAGAATAGCCCGTCTCCACTGCGAGCGATCGATCGATCCTCAGGGCTCCCGTGGAATCTCCCCGCGGGCGCTATATACACCGAGGGGAAAAAGCCCCATCGCTCTCGTGGATCTCCTCAGCAGCGCGCGCGCTCGCAAACGTTATTCAAATATAGAGCCGCTTTGATGTCGCCGCCACTGTCGGCATCTGATTAGCATCCCGCGCCCCTCCCCCGCGCTCGCGCGATGTCACTGCGCGCGGCGTCTCTCTCTTTCTCTGGCGCGCGCATCACAGACTGCGCAGCGGCTGTGTGTTGCAGCCTTTTGCCGGTCGTACGTGCGCGTGCAGTCGTCTACTAGTCGACAGGTGAAGAAAGAACGTGTAAAGAAGTCGAGTAGAAGTTGCGAAAGTTTGTAAAACGAGTATAGGCAAATTTTGGGAGATTGTAGTATGATGAGCTAACGATCTATGGAGGGATTTTAATTGCTATAGTTTTACAGTCTGAGTTGAGATATGTTGGTATAATCATGTCATCATTTTTTTTAAACGTTAGGAATAGTTAAAACAAAGTTACGAAGTTCCTGTGTACAAATATTATCATTATAAATTTCTTGGTAGAATAAACATTTTTTGTAATTTTGAAATCCACCTTTCACGCAAATGCAAGCTAATCATTCATTTGAACATTAACAAGCACTTTTTATTTCGCAATGAAGGTAGTAACGAAGAAAAAAGTATTTTATAGTAAAATATTCATTATTTTTCAAAACAAAAGGCCCATATATACTCTGTATATTATTGCCTATGCAAAGTACCTCGATTTCTTCTGCAAGCCGATTAAAATAATCAAACGCGCAGTCTCTATTATTGTATGCTAAACCACGATGCTATACCATCCCGCCGAACTTTTTCCTCCCCCACCATCCACAAACGCACACTACGTCTGCATATACATCGCTGTTGTGCGTAAATAAAATAAGCCCAGCTACCCGCGAGCGCGTGGTCGACGCAAAAACGGCGGAAAGCGGCGAGAATCCGAGCAATTCAGTTGCTCCGCTCTGAGTTATTCCCGCTCGTCGTCGCGACCGGTCGGTGAGCGACGTCGCGACATCATTTAAATGTCCCCCCACGTGATCCGAAGCACTGCGGATAGCTGCTCCGCTTTTTAGTCGCTCATCTCTGCGAATCGCCGCCGTCAGTGCGGAAGACCTACGAGCGACGTGTCCCAGACTAGGAAGATTAAAAGGTGGAATCGAGCTGGTATGCAGGCGCGCGCTCTATAGCCGACGACAAGGCGACTTCGTCGTAATCGCGCCGAGGCTTTTTGAATGCTTTTCGCGAGAGAGCTGTTGCGTGTAGAGAACGCGTTGTTACGTGATTAAACGTGGAGCACACCTGACTTGGTAAGGTAGTTTATCGGGTGGTTATGGGTTGGAATTGTTAATGTTAAGGCTTGACGGGAAAGTTAGCGTAAATTGTTTAGGTTGAAAGTCTGAGAAGTATTTGTTAAAAACGCTGCTAACTGCATTAGAGGGAGGCTGATTTTTGGAAAATTTGAAAAAGCAATGTTAAGCTTTCTCTTTGAGAGAGCAAAATTTATTCATTATTGATTAATGGAATGTCAAATAAAGAAGAAGCATCATCCCGCTGTTTGATAATTTATTTAAATAAATATTTTTCTGCGAAAAAGTGATAATATTAAAAAATTAAACATCATAAAAATTCACTACAGACAAATACTTTATCAAATAAAAATTCATACAGTGATTTCAGAATTCAAGCCAGTATTTTGTAAAGGATCTACTGATGATTATACAGAAAATAAAAAAATAATAATACGCTGGTGATGTATCATCAAATTTTATTGAAATATTATTATTATGTCATCTTTTATAACACTAATAGAAACAGTTTTAATGATTTCTTGTAGAAAATGCTTAATACTAAATTTTCAGAAACTATTATAATCAGAATAATTTAGCCGCTTACATAAGCGGCTTTTATTATATCTCTTTTCAAATCATTTCATACGAAAAATGAGAAAATAGATCCACCTCACAGTTACACAGGAAAATCATCCGACATTACCGTCACGCACGAATTACAATTTCTCCTTCGCACGCGTACGTATATATACCTATCTATACGAATCGAACTTTATTTTCAAGCGAAATAGCCTCTCCCACGGGCAGTGCTCGTGCGCAATTACACGTCACGCATTCCGCGGCGGCGAATCGAGCGTGCGGCTCGTCCTCTCTCTCCCTCTCGAACAATTAGCCCTTTGGTATAATTGTCATTTCTGACCTTCCGCACATACCTACGCGGGCAGGCGTGCGCATTCGCGATCCGATATAATAATATGCGGCGCGCGACTCTCGTAATAAAACGATCGAAGATTATCGTGCAATTATGCCGTCTCATTAATCCCGTGGCAATTACGTTCTGTCCCGCCACATTTTCCACTGCCTCCCCCCCTCAACTCAACTCATTTCGTCTTCGTAGTCTTTTCTTTATATTATACATTGAACTTCGGCTGCACGCATCCTTTTTGCCATTTATTTTTGGCTTCTGCCTTTCCATTTGGTCTCGCGCTGCCTTTATTGCACCTTTGTTCTATATCATCCGAGTCGCTTTTATGCGCGTGCTTTTGCACGCGGCAAGACCCGCTTACCGTGTAACTTATGAACTTTGACCAAGACACGTTGAAATGAGCCGCCGCCGAGTAATTGTAAGCGAACGATGCAGTCTATAGAACACTACTGATGTTATAGAAATGATATTAAGGCTACAATGTCGGAAAATTTTCGATAATTTGTATCTTATAATAGACGATTATAATACAAAATTTTAAATACATTTAGAATTTAAATAAGCAGTAAAAAATAAAGTTTCGACCGTTACAGAATATTTATAAATACACGTAATTTTGGTATCTCAGTATTGGAATTGAATTACATATGTTGATATTATATAGTGATTTAAAATCTAATAATTTCACTATCTCACAAAGTTACGTAAGATAAGATGAAATGTACACCACAATTTATTAAAGATCTATACTTAGATTAGTCAAAAAAATCGTCTGGCCCTCTAATACTTCGTACCTAATTTTCCATTTCCAAGTCTTACTTTTAAAAGTCTCGTCTTTCACGTACAAAACAACGCATACAAACGTCATTTTCACATAAATTCACGCGCACCCAATGCCCTTACAATTCCCGCGCAGCCAGACGCGCGCACACATCGCATCAGTCAGAGCATTCAAAAGAACACCGCGCGTGCGTGCGGCATCATCATCCTTGAACGGTAGCGGACGCGCGCGCGCGCGTAAGTCGAAAACCATCATTTTGACTTCTCTCTCCCTCTTTCTCTCGTTATCGTCAACATTATTTTGGGGCGGCCTCGCACAAAGCGCTTGCTCGCTCGCTCGCTCGTCGCGAAAGAAAGAAAAGATGGTAAAAAGGAGTGTATAAGGCCCTCGGAGCGATGATTGAAAAAATCCGCGACGAGCCATTCCGCGGAGGATATCCACTCTCTTTCTCTCTCTTTGAGCGCGCGCGCGCGCTTGCGTGAGTGACGGCCGTCGGCGCGCTTTTGCCACGATGTAGATTTGTTTGCATTTAAAAATCAAATCGCGGCTGTTATGCAGGGCGAACGGTAGGTCGGTAGGTATGCACCGGTCTGAGAGAGAGAACTGCGCGGACAATGCTCGCCAGTTTTTGCGTCGTTTGCCTCCTTCGAGACTCTGCGCCGCGCGCGCGCGGTCCCCGGCGAACCCTTTTGCCGATTTGCCGTCGCGCGCGCACTTTCGTCATCCGTCTTCCTCGAATTCTCGTCTCGCCTCTCTTTCTGTCCCTCCCTTTCTCTTATCCATTCTCTGTTTCGCCGTCTTCTTCGTCTTCATCGACAGTCCCGTGTGCGCATATGCGTGAGTCTCGGAAGGTGCGCTCGAATGGTATAGCGAGACACTGCGAAAATTCGGAAGCTCGCGTGGAATGCATGGCGCGTCGGTGCCTCCGAGTTACGCAGAAATATAGAGCAAGAGGGGCCGATCGAAATGGGAACATGTGAATAGCTGAATAGGAGAGATATGTAATGGATTGAAAGAACAATATGATACGATTCAAAATAAAAAAAAATGACAAGTTGGTATACACAAATATTTTCATGTATTTTAAACACATCTTGACATACTTTATTATATGGTTTCTACGGAATTAGCGATTTTAGACTATTGTAAGTAATACATTTAAGAGCATATTATTTTTGTTCGTAATATTTATATACTGATTATATTTAAAATTATTTTGTATTCTGTAATTTATCAGTACCATCAATTAGTAAATTATTTATTATTTTTATCCGTGAACTCAGATTTTATATCAAAGTAGTGTTAAACCAAACCAAACTTCTTTTGTAACACGGAAAAAAATGATTAGTTACGGTAACCAACTGATTAGTTAAAAATGTCTCATCTATTCGATATTAGTAAGGTAACTCAATAAAAATAGTTACCGTAATCAATAATTGGTTGTAGTAACCAATTATACTGCCGTATAAAAGCTACCAGAGATTGTAAAACCACAGAAAATTATTATACTTTGCAGCAAATACTACTAAAAATATAGAAATTTTACTGTACTTTACTGTAAAATTTTCTATAAACTATACCTACTATTTTTTACAAACTGCAGTAGCTTTACAGACACTTTTTTATTATGACGTAATGCTCTAGCAAATAAATCTCCTATGCTCCCTGATAGAAAATTAACCAACTTTTCTGCCTAAGCTGTTACAAATTTGCTTGATTTATTAGCTATAAATAAGCACCCCTGTTAACTTCAATCTAGCTAAAAACTAGCTAATTTTTAGTTAACTTTGACAAGTGATATTCATTAGCTATATTAACTAAATTTTTTTTAACGTATTAATTTTTCTTGAGAAATGGATTTTTCAAGGTGTTTTCACGAATTTCATATTTTTATAAGGAATATAGATACTTAGTTGCAAGAAACGATCTCTGCAACACAGTGCGAAAAAAATAAGAAAAATTAAATTGTTAGCTTAGGTTGTACAACCGCAATGAGAACACGTTTTCCTTTCTATCTTTTTCAGCCTTTTACGTTTGATTTCATTTAACCAAAATTATTATAATTCAAAATCTAACACTACACATGTTATATAAGATATATATTTGTTGTTGTCTTTTGATCTTAGCCATACTTAGATATAACGTTTGTCACTCCTGCGATACTACTGCTAACGATAGGCTATTGCCAAATTGTAATCTTCGCTACTCATATTTTGTATATATTTTGTATATATTTTATATTTTCTTTATATTTTTTTTCTATTTTTCTTTTACTCTATAAACTGTATTGCTATGTATTCTCCTTTAACCACGAGATAGGGTTTTACCCCGTGTCAAATAAATGCACTAATCGAATCTAATCTAATCTAAAAAATAGGTAATTTCTGGTTAACACTTCCGCCAAGGTTTAAGCATATTTTAGCCAGATTTAAAGCTCAAAGCGTGACATGATTACTGGGGTTTCTAGCTAATTTTTAGCTAAAAATGAACCATATTCTGAACATTTAGCTAATTTATAGCTAGAATATGCTTAAGATTTCTACCAGGACTACTACTATAAATAATATAAGTAAAATTGAAACAAAATCTGAAACTTAACAAGCACAGACATGAAATCGTTGTATTAGTTATTTCATTAGATTAACTAAATTAGTGTTATATATACAAAGTACATCGGAATATTATTATCACAGTATTTTGGGCTATAATTCAAGACGTTACAAATTAAATTTTTATTACAAACCTGTATTATACAAATTCAGAAATTCTTTTTAAAAATTTGTTGTTTTTCTAATGTCAATGAAAATACATTCAATTACATACTTTATTTTAATTATAAAAATATTTTAATCACATAAATTATTTAGACCTATAGGTATAAAAACAGTTTGATTTGTACATGATAAAAAAATAATTGGTTATGCTTAACCATATTTATAATTAATTAAACATATCCGCACTATTTAGTATAGCTATACAAATCGATAAAAATAATATTCCCAACTATAGTTTTCTGTTAACTATAATAGTATAATACAAAGTATTGGTATAGTAACAATTTCGTTAATTTCCAGCTATTTCATCTCCTATGTAAACATTACATTCGAAACTTCGTCAAAGAACAAACAAAGCCCCGTAAATTAATCTCCAGCCATCGACATCGTCGGCTCTATAATGTCTATACCCATACATACACATGGCGTCGCGGCCATATATACCGATAACGATGAATTTTTCGCCGTGGGAAAGAATCGTCGAAACTAAATAAAGAAAATCAAGCAAGCGGCGTGCGCGCGTATATATACGCGGCTGTACACGAGGCGAGCGCACGCATAATGGAAGAAACGAGAGAACTAGCGCTATATACACGCGCGCTCAGGCACACGCATTATGCCGATAATCCCCGCGTGTTGATAAGCCACTGCAGGCCGTCTCGCACCTGCATGCGGCGCATCGGGAACTCTGTCTCTGTCTCTGTCTACCTCTCCTGCGTCACGCTTTTATATATACGCGAGTGCGCGAGGCGGCAAAAAGTGTGCAAAGTAAGGGAGGAGCGCTTATATGCAGTAGTAGCGCAATTATGCGCTCTCTCTCGGCATTGCCGATCCTCCTCCTCTCTCTCTTCCTCTCGCTCTCCGCTTCTTCGCCTCTATTCCAGCCGGAGCGAGAGAGAGAAAGAGACAGAAAAAGATGACGGATGCGAGAGAGAGAGAGAGAGAGAGAGTCGGCCGCCGGCGGAAAATATAAATTTCAAATCGGTGCGCAGCGAGAGAGCGCGCAGAGAGAGAGAGAGAGCTACTACTTCAAGCCTCCCCGCCGCTGCGGCGATTTTTGCCGGAATTTCGTTGACTTAATTTCATATCCAATTAGATTACATCAAATCGCAAGCCGCGGAAAAAGTTGCCGTCGGCTGCGCGCACTCTCGTGTCCCTCCTTTTCTGCATTTTGATTCTTTATGGCTGCAGCACATGGCGAGAGATAGGCCTCGGGAGAAGCAGCTTCATGCCGCATCGTACAGCCTATATATATATACTCGTATTGACTCGTTCGTTCCTTCTCTCTCGGCCGTCCTCAGATGCGGCGCGCGTGTGTCTTTCTCCTTTTTCTCTGTTGCACGCGTGCGTGTGGATGGATTTTCGAAGAGGATCAGCTGCGGCGACGGCGGCTACCGGCTCTTCCTGTAATGGAAATTTTTCATTAGTGCCGCGTAGATACATTGTGCTGGAAAGTTTGTAAATGGACTTTTTATGAGCGAGCTCTCGCTCGTATGACTCTATCACACAGCTCGTGCTGGTTTTTAATGGGACAGGCTCGCGAGGCGATTTTTTATTTTCGCCCAGTCGCGGGCTCTAGTTGCAGGGTGGTCTAGGAGTGGTTTGTCTTTAGCAGGTAAGTATTTTCAGCGCAATAAAGAGAGCATAAGTATGGTTTTAAGAGTTCTGGCAAGAATGTAAAAATGTTTCAATTGAGAGATTGAAAAAATAATAAGCAGGTAACGTTTGAGTTTGAAAGTTTAAAAAATAATTGAGCATTGGCCAATCAAAACCTATAATTTTAATCTCTTTATTTGTTATAGTTTAAATCCAAAAATAGTTACTTATTATGAATATATAGCAAGTTGAAATTCTAAAATTCTGACACTGTTTGCTAATACTTTTGTAATGTGAGTATAATCAATGACAATTTAAATGCAATTGAAAACCTCCACAACCCATAATAAACATAATCCACATACGATAATCATTTCTTTATTTTCTTTATATGCATTCAATTGCAGCGTATCAAAGGCACCATATGATTACGAAAATTAAGCAAATTATTAATGCTGGAATCATTTCAAATCCTATAATCAAGAGCGCAGATAAAAAACAAACCTGCTCAAAACTCGAAACTTTCGGGCGAAGCCCATCGATCAGGCGCGACGACTCGATTATTCAACATCGTGCCGCGATATAATGATGCATCGATCTTGATAAGCGGCCTCTCGCGCCCTATGAATCACGCTTCTCTCGTTAAACAAACGATGTCTTCACCCGCGAACAAAACCTCGATCGATCATAAACAGGACCTCTGAACGCACTCGCGCTAAAACACCGAGCAAAGCCCGAAATTTCGCGGGCCGAGAAAAAATTAATCCGTCCCGGTTCTAATTGCAGCCTGAAAAACTCGCGCCGATAATAAATAAAGCAGTCGTGCGGCGAACGAGAGGCAGCAGCAGGAGGAGGAGGAGGAAGAAGGAGCCGATCGGTCGGTCATTTTAAAAAAAAATCTCTTCCGGCGAAAGGGTTGCGGGTTTGCGTGTGTATATATATATACGAGAGCAGCTGAACGTGCGCGCGTGCGATCAGCCGGCGCTTTTAAAACGCGTCGTGCGCCCGTCGATTAGCCACGAGGCGATGAAAGAGTTCGATGAAATAATGACGGGGCCCGGCCGATAAATGCTACGCGCCTCTGCCTCTGCGCTCGCGGGTATTATACGCGTGGTGTGTGTGTGTGTGATGCTGCGTTTCGGTAGTGTTTTTGCGAGGAGAATTCGGGAGGATCTTTGTGTCGCTAACTGGATGATGTTAAGGTGCATTTGCGCACCACAGTTATAGATGAGATCGAGGTTTAATTTTGTTTGATTTTTCATTTTAATTTCTGTTTTTAAGATTTAACGTGCAATCCATGTTTTATTATAGAACAAAAGGTTTGTCTAAAACAGTTTATTTAGTGAGTTATAATAATTATGAAATTTGAATATCAATTTACTTTTGCTTTTAAAGTAAAATCTTATAACAAACATTTTAAAAGAATCATTTATAACTATTAAGTGCTAAATAAACAAATGATATCATTCAAACAATTTAAAAATTTTGACTTGAAAAGTGAATGTAAGTTTCTCGTATCAGTAAGCATTTTATATTTTATTGCGTTCCTTCACATACGTATAAAAATAATATAGTTGGCTTAAATCATCTGAGTTAAAAGAGTCAGATTCATAGAAACAGTTAAATATAATACTTTGTAAGTACGGAACATTGAATCGGCAATGACATAGTTACTCATACAAGTATATTTACTCCATTTTTTTACTTTTAGATAAATAAAAAATTGAATTTTTCAGACACTAATTTTTATCCATTTTGTTTCAGATCATGTGCCTTCATTTCAAAAAATAACAATTATTATATTTTACACTTGGTGTTGGCCTAAGTATAATACTGCATCAAAGTAGTGTAACGAGACTAAAAATTAGAAGAAGAATTATATAGGTCTGTATGCTTTCATTTTATTTATCAAGATTTCTCACAGTCACAGAACATAAAATAAAACAATTTGAAAGTTGAGTTCATCAAATCCCTCTTGAATAAGATGGATTACTGTTGTTTATTACTTTAGGAAGTCATAAAGATTCATCCCTGAGAAGTGGGAGTTTTGTTCTTTTGAAATTATACATTCCGACATTAACTGATCTATTTATACTGTAAATCATGACATTGTCCTTTTACAAATGAAAACAGTAAATACTATAGTATATTTACAAATGCGAAT
This sequence comes from Torymus aiolomorphi, assembly GCA_036365515.1. NCBI lineage: Eukaryota > Metazoa > Arthropoda > Insecta > Hymenoptera > Torymidae > Torymus > Torymus aiolomorphi. Next base: position 140,501,317 of record CM070877.1, read on the forward strand.
CTTAAAAATCATATTTTCTGGTGCCATAATAATACCCGTGAATATAAAAATGCAAAAATATAAACATTCAAATATAAATCATATCATCATCATGATGATCATGCACATTAAATCTCAACTAAAATTCTCTCTATAACTAAAAAAGGATAAAAAGAAACAGAAAGGAAATAGTGTAAGAAACATTAGCAACCCCCATTTAAATATTGTCAATGAAATTGCCGTCTGCACGATCGGTCATTACAACGCAGCATTAAACATAATTTTATTCGTGTCATGTGTATCGGTGGGTGCTAAAATTAGTTTTGCACTTCTATTTAAACATTGCTGGTAACTTTTAGAAATTACTTTTTTTTAAACATCTCCCTGACAAACCTAACTGTACCTTCATATTGTGAACTCTTATTTTAATATAAAAGCACAGTCTGTTTACGATTATGATGTTTATTCAGAGCCTTTATTTAAGAATTGCATTTTTGTTGTTTTTATGGTAGGTGAATACTGCAAGTAGCTATTATTTAGAGTGTGTAAATTATACTATCATATGTGGTTGTTAAAAATGCTTATACAAATATAATGTATTTGTTTGAAAGAACTTGTAAAGTCAATTATTTATTTAATTTGAAAATTTTAAATCGTTATTATAATTACTGTATCTAAATAATATCTTACTTGATATGAATAGCCTATTAATTGCATGTTTATTTACAATTGCCAAATAGTTTACAAACCTAAGATACATAACTGATAATTATTTTTTCTAATTAATCATCTGTGTCTACTAAATAATTTATCACGTAAATTCATTTACATAATTATCAATATAAGACAATTACATTGTCAAATCCTGATTTGTGTCTTAATTAAAGTAGATTAATGATGACATTAATTAAAGCTTTCTATTATACTTATTCGGTATTTAATGTATTAAGGAAGTAGAGGTTTAATTCTCTTACTTAACATATTCTTGATAAATACGTTCCAATGATTTTTTCTGAACGTTCAAGAAAGAGCTCAAAGTATATAATTTATTTTCCCGCACATCTGCATTATTATGTACGCGATGTTAATACAACGATTTTACATCGCCATAAATCTTGCCAACAATTAATCTTGCCAGCGCTACTGTTTCTCCACATGGCCTCGGACGAAAAATCAGAGCAAGTCGAATCGGCGAAAAAGCGAGACGATGCATATGGAGAGAAAACCACGCCGCGAAACTTTGAAAGTGCACGTTAAACACGAGATGACAGACTCGCTCGGCGGAAAAAAGGGGAAGTGCACAGCGGAGTACGTCGGCTCTTACTCTAAACAACACAAGGCGCAACAGCTTCCTTATATACAAAGATTTCTACCTGGCCGATGTATGTATCGGAGCAACATTTCCTGACATTGCTCGCCGTTTATTCGCCTCCTCCCTCTTTCGTATTAAATACGGCGCTCTCCTAATTGTGCAGCGTGGCGCACAATTCAGGTTCTGGATCTACCATCTGACAGTGTACACGAGTGCGCGCAGCGTCTGCGCAAGCGGCGTTATGCAGAGTCACGCCAACTTCTTATTTAGATAGCTATCGTAGCGCAAGCGCGCGCTTGCTTTAATTAATTTTCCTCGTTTCTATATTCGCGGGCATATGCTAATGTCGCCGCAGCGGCGGCGCGCGACCAGATGATGCCGGCCGATATTGTTACTAATTGCGATTGCACCTGCGCCAGCCCGCGTAATTACCCCTGATATACTCGCTAACAAAAGACCTTTCGAAAAGGTATTACGTGAGACTGCATAAAGCTTTGTGCGCTTGAAAATTTAGAGACTGCATTTTGCTACATTCGGTGGAGGTGATATGCTAAAATACATACCAATATTGTAACGAACTAATACTATTTTAATAAATAAATAAGCACAATAGCTTTGCAATAAAATTTATTGACTGTATGATGCGTCTTATTACACGTCTAAAGCACGATCGACATTTTGTTTCTTTTTCTTGGCTGGCTTTTCTCACGTACCCCTTTTGTTTTTTTTATAAACAATTTTTCTAAACAATATAACATTCAAAATACAAGTGCATCTCCCCCCCCCCCCCGACCGTATAGAAACCTTTCGGACTTTACACCCCGGTCTCCCCCTCCTCGGATCGATATAATCGATCGATAACTAAGGGGGTAGCGTATATCGTCGATTTGATTAATCGAGGTGCACACTTTACGCAGCGTACTAATTACGCCACGTCGAGATTCCTACATTTTATTTAATAAAAGTCAATACCCCAGTTTAAAACTAGAAAGGTTACTAACGGTTAAAGAAGGCAGAAAATTACAAAACGCGTATATGTCGGGAACAAATATATTTGAATGATTTTCAAGTTTAATATAATGCCTAAAGTTTTATCAGAATTGTCAGAGTCAAACTCTAAATCAAAAATATTTATTCATTAAAACAGAAAATACGCGATTTTTCATATAAGTGTATTATCTAATACAAAAACTCACTTCTTAGCTTGAATACCGAAAATTTATTACATTTTTCACCGTAAATGCGTCTTTCATAATAATATAATTTCATTCAACCTCCTTATTCTAAATACCCTTAATTAAATATTTCCCCGGAACAGCGCCCTAAAAATTCCAAGGCACAAAAAATTCTAAATCCAGCCAAATTTAGGCGCTTTACTTAATAAGTTCTTCAATATGAGACGTCGTCGGGTCGAGGACTTGCGCAAGATGCAAAAAAATTCCCACACGCGGGCCCGACAAGAGCAGCGGCGGCGGCGGCGACTCCAAAATTCCAGGCTGTGCTTTATACGCGTGCCGTTTTAACGCGCGAATAAAAAAATAAAGTTCAAGGGGGCGAAAAGCGCGTCGGCATTGTCAAAGGGGGCCGTGTCGTCGCGCGGCAGTCATCCTCCTCCAGCCGTCCCCAAATCGCGGGATGCGATCTCTCGCGGGAGGCTTCTTGGATTACCGCGCGGCCAGCGCACGCGCCTCAAGACATCATTCTCACGTGCGGCGCGACGTAATAAATGCGCACGGGTGTTCCCCGAGAGTCGCAAATTTAAAGAAGCGCGCGCGCGGTCTGGTGACGATTCGCAAAAACGGCGCGTGAAACGTGTGCGCGCGCGACGACGACAAGTTACCTGCGAAATTACGCTAAGCGCGCCCTGCGATGAGTCGCCGCGAGCGCGCGGTCGGCCTCCCTTTGGCGGAAGGTGTGCGGGTTATAAGCGCTATGCGCGATGCGCGAGAATAATTTTAAGAGATCATTTCGCCGGCTGTTTTCTTTTATTTCGACTTTATCATTTACGCGAGGTGACAAGCGTTTCTTGAAGCAAGTTTTTGTTTCGTTGTATATAATTTTACGTGGGATTGTTATGTTGCGGTTCGGAATTGTTGAAGAGATTATACATGAACAAAAGAATTGTGTGATTAGATTTTTAGTTGTATTTTATATTGTTCAGATTTATAAATTTAATATTAGTATGTAAAATTGATTTTAACATTGATTGGCATTATTCTGTGTGAGTAATTGTACAATACTTTGAAGATAGATTTAATATATCTTTATAATAATAAAATAAAGAAAAAAAATGAACTTTTAGGTATTTCATTTTTTAATAGATAATGGTGATTCTTTTCAAAGTTACGCTAGCTCAAAGTTGCGCAACATCATAAGAGCTTCTTATCTCTTGTGTGGTTTTCTTTTTCAAAATGTATGTGTGTGCGAGCCTTCCTGACTAAATGATTCACATTTGAAATGCATTTTTTGGTAATAATGCTTATGTTAAAAAACTGTGTTACAAAATCTTTCTTATTGGTTGGGCGTTTTCCTCATATATATTATAAGAAACATGCACGGAAAAAAATTAGTTAATTCTACATTTTCTACAGTTAATTTAATTGTAAAGTGGTAAGTTCGTTTTACTTTAAAAAAAATTGATCGAATTTCCATTCTGAAATGTGAAATCTTCATTCTTAAAAAGTAAAATTTCCATTTTGAAAAGTAAGATCCATTCTTAAAAAGTAGAATCTCAATTTTTGAAAAGTAGAATTTCCATTTTGAAATGTAGAATCTCTATTTTTAAAAAGTAGAATTTCCATTTTTGGGAAAATGAAATTATTACTTCACTAATTCAGTTGATTTTACTATTTATTTTTTTTTAAATCGTTAAATTTCCATGTACCTATTTCCCTATAGGTAAATATATTTACTTTAAATTTTGTTCCTTTAATCGCAAATGACGTGTCTAAGCTCACACACGATAACAACCTCCAATAACATCGAACCACACGCCTACACGTGAATAATTTCATTATTAGTGTCGAAGCTCGCAAAAACCGAGCGCAGGTATATATAGTGGCCGTTTTTTCCCCGGTGCGCGCAGCCAATAAAACACAAAATCGTGCGGCGTCGAAGTCCATTCTCACGAGTCGCCGCACTGCTCTCCTCGAATTGACTTCCCGGAGCCCGGCAGCAAAAATTGCAGCTGGAAATAAGTTGCTCCCGAGAACGAGAAAGGGGGGAGAGCAGCAGCAGCAGCAGCAGCAGCACGCGCGAGCTCTCTAATGAAAAACGCGCAGAATGGTATATAGAGAGAGGGCCCCAAACTATATACGCGTTAGATCGTCGTCACGCAATGGGATTTCCAATAATCTAACGGGCGAATATTCCTAAGCCGAATAATTGCGACCGGAGAGAGCGGATTATCCGCCCACACGCGTGCGCTCGTGCGGTTCCAATAATACATTTCGCGGAACGAGTGGAATATTGCCCCGAAGTCTTCGAATTGTGGCCGGTGCACGCACTTGCGCCACGGAGAAATATGCACATCTCTGCATTTCATTTAGTGGTGTAGGATTATTTTTAACATTTTGATGATTTTCTTAAAGTCGAGATCTCTTATAGATTTTTAATGAATTTCAGTATAAAATATTTCACTTACGGAAACAAAAGGAAAAAAATGATTTTAAAATTTCAAAATTTAATGTAAAGTAAAATATTATTTATTCGGTTTAAAGATTATTTTTTAACATTTAATTTATTTTTTATAAAATAAATTGAAAATAAATTATACTCTTAAAAGGTTCAAATACCTATATAAAATAGCATTTTACAAAATTTGTAATTACACTTTTGCCATGTCTATATCATGTAAGCCTGAAATTTTGACAATAAATGAAATCATATACAATACCATTTTATACTAAAAGCATTGGTCGAAATAACTGAAACAGTAACAGAACAGTGAATATTTACCAAAACAAAAAGTAACACGTATAATTTAATATCCTTACGTATGAGCCAAACCTCTATCTTTCAAGACGACCTCGACCAATCAAAGGCAGCCACAATTTTAATAATAATTCGTCCCCCATATACCTACACCGCGTACGACTTTCCTCTCATATTCACCCATGACGCGGACTCGTGTACGCGGGACCCCGAGTCACGTTCGAGCAATGCTGCCGTGAAACACTATGATTACCGTGATACGTCGATGCCTAAGTCGAAGAGCAGCGCGTAGAATTGACTCTCTGAGTTGCTCCCTCTCTCTGTCTCTCTCTCTCTCTTTCGAGAAAGAGAGGCAGAGAAAAAAGAAGAGATACCGCGGCAGCGGTCCAAGGAGCGAGCCACTCTCTCGAATTAATCGGATTGTTCTGCGGCGAACCGCTTATTAAGGGCTCAAAATGGAGAGAGAGAGAGAGAGAGAGGGAGAGAGCGAGAGAGCGAACGAGAGGATGTATAAGGATGCGGCCATGCAAACTCGAGCGCGCGCGATGAGCCTTATTGATCTCGCTGTGATTACCGAGGGGGAGTTTCAACTAGTTTCTGCATCTCCTTTTAAATCATCGAGGTTTTATGGCGAATTGATCGACGAATAATAATCGCGCGTAGGCTGTTGTGCGCTCCACAAAGACTCCGTGAGAATCAAACGTGCGGTTTCTCCTTTTTTTTCTCTAAACTCCTCAAGTTCTATTTCTTTTACATCGTTTCTAACATTATTGCTTTTGAGATCTTTTCATTCTATTCATAAAATTGTAATTATTGAAGTATATTTCACAACATACTTTTTATATTCTTTTTTAAAAATATCATAACTACTTACACTTTTATGTGAGGTAATTGCATTCTGACGAAATGTTATCGGGAAATAATATTGAATCATTGATAAAAACACATGTTTAAATTTCTTTAGTACAGCCAATAAGATTTGAAGTGCCTTCTTCCACTATGACTTAAAAGATTCTCTGAAAGGTGAGATGTTGACCGAGTGACGTAAAATCCTAAAAATGAAATGAATATCAGAATGTATTTTTAAAAAAGTATCAATCTATTTGTATTTCTAGTTCTTTTAAAAATAGTGTCACGAGATAATACATCACAAAAGTTTTAGTGTATGTTCATATCAATTCGGTTTGGTCGTTTGGTCTCAGAGAAATAGCACCGGAAATGAATTGTCAGTGAACCTTTTATCAGCAACTTGATGAAATCCACGAATCTGAAAAATAAATGAATATTTTATATTTAAATAATATAGAAAGCGATTTTATTGCGATATCTCTTTATATTTTTGAGATATTACCTATTTATTAAAAATCACGTTTTCACAAATAACTAAGGACCAACTATAGGTGTCAACGTCTTTTTCTTAATAGTAAAAAATTATCATACATATAACAATATTTAAAAAATTGGCATGGAGCAATTAAAATTTAAACTGAACAATAGAAAAATATGTTCTCAACTAAATAAGCGAATAGATAAAGGTATAAGTGATAAGCCCTATCCGAACAAAATCAGTCTGAAAGAACATGAGATCTACTTGACAATGATTTTGCAGAGATCTTTTACCTCAAATATCTCAAAAACCAGTGATAGAATCTTAATTAAATTTTATCTTATACAATATACATTCCGAATTTCAAGCATATAGATAAATTTGACAAAGAACGCAAAAAAGTGGATTACCAAAACTGAAGAATGAACATAAAACAAAAACATATCAACAAAGTAAAAAATGGATTTTTACCGGAATTAAGACAAAAAAAAACGGAAAGACTGAACTTTGTTTCATTAAAATCGATTCAGTAGAAGCTGAAATCTCCCCGTATACACACATCTACAGACATTTTTCAAAAAATATGTATTTGGATTCCATATGACTCAAAATACATTTCTAACACGTTTTTAACAAACCTTCAATTTTTACTATTACAAAGTTCGCTCTAGGAGGATGCAATAATTTTTATACGAAATTAAACCATACGCCATCATAATTGCGTCAGCTGCTTCGGTATAAGTGAGTACTTACACGATCATCACGACTTCGGACGTACGTATACCCATTTTATACTAATGTTATAAACAACAGCGCTATTTTAATTTTAAGTCGAATATAATCAATAAATATTTTAAATTTAAAATAGAATAAAAAAAAATTTTACCTGTTAAAACTAAACGTTTAATTTAATTAACCCTATATTTTTTTGTTTTTCAATATTGTATCTATTTGACTAAAATACCTTTATTTAAGAACTTTATGAAAAAAATTAGCTGTTGAGTCAAAAACAATTTTTCTTTTTGCAAAATTACAATGCAGTAGATACACAACATGTAAGTCTTAGTACACAAAGTACTCATAGCACAATTATAAATTTTCACCCTTCAATGTCCTATTTGGACCAATAAGTGGCCTCTTATCTTTTCTCATACTTGCTTTCGATCTATACCTTAGTCAAGTGATACGCAACCTCCGACAATCCTTTCTTAGCAAGATGTCTACCTAGGGCAGAAATTTGAAGGTTTTTGGCGCATACTCCACACGACGCGTCATCGAACACTTTTCCCTTCGTCAATCGTCAAGTATTTAAAACCCATAAACTTTTGATAAAATAAACCACATATTTTCGATTAGTGATTGAATCAGTGAACATTTGGTGAACGCAGGAATAGTTTATTAGAGTATATAGGTATGGTATCTTCTAAGATTTGTAATATTTCTGAAACTAAATTTTAATTACATTAACATTTTTTAGACATTGTTATATATTTTAGTTTTATTTTTTTTTTGTTTTATTTTATTTTAATAAAAATTTTAAAAACTGTAAAAAGCATAAGTTTATTTTTGTTTTATACTGTTACGCTTGGAAGCAATCCACACATAAATTAAATTCTTATCAACCTTCATATTTATAAGTTGATATCGGATTTTTTGGATCAGGCGGGAGTGGTGATAATTTTTACAATAAAAAATAAAATTTTTTTTTATAAAACAATGTTTTGTCGGCTGGTCTCCCGACCTCGTCAGACTTAAATAGTTAATACATATTAAGTTCGCTAAGAATGGATTCATGATACTTTTCATATCGCCAATGTTGTCGGCTAATCGGCGATCTGTTATCTGATATCAAATTATAAATATGTTACTTCTTTATTTTCCCTGAAGAATATCAGTATTATTCAGCATATTACAACAAATTGATCAGCATCATTATTGCAGTTACTTGTTTGTTTATATAATTGTTTCTACAGTATCTGATTCGCAATCAATTAGTACGTATAATTTACAACTAATTGAATTCGTAATCAAAGCTAATTATTTGTTCAATTAGTTGAGTGAAAAAGACTTTATCGGATTAGTTCTAGTATATAAACGTTGTGCCAACAGAGACGTTACGACCAAATCCATCAAGACCGATACATGTTATTCATCCAGAGCCCCATATCTAAATTCATGAATACGAGCCTGCAGAAGAGAACGATGGTCAGAGGACAATTCCTTCATTGGCACGCCGGAGATCGTGACGGACTCGTTGACATCGGCTTGCTACGTCCATCCTGGCTAAGGTGTCTACGACGGCTTCCTTGACCTCAACATCTACAGCTACAATATTGTTGACTACGTGCAGAGAGAATCTGTAACTGAGGAGGTAGGATCGACTTGAAAGTGTTGCTGTTCATTTGTGTTACTGCTTTTGTAATTACTGTTACAAGAACTGTCATGCCAGTGAAGAACAACACTTGCAAGTCTATCATACTAACTTAAAGTCAAGTATTAACTCTATATGTAATCTATAATATTGTAGGTGTAGATTTTGAGAGCTGGGAAGCCGCTGTGTGCAGTTTGTTATTACGTCCACACAACATGATGGTTTACAAAAAAATATGAATGTTCTGTTATTGTCTGTCAAGCTTCTCAGCAAATAAAATACAATGATCTACATGACGCCTGATTTTCTAAAGAATGGATATTTTACATTTGAAGAACTATTGATCCTATAAATGGTTAAAGAATTTATTAGCTCATTTACAACCTTTATTTAAAAAAATTATTGAACATTGAAATTCATAAATAAGTTTTATTTAAACTCTTAGCTGCCGATGGCAAAAAAGTTGACCACTAATTGTAAGCATTGAGAATCTATAAGACGAATTCTTCCTGCAGCTAAGGGACTAAGAATAAATCCATTTTTTCGAAACCTATTTCTTGTCGAGTAAAAAATCATTTATAGTATAAATTTGATTAACATTACATCAAATATTTTACGAAATATAAATTAAATAAAAATAGCAATGTTTTTTGTTAATATATAGCTTATTTAAATATACTATATATATTTTTTAATTTTTATGGAAAGAAAATGTAGATAACTATAATTGAAGGTAATTGAAAAGCGCTAAGTATAATTACTGTCTCAAAAATATGTACACGATCAAAAGTAAAAATTGAAAATCGAAAAATGATTATAATACACGCGAACATTGACAGATTACCAAATTGTTTTCTATCTTGAATATGGCATACTGAATAAATAAATTTTGTTTTGTTAAAACTGGATTTTTGTTCTTCAGACATTTATACTGCAAGTTCAGAGATGCAGCAAGTATATGAAGAATTCTACCAAAAATCAACACTTAGAGGGTTCAAAAAATTTTTTTTTTAAATTTAGCGGTGCACCTTTGTAATAAAGTTTTTCTCGTTCCATAGGTCATACAATAGACAAGAAAAATTTCCAACCAACAAAAACGATCTTATAGCACATCTATTTTTCTTATGGAAATTTAACATGGGGAAAAATGGACGAGAAACGGTCACTGATAATTAACCAATATTAAGGTCCCAAAGATGCCAACAAATTTTCTACAAAAAAAATTAAAGTAGAAAAAAAGAACTTTACTTTAAGCTAAGAATCGCGAAATACAAACGATTCTGTGCAAATTAGTTACATGCATTTGAAAATGGCGACAAATGACAAAAATGAGCGATTTTTCCCAAATTCATGTACTTAATTTTAAAACTTTTGATTGTTTTTTCTTAAATTTGATCAAACTCTTAAAATTTGATCACAAAAAATGAGCGACTTTCACAAAATTTACGTAATTCTTAAAATTTTGATAATTTTTTGCGATTTTTGAGTGCACGTAAGTTTGTACAGAATCCTCTGATTTTAACGATTCTTAGCTTAAATGAAAGCTGTTTTTTCCTCATTAAATTTTTTCTTGTGTAAAATTTGTTGATATACTTTGGGAGCTTAATATTGGTTAATTATCTATTACCGGTTTTCATCTATTTTTTGACATCGTAAATTCCCGTAAGAAAAATATAGATCTGCGGTTAAACAGTGTCACAAGACCGGATGGAATTTTTTTTCGTCTATTGTATGACCCACAAAATGAGATAAAAAACACTTATAATACAGGTGTGCCAACAATTTTTTTTTAATTTTTTAAAATCTTTAAGTGTGGATTTTCTGTCGATTTCCTTATACATGCTCACAGAGACTCACAAAAAATGTCATTTCTAGAACTTGAATATGTAAAAACGTGTTTCTATAGTCAAGTTTTAATTAATTAATTCGCTAAAGCGCTCGACTCCCAGTCCAAACCACTTAGCAAAAACTCCTTTCATTAATCCACCACAGCATTACCATCACTTGCTACTGCAAAAACTTCCGGCCACGTAATATTCTAATAAGCATCATCGCGCACGAGTTTTTCCTCCTCTCCAAGTTGTTGTATATACACACAGCTGTTTCACAAGGCGGCGCAAAATCTCCGCCTCGCGGCCAATCCCGCTCCTCCCAGGTCTCCTACCGTTTTTTTTTCTCTCTTCTTTTCTAAGCCTCGGCGGCTGCAGCGCGCAACTGTACTTTCTCCCTTATGGCGCTGCGCAGCACAGCAGCAAGCGCATCTCTCGCGGGGCGGCGGCAAAAAACTTGCGAGCGCCGCGCGCAAATACTTACATATACGCGCGCGTGCATCGCCGCGGGCAGCAGATGCATGATTTCGCGGAAGAACCGATGGGAAAGGTCTCGTGCGTGCACATCGCACTGCAGTATAGCGCATGCATTATGTATTTGTCGCCTCGATGCTCTTCTCTCGGCGGCTCACGCGGGAATTACTATTTTATATGGTCTCGTTTCCCCCCGCGCGGCTACTACTGCGGCTAAATGAGTCTAGAGCCGTGGGTATTATACGCGTGCGACACGCGCGATTTATCGCTTGATTTATCGGAGAGACGCGAGCGAGCGTGTTTTGTCCATTTTTCTCTCCCCGCGTACGAATTCGGCTCGGCGCGACGAAATGATGGATTGCCCCGTTCGCCAGTCAGCGAAAAAGTGAGCGCGTGCGCGCTTTCATCCCCCTTTAGCCGAGAGTCGAGCTTTTGACCTCGAGTTGTCGCTCATTTTGTCTTTTTGTCGAGAGCCAAGAGAGCGAGTTTTTCCGCGCGCGGACGTGTGCGTGTGCGAGCTGAAAAAGGCAAATCGAGAGAAAAAATGTCGGATACTGGGAAAAGGGACGGTTCGCGAGTGCTTGAGGGATTGGAGTCGCGACGATTGCTCGCGGGATTGGATTGTGAGATGGATGTGATAGCCGGTAGTATTAGCGGAAATTGTTTGATTTAAAGTATTAGATTTATACCCTATTCGGATTTCACCTTAAAAGTGATCGATTCTTTTTAACTTTTCTTTGCGCAGTAGTTTACTGATTTTTTATTTTAACATTTTATTACAGATTCTAGCCAAATCCATGCGCGCTGGACGCGCTTTATGTTCTTTTTTTTGTTAAACATGCTAAGAATAATTTATTCCTTATAAGCTGAAAATCTATTTCTTTTCATTTTGATGCATCTTTAATAATTGATATAATACTGAAGTACGTTCACGCGCGGTTAACGAATACAAAATTTTGATGCTAGAAACTATAAGCTTATTGGAATATTTTTTTTCGTAAAGTATTAAATAAAGAATAAAATCTGAACATAAGATTGACATAATTTACATGTTTTTTATTTTTTTAAACTACAACCAACATTAATTTAATTATTATTTATTCAGCATGTAAGTTTAGTATAAGTGTTGTATTAGTTTGTAAGCTACCAAACCTATGTACATGTGTTTTGTGCACCTCTATATAGGATGCCAGCTAGGTCGGATATAGTCTTTTATATCCTGATACTAACTGTATTATGTATCTTTTGTATCATTTCTGGTAAATAAATAAATTAATACTTTTCACTTTAATCATTTTCATTGTAATAAATATTCCAATAAATAATACCTAATTATCAAATAAAAATGCATATTTAATTTTAAATTCTCGCGCCTTTTATCCAAGAACCAATCATAGATCAAATCTGTAGAGGCTTCACTTCTTCCGGTCATCACTTTTTTAAGAAGGGATATATATATATATATATATATCATAATTTATCAGAGTGAGTAGAAAAATTTAACGATAATCGTCTTCCATATTCATTCAAAGGTTTTATTATAGGGAAACCAAATAATTTTAATATTTAATAAAGAAGATTATTAAATCAGGTTAATTGTTTGTTTATTCAATAGTAAGAAACTTTTAGCGATAAATAATCATGTTCAACTTGTAACTTTTCCTGCACTTAGCAACTGCACCATTTCAAAGACATTTAAATGATAATGAAACACTTAAACACGAAGCTTATGAGTACTTAGATGTCAGACGGTATATTGTTCGCCTCCCGGTAGCCGGACTTTCTTTCTTCGCACTGCCGCGATGCGAAGAAAAACGAAACTGCACTGAGCGTCAGTAGTGCGCTCAATCGGAAACGCGATCAAGTCATTAGAATTCAATGTTTTTTAATTGTTCAGCGGTAATTATTAAAGATTTCTTTGATATGTTTAATTCATGTACTGTGTCCTTAATTACCCGAACAAGAAATTTACGTTTCTCGATCAGGAATATTCTAAATGGCCATGAGAATTAACTTGAAAGTGTCTAATTTCAATATTTTCACATCTGACTTTTTATATCGATTGCATGTAGCAGCGATGTTTATTAAAATGTGTTAAATTATAAATAGTATTACAATATTCACTATTTGTACGGAAAAAAATATTCATTTAATGCATAATTTTATTCTCTTGTATTTAGGGAAGGTATGACTATAAGGTTAAGGTCCTGAGATATATAGCTATAAAACGGTATTTACGGCATGTATGAATTATTATTATTTATATAATGTTTCATTTGCATGTACAACAAAATGTTACCACTAAATTTTAAGTAAAAAATTTATAAAAATCGGCTTATTTTATATTGATGCCACATATTGAAACACAGCGACTTTTCTTCCACGCTCTTAATAATATAGCTTAAACATAATCAAAGATGATCTATAACCATAATCAATTATCATCAATCACAAGCTCTCTTTATGTATTTATCCGAATAACCCAGCAGCATTTAAAAGTAACCAATTTCACATAAACATTCCAATAGTTCACCATAATACCCCGATAAGACGTTAATAAAGAACCCAATCATCCACGAATAATTTTTTACTTTTCACGAATAAGCCACACGCCGCCCCGGTAAATAGCTGCCTGACAATACCATCATCAACGCTAATGTTAATCAAATGGAAGCATTTCTATTTAAGATTAACATCGAAATTTAATTAAAGCTATTTCAAATTATCACTACATTTTAAATCATCTACAATATAATATTTCCACATGTATAAATATAGTTATTCTTCGTCGACAATAGCAACATAACCATGGTGTGACGTTTTTAATTTAAAAATTGACGAACGGTTCGCCAACCATTGGTTAGAATTTCTACCAGAGTTGCTATAAATAATTCACCTATTTTCTATTTAAAAGATCTGTAATTTGTAAAGATTGTAAAGGTTGTATGGAAAAGTATAGTGCACTTCCGATTGCCAATTTTAAGAAAAATAATTAAGCTTTAATGTGTTTAATTACACATGAACAGTTGTAGCACTCATATATGATCACGAGAAACTAGAATAATCTTTTTTAAAAAAAAGTGGCAAGAATAATGCAACATTCATTAAACTTGTTACATTACAAAAACTACAATGCAGTTAATCGTATGATAAACGTTTTATTGCATACAACAAGGCTATGCCGAGTCTAACAAGGCGCGATGTTATCACGCCGCGCGCACATGCACAATATAAAAGAATGATAAAGAAAATTAAGAAATAATTAATATCTGAGAACCGCAACGTAATCAATCATCTCACGAAAATTGACTCATCCCTAACCTCCTACCGAACTAATTACATCATCCTTCAGTATGCAAAGAATTTTCAACGCGCGCTAGCTACATCGAGCAAAAAAAAGGAAACCTCAATTTTTTCGCAATACAATTGCCATAGAGAGAATCGTTTCGCTAATTGCAGCGTCGACTCTGTAACTTATCCTTGGCGCGCATGCGAATCCGCCATAAATATTCCCGTTTCATTATAAAAACTCGAGCGATATGCGGATTCTTTACGTAAAGATGGCGCGAGAGAACTTTATATTAGGAATTTTTTTAATTGGTCAGACCCTTACTTCCTCCCGGCGTAGCGCGCGCGCAAAACGTCCTCGTAATTCTCCCTTTCGCTCCGCGCGCGCACTCGCAGAAATGATCCTTTATCCGGTGCTTTGCCGCCTGCAGCTTTGACACGATAAGACCGGATAACGACTATTTAAGTGCTCTATTTAATTAGTCCTGAATTGTAAAAAACGCAGGCTCGCGCTTCAGATCGTTGACTTTGAATTGTAATTTTTTTATATTACGGTTATGGTGAAATGTTAATGAGCCGGTTATTAGAACATGTTTAGGGCTCTGTAGGCCGCAGTTGCCGACACGTTACGAAAACTCGGAAATTGTAATTATTGTTATTTGATGCAGAAGTCTAATCACTTATGTGCCTTAATTAATTGAATCGAAATTTATTGATTTGTCAGGAAATTAAACTTCTTTTTCTGATTTTGTAATTTTTTTCATGATATTGCTATTATGTTTAGTATTATGAATAGTTATTATAAATTGTTAACTCTGCGTACAAGCTGATAATTAAAATTTAATTGTAAATAATTTAAAATTCAGTTATCGTAACTTTAAATATTTATAAACGTAGTTAATAAAATTTTAACTTGTTATCTAGAAACACAGAGTGCTCGTTATCATTCAAGTAATTTCAACGATTATATTAGATTACTCATACATACAACATGTGCGCATTAACAAAGGTGTGGGATGATACATCAAATTGAAAGAAAGCCGCGTAAAAATTCAAAAAAAGAACCTTATCACAGGCTTATCCGATCGAGCATCGGTTTGAATAAATAAATCGCAATAAATCGACCACTATTAATCGCCATGCCAGCTATCGCTCCAACATCAAAGAAACGAACGATATGAATAGTACTTATATCACGTGCCTGTAACTATTGCATATTGTTTTCTTGCTTGATTTAAAAATTTTTTATTTTTTTTTTAAACAAGTTCCTTATGAACAAGCTATTCGATATTTTTTCTATAGTGGATATTGAGAAAGCTGATTATAGTAAAAAACATTCAACGATTTTATTTTACATATTAATTGGTGGAAATCGATTCCATTATTTACCTAATAAATAGCTAGTTTCTCTAATAATCGTCAAAAACTAGACACTTTTCTTGGCCATTTCTATCCATCGATGAAACGATTTTTCCGATCATATTCACCATTTAAGGCCATGTGAAACCGTGAATTTCAATATTTTTTAAATTAACATTCGAGCGTTTATTCGGAAAACAAATTTTGTCAAGCGCTCCGTACACATAAACACTATATCCAGGAATTTTTTTGAGTGATTCTATTAGCATTTTCATTAGATATACTCGTTTGAAAAGTAGGTCAATTGCAGATTCCTACTTACCGACAGTACGGTTTTTAATTAATTAAATAAATTCTCATATTTTTTTTTGAAAAAACACGTTTGTCAAGCGCTCCGTATATGTTAATACTATAAGCAGATTTTTTTTGATGATTCTATTGGTATTTTCATGAGATGTACTTGAAAATTATGTCGGTATTTAAAGAGTAAGTTTTTTCACAGATTTAAATTAGCTTATTTATCAGTATTTAAAAGATATTAAAGTTGGCCAGTTTTGTTAGTTAGGAAATGGCTAATAAGAAACTTGCTATCATGGCGAGGAGTGAGAGAGGCAGAATCAAACGGAAAAATCATTGTTTTCGTTTGTATCCCCTGAAACAGTACTATAAACGAATTAAATACTAATAATTCGTGTTTAGGTTTTGGTTAACTATCTTTTTTTAATATTTGTTTTTAAATACATGATCAAATTACAGAGAAAATTTAGTAAAAACATTTTAAAGTTGTATTATCTCCATTAAATAGAGAATATGACCAGAAAAATCGTTTCATCACTATCCAGAAATTATCTATTTTTACTAGCTATTTATTATTTTCCTGGCCATTTTCGATGGAGAAATTTCTACCAGGGAATTATTATTTTGATTGAAAATTAACAATCAAAAGAGAATATTATAAAAGAAAGATCTTATTTCTCTTCTTAAAATAGTTTCTGTTATTATCCACGAACATTCATACTACAAAACCCGAAATATAAAGCATGAAGAAATTCACATATATTTACAAATTTACAATTATTTTTTCACCTATCTATAAAAGCAAGGAAGAATTCGTCCGTCGCGTTTGCATTGACGAGCAAATAATGTTATCACCGACATGCCATAAATAATATCAAAATGAACATTTCAAAGTATTTGCTGCGAAGCGCGCAAAGCGATCCCGCGAGTATCGTCGCGCGTTCTCAGGCATATCAAAATACGACCATCATCGACGAATTGAAAAATACATAATAAAGATAAAGAAGATGAGTAATCGGCCGGGACTCGTGCGTGGACGCAAGAAAAGAAGCGCAAACCAAGCACACGAGAGCACCGAAGCCAGCGCGAGAATCGAGAAATAGAAAGAACGAGAGAGTAGAGAGGAGAGAATCGCTGCTGCGACCGGGGCGCATACACCATGACAGCCTATGTCATTACCGTGTTACTTATAAGCTTCTCAGGCCGGCGACGAGCGCTGCATACGGAACGAGCCTTCCGCACAGCAGCAGCGCCGCGCGATCGATGATTGCGAAAGCCCCCCCGCGCCTGAAAAAGCCTCTCGACGACGGGGCCGACCTCCCCGTGGCACGCCACGAATGCAAGGATGCACGCGCGCGTACGAGTATATCGCGGCATTAATCGGCCATTAATATGCGCGTTGAATATTGATTGATTGCCCAGGAAATATTTCTTTCGCAACGCGCGCGCCGTGTCGCCATATAGGCAACGCGCGCGACCGCACTGTTATGCCATCGCTTGGTGAGGAGGAAAATGGGACAAAAAAGGAATTTATGGCGCGTATATAAGTCGAGGATGCGCGAGCTCTCGAGGTATAGAGACGCGCGAGTGCGTTGCTGAGAAATGTCGTAAGTGCGCGCGACTTGAAATGGAACGTTTTCTAGGGAGCGCGTCGTGCGTATAGGTACGTATAGCTCTGCAGGCTGTTTCGGAGTGAAGCGCGTAAAAACTATGCGTGTGGGTCGCTTTTGTGGATGAAAATGGAGAAATGGAAATGTTTCAACTGGTCGGCGATTGAATTGCTGATCGTGGGTAACGTAGGAGTGGAGAAGTTTAGGTTTAAAATTTTGTGGGAAATATGGCATTTGAAATTTGTTTCATAAATACTAAATAGCGCAAGTGAAAAAGTATTATTTAAGTATTGGAAACAAGAAAACGACCTCTTTTATGAATTCTTTTTTAATTATTTAAAATATTTTCAACTCCTAAATGTTACCCATATGATAAAAAAATATCTTATTTAAGAATTATCAGTACTCATTGTATCAAGTACCAGGGCAGCAAAATAAAAAGAGTGAAAGGACGAAAGAAGTGAAGAGTCTCCCGAAGAAAGATTTACATTTCTCTCTTTTTGCTCGTCGTCACTCAATCCAGGGGCTAATTGCAGTCAGGCAAGACGGAAGAGACGAAGACATTCGCGCCGAGATTCGATTGCGCTTCCGTGGATTCCCTTAAAGTACTTGTGTACGCGCTCACGTAACGAGGTAGCGAGTCTCTCTTGCTCGCTGCTTTTCAACGGACTCGTTCGATATTCATTAGCTTTTTCGCGAAATCGCGTACCGTTGCACCGTTCCTCAGAAGCGATCAATACGCATGGATTACGGAACTGTCCGTTTTTTTCCTCACCCCCCGTCACTCCACGCGACTATACTCGTTTATTTTTGCTCGTTCAAAGAAGGATTATGCACACACGTGTGCGCGCCTGACGTTTGTTATTCTGCGGAGCGCGTTTTTAAATGCCGCACTACTTCATTACGATTATTCAAAAAATGTTGTTTGTATATAGTAGCAGCGGCTAACGGAATTTATATTATGTAAGCGGATGTTGACTAATTGGCAAAGCCCCAAGTTTTCAAATGAGATTTTGCAATGACGAATCAGATATTCGAGGGAATACAAATGTGGCAATGGTATGATTCCAAATATGCAAATAAAAAAAAACTGACTATTTCTGAATATAACAAATTTAATGTATGGTTTTTATGCATTTTTCGTTAAAACTGAAATTTCTTTATTTGTAAATATTCAAGTATCTTGCAAATAAACGTTTCAATAATGTACACGCAATTAATTAAATTTTAATTACAGGGTAGTAGTTATAGACTAGATGAGTCAGACATACCATTGCTCATTCCTCTTGCATTTATCTAATTTCATTAAATAAATTTAAATTGATTGCGCAATTGTAACGTAGATCATATAATATAGATTTTGAATTTCAAAATTCTAATTTTCTTAAGTTTCATTCTTTCACATACATTACAAACATATCCATGCATGCATTCCAATTCTCACTGCCCCCCACTCCTGCCTCTCAAGCAGAGACATATTAAAGCAAGCCCTCGTTTCTCCTTCTCCTCGTCTATACTTTCTCACCCTGTTATCGCCCTCCCTATACGCGTCCTCTCGCACCATGTGCGCGCGTGCGCGGCCATTCCTCACGTGCTCTCCCACGCATCAATTCTCTCCCTCTTTCTCTCGTCCATTCTCCCTTTTTCTCCTCGCGCGCGCGTCTCATTGCTCATTTCACTTATTCTCCGGGCGTCTTTCGGCCGCTTTGTTTCCATCCCCCCTTTCCTATACACTCTATCTCTGCGCGCCGCGAGAAACAAAACAAACCCGGGGAAATTATGAGTCTCCGTACCATCCGCAATAACTGCTTGATACATATCCTCGCGCCGATGCTGCTGCTGCTGCTGCCTGCTGCTGTTGGTGCAGTGGCGGCGTGGTGCGAAGGATCGCCGGGAAACGTCAGAAAATACGGAGGTGCCGACGACTGCCGACGAGATATCGGGGTCCCGACGGCGCGCAGCCGGGTAAAAGTTTGTGGAGGGAGCTAGCTCGATCCGCTTCCTGGCTGGAAGTCGAGCGCGAAGATGCTGCTGCTGTTCCTGACTTTGGGTCTAGTAGTGCTGCTGCTGTTGTTGAATTTACTTAGATTTTGAATGCTGGGGAGGTCGGCCTGAAAATTATAAATGACTTTAATAATCTTAAATATTTTATACGGAAATTTGAATATTGTATATACTATAACGTGTAAAATCGCTTATGATATACGATTCTTTTTATAGGACATATTAATTATAAATAATAGTTTTTTCAGTTCAATATAAATACACGTTAAAGGAGTGAATGAGCATATATTTAGATCAAATTTTTTCGAATACTCATACTATTTCAATAAATATTTTATGCA
The DNA here is from genome assembly GCA_036365515.1 of Torymus aiolomorphi. Taxonomy (NCBI): domain Eukaryota; kingdom Metazoa; phylum Arthropoda; class Insecta; order Hymenoptera; family Torymidae; genus Torymus; species Torymus aiolomorphi. The sequence continues at coordinate 140,521,441 of CM070877.1, forward strand.
ATGAAATGATTTAGATGAATAAACACGTTTTGTGTAAGAACTGGGCCTTTAGAAGTATTTTGAAAAAAAAATTCGAAAAATTATCCGTCGAATATTTTTTTCGAATAATCGATTATTTGAAAAATTATCCGTCGAATAATCGATTATTATTTTTATTTGATAATCAGCGATAATTATTCGACGAATATTTTCTACGAATAATCGATGGATAATTTTTTCGAATATTATTTTAAAACACTTTTAAAGGCCCAATTTTTATGCAAAACGTATTTATTCATTAAAATTATTTCATTGCATCAAATATTTAATGAAGTATTCGAAAAAAATTTGCGGATAAACAATGTCGACCTCTGATTTAGATATTGTTCATCATTGCATACTTGATTACATAAAAATTAATTTTCCATTTTATTACATCGAACTTTATGGGTTTATAGACCATTAAACCAACCCAATAAGCTACAAATGATTATTAAGAAAAATAATAAGTGCAGAAAAGAGCAAACAATAAAAATAAAATAATTAAACCGAGGCGAGATTATACAAGTTAAAGAAAAAGAACAGTTGTAGGCAAAAGAAAAACGAGAAAGGGGAGAAAAAAGGAAGGAGGATAGAGTGAAATGTTGGAAGCGCAAAGACAAAGAGGGAAGAGAGGAAGAGAAAAAGAAACGACTATAAATCTACGAGCGGAGGCTCGCGCGCATTCAACAGCGTGAAATTAAAGACCAATGGTGAGATGAGAGTGCGGGGTGCTGCATAAAACCGATGTTTACGCGTCGTGAGCGGCAACGGCGGTCGTCCGTCTATACCTATCTTCTTCTCCGTCGTTACGAAAATGCGTCATTTCGAAGTTCGATAAGGTATAAATTCTAATCGAAATTGCATCGCTTTCTAAGTTTCTGCCTTTTTATTGCGCGGGGAGCTTGGAAAGCAATTTAAACAAGATACTTTTCACGCTAGATAAACTTTTCGTTTCGATCAGCGTCGCTCACCTTTCAAAATCATTTTTATACGCTCGTTTTTTTAATGTATATAGCGTTGCGCAATTAATTAATTATCCAAAGCTAAATTAAGTTTGCTCTACATCCGCATTCAAATAATTAGCTGCGCTGGAGCTCATTGTTGAGATAAAAGGCAACATAAATCATCGCGAATTTACAGAAGCTTTTAGTTCTTTGTGGGTTCATAATATATTTAATTTTAAGTCAACCGTTTTTACGCTTGTTGTAGGAGGACAGAGATTTAAAAATAAGTATTACTTTTAAGGGAACATCGAAGCCTATACAAAATTATCGACATTTATTACCGATATTTCAATATTTGATTTTTACTAATTCTTCAAGCTATCCACTGATGTTTCTCAAATCGTTGCAAACAATGGATGACTCCAATAATTGTACCAAACTTGAAAATCAATTGAAATAATAAAAAATTCCCCTTAAATTAACATTCGATTCCAAAGCAGAAAGTCTAACATCAAAGCATCGAGTAACTTGATGAAATCGTCAGTCACGTTCACAGCTATCCTGAAATATGAATTTCCGCAGATACCGAACTGCAACATTTTCATACACGTTGCACGTATCGATCAAAGTTACATTAAAGGGCGAATGACGAGGAGAGAAAGGAGAGGAGGTGCGGTGGCAGCGGAGAGAAGAAAGGAAGCGCCGGCACAGCAAGAAACGGATGAAGGGTTTATCTTAAGCTACGGTTCACCGAGCCCGAATCTCATCCCCCTTTAGCGCGCGCGCTCGCGCGATTCCACCCCCTTTCTTCTGCAACACGAGCGATCACACTTTGCGGGCATTTTATCTGATTTTTTGTTTCCACTCCCCTCCTATCCTATCCCTTCCACCGAGCTCGCAACCGTATACAGTGATATTGTTTCGAATTGTGCGCTTTCGCCATGGTATCATCGATTTTCGCACTGTTCCTTATAGAACTTTTATGTGATAATAGATAACGTAGATCGAGGAAAGTGATTTTTCAAAGGGACGAAAGATGACGAATATTTCAAATAAATTGTTGAGATTAAAACATTAAGTAAGAGAAAAATTTATCGCAAACATTATAATTGTATGATGATTGTTATAATATGAATATGTTTTTAATTACAGAAATAAAATTTATCAAAATGTAAGTTTTGCAATCTGTTTTATTGTCTACCAGCAAGACCAGCGACTGTTTTCATTTTAATAATTTTGACAAAAACTGTATATGATAAATATAAGTGGTATCAATAATTCTAAAGCATATATTCAACATTATTTAAAAACTCTATATTTAATAAATGAAAAGCTCCAACCCACTTTACGTTGATTTTCAATCAAGCAAATACCGCAGTTAACGGCTTACTATTCGTTTTGCATATTATGAAGCGTCGGGATAATGTTCATTCCGTAATGAAGTGATTTAAGCGTCAAGTGTCGAGGCGAGCGCTCGATGCGCCTACATTAGCCTCGGCGCTTATATATATATATATATATATGTATCCCGTGGCAGGTACTCAGCCACCGCGCGCAGCAACGAACGCGCGCTCTGCCTTAGGCGTCAGCTACTCCAGCCGGGTAATTGCTATATAGTGAGTTCCCCGCTTAAAGGCTAGTTTTATGAATCCCGAAGACTGGCAGCGCCCGCTTCTTTATACCTTCGCGCTTTTTTGAACGCAAAGCTAATGGGTAATACGAGTGAAAATTATCGTTTTTTTTTCACCTCGCCGTCTTTATTACAATGCACGCGCGCGTTATGAACTTGCGCGTTCGCAGTACCAAATGTACGCGTGAGATAAGGAATCGCGTATATAAAGGCGTTAACAAAAATTTAAGCGCAGTAATTAGAAATTAAGATTGATGTTGCGACAACCTATAACTTTGCATGTCTCATAAACCGCGCTGTTCTTTTTCTTTAATGAGCTACGGTATAATGAATACAGAACGGATAGATCACCATAATATTTTTCCTTCTCAACAGCCAAGAACATCTATACCATAATTGGAAAAATCATCCGCCTCATTACGCCTCAAAGTAAGCGTAAACAGGTCATCGTCGCCGCAAAATCATCAAGACAAGAGCGTTTCGCGCCTCGCTTACCGTCCAACAGTGCAGCGACATGATTTAAATATCTCTATTTCTCCGGGCGCGTAAGTACCATGGGGCTGCGGCGGCGGCGGCAAAATACCGGGGCGACGACGTGTTAACGGCGCGGCAACGAGAGCGATCGCTCGAGCGTGCCGGCTGCGTTCCCAGGACTAAACGATTTAACGTCCGATAAAGCAAGAAAAAGACGAAGCAGAAGAAGAAGAAACACTGAGGGAGAAAGAGGAGGAGGAGGAGGAGCAGCAACGGCGGTGGCGGCAGCGAAGAGAAGTGGTTTCGGCGCCAACACCTGTAAAACACTGTGCGCGCGCGCGCTCTGCGTGCGGCTACAGAGTCACGTGCCCAGGCCGTATCCGTGACTAAAGCTGAACCGCGGCGGCGCGCGCAAAAAGCATCGCGAGCGAAGAGTGTCTTCGTGATAGCACGAAGTAGTGCTGGTGTCGTCGAAAAACGCAAAATCTGTTTGTACCCCGCGGAGGTCCCGCTGGTTGTTGTTGTTGCGATGGGCAGAGAGGCGCGCTCAAGCGCGAATTCAGCTGGACGCGCGATTGTTCGGCAAATGAAGACACGAGATGAGGGGAAAATTGTTTCCGGATATTGACGGCGAATGAACTTCCACGATAATTGGCCATTGTTTATTGAATTTTGCGGTGAGCGGAGTGGGTATTTTGCGAAAAGGGAAGAAAGAGCGGTTTCAGTTGCGAAGGTTCCCAGAAGATGATGTAATTTGACAAATGAAAAATATCAGTTGATATCTGTAATCATGAGATCGTTTATTTTAGTAAATTCAGACTAATTATACATTTTACTACTACAGTGTCAATAATTTGAAAATGTCGCGAAAGTCTGTACTATATTAGTATAAATTAAACTCTTTCATTGAAATTCAAAAGACTATAGGTGTTCGACACACGCATTTCACAACAACCTGCTCTCATTACAATTTTCCCCGTTACCAAAGCTCTCAGGTGCGCTCCACCTCGACAGTACAGTGTGAAAAAGCAGCATCGGTCAGGAAAAAAAAAGGAACACAGGAGTAGCCGAATACGGGGGGGGGGAGGGGATTAAGTAAGCGGCCGAATTTCCACGCGTGTATACACGGCCGTGTACACATGTCCGTCGGCAGTCAGCATGACTCCGCGGGTTCCGCGTAGCGCCTCCATACCACCGGCCACGCGGCGACTGACTATTTATCTTGTTACATCGAGGAGTGATTCGATTTTAACCGGAGATCAATGACGCGCGCACGCCCGCCCGTGTCTCGCCTCGTCTTTTTTTTCCGATCCTCGTCCACCCGCCCGCTCGCTCCTGCTTTTTCCATTTCCTCTTCTCGTGGCGGCGCTACTATAACCGCGGTCCTCTGCGCCTGATGACGCGGGTTGAGCAGCCTGTTAATTGCTTTGTGGTTGGATTTTTTGACAGAGATTTTGTATCCTTCCATAACGTTTTTAATTGTTTTTTTATGGATATAAGAATGTATATCGAAACTCTATGTCAATCGAAAAAATCTATGTTTGACAAATGTTGATATATGATTGAAAATTTAACTATAAACCTGCTTGTTGTAATCGTTAGATGTAAAATCATTAATATTTGTATTTTCAATAAAATAGATATATAACAAACAATAAATTATGGTGTGTAACCTTGCAAGATACCGCCAACTAATTCTTATACAAACCATTTACTTTCATATTTTATAGGGTACATATTTCAGCCAATTATTAAATTATTGAAAAAACGATTTATAACGTAAAAAATGCATTATAATGTATTATAATTAATACGCAACATTCAAAGCCATTACCGTTTACTAATTTATACGAGACTTTTTCCACTGCTCTACAGAGCGGGCAATAAAAGTTTTCGAGCGAGCGAGTACACACACGCACACACACACACACACACACACACACACACACACACACACAACCCCGGCATCGCAGCGCGCACGCGAAGGAAGCTTTCAGGCTTACAAGGCATCTCTCGCCGATTAATGTTTCAAGAATGCAGAAACAATGGCGATATAACGTGCGCCGAGACACTTAAGCCGCGCGCGCGCGGCAGCAAACGAGCCATACATCGCCGGATAATTGCACCCGCTTGTGCAAACATTATCGCGCGCGCGCGCCCGCTTCATTCTCAACCAACTCTTCCGCGCGCTCCTCGTGGAGCAGGAAAACTTGGGCGATTTCAATAAATTTAGAGAGAGGACGCCGCCGCAGCGGCGAAAGTTATAACGACGCCGCAGGTCGCAAACTCTTCTGCCGCGGCGCCGTGAGTTATGTACACCCCGCGGACGCGCGTCGTGTATTATGTATCAGAAGCGGACAGGGAAGAGAGAGAGAGAGAGAGAGGAGGAGGGCACGAAAGCCGCAAAATGTTCGATCGGAGCGCTAATGTAATGCTGTTTGCGTAAAGTATCGCGTGTTACCCTGCGCTTCTCGCCTACCGTCCGTGGCTTCCGACGTGTGCCGATCCGAATATTAGCCGAGAATGCCCCGCGGGATTCGGGGTAATCATACTACATAATGAAAGTAAAATTTGTTCCGTTATTTACGGGCGTATGTACCGATATCGGATAGCTATAATATAATGAGGTCCTTTATTGTGCCTGTGGACTTTACAAGTCATCGTGCGGCACACGAAAAAAAAGTAATTTAAGTAGCTAGCTCGTTTTTCTTACTCTTCGTGATAGTACCTTTTGGATGTATCCTTTACATTCCCCGTGAGCTTTTTCTCCCTGGGTGCTGCGTTCTTCGTCCTGAAAAAAATTTGGTGACTTTAGTTTAATTACAATTATATGTTGATGAAAATCAAAATTAAGCCAACAATAGTTTTCCTTTATAGAACTTTACTTCTTGGAATTGAATAAAACTGATCTTTACGAGCGAAATGACTAATAAAACAGCGATAGTTACGTAAGACGGTAAAAATGGAGAAAGAACTGTGTAGCGGCGACTCCTCTTGGCCAGGCTGAAATGAAGTGTATCTGTTTTCCGGGGACCGGGCGGAGGATGGCCAGAGAGCGAGGCAATTGTGCAAGTCCTCACGTCGATTTCTGCACGAGCATCCTCGTTGTCTGCTGGCATCTTGGCGGCGGCGGCGGCGGCAGAGGCGATCGATTAGAAATTGGAGCGATTGAATACGAGGAAGTCGACGGGGCGATGTGCTCCAGCGGGTTTAGAATGAATCTCCCGTCTCTCTCTCTCTCTCTTTCTCTCTGCTGGCTTTCTTCATCCACCCAAGGCTCGCCACGGTCCAGCGCTCGGCATCGTCTGGAAACGGTAACGAACAGGAACGATCAGAGAGGATGAATAATCCAATTAAAGCAAGGAGTCGGTGTATCCCTCCCACGCGCTTAGGTCTTACTCTCTCTCTCTCCCTCTTTCTCTTTGGTGGGCGTTTTTCTAGCGCACGCTAAATAGTCTTGCGTAATTCTATTACGTGGTTCGGTTGTATTCAGTTTCAGGAGCAAGTGAAGTTTTTGAAATTGTAAATGGCAAATTTAGAACGAAAATTCTTAAAATCAACGATTATTCATTAAGCATTATATTGTTAAATTGTCTATCAGAATAATTATATATATTGTATATTATAGAAATATACTTGAATATAAGCAGAATATTTATGTGAGTTATAAGAATTTCTGTACTTCTGAAATATTCATTAGTATAAACTATTTATATCTGTATATTAAATTAAAAGACAGAAATTGCATGTTTCATGGATATTTGCAATCTGTTTATAAATTCAAATTTTTTTATTCTAGCATTGTATATGTATACATTGTTCATACTTTTCTAATTTGATTATAGATATACCAATATAAATACGACTCATAAATAAGAAATAACTATTTTATATGCTTCTCTAATTATGTTACGCACTCTAATTTCAAATTACAAATATATAAGTCAATATTAATTAATAGCTTATTTAAAATCAACGAGATTTAATAAGAGTTTTATGGAAAAATTTTTTTTTTAATATTAAAATTGCACGGATATCCTAAAATACAAGAACAATTTTTTGTAATGGATAACTTTATGATTATTTAGCAAACATTTCGTACATAATCTCTTTGTATTTTTGAGTATTAATTTAACGATGGTGTTTTTTATAATAGAAAAGACATTCCACACCATTAAACTGTAGAAGATTACGTAGGTGGCAGACTTGTTATTTTTTATGATCTCATTAGTTCCAACGTAAAAACTCTCTTTCTTCCGTAATAAAATTCTTGCCGATGAATCATTCAATGTTTTGCATGACTGTATCTTGAACAGTTACACAGATTTCTTGTAGCCGAAACAAAAATCTTTTTTAATATCTTACAATCCATTTAAAATTTTGATATGTTTCTCGTACAAGATTAATACGTCATTGATATTTTGTATCAATAATTTTTACAGAAATCTTAATAGAAATGATAAATATAGTCCTAACCGAATCCCTGGTAGAAATCCGTTCATATGAAATGTTTAAGAAGTTTGGAAATGGTTTGAAAAACTACCTTATTTGTTGCTACAATGAAACGGTTTCCATCCATAAACTGTCATATTTTACAGATCGAAAACAAACTGTTATAATCACAAAATATTTGTATTCACCTTACTTGCTAATTTGATTATATAGGAAAAAGTTTCCCAGAGAATCGGATGCGAAAATATGAACAAACTCTTATTAGTAATTCACGAAACTTTTATTTTTCCATCCGATTCTGTCTCTCACTCATCATCCTATAATGTATTCATACAAAACAAGTAAGTTACTGACCCTTTTATGACTAAAACAACACAAAGCTTCCTCTAGGAGGAAGCAATAAACAACTTTTTTATTCTTTCCAGCTGAAATAGCTCGAATATACTTAAAAACTAGTTTGTGCGTAACTTATTCTATTTTTAATTCAATAAATAGGAATATAATAAAAAAAACGATTCATCATTTACCAACAAATGTATTCAATTTCTATTGGGACTCCTAGTACAACTAACTGTTTGTTAAACAAATAACGGATTCGATTTCTACCTTAATTCTGAAATACGTAGTAAAATGATCAAGGTAGATAGAGAAAATAACATCACAGTCAAGATATCACGAAAAATCTTTTTAAGAATTAGTTAATCACAATATAGCAGGGAGTATCATAAAGAAGCGATAGAATAATTAAAAAGAAAAGAAGGTACGAATCGTGAACTTCCTCACCAATTTTGTACGAGATGCTTCTTGCATTTTCTAAAAACAAAAAACTCTGACGTAAAAACCTAAACCTTCCGCGCAAAGGGAAATCAGGTGTTGCAAGACGCTAAAGTGGGATGATAAAAACGACGAATCTGCTCTCCCTAGTCGAGTGGGTGGGATTTGGATAGTAATGAGCGTGGAGAGAGACAGAGAGAAAGAGGCGAAACAGAATGACGATGCATATACTAGGCTGCGCGCGCACGAGATGGTCGTTATACGAGCGAGCGAGGCAAAACTTTCCGGAGCATGTCCGATTTACACTTTTTTACGACGGCTTGGAGAAGGAATCGCCAGAGGAGAGAACTAATTACGATTTCAGGCTGCATGATTTAATTAGCTGGCTCTTCGTGCATTTGCGATTAAAATTTTTCAAGCGTTTGCACTGCTAGAGAGTCAAACGAGTTTAACGAATTTTTTATTTATTCGTTGCTGGCTTGGTTATAAACAAATGTATGGTGAACGATGCTGAATGTATGCAATGCATTGCGAGAGGATTTTGCGCGTGAATATTCATTAAGCGCGTGCAATGTATTTTACGAGATAACAGTGATATTAATATCGTTGTAAATTACGTTAATTACGTGTGTATTTGCTTTGAAAAACTTCAATTAATAACTATTTATGCAGTCGTCGAACGTAAGACGAACGTAGAATTTAAAAATTACACATTAGCGTATTTATAATGTAAATGTGAAATTAATATTTCCCTTTGTCTATTATCATTCCTAAATGGAAATATATTCTAATTATATTTATTAAATATATAAAGTTTTTTAAATTTTTCAAAAATTTTTCGTAGTTATTTAACATAACCATCCAAGTTTTAACATAAATCGCATTCCACATAAAGGTAGAATTTTATAAAAAGTCTCTTACATCATTGTACTAAGAACCTTCAGATTTTCAAAAGAAATAAGACAATAATAAGAAAAAAAATTGCGGTCTCTCCCTTGCGTATACATACATATAATAGGAGATCATACAAAGGAAAATGCAGGATACATCGCTGGCCCGATCCGCGCGCTTATTCGCGGATAAAACGGAATAAAGAAAAGAAAAGAGACGGGAAAAGTCGCAGCGACACTGTACTACTGCGATAGGCGCAGGGGATGAAGATCCGTATAGGTGGGGGGAGATCCAGAAAAAGAGAGAGAGAAGTCGCCCGCGCAGAGGCACGAAACGAGTTTATCCGCGTGCGCGCACTCTTACCACCCTCGCGGTAAGCCGCGATGGGAATAAAATGTGAAACTGTAAATTGTGCGTGGGAAGAATCGGTCCCAGGATGATCGTCTGCCGTATGCGCGCGAGCGAGCAAGAACCTCGAATATAATGTACCGGAGAGAGAGATAGGGGAATCCCCGCGAAAACTTGACGAGGATTTAAATGCGCAGCCGAGCGTGCCTGTATATACGAGGGCGACGCGGGCTGGAAAAATTTGTTGGCTCGCGGACGACGGACTATCACTCCCCAGTGAATATGAAGAAAGAATTCGTCGAAGCCGTCGAGGGGTGAAAAAGGGCGGGGAGAGAACGGGGAAAAAATTGAGGAAAGGGCTTGTAGCGAGGTGACGCGACTATCTCACTGCGGTTTTCTGGTCTCCAGTGGAAAAAAAAAGAAGAAGGGAAAAGGGCGACGACAGAGAGTAGACGCGCGCGCGGATAAGAAGAGCCGGAGCTACACGACGTCAGGAATATAAAGCGGGGGATAAAGGAGATGGAGGTCACATATGCGGCTCGTAAAAGCTGTCTTGAAAAGCTGCAACTCGCAATACCGCGACGACGAGAGCACATCGTTCCGTTGACGTCTTTCTCTCCCGCCCCTTTATTTCGCCGCGCGCAGCGCAAAAATTCCACGCGGGAACTTTCTTATACCTTCGCTCCTTCCTTCCTTCCCTTCCCTTCCTTAATTCTTTCGCAAACGTAACTTTACAGCTTGATTGAAAAATTTACAAGGCGGTTATGGCTCTGTGCACGCGCAGGGGCATTTTCTTGTTTCCGCGGGCTCGCGTGAACCGCGAAGATGGCACGTCGTAGAGGGCAATGTAATTACTGCGCGCGCAACGCTGGCTTATGGGTATATACATGGGGAATATAGGGCGTGTAATAAGCGATTTAAAAATTTCATTAGAGCCGTTCCTCGCTGCTGAAATAATCGCGGAGATGTAAGTAATATCACGCGGTGAACAAGCAGTGAACGCCTTTACTTGGTTTACTTGTTTCTTGGTTTTTTTTTGCACCATATGAAAATCGATATTTTTATAAGAAATAATTCTTGTTAGATTTATCAGTAGGGGAAGGCGGGGCATGGCGTGTCAGGTAGGTAAGTTTGGCACCCTCATATTTTTAATATTAATGAATGCAAAAAATGTAATTTTTACGTAAACCTAATTAGATATGCTTTTAGAATTTTCCTCTATATTTTTGAGATTATAGATAATGTTTAACATTTAATTTAATAAGATTGAAAATCGGTGCTTAGAAACAAGGTTGACTTCATTTTTAAGTCGCTTGGAGCAACGAGAAAATGATTTTTTTTCTAAATGAGACCAAACCTATTTGATAGTTTCAACTTTTATCTTTCAAGCCCTGTTTTTGTTATTTTCAGAAAATCTTTATAAATAATATAATTAAAAAATGAAAATGGTATTAAAATGGGGCATGACGTGGCACCCTGGCGAGGCACGCGTGGCACACTCGGGCGTATATCAGTGCGCCGCGGCGGCCGCCGAGCGAAGTGATGTAACCTACAAACCAAAAACGGAGCAAGATGGGTTAACAACTACGCAGTGCAATAATTTAGTTTTAAGTAGTTTTTAGTTTCAATTATTACATTAATAAGTAAATAACGATTATTTCGACTGCGTATTAAGTTATATTTAGAGTAGAAAAAAACCACTTGAAGACTTAAACACAAATCAGCTTGATTTATCCATTGTTAATAATAATTCAGCTTCCGTAAATAATGAAAATTACTTTAGAGAAGTAATACCTGAAGAATCAATTGTAAATACTCAAACTGCCTTTTTCAATAGTCAGGTAGTTCAAATATGCTACATAGATGAAAATGATGCGAAATCTTTAAATTTAAACTTATTGTAATAATAATGATAATTTGTTAATCAAACAAAAGTATTATGTTGTGATCATATTTTATAAGAAGGAATTTATAATATAAAATCATTTATTAAAATGTAATAATTTATTTTAAAATAAAAATTGCTATGTTCCTTAATAAAAATAAAATTTTCAATAGACTGATTAATTATTTGATTTTTGAAAATTTTATTATGGCATAATTATTAAAGTATTAATTACTGGAAAAAAGAATTGAAAAATACCTATAGTAAAATATTAAATTTGACCGTGCCATGTGTGCCCCGTCGAGTGCCACAATCCACCTGTCGGTGGGGCACGTAGAGCATTTTTTTCAGAATTTCTTTTCTGTATTTTATCAATAATTAAAAGAAAATGAAAAAAAAGTTAATAGTTTATTTTATTTTATTTTTTTCTGATCTAATTATTCCGTTTTTGTACATTTTGAAATAATACACGGTTTAGTTGTTATTTTTAATCAAAGTTAGGGTGTCACACGTGCCCCGCCCTTCCCTATAGCTATGAAACGGTACTTACGGCATCTACGAATTATTATTATTTATATAATGTTTCGTTTGCATGTGCAAAAAAATGTCACCACTAAATTTTAAGTAAAAAATTTATAAAAATCGGCTTGTTTTATATTGATGCAACATATTGGAACAGCGATTTTTCTTTCACGCTCTTAATAAAATAGCTTAAGCGTAATCAAAGATGATCTATAACCATAATGAATCATCATCACAAGCTTTACGTATTTACCCAAATAACCCAGCAGCATTTAAACGTAACCAATTTCACATAAACATTCCAATACCCCGATAAGACGTTAGTAAAGAACCCAATGATCCACGAATAACTTTTCACTTTTCACGAATAAGCCGCACGCCGCCCGGGTAAGCAGCTGCCTGACAATACCATCATCAACGCGACAGCGCGTAAAAGCAAAAGGTCATACCCTGGTAGAAAATAGAGCAACTTCGTTGGTTAACATATGGAAGCATTTCTATTTAAGGTTAACATCGAAATTTAATTAAAACTATTTAAAACTATCACTATATTTTAAAGCATCTACAGTATAATATTTCCACGTGTATAAATAGTTATCCTTCGTCTACAATAGCAACATAATGATGGTGTGACGTTTTTACATTAAAAATTGATGAACGGTTCGCTAACCTTTGGTTAACATTTCTGCCAGGGTACGTCGAATTAATTACCGCGATCATTTACAATTATCCCTCGCGCACGCGCCTAACTGCATTATATCCCCGGCGTTCAATCAATCTCCATTTATCGAACTCGCCTCTCATAACCGCGTGGCGAACCTGTCCAAAAGGACAACCGCGCCGACGCCGCCCTTATCTCTTGCCTCCATACTCTCGCGAAACTTTTCTCGCCCAAAGTTCTGAGAGAGCTAAAGGTGTCATATATATACACACATATACACACACACACACCTATCTCTTCGCGCTCGTTACTATGGAAACGCAGTCGGCGGAATCTTCGTACGTGTATATATACACACATACACACCTATATACGTGCGCTCCAGGAGCTCTCGATATAATAGTAATATCGAGGCGGGCCGAATATTAAGAAATAGCTCGGCCGCGTATTTGCGGCGTCGGCGGCGACTGCGGCCATTCGTCTGCACCGGCAACAGAGCGCGAATGAGGCACTGTCCATGCACGGCACGCGCCGTCGTCACCCCATAAATAATATCGCCCTCTCTTACTCGCGCCTCTCAGCACTGCAAGAGCCCCCAAGCGCGCGGCCGACCTATATGTATAGCCCAAGAGTGAGAGTGAGAGGGAGGATGTATTTATTTCCCGAGCGTGATTCCGGCGAGGCGGTCCGAAGAGGTTGCAGATGGACCTGCGTCTGTACATGCATTCCTGTGCGAGTTTTCTTTTTTGTGGGAGTAGGGATGTGTGGGACGATTCTTTTTCGGTTTAGGTAAATCTCATGGGATACATAGGATTGGACAGTGGGAAGAAGTATGTCGACGGTGTGGATTGAGAGAGGGTCATTGTTATGCTGTACTTGCGGTTGAAGATGGTTTAGTACAAGACGTCGCATTAGCAGCTTGATTTGTGGTAAGTGGAAAGATAAGTATTTATGTATGCTAATGCAGTGAAACGAAAGATAGTTATATTTATTTGAGGCACAAGTTTTCCTCAAACTTTTTCACATCATAAGCAAATTTATTTTAACAGTGTACTTTGATTATATACAGGCACACAAAAAGGAAAATGTGGTATGTACAAAAGACCACTAATAATTGTATAAATAAAATCGAATAAGTGAAAATTAGTCATATATACGTAGAATAAATAAATAGTCGTGCACTATTCACTTATTTAAAGTGAATTTAACTTATTTAAATTTGCGATGGATCACCATATTCCCAAGTATTATAATAAGGCACAAATCCTAGTTTATAATTGATCCACCGCGTCAGGATTTTGAGATATTCAAAAGTATAAGATTTTTTAAATATCTTAAAAAGCAAAGTTTAGCATTTTTATTTATCAATTTTGCCAACAAAATAATGTAGTACATCTTGTCCCCTTTAAACCCCATTTTGAATAGAGATATTTGAAAGTTCTTGTATACGTCGGTATCTCACAATCCTGATTATCTGATGAAGGAATTTTGGTAAATATGATAGTCTAGACTCTTTTTGTGATCCTGTATTATTAAAAAATAAATTAAATTATAACGTAACTAGAGTTCTAGCATATAGATATATATTTCGAGAAATTCCGTAACTAAATAATATTAAATCATAATTACAAAACACGTAAACAACGCTTTATATAACATTGATAAGATTAGCAGCGCAGAAAAAGGAAATAATACAAATACTGTAATAAAACTGATTTCCCTTTTGCTAATACACTATTACGCCAGAAATTGAATGCCACTGCGACTTCCATCTACAAGTCTAATAGCAGAAATATGAGAAAACGAAAGTGGGAATTGTATAATAATTTTCATAACATAAAGGCTCATAAAATATCATTGCGTAAAACCGTCACTTAGCCCCAGAGCTAAATCATCAGCACTCATCGCTAACAATTGCATAATAACATTCCAATATTGTTCTATTTCACCATAACATCGAATTATACGGATCCTAAAACAAACATAAAAACGCAGAAGAGATGGAAAAGCAATTACAATCGGAAGCGTCAAGCTGTCAAACCAAGATTAATTACCAAGCGCGCTCAATTCATAAGTCAATAATGTTCGGTTCCGAAAAAAAAATTACGAAAAAAGGGAAAAATATCAGCGACAAATCCCACGTGAAAAGGCGCTAAGGGAAGAAGAGAGACTATCATTGTCGGGCGGGGCTCCGGACGGCCGGCTGATCGTCTATTTCCACCTGTCAGAATAGATAGACGCACAATGGGCCGCGTTGTTTCTCCGTAACAACAAGAAAAGGGCGAAGTCGTCATTTATTCCCCTCCCCCACCCTCCTTCCCTACGGCTTGCGGAAAAAAGTTTGACGCTTCCTCCGAGTCGAATTATGAAGAGCGTCAGACGACTGATCGCTATCCGGACGTGTGACTGTATACGCTTGCGGCGGACCGAAACGACCGTTTTCGAGAAATGTTGAGATTGATTAATTGTTTTAACGATTATACTTGTATTT
The DNA here is from genome assembly GCA_036365515.1 of Torymus aiolomorphi. Classification (NCBI taxonomy): domain Eukaryota; kingdom Metazoa; phylum Arthropoda; class Insecta; order Hymenoptera; family Torymidae; genus Torymus; species Torymus aiolomorphi. The sequence continues at coordinate 140,536,534 of CM070877.1, forward strand.
TATTGACATTTCAGTGTTTATTTTAATTATTTATTATATATTAACTTTATAATGTTAAACAATAGTGATAATTTCAATAGTTGCATAATAATGGCTCACTCGCACGTAATCAGTAAAGAGGATATTTCGTAAACAACCTTTTACAAATAAAAAATAAATCCCAGAATAATATGTGTTGTGTCATTGGGATATAAAGTTTTCTGCAACATTAGCACAATCGAGTAAAATTTTGCAAACTAAAACGTAAATCTACTTTCATTTTTCTAGAATATACCGTGTAATTCATTATCCAAAAATAACATTCTTATAACAAGCCACGATTAATTTCATTATTAGGATCAAACTTCTTGCCATTCACCGTGCCCGTCATCCATTAACAGCCAAGCCAAGCCCGGCTAATATACAAAAGGAGAATATAAGCCAACGATAACGCGTGGCTTCATCGAGCACAAAAGATAAAGGAGAAAAACGGGGCCGAGCGAGAGAGGAAGGACGTGGAATCGATGCTCGGGACGACGTCGCGGGGGTAAACCCTTTCTCGCTGGGAATCCGAGCGGCGTTTACAGAGAGATTAGATGTCGCCGAGGACGGGACAGATAGACGCGCGGAATATACAGGGAGGGGTTGCTTTTTGGTTCGGGAGGGTTGCGCTGTATATATAGCTATGGCAGCGACACAAAAATAGCGTATGATTGAGTGAGCGCCGCGAGGGATTTTCCGTAGTAGTATAGAATGCCGGAGGTGGCGGCGGCGGCGAGGGTTGAACGACATCCCGCAGGCGTCGGCCGCGACTCCGCATAAATGACATCTTTTTGTTGCGGAGGCAGTGGGAGGGAAAAGAGAGGTCTATCGAGGCGAGCTTTTTTTTGGAAAAAAAGAGAACGACGGGTGTATCTTTGTCGTGGCCGACGGCTTATTCCGGACGGGGAGTTATACTTGATTTTGCTTGTACATTGCTAACAAATAGATAGGACTGTACTTACATTTATATAATAAGGAAAATTTAAAGAATAATATTGCTCTTTGTAGTGTCATACTATACGTATTTTATGTGAAAAAATATAAAAGGTAGTAATATCAAAGATATTCTTAAAATACAAAAATTTGAATTTTTATGAAATAAGATGATTGTGTAAATTTTTTGAAAATCATTTCTTTGCAAAAGTAAGGCAGACATAATCAAAGAATTTTGACAACTTGTTACAATTATCGTCTTATCAATTTTACTAAATCACTGTAAATTTCTATTATATGATAGAAACAACTAAGCTTTTCAAATAAAGTTATATCTTACACATACAAAAAAAATTCAAACAATAAACCTAACACGATATGAAATCATTTTAATCATCGAAGCTACAAGTATTCGGAAACATATAAAAGCCGGGGGGAAGGGTGCGACAATAAAAAAATCTGACTCGTTATACCGGCGAAATTCGTTTACCCTGTCTCTTTTTACGATTCCTCATCGCGCAAATAAAGACGAGCGAACGAAGCGAGGGAGCAAAGTGATAGTATTTTTATCTACAAGGACCAGTTTTCTCGGCTTTTCTTTTCTCTCTCTCTCTCTCTCTCTCTCTCTCTCTCTCTCTCTCTCTCTCTCTCTCTCATTCTCCCTTCCCCGACTTCGCAGGCCTCGTGTGTATCTCTTTCTCTCGCTCGCTTTTCCATTTGCGGCAAACGAAATCATCGATAATCGGGGTCTGATCAACTGCACGTAACCCCTAAGAATCTACACGAGCACACATTCGTACATATATATATATATATATATATACACAACACATATATATACACGCGCAGACGCATACATCTATACAGAAAGAGAGAGAAAGAGAGAGAGAGAGAGAGAGAGAGAGAGAGAGAAGTTTATCCGACTGACGCGTTTCCGACGGCTAGATCGCTGCCTCCTATCATACCGATATGACGGGCCGGGCCGGCAGCCCTTCGCCCGCCGGCTCTAGTAAAATCATTAGTAATGCGATTGTGCGCGAGCTTTCTCTCTCTCTCTCTTTCGTCTCTCTTCTTTCTTCCCTTGGCGGCTGCAGGCGACGGAAGGGGGACTATATGACTATATGAGGCGCGCGCACGCGCGTGCATGCTTAGCCCGAGCTCTCGGACTTTTCTCCTTATCAGCGCGCGAGCCCTCGACGAAGATTACGAGGCGGCGGCAGCGGCGACCCCCCGAGAGCGTGCGTGTGAATGCGTCCGTATATGCGTGCTGTGTATGAGAACACCAGCGGATGAGGAAGGAGGGGAGAGAGAGAGAGAGAGTGAGAGAGAGAGAGATGAATAAAAGAAAACTCGTTGAAAGTGAAGAAATGTCACACTGTCGCGGGATCGTATTTTTCGTTGAATTAAATAGATTTTCTTGCGCCTCGCGACGGAGTCTTTTGATTTTTCCCCGAGAGTGGAAATTCGTGATGTATTATGTGTGTGTGTGTGTGTATGTGTGTGTGTGTCGTGGAATTCTTGCTTCGACGCGATACATATGTATGGGAGACTTGGCTCTCGTGTCCGATGTTTTGAAACGGTAATGGTGGCTTTTGATGTGCGCAATCAAAATATATGAATATATGTTTAACGTCCTATATACGTAATCACGTTCACTGACTTTTATTAAATATAACTGTTATCGTATAGAAATAATGTGTAATAAATAATACTATGCAATAGTACAAATATATCAACGGCTTTAAAAATGTATGAATTACGACGTTTCCCAGCCCCAAAATAAATAATCACACATCTTTTACTGGCAATAATCATTTTTTTATATTATTCGCAAACGAAATTTTTGTTTATTAAAGCACACGCGTAAATACAGTATTTCTAAAACTTACATACTTGTAAGTATCAAATGACAAAACTACACGAAAAAAAAAACAAAAATTCAAGCTACCCATGGACAATTTTCCAGAATTTCTCCTATTTCTAGAGATTTTCCTTCCGCGCTCGCTCGCTCCCATACGCGCGGTATTTCACAAGGAGCTTTTGCGAATATTCCTCTCCCTCACCCAGAGGTTACACGTCCTTCGCAGCATGCAGGAAGCAAAAAGAGTGCGAGGAGTGAGAGAGAGAGAACATGAAACTCGGTTCAATATCTCTCCAACTATAATATGGACACGTATGCCCCCCGCCCCCTCTCCCAACGTGTCTGCGCCCCGCGCGCTCGCACACGTGTGCGTACGAGTGTGTGTATATATATACGAGAGAGTAAATACAGTCGACATAACATATATCGGCGTACATGCATCTGGCCGGATATATTTTCCTCTCGCGCGCGCTCGCTCTCTCGACCATACATAGGTATAATGCAGGTATGTATAGGTATATATATATATACATATAAACCGTGTCCTGGAGTCTCGGGGATATTCTGCTTCGGACGTCTGCCTCGCGATAAGATACGGCTAGGCAGAATCTTTCTCCAGCGCTCGCTCTCGTTCTCCTTCTCCTCTTCTTCTTCTCCCGTTCGTTGCGCACACTCACATGCGGCTCACTCGAACACATATACCGATGCGAGCTTCTTATCGCGCGCGCGGTCGCTTTTCCTGGGGTGGGAGCAAAAAAACATTTTTTCATCCCTCCTCCCTCGCGTTTTCGGCGCGCATCGCGGAGAAAGACGGATAAATGGATATTGGATATCGATAAGTCAAGTCGAGCTTTTCCGATTAATTTTTCGCGTATAGCAGCCGAGAGGCGCGCAGCGACGGCCTACGAAAAAAAATTGCTTCTCTCTCTCTCCCTCTCTCTCTCTCTCTCTCTCTCTCTCTCTCTCTCTCTCTCTCTCTTGCTGTGACACAGAAACTCTTGATATTGCTTCTTTTATTAAACTGGATGCTCTGTCGGCTTGACAGTTCGGATATACATGTCCGCCGATTATCTGCTAGTGTATCTAGGATATATTGAAGGTAAGAGCTGTTTTGGAGGTTTATAATGATCGGTTAAGATAATCGAAAGGAGCATTCTTAACTATTTAATTAAATTCTACCATTTTACATGAATTTTTGTTTTTTAAAAAGTTTCTAAATTAAATTTATTCGAATTCTCAAATCTCTTTAAAAATTTTTTTAGAATATCCTAGATTATAGAATCTTCTTATTTATTTATACCCCATGATACATTACTATATATAATTATTGTTATACCTAAATCATAAGGAAAAAATTTCAAAACTAATTTTCACAATTAACCTCCAGAAAACACGACTTAACTAAATTTTGCCAAATACTGCGATTACTACTTTATAGCGAATAAAAATCCTAATCTCATGGTTTTCCAACGGCGAGCACTACGACTATTTTACGCTCCGTGTAACAAAGCTCAAGAGCGACATCGAACTATCCAATAGTATTTCGGAAAAACGCTCCCTCGTGCGCGGGTCGCCCAAAGAAAAGGCAAGGACGAAGATAGAAAGCGCAGCGCAGAGCGCGCGTTACCGAACAAAACAGCAATCAATAAAGACGAAGTTAGGAGAGCCGTTCCCTGAATTCCTTCAATCAAATTAGGAACATCAAAGTACCCAGAAAGGCGAAAGGAGGAAAAGAAGATGAGGAGCGACGTAGAGGAGCGGCGGAGGCGGAGGAGGAGGACCGACAACGACGACGGCGACGAGACAAGAGAGGAAGAAAATAGTCGTCGCGCGCGCGCTCTCTTGCTCTTTATCCGGCATTCCTCGGGGGTTCAGCCATGGAATTAGCCTCTATCTCAAGGATCCCGAACCCTCGAGACAAAGGGAGACGCGCAAGCGTGCCCGTACCTATACTACCCCGCGACACACAAACACGGAGACACATCACACACCGAGACGTTTTGTCAAATTTGTAGCTGGTAAAGCGACGAAACTTTTCTTTTGTCGTTATTTTTACAAATGAAAGTTCGAGCGACGCCACTTTGGAGATCGAACTTTTTGGAGCTGTCCCTGTATATGGTCATATTTTTAACGTTTATTTTTTCAATATATGTCCTTGAAAGTTTTATAAAAAAAAATTGTTACAATTTTAATTGGTTATGCACTATCTATGTTTTGTGTATTAACTTTGTGGATATATCCACTATTTCAAACGGTATACTGTTAGATTATGAAAATTCGATTTTACTATTTTGAAAGTGAATATACAATACTGAAATTGTGAATTTTCACTATTTTATTATAAGAGAATAGTTTCTTGTTTAATTTTATATGAAAGTGGAATATGAGTAATTTATTAGGAGTGTAAGAGTTTCATTGAAAAAAGAAGTAGAAACTAATTAAAACGATCTAGTTTTTCGAGTGTAAAACCAAAAATATTTCTAATTCTTGCTGTATATAAATAGAAAAAAATATTTTACACCAAATTTTTTATTTATTTTTGGAGATATTAAAATAATCGTAACTTTAGTGATTATTTATTATATAAAAATCTAGTCTAAGAGGTAGTGAACCTTATTCCGTATTTGTCTTAAAGTCAGCCTCAAAGCATATATTTGATACAGTATATTTAATTCAGCTTGTAACCTTTTAAAATCATAAACAATCGAAACAACTTGAAGTTTTTCTTATAAAAATACATTGAAACTTTTAATCGAAACCATTGGACTACAAATTATACCAGAAATGAAAGATCTCGAACGCCGAAATTCGCAAGAAGCGGAAGAATCGTTTTCGCGAAGTATCGAATAAAAGCGACCCCCATACCAGGCGCAGTTTCGCCGAGACAAAGGACACACTGGTCTTTAGCCCAGGAACTATATACAGCTAGAGAGAGCGTGCAGAAACGACTCGGTATAACACGCACGCTTACACCTCTGCACATGCTCCTGCACTGGCCGGAGAACGCGCGCGCGCGCGAGAGAGACAGAGAGAGAGAGAGAGAGAGAGAGAGAGAGAGAGAGAGAGAAGAGGAGAAAGACTGGGCAGCGCGCGGAGTTCAAGAGAGCGGCCTTTGTAATACCAGCGATGCTATCTCGTAATTGCCAAGCGTGGAGTAATTAGAATGAAAAACTCTCGGTCCGTTTGATCTCTCTCTCTCTCTCTCTCTCTCTCTCTCTCTCTCTCTCTCTCTCTCTCTCTCTCTCTCTCTCTCTGTCTGTCTCTCTCTCGCTCGCTCGCTCTGTGCGCAGTCCTCGCGCAGTCCTGATGATGCTGTAAAGCACGACGTGCCCCGCCTGCGAGCAGGCAGAAAGAGAATTACGCGAGCGATATGATGCGCTCGCAATACCCTCGCACGCGAGAGAGAGAGAGAGAGAGAGAGAGCTATGCGGAACGACGACTGTGACGTCACGAGCTTATTTATTTGCGGTATAACGCGCTTACGCGCCGCGGGATCGGCCCGTGATAAAACGCGCGCGTACGTGTGTATATCCGCCGTGGAGACACGAATCTTGCGAGGAAAAGAGAGCCAGTCCGATGATCTGAGCGCAGAGGTCGTTTGGCCGGTGCACGACGGTGGACCCAGAATCGTCGTGGCTGTAGATTTTGTGGAGTATGGCGGGGACTTTCGTCTCGCTTATCACGATGTGACTTTTGCGAATGATGATTTTGGACAATCCGTGAATTTGATTTTGTCGTGGGAAAATTTTTATTTGCTATATAGATGAGGAATCTGTCGTTGATAATTTATTTTGAGTTTTAAGCTAGAAATGCCTCATCTAAATTTTTTTTACGCTGACGTTTGATAATTAAATAATTTTTTTTTCATTCTATCAAATTTTTTCCAAATAATAAAGCCTATAAATATTAAAAAAAATTGCGGTTATTAATATTTTCTGTAAAATGAGTATACAAAATTTATATTGCTCCTAATGAACCTCGTTAAAATTTCAGTGCTTTAATTGTTCTGCAGCTTACGTGGAAAGTACGATAAATTGGAGCTCGTAAATCACTCCATTTATCATAGATACGAGTTGGTTGTGTTTTACTGTTTTCCCTTGGTTGATACGTGCATAATATACCAATTTTTTAAGGAGAGCATAACATTTTTAGTTCAAAGTTATGAGTTCCATAATATCGTTTAATACAGCACTATCAAACCTACTCTAGTCTTTCATTTTGCGTTAGCAACTCTTGTTCTATTTCAAATAGTTCTGGCGCTATTTTTGAATTATTAACATAATAGAACAATTGTTTAATGAAAAATTCAGTCATAGCCCATAATCACCAATATAAGCCTGGTCTGAAAATTTATGTAAGTTTATATAGACCTCCTGAATGAGCAAGCACTTTGTAAATTACGTTTGACGTGTAAAGGTAACGTATCATCATCTTAGTTGTGCGGAATTTCAAGATTGTTAGTAATGTGAGGCCGTTTAAGCAGGCGGAAAGCACGCTACATTCTACAGGAACCATAAATCGTCAAGTTCCTTACAAATATTCTCGTTAAACATACAAATATTTTTAGACGGTTTCATCACTTAATTTGCAAGTAATAAGTACATTCATTGAAAAAAAAACCCTTTGTATATTTAAATATACAAAATCCAATGTCAATTTTTTATCACCATCTCAAATATTAACGGTGACAATAACGTTCAAAGATGGATAATTTTCATTGCAATAGACAATTGATACCCTACATTCTTCCATCGGATACAGGCAACGACGTGTGTTAACACCAGCAGATTTTATTGTACACGGAGAAAAATAGTGTAGGAAAAATGACTATATTTATAGTAAGCGTGGGACAGACTTAAATTATCATAAAATTTACTACAATTTATAATAAAAAGTCCTATGTTTTGAGTATTTTTTACTATGTATATAGCAATTTTTACAAAAAATTGTAGTAAATTTTATGATAATTCGAGTCTGTCCCAAAGTTCCTATTGAATATAGTAATTTTTCTTACATTTATAGTAAATTTTCCTACAACATTTCTCTCAGTGTAACTAATTGAAATAATTACACATCAACTCTGAGGGTAGTTTATTATACATAAACTATATAATTTCAACAAATCTTTACAAAATATTCCTCAACAAAACGGTATAAGCAACCTTAACGATTCTATTTCCTCATTTCACAGCGAAATCCCAGAACGCGAAGAGGCTACATAGAAGCATACACAAAGCCACTCTCCCACGCAGTATAACCCATACGACGGCACATCGCGGCAGCAGCCAACAGCGTCGTCGTCGTCGCTGCACACACGCACACAAGTATATACAGACGGGGGGGAGAAGCGGGCGCGCAAAAGGGTAGCTCTCTCCCACTACCACCGGCGCCACCTCCCCTGCATAAACTCGCTCTCTTTCTCCCGCGGCTGCGCACTACTGCCGCGAAAACCATAAGCAGGGAAAGCAGGGAGGCCACTGCCGCCGCCGTGTGCACCGAGGGGGACGACGACGCGAGAAGAGTGGGGCGCTCGCGTGCGATGTAAATGTGCCCGTGATGTATCGGATCGATGCGGCAGCATCCAGACTCTCCTTCTCTCTACTACGCGACCTGAAAACGTTTACCTTGCGGGAGTGAGAATGAGATTGACTGTTCGCCTTGTGTGGCAAGGTGCAGGGTGGTTAGGGTGGCTGAGGGTGGGTTTGGCAGTTTTTAAAAGTTGTTTGTTGGAGGTTGGTGCTGGAGAGGTTTTGGATTGATTTGAGAACACGAGATTATATTTATTTTAATCGTTTATTTAAAGGGTAGTTAGATATTTCTCTATAAAAAGTAGCTCTCATTTTCTTGGGTACGAACCCTATGTCGAGTTTCATTCTTTAAAGTCCATTTTGTTATCAACTCCACCCTTCCGAGTTACCCTTCCAACCAATGAATAGAAGCTTTACATTTGCATCACCCAGAATAAAACACGCCTGAATGAAACCACCCCTTTAAATAGTAACCTCCTAAGCTAATGTACGACCTCTTGTTGAGACATTTCTATATGGATCTTTTTTATTTATTAAACATTTTCGACTTTCACAGATTTTCATACACTTTATCTTCGCATACTCTGATTGAAGCGTATATAGTAGTTAATGGAAGTCATTATTATACATTCATTATTATATGCGTTTTTCTAATTTAGTAGACGGCTCTTCTTCCTTTCTTTTTAATGCCCTTAAAAGATCATAAAACTATTTCTTTTAATAGCTAACGGTTTCAGCCATTCCTTTAAATTACCATGATATTATGAGACTCTGACACACACACGCACAACTAGAAATATTAAAATCTCTCGTTTTAAATACACCATATCTCTGCTAATTAATCGAATTTTTTCTTAACGCCCGTTTTCTCCCAGAACAATAAATCCAGTAGTTTATGTACAAATATACATGCCAGTAATTAATAAATTATCATTGCAAAGTGCGCCAACAGAAATTGGCATTAGCTCTTGCAATAATACGGAATTTCTCCCATGAATATAATATCTACATATACACACTCTCCATTCTTAAATGTGTCTGCTATAACGTGCCCAAACCTTTTACAGCGGCGCGAAAAAGCGCTCCGGTCGCTCTCTTATTATACTATTGCGAATTTATTTAAAAACCGCGCGTAATTATCGCGTGCTCCACAAATATGAATCACAAAAGTGCGCGTCCCATACTCGTTCTCATTAATACCAAATGTGTGCGTCCGTGCACAGTAACGAAACCGCGCGTGCATGTGCGTTAATGAGCGCACCTTAGGCGCGATCGCGACTTTGATTAACGAGCTGCAGCCAGCGCTTACTGAACAATCTTTTACTGTACCTCTATATTGCAATAGTGGAATATGCTCGAGAGGTGCGAGATTAAATCTGATTTTGGATCTCATTGAAATTTCTATATATTTATAAGTACATAATAGATTTCTGCTGAATGAATAAAAATGTTTGAAAAGTTTAGCATATATCGCTGTAATGATAATGGATAGTACATATCTTCAATTTGTTTCGATATTTGAAGTCAAACTGAAAAAATTGACACTATTCAATCGAACGATGTCACAAGGAGAATCAATGGAATCACGGTAAAAAATATTTGCCCATCGCAGAGGCTGATTTAAATAATTGTAATTTAGTAAACAGAAAGAGCGAACGTAAGAAATCAAAATCTAAGAACACATTATTTTATAATAAGACACGAATGATGGAAGTTTACAACTTTAAATACTAGATCATCGTAAAGCAATAGCTCTACATCGTACTTTTTCCACCGCGTTGCAATGTTGTTTTCGACATACAAGCGCTCACCACGCACAACTTTTTCGACTTGGATTTTGAGCAAATCCAGACGTCATTCGTTTGCCGCACACGACAATTTCATCGGCGACAGACATGTGGCTCGCGTGCGGTTTTAGCGTACTCAAGGAACGGAACAGCCTAGCGCGTCGAAAAGTTACTTCTCCGGATCTTCTCGAGGTAGAAGGTGAGTTGGAGTCGCTGCAGCGACGAGAAGAGACACCAAAAGTGGCAAGAAGAAACCGTGTCTTCTATTAATGTACAAGTGCGAACTACAAGCAGCCGCTCTTTCTTATATATTTATTTTATTGGATTCTTTTTTTGCCTGCGCGCTTCCTCTTCGCTACAAGCCCTCTTATCGCTGCCTCGTACGCGATTGCATTGCTCTGCTAATGTTTCTAAAGATAAAATCGGAGAAAATATCAAGGAAGAAATGTATTATTATATCATTACGCTGCAGCGTGTGCAAACAAAACGAGAACGAGTGATAATTATTTTCTGTAATTACAACTGACTATATATACGGTCGCTGTTTATTTTTTTATTATACACGCTAAATAGGAGAGCCTTAGCACTTAATATTTATTGTCCGCAAGCTCGTGAGCAATATTTTTCGCCGTTTACAACCCAAAGCCACATAATTCACAGGGAGTTCCTTAACGTTAAAACAATAACAAAATTGAATTAAACTAGCTGTATCGGGGGTACCATCGAGCACTGAGTCGTCCAAATTACAACCTGCAAAATGCGCATCCAAATGGTCTTTTTCATATATAAACATTCCGATAAGCTTACAATGAGCAACAAATAAAATTACGTCTTACTATATAGGAGAAAGCTTAACAGCTCGCAGGAGGAAACGCGCGGGAGAAGAATCGCACTGCACGTTAAATAGTTACTTATATTTATAGTAACTGTGGACACTCGATTTCACGCTCCAGCCAATCTCGTAACGAGCTCTTTTTTACCCTCGAACACACGCAAATACACGGCACGCGTTCTGCGCATTCATCATACCCGGCGCGCGCTAGCGAAACATTACAAGTAAAGAAGCCGCGCAGCGAGCGCAATAACATTTCACCCGATTCGTCTTCAGCGCTCCGCACACGCCCCACAGTTTCTCTCTCTCTCTCTCTCTATCCTTGCACACTTAGTTCTAATTCCCATCGTAATCGCGTACGCTTCTTTCTCTCTTTCTTTCTCTCTGTTCTTTTTTTTCGCTAAAAACTGTAGATCCGCGCGCGCCGATAGCCGGCAGCGGCCGATGTAAACAGTAATAAGCCGAACGTTAATTGCAGTCGTAAAGTTCGTTGCATACGGGGTACGTATACATGTATATATATATATATATATATATATACCCCCGCAGTTCTCATTAGCACGCGGCTTTAATTATACAACGCATCACATACATGCGCGCGCGCTGAGTACAAAGACTTAGGCCCGCAGCCAGTGTGTGGTCAAGTGTGCGTATATACGTGCTCCCGTGGCCTTAATGGCCAGGCTTTAGGGAAGTGCATTTTCATAATGCATAATGAGCTGCGATCTGCCAAGTGTGACGGATATCATTCGCTCTAAGTGCGCGAGCGCTGCATTTACACGTGATGCGAGAGGATGAGAGAAAAGTATGTGTGCTGTTGTTGTTGCCAGGAACCGCGCGCAGCAATGCGCCGAGGCACGAACGATAAACATAAATCTCGAGCACCGCGGCGGAGATGAAGTTGTCCGCGGGCCCGTTTGATTGCCTTTTTCAGACAAAACGCGAAGGAGATTTATTTATATCGTTCTATTAGCGAGAGCGGCGCGCGCCACAGACAGAGAGATTCTGATTGCAACTTGATATCTAAATTATCGGGCGCCGGCGTATGCACGCCGCGCGGTAAGCGCGCGAGGGAAATTTACGAGGTGGCATAGTGCTATCAGCATTGTTAGCGGCGTAGAAAGTTAATTGTACAGAAATTATGTGCCGTGGGGGTATGGATGAAATGCAATAAATTAAGGAAATTCGTGTATATCAAGTGGAATGTGCCTATTAATTAATTTTATCGTGCAAAAAGTTGATACTTATGTGTGTCGATGAAATCGGAAGAAAATAATAGTTGAGGAAGCATTTCTTTATATATGAAAACGCTACAAGATTGTAAAAGAAGTAGTATATTGTTTAGTATATTCTGTAAACGCAGCGTACGAAGCAATAACATAGTTTCAAATTAAAAAAGAGAAATACTACTTCTTCTTATTTTCATAAGCTATATTAATTGCATGAAAAAACAGAATTTTATGAAATGTAATATTCATTAATATTTAATAGTTTTCAAGTAGTTTTTTTTTTATGTGATAAGGAAAATAGAAAGGTCTTAAAATAAATGTTCGTATTATACGACAGTCTGACGTGCCCATGGAGGTTCATAAATTTTTATTAGTCTTTGCAAAACACATAATAAAGTAAGTATTTATTATGTATTTAATTCATTCACGAATTGATTTTCAGATATCATTGTGTTTTCTATCATTGCATGCGTTAGTGTTATTTCGTGCTCTAATAATTGTTTATTGCATGAAAAGTTCATCGCAGACACATTTTACTGTGAATACAACTTTTCCTTATACGAACGGACACATGAGTGAAAAAGAAAATAGTATATTATTGCACCAAGTGTAACAAGAAACATGTATAATTATGTAAATAAATAAACGCAAATATAAAATGAGCGAATATATTTGCTTCTATGACTTACACAAATAATAGAATTAAGTATACACGCAAACGCTAAGGCTATTTACATCGAAAACATTCTTTTTGTAGCGAGTATGAAAATTTCCAATCTTCTAATATAATCTATATAAGCATACTATCAATATTAATAACTTTTTTATAGAACTAGAGTTAAATACCAGTTAAAGGATAAATTAAAATTAAAAAATAAAATTATTTTATAAAGAAAGAAACTCATCCAATTAGACGAAATAACAAATCCTTTTAATTTTTCAGCAACTCGCCCATAAATAAGGAAATGTTTGCTCAAGCCATCCGCGAAAGCCACACACTGTGAACGGCAGTTTACATTTAGCCCGCTAAGTATACCCACATTAGCATCGGAAAGCTCGCGCGTCGAAACAACAGCTTATACACGTACACATCACACGCGGCTCCTACGTTCGTAATTAAAGCCCGGGTAGCCCTCACACTTTGCTCGCAAAAAACCCGTCGTCGTCCAGTTAGCCGATATTCTAATGAAGGCGTGCGTATACGCGAGAAATTGACGGTTGAGGGAAGGCTGGGCCGGCAAGTTATGCGCGAGCACGCCGCTGCTGCTCCCGCCGCGGGCTATATTACATCGTGTGCGCCCGGAATCACGCGATCTTTGAGTTAACGCCGGCACCCCCGGCCCTTTTCTCACTCCTCGTGTGTTCGTGCGGCGCCGAAAAATTGATGCAGGAAAGAAGAAGAGAGAGAGAGAGAGAGAGAAAGAGAGAGAGGGTCATTCCCGCAGGATATATATGTACACGTACGCACGCGCCTGCCACCTCATTTCTGACGCGCGCAGATCGGAGATGACGGACGTATGTGTTAGAGAGTGATGAGTGCGTGTGAAGTTTAATCGGGATGGCTGCTCTCAGGACAGTTGGTGATGAGAATTCGCTTGTTTTGATGGTAATGACGATGATTGACCGTGAGAATAATTGTTTGGGCGATTTGGGTGAGAATAAAGGTTTCGTCGGTGATATCGATTATGAATTTTGAGAGAATCGATTGTAGTTTTATGGTGTTGAAAATTCAAGTATTATTTTAATAGTTTATAGTATATCAAACAAAAAAAAAGTATAGTACAAAACAAAAGTATAGTATAGTTAAGTTTAGTATAGTTAGTAAATTTAGTTTAGTTTAGTATAGTTTATAGTAGGGGAGACCGAGGCTAGTTGGCCGACTTTCCACATTTTATTTTTTTTCTGCAAAACAGTATTAGTTAATTAACAAAACTATTTTCGTACATGAAAGTACTTCATATAGAGCATCTTCATGATTTTTTTCAAATTTATAAATTGATCACAAAAAAGGTAGAAACAATTTTCTAATTGCACGATTTTTGGTCAACCTGCCCCATAAGCGGGGTAAGTTGGTCACGTGCCTGTGGTAAGTTCATTGATAATAAATCATTGAGTAAATAACAATATTATTATATTATATAAAAGAATCACATATGAGAATGTGACATTGAACAGAAAATAAGCTATAATCAGCTAAAAACTATAAATTACCCAAAATGTATAAATGGAGGTTTTATGAGACTTCCTTAGAATTTCTGTATCAACATTCAAGAACTTTTTATATATAAAAATAATGTTGTTAATTAAGTATTAAAATAGTAAAATGATTAGTTAAACAATCTGCCTGTTCTCAATAGGTCAGCCAACATACTCCAAGCGAACACTAATTTAAAAATTCTCCTAATAATATTAAAAATTGAAAGATAAAAAAAAATACCAAGTTTACCACTTTTTTACAATTTTACAATTGTAAAAAAGCAACCATTTTGCCCTACGTTAAGAAAAAATAGTTTAACAAAATGTTTAAAAGAATTACACGACATTTTTCAAAATGTAAACTTTTCACCAACATCTCAAAAAGTTTTAAAACTTGCGTATTTCCAAAACGCATGATACTTCCGATTAAAAATAAAAAACAAATATTCCTGATTCCATTTTACATTACTGACATCAATAGCCTTGACGTCTGTTATTTCAATCACGAGTTATTAGCATTTTTCCAACCTGCCCCGTATGCCAACTAACTCCGGTCTCCCCTATATCAATAAAAAAGGTTTATTGTACTTCTACAATTCGAAATACAAGCTTTATTATGAGAAATACTGTGTCTTATTACTACAGGCAAAGGTTTACAGAAAACAAACAGTTCGACGCCTCCTGTTCATATAATTCTAACTCACGGAAGAGTGCAACATAATTCTGACTCAAAATTCTATACAAGATAATTCCAACTCGAAATTTCGTGCAATATAATTCTAACCCGCAACTCCGTGCATTAAAATTCCAATTCGGGCCAATACAATATGATTCCTATTCAAACTCACAGTGCAATATGATGCTAACTCGTGCGGCAAAACAATATAAATCTAATTCAAATAATCTTGGACATTATTTCTTATGACAAACAATTCTGTACTCAAGCACTTCTAATAACACGGGAGAGAAATAGTAGTACCTTATTTATCAATTAATCTGATGTTTTACATATATTGATATCCATACATAATCATGAAATGGAGGCATAAACGCAAAAAACACGATTTTTCACAGAAAATAAGGGTTACTAATTAAACAAGCTTTACTCAAACATAAATAAACCACCTTTAAAAGTTGAAATAGATTGGGTGCACGAGGAAACGGGCTCTCGAAAACAAGCTTCTTACGCGTGCTTATATTCAAAGCGAAATACTGGTCAAATTAAAAGTAGCTTAAGCCTACCAAATTTTTTTATCAAATGACTAGTAAATTTTTATATATAGTAGTACAATATCATGTACTATATATGAACCTATTATATGTTATGATACATAAAAATAACCACAATACATGCGATATATATGCGTGTAAAAAAGCACGATTTGCGGTTTTTATGAAATTAAATTTTAATTTTTCTGGTGACTTGATATTTTCTTTACAGAAAAAGATTTCGCAGCTCAAATGTTATACTCTCTAGGTGGTTTATGAACAAATTATCGATTTTCATTAAATGACGAGGAAAAAAGGAAAAATGCTTTTTTGTCCATAAGAGCCTATCGAGGGGGCATAGTAAGCACTTCAATGTGCACAAAAAATACTCTTAAAATAATCTCTTGTACGCTAATGTACTCTCTTATACTCTCTTGTGCTTTCGTTACTCCCTTAAAAGAAGAAAATATAGAGAGTATAAAGAGTATATATAAAAATACAAAGAGTACATACGAGAGTACAAAGAGTATTAAGAGTACATACGAAAGTACAAAGAGTACATATAAGAGTACAAAGAGTATATTACGTAAAAGTGCAACACGATTATTTAAATAATTTTAAACCCAAGCAGCCGGGGGATACGAGGTCCACGCATTTTAGGAAATTACGTCGAATTACAACAATCAGCAATACGATCATTTAAATAAGTTTTAAACCTAAGTAGCCGGGGGATAAGAGGTCCACACATATTAGGGAATAGCGTAGAAGTGCAACAATAAGCTAAACTATTATTTAAATAATTTTTAAACCCAAGCAGACGGTGGATAAGAGGTCCACGGATATTAGGGTATTACATAGTAGTGCAACAATCAGCAATACAATTATTTAAATAATTTTTAAACCCAAGTAGGCGAGGGATACGAGGTCCACTCATGTAAGGGAATTACATAGACGTACAACAATAAGCAAGACAATTATTTGAATAATTTTGAAACCCAAGTAGACGGGGGCTACGAGGTCCACGCGTATATGAGAATTACTTAGACGTGTAATGCGATTATTTAAATAATTTTTAAACACAAGTAGCCGGGGGATAGGAGATCGTTTTTGTACGTTTTTGTAATTCCCTTTCATGCGTGGACCTCATATCCCCCGTCTACTTTGGTTTAAAAATTATTTTTTGTTAATAAATACACACAATTTGACTCATTCACTCATTATGCTTAATTTCTTTCCTGATCAATAGAGAAACCCGAGACTCATTATTATCCAAATGAATCTCTTTGTATCGGTCAAATTTCGCTAAAATTTCTACTTGATCAACCGTGACATCAAACGACGCATCGGCGCTCGGCCAAAATTATTCCTCCCACCAGCTTCCAGGGCCGCTAAACGAAAAAGTTCAGCGCATAAAAGTTAAAGCACACACACACACACACGCATACATTCAGCGCCGCCTCGACCCCTCCGTAATTTCCAATTCCATCCTCCAAGTGACCCGCAATATGGTATGTATGTATGTACGACCGAAGGTCGTTGGGCTTTGAAGAGCCGCTCCGCAAATTTTCGTGTAAACGTTATCTCAGCTGAGCTCGGCCGAATTAGGCCCACGCGGACGCGGGCTTGCGTTATCGTTTCAATGCAAACCATCTAACGAACCGTCGTACCCGGCCCCGCCGCCGCCAGTCGCGCGTATTCATCCTAAACGGATTTGGCTTCATTAAGCGCCCCAGCAGCGACCGTCGGACCCCTCTGTGCGTGTGTATGTGAGCGCGAACGTGTGCTTTCCAGACTCTTTCTCTCTCACTCCGAGCCACCCCCTTTCGTTCGAGGGATGTTACATATATATACGTAGTAGTTGCTGCTGGCTTTCTTCTCGTTTGTTGCTTCGACTTTCGTTTCTCTTTCGCATTTTCTCCATTTTGTTTGCCAGTCAGCTTTTCTCCTTTGCCTTTCTATTTTTCTCATTATATTATTTTATCGTTATACTCGTAGTGCAAACGAATCTGATCTTGTTCTAATCTTTATTTGAACTAAATAATGTAAGTATTTTATTAATTCATCTTCAACTCGTTAAAATTTTATTTTTACACAGTGTTTAAATTCGTTATACTCTGCATTTTAAACCTAAATTATATTCAACAATTTATCATTCATTACACATTAGCGCGTGGATGATTATATCTTCGACCAATTCAAGAAATAAAGTTTACCAGTCAGAAAATACATTTACTAATAAAGTTTAATTTCACACGCGAATAACATAAGTGCCAAAGAAAAATAGGTCAACAAATTTTCATCAACCTTTGACCCCTAATGTAAATTTCGGCTTCCCAGCAGAATAAATTGATTTTCCGAACTAGCTTAGGAAGAATAATCATCGTAACGATTACAACACCCTTCTCTATCCCCCCCCCCCTTTCTCTCACTCCGGTTCATTATGTCTCTCAGCAGCAGTTTCCTTGCACCCGCTCTTTCTTTCTCTCTCTTTCTCTTTTTCTTCTACCTCCACGCGCACGCTCTCCCACACCATCCTTCTCATTTGCGGCGGACCAGACGGCGCGTAGCTATGGCAACAATGCCACTGGCAATCAGCCTGGCCCATGGAATTAGCGCGGGCGCGCGAGCGCTCGTAAGCGCGGAGGCGGTCGCTGCTGCTGCAGCAGCGTATATATATATATATATATATATGTATATATAACGTATACACGTGCGCGTATGTACAGTGTATACATGCACGCATAAATCAAACGCAAAGCTTGGATACATCGAGGCAAATTTATGACGCTCGGCTGTGTGCACTGGCCATGGTATAGGCTATTTCGGTTTCCTCTTTGTTTTTCTTTCGCGAAGGACTTGCGCGGGGCTGTTGACCCATTCGATATGTTCTTCGATGTTACATAGGTATTGTCAGTTAATGGCTTGGAAGGTTTCGGAATATTATCTACAAATGTGATTATTCAGATCAGTAAATGCACATGAAGTTAATGATTTTTGTACTGATTTAGAATACTACTTTGTGTAATATCTTTGAAATCGCAGAAAGGCTGAAGTTTTATAAATGTAATCAGCCATACTACACTGTACAAAATTTCATGCTTTAAAGACATCCTTACATTCGATTGGCAATCTTGAAAGTGGTCCTTCAAAAACGTCCACCCTTTAACACTTTTTCCTGGACCAATAAGAGCAGACCTACGCATTTGCATCACGCTATAGGCCGAGTACACCTTTCGGCGATCCCACCCCTTTAAAGTCACCCTTCGAATCCAACCAGTAGAATTTCTCATTTGCATCTCCCTACACTCTACATTCCCAACGAATCCCGTGCCCTCAACTCCCTTTCTCAACCAATGAAAGCCAAGCTCCATCGCACGCAGGTCAGCCTACCTCCATTTTTTAAATTCAAAACAACTTCACCCCTGTTCACTCGGCGAAGAGTTGCTGCCGCACAAGCACGGATCGATAGCGCGCAGGCGCGTATGCAAAGCACGCGGCTCCCCTCCCCACCAACCGACCAATCCTCGCAATCCTTTTTTAAAACCCCCCATAAAGCCATCCCTTGAACCCCGAGGATGAAGGGGGCGGTTTTAAGACGTCTTCATCCTTGCGACCCTCGTCGAAAAAAAAAAATGGTGGCAAGAGCCGAGGGGGCGCGCGCGCGTTATCGAGTGGGCGCAGGCACGTCGGGACTTAAAAAATGACGCATCGCAGCCACCAATCACACCACGGGTGCCTCCTAGCCACTGCTTATACAGTAGATGCGTATAACCGTCGCGTCGCGATTGAGACGCTGGTAAGTATAACGCGGAGTATCATGGGCCGACGCTTTTTGGAGAATCACCGAGGGGTTAATCCGATTTTCGGCTGACTATATGTGAGGAAGAGCGCCCGCGCGTTTGATTTTTTTAAGCGAAGGGCCGACCGACGATAAAGCGGTTATCTTTTTACATCCGGGGAGCGACGGTTATGGTGGTGAAAAAAGGAGCTTTTCGTAATTTTTTTTTTTTTTTATTAAATTATCGGCTGGATTCAGGCTATGTGAACTCGTATTTATGGGTAAGTTATGTGGGGCACTAAGTTCTCGTTGGTTTTAAAAATGATTCGAAGGATGATCGCCTTACGGTTATTTATTTATAAGAGTAGCCATTGATTGTGAGACATCAAAAACAGAATTGATTAATGTAATAAAAGTTAAGGGCGCGTGAATTATTGCGACAGTAAATTAAAAAGCTTTAAGTATATTATATATTATTATTGACAAATATATATTACTTTAACTCTGAAACAAAGAGCGTCAATACCAATCTTTATTCTTTGAATATACTTTCAGAAATTATCAAAGAAATGAATTTGCCAAAGCCAAAAACATACACTTCTGCAAGAACAAGGAAAGCACAGAGAATATTGGAATAAAGAGAGAATGAAATAGAAAAACGCTGGACATTTAATTCTGTCGCTAAAATAACTGAAAGGACCGAATGGGAAATCCCGAACAAACGCGGCCGCGGGAGGTTAAGCAAGCAGGGAAATAAGAGCAGCAAGTCTTTGCTTATATAGACGCGACTGCCTGGTCTACCACTCTGTGTCTCTCTCTCTCTCTCTCTCTCTCTCTCTTGCCTACACCCCCTCGGTCGAGTGGAGCGCATGTTGCCAGGCGCAGGGCAGCGGGTAGTTGGCGTCCATTTCTTCCTTCTTTTAATCTTACTTTCCCGTAAACGGGCAGCCAGGCGTTAATTCAACGGCATTGATTGCCACACGAAACCTTCCCGCCGTGGCTCCCGCCTCTCCTTCTCGTTCTCTCTTGTTCTCTCTCTCTCTCTCTCTCTCTCTCTCTCTCTCTCTCTCTCTCTCTCTCTCTCTCTCCCTCTCTCTTTCTCTCATTTGCTCGCTCTTTTACTCCGCGTGCGGAAGACTCGCGCGCGAGCGCAGATTCCGGACCCTTCGTCTGCGCGAGCGCTTTCTTTCCTCTTTCTCTTCTCTCTCTCCCTCCGCCATCCCTTTTGGTGCCGTCACTACCCTTCTCTCTTTCTCGCATTCGCGAGCTTTCCCGACGAGATTCGTCTTGGTATGTGGGTGTGTGTGCGAGAATTCGCTTTGTGATGCGTTACAGGCGAGTAGTGGTGTAGGTCGCCGACCACGAATCAAACGACGAGACTCTAATTTTGTTTGGATGCTGAAAATTGACTAGTAGGAGCCTTTGAAACGGATTCTGTGGACACTAAGACGAATATATAGGGTTTTAAATGGAAAGAGAATTTAATTGGTTTTAAATGGAAAGAGAATTTAATTACATTTTCTACTGGTTTCTTTTAATCTACACAAATTGTTTAAATACTAAAGGTTTGAAGTTCTTAATTTACGTTCCTGGGAGAAATGATCACATACTTTATCTGATATGTAAATGTATCATTAGACACTGTAGATGATAACGTACATTTGATATTTTCCGAAAATTAATCTTGTTATTTATATACCGATCAACAAATTTTTATACTTATATTTACAATAACATTTATTTAACAGGGTTCTTTGAAAATATACTATCTGTGTTTACCCAGCAACCTCCCAGCGCTAGAACAATTTTTCACCCGTATCATTAAATCTTCTTATCATCCCATCGAAATCAATCCAAAAGACCTCATGCAAAATGGACGTCCTCCAAAGCCCCTCGAAGAAGGGGCCAGCTAATTTCTTATACAATCAGCCACAGATGTCGGCCGAGCTAGCGGGTGCAGCTATATAGCGGCTGGAAAATCGATATGGCAAACTCTCTCTCGAATGCGAGTGAGCGAGAAAGAAGACAGCTCCCGGCTTAAGGAGAGAAGAGGAATGCTCGTTCGATGCAAACGATCGAGATAAATGATCCTGTGGGAGGACGCGCCCCCGTGCGCGAGCGCTGGGCTTTAACTCGCAAAAAGTGAGAGCGCGAGCACCAGAGTGGGAGGAAAGCCCCCCGCAGAAGAAAGAACCGAGGAGGGAGAGAGTAGAGGAGAGAAGGAAGGTGGGAAAAAGGACATGGAAAGGATAGAGCGACAAGAGATGGGTCGAGAGTGCGCGCGCCGTAGGTCAATCTATAATAAAAGCCCGGCTGCGGCGCTATCTACGCGAGCGAGCGGGTCGAACACGGACTCGTAAAAAAAAGCGGGGGACTCCGCTTGAGAACGGATTACGAGGGTGAAATCGTAGGACTGATGGTCATCGGCTATATAGCCGACGCCGCGCCCCCCGCGCGCCCGGCAGCATCCCGAGCGTCATGAAATTCACACTTGAATTGTGTACTCGGATAAAAAAAGAAAAAGCGTAGTGGGGGAGAGTGAGATGGCGCGATGTTGGCCAAGCTTACGTGTACTCGAATAAAATAATAAGAGTAAATAGATATGGGTATTTCTTGATTTTTTGGGCACGAGTTGCGAGCTGTTGAATTCTTTATGAGCATTCTTTTGGTTCTGAAAGTTTGTTGATTCTTTGATTGAATAGAGTTGAGAGTTTTTAAATGAATAAGACTTTTACTGATATCAGTGTATACAGTGTTATTAATAGTATGTTATTAAGTGCTATTTATAGTATAATTGAGGGCAATTATATCAGTTAAATACTCTTTGCAACGGATGTTATTAATATGCCGCGAAATAATTAGATTGCTTTTAATATTTCATGAGCTATTTAAATGTTGTATATACACACACACACAGTTTTTGTGCTACAACTAAAAATATGTTACTTTTTTTAATCTAAAAATATATTTAAAAAGACTGTATATTTTACCAATTTTATTTTAATTTGCTTTAATGAAAATAATTACTCATTAAAATGAGTATAATGTAACTTACTTTGCATTATACAATTAATTTTTTATTTATTTATTAAAACATGACTCTTTAATAATTATTATTCAATGTTTATTTACTTTATTTAAAGAAAATTAAATACTTTAACAATAAACAATTTTATCAGTAATTGTGTATTAATTTACTTTACACCTCTACTAAAAACTATACGTTTCGATGTATTCATTTACAAATTATGAAATTTCTTAAATCAACCTGACGTCAGCTATATTCTCGCAATCCCGCGTGCCGCAACAATTTTACGTATCATATTCATGACTCGTGAAAACATCGAAAAAGAGCAGTTATACGAGGGCGGGAGCGGGAAAAAACTATACGGTGTCGGTGGCGGTGAACTGCGCGCGCTCGGATGACCGTGACGAAATAAAAGTTAAGTGGCCGATTAGCGCGACAGGTTTTCGAGTTTTCAGCGCAGTTGCCTCGCCCGCGCGTATACATGTAACGCAAAAAGGGGTCGCCCGTTCCCTTTCTCACCTGTCGAACCACTTGTTAAGAGGCGCGCGAACGCACGCGGCTAAAGCGCGCGTGAAACGAACCATAATTTCCAGGAGGGTTGGCTCAAGGTTTGCGTAACCCTTTATGCTAATCGCGACGCAGCGGCCCGCGCGCTATATAAACGCGCAGAGCGAGCGGTGAGCGATGCTATCGGCTGGTCTTTAAAGCGCACTTAGTTCGACGAGTCGTATAGAGCGCGTTGTTGCCGCTTTTATGTGGAATATATATACATATATAAGAAAAGAGTGAACGTGCAATTTGCCTGGCTTTGCGCGGTTGTACTTTATGCAAAGTAACGGCGAGGCTTCCCCGGACGTTTATTATTCACAGTTTCGATGTTCCAGGCGATTTTTTAACGAAACGTTTGTACGATCGTGTTATAATTTTATATACGGGAAGTTCGGAATTGAAGAGTATAAGCTTAAATTTGTAGCCTGGTGTAAAATTGTAATTGAGAAATTATACAGGTTGGACCTTATTTCACACCAATGTTTTAGTTACGTTATCTGATTATAAAAATTTTTTTTTTTAAATTGCGTATACACAAATACATTTTTACCCTATCTTTGATCTGTCATAGAAAATTACGCAGATACAATCTACAAGATGGTATAGAACCACGAAAAAATTAAACAAACAAAAACTTTTCCCAAAACAATTACAAATCCAGTCGAAAACAACGGTACCAATAATTTCCAAACTCAGATGCCTTGGAAACAACTACCAGTGTTACACGATACATTTTCCAAAACCCACACATACACACGCTTTCTCCCAAAAAGACACTGCAGGACCACTCACCGCGGCATAAATCCGGGTGAGCTTCCCACATATAATTTCGTTTATTACAGTTATACTTCACGCACGTGCACACACACACACAGAATCCATAATGCCTGTGTGTATAGCGACGCAAACAATACAAAAATTATGTTCACGAGAGTTAGCCCGTGAGTTTTCGCAATCTCGGCGCGGCGGGAGACGCGTTCGTCCGGGACACATATGATGGGCGCGCCACTGTGTTGCACAAACGCGCGCGGACGTCTTAGCGCGCGTTCGCTCTCCGCGAACTTTCGCGATTTAGAAGGGTAGGAGAATGGGGTGTATAGGTATATATATGTAGGAGGCAACGGCCGCGTGCGCGATATTCGTTCGTTGTTGCCGAGCGCGCTTGCGATGATCGTTTGTCTCTCGGGGCGAAATTACTCTTGCGGCTGCCTCCTTGCGCGGATAGTTCGAAATAAATTCGGACTCTTCAGGATTGATAATAGTTTATTTTTTAAATGTTTACCAAATCTTTGCCTTTATTGGCATTTATAAAATTTAAATTTACAGTGATTCGACTGAAAATCTGGTCGAGACTAATTTTTACTTCAATTGTATTAGTATAGTGTATGTAACAATTGTTTAACAAGTTATATTCGACCCACTGTCCTCACAATACGACCAAAAAAATATCCCTCGTGAAATGAAAAATCCTGGTAGTTAAAAAGACCCTATACCATCCGCGAGATTCAGCCTCGGCCATAATAAAAAATGGACTACTTACACGAGCGCGAACTATCCCGGCTCAAGAGCGATGATCGCCCGACACGATTTGTCCCCCGCGACGTCGCCTATCTCGCGAATTCAGCCGCTTATATACGCCTACCAAAGTAAAGCAGTCGTAAAAGCCTCGCGTGCGCCCTACACAACCCCCGTCCCATCATCCACATGCGCGCGCCCCCGGACGAGGTTTCTTTTAATTAAACTGTCGCCCAAAGTCCCTCGAAAAAAAAAATCCAGCCCGCGTACACCCCCTCGGACTATCTCTCCCGAGACATAACGAAGAAGCAACGACAGGCGCGCGTTATCAGCGTTCGCCAGCAGCAGCAGCAGCATCCTCCCTCTCCTTCAGAGGCTCCTTCCTTTACCATTGGCCCGCTCTCTCTCTCATTTTTTCGTCCCTCCTTCGGTGGGTGCAGGCGCGCGCGCGCGCTTCGCTAAGCGTGATATCGACACGCGAGAGGGGGCAACGTCAAACGCTCAGAAGAGAGGAGAGCGGGCCGATAGCGAGAAAGAGTCTAATTACAAGGATTCGACTTACCCGCTCGTAAAAGGCCGATTTCTGCCAGAAACGGCCGGCTTTTCGACGACGCCGCGCTCGAGCCGGAGACAGAGTGTGATGGCAGAGTGGTAGAGTCGCCGGCGGGCTCCCCCGATGCTCGTCCGGCAGATCTGAAAATTGATATCGAAAGAGGCTTTATGAGACGCTGTTTTATCAACATTAATTTAATTGGATTTCGGGACGGGGAGGGGCTTACATAAAAGGGATGTTTACAGCAAGTTTGAGAGTTGTGTAGATATGATATGATGTAGGAGATTCTTCTTTGAAGTTGGATATAGTTATATTGATCATTAAAATATTTCAAAGTAGAAGTTTTTCTGTTCTTCTGTTAGTTATTAAAATAAGTATAAGTGTGTTATGGAACAAGTAATTCAATTATTATAAATAACAGAATCGTCAGTGTATATAATACAAAAAAAGTAATTCCAACAATAGTAAAATTCTGATCACGTGTAAAAAGCAATAATCACGCTAAACCACGGATCAACGTACTAATCCATACGATCATATGTAGAATGAACTTTTCAAACTCTTGGTAAATCAAACGTTTTCCTATATCATCCTCTTTTCTCTGCGATGCGATTGCACTAACAAAACTTTGAATTTGTATTGATAGTATAATATACTTTGTCTATAATTGATGTAGAAATTTCGAATAAACTAAATGAATTTATAGCTTCTGTAAAAAGAAAATTCGAGTTATTATACAAGCAATTAATTTCTCTAGTATTTGCGTTTACTTTTTCTTTTAGAATTGTTATGTTTCTCCTCTCCTGCATAAAACTGAGCATTTCTTATACATCGGAATTACTCATATCTGCGCAATCAATGAACACACGTGTAGACGCTGTCATTGTCACTATTCGAAGGGCTAGGTCCCGTGGGGAAATACCTTCTTTATTATCTATCAGAAGCAATATACCAGTCGATGCTTGCTTTGCTTGTTCTCCTTCTTCTTTGTCGCACACGTATGAAATCAAACACTTCGCGCAGGCATTAATTAAATTCTCGCTAAATTCTTCAGTATTTTGAAAAAGTATACTTCGAAATTTCAACCTCTTTTCAAAGCCATCTCACAATGCAGAAAGACACAATCGCCACTACCAAGAAAGAAGAGTGCGAAAATTTCTCCGAACTTTCTTACCCGTCAAAAGGGAAACCCCACCCTCACCGACTATACATCATTCCTCGTTACGAGTACAACAATAGTTCCTCGATCAGCGAGCAGCTCTCACTCTCTCTCTCCTCTCATTAATTTCGAGCGTCTACACAACGACGACGAAGTTTTTCCGCCGATTGACGACTCGTTGCGCAAATCGAACACAGTCTCCCGCCTCACGAAACGCCCGCAGTCGTCGTCACCGCGTGCCGTACGGAGCGGCCGGCTAATTTCGACCGACTGTTCCGTGAAATTACCGGGGTCAAGCGGTAATGAGAGGGTGAATACCGAGGCTCGGGGCGGGGGAGACGATGGTGACTCCGAAAGGAATCCATCCCTCAATCGCTGAGCTAATCACCAAAGGCTGCTCGTTAGCGAATTGAATGAGCAGCGAGGACAAATCGACGACGAAAGAGAGAGTCGTGCGCCTGAGAGAAGCTGAATAAAGAGAGCCCGGACTCTCGCACTGTCAAGATGACTGGCTCCTGTCGCTGATGTGTGAAGCTTCAATAGGTGAAGTCGACGGATGCACGGCTTCTTGGTGGTAAGATTTGTTAAAATTCTGTATAACGTTTCACGTTTGGACGTATTGGCATTTTTCAAACAAAGTATGCTAGATAGGTCTGCAAATGAAATAAAACGGTATTGTTTAATCAGATCGGAATGGGTATAAATTGTAATTGAAATCAACGGACCAAAATTGACCGCACAGACAAAATTTAATTGTAACAAAATACGACTCGTTATTGCTCTCGGCGATCTGATTAAATAAATTTTACTGCATCACTTTCCCCTTTGTCGTTGGGCGGGAGAAAAAGAATAAACAAGGTTTCCGCGAGATTGTTCCGACTGGAGAAAAAGTCGAACCTTATAACATTATTACTTCGAAAGGTCTGCTTATTACTGGCTTCTTTGTGGATGTGCAATATTTTCGAAGTTAATTGCATTTCGGGAGTAGCGAGAGAGAGAGAGAGAGAGAGAGAGAGAGAGAGAGAGACTGCCCCGGCGCAATGATTATTTCCAGCCAGAGGTACGTCGCCCCGGTCGGTCGTTGAAAATCTTTCTTTCTCTTACTCTCTCTGATCCTCTCGCCTCGATCTAATACAGCCCTTGCAAAAGCCAGTCGAGCGTACTCACTTAATTCCCGCTTCGAGATGTAATTTGTGTCGCTTTGAAGCCGGGCCCGCGCCCGGGCGAGCGCATTGTTCTTCCAGCCGAGAGAGAGAGAGAGAGAGAGAGAGAGAGAGAAGCGGGATATAACAAGGTCTCGTTTCAGCGATTTCTTCGTTTACCCTCTTCCTCTGTTCTCCCCCGGACCCTTTTTCCTTTGCAAACACAACGTTAATTGTACGAAACTAAGTGTTTTCGATTATATAGCGAATTGAAAATAAGTCTTGCGTATCTCTTTTTGCCGTGCGCGCGCGCGTCTTCCGTTCCTTTGATTTCAATTCGCCGGGGAAAAGCCCTTGGCTTTCGGAATTTTTTAGTCTTATTTTTTGTTGAGCTTCGTGGGAACTAAATTTCATCATTTAATACCTACGATTCAATCAATAATAATGTGTACTTGGAAATTATTAAAGGATGAATAAAGCCCTTATTGTAAGAAGAATTTAAATCCATAAAAAACGTACCTTTTTCACGTCACGTGCGCAAGTACCGCGCATAAAGTGAACAAATTAAGGGTCATTACAATACACCGTAACGCGAATCGGAAAAAAAGTTAACGACCGATCAACGAAAAACCAACAACTCCTCCTCCTCCTCCCCGCCGATGTTCAGGAATCTCGGAAACAAGTGCATCACCCACGATATTTCCAGCGACGGTAAATATTAATCCGATCCCTACGCCGAAGTAGGCCAGTCGCGTGCCGGGGGCCAGGAACAACTCGGCCGGAGATAAAAAAAGCACCGGCCGCAACTGCTCTGTTCCCTCCTCCTTCTTCTCCCGCGTGCGAGAATGTTTGTCTATCGAGTGCGGATTTTTACCGCGGAAACGACAACGACGACGACAACGACGAGGACGACGGCAGCAAGAACGACCGCCGCGGACGTGTTTTATTTTCACTGCCCGTGCCGACATTGTTCCCTTCGCGGAATCATAATCGCTCGGTAATATTGCTTTTTTGCCGGCTTAATCGCGGCCCG
Organism: Torymus aiolomorphi; assembly: GCA_036365515.1. Taxonomy (NCBI): domain Eukaryota; kingdom Metazoa; phylum Arthropoda; class Insecta; order Hymenoptera; family Torymidae; genus Torymus; species Torymus aiolomorphi. The sequence continues at coordinate 140,564,887 of CM070877.1, forward strand.
ATTCGCTCGTTAAGATGTGCGCGGCGATGCGATGCTGTCACGACCAGTGGAATCCTCGCCGGTGGATATAGTATGTCGGCCTCTGCCGTTCGCGGGGTGGGTTGAAAGGAGGACGGAGGGTATAAGAAGGAAATAAGAGAGGAGTAAATGAGGAAAGGGAGTAGGTGCGGCGTTCAGTGTTTGCTCGTCTTTAATAAACTGTTTCGAGTTAAAGATTTTGTGCTGATTTAGAAATCTGAAGAAATGGTGTCATTATAATGTTTCTGTTCATTGAGTAAGCTAGATTACATTATTGAAAAAAATATACACAAATTTTGTACATTTGATTGTCAGAATTAGTATTATTAAGGTCGAGCAATTTATTTATTTTGTGGTGAAAATATTAATTTTACATTTTGATACATGCATTAGAAGATCATTATGCTTCAATTAAGAAAATAAACTTATTTAACAAATAGTTTATATCACATATATGAGCTTTATAAAACAAAATAAAATTTATCTTATACTGTAAGCCGAATTAAGCTTTATAATTTTTTCCCATTGTAAGATAAAACGCCATTACAACGCCACTATAGCGGGTGTAAAAACTGAAGACGATTCAAAAGGTAAAGTAAAAGGTCCGGGAGTAGTCGCGTTAATAAATAAATCAATTAAAATTTAAATTCTATCTGAGAGTTAAGTCGCTAATTGCACCTGGGACAAGTACGTGCATGGATTTGCAACGCCAGCTTTCGGATTTGCCCTCTGTAAGAGCAAAGAAAAATAAAGAAGAGAGGGCGAAAGACAGAGGAAGAAAAAAGAAAGAAACAGCAGAGAGAGAGAGAGAGGAGCGATCGAAGTCGTCGTTTGAATGCTAATCAGCCGCTGCTGTGGAGGCAACTTTTGCGCGACTACGAGAAAACATTGTATGGGCGAGAGTACAGCCAACACTGCACACACACACACACACACCTGCGAGGCAAAGGGAAGACTGGAAAAGTTCTTCGAATTTGAAAGGAGCAGGACAGATAAGCGGTTAATTATATGCGAATGAGATGGGCTTCGAAGTCATGTAGTCGTAATTTTTGCTTTGCAATTTCTTGTCGGTATGATCATGTTAAACTGCAAAGACATTATTCATCACGAGATATTTTAAATTTAGTTAGATAAAAGCGTATGATCTCCAAAAAGTTTAATTGATAGATAATTATACATTTTGACTTATTCTACTTAATTCGTATACGCCGAATCACACTTTATTTCTACGAAAAGTCACGTACAAAATCAACCACAATTACAATATCAAATCCGTGCAAGCCAAAAAAAATCTTTCTTCTCAATCAAATCTCTCGAAAAAACGTCCGCCGCTACCTACATCCAATCGCACGCACGTCAGAATCACTTTCCCACTTCCACCCCCACCCGGTCACTTTTCGCGAATCAATTTTCCTCTGCCCATCATCATGCGATGCCAAGATTTCGTGCCCTCATCCTCCTCTTCCTCCTCCTCCTTCTTCTCCTCCTTGTCCTTAACCGTCCGTCCTATAAGCTCGGGTACCCCAACTACGGCTCTGCGTGTCGCGCGGCAAAAAGAGCAGCTCACACCGCGCGCTGCTAACCAAGGTGAAAATGAAGTCGTAAGGCAGTCGAGCGCAGGAAAACGAGAAAGAGAGCTGGCATCGAAAGAGAAAGAGAGAGAGAGAGAGAGAGAGAGAGAGAGAGAGAGAGAGAGAGAGAGAGAGAGAGAGAGAGAGAGAGAGGGAGAGAGAGTTGGAGCAGAAGAAGCGTAGGGCCGCCGCCACGGGCTCCGCGAATGAATTTTCATTGGCTTCCCTTTTTTCAGGGCAGCCTTCGCGGAACCCCCTATCCCTATCGCTCGCGTTCCACTCGCTGCGCGCGGATCGACAAAGAGGCGAGGATCACAAAAGGAACGAAAGAGAGAGAGAGAGAGTGAGGGACAACGAAGAAATCGAATTCTTCATCTGCTTCCCGGACGCGATCGCACGCACGCGAGAATGAGATCCGCCCTCTTCTTGGCGCTATATGAATATTCATGCGGCGCGCGAGAGAGCGCGAACCGAGCCACGCGCGCGGACAGGAAAAAGCGGCCGCGATGCGCGAGGAATGTCGCGGGGACAGAGTAGAGAGGCGGGAGGAAAGAAGGTAGAGACATCGACTCGAGCAAAATTAAAAGTGGTCTGATGAGTAAAGGGAGCGATGAAAAATATGCATTAGTGCAGCGGGAGAAAAATGGCTGGGAGCCGCCGGCTAATGGCGTCAGGGGGATGCATGCGACGCGAGGTTTTATGAGAGGGTAATTTCAAAGGAATCCGAAGGAATATCGCGGGAGTGATTGTTAAGGAGAAAGGGGTGAAGTGTGCGTAAAACATATCGGTGGCAATGTATGGAATTGTGATTAAAAAATTTCCGAGAATTTACTGAATATTTTAATATTTAAATTGAAAATTTTCTTACATACCAATGTAACTGTCGCATCTATTGGAAGATTTTTTTTTCTGTTATTATAAGACACCTTATTTTCTTGATAACACTCGTCCATAAAAGGAAAAAGTGGTCTACGCCAGAGGTTAGATCACCATATCTTCGTGTATTTTGGATCCCTAAACATGATTCCAAGGTCCAAATTGGTCCGTCACGCCTGGATTTCGAGATATCTAACGTGTATAAGAATTTTGAGATGCCTTAAAATCCAAGAAAAAAAAGTGTTGTATTCATCTTTTCTATAAAGTAATATAGCACTGCTAGGGCCCTTCAAGATCAATTTTTGATAATCCCTCTATGATTTTGTTTTCCCCAAGATCTAAAAGCGAGAATTTAGAAAACTCACATTATATTAACTCTTAAAATCAAATTAATTATTTCTGTTTCAAAATTTATACATTTAGATATCGAAGAAAAAAAGTCGTAGAAGGATGATGGAAAGTTGATCTTAAAGTATGTGAAACAGTGCTACATTGTTTTGCCGAGAAAAAAATTAATAAAAAAAATTCGTTCACATTCTTTCTTAAGATATCTGAAATATCTTATACGCTATAGATATCTCGCAATGCAGACGTGGTGGACCAATCCTGATCTTGGAATCATGTTTAAGGGGCCAAAATACACGGAGATATGGTGGTCTAGTCTCTGGCGCACATCAGTTTTTCATTTTGTGAGCCTGTGTAATTAATCATTTGATTACGAAATAAGTTAAACACGCAGTCTGAGTTTTTGGTGCACGATTACTGCATTATCTAGTCGTTCCCACATTTTAAACTGAATTCTCGAACCTCGCGGGGTATTATACACTTGGATGGTAAGTTTATAAGTTTACTAAATAATAATAATACATCCTTTCGATCGACTATTATTATACACTGTTGGTTTTTCTACTACAGTAATTAATTTTTCTTATAATAATCGGTAAAACAAAACTTACGATTTCCTAGAAAAGTTGTAATCATTCAGCGAGCATCAAACGAAATGAAATCAGAATCCGCAAGAGGAGAGGTAGAAAAAAGGCCGAGCAACGAGGAAGGAAGAAATCAAATAAACCGGAAAAAGAAATAAGCAATTCGATCGGCATGCAAGGATGCAGCGCGGGAGAGTACGCGAACGTTGTTGTTTTTTTCTTCCTCATCGATACCTGTGGCAACTTTTTGCTCCTTCTATAAGCGTGATACGCTGCGCGCTTGCACGGATTCTGCAGCGCGCGCGAGCGGAGGAGTCTTCTCTTTAATTAACAAGGAATCAATCAATGGCCCGTGGTATACGTCAGTGGATTCCGCAGAAAAGCCAGCGAGCGAGCCGACAGAGTGGGAGGAGAGAAGGAGGCGCAGCTGCGGCCGCACGAAGCGGTAATAAAGCGCGCGCGCAGGAGAGCACGGAAAGAAATGAGAGGGCAGGATCGAAAAGAGACATGAAGAAAGGATGCAACTTCTATTTCCTCGCCGAAGTTTAAAGAAAGTTTAAAACCACAACGGCGCCTCGGGGACCTTTGTCTTCTGCGGTAATTTTTGTCTTTCTCCCTCTCTCTCTCCATCGGCTCGTCTCGCTCTCTCGCTCTGCCTCGCTATATACCCTCGTTCCGAGACATTCTTGTACAGAGTACAAACCGATGGCTTGATTGTATTATTTGGACCTTCGTCGTATTGCCCCTCGTTGCAGTTTTGCCGCGGCTTCCCAGAAGTGCCGACGATATTTTATTCATAACTTACCGGTCTCATGCAATGATCGGAACACAGACAGTGGTGTGACTTTAAATAGGTCACTATTATTTATAGTTATATATGATATATTTATAGCGTTTGAAATAACATTATTCCGTGTATGCTCTTTACAAAAAATAAAAGCTTTCTTCCAATTTTTGTTAAAAAAAAAAAATATTTTGAATTCAATTTTCCTATAACAATTTATATATTTATTTCATAGTATACAGTGCTATTATAAAAAATTTTAGATTCCGAATCGAAGATAGTGAATGAAATCTATCAAGGAGCGGTTTCTTTTAAACAGGTATTTAGAAAAGGAATTAGTTTAATTGAGAAAACACATAATATTGATAAATTTAAAAATGTCTAGTATAAATACAACTTTAGTTCTTCAAACGAGTAAACTTCGTATACCAAACAATTGGTAGTTACCAGAAGCAAATATTCCACCGCGATTGAAGTCAAACACACTATACAACATAGTAAATTACACGAAACTCAATAACAACTTAAAAGTCCTTCAAAAACTCAATTAATCTCCCCCATCGTCATTCCCGACATATAGGGAATCTCGCTCAATGGTAATCCTATCCAGGAGACTCTTCCATGGAAGGCCCGTACGGAATTCAGCGTGTTTACCAAGTCCGCGCTTGTAAAAAAAAGGGACGAGGAACGCGGCAATAAAGAAAGGAGACGGAGCTTTCGGGCAGAGTAGAGACATGTTGACGTTTACCTAAAATAAAGTTTGGTTTCCGGAGTCCACGAGACAGAGATAGAGGCAGAGAGGAATGAGGCGCACCGGCGGAATTGATACAAAGGAGCCTCCTCTCGTCGTGTCCGGGCGCCCCCAGCAGCGCCACCAGGAGATACAGTTTAAAGCTCACGAGCGAGCTTCTTCTCCCGCGGGAGAGCGACGAACAGAGGAGTTGGACCTCGCCAAATATTTGGTTAGTCCCGGGGAGAGAAAGGAAAGGAACGCGAAAGGGAGAGAATAGGAAACGAAGGCGAGGCCGCGCAGAGATGAAAGACTACGCGCGCGCGCGCGGGGCAGGAGGATGGCGGCCGAGGAGCGGGGCAAACGAATGAGCCGTTAGATAAGGAGAATGCCGGGCATTTTTATTGGTTCCTGCAGCTGAGAGAAAGGGGAAAAAGAGAGTCCTGGAGGATGAGCAGACGCGCGACGTATATCGTGAAAGAGGAAGCCTTATTGCAGGGATGGATCTGCGCACATGAATTTGGGACTGCGCTGCTGTGTACAGGAGAGATGGGTTTGCAAAGAAGTTGTGATAGTTTAACGAAAAGGCATTTTTCCAACTATTTTCATCGTTAAAAATAAAAATTGCGCTGTAGATGGAATCCATATAGTGGTAATTTCATTTTGGGGAAACTTCTTTTTGGAACGATGAAAATTTTCATGTCACTAACATTTGCACGACTTTTTGTTGCTTTGTAAATTCTATCATTAAAGTTGACGCTATATAATAGCATAGACGCTCTTATTTTTATATAATATCGAATATTAGTATAGAATTAGAGTTTATTATCAAATTGACGACCTTCATTGTCTGTACAGAGATAATAAATTAATGGAACGAGTAATAATAAAGCTCTTTACGAGTTACAAGAAATTTATTATAAGACTACCGCCCTCAATTACTGTCATTATGGCAGCGCAAGTTTCTAGAAATTGTATTAAGTTAAACAGCGGAATCATTTAAATTGAAAAAGTGCGCCCCAACATTATAATTACCACTTTACCTAGCAAAAACAAATTCATCCGAAGACTATAAAGTTACATAAACATCTCCGATTTACTTTCAGCCATCTCTACCAATAATTCGATATCCACTTGCAAACAACGCGCGCTTTAATTAATCAGGACGAACAAAGGCAAGTATCGCGACAGGGCAAATACAATGCGAGGATAGAAGCTTGCAGCTCGCTCTTTGAAATTCGAACACCCGTTCTCGTTCTCTCACGACGTAATCATCGTGGCGACAGCAACGAAAAGTAGCGACGGCGCCCCCCGTCTCTCTTTACCAGAAAGAGTATCCTCATTATCTCGGCTATCCGCCGCCGAGCTTTTCTGAAATCGAGGATTCCGGAGTCAAATTACCCGCGGGGATGGGGGTGAGAGGCGGCGCGGCGCTGGATATTGGATTCCTAAACGTTGACGCGCAGGAGAGAAGCGAAGGAGAAAGCGACACGAGGGTGGATACGCGCGCTGTGTGGCTATATGTATACAGGCTCTGCCAGGACTATACTCTCCGCGTTCCTCCCTGTCAAATTAGCTGGATTATTGCACTTCAGCGATATTTATGCCGCCCGTTCGCGCACCAACAGACGAATTCAATGACTCGGGGTGGATTTAGACCGTTTTAGGAATGCTATAAGCAATAATCTATATCGGTGGTCTGCGGGTAGTGAGAAGTGTAAAAATGTTTAATGTACCGGAATTATTTATTTTAATGAACTGCAGCTATGATTTCAGGATGACTAGTAATAATTAAGAATAATAAACAAAAAAAAAAGTTTTCCTTAATGATTTTTTACTACTTGATCGGCTGTTACTACTTAAATTGCAACCTATTCCTTTTTTCTTTCTTGCCGTATACATTCAACGTAAACTTTCAGAAAACGCCCAGATCTTGAGAACTGCTTTATAAATTTGGAATACCTTAAAATACAATTGCAACAGAACAGGTAAAGTTGATTTTCCAAACATAGAACATTCTTGCGACACCAATGAAATCAGTGACTCAAACATATATTTGCCATCAAAAAGATTTACACGCCTATAAATAATACATGATATTATAAACAACGCACGGTTAATTAAGTTCACAGTAATTAATATGGAATTCAGACTTTTTCCATTTCTATTAATTGCACATACTTATTAACACAATCTTGAGTACCATTCTTGGAAAGTTTACAATCAACCAAGTTAAATGTGTCTAACGAAGGAAAAAATTTTCTGTAGAACTACATTGAACGTTTTTATGACAATGCACAATAATAGATACACGTTACAATAAACACAGACATAATATGTGATGGCATTCTGTAAGAACTAAAACCTTTATTTGGACGGTGTCAATGCAAAATGTCTGCGCCACTGATGAAACTATAATACATATTTTTCCTATCAACTTATACCCATAATCATTTTTGGATAATATTTGATTTTGGCTAAAATAAATTGTTAGAAATACAAAAGAAAGTGTCAAACATTTTCACGATTAGGTGTATTACACATTTACACTTCGTAATTTGTTGTTTTCAAAATAGTTTCTCTTACAAATGTAGAATGGAATCACCCTCAATCTTCGTACCCCATAAAAACGTTGAAAAATTTTTACGTTCACTTTTCTTCCCTCCTCCCCCACATCCCATCCAGACTGCGTAAACGCGTGTCTGCGTATATATATATATCTTTATATATACGCACACGCGTTCTCCGGCTCGCAACGAAGGAGGCAAAGTATATGAGATCACGACCCCGCGTATAGCGGTAAAAATACATAGGTTCCACCTCGAAGGTATATATCCCGAGGCTCGGTGATCCTCCGTACAATAACATTTCTCTCCTTCCGCTTTTGTATTTTGTGAGTCAATCCGAAACATGAATCGTAAAATAATTCAGCGGCCGAAAGGAAAAATACGCGCGCCTTGATATTATTCGCTCTGCCGAGGCTCTCGCGCAGCTCCATATGTATGGGGGCGGGGGGTGCGATGCGTTTTTCGAATTTCCCGCTCGTATATACACACATACACATGGCTCGTCCGTTCGCGCGGCGAGCGCGCGTTAACGTCGCGCTGGAAATTTTATCCCGAGTATATTATAGCGGGAAAAGTGCGGCGGGAGATAGTGAGTGCGGGATGTATGTTATTTTAAATAACGTCGTTACTTTAGATATTGCCTTTTCATTGTTTTATTTATGACGATACATACTGCGGTCTGTATAATATTTTCGTTTAATGAAAGTGATGGCATAGACATTGCGGCGTTAATATTAAAATAAATATTTATAAAGTCTTATTAACTACGTATACTTTTATTTCTTAAAAAATTTCTTATATCTCACTTCCACCGACTTAAAAACCATAATGCACTACTGATTAATATTTATACTATCATAACGCTGTTATCAAACGCGCGCAGCAATCGCAATCGACCAGTTTTTCAGTCCACCTTCGGCCGGAGAATATTAATCGAGCCATCAAGCCAATTGTAATTCATAAAACACGCGCTTATCATTATATAGACAATTTTACAACTTTTTCTCCCGAGAGTATACACACAGCTTGCCGGTCTACTTGTGTATATATATACACACGTTACGTGCTCGTAAAGAGCCCCAGCGTCGCAGTGGCGTCCGCTGAGATATGCTCTCGATCGAAAAAATGTAATTACGCGTGCTTTTTTGCCTAATGAATTATGCCTGCGCATGCGCGCGTGTGCGCGTGCACGTGCTTCCGAGAAAAATGTACATAAACTCCCGAAGCATCTCGAGAAACCGGCTCGTTGCAATTCCGATGAGAAAAGCAGTCTGTCTCTCGTCTCTCTCTCGCTCTCTCTTTAGTCGTACGCCGTGGGCGCGGTTTGCACTTCCACTCTCCTTCTCAACCTCCTTTCGGTCTTGCTCCCTCCCTGGCGCTCTCGCGGCACCTATATACTCTCCTGCTTAATCCTGCAGGAGAGTGTCTAGCCTCATACATATTATGATTACTTTCGCGCGGAATCGAGACATTCGCGCGAGAGAGCGAGCGCAATATACCGCGAGATTCTAGGTAAAGGGGCCTGAGATAAAAAGAAGCGAGAATATAATATATTTAAAGAAATACATGGAAACATTTGAATTTCTTTTATAAAATTTTCAGTGATGTTAAATAATTTTTAATTATGAAATAGCTCGACGAAATGAATTTAAATCTAGTGAGAAACATATAGGCAGAATGCATGGTTAAAAAGGATTATTTATTAGATTCTAATTTGTTATTAATTTTTTACGTAGAATCTATATCGCAGTTATCTAATTTCTATTATTTGTTATTTTGATGTAATTATTGGTTTATATTAATCAGTTGCAATAAGAATTAAAATCATATTTTATTTTATAAGAATTGGAATCTGGAAGAAATAAATAGAAAAATATCATGTACGTGAATTATACCGACCAAGATCACTTCCAGGTATGACTATTTATCACGATTATTCTATAAAATTTCGAAAACCCAAAAGACAATTTTACCCAAGTTAAGCATTTTCGAAAACTGCAAAAATGAAAATACAGGTTCAAACTATCAACTAATTTGCCTGAAAATTCATCTGCAATCTGAAGCAGCTTTCTTCATTAAATTCCACAAAAGTGTAATTTTATATTTCTTTATCAAATTTTAGATAAAATTCTTATCATATTTCTTACACATTCTTGTTTCATATAATAAAATACAAATTTAAATGTGTGCAAAAGGTAGATAAAAATACGTAGCGGCATAAACGCGAAAAAGCAAGAGACAAGAGCACTCATACAAAGTACCTTCTCCATACTACGCTACTTCCTGCGCCCGAAAGCTTTCGCTCGCGTCGTATACATTTCCGGTCGCTACATACACACACACACCGTTTCACACGATCGCCATCCCCGATTGATACCGCCATACGTTGGATGCTAAATAGGCGAGAGAGAGAAAACACGGAATCGCTTTATGGGCTGGAATAATGGCCGCAGCCCGCCACACGCGCTCCATGTCTCTTTGTTGCGATGCACTTTTTGGAGAGTGTATACATATATACGTATATACACGTATATCGTACACCCCCGTATATATACACGCTCAACGAGTACGATGTGCGTAACAGGGAAAATCGCTGGAATAGAAAGTTACATGGCTAATTTATGGCTTTTCGGGAGTGTGTTTGACGGTCGATGGTGCCCACCCCCCTGCATATATGTATATATTAATTGTTTAGATGATGCAAAGCAGTCTTGCATGCATAAGTAGTATTTAGTTAGATGGGTTCGAAATTGATTCTCTGCATGGACCCACATTAATTATTATACGTTCAATTAGCGAAATAAATTTTTAGTATTTTTATTCAACCTTTGTTATGCAATATCAAAAATAAAAAAAAATACCTACGTATCGGTCACCAATGTATTTGAAGTGTACAAGATCCCCCATTATCAGTAGTACTTCGTGCAATTTATTTTCCTCTTTTTTGCCGAAGATAAGAAAAACCTTTGCTCCTATACAAATCCGCAAAAAAAAAAAATACCACGAGACACGTTCGCAAAAGAAAGAAAGAGAGAGAGAGATTCCTTCATCGCGAAATCGCGCGTGACAATGGAGCTCAGCCGAAAGGACAAACGGATCCACTCGCGAGTGCTCGATTCGTCTTCCTTATGCTTTGCGACCGCCCGACCACTCAACGCGCGCGAGCCCGTGTTATATTTTTATTTCAGCGCTGTATTTTGAAAGGGCCGCCGGGAGGCTGGAAAGTGCTCCGGAATCGAGTGTGCGACCAAAATGTACCCAGATGTGTTGAAACCCGGAAAAGTAAAAATAAGAAAAAAAACGGTACGCGTGGAAAAGCTTTGCAGCGTATATATGTATATACTCGCCATCGGGAGTTTGGGGTACACACTTTCTAGATTTTGCAGTATAGTGTAGCGGGAGTGTGACAGTGAGAACTGCATGTTGCGGGAAAAGAGTGATAATGCGTCGCGATGTTTCAGATTATTTCTTAAAGTACAGAAATTCTGTAGTGATGCTGGTATTACAAAATATTAGGTTTAATAATTACAAAAAATAATATTCGTTACTCGGCCGTAAAATATTACTTTACCGCCCGGTACCGAAAACTACTCTTATTTGATTGATAACAAAACTTTAAAAAGTTCATTAAGCCACGTCTCTGTCAAGAATCTATTCTATCGATTAAAATTTTATCGTGAGCAGTAATAACACCAATTAGAGAAGATTCTATTTTAATTTTCTTTTTCGCCAACCATTCGAAAAATGATAATAATCATTTCTAAAAAAAAAAGAAAAAACTTTCTCCATAGGCCTCGGTAAGCAATCCTCGCGGCAATACGCGGCAGCAATTCCCCGGGCAAATTAATTCAAAGCCTCGCGCTCTCGGGGCAATTAAAGAAGCCACCGGAAAAAAGCAGAAATACCGCATCGCGAGAGCGACAGAAGAAAGACGCCTGACGGGCGGAGAGGAAGACAGAGAGAGAGAGAGAGAGAAAGAGCGAGAGAGAAGGAGACTCGTTGACGCGCAGCTCGCGCGCGAGAAGAAGTCGAAAAGATTCCTCATTCCCCGCGCGGCTCTCATCAAGGGGGAACGAACCTCCCCCCTCCCCCCACCCCCCACCCCGATGGAAACAATTACTCCGACGTCGGCGCGAGTGCATAAATAAAGAGCGGGAGCCACAATGCCGCCGCCCGGGGATATTTGCATTTTCGAGGAGGCGCGCGCGAGGAATGCGAGAGGGAGAAAATGAGAGAGGAGCGGCTGCTGTTGCTGTTGCTGCGGGCTGTATGCTGCTACCGAGAGCGGACGGAATTATTGTAATAAGAGCTGTGAGAAAAATGTAAAGTGATAATCAAGTGGGAGGGAAATTCGAGGGTGTTTCTTCTCAGAGTCGATTGTTAGCTTTTAGCAGCTGAGATTACTCACCGTAATGGTTTGATGCTCCGAGTGTGGTTTTCGATGATCGAAAGAAATAATAAGTCAACCGTTTTTAGATTACAACATCGTATATTTTTAATGTTATTTTTCCATTTTAAAAATGCAGAAATTATAATTCTGCATTTGAGTATAGATATTTTCAACTGTTGTCAATTATTTAGAACCTCGTATGATATATACGAAAAATTAAAAATATTTAATGTTTTTGTAAACAAATTAATAACAGCTAAAATGAAAAAGTTAACTAAGGAAAATTAAAATAAAAATATTTGAAAGATACTTATGGATCAGGATGGGGCTTTTTTAATACAAAAAAAGAGACTTGATCTTTTTTTCTGTAAATGCTTCAAAGCGACGTTTCGTCGGCTTGGTCTGCCGATAGCGTTGTGTATAAATTGATATGTACGTTAATGTTCTTTGCCACTAGCCGTAAGTGTTAATATGACTGTACATCGTTATAAATTTTGACTCGTTGACTTGTGCCAACGTTTAAGGTAAATAGGGTTCGTTTCCTTTTTTTATATATCATTGGTTTTTTTTACCGAATGTGATACGTGATTTGTAATTCTGTATTTTTATTTAATAAACATCTAGCCTGAAGAGGTCGGCAGACCAAGCCGACGAAACGTCGCTTTGAAGCATTTACAGAAAAAAAGATCAAGTCTCTTTTTTTGTATTAAAAAAGCCCCATCCTGATCCATAAGTATCTTTCAAACATGAATAATATGGAGGGCGATAAATTCACATCTCTAAAATAAAAATATATATTATTTTAAATGATGCTACAATTAGCTCTGTCTTTTTTAATAAAAATAACTAATTTGGTCAAATCATCTGGATATAAACTATACAATAAGCTTGTCAATATCAGAATACAGGCGTTTTTCTTAAAAAATTCTTCAAAATCCTTGCTCCAAAAGTCAATCTATACGAAATTCGACTCAAGTTTTGATTCTTGCAATGGAGTTGCTACTAGTACAGCTCGAACTTTCAGCGTCCAACGTCCGAGACGTCGGTATTAGTACTATAGAAATAGCCTTGTTGGATTTCCGTCTGTCGCACGAATGTAGCAAGCAAAAGAAAATGTGAAAGTACCGCACACTGCACTAGTTGAGAGTATAATATATCCCAAGCACGAGAGAAAACGAAGTAGCAAGTAAAAGCAGAGAAGGAAAACTTTGACAATTTTTATTTTAACTGTAAAAATAAATAAGCGAATATCAGATCATTTCTGCAATTTAGTGAAAAACCTACTAATTGTATGGGAAATGTTTACTTTTAGAGATAGTAAAATAACTTTTTTTTTTTCGTAAAAAATATAATACTTATCTATTTTACATCTTATTTTTAGAGTCTACAAGATTGTAACGTATAAGAATGTAATAAATATTATAATTATACATTTTAAATATTTTCAATGTTGCCAATATAACAAAGAAGAAGAAGAAAAATTTTTGTTAAAACATTCATTTTGAAATTTGATTTGATTTTTTTAAAAATTAAATTTTATATTTGACCCTCCGAGTAATTAAGGCTTCATTTATATAAATATCTACATTTGAATTATTTTCTCACATGCCCCAAGCTTTTTATTTTATACATTCCAGAACAAACTTCCTCTCGAAATCTTTATACATACACTTCCACTGCTTAAACAAGTTTTTTCCACGCAACATTTCAATTTAAAGAAGCTACAGGATAAGGAAACCTCCAAACATACACGTCCATTTTGGTAAAAGCAGGCAGCGACAACACAACTTTGAGAACATCACTCGAATGCGATGTGCCAGAGATCTGAGGACCACTCACCAAGAAAAGGGAAGAAAGATAAACGAAAGGAAAAGTTTACATAAAGGAAAATGAAGAGAGAAAGAGAGAGAGAAAGAGAGAGACAGCGAAAGCGAGGGAGAGGCGCGAGGGTTGGTTTTGGCAAATACGACGGACGCATTCAGATCAACGGACAACCGAGGGGGAAGAATTCGCCAGCACGTCAGCACGGTGCACATCAAAGACCGAGCGTCCGCACGCGCGCACAAAGTCGTCGCCCGCCTCGGAATACAAACGAGAATTTCAAAGCCGTTTACGCGTAACGAAGATCATCGGTCCGCGAGAAAAAGAGAGAGAGACAGAGAGAGACGAATTTTGTTTCGGGAGCATGGAAGCCGATCATCCGATTACCAAGTTCACTGTATACTTTGCGAATCGATGAAATTTAATCGGTTTAGAGTACTTCTTATGCCATGAAAGTATTTTGTTAAATGCGTTGTTATTGTTCAGACTCAGGGGATAATTGCAGTTTGTAATTCAATTACAGACTGATATATCAAGAAGTTTTTGCATAGAATAATATGTAAAAAGTAGCAAGTTCATACAACTTTTATTAAAGTTCTTTTTCTGGGAAGATATCCTGGTAGAAATGCTAGCCAACGGTTGGCGAACCGTTCGTCAATTTTTAAATTAAAAACATCACACCATGATTATGTTGCTATTGTCGACGAAGAGTAACTGTTTATACATGTGGAAATATTATATTGTAGATGCTTTAAAATATAGTGATAATTTTAAATAGTTTTAATTAAATTTCGATGTTAATCTTAAGTAAAAATGCTTCCATTTGATTAACCAACGAAGTTGCTCTATTTTCTACCAGGGTATAGTGTCGGCTATGTTTAGAACTTTGTATTATGTGAAGTTATACGACATAATATGTGTGTTATTATTTAGAGAAACAAAGGCATTTACAATATTATCTTTTTTGCTTAACTAAATGAACGACTATTCTATTTCCACATTTTCATTCCTTTCAAAACCCCATCAAAGTCAGATAATAAAAAAAATATTATTTTCCAAACTATACAATGGCTTCAAACGAATGACTTTACATTTAAATAATCAACATGATAAATATCAGTAAAGCTCATTTCAAAAACTATACCGCTAAGAACCTCCATTCCCGTGTTTCTAAGACATATCCACAGCAACAACCTTGACACTCGCCAGCCCCGCAGGCCTTTCTCCCCGAAAGAACCTTTTTCGCGCTGGCTTTTCACCCACGCTCGTATGTACACAAATGTGCATTTACGCACCTACATATCCACGTACACACCCACGCGCACTCGCGTCTCTTGGAAATAGCGGCAATACCCTTGAGTGGCCCCCCAGGCCGAGGGGGCGCTAGATCGAGGATTTGCTTTGCGAATAAGGGAAAAGCGATCTCCGCGCGGACGAATGCATATGCAGGGAATGAAAGCGAGAGAGAGAGAGACAGAAAGTGGAACCACTTTCTTTCGGCGGCAGGGCCGTACTTACAGTCTGGCGCGAGGGGAGCGGGTGAGATCACTTTTAGGGAAATGCGAGAGAAACGCGACGTCGACGGCAACGATGCTTCGCTGAGTGTGAATATGTATTGGTACTGTTTCGTATGACGCGGGAGTTACGCTTGAGGCTGGTTCAAGGTTCGGTTTATTGAAAATAACACATAACTAGTGTATATTTTTGTTAAATACTTTTTCTTAAATAAATATACTTCTATTCTGTTTTTATTCAGCATTTCATTATATAAAAATAAAAGTTAGTAACAATTTTTAAATTGCAAATATTGGTTGGAAAATAACATTATAATGAAATCGAGGTCTGTGTTAATGTTTCTAATGATCCACTTGATTAATCAACATTTCTTAATTATGTAATTTGATGTTTAACACGTAATTATATGCACTCAAAAAAGAAAAAAGTCTCTACTTGATACACAGTTTAGGAAACAAAAAGTCGAAAAGAATAATAATCGGGCAATGCTCTCGTATATGGATTAAAAATTGTTGCAATTGTAACTTGAAATCTACCCATACGTACACTTCTAAATCACACGTAAAAAAAAGAAGAAAAACATCCTCATCCAACGGCACTCGGCCATACTCTACTAAGCCACCTCACATGGACAGCCAAAAAACTCATGCGATTAATTGAAAATGGAGTCCCTCCCCCATTGAAAACTAGCCCCCCGCTGGAGGGCGCGGGCGAGTCGCGGCACGCGATTGAAGCCGCACGCTCCGCTCTCTGCTTTCTCTCTCGCTCATCTCCACCCTCGATCAATAATACCACCCCGTTCCGCGCACGCGCTCTCGCTGTACCACTTCACCCCCGCTCCTCTATCCCACCACCACCATCGCCACTTCCCACTCCTTTCCCCGCATACATACATACATCCACACAGCCGGCATTCATAGCGCCATCAATATTATACGCGCGAAATAATAATAATAATAACCTGTGCATTTATTACGAAGGGTGGCCCGGCATTGCGGTGGTAAAAAAGTGAGGGGTCGTGCCGGTATAGTATGACGGTCACCGCCGCCGCCACCACCGTGGCCCTGATAAATTATGCGTGTAAACTGTTGTATGTAAATCCGTCATAGCTACTTGACGGATGGACCTGAGGAGAAAGTGAGAGAGAAAGGGAGATGGAGTGCTGTTCCGCACGCGATAACAAAGGTATATATATAGAGAAGCACGCGAGGGAACGAGGTTCTTTATGGAGCGGAAACGCGCGCGGTTATTCCGCCCGCTCGCTTTTGGCCGTTGATTGATTCGTTTCAACGGCGATTAGAATGTATTTTGTTTTCTTTTCCAGCTGACAATATTGGATGTGCCAGGCTGATTTTCAGGGGAGCGTAGGGAATTAATTGTTTGGATTTTAAAGGTATAGTGTATATGTGTAAGGTATAATAAGAATGTAATTAATTTGCATTTAAAATTTCTTTTTTATTTACATTTTTGAGATTTGAAATGATGGAGATGAATTTAATAATACTGAAAACTAAAAGTGACTTTTATACAAAAAAATGTATATTTGATCTTGTCATAGATATAAAGAACTTAGAACCTCATTTAAGTATTAAAAATATCAATTTATCAACTATCGTGAGTTATTACTTCTTCTTCAAAGAATTATGTACGAAGTCAAAGTACATTTGTAATACTCACTACACGCTAGAAAACAATAGCAATCACAGTGAATAAAGAGCGGCACGATTTGATTTATCTGCAAAACAAATAAGAATGCCGATGTAAGCCATTAAAGCTGTTTGTTTCCAAGCGAAATCTAAAGCAGAGCTATAACAATGCGCCTCTGCGATAATTATCATCACCAATACAAATAAACAGCCTATAACGCGTTTCCTCGATGTGACGGAATATATAAATGATTATAAGCCCCAACAGAGAACATAGACACAGACTCGGTTTACACAAGTCAGGTTATGCAAATCGGAGAATGTGGAAAACATCGACGTCGGATCGGATCACGCGCAGTCTTGAAATTACTCGCGAGCACGGCGCAAGCGAATAGATTAAAATATTTCCTCTCTGGAGGCTCGCCTCTCGATCAAAACTCGTTTTAGTTTACAAAATCAGTGTTCGGTGAAACCTCTACGACGTGCCCCGCTATATACCTATCGATTGTCACCGCCGACAGACACAGCTGCACTCGCCGTCCCTTCAATTCGTCTCAACGTGGGCATTCTACATCTGGGTGAATTTGCGCAATGGATCGCAGCACGTTATAACGACGATTGAATTTGATTATATTAAATTATTCGAAAAGTGAGTTTTGCGTTAAGTAAGGCAATTTCATCTCAATTCCGAGAGCTAAAGTGCGAAAACCTTGACTTAGAATCATATAGTGCCGCGCACCATACGCGCGCGCGCGGCGCAGATAATAGCTTTATCGCGCGTCTGCGCACAGCATCACGTGCGTCGGCGCGTCTTGGAACGTGCGGAGACGCTAGCTATTGCTACACGCTAGCTATTGCCACACGCTAGCGTCTGATTATACAAATAGCTCGCGCGTCTATTACCACTGCGGCGAGCTGTTCATTTTTATTGTCATATTTTTTAATGAATAGAACTATCGATTATATAAATTATTTAACGTATGTTATAAACAGCGCATCAGATGGAATATTTACAATCGTATATAATTTGCAGAAACGGCATCGGCTCATTGTTGTTGTTACGAGGTACTTAAACAATGGCGTCGCGGTTGAAGCAGATCCTGGCGAAAAAGGAAACGAAGGATTATTTTACGAGGTTCGTAATTTCAGTTGTTTAATTTAATATTTTAATCATTGTTATTTGAAAACTAGAAGTAAAGTATGTATTTAGATTTAAAGTTTAATGTAACAATAATTGTAGAAAAATTAAAAAAATATTCGTGTGTCAAAATTTACTTTACGCTTGTTTAGCTTACGCAAAAAATGATTTCGCATTTAGTTATTCAAAATTTAAATTCACAAGGTTAGCCACTTGGTTCGCCTAAAATTAATTCTCCATTCCTACTAAAATCGATGAAATTGGTAAACCTTACAGTTTCTCTGTGTTTATTTATTCTTGAGCTATTCAGTTGCATAATGATTCAGCAATGGAAATAGTTTTGATTTGTTTCTTAATATTTTCAAAATATCGCGTGAAGTAAAAATACTTTTCTTTTATCTAGCACACACTTCTGGGGGCCGTTTTGCAATTGGATGATACCGATTGCAGCAATATCAGATACCCAGAAAGATGCGAAATTCATTAGCGGAAAAATGACTTTAGGTATATCATCCTCTATAATTAATTTCAAATATTTAAAAAAGAAAGCATGAAATAAAGAAAAATACAAAAACAGAATGACAGGATAGGATCAAATCTTTTCGTTCTCTCTCTCTATTTCAGCTCTTACGTGTTACTCGTTGGTATTTCTGAGATTTTCGGTAAAGGTGAAACCGAGGAACATGCTACTTTTCGCTTGTCACGTTGTCAACTTAAGCGCGCAGCTCACGCAAGGCTACAGATTTCTTAGATACCAGCATTCTTTGAAAAAGTTGCAGACAGCGCAGGCGATATAACGTTTGTCCATCAGATAAAAGATTGTTATATTTTTAATTAATTTTGTATCATATATTTTTAAGTTTTTTATACGTGTAAATGTTGATGAAGAAAACGTAAGTGCATATGAATATGCAAATAGAAAAAGAAATTATTTTTATATTCGCTAGACTGAATAAACCAAAATATGCAAAACGCATAAAACCTAACAAAGTTTGTATTCATTGATTTAAATATTTTTCAAGTTGAATATTATAATTACAAGTATTAATAACTGAACACATAATTACAAAATATCTTAAACTGGCTGGCAAATCTTTATTGTCCATGACTTTAAAAAAATAAAGACTCAACAATTCCGTCCTGATACAATCTTCTCGTCACATATTCAAACCATTATACTGCCAATCCACGCACGAAATCGACGACTTGATTAAACATCTCATTTTTCGCGAGACTGAGTCGCGCAAAAAAAAAAATTGCGAAAACGTAAGCAGCTAATGGTAACAAAAAAAGAATATAATATATTATGCGCGTACGTGCAATCGCAAAAAGGCGAATCGGGTCCCCTGCGTGGATCGTTCCGCCTGGCTGGCGACTCCTCGTTCGCTATGGAAGCTGCGCGTGCACCCTGTCGTTCCCCGCAGTTTTCTCGTCTCTTCAATTTATACCGCGTCGAGTCGTTCTTTTCGAGTTTTTGTATTAACTAATGTTCCTTGTGTTGAACATTTGAAATTGATTGCCAAAAATTATTAAATAGAAAAAAAAATGAATATCATTATACATAGACATTGAAAAGGAAGCTGGGCTAGCTGATACTTTTAGTATATACATGCTAACAAAATGTATTGTACTTTTAGGTCAAATTGAATGGATTCTATAACAATCCGTAAAGTGTAAAAGCCAACAAGAGACAATGCAGTTTTGTCACGAATTTTCACAAATACTACGCCAATATTCAGCACAAAAATAATCTTCAACTTATAATCTAAAATTCTTACAATATATAAAAAAAACTCTAACCACTTAAAAATCTGACAATTACCATGCCCCTAAACCATCGTTTTTCCCAACTCATTAAAATCCCCATCGAAAATTTAACGAAAACAAAGGCATCAAAATTAGCCTATTCATCCCACCACGAAACTTTCCTCGTAACAATAAAGCCACTTCCCCATGCGCGCTCTACTCATCCATCTCCCTCCTCCTCCACCACCTCAACTCCTCTCCTCCCCCCACAGTAGTCCAGCATATCCCTGCGTCGCCTTCGATTTCGCTCGAATTCGCCGGGATCGAATTATTCGCTCGCCCCCAGCCGATCGGATCCGACGAATGTATAAGGAGAGCAATAATTTTCCCTGGCCATTCGACTTTGCCTCTCACCCTCACCTCCGCGCGCGCGCGCGCGCGCTCCTTTTCTCAAAGGGGGGAAAAGCGAATTCGGCATTTGGGGGGATGCCGGAGGCGCGCGTGCGCTGGGGTCACTTTATGGGCTCTCTCGCGCGGATCTCTGCTCTGCCGTGCACACGTATATACATATACACACACGCGCGCGCACGCGAGAGAGAGAAATTTCAGGCGGGAATTCGGCACTGTAAGTCCACCCCCGCGCGCGGCGTTGTGGGTTCGGAAAGGACGACGACGTCGAAGCGATGACCCTACTACACTGCGCGTTCCGAAGATTTTCATGGGGGTACGGAGGTTTGGGATATTTTTAGGATAAGCTATTATTATTATTATTACTCGGTTTCGGAAATGTTACCAAGAAATGAAGATGTAATAGCCAAAGTTAGGTGGTCTAAGTGTCTTCGAATTTTTTAGCTGTAGCTAACTACAAGTTTTTATATATTTCAGAAGAAGTAAGCAGGTTGATTTGAATCAGATTTGGGGGCCTTAGTACTGCAAAAAATGAAAATTTGTTCATGTAAAATGTTATGTCTTGTATAAAAGTAAAACATCAATCAATTCATTTGTAAATTTAAACAGTTATAGCATAAAATAGATTTTCTAAAACTATTCGAGAAGAGTGAGTGCGCACTTATACATACTTATTATTACAATGACTAAGAACAATAATATCATGCTAATACTTGGATAGGAAACTCGAGGAAAACTGATCCAGTGTAGTCAAATGAAGCTAGTTGGCTACATATAACACCTCACAAAGCGTAGAAAGGTCGGAACGCAAATAGCACAGCAAAAGCGAGAAAAGCCTTCTTTTTCCCCTCTCTCTCTCTCTCCCTTCATCTCTCTACGAGGTCCAGAACCCACGGAAATCGTATTCCTCGCGAAATCCGCTCCTCTCGCATTCGGTCTCTCCTTTTCTCCCAAGATATGCCGGGCTCCACTTAGAGCCTCCTCTCGCGCCTCGCCGGAGAAGGGAAAATAAAGTGGAATACGTCCGCTCCCCGTACACACACAGACACATACCCACACACACACACATATATAGCACAGCCCCGTGGACACTATAAAAGCCGGCCCGGCGCTGAATATAAATATAAACGACCTTATTAGGACCGGGCATTATACGGGCGCTTTGCATGGGGATTTCGCGCCAGGCGAGCGCGGGGGTGACGTCATGCGTATATGGACCGTACGAGGCCGATCGATCGTCCATGTATATATAGGGTACACACAGTAACACCTCCTTCCACCCCTAGAGTTTGTTGTGAATCCTCTCTTGCCGTTCTCGCCAAATGAGACGGCTTTATGAATATGAAAAGGGACGGGGGTTTCCGCTGGCTGCCTATTTTTGCATGTATTATGCAGAGAGGTGTGTGTATATATGTGTTTATGCGGATAGGGGATTTATACTTGCGATGGGTTGTAATAAGGAAGAAGGATCGCGCGTTCCTAAAATAACGAGGCTTTTCCAAATTTCTTATACGAAAACAACATAGCGAAAAGTAAATAAGGAAAATTTAATTAGCTATGTAGACACAGTTGAAAAGGGAGTAAGGAAGTAGTCTATATAGATAATTTTAGTTTTATATGCATTTATATTGTATTTACTTTAATTGTAATTGTGTGAATTAGGATTCAATACATTTAGTCATCTCGAATGAAACACTTTTACCGAATATCATAAAAATGATCTTTATATTATTTTTTAAAGCCTTAGATGCCTGAAACGCTGAACCAAACTCTGATCTCAATAAAACCAAGACTAATTTGCGCGGCAAGCGCAAATTAACCGACCGCATAATCATCGGTCAATACCTCTCTCTCTCTCTCTCTCTCTCTTCTCTATATATACTCTATAAGCCAACGCACCAAGGCGGCGCTGCGCGAGACAGAAAAAGGCAGGCCGCTGCAGAAGGAGAACGAGAGCAGAGAGAGAGAGAGAGGGAGAGGCGAGCCAAGTCCTGCGAGACTGATTTCACAAACAAATGCCGACGATTGAATCCCGGCAAGTTGCAAGATGGATCGCTCTCTTTGAATCGCAGATTGCCCCGCTCTCCTATACCCGCATCTCTCCTTCCTTGAATGGAGAAAACGCGGCTGCTGCTGCTGATCTTCCACTCGCGTCAGAGAGAGATCGACAATTTGCCAGATGCCGCGGCGCACGTTGCAGCAGCTCCCGCCTGCAGCAAGCGCGAGATTGCCGCCGATTTCTGCGAGGTACGCTCGTTGAGGAGGAGAGGAGCTCGCGGATGGATTCGACGAAAATTTACCACTGTCTTGTGGTATCTCGGTTGAGATGCATTTTGACGGAGATGACGTGAATGATACTTCGATGTAATTGAGAAGTTCTAAATCTTTCGTTTTTTAATATTTTCATGTTTCTGTCCAATCAAAGAATTATTTGAAATATTTAATAATTGATGTATTCAAATTGAAAAAAAATGCATTTCAACATCCAATTTAAATAATAGAATTGTTTTTGTCATGTGAAGATCGACATAAATTAGTTAGAATTTGTATCATTAAGTTTATTAGACTGATAAAAAAGCAGAATTTCAAAGTATTGATTCAAATCAATACGACGCACGAAAAAGAATATTACAACCGCGCATAATGCATACAATGGAAATTACCTGTCTCAATTCCCATCCAAGCGGGAGATGGAAAAATCGTGAATAAACCACGCCGAAAACCGCACGGCAAATGAACTGTAAAGCGGAATGCCCGGATTATAAAGGCAGAACGCACGCGCGTATGCGCGTATACGAGGGTCGCTTCTCGTGTGGAGAAGCCTCCCCTATATATATTCGAGAGGAGAAATGATGTTCGAGCCTCCACGATCTTTAAATTAAGTGAACTGGCTTATGACGCCCGTGTAAAGTCTCTGGCGACTGAATTTCTTTTACATGCTGCGATTTCGAGTGAAAAAATACGCAGAAGAAAGGGAGGGGCGCGCGTTCTCGCACGGGGGGAGGCGAGTTTAGGTCGTGAAATGCGTGACGGATTCGAAGCGGAAAGAAAATATATGTGGCGAGGGCAATGAGAAAGAAGGAAAGAGAGAGAGAGAGAGAAATGGTAAAGTGAAGTTCACCCTCTTGGCACGATTTGGGTATGAATTAAAATTTATCGGCTATACGAAGACATAAAAAGGCACTTTTTATTTTCGCTCGAGTTTTTAGGCTTTGTATATGCATAATTCATTCGTTTATGGCTCGATGAAAATTTAGATGTGTTCTCGTGTGTGACGCGTACTGTAGCTCGTTCGTTTCTTTATGTATATAGCAGATCTTGATATCAGCTTGTATAATTAAAAAAAAAATTATAAAGTTGTGAAAAGTTATTTTTTATACTGAAACTACTCTTATCAATGCCATCTTGCAAATATACGATTAATTAAAACTCCTCGTAGCTCTAGATTATGTTTAAATTTCTATTTTTATTACCGTCATACTAATTTACGCGGATAATAAGCATTACAGTTATAATAAAACAACATGAAAAATAATCCTACCTTCGCATTATGCGGTGTGAAATGTATAACGTAAAGTTTCAACCGTATAAACAGAAGTGTTTGTAGAAAAACGTTATATATGAAATGGAAGCACTCGTAACGCTTCTTCGCACCGTCCATTGTAATGGGCCACGCCACTAGCTCATTCGCGCGCGCGCGCGCGCGCACATATACACACGTCACACGCTGGCGCGTTCATAAAAAAGGTCCTCGAGTCACCCCTCAAAAAATAACATGGCACCAGCACGGACGAGCGCCGGCGAGAACGAGAGAGCGCCATAAGGTCGTGAAAATGCGTATGGCTCTAAAAAAATCATGAGGGCACTATTTGGCGCGTCATCCGTTAAAACGATTTTTTTACACTTGTGCGTTTTTCAAGACAAGACGGGTATACGGCGAGCTTCGTGGCTGTAAATCGGTATATTCCGCGCGACGATGCTTGAAAAAATGTTTTAATTTTGTTTGCAGCTATTATAAGTATAGCTAAACATAAAAAATCTCTTCAATAATATCAAATGAATATTAAATTTACCCGTTTATTAACAATTGTAAAGTGTATTCAATAATAATAATAATAAAATTGGACATATGTAATGTTATAAATTATTGAATTAATACGACTTATTATTTATTTCATCTGTAATTATTTTTCATTATACCAAACGTTAGAATATAGGTAAAAGAGAAGAGGTGGTGTCATCTAACGGTAATAGTTTTCTATCTAACAGTAGCCCACAGTAGGAATAGATATCATAAAAGTAAAATCTATTCTATTGCACACAATCACTATATGATATATACAATCTGTTCTGAAAATTTATGCGTCTGTAAACATAATCGTGTAGAGCGCAAAATTCTAAGAAAAAAGTTCCTTTACCATTTTTTCATATGACTAGTACTTTTTTAGTAACTGATGTGTTTAAATTGTTTCTTTTTAATAGGAATTGTATATCTATAGATATCATCTTATAAACATAGGTATACATTTTCTATTAAAAACAAACAATTTAAACACATCGGTTACTAAAAAAGTACTAGTCATATGAAAAAATGGTAAAGGAACTTTTTTCTTAGAATTTTGCGCTCTACAGGATTATGTTTACAGACGCATACATTTTCAGAACAAGTTGTATATAGGATCCTCTACCACTCCTGTTTTACATTTTCCCCAATAGTTAGGATTGTTATACATTTACTCATTGTATAAAAATTATTAATATCAGGTCAATTTCATATATATCATTATAATAGCATTCAAATAAATAAACAAATCTTACGTCGAATAATAACATAAAAAAGTTTCCCCGACAACTTTATCCTCTGCTTTCGCAAAGAAAACCCACACTACCCTCAACCCAAAGACATATATACATACATAAACGTTGTCGCTTTCCAGCGCTCAAAAGCAAAATCCAAGCCAAGCGAATGGTCGCGATCCCTCTAGCGCGCGCTCCACACGCCGCCCCGTGCGGGCGCATAAATTGCCGCGCCATAAAAGAATCTTGATCAAAGGCGAGTGACAGGTACGCTGATCGCTCTCCGAAGTACTGCATATTTTAGGGAAAAAAAAGTCACTCGAGCCGGCGCTCGCGCGCGTAATCCCGCTTAGGAGAGCTCCTGCAGCGCTCGTGTATGTGAGGGTACGGAGATGGCGATCAAAGCGTAATCCCCGATGGTGGCGGAAGGGGGAGGGGGGGGGGGAGAGCCGTCGACGACGCAAGGGACATCTTATCTTCATATTACACGCGGCACCCGGACCAGCTGATATGTATAAAGGCGACGGCTTTGCGTATCGATTTGCCGAGGCGCCGCTATACAGGCAATCGGAACTGCGTGCGGGAGCGCAGATATACTTATGGAGCTAGTGAGTTTTCGTTTTTGTGGAAACGCAAGGAGCTGTAGTGGGGATGAGAAATTATATCGGTTGGAAGTATAGGTTTATATATTAGTTTAGAACTAGAAATATGTTTGTATGATTCGAAATACATTTGAGAATGTTGTAAGAATTTTATTTTTCTATATCCTATATAAGAATAAATATAATCATAAAATATTTTCATCTGAAGTCAGCGCTTTAAATAAATATACAACTCTTTGTCTGATTATGAATAAATTTGTTCACATAATTGTATTTGACCTTTCGCATAGTTTTATAATAGAAATTGAAAATAAAAAAACTTTCTCCATCATTGAAAAACTAAACGTAACCCCGTACATATAAATTACGACTTCTTTACCCCAAAAACACCCACCCACTTACAGCCATACCCTGTACTTAATTCAATAACCGCAGTCGTCATAAAGAATCACATGTGCGTGCTTCGGCCTCTCTGCAACCCACCCCAACTGCGTTAATCCACAGTGTGCAGCATGGAGAAAAGCCATCACCTTCCATATACGCCGTATTATTTTCATTACTTTAAAAATACTCGCCCCGCGCGCACGGCGCGACGAACGAGCGAGAAACACCCTGTAGGTTGCTCTCGCAGGCGCAGACTTTTGCCGAAGCTAAACGCGCGGGCGAGAAGAGAGAAACAGAGGATGCTTTATGATCCGTAACGCACGTGCTCGCTTCACCCCCGCACGCGCGTCGAAAATTTTCCCCCCCGCGCCGCGCGTTTGACGGCGCGACGCCAGCCAATATATTAAGGTTAGCCCGAGTCTGGAAACTACTCGCGTATGTGTGTGTGTAGAGAGAGACGAGAAACGACGGATACGACGGATAATGCATAAATCATCGGGGCTGAATTTACGCGGGGCGAGCCGAGTGGAGAGAGAAAGAGAGAGATATTGAATTATAAAATTTCGACTTCTCAGCATTTCCCTATATCACGCGGAGATGGCCGGCACGGGGGTGCGTGTCTGGACGCGTATATAGACGATTGCTCGCGCGGTGGGTGGAATATGGGATTGGAGTGAGCGGCGGCGGCGGCGGCAGCTTACTCATGCGGATTTTACTGCGCAGGAAATGGCCTCTCTTTATTTCTTTTTTCTGTGATCTGTTTATTTATCGCTTCGAAAGCGTTTTAAATTGAAGCTTTCATATTTGCAGATCTGTTACTTGAAACTTTAGGATTGTATCAATGTGATGGAATTGATCTTGAATGCGATTACAAATATTTGGAATAAAAGTGATTTACTCTTGTGTACGTATTTTGCAATTAAAATTATGTAGAATTTAAAATAGCAAATTAAGTTATGATTTATTACTTGGGAGGCCTTTGTACCCAAAATTCACTATAAAATTTGCAGTTAATTTATAAAAGTATAATATAGTTCAATTATACTATTTTGTAATACACTTATTTTCGACTCTTTTGAACATCGTAACAGAAAATTTGTGAAATTATAAACTTTTGATTGTATATGCCCTGTATAGTTTTAAAATTCGACATCCTGATTTCATGAGTTTTCATTGCCAATATACAATCAAGAATACAGGCCCTATGAATATTTGATTAGTAACGAAAAAGGTAGATTAAACAAACGAGTTCAATCATTCGATTTCGGAGTAGCGTTTCTTTACATAGTTAATATCAATTTTATTGTAAACCGTCTACCGCCCCCCTCCCCTGCCACTCTTCTTTCTTTCAATTATTTTAGATTTTGTCCTCAATTATTAGATTATTCAAATAACTTACATCTTAGAACTCTAAAAACAAATGTTATTATGTTAGGCAATCATTCACAGATGTTTTTAAATGCTTTCAATTTAACAAGAATCAACAGCAGTAAAAATACACACATTTATGAAACACCTTAAAATGACTTGGCATTACACTCGAAACGTCACCGTCACCTTCTACGGCCTATCGAATTTATTTACAGTCTTAATCTTATCTCTCCGACGCCGGACGCCGGGGAAATAAATACAGCGCGGCGTCGGCGGCGCCGCTCACATATCGGCTTTACGATTTTCTATAAAAAGCCGAAGGATTCAAACGTACGATTATTGGGGATCCAGAGGCAATATTTCTCAAGAGGGAAATTCTCGAAGCATACACATATATACATACCGACGCACACGGAGGGAGACGAGGCGATCCTTCGATGGGCTGAATAATGAAAGACGGCTCTTTGGATATTCCGACTCTCTCTCAATCTCTATCTCAAGCAGAGTGTCAGTCTTCTTCTCTTCTCCGGCGATTTTTCCACTCCTTCTCTCGAGCTATATATGCGCGCAGGAGAGCTTTCGGTCTGCGGAGAGGCCGGAGGAAGGAATATTCCGCGCATTCGAGAGACAGAAGTATAAAGGAATGGCGATCGGCGGGGAGGGGGCGAGAAAGCGAAAGGGCAACCGGGCGAGGCGAGTTTGAAGGATATTTTTTATTCATGTGACGTGTTTGAGGGCGCGGAAAAACACATTCTGCCAATCGAGACGCGCGTGCGCTCTCGATGTAAGGAAAGCTCCAAGGGAGCGGATATACGCGGTGTGTGTGTGTGCACCAAGGAGAAACGCGACTGCGTCCGGTGGGATTTCGGAATCTTTTAAAAAGTCCCGTTTGCCTCCTTCGAGCCGGACCGGCTGCTTGGTAATAATGTATTACGTTTCTTAAAGCAATCATCCTTCGATAAGCCCCGAGCAATATGGATGAATATCTATATACAAAGAATATGGGAGGTATCGAAGTGTACTATTTTTGCGCAAATGAATAAGTATGTATGAGGAAAAAAACCATCGGTTTAATTAGTTAGTACGAGTGTATAAAAGATGGTGGAGGGGGGGGGGGGAGTAGAGCAAAGACAAGGAATATGTACGTATAATCTCGGGGGAGTAAAAGAGGCGACTTCTCGGCAATCGTTTCTTTCAAATATTTAATCGCGGTTTCCAATTTTGCCCCATGCAACTCGATCGAATCCTCTTCCTACTTGCGAAAGTCTTTCCGTAAACAGTCGGCTCTCGGTGCGATTTCTTTTCAAGCAAAGTCAATAGATATCCTGAATGATTTGAATTTTTATTTTTACCGTTTTCACGAATAAAGTAAAAGACATATTTTATACGTATTATGATAAAAAAAGTTTGAATAGCTTGCATTTCTGGGAACAATCCTTATATAAAAAAAATTATTAAGTTGCAGTTTTAAATCACTTAATATTTTTTTTTTCTCTTGAATAAGCTTTGATTACGAATTTCCATTCATTGAAATTTATACTTAAGCATTAATTTGTCTTGTAAATGTACAGGCTCTTCTTTGCGCAGTTTTAAAGATACAAAAAAATATTTCGTACTTCGTCGTGAAAGCATCTCTGAAAACAACAAACGCTAGATGAACTTTCCAGACGCGAATTACTATTTAGATACAAACAAGAAAATAAAGTGCGAGCGCGCGCGCACACACACATAGGCGCGTATGAGACTCGAAGGGCCTTCATTAATCAAAGAATTACTGACAGGCAAAAGGTAGTTTTTCCGCCGGCGGATAATAAATAACGGGGCGAAAACTTTCTTCATCGCGAACGCACACACACACGCTTGGATTTCCGCAGACTTGGAAAGTCTCCTACTCTCCCCCCGGTCACTTTCATATGAGTAACGCGGCGCGAGAGCGAGCTTAAAGGGCGGGAATAGGGTAAATGCGATATAATTAATGTAAGGAGTCGCTCGGCGACGCATTTTCGTTGTCGCTTTGACGCCGTGAGCGCGCGCGTGTGCGTGTGCGAGGGCGAAGGGCAGCAGATCGATATTGGAGTGTGTGAATGCGGGATGTAAGTGTACGGACGTGCGGCTGCCTTGCTGTACAGGAAATGCTGAATGTGGAAATGTATGCCCAGAGGCTGTATATATATACGAATGCAGGAGGTCCGGTACAAAAGTTATCGATACTGCTTTACGCGCGCGCGCGCGCGCTCATGTACATTCGGCGAATGGTAATGTGATAGGGAGTGGGCGAGACGGAAAAATATATGCATATAACGGAGTGGAATCGTCTTTGTTTATGTTGTGCGTTTCCACTATTACTGAAATTATTCGTTAATTATTTATACATTATGCGTATGAAAAAAGGAACATATACGTTTTATTCAATTTCTTTATTGAATATCTTTGAATTTTATGTTTAATTAACAATATGATCTAATGTTATAGCATTTTATTCATGTTATAACATCTGCAATACATCTGCAATACATCTTTATTCATGTTATAACATCTGGTGATAGAAATTCACGAGTCCGAGGAAACGGCGCCAATGGTACGTGATTTCGGGAACTGGACGATTCCCCGAACCTTCTCGAAAGTCGGTTTGCTGCCTTCAGCGTTGATAATATGCCCGAGGAATTCGAGTTCCGATTTTCCAAACTCACACTTCTCGACGTTGAGACGTAGCAATATTCTTTTAGTCGCGTGAAGACAATACGGATGTGCACTTCGTATTCCTCAGGCGTGGCCGATGTGATGAGGAGCACCCAAAAATGTAAATACAAAATCTAGATCGCCGAGAGCACGATCTCTGGATGGCTTGACTTGCATTTTTAAGGCTAATATCATTACTTTCTACTCAAATAAGCCGAAGGGTATAATAACCGCGGTTTCGGATACATCTTTCGGTCTATAAACTTAAAAAATATAATTTTTCCGCGTAAATTTGAGGAAAAACCATGCAAGGAGGTTCTGTAATTACCACAGGCTTTTAAGGTATTCTTTTTGGGTATCTGTTACGTGAAAGTTGACCATCATGCGCATGCACTGTGTGTCATAAAAGTTATACTCTACTTTGTGGTACATTCTGTACTCTAAAAAGCAGCAATCAAAGAGAAGAGGGGTGTATATGATTACTTGGTTCCATTCCAACTCAAAAGTGTACTCTACGATAATGGTGGTTTCCATACGTGCTAGGTATATTTTTTCTATGTGTTTGTGAAGTTAGTTTTTTTAGAGACCCTAAAACTTGGGCCTGAGAATCACAGTTGATGCAGATATATACCCTCCTAGTCGGCCTTCTTGCAGAGTGTTGATTCTCACAGCTAGAACTGCATGCTTCTCATGAATTTTGTCCACAGTTCTCTTGAGGTCATCTAGTTGCTGATCTACATGATTCCTAAAGTCAGAAACTGCTGATGTCAAGTTCTGAACAGCTACAAGAACATCTTCTAGAGTTACTTCTGTGCCAGTTTCTGTGTGGCGAAGTCTGTTAGATGAGTGCGAAGGAGGATCAGTTCGAGCTGTGAATTGCCGAAAACTGTGACTTTCCGACGAGGCTGAATACGACGCGATAAGCCTTTCTTTGATTTTCGAATGCTTTTGCGACTCGCCCTGCGTTGCGATTAAGTCGCAGCAACGAGTGCGTCAACGTCTAACGCCCCTATACTACGTAATTTGCTTTAGGAGCCAGGAGGAATATAAGAAACACTTACTCCACCTTACAAAATTTGAGTTTGGTAGTGATGAAATTATGTCATTTTTAGGCTACCAAATCAACAGCCAGGGCCTCGACCGTCCGAGGAACGCATTCAGGCTATCCTACAATTTTCCAAACCTAGGACATAATCGACATGAATATTTTAAATTAAGCATAAATTTGATTAAAGTATCAAGTCAGTTAATTAATCTATACCTCATATACATCCAGTTTTTGAAGATTAAACAAAAGAAAAACCAAAATCGAAACTAAACTCCTCCAAACTCAAAACTATCGCCTCAGCAGTCCAGTCCGAAACCCGAAAATCCTCTCCTGCACTTCGAATTCGCCAAGCTGCACGAAGCCACGAAAAATAAGTACACTATACGAAACGAAAGAAAACTTGTCGAAGCTTCACCGAGACAACGCCACATCTTCCGGCCTCATTTTCCTCTCCCTCCCACCCTCCTTCCCGCGAACAAGAGCGCAACCAAGTTTCGTTAATAGACCAGCGGCGGCGGTATCGGGAAAGCCACTCTCTTCTCGCGACTGGCACTACTGCACACCCCTTTCCACCCACCACGACCACCCCCTCGACTGCCAAGCGTGCGGACGGTGTAGGATATCAATGGCGGCCGCGTATATAACTCGTCAGCGTTGGAAATGACAGGCCGGCGGCGAGGGCCAAATGGAACTTCTAATGGATAAGATATAAAAGTTAACGCGCCCGGCCGCGCGAGGGGTGGGACTATGCGAGAGTATGTGTACAGCTGATGTACGAGAGAGAGAGAGAGAGGGAGCACATCGGTTCCTTTCTTGGGCGCTGTGTGGATGTGTCGTGTATATACGCGCGCGACTGTATGTGCAAAGTCTCTCTTTTGGAAATGAAAGGATGAGATGATGGACTGGACAAATAATGCTGATGCGTGGCCTGTAATTGATCGTTCTATGGTTTGGAATAATTTACATTTACTCTCTAAAGTTGAATTAGTGAAATTTGCTCCACCATTTCAATTAGTAGAAAAAACTACTAATTTATTAGTGAATATTCACTATTTCATTAGTGGTTTTATTAAAAACTACTAATTAAATTAGTAAAAACTACTAATCAAAATAGTAGTTTTAATAAACTACTAAATGAAATAGTGAATATTCACTAATAAATTAGAAATTTTTTCTACTAATTGAAATGGTGGAGCAATTTTCACTAATTCAACTTTAGAGAGTACCAATTAGTTAATATCAAATATGTTTATTATTAATTTTTAATATATTATGTAAATTTTTCGTATTGTTTGATAATCTTTAAAATAAAATTATACAATAAAACGTTAGTAGAAATGAACAATTTCAATAATTGTTATAAATAATATAGTATTTAGATGCCATTGAATGCCTATAATTGAATGCAGTTGTTACATTTATACTTTATACAATTATCAAATATTTACTCGGATACTACAAGTAACCACTGATAAATTAACTAACACTCCCTTATGAGCACCTCAGAACAGAAAAAACTTATATATCTCAGACCATTAATTCCTAAAGACAAACAATGACTCCATCATTCCCATTCAGCCTCCCGGCGCCCTATACATTTTTAATCGTGTCACTCGGCATCATGCGCTAGAAACAACGGAACAGCAGCATCATTCTTTACCGAGGGACACAGACGAAACCCGATCTCCTCCTCCTCCCCCCTCCTAAATCAACCCCTTCAGCTCGCAAAATCGGGCGTAATCGCCAAAAACGAATGATGAGCGAACTCGGAGTCTCTCCATCTCTGCGTGCGATCCCCGCGTGACTGATCCACGCGCGAAAACGTGAAAGGCTCCCTCCCTCCCTCTCTCGCAGCAGCAGCGTCATCCATAAACTCCGCGAAAGGGGTGAAAGCGCGCAGGGGACGCGCGTCGCGAGGCGATCAATCACTCGCCGAGCGATGGACCGCCTCGGTTCCCGGCCATCAGCGTTATATATATAAAAGGGTTTTCGCGCGCGCGCGCACACACATGCGCGATACGAATCGAGGACGGGAGAGAGAAAGAGAGAGAGAAGTACCCCTGATTGCGCACCCGGGCTAGCTCTATATATCTATTTTTTCCATCGCTCGGCTTTCGTTTCCTTGTGCGACCCGGGCGACTATACGCGCGGGATACCACGCTGGCGATTCTGGAAGTGAGAGATGAATGTATTTCGCCGAGCGACGTGGACGGAGCGGCTCTCGTGTAAATAGATTATTAGCTCTCAGCCGCGCGCTGTGCGAGCTCGGGCAGAGAGACGCTGACACAGGGCTATTCTATTTCGAATGCTGCGGTGTTCTTTGTTCTGCGGCTGATATCGCTCGGTGCAATATTTACGAGGGAAGTGTGCGGTTGGTGTGGGATTAGGGTTAACGTGGTTTCAGATAGGTATGACTATTATGGAATCTTGCTTGAGGCAATCTATGGATTGTTGTGCTAGACGTTTTCATCGTTGCATTGATGATGATTTGATGAAATTTCATTAAAAAATTTTAGACCTCCTGTTTTGTTTTATTATTTAAATAAGTGGAGTATAAATTATTATTTTTTTTCAATCTGGTAGAGAGGATGATATTATAAATTTTACTGCCATTTCAGTTGAAATCTGTTGATAGGCGATTATAGAGCCTATTTATCGATTTTTTTTAACTATAGAAGTTGTAGTTAGAAAAGAAAACTCTGGCTGAGTAAACACGTCGAAAAATAAAGGTACAAAAGGGAAAAAATAGCATTGTTTATTCCCATTGATCCTCTCATATTCAAACCTTCCTCTTACCCTTTCTTACATTTATTAAAACCAAAACTAAATAACATTTTACATTAGCCTCAACTCCCTCTCTCTCCCCTACAAAGTATGGTCGGCAACTACTCGGGTGGATCCCGCGGATGCGGACCTTCCTCCTCCCCTTTTTTTACGATGTTTTTAGGTATCTCTCGGTGTTTGTGTTAGTACACACATACACACGCGTGCGCGCGCACACACACGCATACGTACTAGCGGGTAAGGCAGGCAGGTATATAGAACTTCTCGAGGTCGTAAAAAACATGATGGAAAACTCGGCCGTATAAAGACGTAAAAGTTACTTTATCGCTCAGGACCGCGCAGAGGTAATTTTGAATACGATTAGCCGTCGATAAAACCCGCGAGTTTACGGTAACTTAATTTCGCGATGGCGCGCGCTTACAAATCGTTAATAAAAGACAATATGGCCGAAAAACACGAGAATTTCAGTGAACGCGTGTGTACTGTACGTACGAACGAAACGGTGAATTTCTCGTCTAGAGGATCGGTGCGGGTAGCTCGCACGCGCGTGTATGTGTGAACGACGCA
Source organism: Torymus aiolomorphi (assembly GCA_036365515.1). Lineage (NCBI taxonomy): Eukaryota > Metazoa > Arthropoda > Insecta > Hymenoptera > Torymidae > Torymus > Torymus aiolomorphi. The sequence continues at coordinate 140,599,258 of CM070877.1, forward strand.
CGGTCTTCGTTTTCGGCGCTGCACGCGGTTTGCGCTTCCTCGTAAAGTTTTTCACTTATCGCTCTTTTACGAGCGCATAATTTGCTTTTCCGAGTGTACTATCTTCGCCGAGTGTTTTTCAAGTGTACCATTTGAATTTAAATCGAAAGATTTAAGACTTCTCTATCGATTTCAGAAAGCTATAATTTATTTTATCGCTATTCTTTTCTTATACGAAATTTCATCCAATTCTATAATAACGCACCAGTTATTTGATAAAAGTATGCAGCTTTTTAAAGGAAAATTTATTGCCCTACCATATGGTATCTTTTAGATGAAACGAATTTCTTATTGTTAGATAATAAATTTGTGCATAGATACACTGAGCCGAAAATATAGTTATACTGTTATACTGTTACTGTTATTATGTAGTGCAAAATCGTTACAGCCACATTTTGTAGTAATACTTATTATATCATAGTTACATTTACCATAATTATATCTGATAACTATTATACCCTGGTAGAAATAGTAACCAATCGTCACCATCCGTTCACCAAAACGCAAAGGTTTGGCCAACCGTTTAATCAACGGTTGATAATAATTACCGCTTATTTCATCGCGGAATAAGCCTTGCGGTTGGCCAATGAATGCTATAATAAGAAAAGTGATTTCTTGATACAAATAAATAGCTCATTAGCTTCGTAAATGGTGGCCGATGACGGAGTCTAGGTGGTGCGTCTCTGTCTCACTTTTTTTAAAACCTCTCTGTCTCATTTTTTTTAAAGGTTGAAATTTTTCAAGAAAATGGCAAAAAGCGTTTTCTTTAACTTCAGACATTTAGCCCAGAAACGATCAATTCAAAGTTTCAACAATGAAATTGAAACTAAAAAGAAAGAGCCTTCATTCTCTTTTCTAAAAATTAAAAAATTCTGATTTCTTCAAAAGTTATAAGGTTTTGAAGTTAAACGTCGAAAAGGCAGAAAAATGCTCTCAAAGCCGACGCTGCCGATTCCTGCGATTTGTGAAATTATGCCTTTTCGACGTTCAACTTCAAACCTTTATAACTTTTGAAGGAATCGAAATTTTTTAATTTTCAGAAAAGGGAATGAAAGCTCTTTCTTTTTTGTTTCAATTTCTTTTTTGAAACTTTGAATTGATCATTTCTGGGCTAAATGGCTGAGGTTTAAAGAAATGGCCTTTTTCCCATTTTCTTGGAAAATTTCAACCTTTTAAAAAAGTGAGACAGGGACGTTTTTAATTGTACACGATTTTCTCACGTATATTTTGTGACATAAGAAAGAAGAAAAACCGCGTTCAAAAGGTGTGCCTTAAAAAAAAAATGTTGACCGTTTTTAGGGACGCGAAAAGTTGAAATAAATTCTGGATTTCCTCATATAGCAGTAACACTAACGTGCATTATATTTTTCTCAATGTACATATAGACATTATAAAAAATAAAGCAACGCGCTCCCGAAAATAAAGTAAGAAAAATTTGCAATCCATCCACCTTATCCCAGCCCACCATTACACGCATCCTACAATTGCCAGGGCAATCTCGCCAACTCGCTCGCTCACTCGCGCGCACCCTGCGAGACCAAAATACAGAGAGCAAAACCGTCGAAGCGTACCGTGCGCGGAGTTTCCTCTGCGGCGCCACGCAACGAATCGAGCCCATATAGTAGTAGGCGGCGAATCACGTATTCTCTTTCCGCGCGTTATGCATGGGAGAAGAGGGATGGGCCTCGTCCGTCCTCGCGAGGGTGAAAGCGTGGCGACGCTCTTGCGGAATACCAATGCGCGAGAAAGAGCGCGGCGGCATACACGAGTCTGCGCGCGGACAAAGGTTGTGCGCGCCCGGACTCTTTTCTGCAGTCTCGCCCGGGAGAAAGAGAAATACGTCAGCCGTCGACGTCGTGTGTATATATATATAAAAATGCGAGTCCGGGGAAACGGAAACATCGTATCACGCAACTTGTATATATAACGCGCTGCCATGAAGGTGTCGACGAGACGTTTGTTCGCTGGATGCGGTGACGGCGGGGGAATTATGTGCGATGGAGGAAAAAATCTGCGGACTGGATTATACGACGAGGGGGTGATGTTGATTTCGGCTTTCTTTTTCTTCTTCATTCTCTATTGTACGTGTGACGTGCGTGGTAATAGAAAAACGAAGCTGTTTGATTAAAATATGTAATTACGGGGGCGATATAGATTCAATTTCATGAAACCAGAAAATAACTTTTCGCGTCTTAGCTATAATTATAACTCAATATAACTGCTTGTAATATAGTAAAAGTTATAAATGGTGCCTTTTTAATGTTATTTGTAAATAAATAAGAAAACATTTTTATAATACAAAACACCAAATGCGTTTGTAAAAGTTGGAAAACGTTATGCTGAAAACTGTTGAAAGTAGAATATGATCAAGTCCAGTAAGCCGTACACCAAGTTATGGCGGTATTAAATAAAGTTTCTATTCCGTTATTAATTGTATCTGAGCTTGTATTTAGTTCTCTTTATCTTATAAATAAAAAGGTTTCTTTTTTCTGATGTGGAATGTATACAATAAAGAAAACGGTTACATTATTTATTGCACTATATATGCTGCTATTATTTTTACCAATTTCGATAGGCCACTGTAATTCTATAGTCTTGATATAGTTAAAAATATATTTTCTAAATGGAAAAGAGTTTTTCTGAATAGAATGAGCGAATATTTCTCAAAAGACTGCCTCGCGTGTAAAAAGTAAAAAATGTAAAAATATCGCAGAGATATGAGGGAAAAGGCTCTTGAGACTGACGTCACGAATCCGAGCTTCGTTTCCGCTTCCGGCCTTCATGATTTTCGCCCCGTCAAGTCCATTCTTCCCGAGCCTTTCCCCTTGAACCTTCCATTTTTCTGCTCTCTCTTGCGCGAAAAGGTCGCGAAAGCTTCTTTTGTTGACGATCTTTGCGAGAAGAAATAGTCTTTCTTCGCGTCCTATTATTTGAATAATGCAAGCCGCCTCTAAGAACTTGTCAACAGTTTTTTTTTTTTATAGAAATGTCTTTCTTACCGCTCGAGTATATATTATAAAGAAGATAGAGAAATAAATATATTGATTTAAGAAAATACTCTACTTGTTTTATTTAAAAGAACGTTAATAAAAAAACATTAAATCATATACTGAGTATCCATGTAATTTACACACATGCTTTATAGTTTATATTTTATATTTACCTGAATAAGGAATAAAATTTTAGAGCTTTCGTGTAACAATATAAAATTGTCTTGCAATAAGAATACTTCGTTTATATTATATTATCATGTATAAATATTATACTATTGTTATATATACTATAAGCATCGGTATAAGATTTCTTATATCATATAGTTAATATTATTACTACAAGGTTTTGTTTACTTTACGATTTCGCAATAATACGTACAAGGGAGAGTTGACCAGTACCGACAACCATAGAAAATCCGACGATAACTTTTAATCCTACGGATGAAAATTACTATTTAAAAAATAAAATGTTTCTTACGGAGAAGTTATTCCTCTATGATAAAGCAAAATATTTTTAGTTAATTAAGTATAATAGTATCAATAAATTATCTCACAAAATAAACATGTTGATTTTTTTTCCGTCTTCGAGAAGTGTCACCCAGTAACGTCCACTTTAAGATTTTATGGAATTCCAAGTTTTAACAATCCTTCACAGTGAAGAACTTCAAAATATTTTTAAGATATGCTAGAACATCCATATCAATTATTACGTTTTTTTATTACTCTTTTGACGAAAAATTAAAAAATGATAAAATTACGTTATTTACAGTATATAATTGATGCACGTATAGTAACTAAAGTTAAATGTTAACTTACTTGGATATAAATTAGAAAAAAATACTATTTATTTTAGTTGGCATCAACACTCAACATATACCCATATATAATCACGGCCGGTAATAAGCGCTAATGGAGTGGCCAATACTAAGAAAAAAAAACATTTCATTCTGAATCATACTCAGCCGCCAAGAACTTTTATCAACCCGGAGACACGTTCAAAATAGTTCACCTTAATGTTTATTTCGATTTGACATACGACTATAGAGAAATTATTTCCCGTTATGTATGTATACGTTGTATGAATAAATTGACGTACTAATAGCAGTGGCGTTAAAAAAATATTTCTTTATCTGTAAAAAAGAGACGAGACCACAAAAATAACTATTGATACTGTGATTGCTGTTGCACTATTAAATTCTAATATAACTTTGTGAATTCCTTATAATTTTTTTTTAATACTAACTAATTGTAAGTGCGAAAATATGTTTAATAAAATGATATTTTACATCTAACCATAGTCGTCCGATACCGTCACATATCGTGTACCGTTACTATACTCAGACACGAGATAGTTTTACTATTATAATAAGGGAGACCCGGACAAAATAGACCTACGCTGTATTTTAATTATAGAGTGACAAAATATTTAGTGTTAAACTACTTTCGTCTAGATAAGAACATATATCATGATTGTTCTTAAGCCGTTTCACCCTGCGATTTTTCAGACCTCCAAAATCAAGGTGTCAAGTTGAATTTATAAGAAATAGTTTTATTTCATGACTTAAAAAAATACATAAATGATTTTCTCACTGCGCTAAAGTGTTGTAATGCATCGAAAGTTTTTTGTTATCCCCTATCATAATTTCCTGTACGTATACACGTCTAACCCAGATCCCCCGCTTTCTTAAAGAATTGAAATATTACTATTAAAATGTATTCCTTCCAAAAATCACAGATCGAACTATTTATGCAGTACAAAGCCAAAATCTAGAAAAGACGCTTATCATAATACAACGATAAATAAGAAAAAAATCGTTCTTTCGTTGTATCCTACAGGGACCTGTATAAATTCCATGACCCCGCATACATGTTTTTTTTTTCGATTCCACCGCGACTGTATAGGCTCCCGAAGAAGAAAAAAAAGCAAATTCGGGATTCCGCTTTGACTGTGTGTATCCACGGAAAAAAGGGAAAGCGGAATTGAAATCGGCTTTTCGAAATTACACCGGGGGCCCTCGACAACAGAGCACGCCTGTCCCTCGAGAGATGGAAATGCAAACACGTCGCGCGCTGGCGCGAGAAAAGCCCACGCCGAAAGGCCAAATGGTGGAAATGCGAACGCGCGGAGCCCTTCGTCTCCCCCGCTCGAATATATCGTCCCTTTGAGGATTTCGGCCCTCGACTACGGCTGCTACTACTACTACTACTACTACTACTACGCGTCGACTCCTAAACGCAAAGCAAACGTAAAGCCCGCAATTTCGCGGAGCTTTGAAGCCGGGGCCAAGAGCGCGCGTCCGCGAGAACGTCTCTATACAGTGCGATTCGACGCGGGTGATAAGCACGTGAACGTGTATATGTGTAGATATGTGTATATGTGGGGGGATAGCGCGGGAAGATTTCGCGTGCGCGAGCGCATGTGTGTTTACGTTTTACGACGAGGAATAAAGATTTCGAGGAGGTTTCTTAAAGTCGCTTCGAATCACCTGACGACTATCCTGTTGTGTGTTTTCTAGGAGATTGATTCTTTTAAGGTTCTTTGTTCAAGATGTAGATAGTGAACAGCATTTTTTCGAGAAAGTAGAATCAATTATTGTTAAGTAAATTATTAAAATAAATATTTCTGATGACATTGTATTTTATAAATGTTATGTAGCACATAATAATAATATCGTACTCGATTTATTCGCAAGTATTTGCGTGCGGTAAAACTATCGCAAGTGGCGACCCCAACTGGATAATAGCAGAACCTTCTCGTAATTTCATCGCGTGTAAATGCTGGTTGTAGGTAAGTATGTTTGAAAAATACATTAATAAAAAATTGTAAAGAATCTTAGAAAAAATTATTAATCATATCAATATTATCATGTTATGTGAACAAAAAACTAATATAAAATATTAATATGACTTCTACACACTTCTATCGATAATATAGAACAGTCAACTATATAAGTTAAAAAGAAAATAAATTCATACACATATTGATACTTACATAAAATACTAAGTTTTTATATATGTAAATTATTAAAAAATATATAAAAAACTTCCTATTAATTTATCTATTTAATAACTTTCATTTAATTTTACGAGATAGTCTACGCAAGTTGCATACTATAATAAATATAATAATAGATTTGACGAAAAAGGTATATCACTAAAGTGAGAAAAGCGCGAAATATCTAAAATAATTTTTCGTGATTTATATTTGACTAACGTGTGTAATTAATTGAGACTAAAAAGGTATACGTATTTAAAAAATACAGTTATCTTTGCAGAGAGGTGATAACATAAAGGAAGTAAGTAAAGGCGATGAAATGACTTTCTCATTTGTTCCATAAAAACATTTTAAAATAAATCTGAAGTTATATTTACTAAAGATATTGAGTACAACAACATTTTTGGCTATCCAATATTAGTTCGATCTATTATTAATAATTACAATTACTTTTGCATTGATTGTAATGTAAATCAAGATGTATATTCAAGCAAATATGAAATTTCGTATTAAAGAAAATTTTAAAGAAAAAATCAATTGTAAAAATCAATTGTAAATAGATTAAAAGAATATTTAAAAAAAGCTTCTAGATACTATACACTTCTCTGCTGTCTCATTGAACATTTAATTATATGTGTAAAGTATTACCTAATACATCAATTTTTTTATAATTTCGTATCATTCTAGTGAATTTTTCATTTTTTTTTTTGGTAAAATATAAATTTGGCACTATTAATTTTATTATTGGGAATAAGTAAACTTCCAAGAAAATATTGTGAAGAGCTTACTTATTGTGAAGAATTACTATAATTATTATAAAGACCAAATAAATATATGGAATCATTTTTAAAAAATATAATTTTTATTTTATTGGGTAGTTAACTATTGGTTATTTGACATTTTCCAAAAAAAAATAGCATAAACTGACAAATACAGTATTTACCATTATATACAATGACGAGGCGAATATTTCAACTTTGGATCTCGAATTCTAATTTTGGAAAGAACTCACGATTATATATTAAATTGCTCTTTAAAAAAGACACACATGAAACATACAGCATTATTTAGGATATCAAATGACAAAAATTAGAACAAAATTATTTCTTAAGGGGACGTGAGTACCGACGTTATTTTTCAAACGAGTACATCTCACGAAAATACCAATAGAATCATCAAAAAAAAAAATCTGAGTATAGTATTCACATATACGGAGGGCTTAACAAACGTGTTTTTCGAAAAAAATGATCAGAATTTATTTAATTAAATAAAAACCGTACTGTCGGTAAGTAGGAATCTGCAATTGACCTACTTTTCAAACGAGCATAGCTAACGAAAATGCTAATAGAATCACTAAAAAAATTTCTGAATATAGTGTTTACGTGTACGGAGCGCTTGACAACCATCTTTTCCAAATAAACGTTTGAATGTTGATTTAAAAAATATTGAAATTAGGGTTTCACATCACCTTATACTCCGAATATGAAAAGACAATATATTGTTGAATGGAAACAATCCCTGGTTAAAATGTCCTGAAGGGTTCGGAAAGATTCGATTCCAAAATCGGAAAAGGTTCAGAAAAAAAACCTTGAACAAGTTTCCTTTTCTGTTCAGAATGTTTCCGGATTTCAGTACCGGACCTTGCCAGGGACCTTGGTTAAGGTACTTTAACCCCTGTCTAAGTCACTTTTGATTGTAAAGAAGTAGAGGTAACTCAAACAATTGAAAAATCTTTTTATTACATATAATAATCAGTCAACAAATGACCATAAATCATCTCGAACGAATTTTTATGCACCGGGAAATTAGTCAGGGCATTACAGAGTTAAATAACCAACTTGAAAATTAAATAACTAAGCTTTTTCGGTTGTAAGAGTTAATTAGATTTTAAATTCACATCTTGTTGTCTTCCAAGCAAATATAAATTTCATGCATTTCCCATAAGGGACAAAAACAATACTTAATTTATATCGTGCTTTAACAAAATTCAAGCTGTAACTGCAACTTGACGATTCGAAAGTCATTCAGATCATAATAGTTTTCATTTGTTTTCACTTTGTGCAGATTACAATGCATTTTTTGTAACTTGATATTTGAAAGAATTTGTATTTTTTAATTCAGAAAAAATAAAAATAAATGAAAGTTTGGATTAAGATTATTTTTTTTTAAACTTAATATAAAAGTTTTCTTACAAAACTTCGTTAAAGAAAAATGCCAATGAATACAACTTGATACATATTTCAGTTTAAAGTGATTTTTATTATATTCTCCTGCAGACCTCTAAAGTTTCTTCAAAATAAAAACTACAATATACATGTAAAAAAGATTAAACACCAAAAATTTCTTGTTTTATTTAATAAGTCTTTTATTTATCAAATAAAAAAGGGAAATTAATTTCAGAATATCAAGATTTAAAAAATATTACTTAATTCAAAAAAGTGCAAATTAATTTAATTTAGATTCTTATTATTCCCAACAACATATATTAAAGTTATTATCTATAACTGAATTCAGGGGGGGAGGTATTTTATCAGAATGGTAAAATGTTAGATGGGTATTTTTTCAGAAAATATACTATCGTTTAAATTATTTTTCGAATCCGATACTGTTGATTCCGAACAGGAGTTATTCAGAATACACAAGAAATTATTTTCGAAAAGAAAATATCAGAAAAATTTGTGTCTATAAAAATTGAAAACAGATTGCATGAAATTATAAAAATACTTTTTACTAGAAAAATAAAATTCCGAAAAATCTCAAACGTTCATTCCTATACGATTTTCAGCTCATTTGTCGACATTTTAGCTTTTCTGAATCACTGCATTTTCTACAATTTAATGGTTAGGTAGAAATGGCATTCGAAAAATTGACATGACATATCATATAAAAATAATTTAATGAAGATATTATGGCCTTCTTGCCAAATTTTTTCGAATTTTTATATATTATACATTTTTAAACATTCGGAAAATTTACCCTTCTATCATAAGATATTCTAATTTGTTTTTTTACCTTTCTGAGAAAATATCCATCTAACATTTTACCATTCTGATAAAACACCTCCCCCCCTGAATTCTTATCTTATATAAAGGATTATGGTTTAATAATAAATATAACAAAAATTACATAATAATATTGAATTTATTCATTAGTACATAATTTAAAATTTTAATTATTCAGTATTGCTTTTATTTAAAATAGAAGTAAAAATTCAAAAAGTCTGCCAATGTGAATATTTCGAATAACTATATCTATATTTATAAATTTTTATTCTAAAATAATTTATCTGAAAAAATAGTTAAAATAAAAAGTGGCTTGAAATAAAACAAAAGTAAATTTAAATATTGAATACATTGGACAAATTTATCTACAAGATAAATTAAATTATGAAAATGAATCTAGTAATGATTATCATTAGGAAATCAATTATTGTTACATATGTTTTAGTAAAAAAAAAAAAAAAAAACGAACAGTACGTAACTTTAAATTTATTTCTTTAATTACTTACCAATTTTCAAAGGATATTTGATTTGAGTCATATTCAGTATAGCTGATTTCATTTTGAATTGTAAGTTTCACTGGCACTCCACTAGAACTATTAAATAACTATTAATTTTAGAAATTCTATTTACAAAATACTAATAGCAATGAAACAGTACTAAATAATGAGATTGATGAATGAATAATATGAATTTAATTCAATTTAAAAACTTTTAAAATCCTAGACACAAAAATTCAAAGATGTGTGAAGTTTAACTCTGGACAGACACTGAAAGACTGATGGAACTTGGGCTTGAAATTCCTGAGATGCAAAATGGAAGGGAAAAGAAGCTCCACCCATTGGTCTCTTTTATCCTCAAACACATGAAAGGGGAATGTAAAGCCTGAAGCAGTCTACCCCTTTTTATCCTCACCCCACCCTTATCTAAAAGAAAATGTATTGTCATACATTTTTAAATCAGAATATTGATCTTTTTCAGACCACAAAAAGCACTTTAGGACTACAAAAGAAAACTTATGTATAATATAATATTAATTAAAGTTGTTGTTTAACAGAAAAGCTTCTTAATATTTATAAAAAAACACAATATACATTGGCGCGTTCTAGTAAAGCAAGAGTGAATAGTCTCTTTTCCCTTGTCCCACTTCAATAGATAAAAAAAGGGTGCAAAAGGGGTGTGTCTTTCATTAGCCAAAGTCAACTTGAAATATTTTATACACTAACTATTAATATAGATGCTAATAAATTTTGCAAATACGTAATTGTATAATTTAAAAGGATATGAATAAATCCTTGTAAAGAGATGTAAACAGTAAGTACTAGTTCTAAAAAATTAGAATAATTTTTTAATACTATAAAAAACAGCTATAGGAAATAAAAGCAAAATTAATTAACATTTAACAATTGTAAATTGAATTTCCAATTTGTATAATTACACTGCAGTTATGTAAAATGTTAAAATTTTAGAGAATAAACTTGTACATTATAAGGAAACAAAATCACATAAAAAATTTACCACCCCACACAAAATCACCCTTTTAACTATCTGATCAAATATGAGCAGCACAGTATCGAAGCAGAGCTGTTGAGAGCCTCCGCATGACTAAACTACCCCTCTGGTGGTGACCTGTAGCCGGAGTCTGACTGCTTCTGTGTGCTATACAGCGAAAAGCTGCCATTGGCTGATCCCTTGCGGAGGAGCAGCTCTCAGGGTGGCTAGAAAGAGACGCAGGCTCACAAGCTCCATCTCCGTTGAATCCATGCTCTCTTCTCCCTTATATCGTATTCTAAATCCCTTGGCTAAAGGGGTGTGCCCTTTACTTTTTACCTATAGAGCAGAAAAAAAATTGTCACTGCTGATTTTTTTCTTCAAGTTAAATTTAATATAATTGCATATTAAAAAAAGATGATTTTATTCTACAATTTGATAATAAAAAATACAGTATCATACCTTTTAAAAGAAAATCTAATATTAAATATATTCTTTTTATAAATAAAATCTGAATTCTGTATAGCCAAATCAGACCAGTCAATACTTGTGCTGTCAAACAACCCTTTTTAACAGCCACCCTTTTTTATGGGGAAAGGGGTGACAGTACTCCTTTTTTAAAAAGGGGAGCCTCCCCTTGCTGAAAACAAACACAAGCTGCTCCATTCACCCAGGTGGTTTTTTCAATCTACATTGTTACTGCACCCCGTAACTTTTCTGTTTCGGTAATTTTTTGAAAAATCTTCTAAAAATAAAAAGAAAATTTTGAAAATTTTATGATGAAAGCATGAAAAATAAACATAACCATAAATATTAAATGCTTCTAATATTATTGATTGTTTATTCATTTCTCCATTATAAAATTTATATTTTTAAATTGACTTATCTTAATCCGATAATAAGTAATAATCAATATATTTATAATTTTTACTTTTTGTTATATTATTTTTATACACTCTGTGTTTACATTTTTTCCCCTCCACCGCTGGGCGCTGACTCAGTCGCAGTGTTGGGCGGATCAGCGATTATTTTTACTTTCTATAGTATTCTAGTGCACCAACATACCGACCGACGATATCGCCCTCCGGTGCAATCGTGCAGTGCAGCTATAGATAACAGTGAATCCACATTGCATGCCGTATGCCGTATGCGTTTACTACTCGTAGACTTCTCCGCTGATTGATTGTTTTTTAAAACTCAGCCAATCAGCAGGGAAGTCTATACGAGTAGTAAACGCATACGGCATACGGCATGCATACGGCATGCATACGGCATGCAATGTGGATTCACTGTTTAATAAAATAATAAAGTAATAAATAATAATAATAATAATAATAATAATAATAAAGTACAGAGTGGTCGATATTTGTATATCCATAATTTTGACTTTGCAAAAAGGAGCTGTTGCGTCGCGTGTTGTGTCTCGTTGCTCCGAAATTGTATGTTAATAAAAATATTGTAAAATAAGGAAGTTTTTGAAGCTTTTAAAGCATGGGTACAACGTACATACAAGTACAATACTATTGATAGATAGAACACTCGTGTTTCAAATCGTTTGCCACGCCACGCTACCTATGCTATACTTATTTGCTATGGTCCATTTGTGGCGACTCCCTTATAATAATACAAACAAAATTATTATCAGCTGATTAAAACTTTTACATTTTTACAACATATTTTCACTTAAACAAGATAAAGTATTTACACAACTAATGAGTCAACTTATTAACAACGAAACAATGTTAAAATACAAATATCGAAAGGTAGAAAGATGAGTATACATGCAGTCGGTCTGCACTTGCGCTTCCGCGTGACATTGACTTTGCCTGACTAGGAAGTTTAATGTGCAATACGGAAAGCAACATTAATCATTGGCGTATCGAATACTTTTTGCTGACGTTAAAAATTACGTAATGTTGCCACGACGAAATGAGATATCTCTATCGTCCTTGTGGCAAGATAAAGTCAGTGCTTCCGTGCTTTTCAACGAGTGAGGTTAGTTTCTGCTTGGCTTCTGCAAAACAAATTTTTAACCAATTAACATAAAATTACGCATTCAGTGACTGCTAAAACTTTGGACTATGATTCTTAATTATTCACTATTTCTTTCCAAACGATTCACGTATAATCAGTTTCCTTAAAATTTCTTGTCAATAACTATAAACATATTTTCTAAACTAAGGCACAAACTTCTTATATAAAACACTTATCACTAACAATGTACATATTTTCTAACCAAAATTTTGTAGATATTTGTACTGAGTATAGTATAGTAGGCAATCTTTCAAAGAACAAAAATTATGGCTGACGAAACACGAAATATTCTGGTAACGGGCGGTGCTGGTTACATTGGCTCACATACGGTTTTGGAACTACTTCTTGCTGATTTTCAGGTGGTGGTTATTGATAATCTTAGCAATGCTTTTAAAGGTAAGAAAAATTTAATATAGGGATTTTTAAAATTATATTTAATTCAAATTTAATTATTTTCTATCGCTTATACTTATATAGCACTATTCTAATAATAGTTAATCTTATTTGACATTTAAATGTTTCAGCAAAAGGATGTGATAAACCAGAATGTGTATCAAGGGTTGAAAAATTAACAAATAAACAAGTAACATTTATAGATTGTGATATTACAAACAAGCAATCACTATGTGATATTTTTAAAAAGGTAACTAATATTATTGAATACAAATAGGAACATTATTACTACAAATGATCAAAACCTTAAAAATTATATAAAAATATAATATAATTTTAGCACAAATTCTATAGTGTTATTCATTTTGCTGCCTTAAAAGCTGTTGGCGAATCATGCACAATACCATTGGAGTATTATAAAGTAAATGTTGGTGGGACATTAAACCTTTTAGAAGTCATGAAAGAGAACAATGTCAAACGATTCATTTATTCGAGTAGCGCTACTGTGTATGGTGTACCTGAAAAATTACCATTAACCGAAGACATGAAAATTGGAGATTGTACAAATCCATATGGAAAAACTAAGTTTATGGTAGAAGAAATTTTAAAAGATCTTTGTAGTTCAGATAAAGTATGTTTTTTACTACTATGCATTTGTTTAAAAAATAGTTTTGTATAAAAGAATATCTATCATATTTATTGAATTAATTATTAGGCATGGTCAGTCATATCATTGAGATATTTCAATCCAGTGGGTGCTCATCCTTCAGGTGATATTGGAGAAGATCCCAATGGTATTCCTAATAATTTAATGCCCTTTATTGCTCAAGTATCTGTAGGAAAAAGAGAATTTCTTTCTGTCTATGGCAATGACTACGATACACCGGATGGAACTGGTAAATAGTTTCAAAAAAGATAAACAATGTTCACAGGAAATATGATTAGATAACAGATACAGCTTTCAAATTATGGTATTTATCTTTTTAGGTATAAGAGATTATATTCATATAATGGACTTGGCATCTGGTCATGTTAAAGCATTGATTTATCAAAAGACCAAAAATCCTCTTGGTTTACAAGCAATTAATCTTGGAAGTGGTAAAGGCTATTCAGTTCTTGAAGTGATAAGTGCTTTTGAAAAGGCATCAGGAAAAAAGATTCCACATAAAATTGTAGAACGAAGACCTGGTGACATTGCAGCAAGTTACGCTGATGCAAACTTAGCGAAAAAATTACTGGACTGGGTTGCAGTTAAAGACATAGATGATATGTGTAAGTATTTTTTTAACTGAAAATAATACAAATATTTAGTAATTACTCTAACCTTATTAAAAAAAAAATTTATTATTTTCCATATACAATGACAAATAAAATATAAAATTTTTCTATAGGTATAAACTACTATTTATATTTGATTGTAATAAAATAATATTTCTTCAGGTGCGGATACATGGAGATGGCAACAAAAAAATCCAAGTGGTTACAATAATTAAAGATATAGAATAACTATAATTTACTTTTAAAAACTAAGGTTTTTATTATTAACTTCATAGCCAATATTTATCTATATTATTTGAGTAATTGTTGAATATTTTATGAGATGTTTAGTTGTTAAAGCCATTGGTGGTTTAAAGTTACCAAAGTTAAGCCAAAGTATAAGAAGAATTTGTGTAATGTGCTATAGTGGAATATGTTGTTTTTATTAACATATTAAAGTATAATTTAAGTTTTCGATATAGTTTATCGAATTTTTAAAAAGGATAGGCAGTTTCTATGTTACTAATTTATTGTCATTAAATAATTTTATTATATCTTTTTTTGCAATTATAAATTTATTTAAACTATATTTATAAAGTTGATTGATTGATAAAAATAGATTAAAATAAAAGTCAATCTTGTTTTTTACAAGATATCTATAAATATATTGTTCGTGTGCAATAATGTTCGGCTATGATAAACTTTTACATCTAAAGGAAAATAAATATTTTAAATTAATAAAAATGATATTATTTGATCTAAACCCAATACAACTTTAACCAATAGTTTTCAAATATGTATCAGTGTTAATTTGTGTTATGTAATAAAACTTAACTTTATATTTGCTTTCGTATGGATAACATCTAACATTAGAGGTAAAAGCAATGTCACATTTCCATAAGGGAAAGTGTACAATTGTAATGAGCGGCTCTCAATAACCAAGCTTACGCTATTTGCCGCTACGCGGCGCACCGCTTGTGATTCCTGCGGATACATTGGAAGGCCGAGAGTATATTAAGACGTGTAATTCAACCGTTCAAGTGACTACCAACGTCCTGTTCATACTGCCATGTCCCTATCCTTTCCGACCGTGTGATAACGTTCCTGCGGAACGATGCACACCAACTCCTACACGGAGAAACTTTTGGTACAACTGCTGCACTCCGTAGTGCGACCGTTGCGCCAAGCGCGCCCTCTCGTTTGTACTTTCAGTTTGGAACAACTGCTACACCAAAAACGCGCAACGGCTCGACCAAGGAGCAGACGACGCAGCCGCTTGGAACAGCAGTTACGCCTATTTGGAATAGCTGCTGCCCCAAACTCACAGCGCTGCCGTCGCACTACGGCTAAAGCATGATTTGCACCAAAGGTCTCTCCGTGTAGCACCTAAACATCCAACCTCCCATTCCCTAAAGGAGAGGTTGCTCGGCCTTCTTCATTTCTCTTAAAGCAAAGAGAGGGAGAATGTCGAGACAGGGCGCAAGCTTAGTGGCGAACCTCACTGGTGGCGGCGAAGGCAGGGGCCCCACCATCCCCCCCCTTCCTATCCTATCGTTCAAGTGACTCTTTACGAAGAGTCCGAATTACAAGGCTTGCCTTGTTTTTGGTATCTCCCTTTACATAGGGGGACATAAAATTTTACGCAATATCTGCGTGAGATAATTTTAATAATGAGACATAAAAAGATAGATGCCTGGTATCGTGTCAGGTCACACGCTAAACATCCACTAATATTACCTCGTCGGGTCATGGGTTGGATGGTTACTAATGACGTTCTTTTGACGTTCCTACAACGTTACCGATGTCACCATCGATAGATAACTGTGTTATGAACTGCGTTCGCGTGAGCGAATAGCATGATATTTAGGGTCATTTTACAATGACGATTCCAAATTTAAATATTAATGTAAAACTAATTAAATAATAACTGTATTCCCATAAAACAATAATCTCGAACAAGGATTTAACTATAGAATCAGTAATTAGTTAATTAATCAAATAATAAATTATTACCCACATAGGAATTAATAATAAAACAAGCAATAACGAAATTATTAAGTCATAAACTTTGAGATTTATTACCTAGAACGTTTTTATTGAACCCATTTTTGCACGTACGCTGCGAGCACGTTGCTGCGACGTAGGCAGAGCATCCAAGAAAGTACCGAAAAACCGATTGTGTTCGTCATAAAATCGTTCTTGGACCATTCTAAAAACAACGTTATTTAATCAACGTTCTAATATCGTTTACTCAACGTGGCGATATTATTTTTCATTTGCTCGTCGTACCATTATTTCGTTTCAGGAACGTTACAGGAACGTTATGTATCAATCAAATTGCGGACATTTTTACGTTCCACTAACGTCGCAGGAACGTCGTAAGAACCTTCGGCCGGCACGTCCTTTCGTGCTTACAAAAACGTTCTTGGAACGTTCCCAGAACGAAATGTGCTATATGTGGGCAATTTACCGTATTTTAATATCATAAGTGATTTTGTACCCGACTATATACACTGTTGCTTAGAAGAAGTTGCTAATCAGTTCACTTTATACTTTCTATAATTAGTAAGTAACGAACCAATCGAAATACTATAAGATAATGAAAAATGAACAAAATAGCTGCTCCGAATCAAATCACACGCTTATGTCGTCCACTAAATTGTAGAGATGACTGGAAAGGTCACGAGTGAGAGAATTTTGTCTTGTGTACTATATAGTGTACCTATTTTATCTTTAATTTTTTAAACTAAGGAACAATTAGATCATGGGTTTCTATTTGTAGAAAGTTTGTACACACTTTTAAAAAATAGTATTCATATTAGAGACCTAAATAAGGCTGACGCAATGTTACTCAAATTTGTTTTAAAAGCAGAAGAATTATATAGAGTGAAAGCTATAATAAAATTTAACGTGCATCAACTTTTACATATTTGCCAAAGTGTTTTAAATTGGGGGCCACTTTGGACTAATTCTACATTTGATTTTGAATTGGTAAATATTATTTTTAAGAGCTACATCAAATGCTCTCAAGGAGTGATACAGCAAATTGTAAGATTTGTTAAAATCAACCATAGTTTACTGATTATAGAAGAACATATAACGCATAAAGCAGCGCCCGAAGTAATGCTATATTATAATGGTAATCCTCATACAAAAATACAAAATCTACATAAAAGAGAAAAAATATTATATTTTGACAGAAATAACAACGTTGATCCCATAGTTTTAAATTTATTACAGTTACAGGAAGATTCAACTAAATGTTATTTAAATATGATAAAAGAAAACTGTTTGTACGAATCGTGTTTAAAGCATAAAACACGATCCAATAACACATTTGCTGTTTTAGATGATGATAAAACGTATGTACGTATTAATTATTTTATTCCTCGCTGCGCTCAGGCGCAAATGTCCACACGAGCATGAAATCACTTTCACACACTAGTATCGAAATGTACTATTTTCGTATTTTTCCGACCATTTTGAATGTACAAAGTTCTCATAGGTTTTTTGTAGGTTTTTTATAGCTTTCGAAAAAAATGTTCGTCTCCATTCCGCTATTGCTACCGTTGGTCGGCATTACAGTAATCCTGCTCCTGCCGTAACAGACCAGCAGGGGCAGCAGAACACACCGAAATTTGCGATCATGACTAAATGGCGCCATCTATAATAGCTGTCCCCTCTTCTTCAAATCTTACTTACCATCTGCAGTTTAGTGCCTCTACTTATACATTTTCCCATTTTTGACAACAAGCTTCTTTAGTTTCTCTTAAGATAGCGACCTTACACAATTTTCTGCTTGACATACAAGCTTGATATTTGTCAACGACCTTATCCAAGCTCATGTGGTATACTTTAGCATGAGAAATGTCAGTATTTAGTCAATTATTTGACATAAATGTATAAAATCGGGGATTCTAAAGAACATTACACTATAATGATAGTTTTAAGTATTCATCATTACCGAAGATAGCATAACAAACATGACACCAAAACGAAAAGTATGTGTATACAATGGTTTGATAGGTTATCTTTTTAAAAATTTATAAATAATAATTGTAAAATTTGATTTTCGTATCATAAATATAATGAGAGTATAACTTTTAAGCAGACAACCAGTTCAGAGTCCACATCTTCAACAAGCTCTGGTTCTTCATCTAGTAGTTCTTCAAGTTCAGGAAGTGAATCCAGTTCTTCTGATTCTGAAAATTCTAGTAGTTCAGCAGTTAGTCAAAAAGCATCTGACTCTGAAAGAGTTAAGAAGAAAGTACCTTTATCTGCTGCTCGCCATGTCAAATCTAAAAGTGAAACAAATCCACCACCAGTGGAAACTAAGGCAAAGGAAAAGAATGCTTCGAAATCAAGACCTGTTGTTTACTCTTCTGAATCAGAAGAATCTCCAGGAAAAGGGAAGCAACAGCCACCTCCTGCTAAACGAAAACCACCAGCAAAACCTAAAGCAACTGCGACAGTTGCTCCTGTTGTTAAACAACAGAGACCTGTTAATAAACCAGCACCTGCTGCTGTGCAGCACAAAAATGCTTCACCCACTAAGCCAGTGAATAAAGTAAATAAATTTCCTGGTGAGTACAATCAAAACTATACTCTGCAAAAATTTTAAGATTTTAAATATTATGCATTAAATAAATTCATCTAATATCTTAAGGAGATGTCCAAGCGCGAATATAATTAAATATTTATTAATATTTTATACTTTGGACTATTTTTATAGCCGTGTAAAATTTTTTCATTTATTTTAGTCACAATTCTAGTAATTATTATAAGTAATAGAATATTAGAATCTTTATAACGAAAGTGAATTTAAGATAACATTTGTAATGATTTGTAACAGAGCTTGATATTCTCTTAAGTTGTTTATTTCATATTTTTAATAACTTGTAACAGATTGTATCTTGAGATAACTTTTATTTCATTTACAGCAAACACGACACCATCTGTTAAGTCAATAGAGAAAAATACAAAGTCTGGAATAGAACCAGTGCAAAAGAAACTGAAGAAAAAAAGTATTTTTAGCCCTGAAAATAGTAGCGAAAGTGACAATGGATCACCAGCAAAATCAACAAATGTAAAACCTACAAATAATTCACTGAATGTTCCAAAATCTCAACCTCAACAAGCTAAAGTTAAGCCTACTGAATCAAAATCTCGACCGCAGATTAGTAATAGACCTAGTATGACAATTGTTAATTACATTAAATACTTATTTACTACGTAAATGATAGAACAAAATTTAAATTTTAAATATTCTTGTGCAAAGGTTTAATAACAAAACAAGTAGTCAAATCTGAAAGTTCAGCAAGTTCTAAGAGCTCCGGTGGATCTGGAGGCTCAGGATCATCTGGATCATCAGACAGTAGTTCTGATTCAGAATCTTCAGAAAGTGTAGCGAGTCCTCAACCGCAACCAAAAAAGAAAGAGATTCAACCTACACCACGACCTGCTCCAATTTCAAATACTACAACAAAAAGAACTGCAACTTCCGTGGCTACAGTCAAACCCCAAAAAAGCACTAAACGTCAAAGTAAATAATTTTTTTTTATTTCCTGTTTACATTATAATTATCATGAATAAATTTATTCACGTGCCAATGAAGCATAAATAAAGCAATAGATTTTAATTTTCCTGTAATTAAGATTCTTTTTGCTAATATAAAAATAATTCATTATTTTGCTATCAGTTTAATAACTTTGATAGATATTTTAAAGATAAGTGATTCATTTTATTGGGAATATTTTATTAGATAATACTAATTTTTTGATTATGCCCAACACAAAAAATATTTAAAATCAAAATACATATTAACTTTTATTACAATTACTTTAATTATTTATCTATAAACTTGTCACAAATCTTGCAAGACTAATAAAAATAAACAAAAACAAGAATTTACTTCAAATAACAAACTAATTAATCTTGTTATTGTAATCATAAACATATTCTATAATTACAAAAATAAATAAGTTACTAGTCATTAGCTATTCACTAGTTGCAATGTATAGTATGTAGCTATATTAAACTTGTTGAGTCAATGTAAATAAAAATAAATGCTTACTTGTGTCTAATAATCCAGCAGAACTATCTCTATTTCGTCAGGGTTAATCAAAGTGATTAATACTCAAACTCCTTATTAATGACTCAAGGTGTAAGGGAAAATATAAATTAATTTGAATTGTTCTATTGTCTAATTTCAGACACTATAAAAAGTGAAGAGGGAAGTGAAAACGCAGAAACAGAAAAAGAGATGGATGAAAATGTAGATGAGCAAAGTAAACCAGCAGCAAAAGGGAAAAGAAAAGTACAAGCACGAAAAGGAAATAAAACACAACCACTATCAAAAGCAATAATTGCAACTGATTCTGAATCTGATGCAGGTAATGTATTCAATAATCTATTTAGTTTTAATTTTGTAACTCAATAAACGATTATTGAGTATTTATTCACTTTATTGTAACAAAACCAATATTGTTTAAATTACAATGAGATATTTTAAATAAATTGATTGCATAAAATTATTCGAGTTTAAGTGTTACATACATTTACATCTATCAGGTGACAGTAAACGAAGTATTTCGAAATCGCCAAGTAAACGACCCACACAAAGTGTGTCGACTCGGCAATCAGGATTGGGATTAAGTAGATCTGCTAGTGGAAATATTCCAACGAAAGGTCAGAGTTCTAGTACCAGGATGCGTGCAATAAAAGAAAGAGAATGCCCGCTTGCACCTACCTGCAACTCTCGAGGTCACCTCTCTGGAAAATTTGAAATTCATTTTACATTAGAAGCTTGCCCATTATATCACAACACCACATCACAAGGATCCATGTAAGAAATTTAAAATTACAGAATATACAAAATATTAAAAGTATTTTGATATGAACTCTAATTATTTCTGTTACATAATTTTTCAGAGATTTTCATAAAGATAGAAAAAAACGTGATGATGAGCGGAAAAGGGTGATAATCAATATGGGAAAGAAATCACCTAAAGGTGGACATCAAACCACCGAACAACGCAATTACCAAATAAAAATTAAGGAATCGCGGAGTAAGTTTAAAGGACCACTTGCGGATGGGAATGAATCTGATAGTAGAGGCGAAACTCAGGGAATAGATAAAAATCGACAACCTACACTTGTTGGTTTAACGTCTGATTATGATCTCAAACTTTTCTTAGAAGCTCAAGCTGCTGCTAGTGAAAAAATCGTAAGCTAATTTATAAGTTTCAACGTTTGAATTATGTTTCAAATGAAAATTATAAACATTTACGCTTTTAATTATTGTAATATAGGAAAAGGACCTAAAGGAACTTGAAATTGATGGAGAAGGAAGAAATGGTGGCATCGGCACACGTTGTGTAGAAATGGGCAAATGGGAAATGGAAGTCTGGTACCAGAGTCCGTATCCTGAAGAGTACAGTCGTGCGCCAAAACTTTACCTTTGTGAATATTGTCTAAAGTATGCAAAAAGTCGGCAAGTTATAAGGCGGCACAGAGAAAAATGTGTATGGAGGCATCCACCTGGTCACGAAGTTTATAGGTATATTTGACATCATTTATAAAATATTTGAAAATTAACGCTCCATTTTGTAGAAAAACTAGAATCATTACTTTGCACTTTTAGGAAGGAGAAAATAGGTGTATGGGAAGTGGACGGCAGAAGGTATAAACAGTACTGCCAAAACCTTTGTCTTTTAGCAAAATTTTTCTTGGATCACAAGACTCTATACTATGACGTGGAGCCTTTCCTCTTCTACGTGATGACAATCAATGATTCTGAAGGTTGTCATACTGTCGGTTATTTTAGTAAGGTAAGTTATTTTTTAAATAATAAATATTTTCAATTTATTTTAGTATGAACTGTAATAGTCATTCTATATAATTTATAAATTGTTATTATAATTTCTGAGATAGATTTATAACACATTCATCGCTAGTTAATAATTAGTTACTTTTTCAAACGAAGATGTATTTTTAGAATTACAAAATGCTTGCATTTCATGTTCTCATTCTTTAGAAACACACTGAAAAAAAGTTTTCGACAAAGTTTGGATATAAAGTATATTACAATTTCATTACCTTTATTACTGTATTAATTTTCAGAATATCGGAAATAAGTAATACGTAAATAGGACTGACAGTCATACACAAATAGCTATGAAATAACGTATTTTAATAAATTTAATTTAATTAGCTAAAAGGCTGAGTCCACGGTTCTTTGGAAATGAACTTTATCGAAACTTTAAGAGCTGATTTCTCGTACCTAAAAATGAAACACATTACCTGTATATTTTCTGATGGGTCCTTTTTCTTGGAATATGAGCTGTCAAATTTAAAATGTGCTTAATTTTGTTCAACAGATAATGTCTTCTCTGTTGATCTGTAAGTTTGGAACTGTTTATGTACATTGTTACAAAACTTCCATATTCGTATATAGATATATTGTTTTTACATTTTGCGTTTCCAAATTTACATATTGTAGACCTATATATATGGATGTTTTCTGACAGTGTAACAAAACAATGAAATAAATTAGTAAACCAGATACAAAGCTTTCATTTAAGCTTTGGTTTATCAAAAAATTATAATTCGTTATCAAGTTATAATATATCTAAGAAAGTATAAAAGATGACATGAAATGTTTCTTAATAATCGTATAAAAATTAACTATTTTTTACACTGTCTTTGATTGCTTATAACATTCTAAAGAATACCATTTTTTTAAGAAGCCAAAACTTAAATGAAAACTTTATCTCTATATACTATATTTAATGTAATTTAACAAAGTCAAGTGTGTTTAAGATTGGGTTTCCCATATCCCAAGAAAAAGAAATCTTTAGAAAAGGTTGCGGGTACTAAACCAGAGAATATAGAATAAATTATCCTTACGCATAGGTCAGATCGGGGGGTTTTGGTAAAGCCAAAATAAGCGTTAGTTCAGCCCCCCATAAGGCAGACGGCGCTATACGCTCGAGTCTCGCGCGAGATTCAAATCATGCGCGTATACATACGTGATAAAACCAGCTTTAGCCGTAAATTACAAATACATTATAAACAAATTTATTGTTAATATTAAAAATGTTTAAATATTTTAATTATAAATTTGGAGTGTGTAAACCTGAAAAAACTATTGAAATATAAAGATACATTGGCTAGAGAAAATCAAAATTTTGAACATTTCACAGATTTATTAATTATTTCTGTTCTAATTAGATGTATTCTGTTTAGTTATTATTAAAGCTTACGATGTTTTTGACAAACAATTTAAACTGTATTATACCGAAAAAAACATAGGTTTGTTATTAACTATAAATACCTTGAAGAAATAATTTCGACTAATTTTAATGATTTTTGTTTTCTTGAAGAATGTTTAGCACACAGCACAGACATTACATTATTAAACTTTTTGTGAGACTTCATATTTTTTATTTCCTCAAGTGGATGTCCAGAGACCACCACGATTCCACAAATAAAAGACATGGTAATTACAACCTTAAAAACCCGTGCAGTAAATTACAAAAATTACAAAAATAAAATGTTCAATTTATGCATGTTACGTATATTTTTAAATAAATTTGTTTGTTATGTCTATAAATTATATACATTTTGTATAAATTATCTGAAGACGTTATGTTATGTTTAATGTTTTATTCATTTGTTCAGTTTTTGAAACTTTATTTTATTAATTTAATACTTTTTACATGTTTGCGGATAAGAGAAATGCTCTTATAACTAAACACGTCTGAAATTTTCATTAGTTTTCTAATTTTAAAAAGAATTCTGCAAGTATAAATATATAATAATAACTGTATCTATTCCAATACAGGAATATTTTTGTTAAGTTTACTGTTCAGATATAGGGATACTTCCTTTATTTATTTATTTATTTATTTATTTATTTATTTATAATTATATGGTTTTTGATGAAGGTGATTCTACTGATAGCTCTTTTTTAGAAGTATATTTTAGTAGCTTTATTCATATATGTATGTAAATAGTTTTCGTTTGTAAATAGTCTTGGATTGAAAATCAAGCCACACCCACTCACACCCAACCTACCTGTATTTCCTTTTATCTCATTCTATTCTGATGAAATGAAAACCTGCCACCTTCCCGTTGGTTTCCCAGTAATGCCAATAATATAATTTTTTCATTATAGTTCATTTTATATTTAATACTATGTAATTTTTTTATTAATATAATATTATTGCCATTAGCTAAGTGCAGGAAATCAACGTTGTAGCCCTCAACTGCGTTAAATTTTTTTATTTTCGACACTCCGTGCGGGAAGTTCAATTTCCCGCACGCTCGGCAAAATACGTCTGCTCGAAATCGAACTTTCCACACGTCGTATCAAAAAGTTCTGTACGATACATGTGCGGGAAAGAGATTCTCGTCTCGAGTGCTTTTCCACTCTCGCTTCGCTCGGGTGTAAACGACACACGAGACGAAAATCTACTTTCCCGCACTAGTGTCGTAATGTACTATTTCATGCACTTCTCTTATTATGTATTAAAATTTATTTTTTAATATCTAAATAATCTTTTACATTTACAATTCTTTTTTCTGATTGATAGGTTTGGTAATCATTTCTCCTCTTTTTTTATAATTTTAAGAGTAATATTTTTAATATTTAAATTTTCAATATTAAAAAAAAACAGTTTTTTCAGGTTTACACACTCCAAATTTATAATTAAAATATTTAAACATTTTTAATATTAACAATAAATTTGTTTATAATAAATGTATTTGTAATTTACGGCTAAAGCTGGTTTTATCATGTATGTATATGCGCATGATTTGAATCTCACGCGAGACTCGTGCGTAGCGCCGTCTGCCTTATGGAGGGCTGAACTAACGCTTATTTTGGCTTCACCAAAACCCCCCGATCCGACCTTCTATGCGTAAGGATAATATATTCTATATTCTCTGCCTTTACAAAAGATTTTTCCAAAAGGTCGTGGACTTGAAAGGAGTTTTGTAAGGGACTGTCTCCATAAGTGTGCCTGTGCCTAGGCTCACTGACTCTGACTCAACTCTACACTAATCGGAGTATTCAAAGTGAAGCTTCGAGCTTGGAGCTCCGATTGGTTCATTGTTGAGTCAGAGTCAGTGAGCCTAGGCACAGGCACACTTATGGAGACAGTCCCTAAGAACTTTAAGTTTTCTACGGTAAAGTTCAATAAACGTATAAAATTTTTTAACTTAATTGCTAAATGATAGGGCTGTTAGAATCGTATTTTCATCATTAGAGTTTTAACAGTAACAGCAAAATCCAAACGTGCTGCGCGCATACTATTTTGTTTTTTAAGTTATTAATATATAATTTTTCATTATGATTTCATTTTAATTGGTTTAAATGATAGGATAATCAGATCATTTTTCAAAGCATGACAAAATTAATCTTTTTATTCTAATTTGATTTAATTATTTAGTTTTAAATAGTTGAGAATAAAAATTCAATTTCAAAAATTCAAATGTAGCGGAAGTAGCGAATTTTCGCGATTCCTTACAGACCAATCAAAATCACTCTTTAAGTGCTTCACAACATCCGGCCATCGTTTTTTAAGAGGGGAGGATGCTTCCAGTAACCCGTATTACGTCGGTAGCTCGATAACACTTTTTTCCCTTAGATTTTTCATCAATAAAATCTCCGCGTTATCAGATTGATGGTTTTCTCAGTCCAGAATGATTCAACTGTTGGTATTATAAACACTAATACAGCAATTATAAATATTCACTTATCACTCATAAAGTTATAGATACTGGTGAATCATTTATTAAAACATATTCAATAGATTGGTATTTAATGACTAATTACGTTGAAATGGTTCATTGGTTATCAACCGATATTATCTTTAGCTTGTGACGTATCCTACGTAATTAGTATTCTATATTTAAACAACAAAATTGATTTCACATTATTTTAGGATTATTCGTTATATTAATTTTAAAATATTTTGCACGAAGAATAATGCTGGGTTCATTTATATAAGTCAAAGAATATAGATACCAATATTGAACTTTGCGTAATAAGCAATAGAATAAAAATATCTCATTTGTTCAAATAATTTTTCTATTAAAAGTAGTAATTGTTCCCTGGTAGAAAATAGACCAACTTCGTTGGTTAACATGTTAATCAAATGGAAACATTTCTACTTAAGATTAACATCGAAATTTAATTAAAACTATATTTAAAACTATCACTATATTTTAAAACATCTACAATATAATATTTCCACATGTATAAATAGTTATTCTTCATCGACAATAGCAACATAATCATGGTGTGACGTTTTTAATTTAAAAATTATCGAATGGTTCGCCAACCGTTGGTTAGCATTTTTACCAGGGTCACTGTAACAGAATAATTTTCTACTGAGTATAATACATAACATATAGACGTTATGGTGTATGTTATCAAACATTAGAAAGTAGTGATAAATCTTGGTAAATTCTACTAAATAAATAAGCTTACGGGACATTCATTGCTCTAAAAAACCCAACCATACACTTCCCCAAGATCTTCCACAGTGTCTCGAAATCAGATAAACCCTACTAGAAACTCGGTAAACCGCGCTTCCCGGGTCGATTATCCCCTGCAATTTCATTAAACACCTATGAACGTCTCTGCTTTTCCCGCGCGGCGCACGTTCGTTGATTAGCAATTACGCGCGAGTCTAAAGACGCACGAGCGATGGGCTGGTACGATAAGCCATTCCATTCATGCACCAGCGCGAGTGTATATATATACATACATATACACACGACTCTTCTCGGATCCGAGTGTCGCATACATAGGCGCGAGGTCAGACTGCAGTGCATTGGCGCCGATTCCAATCGGCCGGCACTGCGGCATTCAGCAGAGAGAGAGAGAGTATGAGAGAGAGAGAGAAAAGAGGCAGCGAAAATTCACTCGGTGCACATTGTGTGTGCACTTGCCGCTCTGCAGCAGCTGCTGCTGCCGCGTTGCGCTGCGCTGCGGCGTGCGGAGTTGTACTACGTAAAAATTGCGCTCGCGTGGAAGGAGAAAATTCAGCGGCGATAGGATCGAGCGAGGAAAGGGCTTCCGAGAAATTCCTTTTTGATGCATGAGAAATGGTTTATAAGTAGTTAAGGCGGCACTACACTGTAATATCAAAGTAGTTTTTGTAATGGTGCATTATTATGATTTCGATTTGCATATGATGAGCAAGATAACAAATGATATGCATGCATTCGTTTCGAATTGCATTAAAATTTTAATTTTATTGGCTATTGTACGAACAAAAACTTATCAATTCTCTGATACAAAAAAAGAGATTATTATAATTTGCATTTTACGAACGGAGCATAATTTCTTTAATAATCACTGTATTTTTAAGTCTTCAATAACCCTGGTAAAAAAAATTGACAATATTTTATTGTATAATGCGATAATCAAACGGAAGCATTTTTTTAAAAATCAATATGTAACAATAAAACAATGAACCTAAAAGTATGACTATAGTAGTTAAAAATATCAATTTTGTCAATTGTAAATGCCAAAATGTACTTTAAATTGGTTAATAATCAAAAAGCTGAATATTGTTCTTACCCATAAAGTTACCTAAAAAACAGGTAATTTATGGTTAACATTTCTACCAGGAAATGTAAGAAAAACTTATTTTGCAATAATAAAATCACAGTTCACAGATAGTAGTGGGACACGTTAAAATTAAAAATAATCCTTAGAATCTCTCACAAACTGTTATAGTCATCGTCAGGCATATCCTCTTCGAATCGAGTTTCTTCAATGCAATTTTAACGCTATGAAAAAAAATATTTAATACATAAAATTGTCGGTGTGCGTATAAATTAAAATTTTATAACCGCGAGCCATAGCCTCTCTTAAATATCAATCAAACGAGTTCACAAATATAAAGCATCTCTCCTCCTCCCCATCGAAAGCATCATCACAAGAGCGCGTCATCGTCAAAAAAACTCGTCGCAGCTCTTACTCACCGCGTGACGAACGAGCGCGCACTCTCGAGCTTACTTACACGTGCGAAAAATTGGCGAAGCTCGCGTGCGCACGGCACTCACTTATCGCGCCATACGAATAAATCGCTCGGAAGCCTTTTCTTAAATGTAATTACGCCCATACAATCGCGCGCAGTTGTGTTCCTTCGCTCTCTCTCTCTCTCTCTTCTCTCTTTCTCGCTCGCATATATATATATATACATGGCAGCCGGAGTGTCGCGACGGAGGCGACGGCAACCCCTCGTGAATGGCATTAATGCCGTCGTTTAGTCCATTACAAGAGTGCCGAGCTCTGCAGCCGCCGCCACCGCTGCTGCTGCTGCTGCTGCTACGCCTTTTTGCCGCGAGCGACGTGCCGTAATTTCAAAGGGCCGAACGCCCGGACGACGCGTGGTATATACATGCGAAGAGGTCGATACACGAGCAGAGGCAGTGCACACTGCGCCGTGTGTAAGTATATAGGTATACTTATATATGTTAGCGCACGCATACAAGTGTGAGGCGTGACATGCAGGCAAAAAAAGGAGGAAGCGAGTAATGACGGATCGCAATTGCGATTCGCGATTTTTTATACGCGCTCGCGCTTGTCGGCCTGGCCGCATGTTTCATTAACATTCCGCGATTCAGAGACGCCTGGTGTATATATATAGGTATATAGCAGCGAGGCCGAGAGGTTAAATATTGAGGTAGCTTGTGTATGTTTATGATGGGAGAGCTATAACGACAATCTCACGTGGTGATTTTTCAAGAGATTTAAACGGTGGATCGTAATATATAAATGATGTTTTGTAAAGTGAATGGGCTAAAAGTTGTAAGGTTAACAGGATAATTTTTATCGATTATGTGTATGAATCATTCTAAAATAAAACTATTGTTTCTAAGTATAGGCTGTGTTAATTTGATTACATGAAATTGTTAATAATACAATAATTATTATAATAACTATTTAAAAATTAAGCATTTATACGGTATCCGTAGAATATTAAGTATCTTTAATTATGATGATATAGTATTTTCAGTATATTTACAGTATACATTATTTTCATTGTCTTCCCATAAAGTATTAAGTTTCGAATTATCTGCTCATTAAATTTTTCTATACGATCGAATTTCAGGTGGGATTAAACATTACAAAATTTTAAGAAGAATATTGTTTATGTTTATTTAAACAATAAACGATGCTTTATAATCGTATTATTAATTTACTTATTAAAAGAATTTATTCTGTATTTATATACTTTAGAGTCAATAACATGCGTGAATGCTGTTAATTATTGTACGTTATTTATATTGTAAGCCAATGTACCAAATCAAGAAAACAATCACCGTATAAAAAATATTAGAAAACCAATCATTTAATTAAAAGATGTAAGTCATGGTATATACATAATCAGATATATTTTTTCAAAAAAGCAACTAATATATATTTAAAACGTTTGCTTCATAATTAAACAATTATAAATTTGGCACCATGGTCATAAATACATTATTTGATTCTGCATACTCGCATCGATTTACAATAATATATTGATAGCTGCATTAAATATTTATTAATCATAAAATATTATATGTTATTAATGTTAATGGAGACAAGGAGAATTAATTCGCGCGTCAGTGCATTACGTCATATCAAAAGACGTGACTATACTCTGTTCGAAATTCCTTTTAAATTTTTAAATTCGTCAACGGTTATTTTTAGAAGAGTTAACGATAAGAATTGAAACGATACTCGCTCCATAAATAATTTGTTATTTTGAAAGACGATAGAATCCTCAGTTAAAACACTATAGATATATATATATTATTCAATGTTGCTAACCTATCATATTCCTAATAATAATATCATTAAAACCATACCATTTATAGTATTACTTTTTTGAAGTATTATGATTTTTAGATACTCATATTATAAATACTTTTTATACATACGCACGTCACGCTACTGCAACTAAAATAAATACTATACTTGTCTAATTTATAGCATACAAATGTCTTAAGCATTATATATTGAACAACTTTTCAATAAAGTTAAACAACTTTTAAATCCTGTTTCGCGTTACATTGGTTCATTTGTACATTTTTCAAAAAAGCATTTAGACAGTATAGTATATGTATAGTTGTTACTTGTCATTTCCATTATTATAGTATCTCACACCATTATTATGTTCTTATAATAAAATATACAATGACATGAGTTTGCCACTTCCGTTTTCGCAATCGTTAATATAATTAATTTAAAACTTATCATAAAGAATAGAACCATTTCACTGTCTTGATAATAACTTGATGTCGATTACGTCGCTGATAAAAAATGTTGGTGTTTTTCCCTATATGCTAAAAAGATAATACCCCGAGCCAATCCAAAACTGCAGAGTTATTTCGGAGAATTAAACTTCTTTCTAATAACAAAACAATTTCTGTAACATGACGCATAACGCGACCATTGATCCGCAAACTCATCTCGACTAAAAAGCTCGAAAAGCACAAAAATGGCTCAGTCGCGGAGAAAGTCCCGATGGAGCTTTCTCCTCTCCTCCACCTCCTGCGTCTCCCCCTTTAAGAGCAAGAAAAATCTTTCCATTTTCACGCTAAAGCCCATCGGGCCTACCGATAAAAATCAAAGCTCGTGCACACCTTCCCCTCTTCCGCATCGAAATGTAAAAAGCATATATATATATATACGAAAAGCTCGCTCGGTCGTTCGGCGTAAAAAGAATAAGGCGCGCGCATGAGCACCGCGACAATATAACCTCGAAGACAAACGAATAGGCAGGCGCGCGCCATAGGGAGGGGGTTGAAAAAAAAGACGAGGAATCCCGCGCCCGCTCGCACACTCGCGCGAAAAAAAAATTGGAAGCGGAAATAGGAGAGTAGAATAAAGCGCTGAAAATCCGTATAGAGCGAGAGAGAGAGAAAGAGAGAGAGAGAGAGCGGGCGAGTTGGCTGCTGCTGCCGCTGCAGCCGGGCGCTTCCTGCGGCATTGTCGAGTCAAAATCTTTATCGACGTTCAACGACCCCGACCCTGGCTAGACGCTCCGCGCGCCGGGGGTGTCGGCAGGATACGCGCCGCTCTCTCTCCCTCTGCCACCCACACTGGCAGTGGTGGTAGTGTTGGTGCGCTCTGCGCCAGGAGAGAGGGAGCGAGAGAGAGAGAGAGGATTGGCCTCCCCCGAAAGGAGGGAGGAGAGGGCGTCGCTCGCTAGCGCTACGGGGTCGTCGAACTTTCCGGCGCAGTGCGACGCGAGCGTGGCGCGCGTTATACATATATATACACTATAGTGGTAGTGGCAGTCGCGCGCTCGCTCGCTCGGGGTCGTTATTATTTCCCACCCCGCGAGAGCCCGGCCGCTGCCGCCACCGGCTTGTAAAGGTGCAGCGCACGCCTGCGTCGTGAAAAATGAGTTTCGAGAGGACGGGGTGGGAGGCTGAAATTTTAACCGTGTTTTGATCAGGAGGGCGGCGCCGTCTTTGCGCGCGCTCTTCCAATTTGGAAGAGAGGAGTGCGCGGGGAACGGGACTCTGACGGTTAAGGTTTAACCTATAAAGCCTGATTTTATATTTAAAGCGCCCGGCTAAAATTGTACGCTGGGAGTTATTATGCGCTCGCGAGGTTCTCGGAATAGGCTATAGTAGCTCCTTGATGATAATACTTAGCTGTGTGCGCGGGGAGCGCATTACCAGCCGCATAATTGCCCGCTGCAATCATTTCTGTCCAAAGTTTTGTTCGCGCGCGAGACTTTTTTTTTTAATCATTTGCAATTCTTGTTTTGCGCCGCGCACCATAAACGCGTAAAGTTGGCAAATCGCTGGCGCATTCACGCTATATTCCGCATTGTGACCCGAATTAAAAGGAACTTTTGGACCGGATCGTACCGGCGCGCGAGGACAACCACCTTAAATCGTGGCGTCGACGCGCCCCTCTCGTCCTCTTCCTCCTCCTCCGTTCTCCTTCTCTCTTGCACCCTGGACGCTTTTTCTATCTATCACCCTGACTCCGCCTTCCCTCTCACTCGCCTGCTTTTCCACCTACCCAGCTCTTCGGCTTTTTCTCGCGCACGAGAGAGCTTGGGCTACTACATTTTCTCACTCGCTCTCTCCCTGCTTTCGGCCTATACGCCGCGAGACAGAGAGAGAACGAGGAAGGGAGAGAGAGGGAGAGTTACACTCGAGCTACTCTGCGGCGCGTCCCTGAAAACTTGAGGTCGAGATGCCTCCGGGAAGGATCCCGGGGGATGACGCCGCCGCCGCCGCCGCCGCCGCCGCTCCCACTCCTTCTCGCTGCGTCCTGCCTCCCCTCGTCTCCTTTGCACCGCCGCCACTGCCGCTGCCGACGTCGTCGTCGTCGTTGTCGTCTGCACGGAGGCCTTCTAACTTCGCCGGCGAGCGCTGAACCTGTCGCGACGCCGGTGGGCGGAGGGAAAAAGGAGTGACGTAGATTCTCTTCTTCCGGAATTCGAAATGACTGTTTCACTTTGAAAAGAGAAGCGCACGCCCGCGCGCTAGAACTCCTCGCGAAGCGCCAAAAGAGAGTCTTGCAGACGAGTTGATAATTTCTTGAGTGAAGAGAGAGAGAAGAAGAAGAAGAGAAAGAAAGCGAGAGAGAGAGAAAGAGAGGGGGAAAGGAGAAGCTGAGCTAATATTCCGGGGCTCTTACGGGAAGGAGCGGATAATTTGTTTTTTCTTTAGACTTGAGCTTGCACACTCGTCGGAGCGACGGGGCTGTATCAGTGCCGCCGCCTTCGTTCACGTCGACGTCGTCTTTTTGCTGGGCTTTTTTTACTATAGATGTAATAGGGCGTTAAAATTTCGTTAGAGATATATAGGAGGCTGGAGGTGAGGCTTTTAAGGGCGACAATAAGGATAAGGAAGTGCGATCAGCGTATTTCCTTATACAGAAGCAATTTTTGTTGAAGTTTTATATATTTTACAAATTTTGCAGATAAATGTTTAGAAAATTAGAAAAATATTAAACGATAGTTATTTTAGGATTGTGCAAGCCGTTTAATTAAAATTAAGTTTGTAAAGTATAAACTTGAACGGTGAATGTGCTATAGTTGAATATTATATTAACGTCATTTATATTTAGAGTGAATTATTGAAGGGATGAATTAGGGAGGAAAGTTGACGTTTTCTAGCTGGGATGATGATCGAACACGAGTGAAACATGAGCGCTCAATGTCATCATCCGGGTCGGAAAAATTACTCCCTTTTTCCACATAAAGGCAGATGGAAGCTCGCGCATTTCGGATCGCCCACGCCATATCAATGAAAATAAAAAAGTGAATTATGTTATTATGATATATATTTTTTTGTATACTTCAAACACAAAATCTTTTTGTAAGTATTTACTAATTGTTTACAAAAACGTTAAGAGATTGATTATTTACTGGTTAAAGTTATTAATAAGATATTTTTATGTTACCTGTGAGCATGAACAGAAGGAAAGAAAGCAGTGGGAGGAAAAGTAGAGGCAGGAAACGTACTTTTCCTTCCGCTACTCACTAAACGCTAAAAATACTCGATTTTCCATTCGATTTTTATGTAGAAAAAGAACTTTTTACACGCACGAAATGAAAAAAAAAACGTTTTAATACACACTTGATACTTTTCAAATCACTTATCGAACGACTCCACGCCACTCTTCCCGATTATTCAGTGAAACCGTTTAACTCTCGAGACCGTTTTAATTAATCCCCTAAAAAGACACAAAATCGACTTTCTCCGCCCTCTCCTCTCTCTCTTTTTTCTTGCGCCCTATCAACTCAACCCAAGGTATAAAAAACTCCTGGTTCGTCGTCGTCGCACGTCGGTAAACGCCGAATAACCAAAGATTTCGTTTCACCGGGGGGCTGCACAAAGGCGAAAAACCTTTTGCCGCCCCTCCTTCCCTCTCCCCCCTTACCTTAAAGAGCTCGGGAAATCGAATTGAAATCGAGTCGACAGAGTGACGGAATCCGGGGAACGTACCTAGCGTGTGCATCGGATAATGCTAGTCGCAAAAAAAATCGAACGCGACAGGAATGCGTTTATGTGCGTTCGCAGGTGAGGGCAAGTATAGAGCTGGCTCTGTCTCGCGCCAGGGCGTATCCTCTTACAGGACTGATGTACGAGCAGTGTATATATAGGTACACCGGTGCCTCGCCGAGTGCACTGCCGTCGCACGCGTGCGCACGGGGTCTTCGTCCTTGCGTAGCTTCTTTACGTAACCGAGTGTCATTCTATGTACGCATTGTCTCTTGTGGCCTTTAAGTATCTTGGGGAGTTGTGCTTTTTGCTTGTTTTTTGCATTGGTGTAGTCACTTTTTCAGTGTACTTTTTTTCGTAAAAAATTTAATACTTCCTTGATGTGTCTTGGTTGAAATCTACGCGAAATGACCAATGAGCAAGATAATAGGCAGAAAATTTGTTTGAATTGGTATCGATGAAAAACTTTTTGACCATTGTTTGGTAATGCAACAAACTAGAAACAGACATAACCACGAGGTATTCGCATTTGATTTACTTATAATATCAAAATTTAAATAGAAAACAAACTAGAAAGCCATTTGTAACACGCCTTCTACGGGTAATTTAGCAAAATATCTTTTCTTTATCTGATTCTATACCAAACTCACACATTGTTATGGTAATGAAATGGTTACTTATTATTTTATAAGTTGTATAAACTGATGAATGGTTTCTATTTTAACCCTTTGATTCACGTGTTATATAATATACACTCTCTAAAAATTTTTGCTTAAAATAAGCTTTCTTATATATGATCCTCAGTCATAAACCCAACAATGTGAGTCTTGGAAACCTCGTACACAGCTTTTTGTTATAAAACTAATAAAGTATAAAAGTATGCTATTTTTACTAAAAAGAATCAGTTTTCCAAGAATTTATTTCTTTAATATTAAATTTAATAGTTAAGTTATCAAACAATCTATTCATATAATTATTTTTTACGGAATGAAATATTTAAATTTTCCTGATTCCCATTTATACTCCAAATTCGATACACAATCGTGATAATATAAATAATAAAAAATACTTCTGTCTCAAGTTCAATAACGTTTTATGCTATCAATATAACTATATTTAATCGAAAATGTATCAATGAACTATCGATTACATTCAGAAAATACCCCCTACATTTCGGAGCATTAATAAAAGAAAACATATATCTACAACTCGGAATAAGTACAATATTAATGCGGACAATATTCAATTTCAGTATGAAATCCTAGAAACATTAAGCCACCTCGTCTCATATTTTTCAAGTCCACCTCTTTCGCCACTCTGCCGACGAATCTTATCAAATTAATCAAAGCTCGTCGGCTCGCGCTCTCTTTCTCCCTCATCACTCGCGTCCTGCATTTAGAGAGGGAGAACGAGAGAGAACACGCAAATACCGTTTCACAGTCGAAAAGAGAGCGTCGCTGCCGCATTACGAAACTCTTTAACCCTATCCTCCACGCCCGCCCAAACAAAGCGTGCGCGCGCGCGAAATAACGCGAACCGCAGTATAGCAGTCTCTCCTCTCACTCACTCTCGAAGAGAAAAAAAAGAACCGCCGAAAAACGAAGGAAAAGCCTCGCCTCTCGCTCTTTCGTCCCGACACCCGCATCACACGCAGAGTCGCTATATAGCTCGGCGGCGGCGGTTACCATGGGAAAATTCAAACTCCGCGCGGCGGTGGACCCGTGAGAGAGACAGAGAGAGAACGCACGCGAGAGAGATCGATCGGCGGCCCCTCTGTGTGTGCGTGTCGCGTCAGCGCACTCTCGCCGGGCTTTCGCCGCCCGACTAGGGGGTGGTACTAGTATTATATATATATATATAGGCGCCGTTGCCACCACCACCGCCGTTGCCGCCGCTACCGCTGCAGCGGTGGTGAACTCTCGGGCTCGTGAACCCGCGGCGAGGGGTCGAAGACCGTGAAAATCGCCGAAGGACTCGCCGCGCGTCCCCTCCTATACACACACATACATACAGCGGCTATAACCTTACGCACGCACGCACACGCAGCTGCGCGGCCGCGCGTATGTGTATCTGTGGATCAGTAGCGGTATATGCGGCTTTGTGCAGCAGCGTTTCTCGCATTCTCGCTCCCGCTGGAGCTCATTTACCTAACGTCCCCTATTAACGCGCGCGGCGTGCCCCGCGAACGGGGGTGAATAATGCATGACGAGCGAAGAGCACGCCCGCATTGGGAGAGAGAGAGATTGCAATGAGCTATGTGTGTATTCGCAAAAGCAGGCGAGAGGGTGACGGTTGTACATAAATGTCGCGAGATTACACGTAGGCTTATATATATATTGTGGGTGGGGGAGTTTGCGCAGCGTGACGTGCGTGTTTTCTTGCGCGTTGCGGGAGAGCTAGCGCATGGATTCCGCGCAAGCCGTGGCTGGAATTAATATGATTCGCCGATTGTTCGGAGATTTTCTACCCTCTTTTCGTGTGGAACGTGTTTGATTTTGACTGCCTTTTTTTATGAACAGTACTGTATAATAATATACATCCGTAATGGGAAAATATTCGACATAACTTATGTAATTTTATGAAATTATACCGTGAAAGGCGTTTAAAATTATCCTGGATTCAAATTTCGCATTATCGCGAGTAATGTCTCCGTTTTTAAATTATTTATACCGCCAATATAATTATATCGCGCACGCGCGCGCGCGCGCGCGTGTGTGTGTGTGTGTGTGTGTGTGTGTGTGTGTGTGTGTGTGTGTGTGTGTGTGTGTGTATATAAACGCACATCGGGAACATAATTTACTGATTAAAAGCCTGTAAAAATAATAACAACTCGCTTATTTACCTCGAAGAGCTATACCTCTTCATTCGCATTACTTTGCCCGCAGCGTATAATTAAAGCGCGAAGCTTTCTCTTCGGGAAAAATGCAGGGCACACCGGGACGATCGTTTAAAATTCTGTAACGCCGCCGTTTCTGACGTCATAAAGCGACGGGCGCTCCGCGAAGAAATTGTAATTTTTCATGTGTAATCGGCCGGGCGATCGATGGCAATTGACTTTCATATTTTCCTCTAAAGAGGGGATGAAAAAGTGGGTTCGTAAGTGGCCGAGAGAGTATATATGCGGCGGGTTACGGAACAATCTCGCGATCCGCCCGCGATAATCTCATCGCCGCCGTATACGTACACGTGCGTGGCTAACTTGTAATTATGCAAAAATCAAATTAGCGCGGTGTCCGAGCAGAAGGATGTGCCGCGTGATAAGACATACTGCTGTAGAAAGCTGATGAATTCAGATAAACTGCATTCGTATATATAAAGGTAGAACAATATATTTACGGGCGCATCGCGTGAAAGTTTTCAGGGTGGAAATTGTGTTTTCTGTACATTGCATCAAGTTAGTGATGGTATAAATTGATTATTTTACAGCCGCTTGAACGAGGTTAAACGTTATTTACCAAACGATGGCCCTCACCCCCGTATCGCTAAAACTAAACGCAAAACAAATTTACACGAGCGTGACAAAGTAGATCGTCTCGCACTCGCAAGGCGTATATACAAAGGCCAAACGAGATTAATTTCTATTTCCAGACGACGGAGAGACTTTCGCGACGAGGCGGCGGCGGTGGCGGCCGCGTATATATACGCGCGACTGCCAAAGAAAATCGTACACAAACACCACGCGCGCGCCGGCGCTCGCTAAACATTTTACTACCCTTGCGTCCTCGGCGGCGTCTGCGACATAAGAGAGCAAAGGAGCGACGAGGGAGAGTGGGAAAGAGAGAGAGAGAGAGAAATGTACAGAAACGCTCACCCCTACCCTTGACCTCCACGACGGCGGCGGTGGCTCTTGCCGTATTAAATCAACCACGACTTCTTCCCTCGCGCGTTCTCTCTCTCTCTCTCTCTCTCTCTCTCTCTTTCATTCTCCTGGGGCTTGTACGGGGCGCCGACTTCCCGACAAAGGCCTGCGCGGAGCGAGAAAACTCGCGGATAACAACGGCTGAGTAAATTTTCGCTGCAGCGCCGCGCGAACGAAATTAGAGAAAGAAAGGAAGAAAGAGAGGGGGGGATGGGAAGCGCCGGATGCGTATACACACGCGAAACGAAATGAATAAAGAATAAGGGAGCAGCGGGAGGCTCTGGGAAGAGAGAGAGAGAGAGAGAGAGAGAGAGAGAGAGAGAGAGAGAGAGAGAGAGAGAGAGAGAGAGAGAGAGAGAGAGAGAGAGAGAGAGAGAGAGAGAGAGAGAGAGAGAGAGAGAGAGAGAGAAGGAAGGATCCTGCGTCAGCCAGGATAAGACGGCGAAGAAATAAGAGAGGCAGGGCAGGCGCGCACTCCCGTCGTCCGGAAAGAGAGGAAAAAAAATAAGGAAGGTAAAAAGCGAGCGATATGGGTGTGGGAGGGAAAGACCGTCGCCGTCGTCGTCGGGGAGTCTGAAGACGAGGAGGAGCGAGGGGCGAGAGAGCGGGCGAGGGTTGGCCGGCGCGATTTTCCTTAAAAATGCCTCCCACCGCGCGCTACGGCGGAAGTTTGCGAAAAGCCCCGGCGAAGAGGGGCGAGAGGGGCAAAGGACGAGGCGCAAAGCAGACGAGAGAGGAGGGAGAACGAGTGTGGGATGATAACGGCGGCGCGGTCGTACACATACATATGTACGCGCGTGCGAAGAGTGCGGAATTACGCAGTGGAAGAGAATGAGAGGGAGGAGCGATGAGAGACGAATTAAGGATAATTCGATGCTCGACCGATTCGTGTGCTAATTATTATATAGGAGAGCGGCGCCGAGGATGAAAGTGTATAACGAGAGCGAGTGCAGCCGAACAGGTGACTGAAGGGGGAGGGCGAGTAAAAGGGGTAAGAAAGGGCAAAAAAAAAGAGAGGGGTCGCGTGTGCGGGTGTACGCAGCGCGTTAGAGATGCACCGCGGCGTAGAGTTCAAGTTCTCCCCGGGCGCACGCGGCAAATGTATGTAAATGTATTATTAAGCGAACGCACGCATACACATCCACGCGTGCGCCGAGGGAGAGCGAGAGAAAGAGAGGAGGACAAAGAGGAGTTAATTGGATCAGTGTATTTCATGGTCATGAATGCGCCGATGTTTTTCATCCGTGTGTGACACATGTGTGCTCGGTTTTTGCGAGGATGAGGTGCAGAGAAATGATTTTTCCAGGCGGCCGTGATGTAATAATTAAAACTTTTGTAGATGGATAATAACAAATATAAGGGTCGATAAATTTATTGATAAAAAAGATGAAATGACAATCACAGAATTTCGCAAAATTTCAAAGCTTTTTAGAACTGCTTCACATAGTAAATCCGTACGAAAATCATTCGCGCATAAACAGGACTGACGGTTGCCTCTCGTATATATACACATTATATTTCATACACATAATATACTCCCATCCTCAATGTCGAAAAGTACCCTCTCCCTCTCCATATCCCCACACAACCGCGAGTATACAATTTCACCGCACTCATCGCGGGAATATCGAGCACAACTTTCACCGTCGGATTAATCATTAAACAATGCAAACTACATAATCGCGCTCGCGTCAGCAAGAGAGAGAGCCGGGGCGGAAGTAAAAGCCGCCGCGCTCTCTCGATTTCGCCGAAAAGGAGACAAGCGGCTGCGAAAAGGGGTAAGAGACTGAATGGAGGGGGGCTGCGTACGTACAACCGACGGCGGGTGTAGTATCGACGACCTCTCCGCGACCAAGGAGGTTGGGGTAGGTTCTATCTCTCTCTCTGCCCCCCGGCCGCTTGCAACCCTCCCCCACGGCCCACCGCGCGGAATCCCCCCCCGCTCCGACGCTGCCGAGGTCTTTTGCCTCTGCGCTGCAGGCGCAGGCGATCGATGCCAGACAGTCCTGTTCGCACGACCGAATCCTGCCGAATGCGCACCCTTTTGCCTCGCGCGCTCTATATCTCTATCCCTCTCTCACTCGCACTCCTACATCCAGTGACACGTGTATGTGTGTGTGTGTGTGTGTGTGTGTGCGTACGAGGAGAGGGAGCAAAGGTTTGCAGTCTTTTTTGTCCGCTTTGTTTCTCCCTTTTTTTTTTCGGTTACTCCCCTTTTTCGCGCGAGTTCGTCACATGTACATATACAGCGCACATTTGACTATTTTTCGCGCGCGCGAGTATATGGTTACCACGTTGAGGGGACCTAATTACCTCAGTATGCACGCTATATAATGTGCATTTTAGATGCATAAATATTCATTAAACGTGGCAGTCTTTATTCGCGGAGATGACCGAGAGTTATGTGCGCAGCTTCGATGCTTTTTTTTTTCATCGCTCGCGTGTAGGCGCTTATCTCGAGGATCAATGTATTACGCGCGCGGCTCTTGCGGTGCTCGGGAGCTTTCTTTTTTCCTTTTTGCCGCGGCCTTTTCTCGGTTCGTTACGTAACAGCCCGTTGCGGATATATAGGAGGGATTAGGGCGAGAAGCGCAATTATGACATCTAGAGTTACCGGTGTTGCGCTAGAGTAGTATAGGATATATATACTGTGTCTAATTGAATTGCGTTTGTCTTGATTCCGCTCTCGTGCACTTGCCCCCCCCCCCTCCCCCCCGCCCCGCCCCGCCGCAACTACAACATCTTGTGGAGTAATTGTTACAGTCGCAGTGCGCTAACGTAATCAATAACCAGACCTTTCACAAATATTATCTATTCATCCAACATCCGCAATAATTTCATTATAGTGTGCATTTACAGATATGTAGATCGAGCTTTAATATTTTACGCTACAATATGCAACCTTGATTAAAATTTAACCGCAATTTTCACTTTCTAATTGTTTCTCAATTACTGTAGAATTCCGTAAATTATTTCCTCGTATATACATATATTATTATTTTAACAAATTTAAATCTTGCTCAACCACGATCCTTTCGAAATTTCGTAGACTTTCATAGATTATCTTTTTTTTCAGCTACTTATTATAAACAATTTAAGTATTCCACATACCCGCGCGTCACCATAAAACTTAATTATCCTCTGTGCAATCACGAAAAGAAAAGCCCTCTTGCCTCGATTCTAAGAAAACTTTCGATCACGTTTAACAATTTACACGCTTTTTTCTCTCTTTCTCTCTCTCTCTCTCTCTCTCTCGCTCTCCCTCTCCATCCTCATACCATATAACGATAATGAATATATTAAAACAACCTACGGCGCAAAAACTCTGCCGTGTCTCGCTCGCTCGCTCGGTCGGTCGCGCGATCAATGCACCTCGCCAAGGCCAACCTGCTGACGAGAGGCGACAATGTATATCCCGTGTCGTGTCGTTACATTATCTCCCACACACAGACGCATAAAGGTATTCTCTCTCACACACATTTCATCGCCATGGAGCGTCGTTCAAGCGAACGAGTTTCGCCGCTCCTAGCGCGCACATTTAAGGAAAACCCGCGTTTTTTCGCGAAGGTCGTCGTCGTCTCGATCCTCTCCGATGCGCGCTACTGTAGCTATCCGCGCGGGCGTGCACGCAGTGCACCGGAGAACGTCGAGCACCCACGGAGAGAATGCGCTGCCTTTCCGAGGTGGGTAAGTATATCGATTCGCGATTCCGGGAAACGCGCAGTGAGCAATGCAGTACCTATATACATACGTACACGCGCCGCCTGGTGCATTAACCAGGTGAATGTGTGTATGTGTGTGTGTGTGTGTGTGTGTGTGTATGTGTGTGTGTGTGTGTATGCGCGTTCCCGGAAGTTACCCCCCTCGCCTCGTCGTCTATATACTTGCACACAGAATAATATACACACCCCTTTCTCGACGATACACATGAAGTTTTTTTTCTCCCTCGGGCTCGCTCAATTACCACGCCGAGTGCAATTTCGATTCTCTTCCTTTTTTTCGCCTTTCTCCGCTGCCGCCACGCTCGCTCGTGCTATGGTATACACGCAGAGGCGGTGAACTGGCAATGGACGATTCGGTAGAGGTATATAGGTATAGATGCGCTAGGTGTGTGTGTGTGTGTGTGTGTGTGCGAGATGATTGGGAGAACCGTGCAGCAGGAGCTAGCTCGTTGAGAGGTATAGAGGGTCAGGCTCGGAGAGGCGGATTGTGCTCAACGAGCCCCTCGTTGTATAACGTGTAAACGTTATCATCATTACACTGCGGAGCTGTTTAACTTGCGCGCGGGTGGAAGGTCGCGCTCCTGGAAAATCAGTCGCGTATAATTGTCAAGGGGGGAGCGAGAAAAAAATGCGCATTGGAAATTAGCGTCGTTGGGTAAAGGGTTAATTAAGGTTGTCATGCTGCATATATAAGGATATATATAGCTTGTAATGAAACTTGGTGAAGTTAATGGTCTCAAAACTCACTGGAATTTTTTAAATATGAAATATCAGAGAAACTATTGCTTTATAAGTAAACGGGTGATTTTCAAATATTTATTTCTATAATTAAAAGCAATTGCAAAAATATAAGAGCTTTGTATAAAATGGGCAGTTTAGGTAAGGTTTTTTGTATAGGTCTGAATTAAAGTATATACGAATTTTATTGTTGAATCAAGTATATTAAAGCTACACTGAAGGGGTTGGTAAATCGACTATTTCAGTTTCCACCCTGTAATTTCAGATTCCCTCAGCTCCTTTTATTCCACTCTATAACAACTCGTTTATTCTGGTAGGCGAATCAGGGTATTTTCGTACATCTAGCGGGATCTGCAAATGTGACGGTTGTTACATTAGAATTATTAATGGAGATGTAACTATAACGCTTACAAGACTTCAGACATTGGTGCTACATAATGTATTATTTCTTCGGTATAACTTCATCATTGATTTTAGTATTTGCAATACTTGTTATTTTTATCAGTTCGTCCGAAATCCTCAGAGTGTAATTAAATGTGCATTGCAAATATCAATAATCATGCTGTACGAATACATATTTTAAATAAATATGAACAATTGACATCGTAAAATCTATATATGCGAATTAACAATGAAATATGTTAATATACAAAGCAAGTTACAATGCATGAATTGAGATACGAATAATAAAACTTGTGTTGGATTTGTTATTGATAATCATATTAAGTATATTTATTGCAATGCTATTTACAAAAAATTAATTTTAAAACTTCCAAAGCTTCCTTACTGAACAGCAATGATTCATTCGCATTATACTTATACCCTACAACAAAAGTAAAATATTCGTTATACATGTTACAATCATCGGGCTTAGCACGTCGTGAAGCATTAAACCAACATTTCTCTTTAAATACACGCAGGGTATATATCGAGAAAAAGCAAACTCGAGAACTTAAATACCTCCTAAAATGCATTCCGATCGCTGGCAAACCATCCGAGCACCACCTCCCACCCGCGCGCATAAAACCGCCAATCTAAAAGTCGTTGGCTAAAATCAAAAATCGCGTAGGCGTCTCTCTCTCTCTTTCGCGGAGTCATCGCACTTACTTCACATCCCCTCTCCCCTACAGCAGCAGCGTTCGGAATCCGCGCTCGAACTTTTCGCACACCTTGTATGCCGGGAGGAACGCTTTGTTCAGCATAAAGAAAGTGGCGGAGGAGGAAACTCGGTGCATCTAAATATAGAAGTGACCGTCGTCGCGCGAGGTGCTGCTGCTGCTGCTGCCGAAGCC
This sequence comes from Torymus aiolomorphi, assembly GCA_036365515.1. NCBI lineage: Eukaryota > Metazoa > Arthropoda > Insecta > Hymenoptera > Torymidae > Torymus > Torymus aiolomorphi. The sequence goes on from CM070877.1 coordinate 140,643,053, forward strand.
GCTCTGGTCGCTGTGCAGACCGGCCTTTAAGCGGCCTGCACAACTCTCTCTCTCTCGCACACGCGCGCGCCTGGCGACTGCCGGCCGGCCGCGAGGTCAACGATAAAAGAGCCTTAATCGCGCCGACACGTGCGCCCAGAGCTTCTTCTCCGCGCGGGTTATGTATATCTGTATTTCTTTTCCTGGAGTTCCTGGATTTCTCTCCCTCTCTCTTGAGGGCCCTATCGTACGGGCTATCTTGGAATGGGCGAACGCTCCTTTTTTCGTGTCTTTTGTAGGATTATTTATTGGTTTTTAGGGAGAGTGCGGCAGCGAGCATTGCTTGCTTGTCTGTTGGCTCGTCTTGGCGACGTTTTCTTGGCCTTCTGCGCTGTGATGGTCTCGGATGATTTGCTGGAACTGACATTAGGTAGATTCCTTCTTCAAAAAGTGCATGTCGGTCCATCAATCTGCGCAGAATGTAAACCAAAAAGCATTTTTAATGATTATAAAGCATTCATTCGATTAACTGAATTAACTGAAAATTCTTGGATAAAAATGTAAGCAAAAAGCATCTGCGTATGTAATTAGTAAAGCAGCGGAGAAAAATACTCGTGTAACAATAAAGTAGCGTTACATACACGTCATCAAATCCAGAGAGAAAAAAAAACCACCTCTAGGCCAAGTTTACAGTCATTGGCGGCCGCGAGTGTCCTTCTAAAAATCACGCTTTTTCATTTCTCATCGTCCCCTCTCGGCTCTTATCCTCCTCTCTCTCTCTCTCTCTCGCACGCGCTCGCGCATCAGTGGGGAAATCCGCCAGAGGACTCCTCGCATTGTGCTCATCGCGGTTATTTAGTTTTGAGCCACGTGTATATATATAACGGACATTCTTATTATTTCTCCCGTTTTTTTTTTTTTTTTTTTTTTCGTTTCATTTGTATTCGAAACGGAATTCCTTTTCCTATGTTCTCGTTTCGCGAGCGGCACATCATATAACGCGACGCGCTGGCGGACGTTTCAAAGAGGGCATGTGAGCGAGAGAGGCAGATTCAGATGTATTATTTGATAATCTTTCACTCGCGCGCTATATACGTATACCTTTTCTCTCGTACTGGGGTTTTTACTTCTCGAGTGATTCTCGCGGTCGCGTCTGCGATTATTCAGTGGGTTTTAATTGACAAGAAAGCCGAGAGCGCTCGTGTATATTATCTCGGTATATCTGCACTCGGCTGAGCGTGAAATTCTTCGTTTTTTTTATCTTTCTCTTTTGACTTTGTAATGTTCGTTAGGGAAATTTTTTCGAGAAAAAGCAGCCAAAGAAATTAGAGAATTGGTGATTTGAGTCTGTAATTTACGGTGGGATAATTTTTACAGAAAAGCCGGCTTGATAAAATTCATAGCTCTATTGTGTCAGTTCTCTCTACATGTTCATATTAACAGAGTGAACCCGAGATATCTTTACATTTACAATTGACGCAGAGATAATGTATATTCCGAATCACGCGTGCATTCGTTAATAAATTACGAATGAAATTTAGCCATCAGATCACGTTTCACAGGATGCATTTTTCAATCGCGTACCTTAAACAAGCGATAAGACGTCATTGTCGCCGAACGGTGACTAAATCTCCGATTAATTATAACAAAGTTCGAGCGTGCGCGTGGCTGTAACGCAATCGCTAAATTTCAACTTCCCATTATTCATCGTCACAAATCGTTAACGCTCGCGCGCACACGCAGAGCGATAGGCGTTACCAAGATCAGCACTTTGGAAGCATCGCGTCCACCACACGCGCGTGTCAAAAAGTATATATCAATGCTCCATTAAACTCTCGCGTAACTTATCTATTATACACGCCCGTCGATCCGAAATTCCACAAAGTTACGTTGAATTCGGGTCCGATCCCCGAATTCAAACTATTGCAAACTCGTCGTTTAGTCAATTGTCGCACAAAGTCAATTATTAATAGGATAGCGTGCGCTTACGTGCGTACGTTGCTCCTTTTTTTCGCGAACAACGCGACGACGACGCGGGAGACGCGCGCGCATATCTTTTTCCGTCGCGCGTGACGTCGACCTCGGGCTTGTAGCACCAAAGGGCGAAGGACTTTTTTTACTATGGATTGCGTTTTCGAGGAATCCAGTCACGATTGGCGAGCTATATTAAGGAACTAACTTTAATTTTATGTACCTATATTTGTCGAGGGCAATCGGAAAACAGCGACCGTACATCTAATTACGTTAAATTTGTTCAGCAAACAGCATGCATTAAATATTTTCCTTGGATTCTAGTTGGGGAATTTAACGGACTGGATATTCGGTAATTACTCTTTTCATTGTCACTCTGATATGTTGGTCATTTGATATACTGAATTTGTTTATTTGTTGTTCAAATTATAAATCGACCAAATATATATGTTTTGAATGATTGTTTGTCAACATCAGTTGAGTATTTAAAGGGGAACAATTGTTAATAAATCACTTCTTTATCGATCCATCACGCTCACTGATATCAAATAACCGTGAAAAATTTCAAATTCGAATGCATTATCTGCAAAATCAATAAGAATAAATGAGTTGGAAACATAATATTTCACAAAAAAAAATCCTCATTTTATCTCTCGATCATACGAACACAATGTTTATCATTTCTCAAACTCAAAACCTTCCACTCTCTTTCGTATACACGTTCAAACGTATAGCGGACACATTCCAGTTTCCTCGCCATTTTCCAATAGCAACGTGTGCGTGTGTCTCACCTCGCGCTCTCCAAGTAAACGCTCGCTCGCTCTCGCGCCATCAGCCATTCCAAATAAGGCGCTGATCCGAATGGCGAGCGACGAACGGGATAAAAGCCGCGGCGAGATGCGCGGCCAGGTCAGCCGATAATCATACACGCGGCGCGGCGATGAGTATATTTAACCACGCGGCCCCGCAGATCGGAGAAAGAGAGAAAGAGAGCGATGCACCGCGAGGTATAGTTGTGCGTATGGATTTCGGGGGCCGCAGCTCGACGTGGGAGGTATCGGCTCTGACGTAAATTCGACGCGCGCGCTTCTCTTTCTTTGGCTACCTACGTTCGTGCAGCCGATTTTTCAGCGAGTCAAAGTCGCGGGCTTCTCGAAAGTCTGTATCGCTTCTTTAGAGGCAGCGAGAGGTGAGAGGTTTGCAGACGGGAATGGGGGCGTGAAAGAGCATGGCTTAGCTCCGTGATAAAAAGTTATACGAATTTTAATCGCGCGCGCGCGCGCGCACCGCTGCAGTAAAAGCTTTTCGGGGCCCCGGCGAGTTTGGGAATGTTATTGCCGATTTAATTTACGGTTTTTTCGGGATGCAGCGGACCTCGCGCCCGATAGAATATGCTGGCAAAAGTTGTAGCGGTGTAGGACAATGTATAGCGCTCGCAATATGCATAGAAGTTTTACGAGCTTTTAATCCCAGATTGGAACGTAAATAATGAACCGTAAATAATAGAGAGCGCGCGTTTAAATAATCTCTGACTTCTGCGTTTATAGATCTCTTTTGCAAGGCCGTAAATTAACTCAATTTCCTTCGACTGCTTTACGACGGTGTAAAACTTATTCAATCAGTATTTTTTTTAGTAAGTTATATATATTCCTTAAGCTGGGGTAGTAAACGACTCCTCTGCTGTGGAGAAAAAATATTGAAGGTATTATACTTGTGTAATCAATATTCTTTGTTTACTTGCAGTTTCTACACAGTTTTTGCTGCAATATATATAATGAACGTAATTAAACTGACGTGAATTTGAGTGAAATACAGTTATTTCTATTTATAGGAACGCCAATTTTATGGTTTTAAACCGCAACAACAATTTTTTTTATTTACAAGTAAAATATTGTTATTTATAAGTGTTTTATATTTGTAACGAACATTTTCATTAAAAACGTTGAAAAACGACATATTTTTCAAAATTCTGTAAAAGAAAAATAAATATTAAAAAATTTTTCATTCCCAGATTTTAAATTTTGAATATTCAAATAATAAAAAATATGACATGTTCAAAAAGGATTTCCCTTTATTAAAAAATCGTATAGCATATATTGTGTTACGTATGAAAGGAAGCATCGCGACGTTAGTTCAGTGGTAGAGCGCGGGACTACAAACTTCGGGTCCGTCGGTTCGCGTCCCGCTCGTCGCATATTTTTTATATGAATTCATATTTTAATTCATTCTGCTTCCTTTCATACGTAACAATTGTCACGAAAACACAATTTTTCGTTTGCAATCCGCATATACTCGTAAAAGCTCGCAAATACATATACAAAAACCAAAAATCGAGCGTCGATGATTCCCGGACGCGTCGGCTCGCAGCAAGCAGCAGACAATACGATGAATAAAGAAGACGAGAGATGCGAGCTCTCTGCGCTACTGCTGCTGCTCCGATATTTATGCGACTCGGCATATATCTCGTTATTGGGCGTGAAATCGTCGTCTCGCGCCTCGGTTCTGCGAAGCGTCACCGGGGGCCTGCTGCGGCTGCTCGACAGCGACACACACAGCAACAGCAGGCAGGGTATAACAGCGAGAAAGAGAATGTGTGCATCGGACGAGCAGCAAGCAGTCGCAACACACAGAGACAGCTCTACAGCGCGCAGAGAGCGAGACTCGCTAATCGCCACGTGGCGTGCAAACAAATTCCGATTGACTTACACACGCGGAGAGGAAACGCGCGAGCGAGCGCGTATATATGTGTATGAGTGTGTATATAACAGAGGGCGAGACGAGCGGAGCTGTCGGCGCAAGCTAACTCTCCGCGCACGGCACTCGTATATATATGTAGAGACAAAGACAGAAAGAGAGAGAGAGAGAGAGAGAGAGAGAGAGAGAGAGAGAGAGAGAGAGAGAGAGAGAGGCAAAAATACCGTCACTTTTTTAGATTTTTGCACGCTTGTGTTTCAGTGAAAGAGCACGGGTTAAAGTACGCACCAATGCGCCCTTCGATTTAGAACTATTAAAATTGTTCGTCCGGTTCTTGTTGTCGAAGAATCTCTATAATATATTTCAGTCAAAAACCTTAATTAAAAGTTTAATTAGAAAAGTATGGACATATTTAGATACAGAATGAATTGTTACATTTACCGATATATTTACTGGGCAAACCTTTATAAAACAAACTGTACTTATTGCTGCTTTCCATATCAAAGATAAAATCGGAACAGTACAGCTTGTGATCAAATACGCGAAGAAAAACCAAAAGTACAATGCCACATATTTTCATGAATCTAAAGCCACAATTAAGCGAATACTCAAGCCGGCGACAGAAACAAAAGGAAATTAAATCATTAAAATTCATACACGATCCTGCACAGAGAGCCTGCATCGTTAACGCTATATAGGCAAAAAGCAAGCAAAACACGATGCGCATATAGGAGCGGCTGGTACTGCAGCCTGGCGAGAGAGTCGCCGGCTAATCGGGGGAAAAATAAAAAGAGTCTCGACGACCGTGCCACTGGCTGCGCGCTGCAAGCGAAAAAATGCGAATTCCTAGTCCGCGCAGGAAGAAACCGCAACGAACGACTATACTCCCCCCCTCCTCTCTCTTTCTCTCCGCACGAGCCAGCAGGAGAAGCAGCTAGCGAGTCTTCCTTATACACCGCGTGCTCTCGTATAATTTTCAAAGGCCCATAATAACAATAATCAAAAGAATGCCAGTCATCCGGCCGCGACTAGCTCCTGCTCGCTCGCGTATATAGGTGCACGCGGCCTCGCGAGCCAAAAGTAACGAGGAGCAACCGCCGCCGTGCCGGCTCGTTTTCGCTGGAAGGACTCAATTTTGCATTCGCGACGACGACCGTATAGGAGGGGGAGGCGGTAGGAGGTTCTGAGGTTTTCGGCGGCTCTCTCGCTCTGGCACAATGCCGAATATCGGCATTTCCGGTGCGCTGCGTTAAATCATTTCGGCTCGATAATTTTTCAAGAGGATTGGGGCGCGGTATACATCGATTTGTTCGAGCGAGCTTAATGGGTATTGTGGGCTTACTCTTTTTTTTTGTCTGGCGAAAAATTGCGGGGAACAATTAATTTTAAATCCAGATTTGTCTGTCGTGCTGAGGAGGCTTTTCATCATTATACATTGAAAAAGACTTCTTTTTGTATAATATGGGTCTTTTGCAGATGTTATTTGTTGAATCAATTTGTTCACGTTTGATTAATTGGGAAGCACATGATAATTTGGTTTGGTATATATTGGAAATTATCTGCTTTTGGAAAACGTTTAGCTGAAAATTTATACATGAAACGTTATAGTGCTCCAAATCATTGAAGTTTATATATATTTTGACAGCTATTTTCACGGATTAAATTTATAATTGCTCGGTGTCATTTGTGATTGTCCGATAACATATTCCACTATTTAATGATAAAAAAGGTTGTTATATGCAGAATTAGTGTATTGAAACATCAGTTAAAATCAGTAACGTTTAAAATGCCGTTAATTAAATTGAAATACTCAACTTTACAATTATCCTAGAATTGAAAAATAAATTTCATCATTAATACTAAAATTCGTACAGTGTGTAACCTTAAATCTCTCTGCTGTCAATCAGTACGTCAATCAATGGGTAAGCTTTCCGAATTCGGAATTTTATTTACTGACAACCACCAATACATATTGTAATGCACAAGGATTACATAAATTTAACAAAACAAAATCCAAAATAGTGTTACTCGTCCAAACCTCAAACACAAAAAAAAATCGAAAATAATCTGTCTCTGATATCGACAGACGTTGAAAAAAAAAAAGAAATTCTTTTCTCTCGAACCTATGTCTCTGTCAACGCTCCGCCTCAGAGTAAAAAAAACCACGTCATCGATTGCTCTATATACGCAACCGTCTACTTTACACATTGTACGAACACATGCACATGCAGGATATACGCTCGTGTGCGAATGGACGTTATCCTCGCGCAAACCTATATGCGTCCATATATACCGAGCGCTCGGAGCTGGAGAGTAGGGGACCCCGAATATACAAGAGAGGGGTATTTCTCCGCGACGACGTCCCTGAGACGGCGCGCGTGCGAGTGAGAGAGAGAGAGAGAGAGAGAGCGAGATACCGAGGGGCCCGCTAGTCCCAAGGACGTCTGTGGCGCACGCGCGCGCTCGCGGGGCCCCAGATTCGCTCGTCTCTCTCTCCCTCTTTCTCTCCTGCGCTCGCTCGTGACTTTTGCAAAGGAGAGAGAGAGAGAGAGAGAGAGAGAGAGAGAGAGAGAGAGAGAGAGAGAGACGAGGCACGTCGGCACGCGGCCAGGGACGCGCGGCGCGGCCGACGGCGCCCCTTATTTAGCCTTTGGCTTTTAGCGCACGCGCGCAAGGCACAAGAATCGCGTCTAGGTCGTACGAGCTGACTTGAGCGGGTGATTTTAAAAAGAGATATATACGAGGGGTGAGCAGAGGGGAAAACTAGGAGGAAAGAGAGCAGACTGCTGTGAGGAGTAGACAAACGGGTATGTGCCTGTGGTCGAATTTGGAGAGATTTTAACGAATTTCGTTTAGTTGAGATCCGTACACGACTATAGTTCTAATTTATTTCAGTTACTAATTGAAGATACGGCTTGTACCGCGATCGCTTATCACGTTCACACGTTCGAAACATGGAACTTGACATTGGAGTATGTCATGTTGTATTTGCCATTTTAGAGAAAGATTACAATTGTGCTGTAAAAAATTTGGCCTTTTTCAGTTATTTAAGATCCATTGTTCCACTATGTGTATAGAAATAATTGTAAGAAAAATTATTTTACAAATCAAGATAAATTGGGCAATTTCTTACCAAGCAATTAGACCAAACATAACTTTTAATTATTTATAGTTGGCGATATAAAAAAAAGTTTACTCGCGCCAAAACCTTAATTGAATAAAAATCAGTTTTGAACTTTGTAGAATATTATAATATTAAGATCAAAATATTACTTTGCATTTGCATTTCATACGTAACTTCTCATAATGCTTTTTATTTAATTTGAAAATTTGTTCAGGTCTACATACAATAATGTATACAATAAATATTTAATAAAGGAAATGATTATTACCATTTCACTGAACTCATTACATCAGCACGATATTACAATAAAATAAATAAGAGAAAAAAGTCAAAACGGTAGATAATGAATAAATTCAGTGTTGATATAAATGAGACGTTCTAATTACAAATTATGCGAAAATCTTTTTATGATTGTATTTACTTATTTCGTTATTAAAATTAACTCTATAATTTTTTTAATTATCATTCTCAACGTACTAATTCTTTAATACGCGCGATTGTGAACTTCGTTCCTATCCTAAATAATGACCCCAACTAAGCATTAATTGATCGTATTACTAGTCTCCCCCCCCCCTCTCTCTCTCTCTCTCTCTTTTCGCACCAGCGGCAATGAAAGAGAGAAGCCCGAAACTTGGGCGCATGGTTTGTCCTTCAGGCATTGCCCTACTCGAGCAGTTAGCAACAGCTCTCTATCTAGCTCTTTTTCTCTCCTTCGGCTCTATCTTCTTTTCTCTCCCTCTCTCTCTCTCTTTCTCCGTCGATGCCCCGCCGGAAATACCGGGTGTGCCGCGAATAGCAAACCTTTTATTAAAAGAGTAAAAGGAGAGTACAGCGCGAGAGAGGAGGAGGGGCGAACGAGAGGAAGAAGAGGGGGCGAGAGGGAACGAGCACTGTGCAGTCTCGAGAGAAGGCGAATCCGAAAATTGTTACCTTGGCTGATAAAGATCGAGACAGATGAGTCATCCAATTCGCCTCTTTTTTCGCGAGAACCGCGCGAGAGAGCGCGCGCTGTAATTAAAGAGCAATTGTGTGTTGCCCCGCGCGCACATTGTCTGAAAATGGGATGGCGAAAATTATAAATTTAAATTGCGTTATTACGGATAGCTGGTGCCTTGGTGAAGCTTTAAAAAGCCGTTTGAGATATAAATCTTTTTGGAATATTTTGTGGATATCGCTGAAAAATTCATTCTTACATTGGCAAATTTAAATTATCGTGATTCTTATTAAACTAATTACTGATTAAGCAGAACATTAGATGATTATGGAAGTGCCTCTACTAAAAAATTAATCAATAAGATACAAATGAAAATACAAAAAATTATCTTCCATTTTACTATAAATATGTATTTTTTACGACCTTACATTACCCATAATTAAACGGTTGCGCTTTCAAACTTCTTTTTTCTTAATACTACCTCTCGACATTAAGGTGATGTGATACCCACACTATTACTCAATTCTGAGTTCCCATTTTTCTCCCTTAATTTTAAACTTTTTGAGAAAAACTCTTTGACACGTTTTAAGTTTAATAAAGAACTATAACGTATCAAAGAGTTTTTTCCTTAAAATTAAAAATTGAATGAGAAAAACGGGAATCGGAAACTGTGGAAATAATACATATCGAAATATGCACTTTGAAATAGCGTATATACACTACTAAATAGTGGCTATACTGATAATTCAATGTATATACACTATTTCGGAGTGCATATGCATAATTCGACAGTGCCCAACTTTACACTCTAAAATAATGATTTTTCACTGAATTTAATTTAGAGAGTATACTTTGAATTCTAAAGCTATAGTATTATTACAGCCATCCACGTTAGAACCCAATGAAGTAGAACATACTTTCAATCAAAAGAAAGAGCCGAATGCAGCAAAACCGTTTAAAAAGTGACGGACCCTTATACAACCTCTCCCTCAGTGCCCAGAAAATTAATATATAAAAAGCTTTGCATCGGGCTCTCGCGCTCGAGCTCGATGCTCCTCTCTTCGCACACTCAACGAAAATAACCGCGCACACATCATAATATATACACGCATACAGCTCATACTAACGCACCTCGTTTTTTTTCCTTAATCTGTTCCAGGAAAAAAGTTCGAACAACAACTACAACGTCTCGTGTATACTGACGCTGCCGCCGTATCAGCGGCAAGGTTACGGCCGGCTGCTCATCGACTTCAGTGAGTATATATATGCATACACTTACGCTTGTTCGAGCCATTAATTTTTAATTAAGTATACACTCCGCGCGCGGGCGAGATCAAAATCCCGATGCACACCTATAGCGGCGGCGCGCGTCGTTGTTTCTAGCAAGCGGGTGGCGAAATCAAACGTCGACGACGGCGTTAGATTGTTACGAGAGTTGTAGCTACCTATAGGGGAGTTATCGGGAATTCTAGAAATTCGCCTCGTTGGCTGCGCTTGCTTGCGGTCTGGACATGGGCCGCGCGGGGACTGCAGAACTGTGTGCAGAGTCGCTAGACGCTTGCCGCTATGCGGTTTCTCGCTTTCGCGCTTAATCGCGCCGCCGTCGAATTGCGAGAGCGCGCGAGGCGAAAAATTCATTTTGTCCCGGTTTTTCCTAGCGGCTTGTCGGCGATTTCCACCGATTTCGCCAGGATCAAATTAATATGTATACACTATATCTTTTTATTTTCAATCGGGCTGTGAATGGTTGTTTTACAGGACAGTTTTGTTACATTTAATGAAAATTAATTCCAGAAAAAATTTCAAAATTATTATAAATGTATTTTTATTGCCGGTATGTATTGATGAATCAAGACAGTTTAAAAATTATATACGTATTTTCACTAACAATTTTTGAAACGATAGATACTGCGAGGCTGAAATTATAGCTCGTCGTATGTCGTCATCTGTTAAGTGATACTCAGACCTTGTTATTTCACTTTTTTATCTACGGCAAAAGCTAACAATTATATACAGATAAATCCTTTAAAAGTATTTTTGTTTGAATAGCAGTATTTATTTTTAGATATACTCCTATCAAATCAATACTTTTACGAGAATGGTTCTCTATATATAAAGATATTATTTTTAGAATATTTCCAAGATTTCAAATAAGTACAACTTTTTCATATAGACTCTACTCTTATACTTTTATCGATATAAAAAAAACTTGAAACATCCAATATGGTATAAATAAAGTATTTAAATAATTTTATACCACTCTAACCTCAAAATCACAACTTTGATATGATTTTTCGGCGCTCGTGGTATAAAATACCGTTCGAAACTAGTGCGTAAGTTGATTATTTAGATGGTGTGGCTTTTTCGCACTCGCTTCGCTCGTGCAAAAAGTCACACCAGCTAAATAATCGACTTCCCCACCCGTGTCGAAATGTACTATTAAACTATTCAAATACTCATATTCAGATAATTGAGCATCTAAAAATTGTAACCTCTAACTCGAGGCAAATCTTAACACAATAAAACAAAAAATCAAATTCTCCACGTACAAAGTGTCCAACGACATTGCGCAATCAGAACACTGCGGCCAAACAAAAGCCTTGCGACGCGTGTAATCTCGTCACCTAAATTTCCCTCTAAAATAGCGCCAACAACGATCCCTATATATAACACCCCCGCCGCGAAAGCCTCATTGCCACATCACCCAGTCGCGCACTACGTGCACGCGAAAAGCCGCAGCACCTACTCCCGTCGTCGGTGCGCTTGCGGGGGAAAAAAAGCGCGTCGCCTCGCCGCTCCACTCTGAAAAGCACAGCGCGCACAAGTGGGTTAAGGAGGTGACGCGGCGCCGCCGTCGGCACAAAAGTAAATTGCTCGCGCACGCCCTCCTCGAAGCGCCGCACTATTCACACATTTTGCTATAATACCTAGTTCCTGGCGCCTCTCTTCACACACGCGCGGCCGCCGTACTCTTTGCCCAGTGTATATATATATAAGTCGTCGCCCCCCTTATTCATCGCGCCCGGGGCCTTTGTCGCCTCCGCACGACGGAGAGAGAGAAAAAGAGCCAGCCAGTCAGCCGTTTGTTTATTCAAAGAACGCGCTGCACATGAGCGCGCGCGCGCGCAAAGTCGTTGAAGGAGCAGCACGAGCAGCAGCTATAGGAGGGGCTCTCATTACTCCGGAAGAAGGAGGAATATCCCGAGGTCACCGCACTGTACTGCAGGCCCGCGCGCGATGCTGCAGCAGTAGCTCTTTATGTAGAGGGAGGGAGAGGGTAAAATAGGCCGCGGCGGCGCTGGCGATAATTAAAACGCGCGCTTTTTACCGCTCAGAGCGAGCGGGCGGGCGGACGGGCGGTGACGTCATTTTCATTGATGCCGCCCGCCGCGAGTACGCCGCCCCCGGTGTGGTAGTAACGAGCCTCACCGTGCGGAGCAGCGGCGGCGGCGGCTGCCTTATTCAAATCCACCCCATCCCTTCCCCCGCCAGCCCTTCCCCCTACTGCACCTAGTGTCCCTCTCTCGCGCGACTTTTCCTATACCCCCACACGCTGGCGATTTTCGTCTCTCCTCCATTGTGGTCCCGCAGTCTCTGCGCGTCCCTGCGAAAATCCTCTCCGGAGCTTTTTCTCCGAGCGAGCGCAAGGACCTTGCGCCCCCGCGCACCACCGAGATATATAGCGCAGCGAAGTGGGTGTGTATACATAAGCGCCGCACCGCGTATACGTATTATATACACACGCACCGCGTGCGAGCGAGAGAGAGAGAGCTCACCTGCGCGGGCTTGCGAGCGCCGCGAGTAGTTAGCGGAAAGTGCGACGCCCGGCGTCTCGCCGCATCGATCGCACCCCCCAGCCGCTGCCGCCGCTGCGGCAGCAGCGCTGGATCGAGGCTTGCGCGCGCGCGTAGGGATAGCAATCGCGTGACCTCCCGTGACCTCGCCGCGAAGGGTTGGCAGGGCTCTGCGGCGGATTCTCCGTCTCTGTCTGGGGGCAAGAACCGCTCTATCTCTCCGTCCTTTATGCTGCGCCTCTCTATAGATATATAGATGCGCCCTGCTATCTCTCTCTCTCTCTCTCTCCTCGTCCCTTTATGGCGCGGGAGAAAAGGGCCGCGCGCGCGCGCATACGCGGCTTGGAAGTAGATTACGCGTCTGCGCTAGCGCTCGCGCGTGAATTATTGAATATTTTGCGCCCTCCGAGCTCTATATATGTATATAATATGAATATCCCTCGCTCTCTCTCTCTCTCTCTCTCTCTCTCTCGCTGATGCGTAACGCAAAATTTTGGAGGGTTCTTTGAAGCGCTGCGGGGAATGCGTTTGGGGTATAATATGTCGCGGTGGGTGGTGGTAGGTGGATGATGCTGGGCATGTTGGGAGGTCAAGGTACAATTGAGTAATTCAATATCGCCGTTCTGCAATGTCGGGTTACGCATTGTTTCATTTGTGTTTTTAGTCGATGTTGAAGTCATGTTTAATTCATTTGTCAAATTATTACTTTATGGATTTGTTGAGAGCGAGGAATAATTGTGTTATTGGTAAATGACTTTTAAGCATTATGAATTAAACATTATCTTTGCTGGTAAATAATTCAGGGCAGTTCGATTGCGATTGAAATTACAAATTGATTCAGAAATACGTTAATGTGTATGAAGAGTCGCTTTAATGTTTTTTTAATTTTATTGTGAGTTAAATTTAATAGGGCTCGAATTTACCCCACTTTAATCGCATCGACAATTTTAATTAATACTTCGTCCTATGCATTAGAAGTGTAATTACATTCTAATACTCAGCTAGGTAAATTCAATTTTGTTAGTAAATTAATTTCCAATTTCGACTATCCTTTTTCCTACAGGGAAAAAAATGCTTGATTTTAAGTAAAAAATTTTCCAAAAATATGTAATCGAAAATTGATAAAAATGTTATTGAAAAGAACTTTTTAAATTTCAAGCGACCACTTCATCGCACTAATCTACAAACATACTTTTCGCACAACTCAAGTAGGAAACAGCGAACTCTAGACAGACACTTGGCATGTACCCCCACCTATCGTCCGTCGCAGACGGGTTTCCATTTTCTCGCAAATCTCTCTCTCTCCCCTCCCACTGCAGCGTATTTCAGCCGAAAACCTACATACATCGACGGCCAACCCGATCTCAGCCTCAATATCGCCATACACGCGCTCCAAGACCGACGAACAGTCGTCGCGGTCGTCTCGCCGAGGGGAAGAGAACCGCAGATCTGCTGCCGGCTCCAGCGTCTGTTATCCTCGCTTGCTGAAATCGTGGCGCACGAGACCCGAATGAATGCGCCCGGCCGGCCTAGAAGCAATCGTCCTCGCGAACAGCGTCGTTCTCTCGTCATTCAGGTGCACGAGAGGTGAACGTCTGTCTCCCTCACGAATTCTGCGGGAAATTATTCGCCGCGCGGTTGTGTACGCGCGAGTGGGAAAATCCTTCGGGGGTACGGAGTTTTCAAAAGGCAAAGTCTTTGTCATACGACTCGATGACTTTCTTTTGTCTCGGAGTGTGCCGCAGCCACCGTGGGGTGGAGGCGGGAGGGAGAGAGATGAGAGCTTGCGGAATCCCGTTCGCGCCAAGTGGTTTGTTTTGGTGGGAGAGAGCATTTTTATCGCGCAGCGCGCAATTTAACGACAAGGATTTTTCTCCTTTCGGATGCGGCGTGGTTCCGGCTTTTTCTTTCGTTTCGCTAAGTGTTTTATATTGTTGCTGCGTGTGTGTAGCGGCTGTGCATTGTGCGCTTGGAATAGGGAATCTTTTGACGTTTTTATCGATACCCGAGTACGAGAGGTTCGCGTTCTGCGCGTAAATGTATTTTTGTGGAAGCTAGATGATTTTTACGGTTCAATAATAATATGCGTAGCCATTAATTGATTATTGATCTCATGATTTCGCTGGTTCAAACAGGACCTTCGATATTTGCATTTTTATAGCCTTAATTATCATTAGTTAACCAAAACGGTGTTATATTTTTCTGGTAAACTCGCTCAGCCAAGTCCAGAAATCAACAAGTACTTTATTAGCTCGAGATTACTTCGACATGAATGATGCATCGAGAATTTACATATTTTTTGAATGAAAAAAAAAAAACAGACTGCCTGGTAACGCGCTTTATTTCAACGCCGATTAAACAAAAACACGCGCGAACTGCGCAGCCGCCCGTAGTATGCTCGATGTATATTGCACCGGCTAATGAGACATCGTAATTGCATCGCAATCATTACGGAAATAATAAGATGCCCACGTAGCTCTACACTGTTAAAATTCTGCATGAAAATTAATGTATGTACTGGAAGCAAAATTTCATTGCAGTACATTAAATTTAATGCAAATTTTATTAAATTTAATGTACGGTACATGAAATTTAGTGTAAATTGCATTAAATTTAATGTACTGCAATGAAATTTTGCTTCCAGTACATACATTAATTTTCATGCAGAATTTTAACAGTGTACACACGCTATATCATGGATTATTCACTTTCGTAAGTGATTTATGACATGCGTAACTTTCAAGACACGGTTAGGGTCGCATTGTTTTTCCATGATCATGAGAGTTTCCTTGAATTATTCAATTTTACGCTCAAGTTGCGCAATATATGCGTTTGCAATGGAGAAACGCTGGATCTGAAAACGATGAATGGGATTGTTTGAACGCTTTTTTGAGGTACGGTATGGCGAAATAAAATTTACACATATACTCATAATCTATCTCTTTAAAAGTTTAATAAATTTAATCGTCTTGGCGGATTTAACGTTACGAAATTAAACGGGGTTAGTTGAGAAATCGATATTGTTAATTCATTAAAATGGAGATTTAAAATAAAATGAGCCGTCGGAGTTTTAAATTTTGCCCCGAATTAAAATACTGGGTGAAATTGATTTTGCAATATTTATTAACCTACATTGCTACGTCAAACGGGAGAATTCATTAAAACATTTACGGAAAAATATAATGCAAGATTATTGAACGGTCGCCTCATGTAATCAAATGAATCCATTCATTTTTCGTATATCAATTTACGAACGTATTCTATACTTTCATCTTTGGGGTACTGCTTGTTAATATAATAATATAATTATAATATAATAACCAATCAATTTTGTAAACGATTAACCCATAACTTCCCACGCAAATTTTAACACGTGACCGCTCAGTAAATTAAACTAAACCTTTGTAGCGCCTACGACCGTCCGTAAAACAGCAAACAACAACTCACAATGGAGAATCTGTCAAAATCACTCCTTCGCTCAAGGATCCTCCCCTCTCCCTCTTCCCCTCTCTTACACCCTTCCCAAAAAAATTCTCCCACCCTCTTGCGCAATCCACGGGTCTTTGCGGAAAGGAAGCTAGCCCAGCCACTCGATCCGGCGCATCGGCCTCGCGTGCGCGCAGCATCCGCACTCGTTTAATGGTCATCGATTTTTTCTCGGGTCGTTTAATTTGGCCATAGAACAGTAGCGGTATATAGCGGTGCTGGTGCACACATGCACACAGGCACGCCGCGACGGCGACCCTCCCTTCGGCGCGGCCTCTCTTCCTCCCTTTTCCCTCCCTCTGACTGCTGGCGCAGTCTGCGCGTCCCTGGCCTCTGCAGCCGGGCGGGGGCGTACCGCCGCCAGCGAGAGAGATAGAGACAGAGCGAGCGAGCGAGGAGAGTTCGTTGAACCCGTCGGCTGGCTGGCAGCGGGCCCGGCCTGGATCGGTCAGGGGTTGCTGCTCTCCCCCGCTGCTGCTGCTGCTCCCGCCGCCGCCGTCGAGTCTCGAGAGTCCGGACCTCGACGCCGGTGAGAGGGCGGAAAGAGGAGAACGCGCGAGTAGGTAGAGAGAGACTGTCTGCGGATATGCCCGCCCGAGTCTGCGTGTATATATATATACAAAGGAGAGCGAGCCTCGCTAAAGGGATACGCGACGAGGGGGAGGCGATTCTTGACCGAGTATCCGAGATCAATTATTGCTGGCTGCGCGATATGCCGACGGCGGGAGCTTCTGCCTCTTTATTGCGAAGAAATCGAGTTGTCCGAGCACGAGGGGGCGAACACTGCGCAGAAGGAGAGGGAAGATTCGAGAGTACCGCGGAGATTATGGACGCGGGATTGTTTGCGCAGGCGGATTTGCGATTCGCTCGAAATTTCGGTGTACAAGCCGGCGGCCGCGGCGGGCTGATTGATTTTAATCGGGGTTCTCGATTGGGTCTTATATAATTAGGATGATGGTGGATTTCTATAATGGGAAACGAAGCGTGTATTTGCAGTGGCGAAATTAACGGGAATTCCGCGGCATTTTTTCCTAGCGTTAATTAGAGCTCTTATTTGAGAGAATGTCGGAGGGGGAGTGAAGTGTTTTATGTCCCTTTTAATTATATTTATTCGATTAATTTTGATTCCACGCGCGATGAATGGCTTCTTTATGGATTCGCTAAATCAGTCGCTCTATATACGCGCGTTTAATAAAGTTCATTTGCAATCGGCCAAATGAATTTTTTTTTTTTGTTTAATCAAATTCGATTGAAAATTGTAAATGAATTTTGTACCTTAAACCAATCAAACGAGAAGAACGTTTATTCCCGCATAATAGTATTTATAAAGAATAATAATTCAGCTATATATAAGTTCTGACTAAACCTCCTTCTTAAACGAGGAGCCCGGCAGGAATCGCGGAACTAACAACTAAATAAAAAGAAAACGAGAGAAGCCGCCGCGCCAGCACAATTATGCGCTCTGCGCACGCAAGTGGCCGTCCTATAGCGAGCGAGCACGAGCCTTTATTATACGCTCGGTGATCGAGCCATGGCGACGACTGCGACGACGTATAGACGGCGAACGAGCCGGAACGATCGTTCAACCTCGCTCGCCTCGTGATGTGTCTCAGGTGCAACGCGAGCATCGGCTTTTCAACGAGATATAGACCGAGCGGCCGGCACTTGATTTGACGGCAAGGCAGCGCACGCAGGCGAATCGATTACTATCTGCGGTGCAGTCGCGCGTACGTGCCGTGCAATTTATACGCGCGGGCCGTACTTGTAGGTATGTACACGCGGAGAAAGAGAGATTTGTTTCTCACAGTCGTCAAGATGAGAGATCAAACGTCAGCTATCAGACGGCAGCCGAGTTGACGAGAGAATGCGTGTGTATTTGCGAGATTGAGCGATTGGAAAATGTCGGGAGGGACGTATTGCGCGAGGTGCGATTCTTGTGGGGTAATGGGTTGGAGATAGAAAGGTGTGTGCGTTGATTAATGATGCGCGGTTGAGAGAAAAATTTTGATGTTTCTAAACGAGTGCGCCTGTGTTTTGTCATATTGTACCGCGTTTATTCGTTATTACATCAGTTTTGTATTTTATAGTATAAAACTATTGAATTATTCAATAAAATAATCGTACATTAAATCAAAGCTTATCTTTAAAACAAGGTTTTAAATGATAGATTTTAATGGGATATGCGTTCACGTCGATGCTAATTCAATATATTATTACACAACATATGAAATTACAAGGGATTGCGATAAAGTTATAATTTACTCGGAAATTGGTTGGAAATTTACTCGACTGGTGCGGATGAATATCTTACTTGTATACTATTTTATTATTGTGTCTGCTTGGAGAATAATGTACGATGTGAAAGTATTGCGCTCAGCCGAGTGAAAAGGTTTCGTATTCACATGATCGTAAACGTCAAACTAGTTTTATAGATATGTAAATGTAACAATCGTGCGGAACCCCGTTGCAAAGCGATACTAAACTGAATTATGATAGCACATTACAAACTTAATCGATTCGAACTGCTTTAACGCTGTATTTTATTTATCGTGCGTAAATTATTGTTAGACTCAATGACAATGGAATCTTGCAGCAATTATATTACTTAATTGTTTTAGTTACATAATACGAGTATTTGTTTAAAATAAATATACCTATATCTATAAGAATTATAAATAAATATGACTAGTTTACATAGAGAATCAAACATGAGCGATAGGAAAACTTTAGAACAGTTGATTTAAAGTTCCTATATAACTGAGCTCTCCACATACGTTCGAGACAGCGCATTCTTCAACCATTCCTCCTGATATATCAATATTTTCAATCACTGCTGTCCGACGTATATCCTCGTTCGTATCAATCCCGAAGACATCCTCGGCGCGGCGCCGTGTTCCCCTTATCGATCCTATCTCCTTCTCTCCGCCGTATTTTAATAAAACGAAAGAAAGAAAGGAAGAAAGAAGGGACGGCATAAGAAATCCTCGCCGGTAGCAGCAGCAGCGCGGGGGTCTATGCGAACTAATCTTTTCGCGGAGACTACTCCGCGATTTCTTTCCTTCCTCTCTTTTTTTTTTAATACCTTTCGAGCGCGCGCGCATCAATACACTCGCTCTCTCTTGCAGACTCACGCCAACTCTGGCCCGTAATCTCCTTTTACAGGCTACTTACTTACGAAGGTCGAGAATAAAATAGGCTCGCCGGAAAAGCCGCTGTCGGACCTGGGGCTAATCTCGTACCGGAGCTACTGGAAGGACGTGCTGCTGGCGTACCTCTGCAACTTTGGCGGCAAGGAGATATCCGTGAAAGGTGAGTGGCTGCTCAGAGGCATAAAGTTGTTTTATATATATATATGTGTGTGTGTGTGTGTGTGTGTGTGTGTGTGTGTGTGTGTGTGTGTGTGTGTGTGTGTGTGTGTGTGTGTGTGTGTGTGTGTGTGTGTGTGTGTGTGTGTAATAACGCAGCTGGCTTTTGTCCCACGCGTTTTCACGATTTTAAGACTTTTTTTAGTTATGGGATAATCATATGTTGATACCACAGTGAGATTGTATTTACAGTAGTAACGGTTATTGTGAAACCCAATTTCTATTTATATATAAGATATGTAAAGAAAATTCACGAGTTAATATAGTATATTATTTTCTTTAAAAAAAAAATATTTAAATAGTACAAATTAAATCTTTATTATAACTTCAGGCACTATTCTGAATCATCTAAATTAATATTTTATGTGTTCTATATCTCGTTATTTTTTTAATTTCATTTTTTTTAACGATCCATCGACCTCAATAATTCATTGTTTATAAAAAGCATTTTCCAAAGATAAAATTACGAAATTTTCTCACTAAAGCGCCTTTATTTCAACAGATGTTAGCAAAGAGATGGCCATCGATTCATCCGACATAGTGAGTACGCTGCAAGCCTTAGGAATGATGAAGTACTGGAAGGGCAAGCATATCATATTTAAGAAGCAGGTACGGTGTTACGTCATTAATCTTATTAACCTTTATGTCTTTTATATATATCTTTATCTAATTTATAATCTCTCTCCCTCGCTCGCTCTTTCCCTTCGCGAGTTTACACTGCGCTTGCTTATATGAAAGCTAAAGTATATACCTTACGCGATTAATTCAATTGCTTCGCGCAATAAATTTTCCACAATAATTAACACCTTATCGGGATATCACGCTTTAACGAAAACTATAATTTATAGATGCAAAGTAAATTTCCGATATTCAAGGTTCACGCTTTCATTGCCTTTAATTGTATTTTAATATTATACAAGGAAAACGTAAGCAAAATGAAACATATATATGTCTTAAGGTGGTTCCCTCGAGATAAGAGTTAATTCAACACATACTTGGAATTACATATATAGGTCAATAAAGACAACGAATGTCATATCCAAATTTCAGAGCATTTTATCGTTTGGCTTCTAAGTAATTGCTGTGTAAAGTTCCACGGATTACACGGGAGATATATCTATATATATCAAAACTGTCGCGTTTTGTATCTGTTTACAACAATATCTATGCAACGAGATTCAAGACAGACTTGGAATTTTATGTACACATAGAATATATAACAAGGAATGTTTTCGCGCAAGAATGAAGTAGATTCATCGTTTCATTATTAAAATAGAGCGTCTTAAAAAATCTCGCTTTCGCAGACTTGATACACGGAGAGAAATTTTAGAGTAAAAATTACCAAGGTGCCTTGGTAGCGCATGGATAGACTGTCAAAAGCCGTGTTATTCCCAGGTTTCTAATACAATTTATAAGTTTCCCAGGAAAAACTACCATAACCACTTAAAAAAAATACCAAATTATCTGAATAAAAATGACCAGACACACTGGTAAAAATTGAGATCTAGTCATTTTTACAAGGTAACCTAAGAATTTTTACTAAGAAAACTGATAAATTTTACCAAATAACCTGGTATTTGTGTACTCGCGCATGCGCACTGCGCATTATTGTGTTTCAGAAGATTGATACTAGAGGCGTGCGTGACGTTAAAATGAAAACAATACACATATTTTCAGTAAGTAATAACGGCGATTCAAATGACTGTTGGTAACAGCTTCCGTGGCGCAGTCGGTAGAATGTCGGACTCTCAACCCAAAGATCGTCGGATCGAATCCCGCTTCCGTAAAAATTTTTTTTCAGTTTAATGTTGTTTCATCCTTGTTTCTGTTTCTATTTCTATATTAAAATACTATATATCCATCAATATGGATAAAAAAAGTTAATTTTTTTAATTTAAATTAACTAAAAAAAAATTTTACCAAGGCACTTTCGTAAAAAGTTTGAAATTGTCAGTCTATCCATCCATTACCATAGAAACTGGTAATTTTGTCTCGAATATTTGTAATTTTCACTACAAAATTTCTCTCCGTGTATGTTTCGAGGGTTTTGGACGCTCAGCGCGCCAGCGTGCACTCTCTATCTTTCTCGCTCAAAGCTGTCTGTCTCTCTCTTACCGAGGGAACCACCTTAAATATTTAACAAACTTCTACTAAACCAAGATTTCATATTTTATTCTAGTGTATTAAACTTATAAATGAGAATTGAAAACACTACTAATTGTGATACTTAGACATTATATGAGATTTGAAAATTATACTCATTATATAATATGACGATTAAATTAATGTTTCATTTTGCAATTTTTTTTTTAACTTTAATTTCACTTTGAGAATTAATTACAGTGCAATCTAAAATAGATTGTTCAATTTCTTTCAATTACAATTTTCCTCCTGAAATCGACGGTTTAAATTAACTACGCGATTGTTGTATAAAAAGATTTTAATAAGCGTATTGGAAGTAACATTAGCAAGGATGAATCTATGAATCTAACATTAATTGTATTGACGAACAATTACTTATTTGATTATCGTAAACATTTCAACAAACGACTGAATTATTTAGCAATCAATTTCTTTATTTGATTTCTAGATTTACTTGCTATAAACTTCCTATTTTACTAAAAATATCAGGTATATTAATTCGTGAAATTCGGGAGGAAGCTAAAATATATTCAATAAATAAAATATTTTTCAAAGTTGGTTCCTACAAGGATGTAAAATCATCCAACTTGCCATCTATAATTCGACAAAACCATTCAGCCAATAACAATAAATCATTTAAAACCTGAATAATTCACAAACCACATGCGGAATGTAAATGAACGTCTCAGCGTCTATTGAAATTCCGCACAACGCGTCGTGCACGTACACTCACTTACATCGACGCGAAAGAGAGAAAGATAGAGAAAGGACGCGTCTGAAAATCAAATTTAAAAGCTCTCCCCCCGAGGCATCGAATGAAAAGCAGAGCGAGGGAGAAGACGCTGTCGGAGTGAAACGGGGATGGCTGGGAGAGGTGTCTGGTTAGATGAAATAAAAAAATGATCCCCAGGACGTGATCGACGACTACAAGGAGCGGGTAAAGCGGCGCACCGTCGTCTACAAGGAGATCGATCCGCAGTGCCTGAAGTGGAGCCCTTTCCAGCCGCCCAAGACGCCCTCTAACTCGAGCTGAAGTCCAGACTGTACCGCGGCGCAGGCGGCGGCATCGGCAGCGGGGGCGACGACGAAGCCGTAAACTCGACACGGCCGACAAGCAGATTTCACACCCGCCGAGCGCGTGCGCGCGCCACGGCATCATATATTAAATATATACAATGTACGTACGTCGGCCCTACATCGGAGCGCGTCCTCTTCTACTACTTCTACTTCTTTCTCTTCTCATGGTTGTTTTTTTCTTTTCGCTGCTCCGGAGGTCAGGTGCTCCGAGTACAGTTGAGTTCGACAGGTCTTAGGCGAGGTGGAGGTTTGACTTCGCGACTCGGTGCGTGCGGAAATTTTCGATGCTCCGCTAGATTTTGATAGCGGAAAGTTTGTAGGAATGAAATCGCTGCTCGGTTCTTGCGTATGCAAAGTGTGCATAAAAAGTTTGGGCTCAGCAGTAAAGCTTCCATTTGTACTTTTTTTGGGTAAAAGTTTTAATTAAAAGAGGATATAATGTACAGTTTGCAATAAAAGAAGTTCCAAGCAAAGATGACTGTAAGTTTGGCAACATCAACATAAGTTTGTCGTAACATACGTTGGACGGTCTCCCCTGTATAAGTTATACTTTTCTTACCTCAAGACAATATTATGTTGCTGAAGAACAACTTGCCTGACTTTCTAGTCAATTTTACTTCCACGAAGTAAAGTTACTGCAGCTTAAATGTGGTTTTGAACTGTTTTATGCTTGAAATATTTTGAATTTTTATTAATGAACTTGAAGAATTTATTGAATATTGAATGACCTGTATAGAAAAGAAATCAAAATTACTTTATTTTGTTTCTTTAGTGAAATTTTTCGCATGCATTGAAGTTCAACGTTCACCTCGAAAGATAGAGAACATGAAAGTGTGCTGTACGAAAATAAACGAAAAATCATTTTTTTATTTTTCTTACGTAATTATTATTTTGAAAGACTCTTTTTATGTATATTATATAACTTGCTTTACGCCAAAAAAAATCGATCCAAGTTTTTCAAGTATTTGCAAACATTAAGTGATATTGATTATTGTTATTATTTGATTTTTACATCTGGAATTAGATTATATATTCTTTACTTTTCCATTTATCTGTACATAAAGATGATTTTTCGTTTTGCACATTCTATCTTTTATATGTCTGTAAATGGGATGGACATTTTTCATTACTTTAATGAAAAAATATTGCAATATCTACAGTATATGTTTTATAATTAATTTTTTTTAATACTGTATTGTAACATGAAATCATGTCAAATTTTTAATAGACCAATTTTTATTAGGGCGACTTTTATAACAGATTAACTCATAATTAACATTTTAATTTTATTATTGATTTTAGATTGAATCGTGTATTATTGACACGATATCTTTTTATATCGAATGTTATACCATTATTTATTTTTACTGATTGTGAATGGAAAATATACTACAAAGTAAGAAACATTGTGAATAAATGTCTTTGTTAAAAATAACAAAAAAATTAGACATTGCATTTTTGCAGTGAATTTTAGGTGAAATTTGGCTGATATGGATAAAATTCTTTGATACAAAGTAAAGAAAAATATCCATCTTTACTTAAACTATAAAACCGAAACCAAGCAACCATTACTATTATAAATTTTAATACGAAATGTGCAATGTTAATGTTTTAGAATAACTTTAGAAATGAAATACTCTATTGTGTATATTAATATTTGAAAGTAGTAATTTATTTTATCTACATTTTTAATAAGAAAAAGACTTATTCTTGTACCAGCTATACCAACTGTTCATACAATTTTATCAGATAACATGTATATTAAACTATTTTATTTATGTATCATCTAAATTTTTCTTCTGAAACATTAACTCGTTCGTTGTCTAGTTAGGTTCGGTTTGTAGCTTTACTTTGTTATTTTTACGGTTTGCGGATGTGCATCGATTTGTACAATAATTGAATTTCCTTCCACCGACTGTGTTAATCATGGTATTTATGGTATGTAAGATTGTTTTAATTTGCGTTTTTGTCTCGTCATAAAATTATTGTACATTATTATTAGATTTTTTATAAATTGTAGAGTGTTGTATATCGACTGAAAGGTAGACGTTTATAGAGTAATTATGTAATTTTTTATTTTTCGAAGTTATAAGATCTTAAGAATAAATGAATTGTTCAGAGAGATCAGTCAGCGAAGAGACGATCGTTAAGTACAAAGCATTAACACTTTCATATTTAAACTATAAAGATATTTACGTAATTTGCTACCATAATGAATTTACATTTAGCAATACGAAACTGTATTAGCAATGAAAATAGTGATAACAACGATGAATTTTTCAACCTATTGTTTTCACCTGTTCATAGATTGTTTTAGTACTTTTCATACACATTTACTATTCATCAATTTCCTATACATGAACTGTTTTATTATTTTTAGATTTTTTATTCTTACGTGAATTGTTTACTTCATTTCATTTATAACTTAAACGAACAAACCTCACTCTTATGATTTAGTGGTCAATAGTGAATGTAAATTATTCTGTAAAATATACAAAAAATATACATAAATTAGGAAATTAAATGAAAATAAATAAGATTTTATAAAGAACTATCATGGTTTTATTTACTTTTAAAAAACATCTTTTGTACCTTTATCCTTTTAAATATTCTTAACAAAAATTTTTTTATTTACAAATATATTTTCTTGACTTTTGCCACCTTTTTCAATATGTTATATTTCAGATTGGATAACTTCTTCAAAGCTAGTAAGATTTTACGCGCTTTAGACTATGAATAGTCCATACCGTTAACTAGAGATATCTTATCTTTATCATATTGCGCAATGTGATATATGACTTATACTAAAGCATACTTTAATCAGAGTTTTCATTGTATTGATTACATAGATTTTGAAAGGCAATAAGATGATTTTTAAGAAATAATATACATTTTGAAAAAAGGTAATACCTTTCCAACGTCTTTTCGATTAGCCATATTCTTTATAAGTGTATGCTACAAGAAAAATTATATAATTTTTTAACAAATTTATATTAACTTAGTTTGGAAATCGAATCATTACTATTTTTACTAAAAGGTCCCATAAACTATTTTATTAGATGATAAAATATATAATGTTTATAGTTCGGTGATTCGTCAGTAACTTTCTTTACTGAGCGTTTATATATTAAAATTCCTAGGATATTCAGTACAAATATTTGATAATTTTATAACTAGAAGTTGATTGATTAAAAAAATATAAATTTTTATTGAATTGTCATAAATAAGATCCTAGAGTTTCCACACTAAAGTTTAAAATAAATGTTATAATTTTATTTAAAGTTTGTCATGGTCAAGCTTTAAAGTTACGATGGTTGTATCATATATAATGAATACACTGCTAAAGCTTTAAGTAATAAAAGAAACGTTTTTTGACTTATTGTTAGCTATGAAATCGCCTAACAACCATTAAAAAATAGTTTAGTTTCATCATTGAACACTTTCGTTTCTTCACTTACAATCAATGTGCACTTATGAAATCTTCAAGTTTTTCATGGTAAATTACTTAATGAATGAAGTACTCATTATGTTTCATAATTACGCGCATAGCATCGGGAAACTGATCAATGGCAAAAATATGAAAGCAAAAAAGAACGAACTAATCGCTTCGCGCATCGCTCGCAGTGAAGACGGCCATATCGAGTAATTATTTTATTATCGTTCGCGACATAGTTACGACTCCACGTCGAACTACGACGATTTGTGATTCGTCGAGACAAATTGTGAAATTTTGTCATTTCAAATGAGTTTTCGTGATTAAATCAGATCACCGCGTCTCTTATATGAGAACATTGACCTTAAGGAAGCATTTTCTTCGGTTGATCTATAAATTAGAATATAAGTCTCTAAGGCGTCGCTTAAATTTGTATCTTGATAATTGCAGGCACTTTACGTTGATATTTTTACATGCATACGTTCGTTACAGTAAAATTATATTGAAATGACATTTGTCATTTATATATATTTATTCAAATTCATCTCAATCTGTAATTAAGATATTTATATCAAATGGTTGGGAGTATTAAATATTAGTATTCAACTTTTACCAATTTCCTAGCTATGTTTTACTGATCAATGACCAGAGAAATAAATTTACATCATCTAAAATCTATCTTTCCAGAACTATATGCGTAAATATATTTTAGTTCCGCAGTATTGCGAGCAACAGTATGGACAAATGTAATTAATATAAAATGTATTGATAGTAAAATACATGCGTATAAATCTTGTATATATAAGCATAAATATGAACGTAAAGATAAGACTAGCTTTTTATTTAAGTTCGATATTAATACGTATTTCAATACTAAAGCCATAATTATCACCATTAGGTATATTTTAGCCACGATAAGAAATTCTTTCCCAAGGGCAATCTCATCGACTTTGCGGCTCGTTCACGCAAAAGAATATGAGAAGACAAGTCTCGTTCAAACATCGTCTTATAGATAAATACCCATCGAGAAAACGAAAAAAAAATATGAGATTCGCCATATATCGGGCTTCCAACTCGAATTCGTCATGCCTACCACGTGAGCGAGCGAGCGACCAACGCCTTTCTCCTCTCTATCTGAAATGTATGCAAACGAGACGATAAACGCGTAACAGGATCTTCGTATGTGCGCGACAGTCGGGGTCTCTTTGCTCGAAATAAGCAGAAATACAAGCCCCAGTAGCGGCGGGCGGGCGAGCAAATGCGTGCGGGTGTACAAGGAAACTCGGAAGAGTAATGCGAGACGTCGCGACGGGGTGTGAGTAATCGCAAGCGGAAAAAAGCCAGCCGTCCGTGCTATTATTGACAGGAAAGGTATTTTTAATTAAAAGACAAATGGGATCCCCTTGTTGCGTGCTTTGTACTACTGGTCTCATGCAGCGTGTAAAAGTGAGAAGGCGTTGTAGAATTTTTCTGTTTTATTAATTTAAACCTTGGTAAAAAGTTGTTTTTGTGGCCGTATATGAAATTTTTTAGAATATTTACGAAATTAAACATTCATGGTTTCCCAAGTTTTTATTCTGCAAATTTCGGTGTTAAAAAATTATATGAGATGAATGTTGAAAGTTTACTTACTAATTTTACTTTGTATTTTTTACAAGACGTATCACTTTTTAGATATTGAATGAACTTAAGATTTAAGGCTAAGATATGATTTTCATTAATATTATTTCATTGACATTATTAATAGTTTCATTGACATGAACTATAGATAATCTATACGCTATTGAAATTATTTTGTAGTAAACCATCTTTAATGAATAAGTATCCGAGATCAAATTTCCGAAGGTATTTATGAAAGTAAATGACGAAAAAATATTGTAAGGTAAATAAAATATAAATGAATATAATATAATAATATCAATCTTTGTTTTAGAACATTTTTTTAAATACCCTTTTTTAAGTAAACATCATTTTTTTGTAAAAATAACAGTATTTGAGGCGATATTTTAAAGATAAAATTTTCTATTTTAAAATATCAATGTGAAATTCATATTCACAGTTATAATTAAAATTTATAATGAAAAACATATTTAGACTGTACAAAATTTATTTTTATAACAATAACTTTTCAGTAAATTATACAGTATTATCGTATTTTAATCTATAATTATGTTATTGCTATTTTCTTTGGGTGTAAACATTAAATGTTTGCAACCTTGGTTCACACAGTACAATAATCAGGCGAGTAAATGTTTAAAACTTGCGAATTCCAGAAAATGTCTTCACATTTTCGACCGAAAATTGACGGTAAATTTATTTCCCAGTTGACATCTTCATGGATGTCGTATACTTCAGAGATCCGTTGTTAAAATCTTGTGGTTACTTGAGGCCTTACCTTTCAGTCGACCAGACTAAAATGATGCGATACTCAAGTAAGATCGTTTTTTTCACAACACTTTTGCATATGCGCACAACTTAAAATGTTTTCACTCAAACAGGATAGCAAGTAATTTACATGCTCAACAATTTACAACAGTTCCAAAATGTGTACCTCGATTTAATATTCTATGTATAAAATACATATTTACTCTGTTTGTTCTGCGAACTTCAAACCTGTTTGTAAGTAAAAACAAATTTATTTCTACAGGGATTAAGAAGAGGAGAGTCGTCCGATATCAATTTTTAGTTTTTTTTTCATATCTTTTTATGCTGCACATGAAAATTAAGGTTTTCAGAAAGAATGTTATCATTTACTTCTATATAAAGCCAAATTATTTTTTATTTATATTATAATTAATTGTACAATTAATTTTTGTGATTATGAAAAATTGACCCCCGGTATGGGCCACCTTACTTGATTACGAAAACCTAAAATTTAATGAAATCCCCTTTTCACAGTAAGTACTCATTTGTTGTAACCAATACTGTGTTCAAATGTAGATTTAATTTACTTATTTTAACATAGATTCATAGAAAAATAGAAGTTATTTAAATCACGATGACCTTGCAAATACGCTCTACGTATAATATTTTGTCATACCAAACAGAAAAGACACAGTTTCATTTTGGATTATACTGTGGTAAAGTTGTTGAGAGAATATCAAATTAGCCGAAAAAAACCGGTCGAGCTCTGACAAAATTGTATCATACCACAATTTAAAGTGTAGAAGCGAAATATCTTTGATTAACTGGTAAGTTAAAGTATTCTACACTCAGTGAGAATGACTCCTACACATAAAGATCGAAATGAACGTTTGGTGGTCGATCGTGGGCGCTGGCCAACGTTGTGTGATTCTCTTACTTTTTAAGATAAACATCAAGTAATCATGCTATATATATTGTTTCTAAGCCCGATCTGATTTTACATCGAAAACTAAATCCTTCCAATGTACTTATAAATCTTTATTGCAGTAAAGTAAATAAAAACTTTGATACTTCTATTACATTAATTACATGTACCTGAGCAAGACCAACTGTTCATTTAATTTCACGAATTGTAACATCAACTCCATCACGAAAAGAAAATGTGAAAAAGACCCACCGTGCACTTTGAAACTATATTCATTAACTAAAAAGCATGAAAAGGCACACTTGGCATTCTTTCCTTGTCGTTACAAAGGCCACTACAGCGACCGCTCGCTTTTCCAACTTACAGGGCCGGCGTTTTTCTAATTTTAGAAGTGTCTTTCTCTCTCTCTTCACCAGCACAACAATTACTCCGGGCTGCAGAAACACAGAGAGCCAGCCGTACAGAGTAGAGAGCGCTGGGCACGTGCAGTTTCTCGTGCACTGCACCGCCTCTGGCTTCTGTAGAGGCCGGCTGTAGCCGCGGCGCAAAGGGGCGAGTAATTGCGTTATACACGATGTAACCTACCGCGCGCGCGCCTCCTCCTCCTCCTCCTCCTCCCCCTCTGTACTGCACCAGCGATACCACTCTGTCTCTCTCGCTCTCGCGCGCCACGCGACGACCCCAAGTAACGTTGTTATCTCATTAGCTGCGGCGCTCGCTTCACCGGCCGTACCAGTGCAGTGAGGTCTCTCTCTCTCCCATTCTCTCGACGCAAGGTGTAGAGTGTCTCTGTGTGCTAGGCGGCATGAGCGCCGATAGCAGGCTACTTACTTACGACGCGAGTGACTCCTGGCTTCGGGGGCGCGCGCAATTTCCTGTAATTATTGAGGATGGATAGCGGAGAGAAAAGGAGTTAATGGTTTAATTAGTAGAGGATTATAAATAATTTTTGTCTATTTACTTTTGCTGTTTGCTATAATATCAGATTTATTGTTTTCTTTGTGTTGATTATTGGTATAAATAGATAGTATAAAGAATAATTCAATGATAACTTCTATTATTGAATAGAACGTCAATTTATAGTTAAAAGACATGTAATACGTAGATTTATATTACTTATTTCTTTTCTTTCAGAAAGATTATTAAATATATTATATCTAGAATATACAATATATTATTACATTATATATACGCAGACAATTATTATTAGTCAATTATAACAATAGTTACATAATAGGAGAGCTAGGTCAGAAGAACAATTGAAAATGAGCAATTTATTGATCTAAACATGTACTTGCAGCTCTCGTGAGTTAATTTAGTGCCCAATGTATAGGTCCGCTCTAGAACTTTCGATGTAGGAGAAACTAGTTGACGAGCAATTTCTGTTCTTGACAGTTTTCTTACTCGCGCTATTTTGGTTCTGCCCAGAAAATTAACCCGTCACGATATATCATATATCCTCGCTTCAAACTATATCAAATTTTATACGCATAAATTTACCGCATAATAAAACATTACGCGAACTATCTAAACTCCATTACCAACCGCGCATTAACTCGACAGTTTATGAAATAATTTTCAATCAAATGCATATATGCACGCACGTAGACGCATAAACTGATTTCGCGTAGACAAGTATAATCAATTACTCGTTTAGCCCCCGTAGGTATACGTGCAGCACGCGTCTATTCGTATACGACGAACGTATATAGGCTGTGGTGTGCGACCGCACGTCCCACGTGCGTCAAATTCGCACGCCCACCGATGATCGGATCGTATGTACACACACGCACGCTCGAGTCGGTTCCGACATTGTACATTATGCACGCATAGCACAGAGAGAGAGAGAGAGAACGGGAAAATAGGATTTATGGTCTAATGCCGCGAGATCTAGGCCAGTGTCGAGCGTCGCCGCCACATTATACATGTATACACAGAATAAAACAAGGCGTTTTTAGCTCCTCTTTTTACAGCTTCCGTTTTAAATGTAACGAGAAAAAAAAATCTAATACAATGTATACCTCTGTCGGTGTATTGGAAATAATTTTTTCCACGTTACAATACGCTTATTGGAAGTTTTGATTGCGTTAACAGTGTACACAGTCTGATGCAATAAAATACAAACAAATCAATACAATTATTTGACAATGGAACAGTTTTTTTCTGAAGTATTTCTAATATTTATTTGAATAGCACGCTCAATACGATGTTACAAGATATGTTGGTTGCTTCTTGTCCATAAAGATTGTTTCCTGAAATAACACAACGAAGAAATTTATACATAGAATTTACATATCGATGAATGCGAACGCATTTTCACTGACATCATGAGGCTAAGTCAACATATCTACCTACTCAAATGGGCGAAGTTGCAAGAGTATACAAGATTCGTGGAATTACATGTTGCCCCAAGTCGCTAAGCTCATGGAAAGTGAAATTCTTTTACATCGCTCTTATACAATCATACTTTTACAATAAATTTGCTGTTTTTACAATCTATATAAATGACATTTCAAAAAAAAAAAAGATTAACCTTTAGGCTGGCGCAAATTTTTCATGAAAAAATAGTCTTTTTGGGAAAATTGTTATTTTATGTGAATGTATGCACTGAAAAAATAATTTGACACTAAAGACATATTCGTGCGGACTTACGGCAGCAGCACGGACGTTTGGTGCGTCCGCTGTGCTAGGCAAGGATCGTTCCAATCCCTTTTCAGGACAGGAGACGCATGCGTCGCGCCGCGCGCGACGGCATATAGCAGACGCCCCAAAAAGGAACGCGAGCGTTCCTTGCCCAGCACAACAGACGCACCTAACCTCGCTGACATGTGTTTTCTCATGTTTAGTATATATCTAACGCATAAACAGCAAACGTGCCAAACTTTTTTCAGTGTGAATTTTTCTGGAGCCCTAAAAGTGGCTTTTACGGCAGTCTAAAGGTTGATTGTAAAAAAATTATGTTTTTACCAATAATCGTAATAATTTAATACATACGCTTAATATCAATACTTGCTAAATATTCTTCACTTGTCGATATATTATATCTGTAGACTTCAATAGTTGGACGTTCGAATATGTGGCGGTCTTCTTGGAAAGTCGAGCACGTGTATGTCAAGGCACAATCATATGAATTGCGCTCCATCAGGCGCCGGGTATCATAATCACCAGAGCACCTGATGAAGTACAATTAACATGCAGCCTCCATTTTGCTCATCGACTTCTTCGTTCCGTTTCTCGTTCTTTCCACGTATATTTAAACATACCACTTTTCTTCGCACACGAAGACCGCGTACATCGCTGTTGAATCTTGAAGACGTTGGAACAACTGAGAGAGTCCAGTCGCAGCGCGCGCTACTTCAGGTACCTGACTATCTAACAACACAGCCTATAGTACCGGAGTAACGCGAGTTGCAAACTGGCTTTGTAGATTCTCGCCTGGCGTCCTCGTTTCCAATGCTGCTTCCTCGTTCCACTTAACTGTGCTGCTTGCACGTGTATATACACGTCTTGTGTTCGTTATTGAATACATTGAAATTACAATCTCCTAATACCTTACAATTGTGCGCTCTCGAGTAATTTTTCGTTACATCACAAGATTAAAGAAATGAATGAAGGGAAGAATTTTCTAACGAACAATCTTCCCTCACAGTTAGCGTTGCTGCACGTACTTACCAAGCTGGTGGTCAGCGGTCCGACTGCAGCCACGAGCGTCCGAGCCCTTCGCAGGTCACGGACAAACTGAAAACAAGCAAAAATGGCGGACGTTTATATGTATATATACGTATTGGTACGTGCATACAACGCAGAGAGGGACTTTGGCAAAGTGAGGTGCAATTTTCAGGTAGCTCCGCGCGCGCTCGGAGAAAGCATCGGCAAGCGTTCAAGGTCGGCTTTTATTCATCTCTTCCGAGAATTTGACGCAGGAGAAGCGATTTCGAATAGTCGAGATTCTTCGAGCGATACTTTGCCAACTGCTTCGTTGGGTAAAATCTCGGAACGGAAAAGTACGTAAGCGTCTGTAGTTTAGTTTTCTTGTAAAATTACTCAATGAGCTGTGTGAATTGGCAAATTACAGCGTATTCAAAATATTTGGAGAGACTTGTCGTAGAGACATAGTAGGTTTATGTAATGCTTCAAATAGTCAAAACAAAAGAAATAAGAAGGTGTAATGTAATGATAGATCAGTACTACATGTAAATAAACAAGATTTCTAGGATTTGTCTAGCCGTAATTTTGCTAATCATTCTCTAATAAATAAATGTTAAAACTAAACAGAGATAATTGTACCAATGACAACAAGTGTACTTTGTCAATTTTTGGTTGTTAAAGTTAGTTATAAAACGTGATAATATAAAAACGCTGATGCCTATACACTGACTTACGCTCGCGCATAAGGTGCGAGCAATAATTATAGCCAAGCGATAAGATAGTCTAAAATTTCCGAGATAATGTGGGTTCGTAACATGCCAGAAACTTTGACACCAGCAAACGTTTAAAAAGCGAATAAAAAAAAATCTTTACTTTACGTTTGTTTGCGCATTTAGCAGTATCGAAAATAGATTACTTTTGATACATAAAACTGCCGGAAATCAAGCGTAAAATCATTAGCTGTACTGTAGAGGAAGAAATAGTACTTTCAAAGAAAAATATTTGCAATCTATCAAGCCTCACCGACCTTCGCTTTTTTTTCAATAACATCATCAACAGTCCGAAAAATACTTTAACACGTAAAAAATTACATTAGCAAAAACCATACCAGCAGCGAATATAATTACAAAAATAAAATGCCAAAATAAATAAAGCATGACGCAAGCGCTCAAAATCTTGCGACAGCAAACACAAGCCAAATAATCGGATTTAGAAAAAGAAAAAAAAATACTCACGAAATAAATCGAGTACCGTGGCACACCGAGAGAGAGAGAGAGAGAGAGAGACCCAGATAAAAAAGCGCGTGTGTGCACTGCTCGAAAGCGGCGACGCGTAGCACTGAGAATTTCGCAAACTCGCCGACCCGATTAGCCGTACGCGAGCGCGCGCGCGTGGCCTTGTCGATTTTTGCTGATAATGAAAAGCAGCGGCACTCGTCGTGACCGACAAAGAGAGCACACATATATACGTGAGCGCGCGCGCACGCGCGTGTGTTTGGACATTTTCAGAATTGCGTAGTCATCGATAAGATCGGCGACGAGTGGCAGAGCGAAAAAAAGGCTAGGGATACCAATAGAAAAGGAGAGATCGGAGCTGTGAACTTGTTAGAACTATCTGCATATGGTTGTAGGTAGGATGGAATAATAATTTGCCTATTGTAGCTTTTGCTCTACTTTGTTGCTGTTTTATAATTCTCGCGATAATGACGGGAGATTTAATTATAATTAACAGTGAATTGACAGATGAGATTTTACGTAAGAGGTGGTATTCAATAATTTCGTACAACTCCGATCTCCAATTCGGAGTTAAATTCGGAGAATGGATCGTAAAGAGCAGTATAGAGGGTCTTGTTATTAATGCAAACAAATTCTGACGATCGTTGCGAATCTTAAGATTTATGTACAGCATACGGTACAACAAAAGGCATTCGGATCGTCGAGGATACAGTCGGCTAACATATTAGACGATAATACTAAAAGACGACTTCCTTCCGTTAGTAAACGACCCTCTCAACGATAATGGCTTTCTTTTCGTGACGGCAATGTAGTCTCACTCCTACGCTTTCTCACATCAAAGGGAAGGAGAAAGTAAAAGAAATTCGATTCCCCAATAAATTTTTCCAAGCTTTAATCACAAATATATTTCTACGTAGCAGACAGAGAAATAAATACTGTTCAGCATTGTCAAGCACGTCCGAAATAATTTTTTAACGAGTAAATTTGCATCGCGAAAAGTCAATAATCACATTCAACATCTACTAACGAAAAAAAACGTCGAATGCCAATCTCAGCCACTTCGAATAAATACTTTCCCCTCTCCCTCGGCGGCACTTCAATCGAAGAAAGTCCACGTACACTCCGACCTCGTATCTTCTCTCTCCCCTCTCTCTCTCTCTCTCTCTCTGTCCAACAAAAGTCACGGTATGTCTGCGTGGGACTGACTGCCAGACGGCCGGTAATTCGCGCGTCTGCGACGAGGAGGGGACGACACAAGGTTGCGTGCGCGCGCGCGCACGGCGTACACGCCCGATTGACCGCGCAACTCGTGGGTGTCTGCGGTCGCAGCATCAGCTGGGATTCCGGGAAAGCTACAGAGGGATGACGATGATGGGGCGAAAAGAGAGAGAGAGAGAGAGAGAGAGAGAGAGAGAGAGAGAGAGAGAGAGGATGGTGTCGATCGATTCTACTGGCGAGACGACTAAGATAGGGAGAGAGTAAGAGAATGTCCTTGGGTGCACACGCACGTACGCTCGGGGGATTATAGCGAGAGTCGCAATTGTTGGTAGTAAGAATAGGTACATTGTTGACGCAATGGACGGGAGTAATTAAAGCGCGCTAAAATATTTTTAGCCCGATGGCGGAGAGAAAGCTCCTCTATAAATACGAAGCGAAATTACCTGTCTATTTATGAAGGGAAAAATATGTCGGCGTATATGCGTTATTTTGTTGCTCTAGCTGGAACTTTGATGTAACTAACAGACAAGTTGCCGCGAGGCTTTAATCTAACTTTGACGGGGTATACGTAGATCGCTAATTAATGATGATAACCTGACACATAAGCTGTCGCGAGACTATTTTTAGTTGTAAAGTAAATTTATGATGTTTTATATCTCACATGAGGAGTAATAAAAGTGTATAAGCGAGCATAAAATGTGTGTGTGTGTGTGTGTGTGTGTGTGTGTGTGTGTGTGTGTGTGTGTGTGTGTGTGTGTGTGTGCGTGTGTGTGTAAAGTAGGTTACAAAAAGTAACATATTGTGTTGTAATGACACGTAAAAAAAGCAACGTATGTAATTTCCAAGAATACACGAATGAACAATTTTAATAATATGTATACATATTCAAATACATTCTTAAAATTTCCGAAATTACGCTAATTACAGTGCCTGCTGATGTCCCGCATTAAAACCTTCATGTAATTAAAAAAAAAGGTTGTTACATTGGCGAAACGAAAATGTGTATAGGAGGAAACAAGCGCGCCGTTCTTATAAACGTTTTTAATTTAAATAATAACACGGCTCAATCGGCCTTCCGAACTGTCGCAAAAAACGAGCGCTCGTGGCTTTCAATGGAAAAGTGCGTCAAACAAAAAGCGCCGTTTGTTACTTTGCATAAAGTACCGCGGAGTTTTTCTGTCGGAATAAAATGAAAATCGCGGGCCGAAAGAATCGGGACACAAAGGCAGCGTGCTTCTGAAAATAAGCACTGGCCGAATGAAAGAGGAGAAGGAGAAAGGAGAAGCAAAAAGAAACCAGTGCGGAGGGGAAAGGACAAAGCCGACAATCAGGCTAAAAGTTTTCCTCGCGCGCACTGGTGACCCGACGAGCGACGTCGTCCCGACCTCTCGTGCGTCACTATCGAGTTCTTTGAACTATATTATTACCTTGCGACATTTGTTCGTCGTCACTCCTCAATATCGTTCGCGTATAAGTTAATTGACGTTTTCGCAAAAAATCTACATTTTTGCAAACTAAAAAAAAAGAAGCTAAAACGGTTCCATTCAATACCAGCGATAAGGTAGCCTCGTGCCTCCCCCTTATCATTCTTACTGATCATCGGAACTGTATATAGGCCCGCCTCAACTTTCCCCCGACGATTCGTCCACTCTTCTCCCCACCGCCAACGTCACGATGACGCCGGCGGTCTCCTTTTGCGCGTGGGCACGTATCGCGACACGTGCGCGCGCTCGTTCCACGAAAAGCTAGTCTAAGGTATATAATATGGAGGCGAAAGGAGCGAGGCCGGAAGTGTGCGCGCGCGTGCGAGCGCGTGCGTAGGTGCACTGCGCAGCAGGGCCACGCGCGACCCATATCCGCCGGTGCATTCGACTTCCTGTATGACGGAATATTCGCACGAAGTGTATATATATATGCGTCGATGAAGGAAGAAGCCGGTGTGTCGTGGCTGCGAATGTCGATAAGTGACGGTGTTGTACATAACGTATGGAGTATTTTCGGCGAGTGACTGAAAGTCGATATATTTATTTGGAAATTGACGGTAAAACGAGTAGAGTCATCATCCTCTCTTAAAAAAAACGATGGCCGGATATTGTGAAGCACTTAAAGAGTGATTTTGATTGGTCTATAAGGAATAGGCGTGCGAAAATTCGCTACTTCCGCTACATTTGAATTTTTATTCTTAACTATATTTAAACTAATTAAAACTAAATAATTAAATCAAATTAGAATAAAAAGATTAGTTTTGTCACGCTTTGAAAAATGAACTGATTATCCTATTATTTAAACCCAATTAAAATGAAATCATAATGAAAAATTATATATGCACAACCTAAAAAACAAAATAGTACACGAGCAGCGCGTTTGGATTTTACTAGAATAGTAAACGAATATTGTGAATTAAGTAAACGATAGGATAACGTGAGTAATTTATGCCCTGTAATTTTACTTATCTAACTATACCACCCACGATATTTCGCTGTACTATCAACGAAGCGTTGGCCAGCTTTCGTATACAGAAACTTACGCAGATCTATCACGCACGTGGGCGCGCTCGATCGCTGTCGCGTCTATTTATAGACCCGGGAAAGAGCGAGAGAAACTTGGTGTTGCGTGCAAATTCGCGCGCGCGGGGGAAGCGAGAAAGACACACGCGCGCGTGTGTGTGTGTGTGTGTGTGTGTATGTGTGTGTGTGTGTGTGTGTGTGTGTGTGTGTGTGTGTGTGTGTGTGTGTGTGTATGTGTGTGTGTGTATGTGTGTGTGTGTGTGTATATATATATATATATTCGCGTATCCCCGAGACGAATGGAAATTTCCTGCGACGCCGAACGATCGGCGATTCGAATTTGCGAAAAGATGTAAATTTCGCGCAAAAGTGTGTGTGTGTGTGTGTGTGTGTGTGTGTGTGTGTGTGTGTGTGTGTGTGTGTGTGTGTGTGTAGCCTTACTTTTCGGTTTTTCCCCCGTGGACCCCTCTCTATCGATTTCTGATTAATCCTTCTAATGGACTGCGTGTGCTGCACGCGTACTGATCGAATAAGGCTTTTAAGGTCGAGTGGCAATTTGATTTTTCGATTTATTTATAACGATAGAGAGAGGAAATTGAGTGAAGGATTTCAGTAAAAATTGTCGGATTCGAATAAAAAAGTTTCGATATCGGAAAAAGTTTTGTATCATGAATTGATTCAATTTAAATCGTTAACAAACCCCACATTAAAATCGCGAAATTCGAAATAATATTATTTCTTCAAATATTTACTTTGCGCGTATATATACGTGAACGCTCAATGAACAGCGAACAGCAGCGATTAAAATAATAATTCCCGTGCGTTAACAATACCTCGGCGAGTACATAAAAGAGCCATCCTCTTTCGCGCGAGACATGAAACGAGCGACGAATTCGCGTTCGTAACACGGCAATAAACCAAATATATATTTGCTCGCTAGCGCGCGCTTCTCGGTGAAACAGCCTTTGCGAGTGTCGGCCCCGTCTCTCGGGGGGCGAAAACCGAAGGGCTCGCACTGAGAAAGAGATACGGAATTGGCAGGAAATCAAATGGACTAGTGCGGCGCACCCGCTATATTTAGTGCTACTGCTGCTGCTGCTAGGCCGCACTGCAGCAGCAGTCGCAGGATGCAGCTGACGCGTGCTGCGTTCGCCGAAAGCGGCAGAAATAAGCGCAAAAAAGAAGCGGCAGTGCCGGTGGCGGCGGTGTACAGTGGCAGCCAGGAGGAAGAGTTGCGGCAAAAGGAAGGGGAGGAGGGGAGTGAAAGAGAAGGAGAGAGAGAGAGAAAGGTCGAGAGAGGGTGAAAAAGAGGGTCACCGGGAGAGCCGAGAGAAAGGAGAGAGAGAGAGTCGAGGGCTTGTTCTCGACGTCGCTAGCGACGACGGGCACACCGTATAAATAACGCCTCGCCTCGTTATTTGCATTCTTGCACTCGTCTAAGCGCTGCGTGATAAATGGCCGTGGAGCTGAGAAAGAATACTTTTTTTTTTTCGATACGGACGATCGGTTTCTGCTAGCGCGAGGTATATTTTAGTCGTAGGTATATAGTTATCGAAGGCACACCAAATTTTTCTAGTATCTCGAAACTTTTCGAACCTAACTTTAATGTCAGTATAAGCGAAAAGACATATACACACATTTTTATCGCGCCTTTATATTCCACCTCCAACTATAAATATCTACGGAAAATGCTCGCCCACGCGAGATACATCATTTCTGTGAAAAAAAAATAAATAAATAAAATAATGTTATACACTCTCACGTACGAAAAATAAACTTTTTTCCTCGTTCATCCGTAACACTCGGTCGTGTGCGAAGGCGCGCACGCATATTTTCGTTCACTCGCGGACTTTTTTCCCTGTACCTCTCCTCTTCGGTACATATCTAGATTCCACTCGTTTTCAACGAGCATATTGTCGAAATCCGTCGGACGCATGCGTTCCCTCTCTCTCTCTCTTGCTCTCTATAGTAATAGGGTGAAAGAGAGACGACGAGCAACTGGATGAAAAGTTCACGAACCGTGACTCAGCCGCGAGTCAAGTTCACGTGGGTACAGGCCGCGCGTTGACTTTAAAGAGGATACACTGCGAACGTGTATAGTAAAGCGCGATAAGCTCGCTGGGGAAATTTGTCGATATAGGGCGATGAAAAAGTGGAAACGAGTCGGGAAAATCGACAGGTTGGGCTATTGATGCGATAGGAAAAAGTGTGCTGTGTCACGTTGACAAGATAAGAGTAACGTATAGGCGGGGCAGCGGTTTCACAAAAAGTTTCGAGGTATTTTTGGAGATACGGTAGAGGGAAGCGGATACGTTATGAATTTGTATTTAATGGCGAAGCAGAAAAATATCGTAATTTTAAATTTAGAGTATAGATAATAAGTCTCTTACACCCTGTTTCATTTGTCTAATTTATTCGTTTGAATTATTTATCTAAATGGCAAGAGAAGTTAATCAGGTAATGCCCTATAGAAGGTAAGGTCAAGGCTGCGCTCGAACATTGTTTAATCGCGCGATAACGAGACGACGAGGATGTACCGCGGGCAACAAGCGACGCAGCACTATTCTCTTATCTAGCCTTTATTTTCGTAATGAACCAAGTGTCTTGCGCTGTGAGACGAGTTCAGTGCCCTTTCCCCAGACGATCTGCGGTTACACCAGCTGAGCTCTACTTTTTTCCCGATAAACTACAGTAACGTCAGATAGTGCTGCTCTCGACTCGTCGCGTCTTTTTTGTACTGTAGAGATGTAACGTTATGTGTAGAAATAAATTTTAAGAGTGGTGTTAAAAAAAGTTATGATCGCGTTCAGGAAAATTTGTATCATGTATGATTTAAAACGCATAATATTTGGATTAGAAAGCACTTTGTGCTTGAAATTTTCAAAAATATTTCCAGCGTGCGAATGTTTAAGGAAATTTCGCAATGATTACTTGGTTGCACACGCTCGTTTATATTCAAAACGTGACATTGAGAGTACACGTAAAGCTATAAATACAGTGATAAGTAAGTTTTATTTCTGCTCGGTGTACCCTCAAATAATATTTAATTCGCATTTACGACTTTTTTCTGAAACATGACAGTTTTTGGACTACGAACAATGTATTTCTTTCAAAAAAACCAAATAAAAAGCAGTATAAATCAATGATAATACAACGAGAATCGACTAAATCAATCGATTTCGTACCAACAACTACCCTGAGCACAAACTAACGAAATCCAATCCTTCCTCTCCAACCAAATTCAAACCACCCGTACCACCCGACTTTGAAAAAACTTGTGCTCTGTCGAACGATAATGAGAGCTGCGTGCGTGACATATCCCCTTTAAATAAAATATATATAAGCGAGTGCTCTCGGCAAGCCAGACAGACCGTCTCCTACCACAGCCAACACAGCCGCAACGAGGGGGAGAAAAAAAGATTTTCTTTGTTCGCGG
This sequence comes from Torymus aiolomorphi, assembly GCA_036365515.1. NCBI lineage: Eukaryota > Metazoa > Arthropoda > Insecta > Hymenoptera > Torymidae > Torymus > Torymus aiolomorphi. The sequence goes on from CM070877.1 coordinate 140,684,385, forward strand.
GGTTGTTCATTCGTCGCGACTGTGCCCAAGAAAACGACTGCGTACGTGTTACTGCCTCTCTCGCACGTATGTACACACTAGCAACCGCTCGCTCATATATACGAGCGAGCGAGTGAGAGAGAGAGAGAAAAAGGCGCGTGCCCTTACGCCAATGGCTGATTGTTCTCCGATCTCACGAATTTCAAGGACGTCTCTGCGAAACCGGCTTCAAGGCCAGCAGACAGGCTATATAAGTGAGGGGAAATGACAGCGGTAGCGGTGACGGCAAATGGTGGGGGATAAAAGAGGGGAGACCCCGAGACGACGGATACACACGTATACGTATACCACACTTATATACGCGCGGCGATAAAGAGGGATTCGAGACATTAGGCGGAAACGCGAAGTGGGCCATGTGTGCGAGAGAGAGAGAGAGAGAGAGAGAGAGAGAGAGAGAGAGAGAGAGAGAGAGAGAGAGAGAGAGAGAGAGAGAGAGAATGAGGAGAAAGCCGGTGTGATTATGCGATCACGCGACACAAAGGGCGCGACTATGACGAAAGTCACGGGAGCGTTGCGAATTTCTCGAGAGAGCGAGGTACAGATCGTTTCCGTTTTCTAACGCCACGAGGGATTTTTTTTAGGAAAAGATTGCGTTATTTTCTTGGCCGGGAGCTCGTAATTTATGGAATTCTTAATTGAGAAATTAGGAAAGAGCACGCGCGCGCGCGCGCACGTGACACGGCCGTCGGTCTTGTAATATATCATTTCGACGGTTGAGGATTTCGAGGACTGTGGTGGTCTGATAACGATTTCCGCTGTTGAGCATCGCTGCATTTCAAATGAAGGAAGTAGGAGAAGTTTTACATTCGAGATGCAGGATAAAAATGAAGTTACGTCTACTGCTCCACTAATTTGGCGTAAGTTTATGTGGATCTTCGGTATTTCTCGACAGTCGAGCATAACATTTCTCACTTAATTGAATTAAGCTTTGTCACGAAAAGAGTAATAAAAAGTTTATGTTCTACTTTATAACTCTGTTAAATGTTTCATCGAATTTACGTCTTATTTTACTCAAAGAGCATTACGTTAATACGATAATTGATTACCGGATTACGTCAAAGTACTTTATGTTTAATTTGACTTCAGCTTTCGTGATTATGCTTTCAAGTAATTAAACAGGAAGCGCGTGGTGCGGTAAAAAAATATTACGTTTTTTTTTAAAGGAAAATTAAATTACATTATTTAAATTCTGGAAATTTCGATATATCACGAGATAAAACGTGGGCGCGTTAATTAGCGTATTCCGTTTGAAACCGTAATTAACCTTCATATTTAGAATAATTCTATTAATATTTTTGATTTTTTTAAGAATACACACACACACACACACACACACACACACACACACACACACACACACACACACACACACACACACACACACACAAACACACACACACACACACACACACACACACACATACACACACACACACACACATACACACACACACACACACACACACACACACACCCACCCACACACACGTTGATATGAAAAATCACCGGTTTTTTTTTTTAAACTAATATTTCATTAATCAAAATATAATATTAAAAGTTTTCAACAGAATTTCATTAACGAGCAAAATTTATTCCTAGCCATAATTTCGAATTCGCCTTTCTTCAAAATTTAATGAATTTCAGGCAAAGATTTAGTGCCCACCTTGCCGGGCGCAAAAAATTATTAAAACGCATATTTTCTCAAAATCCACTGTACGAGAAGGACTCGTAAAAGCCGAGCGCTTCGGAGAGCCTGGGGGTCTGAAAAAAATGGCATTTATCTGCCGAAACAGCAAGCAGGCGCACATACACACAGACAAAAAAGACCCAAAATGCGAGGTAGTAAATAACCCAAAAAGGAAGAACGACTCAGCAAAAGCAGGGGGAGGACGAGGAGGAAGCTGAAGGAGACAGAAAGAGAGAAAAAGGAGAAACCTGCGCTGCTGACGTCATCGCCGCTCGCATACCATTTCCGTTCGGCTTTTGTCCGTTGGCACCACTTCATCCAGCTTTTAATCGCGAGTAAAAGCGACGAGTTTTAAAGGACTGCGGGCGCCAGGATACGTTTATACGCGATTCCGAGTAGTTTTTATTATATATGCGTCTCGTTAAGAGTGGCCTGATGAGACTTAATGAAACGCGCGGGCCGCCTGCGTGGATTTGGCTTTGCGTTGTGTATATAGCGAAGGAAGAGATTCGGTTATAAGGGCCACACGTGCCAATTGGTCGGTTTCGTGACGACGAGGATGATTGCCGAGGGGCAACATTGTAACAAGAATTACGATTAATCAGAGCCGTCGTCGGTTATCGACTCTACACTCGAGGACTTCGTTCTCCGCACATATAACGTCTGTCTACTTGACAGATTTTGTATTTTTCCACTTAGAAAGCACCGCGAAGATCTGGTTTGTGAGTATATAGCTCGAAGATTCACCTCCGGTTAGATAAAAGAAAAAAAAAATTGATCAATCTAACAATGCCGTGAACTTGGCAAACTTTCCAGTTTTGTATATTCGACAGGCATGAGTAATCATTGGCTTTATCAATCGAATCTAAAAACGCACACGCACGAGTATATTCAGCGCCTAAAATAGACATGACGCGATCGGTGCGCAAGCTTTTCGTCATTCTCCGAAACCGTTCGACCGCGATCGAGACCGATCCATCAGTCTCTGCGGACGAGCGACCGAGAAATCATGTAAATCCAACAGCCTCTGTCCCTCCCTCTCTCTCTAAATACCCCTATATCGATATAAGCAGATCGATCCGATCCACCGCCGCGTTGTTAAACAGTTAGCTGTAGCCATAATCAGCAACGGTTAATTAAAAAGACTGCCTCCGCGGCGTTCACCGCAACGATACAAGAGACAGCTTTTTATCGAGAGGAGAGAAGAGCTGGTCACGGGAATTCCTGGCGCTCGCTCGGCCGGAAGCCCCTCACTCTCGTGGAGATCGAGAAACAAAAGCGCGCGGGACGAGGAAAAATGGAAAAGAGAGGCTGGCTACCTTCGTAAATTACCTCATGAAGCCGCGAGCCCTCGTATAAACAAAGTGCCGGTTAGAATAAGAGAGCGAGAGAAGAAGAAGAAGTGGGAGCACACATCCGGCCGACGTGGAAATTGCGGATTCCAGATGAGCGAGCGAGCGGAGAGTTGCTGCATTCCAAGGAAAGTCTCGGCGCGCACGAACGATGAACCTTTATATACACGCGGCCTCGAGCACAGCCTCATTGAGGACGTACATATACACAGCTGGCACGACCCAGGGGGCTTCTAGACTTCTCCTCTTTGCTGAGAATGAATGGCTCTGACTGCGGAGAATACAATAGTCATCCTTCAGAAGAGGCGAGATGATTTATTCCGATGGTTCGAGGTTTAACTGAAAATTATCTGCGCGCGAATCCCTCGACCAGCTTGCTACAATCCTCGTTTCGAAAGATCGGTTAGGCTGGAAGACTATACAGCACGCGTGAGTGGCATTCTGCCGAGTTCTTTTTTATGTCGATACAACTCGCGCGAGCCTCGCGAGGAATTCTGCACGGAGTAGGCGAAGAATGATAGACAACGCGCGGTAAGTGCATGACGTGGAAAGCTACCGTGTAATCGACGACGTTGTCGCGACGTTCTCGGGCTCGTTTAACACGTGCCGGTTATATAAAGGTTATTACACTGTACTCTGCATGCGTTAGATTCGATACATTGTCTCTTGCACAACCAGTGCGATAATCCTAATCGGGTGTTCAAAAATAATAAGTGTGTGTGTGTATGTATATATAGGTGAATATAATATATATCTGCGGTCTCGAATCGCCCGAATGTTTGAAATACTTTATCCCTAATTAAATGCTTCTTATCGCGCTCCCTTCTCTTCCCTCATAATTTCGTGCGGATTCTTCGACGTGTATATATATATGCTTCGAGAGATATAATGTTCCCGTAGCTGTAATTAAATTTGATGAATGTAACAGCGGCCATGAAATTTAAAGATTCCTCCGATCTTATCGCATGTTAATTACTTAACGTAGTGTGTGTGTGTATGCCTGCAGCATTGGGGGGAAAAAAGACAGATTAATTAAAGTAAATGAAACGGCACTTTTTGCTCTACCTTTGCACGTCGAAACACCGATAAAATTGTGACCCCTCCGCGCAAATAAATCTATTTATACCACAAATTATCATTATAACAGCATTAAAACGATACTTTCTGAACTAAAAAAAGAAGCTTAAGATTTCATCGCTTTTTGGCTGTGCAATTAATGACCCAACGGTCCCTTAAAAACTTGAATAATCCCCTTCGCAAACCATAAAAGCTGGAATTAAGTATACCCGCAGAACCAAAAAAAAAATCGTGCGTGCACCTGCCCTCGAGAAGAATAAGGCCCCGAAAAATCGGCCTAATAAGCTCTCGCGGATCGCATCGAAATCCGAGTACGCGCGATCGAGCCTCCGCGCAACAGCCGGCGAGTGCGAAAAAGAGAGCCGAGGGGAACGCGTTCTCTCTCTCTCTCCCTCCCTCTTCGGTCGTTTAAAAAGCTCGTCTCGCGCCAGACAAAAGGATCTTGAGCGCACGGTCGGGGCGAACGAACCCATCGCCAGCGAGGCGCAAAACGTCTCGTCCATATTCCCTCCCCTCCTTCGACTCGTCTCTCTCTCTCTCTCTTTCTCCTTGCCTGCTCCTTTTTCTCGATGACGAGGGCGACCTTGGAGGAAGATCTCGCGTCTCGCGGCAGACGGAAAAAGGGGAGTACGTGGTTATATGTGTGTATGTTTGTATGAGCGATCCCTTAGCACGAGGGGTTAGAGACCGCCACGAGGAGTTAGAGATCGCGACGAGGAGTAGGCAACGGTCTCCGTGGCTCCTTTTTTAAGATCTGCTCTGATGCGAGGACGAATCGACGAACGAGTGACAAGGGCACGCACACTGTAGTCCACACGCGTGTGTGTGTGTGTGTGAGTAAGAGCGTATTGAGCCGAAGAAAAATGCTGCCCGTTTATCATGCTTATACGGGCTGAGAGTCAAGTTTGAACGAGAAATGACGATGATTTTTTCCCCGCTCTCGAACAGCGTAACATTCACGTGTAACTCGGATGTTTTATTGAAAGCACGTAGTGTATTTGACTATTGATTGTAAGTGACAATGTAATAACTGTATTACGCCGTTGAAAAAGGCATGACATTCGAATAATCAGTGACTTTTGTCGTAGGATTTCAATGTCACATGTCGCTTCGATATTCGCGAGAAGAACTTTTAATAATAACATTGAAAATAGAATTTAATAATATAATACATTAAAAAGTTATAATTCGAGTTATTTAATATTAGTTAAATTAGAGAGAAGCTTGAATTCGAAAGTCCCACTTTAATCGCAGCTGTAATTTTAGAATGAATAGATGAGTGAACAACGTGAAACAACGTGAAACAACGTCAATTAGATTTTAAAAATAATTTAATTTTCTCACGGCATGCATAGAACAAAAAGTACTCAGCTTTTTCGAGATAAAAAAAGGCCTCATTCCCGATACGCAGGCAGAAATTGGCTCGGCGGATAACACTGTACGAGAGTGAGAGAGAGACAGAAAGAGACAGAGAAGTTCTCGTCTGCGCATGAATTTTATTTATAGAACCATTTACCGCATTCTTTCCAGTCTTCGTTACGAAGGCACACTAATAACCGCAGCATATTTCCAGTATCCTCCTCCTAATCCTGCTCCTTTTTATCGACACCGGAGCACACTGTGTAGAGCAGTCAATCTCATATCACTCGCGTATAATACATATAAAATTACACATACGCAGTACGCGGCGCGGTATAATTCAAGAGAAGCATCCTCGACGAGCAACGATCACATATAGACGTAGACGGAAAATCGGAGCACACACAGAGCGATGACGACGACGACGACGACGGCGGCGGCGACTACTGCACTCTCGGCCGACCGGACTGTCGATGAGCCGCGGCGAGACTATAACCGCTGCAGCGGCGGCCACGTCTGGGCCGGCGGCCTGTTAATGGACGAAATGGAAGAGATATGTGCAAAGAGAGGGCGTCGGCGGCGAGAAAGAGAAAGAGAGATAAAGAGCGAGAGAGGGGCAAGACGTCGGCGGCTCCGCGAGGTCGAGGGCGGACGCCCGCGACGGGAAAAACCGACGAGGCAGACAGAGGCGGGGCACACACGTAGTAGCTCTCCGCCGAGCTCGCGCTCTCTCTCTCTCCTCGCAGGGGCCCACGGACCGGCGAAGGGGGGGCGCCTAGCAACAGGCCTGCGTGTGGAGCGGGCGAGTGAGCGAGCGAACGAACGGGTGAGAGAGAGAGCACACAGAGCGCGCGCACAGCGTGATTAAATAAAACTGGCGGCGGCCGCGGCGGCGACGACGACGACGACCCAGCAGGCGTTGACATCAGCGCGCACGCATACCTTGGGCCGAGAGAGAGAGAGAGGGACGTATGCGTGCGTGGGGAGAGAGAGAGGATAGCCAAGCAGCAGGTCCGGATTTCCAGACGTGCGCGCGAGGAAGGAGACGAGATTTCGGGGATGGTCCGCCTGCATATATGGAAATTGGAGGAGAGAGGCAGAGGAGTTAATCCCGGGGGATTTCAGGGGAAGAGGGACGCGCGGGGATGAGCGGTGCTAAGTCGCCTGGAGTAGTTTTGTTAACGGGCATTGTTGGCGGCCTCTGTCTGCCGCGCGTTGACTGCATGCATGTGCGGATATACGGTCGTCGCTTATTTCTGGAGCTTTATGGATATAATCTACTGGGTGTACACGTGTCGCGTTTGCTAATTTCAAAAGTTTTTTCAAAAATTCCTGATTTTCATTTTTTTTTTTTTTTTTTTTTTTTGTTCAAGCTGTTGGTAACCGGACGTAGAATCTTTTTTTTTTATCGCGCGATACGCGTACGGGTAAAAATATATTTCTAAATGGATTTCAATATTTTTAGGCTGGGAGAAAGTGGAACGAGGAAATTACATGACTGCGCATGTTTTTTTTTTTATATGCTGAGGATACAATACGGTTTCTCGTTGGCGTGTACCGGAAAGTTCGTTAAAAATGCCGCGTGTAACAGGTTGTCGATGAAATATTCGGCATGGTGTGGTTTGTGCACATAAGAATTATGCACATATTTATTGTGCACACTTTAGCATTGGAGTATACACATAGATATAGATATACACCAATGCTAAAGTGTGCACAATAAATATGTGCATAATTCTTATGTGCACAAACCACACCATGCCAAATATTCTACGAAGCTTCGGATTAGTCAATTTTACATGTCAGGATCCTTTCAGTTACTTTAGCGAATGAATTTCGTGATTGTTTCTATTTTCTGCTTATCCTGTCGAGTCAAAATTTGGCTTTATAACTGTGTGTAGTATTCTCTATTGAATAATTTATTAATTTACAAATTAACCTTTTAAAATTTAAATTATTTTTCGCAAAACATTATTGTTACAAACATAAATGTTTGCTCATTATTGTATCACAAGTTTTGGTAAAAACCTTTTCTTCTACTTTACGATAAATTTCAATGCTTCTTCAAATTTTTTAAAGTAAAAATAATTCTGATACTACCCTTTTAGCTAAATGGGTACTTCAAATATTTATATACGTCAGAATTCAAGCAGTATAGATATTATCACCTTGAAAATGTATATATAGAAGCAATTTAATACTACGACTGAATCTAATACTATAACGACAGCGATACTTTTATTTTAATCAAACTTAATTGAACTATAGGTTATAGATACTACACTGAGAGAAAAGTTTTGGAAAAATTACTATACTGTTTCGCAAAACTACAGACTGTAAAGACCCGAAAAATGACCATACTTTACAGTAAATTTTACAATAGAGTATAGTAAATTTTTCTATATTTCTGGTAAAATTTCTTATAAAGTATGGTAATTTTTTGGGTTTTTACAGTCTGTGGTCGCGTTCCCTGCACAAGATGGTAATTTTTATTGAACGTTTAGTACTTGCTCCTGTACTTTTTTCAGTGTGTATCCGACTCTTTATTTAGAATGAGGTGAAAACTCATCACGATCTGCTTGAAAAGAATGACTTGAAAAGAAAGCTTTAAAAAAATCCTAAAAGGTTTGTAAAGCGAGGCCAGCGCCTATACACATCAAGATCCCTACGTTCCCAGCAAATCCAAGCGCTCACATAATGGAATTAAAGCTGCGTGCAAATTGCCGCGAAAATGAGAAAAAGCTCGAGAGCAGAGAAGAAGCCGAGGGGCTCTCTCTCTCTCTCCTGTATCACGCATCGATCTCGTCGACGGGATGTCGAACAATTTCACCTCCTTTCTCTCTCTTTTTCAATACACGCGCGCACGCGATAATCCGCCGAGTAGGCGCGAGAGATGGAGATCCGGCCTCGAGTGAGAGAACGAAACCGGGGGGGACGGAAAAAACGTCTCGCAGATTCGCGATAAGACGGTTATACAGTGAATTTGACGCACGGAGAGAGCCGCCCGCGGGCTATACCGAGTATAACAGACGTGTATGCGAGGCGCTTGTGGATTTCGTTGCGCCCGCGTTTTTATTACCATATTTTACGCGCGTGCAGTTGGTCTTTTTTTAAATACCGAGCCGCACGTGGTATACGCGATCACGACGATCCTAATAATTCCTGATTTCATCGGTCAAGATGCCGGGCTTTTCAGGTGCAAACCTGTACAGGCAAGTTTTTACAAGGGTAACGTCTTATACAAGAGCATTTCCGAGTTTATATTAAACTTGAAATTCATGAAAATCACTTGACATTTCGAAGCCATAGAGAGCGCGAGCTATAGAACGAAGAATAGTTCGAATAAGCCATTGAAAACTAGCGAACGCGTCACTCACACATCCGCTCACGACGTCACACACAATTTGTCGAACGAGAACGTCAGTTCTCACGAGAGCGCTTGTTGCTGCCACCGGCGTCTGCCCATCATCAGGCATTCACATCGCAGCAGGCCTCTCTGCCCGCGGCCTCACAGCGCCGCGCAGCCCGACATCAATCACTGCATTAAAGAACTATTTTTCACATTCAAAGCAAACGCTTATCGTCCCGCCCCTATATACACATACACACTCCCTCAACTCTCGAGCGTGCGTTGACCCGTCGCCCTCCAACAGGTATATTAATAACGATCTACTCTCTACACGGCGCATCTATACTATAATGTTCTCTTTTCACACGGGTGTGAAGCGCCGCGACGAGCCGTCGAGATCAATCGTCAAGTCGTTAATTTGTCTCCGCTAATCCGGCGCAACTTTCGCCGCACTATACACACACACACACATACACTGTGCTGGATTTATAGATCGGGGGCGTGAAATCGCGTCGGCGCGGAGAATTTTCCTCCAGGAAGTCCCCGGCTCGATAAGTGCGCGAGTGAAGCCCCGTCGAACAGGTTTATTGTCTCTCTCGCGGAGCAGCGAGTCTCGATTCGTTACGATATACGTTGAGAGAGCTGCGGCGGTGAATTATGAAATATATTATTTCTGCGCTGACATATTGGGCGGAGTAGACGAAAAAAAAACGTGTACATAATGTAAACGTAATTTTGAATAATTAGTCGGTGTGCTCTGTACTATACTGCAAGCAATTTTCTACACTATAACCGAAGCATACAATTTATTCAGCGGTAAGGCAAAAAAACTATTGTTTTTGAAATATTTAACTGCGACGCGCGTATACGCTGTCGCGTTAAGAAAACCGTAAATTTTTTATAATTGTGATTATACAGCGATGAACAATGGTTTTTTTTTTTTTTTTTTTTTTAAACGTATGTACGTGCATCAGAGAATGATATTATACGTACATGCGGCAATGATAAAATGTGAGTAAAAGTCTTGCAACAGCTGTTAAATATCGGTATGTTAAATCTCGCTCCCTTATATACCCTGTATAAAATTGCAAATTTCGAGAAAATCTATCGATCATCGAATTTTTACGTGACCTTCGTAATACTTTTAATTATAGCAAGAGCCCATATAATAATTTTACGAAAAAGCTGCGCCTACCGGTGCTGAAAAATAGCTTGCGAAATAGAATTATTTCGAGCAAAACGTAAAGCGCCAGCGAGCGACAAAAAGCAAAATTCCAGCCAGACAATATTACACCCGAGCTCTAAAAGCGAACTAGAAAAAACCAGATACTGCTAAAATTTCGTCAAAGCTTGAACATGCTTACACGCAACACACACACACACACTCACACAAGCCTGTAGTATATACACACACGTATACGAGAGAGCGAGGAAGAGAGGCAGCGAGCACGCAAAATGGCAATATAAACTCGTCGCACGCCGCTACACACACACACTGAAAAACTTTTAGGTGCGCCGCTGCATCAGTAGAGGCGCTGCAGTGCTATCATGCTCTTGGCAAAGCAGCTCGCTCAGTTTTGGGAGTGCCTCTACTCCAAAGACGCGGAGACAGCCACTTCCAAATTCGGAATCGTCGCACTCTCGTGAAAGGGAAAGCGGTATATCTAATTAAGTGGACAATTGCTACATTTACTAGAAATCTTTTTTAATGAAATCGAACGGTAATCAGTTATATAACGTTTATTAGAATCATTCGAAAATTTTATTTAAAACGAAATAACTAGTATAAATATTTACAGTAAAAATCCTCTTTTTAATTAAATGATCGAAAATTATAATCACATTAAAAAATAATTTTATATATTGAAACAAATACCATTTTTATAGATTATTGTAACAAAAGTATAAAAGGTGGACCTAATATTTGCATGAATAATATTAACAATATTTTAACAAATAGATACACCGATTTTTTTTTATTTTTGCTTGGTATAAAAATCACTTTAAAAATAATTCTAGAAGATGTAGCCATTTCGTTAAAAAGGCAAAATATAAAAGTTTTGGTCAGAGAGTGAAAGAAAAACGCAAAAAAGCGAAAATATTATAATGTATAACAGAAAATATAAAGGGCACATTCAAACACCATATTTAGAGGTTATATTGACATTGATCTAATACTTATACACAAAAACAAATGGTAGAGATGTTCTAATTCATGAAACTTCTTAAAAAAGTTGTCCATCGTGCGATTAAACGACAACTTATATATATAAAAGAACTGCTCAGAACAAACGGTGATGTATTAATTATACTCGCAGGCGTTGTATACAACTTCTTTTCCAAACTTCCAAAGAGGTATAACCGCTTTCTCGCGCAATCGAATTGCTGCTTTACCATGACGATAGGTGCGCTGCTGTACCGTTGCGGAAGAGCGGCACTCTCGTTTTGGGAGCGTAGCTGTGCCAAACCGAGAGCGTGTAGCACTACGCATATTTGAGACAGTAGCTGTCTCTGTCGGGCGAACCGTTTTACCAAAGGTTTTTCAGTGCAGAGACACACATACTAGCGCACGAGACGAAAAAAGAGACAGAGAGAGGCGAGCGCGAGAGTAGAGTAAACTCGACAAGCGACTCTTATCTGCATGACTCTATGTCACGATATACCTACTCGCACGCGCACGAGCATCGAACGCGGCGGGCGACTCGTCGTCGTGGCGATGAACTTGCTTCGAGCCTCAGCTGCGTCGAGTATAGGAAAAAAAGCGCCGCGCGACATCCGCGTGCCAATGGGAATCGGAGCGAAATTTCACTCTGCCTTTTCAGCACGCGGCGCCCTGCTGCACTCTCATTGAACGTATATCTATAGCATTTATTTTTCCACCTAGATTTCGTAACGGAAGTTGCGACGATAATAGTCAAATAAGCGAAGACTAGATGGGCATAATACACGCGATTCCGAGAAATTTCAATGTGAGCGATAAAAAGCCATTTGGTATTGTAATTTCAGATTTCGTAACGAGGGAAAAAAAATTTACATTCGGTTATTGTAATCTTGGGGAATTTATAAAGCGTCTATTCAAACTATATATATGGTCGCGGAGAAGTTGAAAAGGAGCGATGAATGTATTCCGTCTTTTCTGGATTTTTGACGGACTGTACAAAAGAAGCCTTGTGTACATATATTGAATATTCATAATTGGGATCTTGATTTCTTGTCGAAAAATTGTACGGCCGCCGCCAATGCCAAGGCACTGATTTGCTTCGTGTTGGGAATTCGCAGTCGATAATAGTTATATATATATATATTTTAAAATTGTAAAATCACTCCATTAAAATTTCCATTGAAATCACATCGAGGACAAAAGCGAAAGGCTTTAACGAGTTTATAATCACCCCATTTAAATCCTTAGCTCTTTCAAAATGTTGCTAATTCTCGTATGTCAATCATAACAACGTATAAAAGCAATAATTTTTTAACCCACTAAGAAAAAAATTACGCGAGGCACTTTTCATTATCCAACGAGGGATATCGCATCTCATTATGCACTGGCAGCGTCATTACCTCTGCATTAACGTCACCGTCACGTCGTCATTTTTTTTTCTCTCTGACTTTGCGAAAGAGTTCATTCCCACCGACTCTCCGTCTTCCTCGAAACCGCGAACCACATCGTCCGCTCCCCCGTTCTTATACAATATCGTTCTCGAGAATCGCGACTAATCTACTTCCACCGCCTCTCCCGGCGGTCTATTAATTAAAACGAGTGAAATTCGCGTACGTGCGTATACTGTACACGATACAATCAATAGAGAAAATCTCACGGGCTAATCCTTTCCGGGTCAAGGTGAGTCTCGCGCTCCGGTCGTTACGGCTGCCGCCGGCGGCGACGCGTGGCGAAAGGACCCTCGAGAGGGAGAGAGTCACGGCTCCTTTGCTCGACGAGATGCAAGTACGCGAGTTATTTTTTCTTTTTTTTCCCTCTGGAGTGGAGAGGAAGATTGCGGAGCAGTAGAAGATGGTGCTTGACGTTAGGGGGCGGAGCGGTTATTGAGTGTCGCGGGTGGCTGAGCGCGTCGTTTTAATTCCGAGCGAAGGGGGTGCTGCATATACGCTGCTTTTGCAATTAGGATCACCGAGGTGTTGCGGCTGAAGGGCAATTATTTATCAATCTATTAATATCAATTCCCTCGCGAAGACGCGCGGACGTTTTGTCTTCTATAACCGGATGGGAAAATAACAAGCTGACGAATAATTGGATTGCCAGGGGGCGATGATAAACTTGAGGTTCCGAAATGTAAGAAGTAAATTAAGTTGTCAGGTTGGGAAAACCTGTTATTAGCCGCGGAGATATATCAGGTATGTTCGCACTTTGAGTCTACAGCATAAATCAAAGCTAGTCAATAATAGGAACGAATCGGTCTATCCTACCTCTCTCCGTGTCTATATCTCTAAACGCAGACGATGTCGCTACAGCGTATTCATATAAAGCGATATGTATGAGTCAAAACGAGTTTCCATTCGCGATGCCGAGTTTACGCGAGTCACACACGAAAGGTCATCGTCCGGCGTTACTGTAGCTTTTCCATCCTCCAAACTTATATTAATTCAAATTTTTTTTTTTTTACGATGAAAACTATATTCGTTTAGCCGTGAAGAAGGACCGCGAGGAGCATGAAATCCTACGTACACAGCTATATAGTCAAACAGCAGAACAATCGCAGCGGCGCAGAGATAAGATACGGAAAAGTGTGAGAAGCTCAGCCAGCAGTAGAATCAGAAGCGAGCAGGAAAAATACACCAGCCGACTAATAGAAATAAATTTTCTATTACGAGCCCACTTAGCGTCTCGGATTTATCGCGCGAGTTGATCTTCACGCAACCGACGTCTCACAAGCGCTCGCACGCGTCTATAAGTATATGTACGGCGAATACCTAAGGCCCTAGTGAGTGTATAAACTTTTTGCGCGCGTGCGTGCCGCGCGGCATTTCATTGCAGTCGGCACGGGCGATATGAAAAAGGTGCCGCGCGGACGTTTATTAATCGCTGTGTCGGCCTGCGCATTAGCCCGTTGAAAATTTTATTTACCGAGAGCCGCGGATCTTTTTTTTTCTCGTAATTTCAAATGGGGGGTGATTTCGTGCTGATTTCCGCGAGATTGAGTTGGTTAAAGGTGAGGTGAGGCGAGAGGTAATTAAATTTAATTCGGCTGATTAAATGCATCGATGCCTTCGTTAGGCGATATTTCTGAAGTTATTTATTAGATGGTTTAAGGGTTTTTGACGTTTATCTGGCTATTTTTATCCTCTCGTTAAAAAATGATGTCCGGAAGTGAGTGGCTCATTGAAAGACTCGATATGATTGGTTATATTTGAGAAAAGCGCGAATATTTGAATTTTTTAGATTGAAAATGTGCTAGATTTGAATTCTGAAATTCAAGTATTAGTCTAGAACTACTAAATAATTAAAATAGAATAAAAACATGATTGATTTTTTTTGCGTAAAAAATGTATCTACCTAATTATCTTATAGCCTCAAAAACAAAATAGCACGCGCGAAGCGCATTTGAATCTAGTGTAATAAATTGTTGATGAGCGTGCTTAAATTAGTTAAATAAGATCAATGGTACAACCACGTTAATACTGTTGCTTTGACAGTTTATATAATTATAGAGATAATGATAACCGCATGATCAACTCATCCTCACCAATCTGATTCTAAATCAGGGCAAATTTAGCCACCAAACACCAATAAACTTGAACAATTCCAAAAGCCAGGTGGACTGTAACATCGAACGACCGAATCCAATCGCAACCGCCATGCCCCGGCCTCATTAACAATAACCTCCTTTTTTCACCGGCATTCCCTTCGTCAAGCGGCACACCTGGGCAAAAACGGCGCGCGCAAGCGGCGGAAAAAAATGAGCCAACGACGAAACTTTTTTCTCTCGCGTAATGACGTTTTTCGCATCGGCGGCGGGCGAATATATACATTCGATGAGAAAGCGCGGCCCGTCGTCTGAGCTCTTACGAAAGTGTTAATAACGCACGCGCGCGAAGCAATTTTCTCACGTCGCGCAGCGAGAGCTTCGCGGTAATCAGAAGCGGTCGTCTGCGGGGTTCAAGAGCCGCAGTGAGCGAGAGTGACGGAGGCGACACGAGTCGTCGATGTTATGATGAAGCCCCGAGCGCACGAGACTGATTTATCGCGGCTAACGTACTGGTCACGCCATTTTCTCATATACAGAAGCAGCGTGTACAACGCGTTACGGCACTGCAGCCCCCTTTTGTCTCGGTTTTTGCGGCACCGGGCTTCTTGTTTCCTCCTAATTGCGATTATTATAACGATGGAAATGAAACGGCAATGGTGTGATTACACGGTTATGTCGTTTTTCTTTAACATAAAGCTTGATTTTTTCACGTGTCTCGTAACCGAAAACGCCGATTAATTATATGCTTCGACGATGCACTTTTCAAAACTGTGCAGGCAATTTTGCAATTTTTACGGTATAACGACGGACAACGATCGCCACGTCGTCGTCGCCGTAATAAATCTGTCCTTACACGTTACAACGTGTGCACATACATCGCGTGTGTATATTATACATATACCTGTGCACCCCAACGGGAGCTGACTGCCGGGAAACCGCGTCAAGCCAATACGTGCCGCAGCAGCAACGTTCGACAAGGGGGCCGCCGCGGTGTACAAAGAAAAGAGCACACCAATACTCGTACAAGGAGAATGAAAAGATTTCCGTTGGGACGCTCGCCCGATGCGAGAGACCCATACGAGGCGAAATGCGCGCGCGGAGATCCCGTGTCGCGCTCGTCCCTGGCTATATTTTATTTGTTTATTTGCACGGCGTGTATATACCGGAGTTTTTCGATCTTTTGCGCGAGTATCACGCATGAATCTTCCTTGTTTATAGTGCCGCGCGCAGAGGGACAGCGCGCAGGAAGGTCGTCGTAGTCGTCGGCGCCCTCGAGTATTGATTTATGCACGCACGGGGCCTCCGCGAAACTCAATTTCGAGCGTTATGAATATTTCCGAGCGACGCGGGCCTGAAATTTGTATCGCGCACGCTCTTGAATCGCCGAGGATAAAGTTTCTCCTCTCATACACGTGTAATACAATTTGTACGTAAACTATAACTATATCGATATCGTAACTGTGCTGTGGCATTTAGGGGGTATAAATATAACTTCGAGAATAAAAGTGCAGGGTGTATAGCACCGTACCGAATTACCCTGTTTAACTGCGAGAATTGTCATCACTAGAACGATCGATTTCGTTCCTCAAACGGCTATAGGTTTTATATATCAGTGCTACAAAACTTTAACGGCCGAATTCGCACAACTGTATTACAACGCGCACGCGGGCTGACCTAGAATTCAAAAAATCCGCCTCCCCGATACGCTTGTTCTTATGAAACAGCATTGTCCGTGCCGCATAAAACTCGCGAGTCATTACTCGGCGAAAAACCATGCCGCTCTATATACAATATGTATAAGTATATATACACCTGCCGCCTTGAATCCGAAGCATGCTCGCGCCGGATTATATTAACGCTCCACCGAATGCAAGCAGCAGCCCCCATCCCCCATCATAAAAGCCCGCGTGCACGAGGCAGGCCTCGACGACGACGGGCGAGTGCGCGCGAGGTTGCGCAATTGGCGCACCGGCGGCGGAAGTAACCCACTTTCTCGATACTTGGAAAGGTGTTTCATTGGGGAACAGGCGACCGCGCGCTATACGGCTGAGTATGGCGTAATAGCAAAACTGTATATCGACACACACCGCTTGCTTGCTTTTGCCTCCCTCCCTTGAATTGGCCGCAGCCCGCGCGTTTTTCTCGAGAATAATAATCGAACTCTCGGCGCGCGCGCGCGATCGCGATAAAAAGTCCCTGCGGCCTTTAATGAACCATTAAACGCGGCGTTCTTGCGCGAGTGTAATTTGTATTAATCATTTCGTGCGAAGCCAATGTAGGCTACTTGAACAAATTGCTCGTAATAACGTTTTACATTCGTATATTAATTTTTAATCGTGAAATTTTGTTTTCAGCAGATGGCACAATTTAATTAATGATAATTTGCCACTGTGCGCTGTGCATTGCTTACGCGTATATTTGTATATAAGCCTTAATCTGTAAAAAAAATCTTATCCGGCTTGATTATCTGTAATATATTGATTTGTAAAGTGAACTCGTCCAAAGTGAGACTCATCATGAACATGGATGCAAAGCCAGAAAATAATTATATCAATAGCGTGAACCCGCGCATTCCACATTTCGCCCAACTAATTATTTTATTCATGTACACAAATTTAATGCCATTGAAAAAATAACATTCTAAAAATCGAAACAACTCATAGAGAGCAACTACTTCGCAATGATGAAATTCCTAATCGACGCTCCAAAAAAAAAAAAGGTAAGAGCCAAATTTGCCAACAAACCGAAGCCTCTTGCAAACGGCGCTAAAAGCGTGTGCATGGAAATTTTCGCAAAGTCGCGAGCGAGACGGCGAGAGAGAGAGAGAGGAGAGAGATACTCGGGTGCGTCTTTGGCGAGGCGACGCGGCACGACAGATGGCACAATTGAGACTCGTTGCGCGGATCATTACATCATGCCTCTCTTTATCTCTCTCCCTCTGCAGCGGGCAGATCTCTTTCTTTACCCGTCCGCAGGCTGTCCCTGTCTGTGTGTTCCTGTACGTACGCGCGTGCACGCGTGTGTGAGTGTCGAGTGGCCACCGGTCAGGCCGCAATTCCTCGTACTGGGGTTGCCAGCCAGCGCGCCTATAGCTATATGTGTGTGGTTAATTTTGCAGGGGGTTTTAGGCCAGTTTGCGGAAGTACGTCTCGTTAATTGAAAATATACTGAATTTTAAAACAGACATCTGTCGTTCGATCGAAAAAAGAAATGCATTCTTTACGAAGAGTATTGCGAGGGCGAATTAATTTTATGTGAGCTTTTAATTTACGTAATGTGTATATTCCGTGCTGACAATCTTTCGAGAACAATGTACATAGCCCGCTGAGAAATTACGTGTATACGCGTAAAGTGGTTGGGCCACCTGATTCGAGCCGGTTACACGCGGGCGTCATTGCCCCGACCAAAGCGCGAATTTGAAACTTCGTTATAGGCTATTATACCTCGAAAAAGCACGAATTCACAGTTAACCGTGAACGGTCCGTATATGCGCGTGTTATACTCGCTGAAAAAAGGCCTTGAGCCCCGTGTGGGTTCAAAATTCGCAACGACCGCGGTAGCATCTATATAATAAGCACGCACGCGTATGTGCGTGCACCTCTGGTGTAAGTACGGGCCAACAGGAGAATGTTCCGTTATTCGCCGCTCGCGAGGAGCAAATGAAGACATGACGAGAATGCGAGGAAAAAACACGCCGTGCCGGACGACCACATCCGCCTGCCTCTCGTGGCCACCTCATACGGGCGAAGGATTTTTCGCACGAAATTCATTATACGAGCTTTTTCCTTTTTTTCCTTACAGGCACCATTAATTATCAGAAGTAAATTCTAGCACACATATATATATAACGATCAAGAGCAAAGATTGCGAAGCGACTGTCTACAAATGTTCGATAGCAACAGCAGCAGCAAGGAGAGATACGTTGCTCCGAAACGTACAACTATATATATATAGGTATACTAAGCTCCGAAATCTACAGCCACATGCACGTTCTCCTATATATGTATATAATATCTTTCGCAATTTCTACGCAGTTGTCTTATCGTAAGAAACGACGAGCCGCGTAAAAATCGCATCGCAAAAAGTCAAAATCCGCCGAGAGCCGCCGCACCGCTTGGCAAAGTAAAAATGAGACAAAGCAGCAGCCAGCGAACAACGGCAAAAACGAAGCAGTACCTACTTATAGCAGCGCAGCTCGAACAAAAAAAGAGAGGTTTTTCCTCGCTCGTCACTGTTCGCGAAAAATAACTATATGTGCGCGTACGAGCGAGAAAAGCGTAGCCGAGCCATACAGATACACAAATACTTACATACCTACACATAGAGAAAACGCGACGCGTGCGTTACCTTCTGGGTATATCTGCTTGCGGCGAGAGCACGTGCTCCGCTCTCTCCGGTTCGTCGCTGCGCCAGCTGCGAGTGTAGAGGTTAGGAGGAGCCATCTTTCTCGCCGGTCTCGTGTGCAAAGTTACATGCCTCCGCATACGTCCATTCCTGTTGCGCTGCTGCTGTCTCCCCCCTTCTCTCTCTCTCTTTCTGCTCTTCGACCACAATGCCATCATCACCAGAACTTTTATAAAATCTTCTTGTCAATTCGTCGGGTTGAAATTTCGACTCCGAAATTTTTCTTCCATCACACGACAAAACTCTCTCTCTCTTCTTATCAGTTCATCCCTCTCTCTCTCTCTCTCACCCTCGCGTTCTCATCGAGGATGCCGCCTTCTGTTCTGTCCCGATAAATATATACGTAAATCACTTGCGGTCTCTCATTCGCCTCGCTCGTCTTTCTCTCGGGCGGACCACACGTCGCGGGCACGTGGGGAGGCGTTGCCGTGACGGAAAAACCCGCCGATCTATCGCTCGCGCGCAGGGAGCTTCTCGATTTTTCTCGTCCCAACGTATCAGCGCTCGCGCGAATTATAAAATCGCGAACGCGTCCGACTCGTCGAGGACTACTTACGAGAGTGCGACCGGATATGTATAACAGCGCGCGCGAGTGGAAAAAAATGGCGAATGCCCGGCTAACACGTCACCAAGCGAAATCCCCCCCTCGATAAAGGAAAAAAAAACGTGAAATTCCCTCGCCGCGCTGACGGTTTGAAATTCCGGAGCTATATTTCGGAGCAAAGATAGCGTGGTAGCCGACTCTGCCGAGCGACGAGTCTCAAAAAAGTTTCCGAGACTCTAAAAGGTATCCCCGGTGTACCATCCCCGTCGCGGTATTCTCCCAAGTCCGAGAGAGGTAGGAGAGGAAAAGAGGGCAGAGAGGCGAGGACGAGCGCGAGCGACGACGACCGCGTCCGCGAAGAGCCGGCGAGGAACTGGCCGATCGGCCGTTGCTCGGGCGCCGCGAAACCGCTCCTTCCTCTCTCTCTCTCTCTCTCTCTCACTTTCCACCACCTCTCTGCGGTTCTCCTCTCCTCTCCTCGCTTCGACACCGGGGCGCGCCGTTGGCTGTGCAGCCGGCGCTCCGCGCGCCGCTCGCCGACGACTGAGCGGAGGCAGCTCCGTGCTCTCTCTCTCTCTTTCTGGCGACGACGTCGTCGAGGGTAGGGATGCGGCGCCGATCCCGCACGAGAGCCCACGAACCGAATATACTCGCGACCGGAAGCCGCCGCCGAGAGAGAGAGAGAAGAGGAAAATAGAGCAGACGGAAAAAGGAGGAAGGAAGAGAGAGAGGCGAGAGTGGGTATGGTAAAAATGTTGCGGTTTCGCGGTGGTATATAGAGACACAGTGTGTGTGCAGAGGAGAGAAATAGTATATGTATATATACGCCGGGGCAATGCTATATGCGTGTGGTGTATTTGTTGCCGCGAAAGTTCGGTGCGGATGAGGGGTGTATGGTACGGTACAACAGAGAGATGAACGCGCTTGAGTTGTGCTCCTGTATGCGCGAGCGCGCGCTCGTTGCCGTGTGCGTGCGTGTGGCATGCGGAGAACGGTAGAGAGAGAGAGAGAGAGAGAGAGAGCCAACGAAGTTGAGAGGAGGCACCACCACCGCGCCGCTGCTGCGAGATGAGTCTGCAAGAAAAATCGTGCAGGTGTTACTACCAGGCCTGAATAATTCTGCAGTGCTCTACGTGTATTTTTCTGCGAGAGGTGTGCTTTTTTTGCTCTTTCCTCGGTTTCTACCAAGTGGTTTATCGCTGCTGTATATATAGATGTCGATAAAAGCCCACAGCCGAAATTCTATTATTACGTAAAATGTATGTAAATAACAGAAAATATAATGCTGTTTCCACAACAGAGAAGTTTCGCTCAATTTTATCAATATTATTTCAAACTACTGTTTTGGCAGACTGTCGTTGGAAAGAGTTTAGTTTATGGTTATATATACACCGAAAATCTATCTTAGAAATTTTAGCATTCAGTGTATGTAATAATTGGACTACATATTCGGCTTTATGTGTACAAAGTAACTTTATGGTTCGCAATAACATTTATTCATTTGAACTCATTCAAATACTTTAAATTCGTATTTCGAAATACTGCGTAATTCAATATTCAGAGATTTATAAACACTATACTTTAAATTCGATTTCAGATCTCGTTAAAAATAAGTTTAATTTTCATGTCTTCTTCAATGTATGACAGAAATATGTACAGTGTATAAAGATTAAACATTATTTTTTTTTTACTGAAAACTCTATAACGTGCAAATACCTTAAAGATACACTTATTCGCAAATCATAACAATGTATGTCTCCATTACAACGTATATGAAAGTTTTTCAAGTAAACGGTCGATTAAATTTATTAACGAACCCCATACTGCGCAAGACGTTTTTCGTAATTCTATACACTGAGAGCTACATCGCCAGCGCGAATTTTCATCAATATAAATTTTTCCACGGAGAGTATAACAGTCAAGTTATTTATGTCAAGAACAAAACTTTCTATTTCTTGCTCGGTACATACACTCTGTACGCGCGTCTATATACATAGCCCAAGAGCGCGTGCGCGCGCGCGCATAGAAATAGAAAAACTATTACACGCCGGCCGAAGAAAAATGGATAGGCGAGCCTACCTGCACTATATATACATACACGTGAGGGTACTGCTCACTTCGCACTATATGTCAACCGATGTGTATACGCACACACACATACACACATGAGACTCGTCGATGGAAGAAACCAAAGACGCAGAGGGGGGGGGGGGGGATACATCGCATCGCGTAAAAGGGCTAACATGCTGGATCGACTGCGCAGCGCGCAGTAATGATCCATCCGAATCGGGATTTTACGAGCTGCGGGCGTCGTGAATTCTCTCGTTTTTCTTTCAACGCGAACAGGCACAGTGCAGTACTTATGTACACAAGTTTTTTTTTCGGTTCCCCGCGGGTATACATGCTGGCGCGTGTGTGCCACACATTCGACACGGTGACACACACCGTGCAGTTGCTCGGCACGAGTTTTCTTTGACAGCGCGCGCGACTCCTTTTGTTTATACGCCACGTGATTCATTTGACGTGGAATCGTACGTCTCGTTACGTATATATGATGACAAAGGCTGCAAAGTCTGAAAAGTGCGTCTATATGTCTGCACGGTTCTTTTCTTATTTGAAACAATTGATTTTTACGTGCGTTGATTACTTGAAAGAGTTTGCAAAAGAAATAGAAAAGAAGAACAAATTTTCATGCTTATAAGACTTGATACTCTATTTATTACACCATTTTGCATTATTTAATATTTCATAGGTATTTCGCGATATGGCAACTTCGAAAGCCATCGATAAAAACCCATTTTAGGAGACGAATTTAGAGGCAAATGCGCAAGCCAACTCGTGCCGAGCAAAAAAATGGCCTGTCAGGTCCGTATGTGTGTATATATATGTGAGAGTATACACTTCAAGACCGACGTCATTGCGACTATATATACTCCAACGCGCATTGCGCGACGTGTCGCAACGACGTCCCTCTCTCTCTCTCTCTCTCTCTCTCTCTCTCTCTCTCTCTCTCTCTCTCTCTCTCTCTCTCTCTCTCTCTCTCTCTCTCTCTCTCTCTCTCTCTCTCTCTCTTCTCTCTCTCTCTCTCTCTCTCTCTCTCTCTCTCTCTCTCTCTCTCTCTCTCTCTCTCTCTCTCTCTCTCTCTCTCTCTCTCATTTCTCCAATCCCGAAAAGAAAAAATCAATCAAGACATTGTGCAATTTCAGATGCAAGATACTGCAAGATAAAGTTGCTGGCTTGATGCACGAGAAATCGCGCGCGCAGGAAAAACGCGACTCTGTCAGCCGCGATATATATAAAAATGGCGAGAGGTGTTTTGTAACGGACAATGGAAAAGAAAGCATGAAACATTTATGTAGTGGTGTAAATCTTGGACTTCTATGTAGAAAATTCAATTTAAAATATTTTGCTTGACACATACTTTTCCGTTATTTTTAATTTTTTTACCGATGACATTGACCTTGCGCAGAAACCCTGTAAATTTAGTTCATTTCAAGAGATAATTTTATTGTAACTTGTGAATGGTACAAATGTTCGTTAATAATTTGTAAAAAATTTACAGGAAAAGTATTGGAAGCTTATAACAGCGACGATACGTCACCATCTCTGAACCCATTCGAAAGATTACCGCTAACCATTGACTGACAGGTTAATGGCTTCAAATATAGAAGACAAATTCCCCGGGATCTTACGTTTGGAATATAAATAATTGACCTTTTTATAACATCCGTAGCAAAACGTATCTCATATAATACATATATTTTTATACGCTAACAAAGTACCTTCTTATACCTGAAGAAGAAACCGGCCACGTGTGGAATTACAGAAAATATATACGACACTTGGCCCTACACGCCGATAAACGTCATTTTCTCGCTTCAATAGTTCATTCCCTCAGATTGAAATTAATTCAGCATTCCTTAGGCCCCCATTCCGCTCATAATCCACGCGTCGCCTGCGGGAGCAGCTGATCCCCGTAATATCGACGATTACCTACCTCACATGCGACCGTGAGGGGTAAAAACAAGTGTGTCCGTACAACAACCTCGGAATTCCCAAGTAAACAGCGAGAGCTACGCTCGTCATTACTCCTCTCTCTCATACACACACACACACAAGCATCTCTCAGGCGTCAGCAAACAAGAGTCGAAAATCCGCGCTGCGGGTCCGCGTGGGCTACTCCATTACGCACTAGCGGGAGGGGGGCATTAGCCAGCCATAGGTGAAACCTCGGCCGCGCACAGTGAACGCGCGAATGTATATAATACGAAGGAAAGAGCCAGCGGCGTCAGGCAGTCGTCAACAGCAGCAGCAGTAGCGGTACGGTGCGGTTATTAAAGTCGGCAGCGCGGGGCAACGACAGCAGTCCTGCGCTCGCGCGCGCGTCAGAGAGGCGAATGAACCGCGGCGGCGGCGTTCCGGGTAGCGCAATAAAAGGCAAGTTCATTCTCCTTGAGCGTCCGCTAATAGGGCCCCGGCCGTAAAGCCCCCGCGAGATTTCGCTCGCTCGCTGAAGAGGAGGCTGTGTGCAGTAGTATAAGCGTCTATATGTGTGAGCGAGGCTCGATGCGCACTCCTCCTCTGGAGCAGTGCACAGCAGCGGCGGCTGGACGAACCAGAGCTGGAGGTGGTGGAGGAGGGACAAAGAAATCCTTTGTCTTGCGCGCTCGTGCGCCACTCGTTTCTGGACGATGCGTGTGTATTATTATATATATATATATACACGAGGGAGGAGATGCGCTTTTGCCGATGTAAATGCCTGAGAGCGGGAAGAGGTGCAAGACAGCGTGAGTAAAGAAGAGAGAGAGAGAGAGAGGTGCAAAATGAGCTCGAGCGTCATTCGCACAGGCCGATTGATCTTTTTGCGCCCTGCTTTTTTTTGTCTCGGATAGCCATTCAAAGTTGTTTTGTGTACCGGCTGCAATGACTATTGATGTGCCGGTGATTTTATACTTTTTGAAGCATGCATTTCGGAGTAAAAATCTTTTGATCTTTTCAAGGGAATGCTGATCTGGTGTATAGAAATGGTTGCTCCGTTTTATATTTTGGAGCAATACTATAGAGAGATTACTATAAAACACATTTCGGCTTTAATATATTGGCAAATTTCACGGGTCATTGTTGAAGCGAATGGCATGCGCTCCATTGACAAAATTTCGGGCTGTAACTGACAAAACGAAAGTTCAAATCATGAATGAAATTGGTATGATAGGAAAATACCGATTTTATCTTCAAATGTCTGCCAACGTTTTAATTGACTCTCATTTCAACCCGAAGAAATAATTTCCTCGCGTATGTGCCGCGGCTAATTGCGAAAGATCACACGCGCATATACGAGGCAAGACGCTCGCGCGCATGACGCAAAAACAGGCCCCCACGAAAATTCATTAATATTCCGCGTAAACAAACACAAGCAAGAAAATAATCCGAGCAGGCGCGGAGTATACGCCTCGTTCCTCCCTCCCCTGACACAGCAGCAAAGGAGAAAAAAAAGCACTTTAAAAATAACCGAACCCGTACCATTTGTAACTCGCGAGCGCGGGCCAGCGCCTCGGCAACGAGGAAAAGAGAAAGAAAACGCCCCAAGGTCGCGCAAATCTCCCGCGCGAAATTAGCCCCCGACGATAATGACGCCTATTAGAGTCACGGCGCGCGCGCTCTACCCCCCCCCCTCTTTCTTTCTTTCGCTGTTTAAAAGAAGAAGGAAAAAAGACGGACTAGAGGCAGAGAGATAGAGCGAAAGCGCGCAAACAAGCTCGATGGTACTACACGCATACGTATGCGTATGTATATATACACGCACGCTGGGCATATAACAACTCATTCGTGTCTCGCAGCCATTGAAGTCGATGGGCCGCGCGACTACCAGCATGAATATTCACGTGCGCCTAGCGCTCTGTATACCGCGCCGTTTGTATCGTATGCACGTTATGTCCGAGAGAGAGAGAGAGAGAGTCTGCACTCTGCGGGCTCGCACACGAATGTGTATATCCCATAGCGGCGAGATTCAATTAGCGATACGTTAGCACACGGGGCTCTCAGCTGCCCGCCGCGACTCTGTAAGCGCGTTCCCGCGTGTGTGTATCGCGAGGCGCACCTGGCGAGGTGATCGAAGTGTACGTGCGTTTGATTTTTATTTTCTTCTGGTGCCTTCGGCGCGGGCGAACTGACGATTTGCTAAATTGCAGAGAGAGAAGGGCTCCGAGCTCCTTGCTTCCTTCCTAGTCCCAGGCGTTGTTCTGTCCCACCCGAAGGCTCGATCGATGCGCGCAGAGATCGATTTTAATTGTACCGAAGACGCGCACGTGTGTCTGTGAATATATATGTATACGTACTGTAGCGCGTGCATGTGGATGGATGAGAGGGGAGCTGCGGGAGGGTTAAATGCCGCGCAAGGCTGATTCCAGAAAAGTGTATGTTATTAGAGCAAGCAGGGTAGAGCCGAGGGTAATGCGGGTTGCGTCCGCGTAAAAGAAATTACGATCCGCCAAGGCTTAATAAAAAAGAATTCCCTTCTCTTACGAATCTATGTATATCGCGGAATCTTATGGAGTATAACGTTTTATCACATCTTCATTAAGGGGATGCCTTCCTTGTATAGTCTGTACATGCTTACCGACATTTATTAATTTTTCAAATATCTATCTCAATTTACATATTTTTGCTTATATTGAAGCTGACGTACATTCTTTGAATTATATAGATTGTCCGTGTGCTTCAATAATTTTGATAATATGAAAATTGGTTGAGAAATTTATATTAGTGGGACAAATATTATCGTTAAGTCAAATTTACTTATTTTGCAAATCGAGAAAGTCTATACACGGAGAGAAAGAAATCAGTAAAAATTACCAAACTGTCAAGTAACCCTGAGGCAGACTTGTAAATCTAAAATTTTTACTAAACTTTTTAGCAATTTTTACAAAAAGTTTTGTAAAATTTACTAAAAGTTTAGTAAAAATTGCTAAAAAGTTTCGTAAAAATTTTGGATTTACAAGCCTGACTCAGGGTTACTTGACAGTTTGGCAATATTTACTGAAAATTTGGTAATTTTTACTGATTTCTTTCTCTCCGTGTAGTTTTACGTCACGATTTTTTGTATTCCACACTGGGTATAAAACTTATGCGTGAACGGTAATTTCTCTTTACTCACGGTCAGTTTCAATCCAAAGTGCTGTATACCCATGCATGCCCAGCGGTTGTATACAGTGATCACTAGAATTTTTCGCGTAATGCCTGTAATCCCAGGGAATTTTCATGCCCGCTCCTCTATACACTTAATCAGCTGTGTATCGGTACCCAGGGCTATGCGTCGTTTAAAAGCCGCTAATTTTCGGAATCCATTATCGCTGCTCTGTATTTAAATGATCAGTGCGCGAGTCTTATCGACCACCATTGGAACGAGCAGTGGCGGAGACGAGTAATAGGATTTACGTACACAGGATTTCATGTTTTTGGTGTGTCTATAACAGTGAGAGATGAGAGAAATGCTTAAATTTGCCTATATCGACCGCTGGCAAGACCATAAAAATCGACAGTTTCAATTTTACAGCCCCAGCGCGCGTATAGTTTTAGGTCGCTTCTACTTCATCCATCCGCGCTCCGCAGTGGCATCCAATAAATATTTTCCACTGTCTTTTTACACCCCTACACCAAAAAGTATATCATATACGGTTTTATTAAAAAATTGTTACGTATATATACCCGCGGGCTTTATATTTCCCTTTTCTCGTATATATTAATATACGTACATAATACGACACGACACACGAGCGTTTTCCTCATACACACACAAACATCCGATTGAAAAACAAGTCCCGACGCGCGACAAATTTCATTTTTATCATTCCAACGGCCGCGCGCTCTCCCAACGCGTCATGCTAATGAGATCATAGCCGCGCTCGGGCGCGAGGTGCTTGACTTTAAAATATACGGCTCGAGCCGCACGGCAGCGACGTCTCTCTTTCACGCGCGCGCGCGCGCGCGCTCGCAGGCCGCGAGGAATAGCAATAAGATAGTTCAATCATTAGCTCGTCCCGTGGCGATTCTTTAAAGCGTAGAAAAACCCGGGTCAACGAACTCTCTCGCTCACGCACGCACACACCTTCCTTCGCTCAGATCGAATATTGTCCCGGGGTATTTATGTAATGAGCGTTTGTACTTGAACCCTTGCGGCGCCGCGCGGTTCTTAATATAGAACAAGGCGGCTATATACGCGCACGATCGTGATCGTGCAACGTGTGCGATTCTTTTTTAGCGTTATGTGTACGTAGAGAGTGTATGTGTGGAGGGAGGAGGGGGCACGCGCGCGGGAACGTTGGCACCATCGTCGTAACGCAGGAGCATTTATTAACCATAAAGCAGCTGCACGGGCTATATAGCAGGGGGCTTGATTATAGCGTAATTTCTGCACCTTTTTTGCACTTTTGTTTATGCGCGCGCGCGCGAAATGCGAATGCCTCGAAATTGACGGCGATGCGTGCATTTCGGAGCTAGTTGACGACGAGTGAAAATAGTAACGAGTGTTATGACGATTTTCAATTGCCCTTATCGTTGATAATATTTTTAGTATAAATTGTAATGCTGAAAGCTGTTGGGCACGAAGAGTTGTTCTTTTGGCACGAAAAGAAGAGAGTTTTTGAGAATAATCATTTTCATTTAAGGTCGGTTTCGCAGCTATTTTAATCTGGATTCTTTTAATTGTCTTAATTCTTCAAATATACGCTAATGAGAATGAATAAACATTACATACACGACGTCCGTAGATACACATTAATGAATGTGTCAGGTGATTTCGTATATGTACACGCGGTACACAGATACCAACGGCAAGTCAGTGAATGGGGGAGCCTCGTATTCTTAATGTTCCCCCATAACAGTATCGTTCCGCGATTTTTCATTCCCTAAAAGCCCAGCTGAAAACCGAAAAGCCATCTTTCCCCGTGCTCATCCTGAATCTAATATTACACCAAATTGATGCACTAATATTATCGGCCGGATTAGCATTAATTTGCTCTATAAAAAATACGATGCACATACAATAATATATTCAAAATAAGAAAAAAAAGCAGCAGCGTCTTGTCTCGGAACCAAACTCCCATGACTGATCAAACATTAACAAGAAACACTGGCCGCCGCAGTAAGAAGCAGCAGGCACATTACACATCCTGCGCGCGTGGTTGCGCTCGAAATAAGAATCGCTCGCTTACTTATTTTTGCTCGACGCGTGCGATGCGGGGTGCGAAAACCGGAAGCTCGGGTTATATACTCTCTTTCGACAATCTGCCTGTATAAAGTATAACCTTCTCTCTGCTGTGAATTTGTTCATGTATATAGGAGCGGGGACACGCACACACACGCGGGCTATCTGTCGCCACGCTGCTCACTGCAACCTTGGTCGCGGTCACGGGCGTACAAACGCTGCAGAGAGAGAGAGATGTAAATACACATCTGCGCTGTATGGCGGACGTGCATCTCTGGAAGTAGCGTTGTGCACGCGCGCAGACAATGTATAATAACCCTTGCGAGAGATTTAGATTTAGATTCTTTATTAGGTCTTAAGGTAAAACCCCATTTGGCACGCTTGTAAATACATTAGAAATACAAAAAATACAAAATTATTTACAAATTTACAGAAGTGAATGATATAATAATAGAATAAGAGATAATAGTGACTTATAATACAATTATTAAAATTTATACATATAAAACTAAAAATACAAGTGCAAGGCTCGTGAAAATTAAATAGACTAAAAATGTAAGTGAGATAGCGTGAGAGAATTAATATTGGGTACCTGAATTAATTTCCGCCTTTTTTGCGTAGAAAAGGAATATCTATTTTTTTTTTTTGAAAATGAGACGTTCGTAGTAATATTTTGTGATTAGGAGAATGGACTTCAACCAACGAGTTATTGTTTACAAATTGATATATTTTAAACCGACGTTTCGAGGCTTATTTTACCCTCCTCTTCAGGGCTACAATTAAAAGAAAAAATGTCATACAATCTCTTCATATTGCAAAAACTGCAAAAGCTTCTAAAAAAATATACAAATATTCTTCAAAGTCACAGAAATGATACCATATGTTTGTTTACATACATTGCGGAACAAATTTTTGAGAAAAAAAATTCTTGAAAATAGTAATTTTTACATGAGAGTAAATCAGTGCTATATCAACTGTAACAGAAAGCAATAGTATTACTCATAAAAAAAACTGGACTTCAAAAAGAAAAACATAGCTTAAGAAAGATGAAATTATGCTTTTTCTGTTAAGTTTATCAAATATGTGTCAAGCCGATCTTTTTAAAAAGATATTAATGATTATAAACACAAATAGCAGACGACGTGCACGAGAGCGAGAGAGACAGAACGACGCCCATGGTATAGTTTGTGCTCTCTCTGAGCACACAAACTGTAGTGCCGAGGAGAACCACCGTAATATTATACAAAATCGATGCACTAATATTATCGGATGGATTAGCATTAATTTGCTCTATAGAAAATACGATGCACATACAATAATATATTCAAAATAAAAAAAAAAAGCAGCAGCGTCTCGTCTCAGAACCAAACTCCCATGACTGATCAAACACTAACAAGAAGCACTGGCCGCCGCAGTAAGAAGCAGCAGGCAATCATACATCCTACGCGCGCGGTGCGGGGTCCGAAAACCGGAAGCTCGGGTTATATACTCTCGACTATCTGCCTATATAACCTCCTCTCTACTGCGGATTTGTTCATGTATATAGGAGCTGGGACACGTACACACACGGCTATCTGTCGCCACGCTGCTCACTGCAACCTTGGTCGCGGTCACGGGCGTACACATGCTGCAGAGAGAGAGAGAGAGAGAGAGAGAGAGAGATGTAAATACACGTCTGCGCTGTATGGCGGACGTGCATCTCTGGAAGTAGCGTTGTGCACGCGCGCAGACAATACATGTCTGCACTGTATGGCGGACGTGCATCTCTGGAAGTAGTGTTGTGCCCGCGCGCAGACAATGTATAATAACCCTTGCGAGAGAGAGAGAGAGAGAGAGAGAGAGAGAGAGAGAGAGAGAGAGAGAGAGAGAGAGAGAGAGAGAGAGAGAGAGAGAGAGAGAGCGTACTCGCGCTCCAGCTCTGGTTTTCGGAATGAAATGGCGTGCCTATACTCATGCGCTATTTGTTACATTATAGAATGAGGAGATTTCATTTATGAGATTAATTAGTGGGTTTGCAAGCATCAGTTTATACGACATGATACTTTTCGATCTTCTTTATCGAGGTTGATTTATATTAACAAAAATTAACGTAATTTTGTTCCACGGCCTTCAAAGTTTGTAGAATGGTGTATTATTGAATTGCGCAGGGGAAGAGATTTTGTTCAAAACATAAATCGATATTCTCTCTTCCTTTTTGTTTTAATTATAATTATTTTTACGTGTTGAATGGATAAAACGGTGTTAGTGGTGAAGTAGAAGTGTTACACCCTCCTAAGCCAGTTTCTCTACATTGAAGGAAAAAGATATAGTTACCATTACCATATGCATTGGGTACTTAATAAACTTTAACTATATTGTTATATCTTCACCGAATGCTTTTTAATTAAAAAAAATATCTTCATAGTATAACCTATTCTTTTTCATTTCTTTTTCCAATTTTTTTTTTCGATGCTGTTAAATATATGTATCATTTCAAAATTCTTAACAGAAGTAAAATATTTTAAATGCATGTATCCGGATAAAGTTTTTTACAAAAGGCATTAATAGAGTATGCATTATAGTATTACCAAGAAATCTTTTATACAAAAGAACCAGCTATTATAGTAATAAATTGTTTCTCTTTAATTAATAAGCCTCATTTAACCATGAAAAACTTAAAAGAAGAAAGGAAGAATCGCTACACGCACATAAACTGGCAAAATCACTTTCCCACAAAGCTATAATCGTATAGTAAGCCGCAACAGAGAACATATTCATTCATAACGTCCTACTGTGTCCACTGGAGCTAAAAGTCGCGTAAATACACTCCTCCGGCGCTAATTAAACGCCTCCGACTCGTGCATTAAAATGTCCGATGCACCGCACTTATCCCCCTTCCCTCAAAATTATACTGCGAAAGAGCTGGAAAAAGGATATGTATATAAGTATAAGAAAATCCTTTCGTTTGCGAGCCGCGCGGCTAAAAAATTGGCGCGCACGAGTGCGGAGAGCGAAAAAGAGGCTGAAAAAGTGTAGGAAAAAAGTGTCCTTCGGCAAATGGCGAGACAGAGAGAGCGAGCGAGCGAACGAATGAAAGGAAGGAGGTGTGTCGCCGCCACCGCCGCCGCCGTCGTCTGTGCAATTTCGTCGGGATTCGAGCTTCGATTCGGCGGAGAGAAAGAGAGAGATCGAGACTCAAGAGACAAAGGCAGAGAGTGTGTGCAAGCGAGAAAGAGAGAAAGGGGAGAGGGACAGACAGAGACGAAGGATGAATAAAAGAGCGGGCGAGCGAAAGGGACGAAAGGATAATATACGCGCGCTCGTGCGCGCGCCAGGTGGGCATCGTCGTCCGGACTTTGGCCGAGCGAGATGGAACGAGACGGATGACGCGCACGTGTGTGTAGTGAAGCAAAGTACGTGTATATACGCGCGCTGTTACCGTCTATAAACCTACGTGATCGTAAAATGTTGAAGAAAAAAAAATAAGGCTAGAGAGAAAAGAGCCTAAAAGCATGGTTGCGCAGGTTCTTAGCGCCCGGGGAGATATAAAAGCGGACAAAGTGCGCGCCGTAATTAGATGCAAACGACAGTTTATTTCGCGCTGGCGCGCAGGCGACGTTATGTGTGTGTGTGTGTGTGTGTGTGTGTAGCGTAGGAAAAAAAGGCGGAGCGCCCGCGGGGCGATTGCGGAGGGTGACGACGACGAGCGACTGCGGGCGCTGTGTATACACATCGCGTCGCCGCGATTAGCCGGAGAGCGTTTGATCGAGCTATTTTTCTGCTAAGTAGGTATGAACGTCGCCGATTACGCGATTAGCCGTCTGCGCATGGTGCGAGGTTTATTGGGCGTGAGGGGTTTGAATCGGTCTGGTTCAGGTTGTATCGACCGGAGAGTTTTTCAGTTCGCAGTGTCCTTGTTGTTTTTTTGTTGTACGTTTTTGTTCTAAGTTATGGCAAGTATTGTAGAGGTTTGAAGGTGTGTTATGTGTATATTTAAGGATATTGATGTTATATTAGAGGCAGAGTAACATTTTGGGTGGAAGTGGAGAGTGGTATATGAGAGGTTCTAAAAATTGATAAGCTAATGCTATTTTTGGAGCGTAATTTTCGAAATATGTTAATTCTCCGAGAAAATTCACTGGCACACACAAAGAGAACGCTTTAATTATTTTAATAAAACAAAAAGCCGTTGATTCTTTCAAACTCGCGGCACACACACACACACACACACACACACACACACACACACACACACACACACACACACACACACACACACACACACACACACACACACACACACACACGGGGTAATAAGAAAATAACAGGCAATTACGTAAACGCTTGTACGGCCATCTCTAATTCTAGACAATTATACACGCGAGAACAACCAAAGAGTGGAGAAAAAAATTGCGAAATACCCCCGCGAGCGTCGTGCAGCGCTGCTGCTGCTGCACTGTGCAGAAAGAAGATAAAAATGCGCTTGCACGTACGCGCAAACGTCATCGTCGTCGGAGAGAATAAACAAAAGTGCGCGACTGAAACACATATGCACGTACTGCACATTATATACGACGACGGAGAGAGAGAAAAATTCGCCGCAAGTGTGAAAAAGAGCATACGTATGCGCGCACTCGTGCTAAACAAAGACGAGCGCACGAGAAAAAGAGCTGTAGCAGCAGTAGGTACACGCGGGAGGAAGAAGATCGAAGATCTCTGTTCGCTCGTTCACTCGCTGTCTCTCGGCTCGTTGCAGGCGCGAAGAAAAAGGAGAGATGGAAATCGAGAGGGAGGGAGGCCATACAGCCGCGAAATAGGGGGACAAAGACGTCGCGCGAAAGGCGGCGCGCGGGTCCTTCACCCGACGCAGGCGCGAACGAGGAGCGCAAGAGCCCCGCCACCGACGACGACGACGCATAGACGACGACGGCGAGGAGGCGGATTAGGCCAGTTCTCAGCGCACGCGAGTCTGTGTGTGCATTATGATATAAGTCAATTGTCGGGCAATCGGCGGTTCAGATTTGTTTGAGGTGGAATAAGAGAGACGATTTGCAGATTTTTGGAATCTGGTTTAATAGAAGGGAAGATGTTTTAACAAAAGGTATTGTCGCCGTGATTTTTATTTGTAAAGACAGTTTATGATTAAAAAACGTTAGCAAGTTAAAGGCGTCGATATCGATTCAGCCCGAACCACAAATATAGCTCTTTGCAAAAAAAGATAAATTATTTGAAATCACGTGACGGGCTTTTGCTTTGTCATTATATTATTTATAAATAAGTACACGAAAATATTTAGTGTACAACTCTTACGTAATACTAAAACACGACAGCCCGAGTAAATTAATATTCTAAACACTGTCGGGACGATAAATTAAGGAGAAGAAAACAAACTCTTATTCAGCGAGTTTTCTCAAAGTTAAAACTTGAAAACGTCGTAAAGAAGCGCGGCGTTACCCCACCGACGAACTTTACTAAATCCTCTCTCTCGCTCTCTTCTCCAGGCTCGTTTTACGAAACAAAACAGCGCCTATTAAACTTCCCGACTGCTTAGTCACTTCCGGCGCGCACTTGACGGCCCTCTCTACCGCTCTCTCACGTATATATATCCCTCAGACGCGCACGTCAGCCTCTCGAAACAATAATTTTCGCGTAAACTCGACGCGGGAGACAAGTCGCATTATACGAGACCAACAAAAAGCCAAATCAGAAACGTTTATATAGAAATGGGTGTACCGACGGGGGGGGGGGGGCGTAAATAATATAATCTCTCACGTGTATCTCCGATATACAACGCCGGGCGGAAAAGCTCCGGTGCGACGTACATAGCATTGCTGCGCAGCTCTTTTACGCGATGCACGCGCACCGCAGCATGATCGATCGTTGCCGGCGCACCGCAGTGCTTAGTTTACGTATATACAGGCGCGGCGTGAAGTGCTCGGATGATAAAGACAAACGCCCGATGCGGATGATTCTCAAGTGTGCGGAATTATCGCTGATGCACCTTGCGGCAATGCGCATGTAGCCGACAGATGTGGGTCGACGGCGGCGGTACGCGGTGGGAACGCTTCCCCGTGGGCCTGGCGACGATACTCCTCGGGAGGTCGAGTTGGCCCGGAATTATTAATGACGGTGGTAGTGGGTTAGGTGGTTGGTGCCCGGAGATTTGATGGGAATTAATGACTGTGCTGTGGAATCGAGCTTATGGCGTGTTATTTAGATTTTTAAATTTGTTCGATTGACGTCACGGTTGCAGAAGATATAGTGTAACCAAACTCTTTTTGTCGCGAAATTGTTTGACAAAAATTGTCCGAACGCTATTCGATCATTATAATAGTAATAGTAATTTATTGTAAAAATGTAGATTTTACAAATGTTTTATAAACGTGTAGAAATATTCTCAGTAATAAACATTATAAATCAGTCTATAAATCAGGTAACAATATTCGCATTAATAATACATTATAATACAATGATTTTCATTTCGAGAAAAAATACATAGACGCTCCAGATGGTCACCAGTTTTAATCCGTTTAAAATACCACTTTAAATACTGATTTGCAATATCACAGTCATCCTTAGGAACTAAAATAATACTGAATTGTAAGTCAAAAATACTTAATTAGTGATATCACAGATAAGAAGGATTTTAAAATTACACGTATAATAGTATATGACTATTACTCGTCAATGTATCATAGAAAAACACTTAAGACTAAAATTAAAAACTATTTGACATTCACACTCAACACCCGCGCTAATAAATTACATTCATACTAATAAAAACTATGTATATGGAATGACACTGCAATTTATAAATTAACATACAGATATCGCCTATTTTGCGAGTAGTTTAATCGAGATGAAGAAAATACGCTTTCAGAGCTGTTTTGAACCTTCTGAGGGAAGAAAAATTTCTAATCTCAGTAGGCAGAGAGTTCCATAGGTGCACACCTCTTACCTGGAATGATTTTATCCCGGCGGTCATTCAAGCTACTCATTTGAATAAAATACAAAAATAGCTGTGAAATTACTTCTTAGTTAACGAGAATATAAATGCCTCCGAACATTGTCGTACAACGTTGTCGTAGATTCGCACGCGCCATTGGAAAGCAGCTTGCAACGAAATATTCACCTGAACTTTTTCGCATTCAATTCTACGCGTGCGCACGCCTCCATTCTCGACAAATCCCCCGACGTAATACCCACCCACCCACCAACCGACGACTCTATGCAAATTCGAATCAGCGTCGAAAGAGTCCAGGAGATATAAAATTTCGCCGACTTGCGCTGAATAGTCCCTGAATGTACTTATATATATACATGTGCGCGAAATGGAAATGACGAGTTTTTTGGAGTGCGCAATCGCACACACACACAAAAACAAGTTCGTGGCGCCGCAATTTTAACGAGTTCTAAGTACCTTCGTATAATGCTAGCCTGTACAGGTATATATGTATATATGTGCAAGCTCTCGAGCGTGGGCGCGTGCGCGGTTTATTGTTCGTCTAATGAGATGCGGCCAGTGCGTACGTATGAGGATAATATACACACGGCGTCGCGTCGCCCGACGAGCGCCGATATTAAAAATGTTTTCGTTGCACGGCGGCGGCCTTTTTAATGATTGTCAAGCGGCCACCTCATTGTCAATGGGAAAGTAACGAGGATGTTACAATGGGACTCGCGATCGGAATTTCGACGCGTGTTGAAATGCAAAGTAAATTGGCATGCTGTATTTATGCAAGTTTGACGGTAAATATGTATTATTATGAATAATATTTTACTTCTTCTCGAGTCGCTGTTAATTATTACGACGAATTCAGCCACTGTAACAAGAGCTATTCATTATATTATCTATAGCTTTATACTTTAGCTTTCAGAAATCAACGATTTGATAAAAATAATCTGGAAAATTATTAAAAAACCGAATACTACAAAAGTAAATTCTGTATAGGACGAATTAGTAAGATAATAATTATAAATTGAGTTCACATTTTCAACATTTGCATTATTTCCGATACTTCTGAAACCTTAGTGCAAACTGCAAATGGATAATATTTTTATAGCTATATTGGAAATGGCTTGTTTCACTTAAAAACGGAATACGAGACAGTTTCTCATTACCAATCCAAGCCGGCAACACCGTATCGCACTTTCTCAAAGGCACGACTCCTCTACCGCGAACTGTCAAATGAAAAATGTTTCACTTTACGCGCAACTTACACGTGTAACCGCACACGCATCTACGACCTCGCGCCGAAAAAGAAAACAGAAGAGAAGCGACTATCACCCGCGGCGCGCGCGCGCACTCGACTGCGGACATAAAACTGATAAAGAACGAGCCCCGGCGGCAGCAGCAGCGGTGGTGGCGGCAGACACGGGAGGAAAAAATCCGCAATGGCATTCCCGACGGGCGGCCGATAAACTCGGCGTGCGAGTGGCGCGCGCGCCGCGGAGAGAGGGTTTTGCGGAATCATATACGAGAGAGAGACGGGAATTAAACGCCTCTGCTTCGCGGTATATATCCCACTCTATATACCTATATTATACACGCATGCGCGCGAGCATGTATATGCACCTATACCAGCTAGATAATGCAGGCGAGGAGGGGGGCGCATTAAAGACGAATGCGCTTCGATTGTGATACCCTCGGGGAGCAGAGGCATAATACATCGCGATGCGAGGAATCTGTCGACGGCAGCGGGCCGCACGGCTCTAAAAATAATTTACTCTCGTGTCCAATGCATGAGCCAGTCCGGTGCACTGCCGCGCGCCGCGCTATTCGTAGATATAGAGCCGCGCGGGGAGAGTTAATGTTTCATCTTGACCGAGTAACAGGGGAGCAGTAAGGCGCGTCGACGTCGTCGCGAATATATATGTATAGTATAGTAGACCGATTTCCGATATATATGTATAATGTATGAATAGGACGACGAGGTGCGGTTATATGAATGAATTGCCGCGGGTTTATTAATTAACTTGATGAGATGGATGCTTGGGAGGTCTTTGAGGAGAAGCTTGTTTGCAATTGAAATATATATACCAACCGGTGCACTGTTTATCGGCGGTATATGGCGTGGGTTATCAGTTATTGGGAATAATTAAAGAAGTTAAGGGTTAGTGAAATATGGTTATTGGGGGGGGGGGGGGGGGGTTCCCGACGATTTTATGGTCTTGTCGATGAAATAAATCATTGTACTTACCCCGTTCCTCAATAAGTTTCAAGGCATTAAGAAAACATTGACCTAGAAACGAGAAAATCATGAATTAGAAATAATTAAATTAGTAGTTAAAGGTACATGATTGCATATTATCAACTATACAAATACATACATATACACGAGAAAGTAATGGGTCTGAAGTTTGCAACGTTGAAGTCCAACGAAATAAAAAAAAATAATTCATTTTGCTTCACGTTTATATTAAATAATATTAATTTTGCGTGTAGATTTAGTGTTTTATAGTACACGGAGAGAAATTTTGTAGTGAAAATTACAAATATTCGAGGCAAAATTACCAGTTTCTATGGTAATGGATGGACAGACTGACAATTTCAAACTTTTTACCAAAGTGCCTTGGTTAAATTTTTTTTTAGTTAATTTAAATTAAAAAAATTAACTTTTTTTATCCATATTGATGGATATATAGTATTTTAATATAGAAATAGAAACAGAAACAAGGATGAAAAAACATTAAACTGAAAAAAAATTTTTACGGAAGCGGGATTCGCGATCCGACGATCTTTGGGTTGAGAGTCCAACGTTCTACCGACTGCGCCACGGAAGCTGTTACCAACAGTCATTTGAATCGCCGTTATTACTTACTGAAAATATGTGTATTGTTTTCATTTTAACGTCGCGCACGCCTCTAGTATCAATCTTCTGAAACACAATAATGCGCAATGCGCATGCGCGAATACACAAATACCAGGTTATTTGGCAAAATTTATCAGTTTTCTTAGTAAAAATTCTTAGGTTACCCTGTAAAAATGACTAGATCTCAATTTTTACCAGTGTGTCTGGTAATTTTTATTTCGATAATTTGGTATTTTTTTTAAGTGGTTATGGTAGTTTTTCCTGGGAAACTTATAAATTGTATTAGAAACCTGGGAATATCACGGCTTTTGACAGTCTATCCATGCGCTACCAAGGCACCTTGGTAATTTTTACTCTAAAATTTCTCTCCGTGTATAAATTAAGTTTAAAACAAAGGTTTAGATAAAATTTCCATTGTTTAATAACTTTAATCAATCTTAAAAAATTATTTCGTTGCATTCCAACGATGCAAACTTCAGACCCATAGAAAATACGGCTAAACTTGACGATTAATCGTCAAATTTGCAAAAAGATTCGTTACAACTTCCCCGAATTAACCTAGAAACCTTTGAGAACCACGAATGTCAGGCCTACGAAACTCGCAATTCCGGCATAATAAATAATCTGGCCCTATCGCAGCCGGGCTCGCATTAACCTGAAAGCATCCCGCGACGAATCTAATACATACACTACCTCGAGGACTCCAAAAAAAAGAAGTTGCCGCTCGCGATGCAGAGAGCAGGGACCACTCGCGCGTCGGCCACGCGGCAATGGGCGTTGCGCGCGAGCGATAAGGGCGCGCGCTGCACGAGCGCATAAGCACTATATACATTCTATGTGTGTGTGTGTGTGTGTGTGTGTGTGTGTGTGTGTGCGCGTGTGTGTGTGTGTGTGTGTGTGTGTGCGTGTGTGTGTGTGTGTGTGTGTGTGTGTGTGTGTGTGTGTGCGTGTGTGTGTGTATATGTATGTATATATATATACACACCTACCTTACACTCGCGATTAACAACTCGGCGACTGTATATACATATATATCTATAAAGCGAGAGGACCTCGTGCCCATATACCAGGTGTATATACTGCACAGCGCGCGCAATAGAGAGAGGGAGAGATAGACTCGCAAGACAGAGTGCCTCTGTCCCCCTCATTATCTCGTCGTTCGCGTTCCGCGTCGCCGAGAAAACTTTATGCGGCGCGGCGAGACCGAGCGAACGCGCCTAAGTAATCCGCGCGTACTGCTGCGTTGCTGCTGCTACTGCTGCTGCTGTAGGGTTGTGTATAGACACGGAGGAGGAGGAGGAGGCGGAGGAGGAAATAGGCGCTCGCGAGAGACAGCAAAAAGCGAGCGCCGCTTTCGCGTCTGGGAATCGCGCGATGGCTTTATTAACGAAGAGCGAAGAGTCCGGGGAACGAGGGAATGAGAGACTGAGAGAAAGAGAGATGATATGCGTCTGGCGCGTATCAGACGCTTTTTGTCGGGCAAGCGGCTATCTCCTATCTTTAATTTCATGGAAATTTAAGCGTAATTTATTGCTGACCCGATCTCGCTTAAACTGATGTTAGATTTTGTAATAGTAATTTGTCTTGCAATGCCTGGGAATTATTGAGATATATATATATATATATATATATGTGTGTGTGTGTGTGTGTGTGTGTGTGTGTGAGTGTGTGTGTGTGTGTGTGCGTGCGTGCGTGCGTGCGTGCGTGCGTGCGTGCGTGCGTGTGTGTGTGTGTGTGTGTGTGTGTATTTGAATAAATTAATTAATTTGTGATTTTACGGATGCATTTCAACTCGTAAAAGTTAAAATAAAGAATCGTTACCGAATAATAGAAAATACATTTTACTACCTACAAAGTTATGTTCTTGTAGATTTGATAGAAACATTTCACGAATCTCGAAAAACAGCCCTACACTATATTTATTTATTTATTTAACCAGATTGATTACATAAAGTAAACCCTATAGAGGTAAACGCAGTTACCTGTACATATTAGGCTGGAATAACATTTTATCAAACGTTATAACATCCTCATGGACTCCCATTGTACGATGTTTGCGTTTGATAAATTCTTAAAAACTAACTTAAAACTAGTATCCCAATTTACAAGAACATATCTATAAAATTTACAAGATTAACTACAACAAATAGTTGCCCAACATTTGTAATAAACATCTACATAGACTTTATAAATTTCTTAATGTTTTTCTTAATAGTTATTTTACTTATATTTAAACACTTTAATTTCTTCGGTAAAGTGTTAAAAGTTTTTAAAGCCTCTATATAGCTACTTTTATCACTTATAGCTTTTTCCATTTTTGGTAGTATTATACTCTTATTTTTATTAAACTTTTATTTACACTGATAACAAGATTATTTACACTGATAGAGAATAACAATTTTCAAGATACCTCTACGGCATATATAGACAAAACACAAACCTCGTCAAGTGCGCAAACCACCACCTCGCCTTCTAGCGCGCGCAAAAAGACCACGAGTCAAAGGAGACATAATCGAGGGGAGCTAGAAAAGAAAGACGGGGAAAAAAGAGACGCCTTGCGCCATCTCCGCCTGTAAGGCGCGAGGAACAAGCAATACAGGCTTGAATCGAATGGGCGTGATGCCTTTTCCGCGTCACGGCGCCATCGCTTGCTCGCTCTTCCCCGCGTACATATAGCACAACCGACGTGCGAAATGAAAATTAAGACGCGCCACATTGTTCTCCCACGCGTGTGTGTGTGTATGTATACTCACCTGGTCGTATACAAACTCTCGAGTGTCTCGCCAACGAGCTAGCGAGCAAGAGTCGATTGTGTACTCGGGTGTATTACCGCAGTCTAAGAGACTCTCTTGCCACGCGTGGGTGAGCGCGCGCGCGACAACCTCGTGCTGCGTAATAGAAAGAGAGAGAGGGACAGGCCTGAGGCATAATGTATGCATTTTTGATAAGGGACGTTCTCTCGAGGTGCGAGTCGAGCGCAGGACTCGCGCGTTGTTGTGTACATTACCGAGAGCCCAGAGGTTGTTGAGTCTCGAGAATGAAAGTGTTATAGCGAGGAAAGCGTTGAAAGAGCGAGGGCGAAAATAATGTCATCGTATTTACGGGCTACAGGAGGTATTTAGTCTGGAGTCGTGTCTCAAAAATGTCGGACAGTATACGGAGAGATTAGGATGCGAGGTGTCGTGTCTTCTCGGTCGGTCGATAAACATTCGCAGGAATTATATTTGATGGTGCTGAACGACACATGAAACTGTTTATGGATGTGTATTGATAAACTTATATCCAATGTTATTCGAAATATTTGTGCACATGGGGGCTGCTCTATTCCTAGACAAACGTTATTTGAAACCTAACCTTCGATCTTTGATTAAAAATAATATTTAAATTCTTTTTAGAATTATTCTTAACTATCGCGAAACTAGGTCAGTGTATTATGAATAAATTTAAAAATATACAAGACACAAATATAGATTTCATTCACAAGAACTTTTTTCAAGCGTTTTTTCGTTACAATACCACGCTCGCGAATCAACTACAATGAAATGAAAAGACAACATCGATTCTACATTAATTAAC
This sequence comes from Torymus aiolomorphi, assembly GCA_036365515.1. Classification (NCBI taxonomy): domain Eukaryota; kingdom Metazoa; phylum Arthropoda; class Insecta; order Hymenoptera; family Torymidae; genus Torymus; species Torymus aiolomorphi. Next base: position 140,726,470 of record CM070877.1, read on the forward strand.
AGTAAAAATTGAAAATCCGATTTTCAGTGGCGTAAGACCATACGAGCACAGCCAATAATTCACTCCGGCCGAGCGCGAAACGAAAGGCAAACGGAATTCCGAGCCATATAATAACGTCTGCAAACTTTATCTTCGGAACCCGAAGCCCACATAACGTTCGCAACCTAACCTCCGTGGCTATACGGCGGCGGCGGTGCCCCGAGCGAAAATTGGCATCGATCGTCAGCCGCTGCCAATAACTCGTGGCTTGGCCGAAGAAGAAGCAGATGGGCAATGGCTGCGCCGCGTGCGCGCAGCCCGAGAGGATGAGAAAACGGAACAAAGAAGCGCGAAAGCCGTGCGCGCGGGTGGGTTGCGCGACAAAATAAGGGGAAAAAGAAGAAGCAGAGCCGAGGCGGGGATATGAGCTCGAAGAAAAAAGCCGCCAGACGTACATATAGATGTGTGTGTACACACAACAGCACATATATATAATATAACGCACGGCTAGGAGATTAAGAGAGTGCGGGAATGGTGGTGGCGGAGAGAAAAAATCTGCGAGGAAAAGACAAAGCGCCGGAACATCGGCGAAAGAAGGAGTTAAAGTATATAGTGAACGAGAGGGAGAGAGGAGGGGGAGGGAAAGAGAGTTAAGGGCTGCTTTACTGTCAGTAGAATCCGCGCGCAACTTCTTGTTACGGGCGAGAGCGCGCTACGTCCCCCGTAACGACTTTTTTACGAGACCGAGAGAGAGAGAGAGAGAGAGAGAGAGAGAAAAGAACGCCGCTGGCTCATGCGCACCCGTGGGCTGCAGGTAGGCGATACAGTACTCACCCGCCGACGCTTGTTTTTTTGTTTTACTGCGAATAAAAGCTCGCCACTGGGCGCGCGAGAGGGTATTATATAAGGTGCTCACAACCACGAGCATTCGCGGTCAATCTGGGAATTCCGTGCGCGCGCGTTAAATTGAAACTTTGGAAAGGGTTTGTACGAGTGCGCGCGATTTGTATATGCGAGAGTGTATAATGCGGTGCGCAGCGTTGAGCGACGGATTGCTTTTAATTGGACCATTATTTATCATCAATTAAATCTCAGCGCCGGCTCTGAGAGAGATTACTATACGACTAATCAGGCGAGAGAGGAGAGGACGACACGCGTTGTCGTTATATGCGCGCGCGCGTATACGATCGCGTCTCGGGCGAGCTTCGTTCTCGGAACGCTCGTAAATATTATAAAAGGATCGTCCGAGTGGATATTAAGCACGAGGAATAAAACGGAGCGAGAGAGAGAGAGCGTTCGCAGTAATGGTTTTGCATAATTCTTGCGAGATTTGAGTACGATGTGACTTAACGCCGGGGCTGACAGATTGAGCAAGTTTTCTGTAGATAAATGTTAACTAAATGCAATATTAAAAAACATTGTAGATGCTAGAGTGTATCGTGAATGAACATTTAAGTGTTAATATACGTTATTTTATGGAATAATTTTTAATTCGTTCGAACCCTGGTAGAAACGTTAAGGACATGTTGGCTAATTGTTGGTTAATTTTGGAGTTAACGTCACACTAACCTTATTTCGTTGTTAAAGAAATATTCAATTTTCGTTCATAAGAACATATTCTATTGTCAATATTTGAACATGTGATTATAATTTTCGATACTTTTAATAAGGTTTAAATATTGATTTTGGTCGAAAATGCTTCCATTTGATTAACACGTTAACCAATAAAAATGGTTAATTTTCTACGAGGGAATGATTATCGAAAATGATACAATGATATCTCAGTATTATGGATGTGATCAATATTAGAGTGCAACGAAATGAAAAAAATTGATTTTATTTAAAGGTTATAATAATTAACTACTACAATTTTTAACGTAGATTCAATACTTTATAGTATAAAATAACTTTATCGCAAAGGTTTATATAAAATTTTCTTGGAAGATTTTTTCGCTGCATTCCAACGATGTAAACTTCAGACCCATTCAAATTTTTTCAACCAAAAAAGTAATGACACCGCTTTCACATTGATATTTTTTAGCAGTTAAATGTCGAAACAATGTAATTATACAATATTCATAACAAGTTTAATTTGAGATTTCAAAGAAATATTTCTACTGTTATATGTGCACAACAATGCAGTTTAAATACAATCTCTAAAAGTACGCTATATTACGGTATTCCACATGATGTACAAACGAAAAAGGCCAACAGTGGAATAACAATGGATAATGACTATTCTGTTGAAATTGAAATTTCCTATGAAGTGGCGTCGTAAAGAGAAGCGAGGCATAAAGAGATGGATTGGTTCCAAAACTATTTCGGACACGCGAGAGCAAAAACTCGCCAGCCTTGAAAAAATTCGATGACCTACGTCGGCGACAGTGGTTCTCCGTTTATAACACAACGCGAAAAAAAATGATTCTTCGCCAAGAATAATTGATTACATTTCAACTATTTTTACAGAAACAGTTTATTTATATTATGTTTTTTAACTGCTTTTTAGATATACAATTTTCTTAAAGTATTTTTAAATTATATATTAGTTAACACGATATTAATATTGAAAAATTAGCGTTGATTCTTCATTCATTTTTGTTTGTTTATTACCTCAATTACTTTGCACAGTTGTCATCTCAACAATACGTGAAACAAAATAAATTTCGTCAATTAGAACCTAAATATATAGATATTCTTTAGCAATTACTTAGTCTAAAAGTATTCAAGCTATTTCAGCCAAAAATAGAAAAAGTCTCTTTATTGACGTTCCGCGAAGAAACAGTCGTTCGCGTACACTCTGATTCAATGGCAAATAGTCCATAGGTAAGTACGAATCCCCATGAAGGTTCTATCTTTATCCTGGCTCTCCGGGGACCAGAGATTTCCGCTGATAAATCGCCTTAGTCTAGCCAGACTCTCGGCTAACGATTCTTATTGCTCGACTTGCGTTCGCGAGTCGCCTGAGAGACGGTGCCCCGGCGATGGTTCTTAAACCGACCATTCATTGATGGAATTTAATTAAAAAGCATGCGATAAGCGCGATTGTCCGTGGTAGAAAAACAAAAAGTTGACAACGGTTATCAGATGTTTTGTTCTCTGTGCCAGAAAAGGAAATTGATCACTTGGATTATATTGATGAATCTTCTGTTGCAATAAGTTTACTTTGCAACTTTACAATAAGAATAATAGGATTCCGTTATCTCGTCAACATTCTGCGAATACATTTTTTATTATCTATCTACATTACTAATCTACGTTTCATTCTAATCGAGCTTGTGATGTATTTATTCATATCTAAAATAACATTTTCCTATATTTTTTATACATTATCTAATCGCTACAGTAAAATTTTCGTTTGTTGTAGTCGACAACGTAAATTACATTAACTTCGGAGAATTGGTAACGAGGTTGCACTCGCGAGAATTCAACTTCCCCCTCGTAATCACATAAATCTTGGAAAAAAGGAAAATCGAGAAGCTGACGTGAAATGTCCGATAATTAAAAATCCGCGGACTTCCCGGCGCGTTTACGCAGTCATAACGACACGACGGGAACACCCTTTTTTACACGTATTATACTGGATCATCCGATAGTAACTCCACCTTCTATCTTGGTCCCCTCTCCACTCGGACTTAACGGATAAATGGCACGTATAACTTCGCTCGCGCGTTACTTTGTTGCTCGCATGAGTATATCGTTCTCTCTCTTTTTTTCCTAGTAGTCGACGCCGCAGTGTATTCGCCGAGTTGGCGCATCGATTTTACGCGATCGAAGAGCCGGAAGCGAGCATTACTCTGTGAAATCGCATAATGCCCTCGTAGTTGGGAACGCAGCCGCGCGTGCGCCCGAGTGTACGCGCGCTCGCGTCTTAAATTACCCCTGTTTCTACGGCCTATATGAAACATAAATCTCGCGATGTTTTTATATACGGACGTATATATACATGGAAAACATGCACGCATGTGGCTATGCAGATGCTAAGCTCGGCGCCGTTGTGTAAAATTCAAGTGAAGTATGCATAATCATCAAAGAGCCGATCTTTTTCGAGCTCTGGAAAATTGCAGTGCACCGCGTTTATTTTTCGCAGTTGGTGTGGATTTTGTTCTTGTTTTCAGAACTCCTTAGTGTGGAAACTGCGTGTCGCTAAATAAAAGATAATGTACCTGTAATAGAGTTTCTATAAATATCAAATTTATAAATACATAATATATAACACATCTAACCACAGTTTGTATTGCAAAACTGAGCTGTTATAGTCAATACCTATTGTAAAAACCCTAATTTACCACTAACTATTTCATTTAAATAACCGATATGATTCTTCCATACATCGATAAAATTAGTTTCTATGGGAAACGCCAGGCGGCATTGTATCATTCACTAACAAAAACATCCGTCGTGTTTATATATTAATTGATCGCATAAGTGTAAATATATTCTAATTCTCTGCTCTCATTCCGAAATGTAACATCAATTCTTTTGCTAAGTAAACAGGAGCTATGCTCTTGCTCTGTCAGTTCTGTGTGGCTTGCTTATATGAGGCACAGTGCTGAGGTGTGAGAAGTACCTATGTCACATCTGAGAGTAGATAAGAAGCCATGCATTGATTGAATAGTTTTCCTCTCTTTATTCTTTTCAATAAACTAAGATCTTTTTTGAAAACCTAATTGTTTTTGTTTCACAAATTATTTCTCCATACTAAGATCAAAAGAAAGTAAATTTCTTTCCCCTTATCCTGAACCTACATAAATTAATTTATTAGAAATCTTGCCTGTTACACTGTATATGACCCGGAATTTTTTATTCAATCATACTTTAGAATTTCTAAAGTCGCATAAACGTCAACGCTCATCTTCTCATCAAATTGTATAACAAGTTCGCTATACAGTATAATAGCCTCTAGCGATTGAAATTGCTTTAGCGAGTTGCATCACACGTATACACATATACGAGCGCTCGCGTTGGCAGACGTGTATCCGATGCAGTTTCTTGACCCGGCACCTGCACATACGCGCGTCGCATCGCTGTATAGGCTCCTTGGAAACGCGCGAGAGCGGCTCGCGTACATGAACGCGCGTCTTCATTTACCAAATATTGAAGATTTTGCCGAGTGGTTTCTCCTCTCCCATTGCGATTTTCCCGCTCCCTTTTATAAATCGATGAGCGTGTGTGAGGTTTGGAAAAGACCAGCTTGCAAATAACGCGTCGTCGCGAAAGCACGAAAAAAAAATGCGGAAATCTTTCTCACGGTAGCGGTGCACGCAGACGCGCCGGCTTGTGAAAAAAGCAACAGTTGTCCATGTTTGCAGAATGTTTTTGCGGTGTTGCCTTTTCACTGTGCGTATATCGTATTGATTGGCCGAAAAGAGGTATTTACCCACGTGTTTAATTCACGTTTGACTTTTTGGAGCGGCGTTTAAAACGTTTCATCCCAATATATATTTGATTGAAAACATCATGGGTAAAACATTGAATGTCCGATAAACCGGTTTGAAAAATATATAAATTTATCTGGCAACGACATATAGTTAATATAAAAAAAATATTGCATAAATTTTCTCTAATTTATGCACGAACAGAGTAGTTAATGTAGAACACGCCGTAAACACATTTTCAAGCGAGCTTCCCCATTTTCCACTTTGACACGCGGAAAAGAAGTGGAAGTAAGTAAGTATACCCAAGAGCGCTCTTTCTCAACGACGACACCGTGAACCAGCTTCTAAAGCTCTCTCCCAGTGCACACAGAGTGCGGCGCGCGCGTTCGGGATCAAAAAATAAAATCAGTCAACCACCCAGCTCGAGAGAAATAGCGAGCAAAAGACCTATGGTAGCTCTCCCTCCAGCCAGCTGAAAGATAGCGCTCGCGCGCGAGAAAACGTCAAAGAAAATTTAAGAGCATCGTCTCTGGGTACAAAGAGGCGTAGCAGAGAGAGAGACTCTAGAAGAACATAAAGAGGCCGAGCGAAAAGGCGACGGCGAAAAAAAGGCCAAAGAGAGAGAGAGAGAGAGAGAGAGAGAGAGAGAGAGAGAGCAAGAGGGAGACGACAGCAGCAGCACAGCAGAATATATTGGCAATGCGGCGATACGCAGCGGCAGTGCAATGCGGCAGCGGCACAACCCGGGGCCGGCTAGACTAGCGAGCTAGCTAGCGCTGCGCGCCGGGCGTGGCGGATAACTGACCTCGCCTGCGCCTCGCGCACCACCACCCCGGCGCACTGCTGCACCCTACGCGAGCGCGCGCACCACGCTTGCACCGCCTGCCTCCCACCACTAGTGGCCTATACGTCGCTCGCTGCCGCTGCTATTTTACGGCCGAGGAGAGGGACAGCCCTTCCCCACGTGTGTATGTGTGTGCATAGATGTAGGAGTCTCGCTTTTCGTCCTGGCGCAGCGGTCGTCGATCTCGCCCTCTCGCTGTCTCCCTTTTCGCGAGCCAGAGGTTTTGTTGGACGTGATGTTAGGTCCTTTACCCCCGCGAGGAATCTGTCTGTGTGCGTGCGTGTGTGTGAGGATGTATATATGCGTGTCGTTGTATGTGGGTGTGTTTTACGCGGTAGGAGAAAAGGTTTCGCGGATTTATTTGGTTGAAATCTGGCGAGGCTCGTGCGCCTGGTTTTGTCACGAAGAAGAGAAGCTTTTTTTTTCTTTGTTGAGTTCAAAAACAGCAGGTTCGTACGGTGCAGTTTTAGATACCGCCCCCTAACACCTAGCACCAGAAATGTTACAATTTAATAATCGCATAAAATAAATAAATGGAGGAGGACTCGATAAAAAAACGGCATGGCGTGACTCGGCGGGGAATCGAACCCCGGACCTTTCGTTTTCGCGACGAGTGCTCTGACCACTGAGCTACCGATGCCGGTGCACGTCTTTCCTCGAGTCGTCCTCATGTTGCTGCTATATGCAACCCGATCCGCCTCGTCACGTTGTGCATACTATGCACACGTAACAGTATCTAAAAGACTGAATTTGCTTTAGGAAAAAGTAAAATATTATTTATGTAAAAGACCAGCGAGGAAACTATTTTATACTCAAAATGATAATAAAATTTTTAGAGAACGAAGTTTTTAAAATTCTTTTATATACACGTAATATAATTAATAATAAATATTACTGCGTCTATATAGAAATAAAGAAAATATTAGCAATTTGAAATAATTTTTTTTTCTATTTCTAGATACTGAATTTACAGAAAGTTAATTAAAATATAAAAAATTGTAATTTATTTTGACTTTTTTATTCTCACGGTAAGCACTGAGAAGCAAAAATTTTTTTTGCAAAATAAAAAAATGATTAGTTTTATAGGCATTATTATTTACTTTGAGATCGGAGATGCACACAAAATTTCAGTATCACTTTAAACCCATTCCTCCAGGACAAAAAGAAAATATATTATAAAATAATAAGACTATATAAGAATACCTATCATATTCTTTTATAACTAAATTATAATTTGTACATAATACAATCATATTTCGTGAAATTGAACGTTGAGCGATAAGCCATTGTGCTTAGTGCTCGTGTTTTCAATTTATGTCGTTATTAAATCCAGCCCGAACACAGTTAAAATCGTTTCTTTTATATAGTTTGAATTTAAATCACGCACATGTTGTATAAAATATCCTCTCTTAAAAAAACGATGGCAGGATGTTGTGAAGCATTTAAAGAAGTGATGTGATTGGCTAATGAGTAAATATCCGATTCGAACGGCGCCAAAATTTAAAATCGTCTCTGATATAAAATGAATATTTAGATTTGAATTAAGAAATATTTTTATATGTGTGTTTGAATAAATTGATAAAATAATCATTAAGTTATTAAATCAATTCAATGTTCGTATTAGATAATTTAGTTACAAAATAAATACTGTTTTGATTTATTTTCTAACCTCAGAAATGAGGATGCATCGTACTCTGTTATTTAGTGTAAAATACGTATATATGCTTTCTGAGTGGGAATGTTGATTAAAGAAAAATGCAATCATGAAATGGAAAGTATTTGTTGATTATATCAGAAAATTGAGCGCGCGAAGCGCGTATGGATTTTGCTAGTAACATATAAATTGTGTAATATTAACTCAAGCTGTGAGCTCACGATATGTGTAAAATTCAATTTTTGAATTTACTAGCTAAATTCATGCGCGCTGCGCGCGCTCTATATTCATTTTTTATTAAACATGCTAAGAATAATTTATTCCTTATAAGCCAGTAATCTTTTTCTTTTAATTTTAATGCATCTTCAATAATCGATATAATACTGTAGTACATTTACCTTTAATTTATACTAAATTTTGAGGTTAGAAAACTTATTCGAATATTTTATTTCATAAAATATTACATAAAAAATAAAATCTAAACATAATATTCACATAACTTATTCTAAAGAATATCGTTTACTTTCCTTTCCAATTCTAGAAACCTTTATTGTTAAGATTAAAATTTTGCTTCTTTTGAATTTTACCGCTCAGTTCAACAACCAATCATGTTGCGTTTTAAAATGCTTCACTACTTCTGGCCATGACTTTTTAAAGAGAGGATATAAAGTTTTTTATAAACCTTGATTTTCTTTAAACATATATTTTTAATAAATTTTAAATTACAAAATAATAACGACGATCAATTTTTAATTAGATACCACGAGTCTTGCATTCTAAATCACATATTTATTTTGAAAAATACTATCGCAACTAAATATTTATTCTAAGTTTTTATTGAAAACATTATTTTTCTAATTGCAAGCCTGGCGTATATCCATTCTATGATTTTTTTTGTTTTATATATTGGAATTCACATTTCTAAGGACTGTTTGCTTACTATTATATTTCATTGTCAAGGTTTCAAAATGAGAGGATGTGTTAAAGTAAAAATAATTTTTAGGCTTAATATTATCCGTTGCTCATATACATTTAAATACGTTAAACTCATTATTTCAAGTTTACTATTTCCGTTTCTGTAACTTAAATGAAAAAAGACTTTTACAAGGATACAATGTATAATTACCACAACTTATTTAGTATATTCAAATTAAAATTTTAATAAGTTTGCATGCTGGTACATGTTGACAAGGCACACGATAGGGGCGCGCAAAGCCAGCAGTCCGCCATCAGTTCGAACACCACGGTGGAGAAATAATCGAGGCTGTAGGCGCGAGCTTGAAAAATTCGTTTGAAGGCACACGTGTAACCGATGGACTAGAAGCCACATAAATTAGCTACCCAGATCTTTTGTCAAGTAAGGGTTCTCAAGTGGTGTGTCTTGTTATCAAACTTCATCGCGCAACTATAAATATCCTTATTTATATAGTGTTTGATTTTCCAGCTTTGAAAGAACATTCTGAATGATGATAAAACTGTAGTTTAATAAAAGCACATATAAGCAAACTAAATGTACATAAAAACTATTTTGTTTCTTAGAGAAAAAAAAAAGAACTTTCAGAGAAACACCATTATAAAAATGTTGTCATCTTCAAAGCATCCCTCAGAGTTGAATTTCCCATCGTTACCGCCGAAATGAGCTTTACATACCGAGGCATCAGTCACCGTGCAACCAACAATATCTAATTTCTCGCATGTTCAAATTTCATGCCCTCAGCACACCCTTGCGACTACCTTTTCCACGCGAGCTCACAACGCGCGCTATATACCATCCCTGCGTATTACCGCACCGAATTCAGCCATAGCCTCGTCCCCGTGCACCTTTAGTTTACTGCCTCCCGGCGCCTCTGCAGCTATCATTTATTTATATTCGTCCTCCCGTTCTCTCGTTCACTCCCGCTATCTGTTTAGATCTATACATTCGAGTCCTCTCACTCTCTCTCTCTCTCTCGCTTCCTCTCCTATACATCCACCCTCTCTGTCTAACCCCGGGTCCTTCACCCCGGTGCGCGTTTCGTCCCTCTCGCTCCACAGAGAGAAAGAGAGATCGGCAGACGCGCGCGCGACTGTGTGTCTGGTTGCCGCGGCAACGCCGCTGTCGATTCGCGGCAACGCACAACCACCCCCGCGCGAAACGCGGATGGATCTATATATAACGATGGCACACGTATATATAAGCGGCTCGCGCGCCGCAGCGATGAGCTGTAGCTTTGGCCGATCGGTTGATTACGATTGGAGGGTCAACTCTCTCTCTCCCTCTATACAGGGGCATCGATTTACAGCGGTGAGAGAGAGAGAGAAAAGTTGTTCCTTTTTCACGGCGGTTCTTTGGGGAACGACGTTGGCGACGGTGGTGACGTTGTTAAGTGCCGGGATTGATTCGCGGCGTGCGGTGCGCGGGCGTTGAGGCAACGGCGCGGGAGGATATATATGTTACAGATTTCCGAGAATTCAATTCGTGTAATCTGCACGGGGTGGTCTGCCAGTGGGATGGATGGAAGGATGTCGCGGGAAGCTTTGATGAAAGGCAGTTATTGCTCTCGCGGTTTTGAGAAAATCGCTCGCACGAGCGCCCGTATGCTCGTACATAGATTGCATAGATTCAATTTTCTACGTCGCAGGCTTAAATACGTTAGGGCGGAGTTTATTTGGGAATACGCGAGAGTGAAAGACTGTTGGCAAATTAAATTTCGGGGTACTTTTTTAAGCGAATAATCAACGAGACGAATTATGGTGCAATGAAATTAATAGAATTTGGGTTTTTTAAATAAACAGAATTGATATTGAACTGTAACCGCAGTTACTAAAACAATAAAGTGTTTTGAGAACTTTCTAAATTGCAATCAACTCTGGTAACAAAGGGTTTTGTCAATATTTGTTGTTCATTACGCAACGAAAACGATTGATTGGTCATATTTCCTATACGTTGCCATATAAAGTGCAATCTGTATTCTAATGATGACAGGACTAAAATCACGGAATCGTGATTAAGCATCAGAAAATTATTGCGAGTAATAATTATACACTAAGAAAAAAGTTTAATAAAAAATTACTAACAGTTTTGTCAAAATTACTATATTTTCTCGTAAAGTTACCATACTTTATAGAAAATTTTGCTAGAAATATACAAAAATTCCCTACACTGTATAATAAAATTGCCTATAAAGTCTGATAGTTCTTGAGTTTTGCAGTCTGTTACAGCTTTACGGAACAGTATGGATATTCTCCCAAAAGCGTAATTTTTACTAAAATGATTTTTCATCATCACAGAATTTACGTTATGTGACTTTTTTCTAAAACCATGATGAATACAAATAAGAAATATTTAATATTGAGTGCGATAACTTCACAAAACTTTCTACCTATATATGCAGAGAGAAAATTTTTGTAGTAAAAATTACTATTTTCGATAGTAACTGTGGAACAGACTAACATTTTCACGAACATTGTAACAACTTATAGTGCAATTTTTATTATACAAATAGCAAATTGCTATTATTTTGTCATTTTTATTATAAAAATAGCGATTTTTACTATAATTGTAGTAATTTTCATGAAAAAATGAGCCTGTCCCAATTTTCACTACACGATTTTTCTTCGTGTGAGATTGTCTTACTATACCCCTCTTTTTCTACTTATTTTCTTGTATATTTTCTATCATATTATCTCACATTTACCACTTCAATAATCTAATTCAATCATTTATTTCGAATTAGAATGTTGATACAATAGAACTTATCAACACCAGAATAATTAATTAAAAATATAATTTACGTTATCTAATATTGATCCCCTTATACAAAAACAATTGCGATATGATATCGACATGGAGCTGTGATTACTGTTACATGTGGCCAACAAAAAAAATGCTATTCTTAAAGTGCTTCTACCTTAATCATGAAAACAAGCCTTTATTTCATGTTCTGCAAGTGGCAATTATTACACGTTTGTGATTTCGATTAATTTCTAAATTCTATCTCTCGTATTAACAATTGGGAATTTCGACTACATATACATTTGATCCTCGGGTTCAAACCTACGCCCGTTCAGCCAACATTTCAATCCCACGCCTCCCGATATCTCCGCCGGCGAATATAGGAACGAGTGCTCATACAGCGACAAAACGAAAGCGCAGAAACTCGTGGCCGCGCGACTGCAAAAATGCGCGCCTCGATACACTCGCGAGGCGATATTTCCGGCAAGCCTGCGCGCTGTAGCTCGTATATAGCTAATCTCCCTCGCTTTCGGCCGGCATCTCTCTTTCAACCGCGCTCATACTACATACAGCAGCAGCAGGGGGCGGGCGGGCGTGTGTGCAACCGGTGGAAAGCAGCCGCCGCGTGAATGCAACCCTATACACGAGAGTACATACACGCGTCGATATGCACACTTTCTGCGCGATGTCCTTGAGGCGGAGAGGAGAAACAAGAGTACATATGATGGCGATGGATGGATGGAGAGTGCAGTATAGAGTGCACGCGGCGCAGTGTCGCGTGCGCGCAGAGATGGATGGCTCTCGAGCGAGAGAGACGACACGACGGCGTTGCGTTGCCGTTGCGTACTTATACATATAGCGAGTAGCGATCGCCTCGCGATTTGCCGCGCACTTGTTGCCAGATGTGTGTAATGGAGCAGCGACGTGTATATACCTACACACGATGCTACATATCGGATAGGCGAGGATGCGCGCGGAGTCAGCTCGCGCGACACGCGAGACTCCGGATGTGTGTGTGTGTGTGTGTGTGTGTGTGTGTGTGTGTGTGTGTGTGTGTGTGTGTGTGTGTGTGTGTGTGTGTGTGTGGGTGTGTGTGTGTGTGTGTGTGTGTGTGTGTGTGTGTGTGTGTGTGTGTGTGTGTGTGTTTATCAAGTGAGTATACGAGAATCAATGATCTCATGGTCTGGAATTGGTACAATGAGCGTTCTTACGAAATAATTGACTTGTGTTGAGGGTTGCGAATGATAACTATTAGAGTTGAAAAGACACTGTCTGAACAAAAAAGGTCATTACGCCGCTCGGTTGAGTACGCCGCGAGAAATGTTTTATCAACTGTATGTCTAATGAGTCAGTGATTCGTTCACCTTACTCAAAATTTGTTCTGAATAATTTACGAAAATATTGATTATTGAGTTTTGCTATTTTCCCCAAGCTGTTGTAATTGTCAGTTGAAACTAACTTAGTTTACTTCGTAATTAAATTACAATAACTGTTCACTTAAAATACTTAAAAGTCCTGAAATCCAATAATTTCAACTAGTTACATCAATTACACAATATTTATTTTTTACTCGATATATCTAGTACATCGGTTATTATTCAAGCGTCGTATTTGATTGAATTAATTAAATATACGGGTAACGCATCAAAGTTCCATAATAAAATTCGATAATATGAAAGTTGAGCGCGAGGGCGTTTCTTGATTACGTGGGCAAAAATTCTCGGAGCGTACGAAACTTTATTTCTTAATAAACAAAAATATAAATTAAGTTACAATAATTAGAAAATTAAATTAGAAATAGTCTTGAATTTACCTAAGTAGTGGGTCAATAAAATATATTTATGTTAGACTATTTCTTTACCCATTTTTCTACATAATTTTCAATGTAAATATTCTCGACAAATACATTCTTTTCAAAAACTTCTATCCAATGAATATTAATCTCAATTTTATTAGTATACTGACATTGTGTATGCCATAAAAGCCGGTTGTAAATACAGGTGTGTTTGGTTGTAACGGAAATTCTAGACAGGCTTATGTTGTAGCGAGTACACGCCAAAAATAAAATCAACCTGTTAATAAAAATCGTTTAAAATATCACTATGCTTTCAATTTATGTGTACACTAAATCGAAAATAATCTGCAAATCCTTCCTTGGTAGAAAATTAACCAGCTCTGCTGCGTAAGCTTTTACAAATTAGCTGGATTTCTTAGGTATAAATAAGCTACTCTGCTTTAACTATAATCTAACAAAAAACTAGCTAATTTTTTTAATCTTTAAAGGGCTGTTGATTAAGTTTTGAAGATATTGATTTTTCTGAAGAAATTGATTTGTCAAGGTGCTCTTGTGAATTTTGTATTTTTATAAGGTGTATGAATATTGGAAAAAAACAATCTTTACAGGGAAATAAAAAAATTAAGAAAAATTAAATCGTTTGGTTAGGTAGCACATCATCGCAATAATACGTTTTCCTGTCTACCCTTTTCTCAGTCTTTTCCGTCTAATAATTCAAAATTTAATACTTAGATACAATTAGTTTTAATGAAAACAAATAGGATCGGAGGGATGTACACACGTTGTAGACGATACGTACATTGAGAAAAAAGGTTCAGTAAAAATTACTAATAATTCTGTAAAAATTACCATAGTATCTCGGAAAGCTACCATAGACTGTTAAAATCCAAAAGATTACCATACTTATATAAGAAACTTTGCTAGAAATATAGCAAAATTGACTATGAAGTATGGTAATTTTTTGGGTCTTTATAGTCTGTGGTAGCTTTATGAGAGAGTATGACAGTTTTTACAAATTATTTTTATCAGTGTACGTATCTGTGTGTGCGCGCGTCTACATGTACACGACCTATTAAAAGCGTGGTGTTTTTACCGGGGCTTCTAGTTAACTTTAAGGTGATTCGATACCCACGCTATTACTCAAAATTGGGTTCCCGTTTTTCTCATTCAATTTTTGTTTTTAAGAAAAAAACTCTTTGATACGTTGTAGTTCTTTATTAAACTTAAGACGTGTCAGAGAGTTTTTTCAAAAAGTTTAAAATTGAAGAAGAAAAACGGGAACCCAGAATTGAGTAATAGTGTGGGTATCACATCACCTTAAGCTAAAAATTCACCATATTCTCAAAGTCTAGCTGATTAATAGATAAAATATGGTTCAAATTTATAATACACTGAGAAAAAAATTGTGTAATTTTTATAATATAGGAAAATTTACTATACCATAGGGGAATCTCACCACAATATGTCAGTTTAATAGTTTTTATAAAACAGTATAGTAATTTTTAAACTTTCTCGAAAAATTTCAGAAAAAAAATTTTTTCATCGATTTTATTCGTTTTATTAAGGAATTTATTAAGAATAAACAGATCTGATTAAATTATATTAAATTTAAATGATGAAAAGAAATCTTTCCGGAATGGGGAATCGAACCTGGGCCGTCGAATTGACAAGCGATCTCCTTACCATTTGCGCCGTTAACGAACACTTACGATGATGAAATTCGAATCAGCTACATATGTTACAGTATAACAATACTTATAAAAGTGAGTTATTCTTATCAAACTTTAAAAACAAATTGAATATTAATCTATGGATAATTATCTAAGTGTTGATCAAAGTAATTAATAAAAAAACTTATCTATACTCTAAAGCAAGTTTTCTTCAACAAAATTGCAGGTTGGAATGAGTCGGCGCGATGTTATGTTGTTTTGATGGTAGCGCGCATGCGCAGTGCAGTGCGTACTCCTAAAATTACTATACTGTACAGGAAAAATTTTTATCCAGTATAATAAAATTTACTAGTTTTCTAGGTAAAATTTATATTAAAGTTTTGTAAGATTTATGAAATCTAATTTTTATCATGCTGTTCAGTAATTTTTTCTACTTTTGTATAATAACTTTTATTAACTTTTTAGTAATTTTTTCATACTTTTAGTGTAAAAGTTATTAGAATTTTAGTAAATATCTCACTTGTGCGATCTTGTGGTAGGATTCTCCGCAGAGTATAGTAATTTTTCCTATAAGTATTGTAAAAATTATAAAACTTTTTTCTCAGTGTAGGATTGTAAAAGTCTGAAACTAGTTCATCACCCGCGAAGTATTGAAATTATCTTTAGATTCTATTAAATTAAGAGAATTTTCTTGAAATGTATGATTAACTGTCAGCACAAATTCTACTTGCAGAAAAACCGATCGTCCCGGCACTTTTATTACGACACACCTTTCCTGTGATGGTTTAACGGAAAAAGGTTTTGATATAAATATATATATATATAATTTTTTTTATTGGATGAAAATATATTATTCTCAATATTATTAAAAACAAAATGATAAATTATGAAGGTAACACATTTTATTTTAAAAGTTATATATAGACTGTTCACAGTTATGTTTTGATGGTTGACGTATCGACAATCCTCGTGCAGCAGCATTGCTGCTACGTTGATAAGTCTCACTTTTGTTTCTTTCAGAGCGTAAATGACCGTAACCAATACATTAAAAAATTAATTAAATGCAAAATTTATCACAATAACATGCAAATGCAACAAAACACATCACAATAAAATGTGAAATATGAACCTTAAATTGTGATTAGGAAATCGTGATAAGTAAGGTAAGTACGCATAAAAAATCAGAGAATCGTTTGTTGTTTTGCGTTTAACGTGAATTTCACGGTGATTTAAATTGGAAAATTTTCTGTGTATATTTGATATTCTATAAGAATCCGTTATAATCAAAATGCTGCATTATACGGAACTTCATCATTACAATTATTCATAAACAATCTACATATTAGTAAAAAAATATTTAAAGATACAAATGTTCTTCTATGTATGGAGGACTTATGTACGTTAAAGAGAAGATAAAAAAATTACGACTGTACTTATAGTAGGTTTCAATTTTGTGCAAATCCTCTCGTGTATGCAAGAGGCTGCGCTCCCATGAATAAAGCGCGCTTCAGTAAAGGAAATCCGACAATCCGTACATTGCGAAAATCCTGTAGCGAACAAGTGAAAATCCAGGTTTCAAAGAGGTTCGTTTAGAGTTCTAGTCCAAAATGTATATAACTTTAGTACTAAATCCTAGTTAATATTTACTTTCTGCAACTTTTAATTCAAATAAGAGATTAGTAACGATAAGAAATAAATTAACAAATAAGAGATTTAACGAAATTGTAAAAGTATACTTAATTATTTTCTTCGTAGCAAACATATTCAACCTTTATTCTACAAGCATCAAGTATAGGTAAAAAGTTTTTTGGGGGATTTATAAAATTCTTCACGTGTACAAAATTTAAACAAAAGTGAATAATCGGGCACTAATGAAAATTCATGTAATTTTGAACAACAAATGACAATCTAAATCTCTTTGAAAATGACATTATTTTACCTCGTAAAAGACAGTGATAAAACGCATAAGCGTTAAAAGCGCTCGCGCATCGAGGGCGAGGAACGAGCCATAGCAGCAGCTCCGCGCCGCTTCTCTCCCTCTCTCGCTCAACCCACGCACACTCACTCACGGTGCAATACAGCATTCCTTTGTTAGAAACCGATTTCAGACTCCGTCTACACACACTCTCTCTCTCTTTCTTGCGCGCGCGCCTGTAACTGACTCATAGCGCAGCCACTGCCGGTGACTCAGGCCTCGAGATCGCCGGCAATGTCCTGAGCAACAGCAGCAGCAGCAGCACCGGCAGCGAAGATTCTCGAAGAACAAGACGAAGAAAAGAAGCTTCTTTCTCCTGCGCACGGAGGCGCGCGCGCGCCGCGACGAAAGTGCATTCCCGCGAAGGGGTAGCTTTAATTATACGCGCGGGAGAGGGTTAATCCTGTTAGTCATCGCGCGCGCTTTTTCGTGCCGTTGACGCACACACACACGCGCGAGCGCGCACACAGTGTATCGGAGAGAAAGAGTCGAGGACCGGAAAGAGGAGAATGCAAAGAGGAGGAGAAGAGAGGGAGAGAAAGAGAGTCGGGTCGTCGGAATCTGGACGCAGGATGTAGCGCGGCTGCGGCGGAGGCGGCAGTGCAGTTACACGTGGGTGTCGATGCGAGATTCGGCAGCGGTGAGAGAGTAAGAGGACGGCGCGCGAGGAGGCTGATGATCCGCGCAACGAGGTTTCGGGAGAAAGGCAGGCGGCCGCAGGCAGTTTCGGCATTATGATGGCTAAATGACGCTACAGGGTGTCGCGAAAAAATAGCAAATACGGTTTCTGTTTATTATAATGTCGAAAGTTTAATTGAATAAATGTATTACTATTATTTAAATTTTATTATTTGATCATTAGTCATTCAATTTGTTGTGTGAAGAAATTGAAAAACGTCTATATTCCAGACAAAAGCTGTATTTACACACATGAGCGCATGCGCGAAAAAACATTTTCTCAGAATACCGAACTTTCGCGACAAAAGTCTGAGATAATAAGTTTTTAAGCCTTTTGTCTAAAAATTTTTGTCTAAAAATTTTTCATCGATACAAAACTGATACGTAAATTAAAAACTACTATATTGTTATAAAAGTGAATAAAATCATGTTTTAATTACTAATTCATGTTTCTAATATAATAATAAATATAACCATTATAATTTAGTTACGACACAAAAAAAAAAATGATAATTTTATATTTTATAAATTATTGAGAAACCAGATAATATATATATATATGTACTACTGTTATCGACAGAAGCATGTACGTCATTTTTGAATATTGTAAAATATTATCATAATTACTCATACTGCGTGCATGCAAAGAATCGTTCGAAGAATCGAAATCCATAATAGATTTGTAATTTTTAGTGATTCATCAGTACGATTAATCATAAACAAATTTATTTTTTGGAATCATAAAACTCATGAATAGTGATAATAATATAGAAACATACAAGTTGTGTACTTTTTCATATTTCCATTTTATTTTCGCACTTTAATATAGTGGAATTAATCAATCAATTTTCATCACACAAATAGAAATCCAAATAAATAGAAAGGCCGACTTTTATTTACGCTTGCGCATTCCATTTATGGACAATAAACCGATCGGTTCGTGTATGAAAAGTAGTAAATGGGTTAATTAATTCGTGGATGTCGAAGCTAATTTAGGACCTGCGAAAATAATCCGTTACGTAAGCAATGAAAGGCAAACTTATTTCAATGTGCAATAAAATTCAGATAATTATCTTGTAATGAATAATATTGAAGAGCCATTGCGTCGAATTTTATTGTGTTAAATTATTATTTAACAGTTTATTGCATAAGTGACGAATAAACAAACATAGTCAAAGGACAGAAAGATATATTATCTTCTGCAGTGTTTATTTAATCAATTATTTACTATCACGAAATTTATATTTTTAGAAGTCTGATATGAAAAGTATATAACCATCGTTGTTTTTGAGTCTCGGTGTTTTTTGCGTATTTTCAAAGTAAGAGATATATTGATTAATGGATAAAGTTACATAATTATTTATAACTATAGCGAATTTCTGAGAACTCCACGTACCTCCAACCTCTCCAACAACATATTTTGCATCCTCGTTTCTCCATTTTGATTCTTATGTGTCATCATATACAAAATTACAAAATCCCATGCGCTTTCTCGCGGTATATATTCCAACGTATCGACATCATATAGACAAGTCTCAACTGGCAGCGGAAACCAGTTGGTCGGTTTAATTATAGAAGAGTACAAAACGCATGTAAGTAGGTAGGTATACCTATACTGGTTCATACTCGCCCAAGCTCGCGGCTTCACAGCGATTGTCATCGAAATTGTCCATTAGTAAAAGTTTCCCCAATTCCACAAATCGATAATAAACGCTAAACTAATAGAAACAATCAAGTACTTACGTATCTCTGTCGATCCGAAGAAACCGGAATCTTTGTGGAAGACATCCACTGCAGGGAGAGAAAGAGCGAGAGGCGCAGCGGGGAAGAAGCCGGCCCGGCTGCCGCCGACCTAACCTCCAAAAGAGAGCCAGCACGCACACGCATATGCGCACAGTCGACACACCTGCCACTCCCCCGGCCGGCAGCAGCAGCGGTGGTGCAGCACCAGCGGCAGGCAGCGTGCATTCCACCATCGATGCCGGCGTGATCCTCACCCGCGCGCGGCTCTACGCTTCCGGCTCATGCGAGACATGTAGGAGGGATATGATAAGCATAATATCTCCTTCCTCGTGTCTCTTTTTTCTTTTCCGTGAAGGGGGGGGGGGGGTAGTATACTATATACAGCTATATGTAACCTTTCCGTTAAATTTTCTGATCTGTAGAACCGGGTAGCGGATATACTTATCGATGTTCAATGCGAGGTGAGCAACCATTTTACAGGTGACGAAGGTGAGATAGGTACCGCAGCATTGGACATAACCGAAACTGTTGCAAGATAGCTACTTATATATACTGGATATACTAGAAAACAACGTAAGAACATGGTTGCGAGGCATGAAAACAAAAAGAACGTAGCGGCTATACAGGGAAAGAAAGAGATATTGAAAGATACAGCCCACACACACACACACACACACACACACACACACGCACGCACGCACGCACACACACACACACACACACACACACACGCGCGCGCGTACCGTAGACGGAAAAGAAGCTCGAGACGCATAAATTAAGTGTACGCAGCGATTGCTAACACTTTTTTTTGATGTTCAATAATAGTAGGATCGATTAGGCATACCTTGATGCGTGATGAAAAATGAGACATTTAATTTTTTACCGAATCTGTTTACTTACACACACGAACGCCATTTAAGTACGTAAATGTATTGCCAAATATAAGAAAAAGCGTATTAGACAAGCTAAGTTTATACAGACAGCCGATAAGACGGAAAAAACTAATAAACCAGCACAAAATGCGAATACATCAGAAAAATTGTGTGGGAAAAAAGTTTCTGGTCGAATTAGCGAATTTTTGTGAAAATTAAAATTTTTAAGATAAGTTGAGTGTGTGTGTGTGTGTGTGTGTGTGTGTGTGTGTGTATGTGTGTGTGTACTTAAGAGATAAAGAATGCATATATTAAGTATGCTGATCATAATTTGCAGTAATTAAATAATCGAATACCTTTCCTTCTCCTTTGACTCTAAATAAAATTTTCTTATGCAATTCTACCAAAAATATATATGAAGTAAAAAGTATAATTGAAACTTAATCTTATATATTCGGTAATATTTATTAAAATATTATTTATTGGCAGAAAAATGATAAATACAGTTAATAATGAATCAATCGTATATGAGAACATCTCTTATCAATTGAATATATGTAAGTTTCAGATGCATGAAAGTTCTTTTTAAATCTATTTTTTCACGCTTAATTAAACCCTCTATTCAATAAATGATAAAATTATCGATTCGTAAAAGAGTAAAATATTTGACGCTTCAAGCTGTAGCTACCATTTTTACTCAATAAATTTGAATAAGCATTCTTCAAAAAGCCCTCTCTTTGTAATAAAGCTTCACGCAAAATATAAATCATTTTTCTAAGAATGCGAATAGCTCAACTCCCAAGTCATGCACGCATTTATAAGCGCGCGATTTCGAGAGTCGGAAAGCTATCAGCAATGCGGCTCTGTGTGGTGGCGAACCCAGACGGTCGAAATATATATACATTCTCGTTTCTCCCCCATTCTTTTCGATCTCGAGAGAGTGAGTGAGTGAGTGAGAGAGAAAGATAGAGAGAGAGCGTCGGCATTGCATTCTTTTCGCCACTTTGGTCCCCCGATGCTCTTCTCATCGTTTCGCGAATGTTCTATTAGAAACTGTTGCGATGTCGAGAAGCGCGAGACTTGGATTTCAACACTTTTGCAATTTGATATATTGTGTTTTGTTTGAATTGTTATCTATGCTTAGAAAAACTCCAGGGAAATTGTATTCGTTATAATGTTTATAAATTCAAACATTGTGATTAAAATAAAAATAATTGAAAAGATTTAAATGATGTGCCTTTACTTACACAGTGTTCGATTATACAAAGAACATCGAACATTGTGAAATTTTTATATGATTAAAACGAATTGTTGATAATAATTTATAATTATTCATTAATTTATGAATGAATTTATATACTATAAATTCGATTTTAATACTGACAACGAATGATATTAAAATTGTTTGTAGAATTTTATATCAGTATTTTATTAATAATTTTCACACAATCGATTCATGTAATATATACGTAAATGAATCAACATTTATACATTTTTTACATTTTATGTAAAACATGTAATGTACCATGTACGTTATTTCAGTCTTTTTAATCATTGTCATTTTACTTGTTACAAGTATTTTTTTTAAACGGAGTTTAGAAGAATGATATTTAAGACTGTTTGATTTCACATGTTGTCATGAATTTCTATTACAGCAATAAATAAAAAAAAAACCGATCTTTGAAACTGTGAACCACACGTTCTAGAATTTATAGAAATCTTTAAAAGACAATTTTCAATGTCTAGTGCAATGTCTAATTGCATTTTTCTTTAATTTTATTAATGTACAAAAATTTGTTGGAAATAATGGGGTATATAATAAATTATTGTACATAATAAATTTAATCATAATATTTTTAATATTAAAAGTATAAAAAAATGAAAAAAATTATTTTGAAAAATCTTATATTTTTTCTTAAATTATATTACATATCACTTAAACTTTAAAAATATAGCTTTATTCATCCGCTCGCATTTTGTACACAATACATGTAACAATTACATGAGATTATCTTGCTTAAATTCTGTAAAAGTTGTTTATCTGGCATTACTAATTTAGCACAAAAATTCTGTTACTTAATGCAACAGATTCACTACTTAACAAACTTTATACAATTATATGAAAACATGAAGATGCGCAGATCGTTGACGTTACAGACACTTTTTTCTACACCAAATTAAAAACAAAATGCATGAATATACCTGTTTTTAAGAATATCTAAAAATATATAAAATAATATTCATTCTTAATATATTATGAGAATTTTACATAAAATGAACATTTATCAAAAATTAAAATCGGTTTGTAAGATTGATAATAAATTCCGAAGTTGTTTAATGTTAATATATTATTTTTAAAATTTAATAATTACTTTAAATATTTTATCTTAAAAATGTTACTTTTATTCAATCTATTCTACATTGTTTTAGATATTCTTAAACTACTATTGAAGAACTTATTTTTAAAAATGTACTATGTACTATTTTTCTAGAATGTTTACAGCAAACTCTGAATCAATTCTTATGATTGTTAACAAAAATTTGTGTACACTTGACTTGTCTAATTATATGTTGTAAATCATTCTCATAGTTTTATATTTACATGTGCTTTGCTTATAAGCACACCGTGAACGAATATTTTAAATTCCTTACAAAAAAATCATTTGTCATTTATATAAACTTATATAAAAATGATTTGTCATTTACCATGATTACATAATGAAATTCAAGAGAACAAATACACAATCGTAAAAATATTGCGATTGCATACCTAATTTACCTATGTCAAGCATCACAGGATTCAATGTACACAGACAAACAATTGTTTGCATTTTTTTACACTTGTATAATACACACGCAATATCATTCACATCTTATTTATAAACATACCACTTATGGTAATTCAAAGCATGTATAAAAATTATTGCAGAGTCATCAAAAAGACATGAAATACATTTCTTTTAAAATAAAAATCGAATTCTCATTCGTTTTTTGAATATACTGAGGAAGCTTTTAGTCCACAAAATAAAATAATATCTTACACATTTGATTTTTCAGTTCGTCTGAAAAACAGTATGTGCAATGGTTATCAGCTCCTTTCGGAATTCTAGATCACATGAATAGTTGCTCCAATGTTTAATGCCTGTCACTCAACGATACAAGCGTGCGAAGGTTCGTAACGCGCTCACTACTGACTTTGGATTTTCAGCCCTGTAATTTTATTTATAATTAAATAATATAATATAACTTATTATATACTGATATTAAATTGATATGAAATTTATAAGAATTGCTTACCCTATAACAGTAGAATGAAATTCAAGAAGTTGCTCTGGTGTAGCAGTTGGAGTTCCACCTACGTTCTCTGTAGCCAACTGATGTATAGCTTGCTCTAACCACACCGACGTTATCTAAAAATTTATAAACATAATTTATATTTTATATTTAAATTCCTGCATATTAAATATTTTGTATTTAATATCTGAAAATTTACCTCTTTGCTAATTAAAGATAATTCTACTAAAACATCAGCTATGTCTGACATCATATAGGATGATAAAGAATAAACAGCTGCGTGGAGTACCCTCATTACTAAAGCTTGTCCTTTTTGCTGCAAAATATCTTGAACTAATTGTCTTCTTATGGTAAAATCTGACCGACTCTGAAATAAAGGAATCTTATTAGTATTTTCGAATATCAATCATATGGATAATATGATTGTAATTTGCATGTTGCATACACTTCAGTTTAGTAAAAAATAGATATTAAATACTTACTTCAGAACTGCGTCCTAGATGAATTAGGTCATAGAAAAATTTCATAATTGAAGCGTTAGCGTCTCTGTGATCTAAAGTACAGGCCATTAATGCACAGTCTAATATATTGTTCATTGTAGGAGAATGTAAAAATGGCACAGGAGAAGTTTGTAAGAATCTAGCACATAGTCTAAACAAATCGTCAACAGTGTCAGGGTGATTTTTGAGACCATCTGTTTCTTGAAGTATAGTGAAAGTAGGTCCAATGAAAGCTTCTAGCATTCCTAAAAGACCGGTGATATATTCTGAATCAGTACCAAATACATCAACCAAGATAGAACCAAGATATAGAAAACAACTGTGTTTATGCACAGCATATAATTCAACCATCTAAAAGAAAAAGTAAAAAGGATCAATATATATATTCAATTATTTGATTTATTAAAAGATAACTTATGTGTATAAAAATGATGTATACCTGTTTTACTAAAGGCTCTAAAATGTGTGCACACTGCTTATCAAGACAACGGACTGCAAATCGCAAACAACGGCAACATCTCTCCATGATTCTTGCATCTTGTTGATATGTATTACAAACGTTTGATAAAACTGGCCACATTTCATTAATAGCTGGTAAACAAGGATGTACCTCTTTATGATCACAGTCTGGTGCTGTATACCTAAATATTGCAGCTAATCTATCTAACCACAAGATAGGATCTGATTTAGTATTCCTCTCAATAGGCACTCTTTGCTCTACTAAATGGCATAATGGTCTTGCTTGGAACCAACAAAGCTCTTTCATAGATCTCTCAATCTCGTTGTTTGGCAACCGAGATAAAATTTTTACAACACCTAAAACGGAAAGAATATTGTTAAAGCATTCAATTTTATATGTTTCATAATAAAATTCAAACTATATACAATATAAATTAAATTAGAAAAACAATTATAATTATTAAGATAGTATTACAATTAAAAAGTTTTAATACACACCTTTGAGAAGACCAATTGCAGCTTCATTACTAATAGCAAAACTATCAAGTGCTTGGGCAATTTGTAATAATCCTTGGAAATGTGATGCCATGTGTTTTGGACATGCAGTACAAATACTTTGTAAAGCATTTGATGCAGCACTACCCAATCCTTTTTGACTCAGACATGTCAATAGGAAGTTGAGTACTGGTTCTGTAAAATGAAAAAAAAAATGTTATTAAACTAAACATAATTTTCATGAAATAAAATATATAATTAGTTAAACATACCTAATGATTGTGGGTGACTATTTATCCATTCACAAAGCTCGCCTAACAAAAGAATGCTTGTATACCGTACAGCTATGTGTGTACTTTCAGGTAAATTTAAAATAGCTTCGACAACTTTTGGCACTACATCATTTTCTTCACTAAAATATAATTTAATTATTTAGTTAAAATCTTTTAGATATGGATACATAAAATTTAAGGTTTTTATATCTTTGAAACTTACGGTAAAATATTTTTTGCCACTGCTTGCATTATAAATAGAGCAGCTTCTGTCATGTCCCATGAAGGTACTGACTGTCCAGATCCACCAGTCAATTGAGCAAACATTTTTCTAAAGCAGTGGCTACTTCCAACAACAAAAACTACATCTTTTATTAATTCAAAAACTTTACATCTAAAATCGGCAAATCCATCATCCTCTTCAATTAGACCAAGCTATTAAAGAAAATGCACATAAGTTAATATAACAGCTGATATTAAAACATAACTTATTAATTTACTATATTTTACTTACATGATCTGGTTCCATTTGGCAATGTCTACAAAGGGCAATAACAAGTCTGTCTATATATGGATTAAAAACATATGTAAGTTGGTCATCATTTCTTTGGTAAAGAATTTCGGATAATTTGTACCAAAGATTAAATGTTATCTGTGCCACCTGTAAGAACAATTATTTGTAATTAAAAACTCATATCATAATAGATAACAAAATAATATTGATCTAAATCTACATACCTCATAATCATGGTGACCAACACACATTAATGCAAAATCTAAAGCTTTTATAGCATAATGATGCTTGCCATTCATACTTCCAATTACAATTGTGTCTAAGAACGTCTCGGCTAATTCAGTGAAGATACGGCAATAATTTATTGATCTAAAAATAAAGTTTTATGAGTTATTTCTTAAAAACCAAACTTACAATGGAAATACAAACTATACAATGGAAAACAAATCAACTATCCCCTATTATTAATAATTTAGATTTAAAAATTAAACTTACTTGTCCATATCTTCTTGACCAACAGATACATGATAAGATGGCTCTAAAGCACAAATATGAGAAAAAAGATTCAGTTGTAACTGCTGTAACTGTATAATTGGTTCTCCAGTTGTTGGATCTCTATTTATTAAGGTACCTTCTTCTAAGACTTGTAAGATTGTGGATATGCAGTCTGCAGCAGCTTCATGTAATTGTGATCCTGTCATATTATTTTGTAAAACTTCGAAAGCTAATGTAATCATATTACTAAACAACGGTGAAGTAAGTGAAATTGCATGAATAGTTATCCAGCTAGTAAAACATTTCAGTACTCTAGTATATATTTGAACATCTTCATCCTTCTTCAAACAAGTACTCTGGAAAAATTATTTTAATTATTATAATTGTACTAATTCAAATATGCAAATAATTTATTATTTGTTAATTCTTAAAAGACTTACCAAAAATTCTAAAACAGAGTTTCCATTTGCAGCAAAATTTGCTGAAATATGTTGTCTTCTATTAGTACCTAGTTTAAGAAACCGAGAATTAACTTCTTCTGGTAACACTGTTAATATTTCTAAAAGAGGCCATAGACCTGCAACTTCTCCGCCAAATTTTTGTATTAAGTCTATTACTGGCTCTTGCCAAGAAGCCATCTGTAGTATTAGATCTGCTAGTGCCAGACATAACTGAAAATGATAATTTAAAAGATTATAAATATTCTTAGAAGTAATTAAAAATATTAAATGAAATATTATTGCAAACTATTGTATACCTGTGTAACTATAATTGCATTTGTATTTTTGTTAATTTGTGATATATGTTCTAAAAGTGAGTCCCTAAGAGAAACATGAGATTCCACGGGTAATTCATGGAAGGACAGTTGAATCTTAGTTCTCATAGTTTGCGCTGCAAAGTAGCAGCACTCCAAATCCTTTTTCTGTTGCAACATTTCATCTGCCACTTTCCATGCGTATACCTAAAAATTTAATGAAATTATTAAAATATTTATATTATTTCAATAACAATGTAAAGACAATACCATTAACAAGTTCAGTACGGCATGGGCCAAATATGACTCATGAAATTTGCCATACTTTAGATTGCTGTAAAATAAAAAACTTCTAAAACTTTTTCCCATAACGCTTTTCATAATAATACACATCATTAGGAATAACTAAAACTGAAAATATTTTCGATTCCTTTTTATTCTTTGTAAACTTAATATATTTTTTTTATACATTATCCGTACTGAACCTGTTATTTACAAAAAAAAACACGTCTATGTAAATGATGAAGTAGAAAAAAATAATATTTTATAAAAGAATTTATTGTAGTTAACAAAATTTATTATTAGATTAAAATATGTATGAAAATTTATATATAATTAAAAAATATAATCTAAATTTAGGTATAATGCTTTCCAGTTATATCGGTTACATTTTAACTAATGAAAAATACTTTTCTCTTTAAAATAAGAAAGTAAATCATTTTCTTAAAAATAGTTCCAATTTCTGGCAGTGAAATTTAAAATTTAAAGGAAATGTTCTTTTATTGTTCAAACATAAATTATATAAAAAAATTTACAAGCAATTTTTTCATGAAATTTTCAGAAATCAAAGATGAAATAAAAAGTTATACACTATCTTCCCTGGAATTTTTAGGTTATGATCCCCAATGCACAACAGCAAAAAAAATGGAATTATCACAGTAACAACCGTTACATACAAAAGTATGATAAAACAGTTAAAGCCGAGCCTCTCCATACCATTCAGTTTAAAAGTTACAGTAAAACATTCGTTTACTCACCGATTTTTGTAGCTCGTTCAACCATACCGAGGCCCTGTCCTTTTCGGCTGGACTTGGGTTGTTGTAAAGCGAATATACAGCCTCGTAGACCGTGTCCACTGCTGGTGGCGAGTCCATCTCTTCTTATTATCAAAAAAGTTCTGGCCTTCGCGAAAAAATAAGGATAAAAATAGATAATTAAAATTTTTTGTCGAGCCGGAGGTGAGCGAGCCCATGCAAATCCTCTCTGCGGACGACTGACACACACGTACAATGGGTTGCGCTATCGGACTTTCGCACAGGTTATAAAACACGCGCGACACACTGTGTACATGTATACGCGTATATATAATACGTGTCTACGGAGCGGCTGTTTCTCCTACTTCTTATATAGGTACTGCGAGCAGAGTAGAGAGCTACGCTTGCCAGAGAGAAGAGCCGAAATTCGCGCGTGTTCGCTGCGTCTGTGATGCGTACGCTCGCCGCGTAAACTTGTCAAGTATACGGCCCGAGAGCTCTGCTTTATCTATCGGTGATTCTTCGTCGGCATGCCGGTTATAGGTAAAGGTGGGAGTAGAAACGAGCAGCTAAGCCAATCAAATGTTTTCGAGAGAAAACTGTGCTGCGCGGGGAAACACGGAAACAGTTTGCCAGGGGTAAGGGCCAGGGGTTGGCTAATGCCGCTAATGGCTATAGCCATTAGCAAAGGGCAATTGTGGCCATTAAGTATCGTACCTCATTACTTGATCATTTCCGGAGAAATTGGGAAACATAATTCATTTTAAGGAAATAGAATGTCTAAAGGCTGAGAAACCCATAAATAATAGCGCTTATGCCTTCCCCCCTGGGGTCCGATTCTCTAACTTTACGGCGCTATAATTGCTATAAGAATATGTTATTATTCAATTAACCATTCGCATTAATGTAATAATAACATACTTGATTTGAAATATAGCGCGATAGGAGAGAAGTCGACTAGAGCAGTATATATATGTTCATGTATTGTTTTGGCTATTGTAGTTATGAGGCGCAGGTAGACTTCCGTCTCTCGCTCTCTGTCGCGTTCCAGCCGTGATGGGCTTCACACCATCCTGGACACGAGTGTATTTATTACGGATAGAATAAAGTTGCTTTGTACCAAATTAATATTACTCGAGTCGACTTGGCAACCACTGCCCTTTTATTCATTATTTAACATCAGAATATAAGCACATAAACACATAAGGAATTGAAACGTACGAAATGCACGTGCGCAAAACCGAATATTTTTCGGAATGTTAATAGAATTAATAATAATTAATGAATTAATATAATAATTATAATAATAATTATTATAACCATTAATTATTATAATGATAATTATAATAATAATTATAATAATTATTATTGTAATAATAATTATTATAACAATTAATTATTATAATAATAATTATTATAATATCATAATAATAAATACACACCCATAATCTCCATAATTATCGATGATGATCATTTTTAAAATATGATCAATATTTAAATTTTATTATTAATATTTGTATGAACAAATAATAATAGAGAAGCTACTAAGTTAGGGTTTAATGTTTATTGTAAAATATTTTTTAATTTATTTCTTAATATTTTATCAAAATTGTAATTATTTATTGGCGATAAAGCTATTTATTTTATTTGATTACATTGAAATAAGAAGAAAATATTTATTTCATGAAACTTATCAATTTTTTCATTTCCTGAATTACTATTTTACAAATAATCATACAATATTTTATTTGAAAATATGAGAATATGTTTTGTTGTTTAATATTCTAAACAATTAATAAAATGTCAAAATTATTTGTACATATCTTAATTCATAGCTTCATTCATATAATTGATTAGTAGTTTGACAGTATCAACTGATAATAATTTTTCCATCGGTCTTACAGTCTTACAAATTAAATTAAAATAATTAATATTTATGGATATTATAATACCGATGGAAAAATTTTTATCAGTTGATAGTAAATAAAATACGTTTCTTATGAATTCAATTTATTTTTACTGTCAAACTACTAATCAATTATATGAATGAAGCTATGAATTAAGGTATGTACAAATAATTTTTATATTTTATTAATTGTTTGGAATATTAAACAACAAAACATATTCTCATATTTTCAAATAAAATATTGTTTGATTATTTGTAAAATAGTAATTCAGGAAATGAAAAAATTGATAAGTTTAATGAAATAAATATTTTATTCTAATTTCAATGTAATCAAATAAAATAAATAACTTTAGCGCCAATAAATAATTACAATTTTGGTAAAATATTAAGAAATAAATTAAAAAATATTTTACAATAAACATTAAACCCTAACTTAGTAGCTTCTCTAATAAACAAATATTAATAATAAAATTTAATTATTGATCATATTTTAAAAATGATCATCATCGATCATTATGGAGATTATGGGTGTGTATTTATGATTTATATTCTCATGTCACTCCATTTTATCGATAGATAAAAGATCATCGATAACATTAATGGATAAAGAAACTTAACCTAGGCAAATTAATTTGCTTTTCATGTAGCGACACCAATTCTATTAACATTCCGAAAAATATTGGGTTCTGCGCATGCGCATTTCGAACATTTCAGACCTTATATGTTCATATGCTTATAGCTTATAGCGCCGTAAAGTTAGAGAATCGGACCCCAGGCTCGAATTTATAGTCAATACTCAGTGCTCAAATTTTTAATGTAAGGGAAAGCGGGGTAATCTTGACAGGTAGGGTAACTTTGGCACTCAAAAATTTTGCATTTAAAATAAACATTTTTGGATTTTTTGTTTTTGTAATAACTTATTACCCTACTATACTTCTTCTCTTCACGTGGAGAACAAACATTTAAATATTTTGTAAACAATTTTCGAGATTGAAATTTAGGGCTAAAAGAAACCGCTGGCATCTTTATTTCAATTAATAAATTAACCACTAAATAATGTATATAAATATTTATAATTAAGTTCATTGGAAAGCTTATTTCATGAACTTTCGATTTCCATATTTATTTTTTATCCTATGAATAAAATAAGTAGAGTCTTTTGCAATTGAAAAAAATGTGCTTAGCGGGGCGTATTTGGCAGCTACGACGGGGCACGTTTGGCACATGTAGTCCGGAGGCTAAAGAGGGTTTTCGTAGCAATTTTAGAGTTCATGGCTCTAACAAAATTACTGTAATGTATTTTGACCTCCTGAATCCGAATTTCTTGGGTGGAGTGTCGTACGATGGTCGGGTAATTAGTTATAAACAATTTTTTAAACTATTATGAAAAAATTAACTTAATTTTTAATGCCAAAATTTAAAATTATTGCACCAGTTTTTGATACAATTGTAATTACATTCATTTATGACGATTAAAAAGTATTAATTTTTAAGTTATGTACCATATGTAATTATTTCATTTATTCATTTTGTGTAGATCAATTGACATTTGATGTATGCGGGTGCTCCTGCTCTTCCGCGTCGAGTATGTGTGAGTAACGAGGGATGAGGAACGGGAGATGAAAGGATCGCAGTCAATGAAAGTCAAAGGCACTTCGTCGTATGCACCGGAGTGCAGTTTATTTCGTTAGTGCTTATCTCTACTATATACAGAAAGGGGCGCATTGCGCGCGCCCGTAGACGAAGCCTTCTTCAACGCTGACGCCAGAGCTATGGCGTGAGCGCGGTGTTTGAGGAGTTCGGGGTTGGAGCGTCCTGCTTGAAGCTGAGATGGCGTAATATGGTTCACAAACGTTTCTAAGACGTTCTTACAACGTAACCTTGCACTTCTGAAACGGCATAGAAACGTTTCCGGCTGAATCAGAAACGACGCTGAGACGAATCTGGAACGTGAATAATTGTCCAGTAAGTTTTTTGTCGAATCGATTATTAACGTTTCAGAGACGTTTCCAAAACTTTGTACAAACGTTTGAGTTCTGTTTCAGAAACGTGTGGGGGTTCAAGAGTCCTCTCTCTCCCCACTCTCTCCATCAGTAGTTGCTCCGCTACCTCGCTCCACCGCTAGAGAGCGAGCCCCAATTGTCAGGTACACTAACTCCCGCAAGTGGCCGAATCACCCTGTGGTTAGTATATATAGCGCGTCTAACGCAGCACTGACATCCACCTGTGTGTCCAAGGCAGAGGTTACCATCAAGCCTTGCTGATGAGCCCAACGATGGTAACCTTGGGGCGAAACACAGCTACCTTACCGACCAGCATCCACCACTCCTAACCAATCTAGACTTCTCGGCACGCACTGCCGAGAACAGCTAAAGTGGTGACCCCGACGTGATCAGAACCACGCAAAAACCTTCTGATACCTTCCGAGTCAAAAACCTTCTGAAACCTTCTGTCGAGTCATACCTCACACCTTTGTCACATACAGCCCGGCCAGTGACACCGGCTAGTGACACACACACGGCATCCTTTGCCAGTTTCCGTACCCCCGGAGCAAGCCACACACATCCCCCAGGTCGCAGCACGTTACGCTCCCTTGCAGAGGACTGGGTGTGGCTACTTCCTCCGCAGAGCACAGTTTCATTCACATCCCCCAGGTCGCAGCACGTTACGCTCCCTGGCAGCAGGATAATGACTGTCGCTAACTCCCTCTCCGCCGTCGCGTCTGGAGAACGCCATGGCTGCGGAGTTAGGAGCCCACATACGCAACCTGGTGACCCCGCATTCTTCTCACGCACTGCCAGCCCGACACGTGAACTCACACACCCACGCAGCTTCGCCTGCCTAGTATAGGGACACAGATTCACCTGGCTGAGCCGCACTTGCTCCAAGACAAGCTCTGCCTGAGGCCGCAGCAGCTTGCTCCCTGGCAAGACACACGCACACCTCCTTACCGAGTCGAGCCAACAAAGGCCCTCGGCACCAGGAGTCACACACACATCTCTCCACGCGCAGATTCCTCATTCGCAGGACTGACGCACCTAACTCAACCGGTAACTTCATTCCCACACGTGCCACTCGAGCACACAGCCTTGACACCAGCAGTCACTCCATCTTAGTGGTTCGCCCTACGGCCTCACCACTAGTGGGGGCGCCTGTGGGGGTTCAAGAGTCCTCTCTCTCCCCACTCTCTCCATCAGTAGTTGCTCCGCTACCTCGCTCCACCGCTAGAGAGCGAGCCCCAATTGTCAGGTACACTAACTCCCGCAAGTGGCCGAATCACCCTGTGGTTAGTATATATAGCGCGTCTAACGCAGCACAGACATCCACCCTGTGTGTCCAAGGCAGAGGTTACCATCAAGCCTTGCTGATGAGCCCAACGATGGTAACCTTGGGGCGAAACACAGTTACCTCACCCTTACCTTATCCACTGAACAAACTCGTCTTAGACGTCTCGGCCACGCTCGACCGAGCACGGATAAGGTGGTGTCCTACTCTACCAACAATCACCACTACAGACACCAGTTTAGCCTCTCCGCCGACTACGTTTCAGTTGCGGGGAACGCTAAAAACGTTTCTGAGACAATTTGAACACGTTTACGATTTTCATAAAAATTTTTTCAGATTTAGGACATTTCTACGTTTCTGAAACGTTTCTGTTACGTTTCTATATTTTTAGGGAAACGTTTATAGGTTCCTAAAGAAACGTTTCAAAAACGTAACGTGCTATGTGGGATACTATTGTTTTTGTACCCCAAGCACGATTTTCGCGTTTTTTGAACAGCTATTAATAGAGTCGATCAAAGCGACCGCTTGTCGACCAGCGGGCGGTAAAAAATCGAAAAGCGCCCGCTGTCGTTTTTGAATGGAGTTTTCCAGATTGTTTAAGAAAATCATCGATATTTTGAAAAAACGCAAAAATCTATACTTGCGGTACAAAAGATATGGTGTGCACCAAGGGCTATAAGTGGGTTTTTTGACCTCGTGTGGTTGCAGTACGAGTCGAAGGTGAGCTAGCACGACCCGAAGGTGAGTGCGTTTGCAACCCCACACTCGGTCTAAAAAGATCCACTTTACGCCCTTGGCACACAATACACTATTACAATCTTTGAATTTTTTTTCTTAACCTCTACCTGAAATCGCACAAAGAAGGCGATGTCTTAGTATTAGGTATATACAAAGTCATATTTTATGTATTAAAACTGTTACAGTTATTATAGTTTTCATGTCAAAGATCGTTTTCAGCCGGCGGGCGTCTTTGATTGAAATTTTAATTATTAAATAAGTAATTTATTTTTAACGTAAAAGCATAAATTAATATTATGTTTCATTGAATATATAAATAGAATAAAATAAAATAGTAGTATTAGTAAAATGTATTGATAAAACTTTTAGTCGTTGTTTTTCACATTCATTATAAAGGTGATGTCGGAGCTATATACCTTAAAACACAATATTTATTTATGCTTTTAGATTAAAAATAAATTATTTATTAAATAATGAAAATTGCAGATGAGATCTCATATGTCTGAAATTCGTATAACGGTTTCATATGAGATCCTTGTTAGCTTCAATTACGATCCCATATGAGATCTCATAAATTATTTTCACGCGGGAATTGATGAATTTTTAGTAGTCGTGATCTATGTATAAATGCAATTGGAATATTATAAATCATAAATCGAACCAAAATTGTATCCTGCTGTATACATAACAAATATAAAAGGATTCTAGTAAAATGTACGTTTTCCGCCCTTTAACCTCAAAATGCCATCTTAAATGTCATTTTGCGGCCTCGGACGGAAAAATACGTTACTGAAACGTGGACGTAAGAGAATTTTTACCTCATGCGACTTTTCGACCTCGCTTCGCTCGGCCGAAAAACGTCGCATGAGGTAAATAATCCTCTTCCGCCCGCGTTAGTAATATACTATTGATAAATAATGAGACCAAAAATTAAGATTCTTCTACTTTTTAAAAACTAACAAATACTTAACGTCTTTTCAAATTTTTAAAATTGAAAAAATTGAGCTCTAAAAACCAAATTAATTGATTTTGAGAAAACACTTCATAAATAAATAATCTTAAAAATGTTTGCGTTTGTTATTTATTATTGTATTGTTTTTAAAAACAATTTCGCAGTATTACTTCACGTATATTGGATTTATAAGAATTAAGTCAATCAATTAAAGACTTTTGAATAAATTTTAATTGAATTTATATTTTTTAAATCTTACACCATCTAACGAATATTGATAAAAGTTCAATTCTAATTTTACGCCATCTTGAGATATTTTCTCTAAGGACTAACGTCCTTTCCACATGGAGTGCGTCGTGCGCCGAGGCCTTTCTACATATGTGTGTTCTGTGTGTTATGTGTGTTCCCGACAAAGACAGATAGATCTGTTCCGTTTATGTAAGACAGAGACAGACATAGAGAGAAGTTGTCTAGAACAGACAGAACACACATATGTAGAAAGGGCCCAGTGCGTCGAGTCGTGCGCCGCGGTTCCGATCGCTTGAAACAGCAACTCTATGCTGATTGGTTAATTCTCTTTTACTATCTAGTTTCGTCAAAGGAATTAACCAATCAGCATACAATTGCTGTATTCAAGCGATCAGAACGCGGCGCACGACGCACTCCATGTGGAAAGGACGTAAAGGCAGTATGCAATGTACGCATTACGATTTATACGCGATAGTAGACTGTATTATACTGTGCGGTACGTGGTACGCCTACACATCACAGTTTGTACGTGCTATTCTCGAGGTGTTCTGCAATGACTTTTTGTCACCTGTCAAATCGAATATTTGACAGGAGGAAATCTAGAAACAAAAAACTTTTAATATGAGTGACCTAAACATTCCAATAATTGAACCTACTGTTGATTATACTAAGGTTTGATAATTCATTGAATCAACTCTATGATTAATTTTAGAAAAATAACCTCAAATCTTTTTTCCGATATTTTTTTATTATTATAATTTTTTAGATTCCCCCTATTAATCAGAAAAGGACAATAGCTTTTATAAATCATTTTCTTGCTCATACAATCACATTTTTGAACAAATTTTCACTTTCTTGTGAAGAAAAGCTTTTTGAATTTGAAAATAAACTGCAAAGGGTTGAAGCATCTTTAGAAATTTTAGAAGCAAGGGTAAAATATAACATTCTTTATTGTTGTAAAAATGTCATCAAATAAAAACATTCTATTCTTTTAAACTCTCTTTGTAGTTATCATCGATTCCAGGATTAGAAAGTGAACAAGAAATTCAAAACAATGATACTGAGGATAAAAATGAAAAGGAAGAACAGAAGAAGGAAGAGATAAAGCACAAGGAAGATGTAAAAGAAATTGATGAACCAGACAATGTAGTTCCTATTGAGCCTAAAGTTGAAGAGACTGAAACTCAGCCTATAAGTTCAGACCCTCAATATGCAAAATATTTTAAAATGGTTCACTTTGGTGTACCTAAACAAGCTGTTAAATTAAAAATGGAACAGGAGGGATTGGACTCATCTGTGCTAGAGTAAGATATTAAACATAAATATCAAATGTTTCTTTTACTTTTCTTTATGAATAATTTTCTAATTTTTTTTTTAACAGTAATCCACAGCAGTCAGTTTCAAAACCAAAATCTGCTGATAATGTAGATGTAAGCGCAGACAGTTGAAGAAGCCAAAATATAGCTTTTTTATATGTATTTTCATTTTGTACAGATGTTTAAAATAAAAAAAATGAAATTTACAAACCAGTATAGATTTATTATACTTTTATTAAATACAGTTCCTTAAAGTATAGAAAAAAAAATAAACTTCTTAGAACTGAATCATCTGGCCCTAAAACAAAAACAATAAAAATTATTAGTTTGTATCATTATTATTATTATATTAATAAGTTATATCATTTATGTTTATGATATTTTAAACATACCTTCCTCTTCTTGTCACCACCAAGTTCGAAGTGCTTGCAACGCTTAAGAGGAATCTGTTTCCTGTACTTGCACTCGGTACATTCCATCCTCAACACAATTTTCTTAGTGGTCTTAGCCTACAACAGAAAAACAAAAAATTCGTTTATAACAAAAACTTTTACCCTAGATTAAATTTGTTATTATTTTGTAAATAAAATGATTTTATTATTTCTGTAACAGAAATTTCGAATGGATATGCAATAACATATCTACAATTTTGATCATGATGAAAATCAAGAATTTAATTTACGATTTTTATATTTGTTTAATTATAATTGAAATAAGTATTGAAATTTATACATAACGTTTAGAAGTATTTATGTAATATAACAATGTAATAGTTTAAGGATTGTAGACAAAAAAAGGAACAGGATATAAAGAACAAGAATAGCATGGGTTATTTTATCTACATATACCTCTTGTTCCTTCTGTTCATAATTCTGTTAATTGTAGCTGAACAATGTTACATTAAATTCAGGCATTTTAATTATACTAAATTCTATTATATAGTTAGTTATTATAATCAAAGAAGCAATCAAATGATTAACAGGTCTATATTTACACTTGTATTATCACTAATTTATTATATAAAAAAAAAAAATTATATTTAATAAATATATATACATCGCAAATATGTATAATCAAACAATATATATTTTTAAAGGGGTATCTTCTGTTTAACTCAAAATGAGAATAAAATTAAAATATATTTAAAATAAATTATGAACAATATTTGAATGCACAGCTATTAAAAGATTAACAGCGTATTAAGTAAATTTTATTGAAATATATATAATCCTCATATAGTGATACACTTTATTTTAAAAACAACATTGAATTATTAATAACGGACCAAAACTTTTACTTACAGATTTTTGATCGATAGAAAGTAGAAGTAGTTAAAATTTGTTATTTAACAACTTTATAATATATAATTTTTGTAATAGATGCATAGTATTTCATTAATACATAACATTCGATAAAGTACATTTATTCAATTATAATCTGAAATTTTTTTAACAAAAATACATTTCTTGTAAACTTTTTATTATTTATCTCACAACTTTGTAAAATTTTTTGATGATATTCTACATTATTAAAAGAAATCAAGGATAGAAAGAATATACAAAAGTAATTTACCTTCTTTCTGAAAATAGGCTTAGTCTGTCCACCGAAACCTTGCTGTTTACGGTCATAACGTCTCCTACCCTGAGAGGCATGCCTTTCCTTGCTCTTCTTGTACTGTGTCACTTTATGTGGCTTATGTACTTTGCACTTTTTGCAGAAAGTGCGCCTCTGCTTGGGTACGTTCACCTAGAAAGCAATAATTGCAAATGTTTATCATGTCATTGGTATCATAAGTATTGGTAGCAACCAGTTTTTTGAATTCAATAACAAAATTTTTGATAAAAATTACTAAATTTCCTTGATAAACATAATGACATACACTTACATACAAGTAAATAGTAAAACATTAAAATTACTAATCAACAAACAACATATAACTAGCAACATTATTGTTCTATTATGGTAAACCCATATAGGTTATGTCACGTAATGTCGTCAACATACAAAGATCGAAAAATCAAAAAACGGCAGGTGCCATCAACCGGTGAAAAATCAACATTATTGAAAAATATCGCTTTGCCGATTGATTGTCACCCGATGTAGCTGATGATATTCGATGAAATATCCATTTTTAAAAACGATTTACCTACCATCTTGGCCTTATGGAAGGAAAAGGAAGTGAAAACGACGTCGACAGCTCAAGGGAAATCGACGTGCGCGGCATCTGCTGCCCTCCTGCGCGAGATTATAGGATTATAGCTTATAGCGGTGGCGCACGTGTGCACGCGCATGCGCCGCGATGTCACCGCGCGGCGTGGTCTCTTTTACGAAAAACATTTTTTCGAAGGAGCTCCGATTTTCCACAGGACACGCTCTCCCGCGCCCAATGCTATTATCAATCTCGAAATTATATTTATCGACTACGTATCCGCGAGAGCGGATTGGCCTTGACAACTCCAAATCAATAGCCATTATATCTGGTATCGCCTTTTCTCAGTTGGCTGAAAAAGAGTGTGCACATTCGAATCGCGGTGCACCATGGAGGAGTGAGTCTGACTATATAGGTACATCGCGCACAGTGCAGTCGCGCGATGATAACTGTAATCAACTTTGCAATGGAATCGATATTACGGGCGGAGATGCCATATAATAACGATGAACATGACACTTTTTCGTCATTTCCCGCGTAATCTTACTGCGACGCGGCGAGTTCGCACTTTTTTCGATCCGGCGCGCGAGTATATAGGTGTATAATATCCGACAGACGCAAGCACACACGCCAGCGGTGTATCGTATTTATAAGCCCAATATAATAGAGGCGGCGCGGCGACCGGTCGTGCCGCACGTCCGTGAGAGCGAGAGAGACGCCGCATAAGTTATATATACGGCCGTACGGGCGCGAGACGAGGATAGACGCCGAGTGGCAATGTGCTGAACAAGCGAGAAACAGAGGGAGAACGCGAGAAGTCGACTACTACTATATGCCGCTGCCGCCGCAGCCGCAGCCGCATGCGCATAATTTCGAGAATGCATAGAATTTCTAGAATAACAAATGATTCACTCTTGGCGTGGGTGTACGACAGCCAATCCGTCGCTTCTTTTTTGCTCGCTTCCGCGTGGGCTTTTCGTTCCAGGTTTTCACCATACCTACCTACCTGGTTGAACACCGTTATAATCCCCGAACCTCGCTATTTAAGTATATATATATATATACATATAGGCATGTGGGGGCTGTACGGTATATACTTAGCGAACCCCGGGCGAACGGTAGACTTTCAGGGTCGACGATAGAGCGCGAGCGCCGCTTTAAAACCTTGTATACCTATAAATTCGGGGCTCGCTATATGCAATAGAAAGCCCGCTAGATCGCCGAAAAATCTTTACCATATACGGTATGTGTAGGGAGAAAGGTCGTGAGCAACGACGGACCGCGTGCGGACTATAACGCCGCAGTCTACCTGCCGGCCGTAATGGCCCCTGTACGTTGCTGTAGCTTATAGAGCGGCGTGCACCGATGTGAAACGCGCCGGAAAAGCGCGCCCCGGTGCCAGAGCTGTAAAATTTGCTTTCCCTTCTCTCTCTTTTTTTTTGAAGGTTTATATATAGCAGTCGGAGAACGCACGATTGATTTAAAGACGAGAAAATTTCTTGCGCTCAAAAAAATATATTTTTTTTTTTTCATTATGGCAGTAAAATACAATTTAATAGTTGTATGAATATTCTGTTCTGTAATTTAAAGTTACAAAAACATTCTTATTTTTATTTCGACAGTTTAAAACGTTCTTTTCAGATTTGTCGGTCTCTCATATCAGGAGATACGAGTAAAATATTAATCGCGCCTTATTTGCGCCCGAAATTCTAAAGCAGAGCTTGGCGCGCGCACGAGCAAACAACATTAAACATCGGCGAGGCCGGGGGCAGCTGCTTGCCGGGGAAATCCGCAGAGCGAGAGAGAACGCCGTACGAGCAGTAGTCGCTCGATTTTCACGCACCGCGGCGTCGTCTCTCCCTTTTTCGATGAAAATTGCCTGTCTTTCTCAGCTCTCTCTTTCCCTCCCTCTCTCTCACTCTCCTTCTTTCTCCTACCGTCGCCGCACGCGCGCTTATGCGCGACGACCACTGCGCGGAACTCGCTCGCGTTGCATCTTGCGTGGGTCTTTTCCTATCCACAACGTACGTACGTAACATCGTATACATATACGCAAACAATGTAAATTATTATACGTTTGCGTGTGCGTGAAAAATTGTATCTATATTGGAGTAGCGTGAGCGCTCAAAAAGGGGACGCGGACGCGCGCGCGCGCTTTTCCTCCCCCGAATTTCGGAGGCGCCGGCATTCGCATGGAGACGTGCTCGCAGGCGCGCGGGAAAAGCAGGCCATAAAGGCTAGACTCTTCAGGTGCGCGCCTCTTTTCTATGCACTTCCGGAGTGTCGAGCACGCAAGTGCAGGATCGATTTTTTCGGAACAACGCTGCTCAACAAGTCGCGGAAATGAGAGCTATAGACAGCGATGGCGATTAAAGGAAAAAAGATGCCGCGGGTACGACGGGTCGTATTCGCACGTATGTATATATACTACGTACGTATGTACAGTGGGAGAGGGAGAGAAAGACGCGAGCGTGCGCGCGACACGCGAGAGCTCAGTAGTATATACCTACTGTGTGTGGTGGCTTATCTTCTCTTCTTTCTCCTCTTCTGGTTCTTTCCCGCGCTCGCGCGCGCCCGTGTGCTA
Organism: Torymus aiolomorphi; assembly: GCA_036365515.1. NCBI lineage: Eukaryota > Metazoa > Arthropoda > Insecta > Hymenoptera > Torymidae > Torymus > Torymus aiolomorphi. Next base: position 140,767,766 of record CM070877.1, read on the forward strand.
TAGCTACGTAGCGTGTGCATCCTTTAGGCATTTCGGAGCAACCCCCCCCCCCCCCGTTTTTTTTACATTATAAGCTTCGAAAACTCGGAAATTAGGTTGAGAAAAGTTTGCCCCGACGAGGGCCTTATACTTTATACCTATATATAGCACGTGTTCACCGCACCGACGCCCCCGACTGCACTACGGTGTCGGCATTTTTCCGCGTGCGGGCGATTTTCCCCGGCGGTATACATGTACGTAGGCGTGTATATATACCTATATGTAATAATAGTATCGCGGCGCTTTGCGTCTCTCGAAAAAATTGCTTCATTATCGCGGCGTGCAGTCGCAGGAGGGGGCGGAGGAAGTGCGTACATAGGTGGCGGAGTATACGCGCGAGCGCGGCGAAATCCAAGCTTGGGCGTTTTATCGGCTTTCAAAGCTGCGCCATCTTCATTTTTGAACAAAGCCTGAGAGCGAGCGAACGAGGCGTTTGAAACGTGCAGCCGCGGCTATATACGCGACGCGCGCGTGAACGTATATATAGATATATAGATATATAGATATATAGATATATATATACACGCGCGTATATAAGCAAAGGCCGCGAGTTCGGCGATGTTGCCGGATTTTCATTGCTCCACGGATTCCTTGCCGGCGCGTCTGTGTGGGTACTCGCTTGTGGGCTTACATGGTATGGGTCAACTTCCGCTCTGTCCGGGCATCTATATAGCGAAGTCGAGTCTTTACCTTGAGGAAAAAAAAACGTGTACGGAGTCTTGGGCGTTGTTTCGTTTGGATTTTTGTCATTTTGGGGACAAGACATTGTCGAGGGGTATTTTTAAGTAGCAACAGTGAGCACTTTGCCTTTATCCGTGAGGTACCTCGGTCCGAGCGAGTCCAACTCGTTATTTTTACCGAACTATTTATACATCTCGTAATGTTGGTTTATTGAGAAATATTTTAAATATCAATGGCATTCGTACATTATAGCACTTAACAAAGACATTGTCTCGTTGTTTCACAGCTTTGCGCAATTAGATGTTGTCAAGCGCCACGCGATGTTTTTGTGAAAGGGTCTATTCAGGGCACTACGCGATGTAAAAACATTGATCCGGCCATTGATTGATAGCTTGCATGCTTTTACGTAACTGGCCAGATTGTCTTGCGATACTGTTGACGTTTAAAGTGCATTAAATTAAAAACAATATATTACTTCGTAAATACAACATGTAGAACGGAGCAACTATATGTACTTGAACTCTGAAACAAGTGTATTTCCCAGGCAAAGTGTTTCTTGAAATGCGGGAAAAAAACCTTGAAATCTTCAAGAATCTCTTTATTTTCGAAATATTACTCGAATAAAGCACGGAAAAATTCGCAAATTGGTGCACAAAATGGAGCAAATTCAAATTGCGCGCCGGAGTCGGCACCAAATGGTCGCACTACCGGTGCGAGGAACCGGCAACCCCGCACGTGCTCCCGCTGCACACACAGCTGCACTGGGGCCGAGCCTCGACACGCATTCTCACCAACACAATCTTACCTCAAGCTCGCACTTACACGAGTGTACCGGCCGGGCACACGGACGGGAACGCCGCGCGCTCCGCTTCTGACCAGTTCGCCGCCTCTCCTCCTTCACTCGCCGTCCTTCTCGCTCTCGCGGGGCATAGGCGCGGACTATCCTCGTCTACGTCAATGCCACTTTTCCACTTATCGGCGCGTGTATTTTATATGTACACATTTTACCATTGGAATATATGTGAGGAATTAAATTAATCAGTTCTCGCGGCGGCGTTCGCATGATTTGGGAATAAATTTTTTTCGGCACGACGGGCGTGTGTATGTAGAGGAGCAAATGTTCGCATACGTATTTCGCTTTTTATTTTATTGATGCCTTAGTGTGTATGCACTATATAACTATATAAGTATTACGAGGTCGGGCATATAAGCCGGCAAGTTTAAATATAATATTTTATGCGAGCGCAAATCGAAATTCGATATGAAAAATGTATACATATACTTCTCGCCGTTTGTTGAAGTAAAAACTTATCGCCCACCGCGATAAGAATGTATTTCAAAACGAAGCTTCAGCATATGCAGAACGCACGAAATTCGATGTATGTGTACCGAAAAGTCTAGAATATTGCATCGTAATGCAAGAAATAGCGAAGAAAGCGTGCCACAGATATTTCTCACTCGCTTTTCCATGTACATATATAAAATATATATATATAAAAAAAAAATAATCACGCTGGCGTATCTCGCTCTTACACACACGCACGCACACATTGGTAGAGCCGCATCGTGGAGGGAATCCCGCTAAAACATCGGTGGGTACGGCAGAGTCCGCTCCGCATCCACGTATACACTCACACACTCATAAATAAAGAGAGAGAGAGAGAGAGAGAGAGAGAGAGAGAGAGAGAGAGAGAGAGAGAGAGAGAGAGAGAAGGAACGATAGAGTGAAGTGGGAGACGTGGAGAAGCGGCACAACAGCCCCGCTCGTTCTTTGCCTCTCTCTCCCCTTTGCTACCACTCCTCCCGCGCCCCGCGCGCGTTCTCGCTTCCAGCCCCAACGGCTGCACGTCCTCGCGTCGCTCTTTCTCTCTCTAGCCCCAGCGCGTCTACCGCCCCTACTCGCTCGCCTCATCCTTGTCTCGCGCACGGCGGGGCAGATGTATGCCACCCCTCCCTGGAGCGTCGTCGTAGCGGCGACGGCGGCGGCGACGGTGCTCGGGCATTCCGCCGGAAACCGAGCAGGCAAAGCACACGCGCCGCACCAGAGTCGCACAGTCTCTCTTCTCTCCCGTTCGAGGCAGCAATAGCTCTCTCGCTCCCTCTCTCGCTGATCGTGTATACATATATACATAGCGGTGGGAGACACACGTATATATATATATATATATATAAAGCAGCAGCACACACAGGCACAGACCGCATACACACGCAGTTGTGTAGCAGCAGCGCTCGCAGTAATAGTACGTCTCTCCGGCAAGGGAGAGAGAGTTTAGTTGACGGACGGTAGTCAGTCAGTTCGGAGGTACCCGCGCTAGTGCGAGTATTACAGTTGTGTACGCACACACACATACAGACGACGTTCGACGACGTTCACCGTGCGTGCTTCATCGACGCTTGCAGCGTAGCATAATACATTGCGACAGTTTCGCAAGTAAATTCTCTCTCACACACAGAAAATATGAGTACCAAGGAGAACAGCGCTGAGGTCGCCGTCGAGAAGGTGACGGAGAACGACAAGCCCAGCGTAGACGCCAAGTGCGAGATTAAGGGCATCAAGAGGGCAGCTGAGGTGAGTCCTTCAGCCTTTCATTAGCCATTTTTCACGCGAACGCGACATATATTTAGTCTTTTCCATTTCGGAGCAGCACCGGAGCGCATGCATACAGTAGTGTGCGCGCGTGCATGAAGAGCGAGACAGAGATAGAGAGAGAGAGAGAGCGCGCTCGCGTGGACGCGGTCACATTGCCGTACACATAGCGAGCGCGTGCGCGTGTGCTGACTAACAACAATCACTCGATCGGATCCTTGAATGGATCACCTTGTGGACGCGTGCCCAGGAGACGACGTCCGTGTTAGGGATTCGTCGAGCCGCCGGCCGGCATCGCGCGTGCACGCTCTCTCTGTCTCTCTCGCTCGCTCTGATTGCAGCCGCGCGCGACTCCATTTTCCTCGGCTCGCCGCCACCGCACGCCGCGTACATCACCTTTCATTACGCCGACTCAAGGATGTTGGCAATCGAAATTCATCCCGTTCACCGACGTATTTTAGTAATTCCTCCGTCATTTCCAGAGATTTCCCAATTATTTCGTCGTAGGAGAGTGTTCGCGTTATATCTGCCCTCGGTCGGACGGAAAAAATGGCGCGCGCGCGAGAGCGCCATGAGGCAGCGGTATACGAGAGTGTGGGAGAGAGAGAGACAGAGACAGACGGAGCGAAGGAGAGAGCGAGCGCGAAAACTCAAAGACCTCTTGGCTTCGTTCGCTCGCTCGCTCGACTCGGCTCTCGACGCCATGCTTCCCTCTCTCTGGCGGCTACTCGACTCCATTTTGTCGGTTCCTCTCCGTTCTCGGGATTTCGTCTTTTTTATCCTCACGAAGGTGTCCGACACGACGTTTGTTTGTGTTAATCGCGCGTAGGAGTCGGACTTTGCTGGGGAAACGGAGCTGTAGCAGCGACGCGCGCCGCCGGACTCGCCGCCATGTGCTCCGATCTCTCGCGCCTCTTGCTCCGATTTGTATCTCTCGCGTTTTACCTTCCGAGTTGTCGAAACTTCCATCCAACTCGTTCCCAGATATTATCAAACGATTTTTCCCGTCGCTAGTTCAGTCCGTCGGGTGATCCTAACATCCGTAAAACGTTCTAGAACGCGGCGCGTTGGTAGAGTCCAAGGGACGCCGCCATTTTTCTCTCGCTGTCAGAGAGTACGGCAGAGCGAGCAACGCTATATGGCGCATGTACACATACACAGGCATGTATAGCGACGTTCGGGCTAGCAGCGTAAGTCCGCAGCAATAGAGCATTGCGAAAAAAACGTGATGTCCTCTCGCGCCGCCATCGTCGCGTCCTCCCGCGCATTTTTCCTCGTGCCTGCGTGTATTCTACGCCGCCTCGTTTTAGTAAGCGAGGCCGCCGCTGTGTCCATGATGGCGGCGGCGGCGCGCGCGCGCGAACGCGAATCTATCTATCTCTATCTCTCACGGCTTTTTATTCGCTCTCGTGCTCTCTCTCTCTTCCTCTCCTCTCTATCGCCTCGCCGACTACTCGTAGTAGCAGCAGCATCTCTCTTGCTTCCTGCTAGCACTCGTAATTGATCGATAATTCTGATATACTCCTCTTTCTCTCACCCCTTCTCTCTGTCAACGCGGACACGTAAGATACGCTTTGCGATACAGAAAGAGTCGTACCGATAGAAGTACACGATTACGCGTGTATGTATAAATAATAGAATTCGATACGGAGCTGCCTCGCGCGGTAATGAGAGCCGCGCCGAGATATCAAACTTTCTCTCTCTCTCGCGCTCTCTCTCTCTCTCTCTTTCTCTCTCTCTCGCGAGCGAGCGAGCGCGTGCATAATAATTGTTTACGAAACACGCCGACGCCGCCTCGGACGCCGCCATCGCGTATATATATATATATATACCGCATGTCGCTCCGTCTCTCTTCCCCTCATTCACACATTTCCCTTCTACTACTTATATACTACTACGCTAGTAAGTACGAGCGAGTGCGCTAGCGAGCGAACGGGAGCGCTGCGCATACACGTATACGAACCTTCGAGAAAACATCGTGCGCGCAACTTTTCCGCTCGGCTTTTCCGCCCGCCCGTCAGTCGGTCCCCCTATAACCTCGCCGTCCCCGCCCCCGCGCTCATCCCCCCCGTATTTATAGGGGGATGGTGATGAGCGCGAGGGAGCGAGAGAGAGAGAGTGAACGAAGCCGGCGTCGTGCCGGCAGCGAGAGAGCCAACGCTTTTCCCTCCGAAATCCGCCGGTCGATTCGCGCGCGCTCGCTCGCGTCCCTTTCTATCCTGCTCCGAAAGGGAGAGACCGAGAGAGAGAAGCGCGCTCGCGCGGCTTCGGCACGCGCGTCACGTGGACGCCGCGCGCTGGAGAGGAGCACCGCGCGCACGACACCGTGGACTGTTGTATGTGCCCACTTTCGAATCGATCTGTATATGTGTGTTGGCGTGTGTCTCTTGCTCCCTCTCTTTTTCCCGTGACTGCGCTTATTATTATTTACACCTAGGCTACGGCTAATGGCACCTACGCGGCGCAGGTATCTCTGACGTGTACCACGCACGCGGGTCATGATTATATGCGCAGATGCACGTAGCTCGAGCCTCAGTGCTCCTGTGTCATTGATTTCGGAGCACGACTATACGCGTTGTCACGTTCCCCTCGTCGTTGTCTTATCTCTCCAGCTAGATTTACTCGTAGATTGTATATTACCGAGAAATACAAAGAAAGAAAGAAAGAAGAAGCTATAGTAGTTGTAGAGCTGGTAGTAGTAGCAGTGGGGAGCCGTGAGCGGGAGAACGTGTTATCTCGGTGGCGGTGGCGGCGGCAGCGCTTCCTACTGCACGCGCGCGCGAGTTTCCCACACGGCTCGCGGTCCGTTACGTGATATTTGTGGAAACGGCCATGTTGCTCGCTCGCTCGCTCACCCGCGCTCTTTTCGTCGATTCCAAGAGAGAGCGAGAGAGAGCCGCACGCGCGCGAGATGATGATGCGCGATCGATGATGGGAGGCCGCGCCACCGCCGGTAGAGACAGAGAGAGAGAGAGCACCTTCTCCTCCCCCACTTAGCCCCGATACCCATCTCTCGCGTTCTCTCTCTCCGTGACGAGAGCGATATTGTCGCCACCTAATTACACGACGCCTTTGCGCCACCGCGCCATCCTCTCACCTACACCCCCCTCCTCGCCTTCCACACCTTATTTATTTACACGTGAGACACACGCTCGTCGCACTCTATTACCGATTGATCGATCGATCGTTCATACATTCACGCTCTGCCACCGGTATGCGTTATTAATAGAAGTGTGCACGCGGGGAGAGAGACGTGTGTGCGTCTTTTGGGCGATAGGGACACGCGCGCGCTCTCGTTGGGTTATCTACCGGGGCAACCTTGTTATTGGCAATGGCTCCTCCTCGTTGTCGTCGTCGTCGTAGTCTCTGTGATAGCGCGGGAGAGAGGGACGGAGCGGTCGAGAAAGCCCCGAGCGCGCGTCGTCAAGCGGCGACGCCACTGTCGTCCGCCGCCTTCCGTGCAGAGCCGGTGCGGTGTGTTGTGGACGACCATCGCCGTGGCGCGCGCGCACGCGCTCATCGAGTGCGGAATGGAGCAGCACACGCTGTGTGTTGCTCCGAAATGCTTTTGGCTCCATTTTTTTTCTTGCTCCGGAAAGTGAATTTTCATCTCTTTATATACATTTCGTAACGCATCCTAAATACAGTAATAGCAGGCCTCTGACGTTATCTTTTCGATTTAGAATTCAAATTTCTACACAAAAGAACGCATACACTTGTTAATTCCTCGTGGGGTGTGCCAAAACACGCCCAAATAATTCCTCAATTCGAAGAACCGCTCACCTTATCCTATGTCGGATTTGCCGGAAGGAGGCTCGGAAAAACTCGAGAACGGAAAAATAAAAGAGAGGGAGAGCCCGTAACGTGAATAATGCACTCAGTGAGTCACGGGTGAGTGTGCAAAGGAAAAATTTCCCTCGCTGAAAATTGTATACCTGCAGCAAGCAGCGGCCGGGGGTGGCTTTCGAACGCGCGCCCGCGCGTGTGTGCGTCCGCCTCGTTTTTCGCGGTCCAACGTAAGCCGGAATTGTAGACACAGTCTTTCCCTAGTTATCCTCCTCAAAGAAGCTCTCCTGTCGCGTGCTTTTCAAGTTTCCCATTTTCGGAGAGCTCGTACGCACCTAAAAATGTTCCTGTACTTAATCTCATTTTCAAAACGCACGAAAAGCTTTTCCAAAACCCCGATAACATTGCGTAACGTGTTGTGGAACGATCGCCGAGCATTGTCGTCTTCGTATAAAAAATGTCTCGCTCCGCTCGCTCTTCGCCGGGCAATAAAAACGTGTGCAAATTAGCAAAAAGAGAGGAAAAAAAAAAGAAGCAAGTCCTTGAACACCTGGCACCCCGCCGCTTTGCCAAGTAAGCATACCTCGCTCGCTCGCGCCAACTGCCGTATAGGTAGGTGTAGCTTCGCGGCTACTTCTATGTAGTCATGCTCGGCCATGTCAAGCTTCGTAGCTTTCGTTGACTACCCGCGCGCTGACGTGGACGCTGACTGTCAATTACCCAACTGCATCTATACATCTACCGTTCTATTAAACTCATTAGCAGCTAAATAAAGATGACGAGATACGCCGCTTAGATCATCGGAGTACTATAATCGCTTACTAATATCGCCGCTGAAACGCATAAGCATGAGCGTCGTAAGACGAGTCTTAGAACACGAAACCACTCGTGCAACTTCGTATTCAAACACCGGCGCAGCGCCTTAGTGGTAGTGGTATAGCCCACTGTATTTTCTGACCGTACCATTGACCGTCACCGCACCACCGCGTTCTCTCCTCATGTATGTATGAACTCGGCTTTACGTTCCCTCCTCCTCCCCCTCTCCCCTCGTTCTCGCTCCGTCTTCTTTGCCCGCTCATCTTGATCGTCCTCTCTTTCTCTTTCTCTCCCTTTCTGTTCGCGTCTCCTTTCACTGCTCCCGGCTTGCAGTGCGGCGCGCGGGCTTGCGCTGACTTTGCGTGTAAGATATAGATGTGCCTGTGTGTGCGCACAGCGCGTAAAAGCCGGTCTCGCTCGCTCGCCCGCGTGCCGGTTAGCTAGCTACCTCGGCGTGCGCTGCGGTGGGTAGTTCTCCCTGTACGGAGTGTGGGAAACACACGTTGGATGTGGTTTCGAAGTCGAGACTCTCTCGATACACAGACTTGCCGCGAGCGAGCGAGCGAGCGCGCGAAGTCGATACGCCGAGGTCAGAAGTGCATTTCGAAGTTAGCTGCTTTGATATCATATCGATAAGACGTTGTTCAGATTAACTATAGTTTATGCTCGGAAGAGATTTTTCCACGAAATACCTTGATGAGAAAAGTCTTTCGTTCATTAAAAAAGACCATCTTTCGCTCATCATCTTTTTTTCCCGGCATAACCGTCATCGGCCTAGATCAGAGTCGTGTCCCCTTCTCCCATTCTCTTTCTAAATTTTCTACCCATCTCTGCGGCGTAACGAGAGCCAAAGCATCGCTGGGGCGGCAAAAAAGGAACACGGAGCATGCGAGAGGGAGGGAGAGAGAGCGAATCCATCTCCAGCGGCATCTGGGCCCTGAGTAGAGAGTAACCCTATATACCTTTTCTCTTTCTGCCCTTCTCCTCCACCTCCTCCCCCCTTTGGCGCGAGCGCAGGGCTCTCTTTCTCGCTGTCTCGCTCTGCCTCTCTCTCTCCAGGAAGGGTAGAAGCAGAGCAGCCGCCCCTCCGAAAAGCCCGCTTTGGCGCGTTCTCTCCCTCCTTCTCCTTCGCTCGTGCGCGCACCCCCTATATATACCGGTCCTTCTGTTGTGCCGTATACGCGCCGGTATCGCTTCCGGCTCTCTCTCTCTCTCTCTCTCTCTCTCCCTGTCTCTTTCCCGCGCTTGCCGACTCGATCTTTATTATCCTTCATGCGCAGTTCACGCGTCGTTTGGGCGGAAAAAGCGTTAGCGCGTTACTTTTACGTTGTAATGTTTGACTGAGTGTATTAATCGATGATGTTTTTCTTTTGTTGCAGGAAAAGAATGACGAGCCCAAAAAGCAGAAGAAGGAGGAAAATGGTGACGGTGAGGTAGAGGAGGACGAAGTCGACGATGAGGTCGATGGTGATGAGGAGGAAGTTGAGGATGTAGAGGAAGAGGAAGATGAAGATGAGGAACATATTTCGGAAGACGAGCTCGGCGAGGGTGAAGGTTTGTATTCATTTTTTTTCCTTCTAATGAGAATAATATGAGAATGTGTGAAAGACAAAATAACTAACGAAATGCGAACTTTGTTTTACAGAAGATGAGGAGGAAGACGCGGAAGCAGAGGCAGAAGGAGAGGTAGACGAAGATGAAGATGACGCATAATGAAGGAAAGTAGAGCCGTGTGTAATTAAGAAGGGAGGCGGAGGAGCCCGACGGTGTGCCCACAACCCCGTCGTCGTCGTCGTCGTCGCTGTCGCCGCCGTCGGCGTAGTTGTCGTCGTCGCCGTCACTGCACGACAGCCCGCAAAACACTTACTCTCATATTGAGTGGTTTGGTAGCACACCCAGGCGTTGTTGACGACACCTGTCGGACGAATCCTCCCGATCTCTGCAGAATTATAAGAACCTAAAAACAACAACAGCAACAGCAACAGCAGCAGCGTCGTTGACAACCTTGCCGGAGTTGCGTCGGCCCGACACAAGTAGAGATAAAAAAGATACACCTTCACCAACACCAGCCCCGATCCCTCATTTCCACCTCTTCTTCTCACACGTACACATCTTCAACACACCACTCGTCCAGAGAGGGAGAGAGAAAGAAAGAGAAGGAAGCAGCAGGTGAATTTTCCCATCCGAAAATTTACCGCGGCGACAACTTTGGCTTCTCATCCCCCGCTGAATAAGTCTCTCCCGTCGTCGTTGTCGGTCTTGGCGCCAGCGCAATTCTGGCCTTTTCCCTAGCCTTCACCAAATACTTGCTAGGTCGTTTGACGGATTAATGAATAAAAAAAATGCTAGAAGTTTCGCCCCTTCCTCCGTGAGACACAAAAGATAAGCGGATAAATGTATGTTAAGGCCCCTCAGGTCGCTATTTACATCATTCTTTTTTTGTAAGTCTACCTTTGTAATGTTTTTTCCTTCATTTGGATGACTGCTACGTTATTCACGTTTTCTTTTTCTTTTTTTACAAACGACAAAAGCAGCAACAACAGCAGCAGCAGAATTATGAAAAATATAGAGAAAATGTTAAGTAAAAAAAAAACAATGCATTATTTTACCCTTCGTCATTCTGTATGTCTAATCTGTTTCACGTACATACACATACACACACGTCTGTGAATTCACACACGCCGAATACTACTTTTGAATTATGTTATCTCCTGCATTTTTTGTCAACCTTCCGTCTACGGCGGACCTGTCGTTTTCTTTTCGTCCAAGCCAACTCGTCGAACGCAACTTGGAAAACAAAATTTGATATTTGCCGTCATCTGGCTTTTCTTCGCGGGCAGTTTTATAACGAAAACTTATTTAAGATATAAGGAAAAAAGCTCTATTGTATTTAAATAGTGTAAAATGGACATTTGTGGGTGATGATTTTTTTTTACATTCGAAAATCAATTTTGCGTTTGTATTTCAACGAATGTCTCACACCTAGTGCGCGCGTGACTGAGGTTTTCTTTTTTTCTCAAAAAATCGTTCTTGTCTTCTCTTTCGGTTTATTGTCAATTGTCGGCTTGTCGGCAAAATGATTTGTGTAGTTAAAAATAAACGATTGAATAAAGAAAGATGAAATACATGGAAAAGCTGAACACACGCGCGAACAGTAAATAAATTTAATAATCGTGGTCTTAAACTAGCGGACGGGTTATAGAGTGGTGCATACAACTTTATAATAAGATTTAATTCAATAAAAGGTATCAAACTCATTGGCGCTGAACAAATCATGTAATCTTCGTAAACGAACTCTGGTACTCTTTGATGACGTGCTCGCCCGTCCGCTGGGCCAGCCAATTGAATGTTTTAAATGCGATGCTCGCGCTGGGTAGAGTGGATGAGTAATGTATGACTTTAATATTGCATAATAATTATACATAGCATGTATAAAGTTATGGAATAAGAATACAGTTTTATTATTAACACTAATAATTGTAAACGTAAACGTGTAATGCGGAGAGGTTGTTATACACACTTTTAGACACTTGAGCATATTTCAGAATCGGGGGAGAAGATTGATAATGCGTTGGCGAACTCGCAGCAAATGATCATGCAAAAATAATGATGCAATTTATAGGAAAGAATGAAACTGTATTTTGACGAGATAACCGCGCGAACACGATCAACACTCCGCATGATGAATTTACCTTGTTTTCCTAATTTTTTATTGTCCGAGACTAAACAAAAATAATGAAATCTTTTTCGACAAAAATAATATTGCTTGTTAATTATACTTGTAATACCCATCCATTAGTAAACAAGAGAGACGATTGGAATGTTCTATTGTATATTTTCTGACGAACTGCAATGTATAAAAAAAAAAATAACAGCGATGTTATGGACGTATGAAATTGTGTATTAAAAATAATGAAATTTCACGATGAAAACAATGATTTATGAATGGAGTATGATAAAAGTAAGAAAATACAGATACAAAAAAAAAAAAAAAATATACGCGATGAAGTACGAAGACCCCACGAGAACTCTCCCTGTTTCAAGCGTAACTTTTCCAGTTGTAAGCGTATAAACACACACACAGACACGTGTATTACGCGATCGAATTGTATACTTTTTATTTAAAGAAAAATGCAACAAGTAAGAATATATAGAGCGCGCGCGATCATTCGACACAAAGAAATGAGATGCAAGGTCCTTTATGGTAACTTTTTTTTATCACTTTTTTTATTTTGATGATTTTCTTAATAATTGATCTGCGTCCTCGCGCGCCCGAGCGTCCGACGAATTTTTAATATATAATCGCGTTTGCGTCGCACTTCGGAGCGCCGATTAAATTTATATATTTTTCTCCATACAGAAATAAAAAGACACGTAAACGTAATTGAAGCGCGTGTTGATTCCCATATGAACACTAAAGCGACGAGAGGAGTGACGAGAGAATAAGAATCGCCTTCGCACTCGAGTACCGCCGGGCGACTCGTTTTGATTAGATTAATTCTTTCAACCTCCCCCGATGGCACTCGAGACGCGCCGACTTGTTTTTTCCGAATAATTCACACACACACACACATGCGCGCATAACAGGCGTCGTATATAGGTAAGAGAGAACGACTGTAAGAGCATCTCTCTCCGCGCTCCTGCGTACGACGAGTGCACTATAAAATCGCGACGTTAAAACAAAAATTCGTCCCGCCGGCACGCTATATATTCTCCTCTTCATATTACCTCCCGTAATCACTGATCGATCACTGGTTGCGACCAGTAATTATAATGATAATGAATGAAAAAATAAACAGAGGCGCATTTGACGATGATAAATGACAAAATCAATCGATCGAATTTATACACATCGGAAATAAAATGGAACAAAGTTTAAAAAAGATTTTTTCAATAAGTAAAGAGGACGAGCGAGAAAAAATAGCGAATGTGCGAGAACAGAGTAATAAGAGAAAATAAGAGAAAAAAAAGGTGATGAGACATTGCGGTTACGATACCATTGTACCATAGCTGCATAATTAAATAAAAGTAACGATAATTCGAACGCGAGAGAATGTGTGTCCCACGTTTTAATGTACAAATATTTTCGAAGATGGTAGTTAAATAAAAAAGCGCAGTTAGATCGGAAGACGAATCCATTCGTTCCCGTGAGTATAACAAATAGCTATTGGCTTTTATTTTTTCTTTACTTTACTTTTCTTTTTCATTTTAAATATTTGCACTACACGACTACTTGTAGCATTGATGAGAAGGAATCTTCCAAATTCGATTCGCATAAATACTGTCTCTATATAACTCTTCAGATTGTAAGTTGAACATTTAAAAGGGAAAATTAACGACGTGTAAAAACATTTGCATGTGACAAAATTGATTGATACGGGGTACACATACGCAAGTAGCACAGCAAACAAGAGACAGAGAGACAGACAAGCGACAAAGCGACCTCATTCGCCGTATTTGTGTGCGTGCGCGCAGCGCCCACGCCACACAGCGTACCATACTCGTGCACTACTTGACTGTACCAATGAAATTTTCAAATAATGTCAGTACTTATCAGCGCGTACGCTGTTACGTAATCGCGCGTGAACGGAGTACATTAGAACTAAGCGAAGCCCATGTCTCCGCTCGTGGATAGACGCCTGTAGAATGGGGGAAAATCGTACTGTACGGCCTCTGGGGATTATTCAACCGCGAGGGAAGTCGCTCGCTAGGCGCTTCCTCTCCATCGGGAATGAGCTCTAGTATATACTGGCACATGCGCCGTGTCGCGATGAAATTCGCTTCTTTTTCGCATTGCTTCGCTGCTCCTCTGTCTCTCTCGCCCTCCCTCTGTTCCTACACCACGCCTTACACAATTACGCGGCTTCTATAGCGAGGAATATGGTAGCTCGATCGGCGTAAATTTCATTGTTCATTTTGCCGGTGTAGAGTCTCTTTATTATGCGCGCTTATAGAGGAATTATTTTTTTACATAGCTTTGTATTATTACTGTTCGGTAAAGCCGGCATATGTATTGCGACGTGATGGTGCAGTAAAATTACGATAGAATCTATGGGTATTTATTCGTTACGCGCTAGCCGTTACATTGATTTGTTCAAGTAGAGAGGGAAACAGGAATAGAAAGTATCGATCGTATATAGAATAAGTAAGAGACAATATACATGTTCATTCAAACTTAATTGTCTCTTTTTCATTTGTCTGTTTATTTTTACGCATGTCACATGCACTAGACAATCAACCGGTAATTATAAATAGTCGTAGGGTGGTTAGTTAATTTACTATCTATAATTGAAAAACTGGTCGTTCTATTACTTTTATTTAAACAAGAATCAAGAATTTATAAAATAACGTTTTTTTTATTAAAAGTTTTAAAAAATGTAAATTATTTTTAACTTTATATATTATCTTATTTTTAGTACTACACAAAAATTATTATAAAAATAAACTAGGGGTCAAATATTAATAGCTTTCGCATCAATGAATAACCTTATTAATGGAAAGTACTATGATTATCGTAAAAAAGATTTATAATTAAAATTTTAAACTATATCTCGATTTGAAAAGTTTCTATAGTTTTAGTAACCTCGATTCATTCAAGGGTACAGTAATTTTTAAGCATTCGTCGTTTACTAATATATAGATAATTTGTTATTATTATTACAGTAAAAGTAGCCGCTGTTGTTTTAATGCGCATGCGTTCTTTCAGTCAATATCATCTGCTATATTTGGCGTGGGAAACGTGGGTGTGCGCAATAGTAATGCGAGTCGGGAGTCGATTCGAGGGGGTTGTTTTCGAAGTGGGCTTTCCAAGTTACGATCACTGATTGGGTGCGTTCGTTCTCTCTCTCGCTCGCTCTCTCGTATGCGCCGCTGGTGCATTGTGGAACCCCTTTCCCGTCTACGCCCGGCACACAATGCCCGTATCGATTATCCTTCGAGAGGCTTTTATTAAACGAAAGGCAGTGTATTGTATGCTTTCTTTTAACAAAAACAAGACTTTATAGTCAATTTTTATAAGATTCGTGTAAAAGTTCAAGTCTTCTATTACTAAAAGAACAATGAAAATTTGTTATTGATAAAATTGTTCCTCTTAACTTAAATATTAATTGATATATATATATATAGTTTTGTACAAAGTTCATGAATTTTATTTTGCGTTATGTTGTTATTATGAAATTGCATTTAAATATCTTGAATGTAATTGACTGTATAATTAAAATAAAATTATAACCATTATAATGGTTAATTAAAAAAAGTATTTGGTAATAGTGATTTTATTGAAATTTTTGTTACGATTTTATTCTTATCAGCATATAAGTTGTTTACAAAAATTGATTTTGCCACATATAACAAATTAATGAGAATAATAGCTGTTTTAAATAAACGTACTTATATAATATGGTTGGATTTAAAGCATAAAATCAATATGTCGGTAATGTTAAAGCTACTCTATTAATTTATGGTAACTTGATTCTCATTTGACCATCGGTATTTGAAACTTCAATTTTCGAATCGCATGGTAAAACTATTGTAATAGACATGATCTACTATAGACAAAAACACTATCGGTAAAGAAGAACGCGATGGTACATTATTAATTTATGATAACTTTTTTTGAGTTTGAGCATCGATATTTAGTCCTTTAATTTTCGACTTCCCTGGTACAATTATTGCATTAAAATAAACATGATCTATTCTCGGTAATGAATACTGTCGGCAATGTAGAACGTGATAATACAGATATTATCTTCCGAGTAGTTATTTTTCATCTCTATGCAATGTCGGTATCAGAACTGTTTAACCTTATCGACAAGGATTTCTTTTTCGTGCCTATTTAGTCCTAGTGAGAGCACCACTTTTCCGCTCCCCTATACCGAACATACGTGAAGCAGTTGCTTTGCACTCGCTCTGATATAGAGTCCGTAACAGTATAGGTATAGATAGTGTTTCGCTCACGCTAGTAAACAGGCACAATCGAACTTTGTGCAACTTGTATTAAATAACAGTATGTGCAACACGTGTACATACAGGTGTTTGGAAAAAACACCCGCTTTTTACACTAGTTGCACAATGTACCGTTTTGCAATTAAGTGCGTGAAAATTGATTTCTCATGTAATTTGTGGGTTCGAATCGCATACGAGTAATAGTAGATTTTCTCGTTCTCGCTAGAACACTGTATTAGTTGCGGGTTAGAGATTTTGTTCAAACTCTAGGATATATTTTTGGACGTGAAAATATGAAGAAAACTATAATAATAGACCGTAAGGCTCTAAAAAACTTGAATTGTGGATATTTTTAGTCTTGTTTTAAGGAAATGTTGAAAAAAAGACTCTTTTGAAACAATAATCAAGCAAGCTTTAGAAATTGTACATACAACTTTGAAAATAGAAAACGAAACTAGAAAAAGAGAGCTTTCGTCCACTTTTTCAGCATTAAGAAATATTAACTTTTGACAAAGATATGGTAGTTAAGCAAAGCTTAATTTCGCTCATATTTTAGTGAATATTTTGGAATAGTACATTTCGCCATTACTTGGTGCGCAAAAGAGGTGAGTGCGAGTAATATACTTATGCGCATGTGTTGAGTATATCTATTTGAAATTTAATAGATTTAATTAATTTAAATTTAAATTTTCTGTAATAACTAAAATACAGTTTATATTTTGCATAAAATTTTATTTCATCCTATATTTTGTAACGAGTTGTTATATAGAACGATGTGTTTATAAATGAATAAATCGTGACATTGTTTACGTAAAAATTTTTCTATGTGTATAATATTCGTTAACATGAGATAACACGTATGTATACGTTGTTTGGATATACGTTCAGTCCAGCTTACAGCTAACATTTCTAACAACGTTTTTTTGAAACCCGTGTTACAATGAACTTATTCCCTTGATTTTGTATAAAAATATTTCCTATTTGGTAATTGACAAATTAAAAAAAAGGCAATCTTTTCTTATCTTAATAAACAATATAGTAACTAATCGTTCTTTGGTCAAACACAAACAATAAAGATCCCTTCGACGGCTATAAACAAAATGTACATTCTAGTCTTACGACGAGGAGATAAAAAGTTTTTTAAACTTCGATAAACACAGAGCCTCCCTATGGCTACAGCGCAGCTTTGCCGCTCGTGCGAGCTGACGATCACGTGGAGCGCATGCGGGTGGCCACCCACTCCCGGGTCATGAACGGCGACACCATCGGCGAGTATATGTCCGTCTGGTCGTCCGATATTTGACTGTTACCGCTGCTCGTACTCTCGTCGTCGGAGGAGCTGTCGCTGCAGCTCTCGCTCATGCCAGTGTCGCTGCTGTTGTCCTCTTGCACGATCCTCGCAAGGCCATACTGTTTGGCGAGCTCGTCGGCTAGTGCCGGATCGCGTTCCATGGCCAGCTGATAGGTCGTCACACCGGCGTACGTAACCGCGTCCAGACAGGCGCGATATTGCTGGCTGAGGTAGCGAACCACCTCCAGGTGGCCGCTCTCGATCGCGAGGTGCAGACAGGTCATGCCGGAGTGGCCCTCCGGCGCGTTGATGTTCGCGCCCTGGCGCAGCAGCTGCTCGACGATCTCCACGTGGCCGTTTGCCGCCGCAATGTGCAAGCATGTTTTGCCTGAAAAAAAAGGAGGTAATATTTAGATGGTAGTTCTTGCACGGATAAAGCTTTTTTAATTTTAATTTTACAGTTACATTATGTTTTTTCGGTTTTATAATCACGCACGTCATTCGCTTACAAAGCAAGTACCTTAACCAAAAACTTGTAGTTTTTTATATAGCTTTCGCGTATGCATTTACAAAAATCTTCGACAATTTCTAAAGGAATTCAGAATATGCAGTTATACTTTTGTTTGACTATCGAATGACTTTACTATAACGCATAGTTTCCTTCCTTCGAACCGCTTTTCTAAACTCACTCATTCGCAGTAATTTTTATACTTATCACAATGACATTTAATCGCATTAAGCAAAATGATATTTTTATCGAAAAAAAACCATAATTGTGCGTTCGAATATAAATACATGCGACGAAATTCCGAAAATCGACTACAAGGAAACGTTCTCTGGTATGTCCGGAAGCTTTCATAATCGATAGTGTTTCTGGAATGGGCTTGTGTGCTAAAGAGAGAAAGAGAGAGAGAGAGATAGTGAAAGAGAAAGAGAGGGAGAGAGTCGAGCCCATGTAGGTGGTATACCTTTGTCGTCTGGATTTTGGGTTTTCCCACAGCTCGAGTGCAACGTGCTTGGCCAGCCCCGAGACGCAGGGCCATACCGTGCCGTTAAATTCCAGCTGAGCGAGAATAACATAATAATCTTACGTTTTTATTTGGCAAGGACGATTTTCGGAGAAAACTTTTCCGGTCGTTTTTAATAGTTGATATTATTCTGTCATAGATAGTATTATTATTTATGCGAAGAATAAATTATCAAGTATTGTAGGTAAAGGGTGGCAGTATAATATTTTGCGTAGTGCCTTATAATAATACACAATATGAACGTTTTTGAATGTTTAACGAAGTATAATTAAATAAGAAAAATTAAACATCTTAATAAGTATAAACAATGTAGAAAATATTTGAAAATAAAACACCTTTTAAAAGGAATTCGCGATACGCTATATAAAATTCATCAAATTGTTATTTAGCAAGCACCCATTGTAGGTAATCTTTGACAAATAGAAAGTAGATGCTGGGAAATCCCTTGCATCAGTGGCTCCTACGTTCCTTCAAATTAGCATTATCTCTTTTAGATTTTCACCGACCGCACTTCATTCGAATGTGAATTTATTAAACCGAAGTGTTCCCTTTTTTGGTCACGCTCGAACTTGTAACATTGTAAACTGTCTTTTCACCGTTATTGCTTATAAATTAATACATCGCTGCACCGTATTAATAATTTCTTTCGCGATAAATCACACGTACTTTCCGTAAAATAGTCTAAAGGAAAAAAAAGAATAACGCTTATCGATTCCAAAACTGTTTATTAACAGTTAACGAATGCTCTCAAACCGATTCTTTCTCTCGATTGTCAAATACTTTCGATTAAATAAAAGCCGCCTTAATTCGCAACCGCGGCATTCCGACCAAAGCTGCCTGTCAACTATCCCCCATGCTTTTCCAAACTCCCGCACGAAAGATCTCGTATCGCGCACTCACCATAAAAATTTCTGGTGTCCAGATTCTGGGGCACTCTGGACTGCCGATTCGGCACCATCAGGGCTTTCTCGGCGGCAGTTAGGCTCTCGGTAATGGCGCGTACGCACTCGAGGTCGCCGAGCGCGCAGGCTAGGTGCAGAGCCGTGTTACCGACGGTGCTCCGTATCTCGGGGTTGGCGCCCGCCACGATCAAACGGCGTGCGATACTCGGCTCGTGGCTCAGCACCGCCAGGTGAAGAGCCGTGTGAATGTTGTTGTTCACCAGGTCCAGCAGACAGGCGTGAGGCACCACGCTGATCATCCAGAGCGAGGCCTCTATCAACCTCATCGCTATCGCGATGTGGAGTTGACTGTGGAGCGAGTAGAATTCTTCGTTAGTTGACTATGTAGTTATTATTGGAGTTATATTGATAGATTGAAAAATATATGGGAACTGAGTGGGAACTGAAAGTTCTTTCGGGTTATTTCTTTTAATTTTGTAGTAAAAATTTCTTTAATCATCGTAAATGTGGAGCAGATTTATATTATCGGAAAAAATGACGTCAATTTCTAGTAAAAATTAATATATAAATATAATAAAAATTACCAGAATTATGGTCATTTTCGTGAAAATAGGTTTACACACCTGTTCCATGTTGACAAACAAACACATTGTTTTGAACCACGAGCTAAATCGAATAATTATAAACATCACTGTATATAGACGATGAAAAACTAGTGCAATCGCGAGAATGTTTGCTTATATACGAATCGTGTCAACATTACAAACTACACACTACCCACTCACGTTCATTAACGCGGGCTTTGTCTCGAATCGATAAAACTTACGTATCACCCTCGCCGTCCTGTTTAAAAAAGTAGTCGTAGGGTTGCTGACAGAGCTCGAGGCCCGTCACTTGATCGGGGATCGTCGCGACGTCACTGCGTGCCGTCGACTTGTTGCTGTTGCTGTCGTCCAGGTCGTTCAATCCCGTCTTGAGGCCGACGTTGCGCTTGGCGATTTGGATGTCGGCATTGACGCCGCAGGAGTTGCTGTTCGACGGGACTTCCTCATTGCCTATCTGCAGCCTGGGATCGTCGCACGAGACGAATCCCGAGTCTACCACTGGACTCTCCTCGACAGCGTTAGCATTGTTGGTTTGTTCGCTCATCACCACCTTCTGGGTATCCATAATAGACAGTCAACTGCGATGAAATTCAGTTTGAAAGTGGAGCACACTCGTGAGCGTGTGTAAGTAGTCGTAGTCTCCGTTGTTGTCGACTGGCCGAAGCGAACTGGAGTTCCCGCGCCGCAGCTTGCGTGCTCATTCGCTCGGTCGAGACGTGTGCGCCCTCTTCGCTATATATGCCGGTCTGCCTGCGCTGCGGCTACTTTGTAACAGTGGGACATGCCGAGGGGGTGTGGGAACTGCAGCCGGGGCAAACGTGCTCCACATGCGGTCATTGGGGAATGATGGAGAGTAATTCACTGATGCTGATTGGGGGAAATCGGACTAGACCCAGATGCAGCGCGATAAGAGAGTGCAGCGGTGGCTGTGTGTGTGTGTGTGTGTGTGTGTGTGTGTACGGGATTTTCGAAAAACATGGGTGATTCGGCAAATCGTCGTTTCAACATTTTTAAGGTTGTTCTGGGTTTGAATATTTTATAACAGCGGGATGTGTTTTCCACTATGTTGTGACATATACAAGCAATAAAAATATATAAAAAAGCATATAAAAGGAATCATGAGTTTTAGTTTTCACGAAAAATTTTCTTTATGCTTCAGTTTCATGTAGATGCTTCATGAAAATTTGATTTTTTTATTTTACTTTCCTACACTGAGAGAAATGTTGTAGTAAAATTTATTATAAACATAAGAAAAATTACTATATTTTGTAGGAACGGAGGGACAAATCGAAATTATAACAATTTTTGCTATGCAACATAGTAATTTTTATGAATGACCTTAAATTTCAAAAAATTAAATTTTTTCTCGTTCTTTCTGTTTTCAGACTCTAATCATACAATATTTAATGTGAAAATAAATTAAAATGAGAAATAAAAATATTTTTTTTACGAGCGTTGGGATCGAACCTGCAACCTTCACCGCGGCAATCGGACGCGCTAACCACTTACCCAAATAGGATTCGTGAGTGTAAAATTTTGGAACTTGTACATGCCAAACCATCGATTTCAAGAAAATTTCAGATAATATTAAATAATGACAATAAATAACTTTGATAACACAAAGAAACTTATCATTAATGTGCATAATATAAAAATAAAATAATTGAAGTAAGGTTTTGAATGTTTTGTAAACTTAAAAGCAAGACAAAGTGAAATTCCCGTAGAAACATAACCTCAATCAGACACGTGGGCGCCTTGATCTGCGCAGAAAGTACTAATGTTGTAGCAATTTTTACTATGTTGGATAGCAAACTTTCTTATGGCCTGTAGCAATTTTTGAATATGGCACTTTTTACTATGTTTATAGTAATTTTTAATACGCTACAAAATAAAATTTATACGCTACAAAATAAAATTTAAACGCTATAAAATAAAATTTATATTCTATTCTAATAAAAATTAAAAGCATATATTTAAAATTTTATTATATCACAGTTTTTGCTATGTGTATAGCAATTTTTCTTTTATTTCGTAATACTTTCTAATCAACAACTGTCATAAAAATTACAAGAAATTTTGTAATTATTCATACAATTATAATAAAAATGCAGCATAAAGTGTATTTGTCTCACCCTTCCTATACTTTATAGTAATTTTTATTACAGTTATAATAAAATTTACTACAACATTTTTCTCAGTGTATATCCTTAAATTATTAAATGTTAAATTACACAGCCCTACAAAAAAAAAGAAAAGGTTCTGTACTTTAGATCGGACTATCATATCTCGGTGTCTGAATTTGGAGATATCATTATGTACAAGATTTTTGAGATATCTTACAAAACAAAGTAAAAACAATTTTTTTGTTAATCTTTTCTACAAAACAAATGCTACATTGTTTGCGCCCTTCAAGACCAACTTTACACCATTCCTCTACAATTTTTTTCTCGGAGACCTGAATATATGTAAATTTCGAGGTAGAAATAAAGAATTTGATTTTAAGAGATATGTGCAAGTTTACAAAATTCAGGTAAATACCTGAATAGATCTAAATAGATCTCAGAGAAAAAAAAATTGTAGAGGGATGGTGTAAAGTTGGTCTTGAAGGGCACAAACAATGCTACATTGTTTTGTAGAAAAGATTAACAAACAAATTGTTTTTACTTTGTTTTTTAAGATAACTCAAAAATCTTATACCTAATGATATCTCCAAATTCAGATGTGGTGGACGAATTCTGACTTTGGAATCATACTTAGGGGGCGAAAATACACCGAGATATGATAGTCCGATTTAAAGTACAGAACCTTTTCTTTTTTTTGTGGGGCTGTGTTATTGTTGGGAATGCATTTATTATATTTTTCATAGCATAACAATATACGAATAAAGTATCAAACATTTTATAAAATAGTAATTATAAACCATCAAAAATTAAATACAGCTTTCCTACTTTATCTTCGCAATGGGACCCAAATTTCGTGCGCGGGAAAACTGTAAATAAGCAGAAGTTTTCATGGTTACGTCTGTCGAAAGTCTACCCTTTATTTACACCCTAAACTTAAAGAGGACCCTTATAAGCGTGCAATAAAATTCTGGTAAAACAATAAACCCGCAGTCATTAATGATTGGTAGATTCCCCGAGGCGAAAGCGCCAATTCCCGTAAACAAAGGCGTACCGGCCCGGCGCTTGTGAAAGAATGGGGGGCGCCATCCGTAAATTGGCACGTCGAGTGGCAGCGGTTATGATGCACCCTTTCTATATCTGTGATGGTTGTAAATGCGACTCTCTCTCTCTCTCTCTTTTACTCGCAGCTTTATCGGGAAACCCCTTCCGTCCACTCTCTATGCACTTCGCTACAGATTGTTCGCATACCTAGGTTATATGGCAAGTACGTGGTTCCACAGGTCCAGCAGTAAACGTATAGTAAGTGTAGGGCTCAAAGTCTGGCTTCCGGGAGTATCCTGGAGATTGATCGATCGATCGATCGATCGTGCCGCTCGTTTATTTTTATTAGATAACGCGCCGAGATACACCTTATCGGGCTCACGAAGTTTTGTGGAAAGTCCTTCGAATTTACGCCGAAGCGCTGCTCTGTGTCGATGAGTTTGCGTTATGGGACCAGTGTGCTACATATGTAAGTATGTTTATTTAGAGAGTGACGCGAGCATCTTCCAGAATATGCGGAGGACAGAGCAAATCTGGACAGCCCCGAACGTAAGCGCTCGAATTTTCCAAGACCAGCACGTATGTAGATTTGGAGCAATTCGACGCAGAACTTTTTGGTGATTTCCGGAATTATTTTCGAAAAATTCTTTACCACTTTTCGGAATTGTTAGATAACTTTCGAACAAGTAGTTTTATTTGAGATTCTTCCAAAAAGAAGTGATAACATTACATAAAGTAATTCGAGGTAATTCAGATAACTTAAGAGGAAAATTTTTTGTATGTTTCTGCAAGCATGTTTAGAAAAAACTGTTGGAGGAACGTTAAAATGTAGTATATCTTCTACGGAGAAAAAATTGAAGACACCCTGTGAGTGATATTAATTTCGCACGAACCAAAATTGTAAAAAGAGTGTGTTGACACTCTTATAATCTCCGTCATGTTTAGTTATTTCGGCCAAGTTAATCCAAAAATGTTATTTACTTTTCTTTCAAGGCAAAATCGACAAAAATGTAAAAAATCCGGGCCACTTCAAAAATGAAATTAGTTTTACTAAGAGCTAAATAAAATAACTGGATAATTATACCCGTAGCGTGTGTAGCTAATATAGTCACTTTTCGGATTAATTCTCTTGTAAACAAGTAAAAATAATTCAGAAAATTTTAAAATAATTTAGGAGCCATATTTTTCATATTGTGTAGCTACTTATATATATCTAATTAAGTTTTCCGATAAAGAGGGGCTGACGAAGTGCGTGTGTGTGTGTCCGAATTAGGGGAATTATAGGCGCAAAAGTATTTTACTCACATAAATGACAAACAAAAAATGTTAATATTTCTTCCATACAAATTTCAAGGAAAAGTAAGACCCATTATGGTTTTTAAGCTTACATTTCGACTATACGTGAAATACTTGCTTTTTTTAATTGAAAGCAACTCACATAAAAATGTAGTGATCATTCTCAAACAATTGAAAATGATTTATAAATTATATTTTTCATATTTCGAAGCTGTCGACATTGTTCATTTAAGCTTTCGGATAAGTGGAGGTAGAGAACCAGAAAACTGGCCGAATTAACTCGAGTTACCTTATTTAATCAAAGCTTACTTTTTCTAGTTTTATTTTATTTCTGTAAAGTTTATGTTTGACCTTTTTGACAAAAGGTTTCATATTTGAAGTATACTTCAAATAAATATGAATATAGTCCCTATAAGGGCTACATAAAATTTTTTTAATACACACAGAAAAAAATAATTAGTTAATTCTAAATTTCCTACAGTTGATTTAACTGTAAAGTGGCAAGTTCGTTTTACTTTTAAAAAAATCGGTAGAATTTACATTCTGAAATGTAAAATCTCCATTTTTAAAAAGTAGAATTTCCATTTTTGGAAAAATGGAATTATTACTTCACAAATTCAGTTGATTTTACTGTTTATTTTTTTGTATGTAATTATAATTAAAATATTTATGTGGGAAAATAATGTATTACGAAAGCTTTTGAACAAGTTCGAATGATACATCTCGAGAAAATGTCGTCGATAAGCTTACGGAAAATTTGTGTGATTTTTTAAGATACCGAAATGAAAGTGTTCTAAAACGAAAATAGTACAGGAAAAAACGTATCAATTAGACAAACATAGTCATCGTAGTTTCCGTAAAGCATATCTCTACATTCAACAAAAAAATTTGGTCATTAAAACTAAAAGTATCAAACGAATGATTTATCCTCAAATTAAAATTTTAGAGGGAAAGTTCTGAAGAAATCCCATACTTCCACCCAACGGTCATTCTGGAAACTTCTGATGACCCTCTTGTTCTCTTAAATCGTTTACAACTGCTCGACTAATCCAAAGGAACCGAAGGTGGAATTATTGCTGTATTGTATTCCGAATGTAGCTATGTCCTGTACTTCAAATCCGTACCTACGACATGCTTGTAGCTCTCGGTATTTTTCCTCAATTACAATCAGGGGATTTTTCGGGGAAATGTGAAATTTAACAACATGATTGCTAATCTGAAAACTTGATATTTTTGTTCTTATATATGAGCAGTTCTAATGCGGGAAAGTTTAAACAACTGGGTACCAACAATATATAAAAATTGTTTAGACAGCACACTTATCAGACCAGGTGTTCTGATTACCTGGACCATCTTGAATATATAAAAACTCGGGAACACGGTTAATTAGCTTTTTTACTGAAAAGAGCTTTATTTCTAAAAAATAATTAAAAAGGATCTGATTGAAACATAAATCATTTCATTGGCAAGCGTCATGCATAAATTAAAAAAAATAATAATAAAACTAGTGAATGCGAGCTTCATTTTCTTTTTATAGAATGAAAAAATATTGATTCCTTCAAAAGTTAAATAAATTCGAAGATGAACGCAAAATACACAAAATAATGCGAACATTCAAAGGAGCGGGTTTTAGCCATTTTTCAATATTTATTTTCAAACACCACTGTGTTTTACACTCATCATTGAATTTATTTTCATTTTGAAGGAACCGATATTTTTTTCATTCTGTAAAAAGCAAATGAAAGCCCTCATTCTCTATTTTTTTTAATGTATGCACGACTCTTTTCAATATAATGATTTCCATTTCAAGGAGTTTCTTTTTAAGCATTTTTTAGAAATTATTGTTTAGAAACCTTGCCAACCGTGTTCCCGAGTTTTTGTATAATCAGAATGGTCCAGATAATCAGAAAACCCGGTAAGTGTGGTATATTTTTCGTACCCAGTCATTTCACCTTTCCAGCAGGCTCATATACATATTTGTAACTGAAAGAATATTTATCACGCAGTTTATTAATCGATTAAAAATTGAAAAACGTACCTATTATAATAAAATCAATTTAAATAAAACTGTATTCAAAAATGGCGGAACTCATTTAGATAATGAAATCGAAACCGTACATGAAATATTTAAGTTACTAAGTGAATACAACTTTTTACTACATATTTAAAATAAAATTTTACAAAATAGAAATTACACTTGAAACTATATTACAAACATCACTTAAACTAATGGGAAATAATTTTAAGTAAACTAATAGATTTGTTATAGTTTCTACCAGATTAAAATAGGTATCGAGTATACTGTCGCAATGTCACTTTCAAAAGGATGAAATCGAATGAATACAAAACATTTCTAAATATAATTTATGAGGATGGTTTTTATAGTAAACGTAATCGCAATATTCATATTAATCAATAATTTATCATCAGGACAAACAGCTCATAATAAAATGTTATCGAAAGTAGACTACGATACTTCTATTTTGTCGGTAAGAAAAATATTTGTCATAATTTCTTTTTTCATGATTGTATTTTTTTACTGTTATTAAAAATTATATTTTTATGTTTAAGCTATTTATATTAGATTACTGTTCTATTGGAAAGTCAGATCCCGTTGTACTTATAGGGAATTGGAGTGATACGGATATAAAATTACAAAAATGTTTTTCGAGTAGTGCAACTATAATTTTACGTGAAGTTCAAAAAGAATCAAATTTAGAAAAACATGCAAAAACACTTAATCACAGTTGCGAATTATATTTCAATTTAAATGCCTGACCTGCAAATAAGTTTGTTATTTGGCAGCACAGCGTGAAGCTTTTAAGGCGTACTCTTAACGATTTGTTTGAATCTATTTGGAAAAATATAAACGGATTGTACTTTATTGAAAATACACTAATTTACAACAGTTGTAAAGATGCAAACAGTTATCTACAAATTTGTTGGGAGTTTAATATTTTATCAGCTTTCTTCTTATGCCAAGACATGCATTCCAAAATTTTCTTGTATACATTCAATCCTTATAATTCATATGCTCCTGAAATTTGGAAAATGGTTTACAATTTAAAGCAAAAAAATGGACATCCTTTTCGTATATTTAACTATGAGTATAATATTAAAGGTAAGGAATATATTCCTATTAAATACATGAAAAATTTATGTTATTGCAATGATATTGACATTAGTATTTTATTTATTACACTTCTTAATTTTTTAGAGCTGCCATTGGTTTGTAAGCATTATAATTTTGAAAAAACCTCTACTCTGTCCGGGTTCCCGATAAGACTTGCAGGCGAAAAGATGTTTTACGATCCATATTTAAAAGCTGGTAATGAATTTAACATTGAAGATGGAGTAATTGCTAAAGAACTTTTTCACTATTTAAATGCAAGCTTAAATATTATTGGAGTTTCCGACGACTTTATTATATATCAAAACGGATCTCCTAATAATATTCTAGCAGATCTTCTATACGGAAAATACGACATGAAATTTAGTTTTGATTTCGGGCGACTTTATTGGGCTAATGAATTTAATACCTTTCTTCGAGCTACCGTATGTTATATTACCTCCAAAGAAAAAGTCACAATGTTCGAACAATTTATAAGCATATTTGCTACAGAGAACATGGTATTTTTAATTTTAGTTAATTTAATGACATTTATTACTTTTGCACTTACACAAAAAAGGCATTTGGCTGCTGTTGTCATCGATTTTTTTCGAATAATAGTAGGAGTTGCCACGCTTAAAAAACCAAATAGAGCATTGCAAAGAATAGTTTTTTTGTTTATAATTTTACTTTGCTCTATCTCAAGCTTCTATTTACAAAGTCGATGGTATTCGTCATTGACATCAACGCCTATTCATATACGAAATATAAAATCTTTATTAGATCTAGCACGTTACGATTACAAAATTTACACTATAAATTATCATTTACAGTATATGAGTAATTTTAGTCACTACGAGGAGGTATCGGTTATAAGTGATTTTGAGGAATGCGTTGAATTGTTAGCAAACGATCCTACAGCAGCATGTGCAGGTGATTGTGCTATGTTGAGAGAGCACTTTTATGATGGACACAATGTGCGAATATCAGAAGATGACACATTTGAGCCGTATAACGTATATCTTTTTAGAAATGATTTTCCCTTATATCATCGTATTCGTCAAGTTTATGATAGAATGTTTGACAGTGGGATTGTTCTAAATATTTTATCCATAATAGTTCACAAATATTATAAGAAGAATGAGGAGGCGACATTCGAAAAAGCTAAAAGTATAAAATTATCACAACTGCAATTTGCTTTTTATTTTATTCTATTTGCTAACGGACTTGCAATCGTAATATTTTTTACAGAATTATTAATCAAGCTAATATTAAAAGGAAAAAGGTAAATAACTATAGCAAGTATTTGAATTTTGGATCTTTGCAAGAACATTTTATTCTAAGGAATATTAAATGTATGGTACATAAACCTTATTATTTTACTTTGGCATTTTTAAATTAATACTTATTTGCTCCAAATCTAAATGTACGTTAAATGATATTTTTTTTATCACGCAACTTGTTATTTTTTACTCAAAAATTCCTATTCGAAAAATGTCGCGTTTTTTCCGATTCTTTAAAATTTTCGAAGTTTAAAAACAAATGTTCATCTTTATTTGTACAAATTACATAGTTATTCTTTTATAATTATTTACATATGCATACAGTTTAAATGTGCAATATCTAGTAACGCGTAAATACTCACTTATTTCCTTTCATATGACATTGTGAGGTGCATTTTTATTATACGTGAAAATGAACCACTACAAAAGTTAATATAGCAACTTTTGAGTAAGTTTTTGTAAATGCAGCTTCCATTAGCCTACATTGGCACGTAAGTGATTGGTATATCCTACAAATTCAGCTTTTTTTTAATCCGTTACACTTTTGCGCAGCTGGGTTTTCACCCTTTCACCGGTTCAACAGTTAAGGGAATACTTTTTACTGATATTTTCTTAATTCGAAATGTATTTAAATTAATAAAAATTATTCACCTGTACAACAAAATAAGTATACATTTAATTAATTTTTGTTCTACGGAAAAAGATTTTATTGTAAATTTTTCTATATTGAAACGAACGTTATCTGAAAAATTATTCGATTTCTACATATGTAGACTAGCACATACATATGTAGACTGGCACTTACGGAGTAATTTATAGGTGCATTCACGAAAGTAAAAGAAAAGGTAAACTCCATATGGTCATATATACCTAAGACTCTTTTATTCTAGTCATATGGGACTTAATCTCGGGGATGGCCCTGTGCACGACCATCGTTTCCACATACCCCCGGCACGTGCATTGAGAAAGCGCTTGAGTTTTATAGGTTCGCAGTGCGGACTCTTACGTCCTTCGAAGCGCTGCGCTTATCGAGTTTTCAAATACTTTCTAATGAGGCGCGCTTAAGCGGGAAGATCTTGGATACGTACGCTAAAATTGCAGGGACTAGATGCCAGTCTGCAGATAAGAAACTCTTGACTTTTCGCCGATTGCTTGTTATTTTAGGAGAGTAAGGGAAACCTACGGCGCTCAAAAGTCCGAAGTCATCCGAGGATGGCAGTCTTGACGTTTATAAGTGGCCACTTAGGAAAGTCAGGCTGGAAGAAAAAGCGAAAAACCTCTATTTACTCCTCATTAGCAAGGGGAAACATCGCATTTTCTGTGCAGACAGAATCACTGTGTGACTTCCGGATTTATTATTCTTTTAAGGCTGTCCTCTTCAATACGTATTTGATCTTTGTTATACAATTTATCGTATGTATTTATTTTGATGGCATCTTGAACATTTTTATAAGTTCTGTACTGTGCTGCAAAATTGTACTATTTAATGCAAATTTAATATTTTCAAACGAATAAAAAGAGATAATGTATTAAACAATTATTATACCGACTTATTGATTTTCATAAAAAAAAACTAACCTTTGAAATAAATTACGTAGCTATATGGAGTGAATAGTATAAAAGTATAAAAGGTGGCTATTATTATGATTACGCTGAGCTTTCAATTTAATGACAGAAAAAAAAACTGACACAGATATATACCAAATTGTATCACACATGTCTCATAAGTTGTTAAAATCGTACAATTGTAGAAAAATCTCCTTCAACAACGAAGAGAAAGTAAAATTAGTTTTCTTAAATAATTCAAATTGACAAAAGTTACGCACGCAAAAACGAAATAAAAATTTTATATTTTTTAAAGAGAGCTAAATTTCAGTTCGTAAGGAAGTAATTTTATTAATCAGATATGACAATTTAGTTTTTACATTTACTACTATTTTGAATTAAAAAATTTTTTTATGTCAAATTCCTTAGAACTATATAAGAATATATAATTTTATTTAGAACTATATTACATCTATTATGTAAATTTTCGCCCATAGGTTCATTTTCTGCCCGCAAACGTCCTTATTTTTGTTCTAATGAGCGAGTTTCAGGAATGTAGATGTAAATAATACTAAAGTATGTAAATATGCTAAGTACTATATTATAGAGCACGTGTTATTTATTTATTGATCACAATTCTTCTTTTTTAAATTAGGACGAATTTATTTAAATTTATTTGTATACTAAGAATAATTTTAATACATATTTTCTGAGATAAATTAATATAAATTTTAGTAAAATATCAAATTTATTTTCGCTTTCTCAGAGAGTAAGCATTGGAACAGTGAAACTATTTTTCGCGTGTGGTAGCTGTTGTGTGTGTGTGTATGTTTTTCAGAAATCCTGACGTAAATAATACTAAAATATGTAAACATTCTAAGTACTATATTATAGAGTACGTGTTATTTATTTATTGATCACACTTAACATTTGAATTAAAATACAATTTTTCACTTTATTTGAATTTATATGTATGAGGAAATCTCTGGAACTTTTAACTTTTATGTAACTTTTTTGTTTAAGTAATTTCTTGCTGCCATTAGTTTAGCGTGCGAAGCACATAAATGAGACAAGATGGAAAATCTTCATTTTCAAACTGGAAAAGCAGTCCTGTAATCCATATTGGTGTGCCGCGCACGCCAAATTCTGAGCATGCAAAAAACTGTCTAAAAAGGTCCACCTTTGGAGAACAGTGGACAATTATCTGCATTTTCTCTTTTTAAAATTTAAATTATCTACAGTCTGTCATTTGTTATTTATAAAAATGTCACCTTTGTTATTTAATTTTAAATTTATTTATTAAAATGTCATCTTTTTTATTTTTTTTTAACCAATCTTCATGAAATTTTGCAAGGCAGTTATTTTTTTATACCTCCCAACCGAGTTCGTCGGCCAAGAAAAACTGTTCGCAAGATTGAAGATATTTGAAACGCGATTATAAAAAATTGTATTATTACAAAAAATGAATTTATCGAATAATAAAAAAAAAGTACAATAATTTCACAAGTTTTATAAGAATTCTACCCCTACAAGAGTTTTTAGGTCAAAGTTTGTTTTCGCATAAACTTTATATTTTTGGAATCAATAAATAATTTAATGGAATACTGAATTGTTACAGTGAAAAAAATTTGATGAATTTCACATATATGAAAGCTTTTCGGGATTCCCGTATATTTCCCCAATCTAAGCGTGCAGTGGGTTCGTAGGGAATCGCCGTTAAGCTAGGATGGAGGCCCATTGTGGGTTATTATTAATTTACTGCTTACACGCAATATGAGGGTATATTGTCTCTAGTCTGGGGAACCAGGAGGACCGGCGGGGACTATCGAGTCTTAAGGACCCCCCATTGTCTCTTCGAGTGGTCGGTTTGTTTTCCGGCGCGTGCAAGGGATCGAAAGATTTGGGGGATGTCCTGTGGATTGCGTCGATCGCAGATCTAGTTGGATTTGGAGCACCCATTTCCTACACTCATTTGCATGGTTTTCCCTCGTATTATATTGCTATAACTACAATTGCACAATATTTTTGTAATTTTATACAAATTGCTTTTCAAAATAACTCACAACTTAAGTTCAAAATTATCTCTACATACGTATGTTTTTTTAAATTAGTTTAGAATGCAATTAAAAAAATAAAAAGGGTTCTTATTACATTGAATTTAGTAAAATAAACTATTAACTAAAATGAGATAATTGTCGAGTATTATTTGTAAAAAAAATTCTTACGTAAGCTGTATAAGAAGTATGGATAATATATTAATATTATAATTAATTAATTATAATATTAATTATTTTATTATAATTATATAATATTTATAATATGATAATTATACATCTATATAATAAGAGGTTGAAATAATTTGAAGTTTCTCAAAATTAATTTTTGTTGTTGATTTAATCACTTACTTGTTACTTAAAACTGACCGATAATTATCAAACAGATTACGTAAATATTGAGTAACATGTGTCTAGAGTCTCGGTTATTACAATTTCCTAAATGTACTTGGACAGATTAAAAAAGTTTTCTTAATATATTTTCGGCTAGAATACGAAACTCGATAAAGAGATTAAACTGTTAGTATTTCCAGGCAGTAAACAACCAGCATCTGTCAGTTTATAACTCCAAACAAGAATGGCAAAAGTCCCTTGCGCGAGGTTCGCACCCTAGGAGATTCCGGAATAATCATTATGTACCAGCGGACGATTGGACGAGTCATAAATCTATGTAGGCGGGCCTGCCAGGGTCGTATACTTGTGTTGTCGTTTGAAGTGTAAACTTTCTGGTGGCCGGTCAGTACTCTGAATGGGTCCCCGTTTATGATGCGGGCATGACAAGGGCCAGGTCGATAACTGCTGGTGCAATCAGGCTCGGAGTATTGTCCTATTGTGCAGGAACACGCGTACCAGTAAAGCGACACGTGGCTCGAACATGGACCATGCAAGCTCAAAAATTCGAGCATTCGGATGCGCAGTCATTGGAAAATACGTTCGCTGCGAAATGCGTTGAAATGTATATTATTTAATGATTGTATATAGTATGGAGAGATTGCTAAATTTGTCAAGGTTATCGAGCATTGAAATTTTAGCGCCAGTTGCCAAATATTCATTTCTTTTTTACAGCTTGTATGTTTCTGCGCAGGATTTTCCTGAAATACCAATGTGCTGATAATGATTGCAAATATATTGCATATTTTATGAATTAAAATTAAAATTATTTCTTTATCGATGTTTTGATACGTAAAATTTGTAATAATAATGATTAGAGCAATGAATGAAATGGATGTAACGCTGAAAAAGTTTTATTTTTATATAACATAATTTTTATACTCTAGAAATAATAATTTTATTAATTTATTTTTGTTCTTATATAAATTTTTATTATATATACGTCTATATTGTAAAACACTTTTATATTTACGTTGTATTTTCCACAAAATAATCTTTTCCGCTAGAATAAAAAAATATCGTACATTTTTATATGCATAAAATTTAAAGCACAGTAAACATACATATCTGTAATAGATTCGTAGTATTTCAAAAATATTGCGTGTAAAAACGAAAAATATGTACATTTTTTTCACTCTAAAACAGTGTCTCTGTATAAAAATCTTTCGCGTGAACTGTAATATTTGCATTCAAAAAATAAATGGTAATTTGTCTTTTGTCTATTGTTGCGCTTTTGGACATGTCAAAATTTTAAATTCTCTGGCAAAGTTTATACATTACATTGTACTATTTTTAAAGGCATACACTCGGTAATGTAACAATAATTATGGTAAAAATGCTGAAAACATACTAATAATGCTTGATTGATAACATAATTATGTCAAAAACTCAACAAACATTTAAAGTTTGATGTGACTCTAAACTTTGTCATGGTATACAAATCTATTGAAGTTTACTTTTCGATATGGTGCTAACTTATAACTGAACCAATTTAACAATCGGAAGACAAAAGTGACAAAAACGCATATGCAATCACAAAAATCATGTAAAAATAAGAATACAAAATTATTATAAATGTCTAAAACATCACAAACATGTTTATGTTACACGACAATAACATGTAATTCCTACATGCTACACAACTATCTTCATATTATAAAACCTTAGCATAAGGTTTAGTATTAAAATTTTAACATATTACATATTATAAAAGTCATAAGGTTTGAGCTTGAGTAAAGCAAACTAATTGCTTTATCCATTATATTAAAACCATTCAGATCTCATAAACGGCAAAATATTATCGAATTGTTGCAGAATTCTTTGTTAAATGACTCAATAAATCTTTGATAAAAACTATTTAAAACGTTTAAATAGTAAGTGAAAGAACCATAGAAAAAACAAGGTACTTTGCTCTCTCGTTGCACATAATCTTTGCGTGTTGTACGCGAGTGTTTTACATTTCTTTATCATCACAGGGTTTTCGTCACGAACCGAAACTTTGTTTCAACAGTACAATTGGCGATTTTTTGAGTATGCATTTTCAAAAAACGAGGAATTTTTTCACGATTTTTGATCTTAAAGCTATTCAATTGTACTTGAAACATTCATTGTCTTTATTTCTTAGTTTAGGTCATCTCTCCTTGGCTTGTACATATTAGTAAGAGTACACAGCTCTTGTATGGTATTCCGTGCAAGTTTGGTAAAACTATCGGTCATTCCGGTTTCTTCTGAATTCGTGCCCGCAGCTTCTTCTCCATTAATAGCCTCCTACGTAAAATGTAATTTATTTATAAATAATACAAAAATATTTAATTTTATAACAAATTTTAGATACGATATGACGTTTTTAAAAACATACACTGAGAGAAATGTTTAGGAAAATTTACTATAAATGTAAGAAAAATTACTATGTTCGATAGGAACTTTGGGACAGACTCGAATTATCATAAAATTTACTACAATTTATAGTAAAAATTGCTGTGTACATAGTCAAAATTAGTCAAAACATAGGAATTTTTATTATAAATTGTAGTCAATTTTATGATAATTTA
The DNA here is from genome assembly GCA_036365515.1 of Torymus aiolomorphi. Lineage (NCBI taxonomy): Eukaryota > Metazoa > Arthropoda > Insecta > Hymenoptera > Torymidae > Torymus > Torymus aiolomorphi. The sequence continues at coordinate 140,802,838 of CM070877.1, forward strand.
AGTCTGTCCCACGATTACTATAAGTATAGTAATTTTTGTTACACCATTTTTCTCCGTGTATTAATAAAGAAATTCCAACGTATAAAATAAAGTAAATATACAAATTACCTTAACAATAATATCAGAAATGTTGAGATTAGTCAAGTCAACATTATCAAATTGCGAAAAATTTAAATCGAAGTCATTGTTTTGTTGTGGACAATCAAGAACATTGCCAATGTCGAGTGCATTTCCAATTGCATTTGATATAATACCTAGGTAATGCAAACACCAAATTCAATACATACGTCTAATGAATTTACATATTTTTCATTAAATCAATATAATAAAGCTAAATATTACTCACTCGCATCACCAAGTCCAAAATTATTGGTATTTGGTTCGGCTGGCAGCGCATTTCCAACCATGGCATCTTGTCCTAGCATCGGTGAAGGTGAAGTCTGCGGTATCATAATTGGCTGCAATTGTGACGCCAAATTTTGTTGCCGTTGTGGTTGCTGCGGGGACATATTATACAAAGCACAATCCATTGGGGACGTTGTACGGCCAGGTGAGTTTATTGGCCTGCAATCATTATCCCATTAATAGTATTTATATATATTCATCAGGAAACTACGTTATGAAGTTATTTTTGTTAAGTATTCTATTACCTAAGCATACTCATGTTTGAGGTATTTCCAACTTGGAACATTGGAGGTGAAGCTGCTGCAACCGATCCTCCAAAGGGTGATAGCCTGTCTTTTGGCTCGGATTTTATGAGATTGAAATTGTACTGAGACATCTGATTCAATAAGTTAGGTTCTGAAAGTATAAGTAGATTAAATGAGGTTGTAGATCGAGAAAATACTGCTAAATAATTTCGTTCAACATTTAGGATGAAACTTATGGAGTGTCGGCATGTTGCACCTTGCTGCATTCACCTTGCGCCAAGCCAAAAACAATCAATGTCCGATATTTAGCATACTCATGACCCATGGCAGAAGTTCAATATGTTAATCTTCTGCCATGGGTAACGAGTATGCTAGATATTGAACAACGATTTTTCTTTTTTTGCTTGGCGCAAGGAGAATGCAGCAAGGTGCAACATGCCAAATATAAACGCTCCATTTTAGTGAGAAAGATATAAAATAATGAAAAGCTGAAAACATGCATAATAGAAACAATTAAGTTAATGCCAAAATTCATTAACTCTAGTAAAGTAGATGTAAATAAAATACAGAAAATTGGAATCGAATACATTGAGTACAAATTAGTTGACATTTAATAACAACATTAATATAAATTCAAAAAAAGAATGTTTTTAATAAAAAAAATTAAATTTACTATTTTATTCAACGTTTCAATATTTAATTTTTAGATGTCTTAGAAGCGGTGGTTGTAAAGCAGCATTATAAGTAAGCTGAAGGTTTATTGAAACACAAAATTTTATAGCATCAAGTTTTTTTTAACAAAGCACGAAATTGACACGATTGCATCATACCTGAAGATCCGATAGTGCGATATGTTGATCTGAAATGTCTTGTTCGACGAAATAAGCAGAAAAAAATTCTAGGGGAATATCAGTCCAACGAGTAATGAAACACATACGATCGTTTAGTGTGTATGTATATACATATATTGTTTATATAATAGCTCGATACAATTTTATAAATATAATCATTTTCTCTTAATATTTCAGGAAAGTTTAGTAACATGACTTTCATGTTTAAAAATCCCTTTCTTAAAAATATTGCACATCTACACTTCGGTATATTGCAACTTGCTACTTTCGTTCAATATCATCGCCCAATTTCAAAAAGCACATACAAAATCGAGGGCATTTAAAAAGGCACTCGATCTCGATACAAGGCAAAAAGTTGATGCATTATAACTGACTAGTTTTCTCATTTTTGTCATGAAAAAGATGTACAAGTTCCATTTTCATGATAATACACAAGTTTTTATAAAAATGTATTCTTAAAAAAGTACAAAATACAAAGAGTCACATATGCTGCCGCTCCATTTAAAGTGTTATTAAAATATGTTGCGCTCAGCTTCGTGATTTCGCTCTGATAAGTTTATCAAATTACAACGACCCTTCGCACCATTCCAGAATACAAATTACACGACTCCACAATGCACAATTATAACGTGTTCTGCATTCACAATGTTCATAAGAATCATGGGTCTAAAATTTGCAACGTTGAAGTTCAACAAAATAAAAAAAAATTGATTTTACTTCAAAGTTATATTGATTAAATTTAATTTCACATGAATATTTAGTATTTTATAGCATAAAATAATTTTATGAAGAAGGTTTGGATACAATTTCCATTGTTTAATAACTTTAATTAATCGTAAAAAATTATTTCGTTGCATTCCAACTATGAAAACTTCAGACACATTAAGAATCAACGTCAAACTATTTACTTTTCGCAAAATTGTAAAACAAAACTTTAATTAAAGAAGATCAAATTATACAAATTAATAAACAAAGTTTATAAGTATTATTTTATAGATGAAAAAAATCAAAATATATTACATATAGGATTATGTATACCAATATAGAACCGTGTACATGCTTTTTAACGTGAAGATGTTTGTTAGTATGAAAGTTAACTGAATCACTTACCTTCTAAGATTTTTTAATTAATGTATAAAATAGTATAAATAAGTGACGTTGATTCTTGGATAGAGTAACGATAACATTTCAAGAATTATATAAATGTGATACAATGCGCTACCGACACCGTTTAGCCCAATTAAATGAATCACCAAATGTATGTAAAAAGAAAAAGCAGAAGGATGCTTTGAACATAGTGTACGAATACTCACGTTTCTCAGCCTCGGCTTGCACTTGCTTCAACACATACGCATTCGGGCTGTTATTGAATTTCTGTCGTTTTCGCCTTAGCGAATCGGGATCATCTACGGACGGTGTAAACGTTAACAAATTTTTTATCTTTGTAATATCAATTATTTTAACTTCGAAATATATCGCTATGTAAAGTTATTTATGCAGTGACAGGGAAAATTGTAATACAAAGTGAAATATTATACCAAATTTTCCATTTTAGAAAAATATGAGTTTCATTTCAACTTTATAAAAATAAACCAATATACTCTAATTATAAAAAGGTTTTTAAGATATATACCAATATATTCCAATTTCCCATCTATCCTTATATATGATTTCGTGCTACTTTTTTGCGTCCAAATTAAATTGTACCTTTCGTGGTGCTTGAAAAAAAAAAAAAAAATAAATTATGTAAAAATATTTAATGCAAGCGAGTGAAAGAACAACAGTATATGGATTGCAAAAATCTCGCACTAGAATAGTAAAATGCAATGTAATATTCTAGTAACAATAAACAATTCAATGAATTAACAAATTTGAAGGCATGCAATGATACATGTATCTGCGCACAAATATCGAAAATATCGATCAAACGCTGGTTAAAACGCATACAAAAAAATTTAACAATTTTATAATATCGCATTTTGATTTTGGCATGATTTCTGCAAAGTTTTTAGAATCATAAAATTTCAAGTTATAAACTAGATTTTTCTATTATAAAGCTGCAGATAATCATTTCGTGTAAAATTGAAGGCTGATTAGAATGTGTGACATTCTCTTAAGTACAATTTACGTTTTAAATCTAGGAAGAGCATGTAGGAATTTTTACCAGTTATTATCTGTGGATAATAAAGTTATAAATTAAATATTTGAGGTTAAAGCTCACGATTTCTTTCAATTTTATAAATATATATTTTATTTTTTGTACCTTATTTTGTACGATTATATGTTTGAAATGACTGCTGTTAAAAATAGAACTTTATCCTCAAGACTAGAAAAGACAATCTTTGGTAAATCAAATATATAAATAATTTGTAAATAACGCAAAGTTTAAGGACCAATTTCTTATGATGCCTTGCATAGACATAACATATTCAAAGATCCATTACAATCAATCACAATTTCAAAAATTGTCGTCCAAGAGTTCTTAATATTTTTTCCAATTTAGATCTCTTTGGGAACTCTTTGTAACATCAAAAAGGCAGTAAATCGAGATGTATATTCAAATACACATCTCGTATAAACTTTTTTCAAGCATATATCCTATGCCATCAAAAGAAAAAAAAACAGTTTTACTTAAAAAACTGTAAAAGCTCTATCTTCTGTGAAGAATCAAGCACTCCTTACATTACTACCAAAAATTAAATTCTAAGCACAAATTGTTGTGCAAAGATATAAAAAGAAATGGCTAACAGTATTAAAATAGTGTAAGAAATAACATGTTTTTCTCGTTTGTGTTACGCATAGTTGATAAAATTGCGCTATGAAATATTTTTATGTAACACACTAAAACTTTGCTACTTCTCACACACCCAGAAAATCTGCCAAAGCCAAACAATTCCTCGAGCGGGCCATTAGACCGCCTCTTTCGCCTCCAAAATCTTTCCGCCCTCGACGGGGCTGTAATAAAATGACATCTCGTCGAATTCAGAGGCCGTGGCGTGCGGTGCCATGGCCGTGTAAAGCGCGTAGTGCTCGGCCTCTGTGAGCTCGACACCATACGGCGGCGTCTCGTCGCCTTCTAACTCTAGACTCCTAGAGTTTGTGATGAGCGCGCGCACAGGAGGTAACTTGGTGGCGATCTGCTGCGAGCTCTCGGAGCTGGCCCTATCGAGCCCGGGCAGACTCGCCGTCGACGACATGGCTCCGGGGCCCTCCTTCACGCCGTCCTCCTTCTTTGCCTTCTTCGAGAACAACTTCGAGAAGAGTCCAGGCTTATTTTGCTTGGGCAAAGTGTTAGTCGGCGGTGTGGGTAGATTTTTGTGAGGTGCCACCACTGAATGCTGCAGCTGCGGATCGGATAAACCTTGGCTCGAGGGCGCGCGTGGAAGAACCGGCATGGACGGTGTCTTGCGGATTCTCTTGGGTGGCAGAGGTGGCAAGGGTTCCTCTGCTGTTGACAGCGTCACGTCTCTCTTTATTCTCGGCACTGGTGGCGGAGGACGCGGAGGTGCTGCGTCTGGATTCACTGCTATTATCGGACTTGGCACAGTCGTATTTTCAGCGATCGATGACTCTTGTATGATTCGCCTGCGTACCTGTACCCATACCGGATTTTTCATAGCCATCTGCAAGCTCGTGTATGTCTGATTGTCTCGTACGTCCATCTCCACGTCATTACTATTCTCCACTTCGTGTTGTTGATGACGCTCTTCCATGAGCTTGACATGAGTGTCATCATAGATCTTGTCGAGCTCGACCACTTGTGTGAGAAGTTCGTCGAGGGACTTGTCACCATTGCTAGTAGTTGAATCTACTAAGGGTTCGTTATTATTCTCATAACTACCCTCTCGGATAGTTTCTTGAGTTTTCTGAACCCACTTGCCTATCTCGGTATAATCGAACCAATCTGATTTAGCTTTTCCCAAGAGCTTGCCATTCATATAATCCTTTACATCCGGCAAACTAGCAGTTTTGTCAGGCACAATTGTATTATCATCGTCGTTATTGATTGAGACGACGTCGTTGTTCCCGGTATCGCGCGCAGGGGATGCGGGGGCGGCAGTCGCATTCTTAGCGTAAAACTGCGAGCTTCTCTGCTCGATGTTGTTTCGCTGGACGTTATATATGTCGTTGAGGGCTCGGAGGGCTGCGAGCTTGCTGTACGCGCGCTTAGCGTTCAGTATGTCGTCGACGCTGCCATTATTGTTGTTGAACTCGTCGACGAAACGCGGTCGCCGCGGCAGTTGACTCATCGTCAGCTGCTGCTGCTGTGGCGGCTGGTGCTCGCACGTCGCGATAACGCGGTTGAAGCTCGCGGCGAAGTCGCAGGCGGCCTTCTTGCGCGCGAAGGCCTTGCGCAATGACCAGAGCTGGCCGGGCCTACCTAATCCAAGGGGCAGCAGTTGGAAGTGCAAGGGTTCGCTGGCCGCGCCGTCGCTCGGCCGCCTCAGCTGTATGTATGCCTGCACCGGCTGCTCGATCTGCTGGGTCCTGTAACTCGGCGTCCGGAAAGCTATCGCCACCTGTGAAGAAAATCATGTGTATCACAGAATTAAATGAGATATATTTAGCAGAAAGATTGTATCATAAAGAGTAAAAAGGTTTTTTGTTATATTTGCAATCCGAGAGAATGAAGTGACGGGCCTGCATCGTATAACTTCCTATTTTAACTATGATTTTTTATTTTTATCAATAATTTTTTATTAACGCATTGTATTAAAAATAACTTATAATAGGATTATATGAGCTAACCGATAAGAATTTTTTTTTAAATAAGAGAAAAATAATAAATTGTCTGCAAGTATAACATATAGTGGCAATATAGTTGATTATCAGCTTAGATGTACTCTTAAATAACATTGATTAAGTTCGATTTATGACTCAACGTAGAAAATGTTTTTCATTTAGTAGTGTTATACCAATAGTGTTATTAATCATTCTTGATAAAGCATGTAACAATTTTTTTAGCTACTTTTTACGGAATCGAACATTTTTCAATTTAAATAGTGAAAAACCACTCTATTGCTATATTTACAAAGTAACATACTAAAATTTCATTTGAAAACGTTTAGTATCATCTTTATTTAAAATGCATGACCACAGTAATCTTTTGGCAGAAATTCAGAGTTTCGATGCTTTTACTTTGGCCCTACTTATTTCAAACATTCTATCGCTAATGCTACAGAAACGAAGCTATTTAATTCAAGTCAGATCAACTAATTTAAATATACAAATATTATATCAATTATACTTTGATATTTCCAATTGACATAAAAGCTCAAAAAACATTATGCAATGTATAATAGTAACTTGCCTTCGGAGCGCTCTCGCGCTCCTTGATGTTATATACAGTAATATATATTATTACCTGTTTGTGAACATGCGTTGGTTGAAAATCACCCCATCCTTCCCAATAAATTTGTCCATCTCGTTCCTCGAAAAACCGTACTTGAATATCTTCTTTGGCGACTTTTTCGCAAAGTAGGACCATTTCAGTACCGCCAGCTACCGAAGCACTGCAGTGACTGAGCTTGCATATGACAAGATCAGACATTGCCTCTGAAAAATATTTAATCAATATTAATAATGTTTTACATTAAAAATAAATTATGATACCCTATTTATATCTCGAGTTCAATAGAGAACTTCATTTTGAAGTATATATATATACATATATACATATATTTACACTTTAAAAGTTTCTTAAGTTTTATCTCAATGATGCAACAAGATCTTGACATTTTTGACAACTTTTATCTGCTTATTATGAACCATATTCAAATATAATAAGTCATAGTAAATCATTTAAACCAGTTTTGGTATAATTTAATCTTTTCAATAAAGAGTTTTATTTTAATATTGTCAATACGATCTTATTGTCAGTGAAATTCCAAAAATCAATCTTTTAGATCTATTACTCACTTTTATCATAAATAGGCTCTGAAACAATGGGGTCTAAGGGAAATGAAAACTTTCCCTTTTCTGATCCCTCTAAAAATGCTTGAAAGCACAACCTCACAGCGTTCAAGTCAATGTTCGTCGGTTGACGCTTGTGGTCAAATTTAGCTGTAAAATATTAAATGATATAATTTCAAGGAAATCTCGATACCTTTATACATCGAATAGTAAGTTCACTTTAAACGATAGAAAATAAAGTATAGGACTGAAATCTTACTTCGAAAAGGATCGACTCGTATTTTCTCTCTGAGATTGAGTGCCTCCTCGATATCTTTCTTCTTGACACACTGTATGCCAAGCTTGTCGAAGGAAACAGTCATATTTTCCGAGTTAACTTCAACCGTGCAAACGCCCTGTTTGCAAACCTCTTTGCCAACGAGGTTGTGCGGATGGGGTCGATACGGCGTATCCTTTGTTACACATGAGACGACGACGATGGCTCGTCCCTTGTAACCCATGATCTGCGGCACATGAAAGTTATTGTTAATCAGCTGCTTTTAAAGTTCATTGAGATCACAAACGTCAATGTCAACACTTCAATTGTGTTTCGTGTAGGAGTTTTAATTTAAGGTATTTTTTACTAGTCACGTGAATTCTCGTAATTATTAATCGGTCGTTAATTAAATAGCAAAGAAAAAAGCAAAAATAACATTGAGACATTGTTTTCATTTACGCCTTGATAAAAACCAACGTATAAATTGTTATACTTTCACTCATATCTCTGATTGGTTTGCTTCATATTAACGGCGAATAAAACTGTCTACATGTTGTTTATTTGTATTTAAATTCAAATGAAATAACAAATGCAGTTAACAATGAGAAAAAATTTATCCGAGTGAGCAAAATTCGCTTGAACAAAATAAATAACGTGAATGTTATTGAACTCATCGTATTGATGATTGAACGAGTTAAAAATGGATCTCGAAGATAATTATAGATTCCTATAATGGATTTTATGATATTATAATTTATTTTGATGTTTTTTTAATTTTATGAGGTACACGGATAGAATTTTTCCTGAAAAATTCTATCTGTGTAAAAACTACTTCATTAAATAAAAAAAACCTTAACAAAATTTATTGTATGTAATTATTTTACATATTACTTTACAGCTTCAGCGTTATATGACACTTATGTGGATCTTAAATTTTTTTAATAGTTATATTTAAATTCCGTTAGTAAACTTACAATCAATAAACCAAAACAAAAATCAAAATATTTTGTTTAAAAGATCTTAGAATAAAAGAAAATATGACTACAGTAAAATAAAAAATAAAACATTAGTTTCAATTATTTCTAGTTTAAATTGGATATACAAAAATAGGTGATAGAAGCAAAATATGTTTCAATTTTATTTATAAATTACTGAAATTATTCGTTCAAATTTTTCTTATCATTAGTCAAGCTTTAAAAACTCTTTAAAAGCAAAATTTACTACATGATGCAAAAATACTCAAAATTGAATAACTTGAAATTTTTAGATTTTATTTCTTGATTTATTATTTATTTAAAAAATATTTCAAAATGTCCATGAAATAATACGTTTTAAAATACGAAAAATTGTTTTATTTATGAGAAAACTAACGTTTAAAAAAATATAAGCCTAGAAATTATTTAATTTACTTTTTGTCTTAGAATCCTATTCAGTTTAGTGAATTGTGACTTTAAAAATACAGACTTTGAACATTAAATAAAATTCCAATTAATTATTATCAGTAGTATTCACTATTCTTTGTAAAAAGACTTTTATAGAGAACACTCTAGCTAGAATTAAAAAATTCCAACATTTCATTTCTTAAACTTTTGATATTAAAAAAAAATTAAGAAAACTAGAAGACCGCATGTTTACTAAAAAGTACTTCAACTCATCCTGATCGTGGGAAAAGTCTTGATAGCCAGATAGCATTAAAAAATTCAAATGTTTAAATCCTTCAAATTTTGATATTAAAAGAAATTAAGAAAACTAGAAGACCGCATGTTTACTAAAAAGTACTTCAACTCATCCTGATCGTGGGAAAAGTCTTGATAGCCAGATAGCATTAAAAAATTCAAATGTTTAAATCCTCCAAATTTTGATATTAAAAGAAATTAAGAAAACTAGAAGACCGCATGTTTACTAAAAAGTAATTCAACTCACCTTGATCGTGGGAAACGTCTTGTTCTCCGGGGTGCTATTAACGCCGGGTATGCTACCCGCCGAGCGACCCTCGCACTCGTAGCGAAACCGTAGAGACTTGCTAGCCGGCTGCTCGAGGATTTCTATGTAAGGTTTGGACTGGGTCGGCATCGCCGGTGTCGTCGTGGACGCTGCCGCCTGCGATCTGGTCTCCATGCCGTCAACCGAAATCATTTCTGCGTCCACTATTGGGCGGTTCCGCTCAGCAAAACTTGGGTCCGTGATCTCGATAGCTTCAACTGCGGGAATGCGCTTAAATAAGCTCGGTTGGAGTAGGGAGCTCGAAAGATGGCCCCTTACGCGGAGGAGCATGCGCAGTATGTATTTGTGACTGCTACTCTTTTCTAGCTCTGGGAATCTACGATGTTTACAATTATTATAATACGCGTAAACATTTACGCTAGAGAGATAATTTTAAGGAGATGCTGAAGTAAGTATATCGGGGTGGTCTTTCCCGATAAGCCAGGAACGAATCGTATCAGTCGTGAATTCATGAGAAAAAACTGTTCTATATCCGGTTCCACATTAATTTCACATCCGCACACGATCCGAGCTCATTTAACTGGGAATCCCCTGAATGCACAAATGAAAAATGCGTTGCAGTCATAAGATAAAAGATTTGTACTTTTCGAAAAATCTAAGAATTGATCGCGCTTCATGAATGAATTTCAAGTTAATAGGGTTTCAAAATTCCTGGTAACTAGAGCTATGGATGCGAACTACTGTGTGTTGTACCCATGTGATATTATAAACGATCAACGATCGTATTTTTATTTACTTATCGCTATAATGTTCAAGTTCTTAGGAGTTAAATGTTGATATGCAGACTTACGTAAGATCAAAAAGTATATGATTCAATTAGAGTATGATAATGAGTGAAAATCATTCTTTGTCAGAAATCTAGATCATATTCTAGGCATGTACCCGAAAATTCACCGTAAGTTATCAAAACAAAAACTTATTTTTCATTTAAAATATATTTATAAGTTTAAAAACAATATCGATTTTTAAAGATTCAATAAAATTTGACATCCCTCTTTGTGATAATGTAATATTATTTATATTTTTAAAACTATAATTATTTCCGTTAATAATATTCAATATATCATTCATTCATACATTAAAATTTTTCATTCCCATACAATTAATATTTTAAGAGTTGCATCGTTTTTTAATAAAATATGTTATGTAAGCAAGTTCAAATTTTTACCCTATTTAACTAGGATACCTCAAATATTATTTTTTGTACTGTAAATTGAGTTTCCCTTTAGATTGATAATGCATGGTTTTGTTAGTAGATCTAAGAGACTCGTAGATGGGTTTTTCCGGGTAAATCGCTGCAGCGAACTAAAGACACAAGAATTATTGGACTTTGCCCCAGCCCCTATACGTTTCTCATTGTTTATTTATATTCACCACATACTGGGTTGTGAATATGTTTATTGACTTTGTCTTAATCCCTTTTCTTATAAGTGCCCTTAGTTTTTATATTTTACTATTTAGTCACTTCAACTATTTCTTTCCCCTGAATTCTTTTGTGAAAAAACATAGCCAAAATATTATTGGCTCAGAAAAAGAAGATATGTACCAACTCGGAGTACACTTCCGTGGAATAAGTATTTTAAGGTATGCATAGTTTTTTAATAAAATACATTATATAAGCAACTTAAAATTTTTTTAATAATTTCACCTTATTTAAGTAGGATAGGTACCTTAAATATTATTTTCTGTACTGTAAAATGAGTTCCTTTAAATTAATAGTGGTATTACTAAAAGCTCTAAGAGACTTGTATTAGATTTCCCCAAGTGAATGAGTGAATCGTAATATGGTCACAAGGATTATTTGACTTTGACCGAGCCTCTATTTTTCTCATCTTTTGTGTATATTCACCCTATAATCGGTTGCGAATTATATTTTCATTGATTCATATCACATTTTACTAAATTAGCGTAGCTTCTACAATTTTTTTTCACCTTAATTTTTTGGTGGCTAAACTAATAACGTAGCCAATATAGTATTGGCTTAGTAAAAGAAGGTACCAACTCGAGGACTGCTTCAAAAAGGTATACGAACTCAAGATCTGCTTCGAAAATATACCATATAGGAATCTGTTCTAACACGGTATCTATTTACAAGTACAGCTTTTTTATACAAGTTACGTAGTCAATTTATATAATAACCTTTTTTTTTACATAATAAATTGTATTTTTTTTTTTAGACAATGCATTTTAGATACTCTTATTATTATTCTAAGACTCGTATGTTAGTTACGTTATCAGTTTAGTGATAACAAAATTCAGGTAAAAGAAATAGCAGAAGATATGCGCTAACTTAGTAAAATGTAAGGGCACTTATAAGATAAGAGATTAGGACAAAATCAATAAAAATATTTACACGAGATTATAGGATGAATATACACGAAACATGAGAAAAGGGGGTTGGTTCAAAGTCCATATAATCCTTATAACTTCAGTCATTTACTCCGGAAAATGTATTATATCAACCAGTCTCTTTGATGTACTAAGACGGTCTAAAACTCAATTTATAATAACTAATTTATAAATAACTAATATTTGAGGTACCCTAGGTTTGATAGAGAGAAATTATTGAAAATTTGAAGTAGCTTATCTAATTTATTTTATTAATAATTTAAAATATTACTCCCACGAAAGAGTACTCCAGTTAATACCTTCTTTTTCTAAACAGGGGGTTTGTTCACAAAAGAATTCAGGTGAGTAGATGCGATACTAATTAGTAGAATGTAAAAACTAAGAGCGCTTATAAGAAAAGGGATTAGGACAATATATAAAAAAGAAAGTATGCTGTCACGCCAATGAAGTTCGAAAATCAAACGCAGAACCTTTAGAATATAAACTAAATCGAGCTTGCCATTGCTACGCAAAAAATTTAGGTCGAATAATGATGTGTAAATGGTTGAGATCTTCATAAAACACTGACAATATAAATACATGAGTTAGTTTGAGTTCAATTATTATTTATAATTTATGTTTATAATTTATGTAACTTGTCTAGGGCAATTAAAAAGTTTATTTTTAGCGCACTGTTATATACAATTAAAGCCCTAATCAGACGCCATTATAAAATTTTAATTTTTAAGACATTGGACAAACCTGTGTCTATTCGCCTTCAGTCACTTTCGTTTGAATTTCGGATTGAGAATCTTTGACAATTTTAGTCAATGTAATCTAATACATAAAGTAAATATGTCTAACTAGTGAGATTATTTAGTTGCCATTTACTTTATTAATTATTATTGCTCATTTAAGTTCATCGACACATCTTCTTCCTGTAAAAACCAAATTCCGGGAAAATACGTTTATTGAGAATTGTTGACCTATTAACTCGATGGGTAGACTGATAGATAGATTCACGATCAGAGAATATTGAATTCAAGTTCAATGCTTTTATTTTAGTCTAAAATAATAACGTTCTAAAATATATCGTGAAATCATCAAGTTTAGTTAAATATTAAATTATACTAATCATGCCTACTATCTCTTACTATCTTTTGTGCATAGAATGTAAACCTCTTGACTTTTTATAGCTGAGATTCCTCTTATTTTAAATAAAGTTGCCACTCTAAAAGCGAATAGTGTTCGTTAACAGCTCTTCTTAAGGACATATTATCCTTTTATTATTGGATATTTAATATAATTTTTGTAGTTAGTTTTTCATTATCATATAGTATCTGTTTAAGACCAAAGCCATTCAAAGTTGAAAACTTTCTTTTAATAAAAGATTGCTATAAATATAATTTAAAATATTAACAAAATTCGATCATAACTCTTAATACATTGTATTAAGTTTTACTACGATTATTTATTACCTTACACTTACGATTACCAATTACATTTATGCATATAGCTTTCGAATCTTTAAAGCTAGTTTTTTTCGAAATAAATTACTTGCTTAAAAAACTTTGATTTGAACTTTTGTGTAACCTTTCTAATGTTTGTGTAGCGTGATAAGTGATAACGCACACATACATGTAGCCACGACACATCTACATACAAAGAAAAAGCATAAATACGGTAACGGACGATCAATCGGTTTCACTCGCTTAGTGATCGGAGTCGAGTTAACGTGGAAACGAAAAAATACAGACTGTGTTCCAGTCCACATCTGGTCTACATACCCGATTTATATCATGGTTCCTGACATTCAAGAAATGAAGTTAAAGTCACTCCATTCTTCGCTGTTATAAAAGATAAGTTTACATTGCATGCAATTTTCTATATAGCCAATTCGCTATTTATTGAGTTTGGTAATGTTTTGTTTAGATATGACTGTCTGCAAATTTTATTATAAATGTTGTTATTCAACAAAAGATTTTAATTCATTATAATATTTCAAATTCATTGCATTTCCCTCTTGAAAATTTAATCAACAATAATTGTGGACATACTGACTAAAAATTTTCATTCATTAGATTTGAATGTATATCCGCGCTTCGTGTATAAATTTAAATTCATGTTTTAGAATTTTAATTAAATTAATTATTATTTGTAAAAAAAAAACGCTCGATTATATAAAGATGTTTTATCTAGAATTAAGATTTAGTTTTAGTTCTAGTTTTAAGTAAATTTATACTCCGGACCTGCAAACAGGGAATTTATTTTCTTCTACAAGGTTACTCTATGTAATGTAATGTATTTCTTACTCTGGATCAATAAATAAATAAATAAATAAATATGGATTGGTCGGTTATATGAAATCTCGATTTATATGAATTAGTAAAAAATCGAAAATAAATTCAGTTGATTAGTGAAACTACGAATGCTTTTTGCTCTTCCTTTTTTGACAAAATAAAAATACATGATTATTTCTAATATAATAAAACGTTACTAAATTCCGTAACTTTTTGTTGTGGTACAGTACCGATCGAAATAATAATATTCATTCAATTAATGAATGTTATTATTGATTTTAAAAATCTTAAGTGTGAATGTAATAACGTCACAGGAAAAGTTTATATTCTTAATCTAATAAGGTAGATTGAAAATGTTAAATTTTGTGTTTATAATTGTTGTCTCTCTTCTCATATCATAATTCGGTTACGAGCGCAATAAATAGTATATATAAAAAAACATATATGATTTCGAATATTATCTTTTATTTTAATTATTTAGATGTGAATCAAAATCTGATATAAATTATACGATTACAAATTTCTTTTCTTATAACTCAACGAAACTTCAGAAATACATATATGGTTATGGATTTCATATTTTAAGAACGTAATCCTGATGTATGAAGATAAAATTTAAAAAGGTGTGTAATATGAAAACGTAAAATAACACAGGTATAACAAAAAATAACTGAGTGGACCGGCCGATTGGATCTTAATATTCTTACGTATGTACTTATTTTGAACTTTTAAACCTAAGAATACGTCAATTGGATTCTACCATCCCCGAATTTCGAGATACCTCTAACTCTAACAATTTTGGGATGTCTTCATTGCGAAGTCATGCTTTGCAGAATCCATTTTGAATCATCTGAATACGATTTTTTCGTCGAGGAATATGAAATTTAAATTCTCTGAATGCGATTTTTTCTTCGTTGAGATATAACGACTAAAAATTTTAATTTAATATTTCTCAAAGAGGAAAAATCATATTTAGATGATTTAAAACAGACTCTACAGGGCATGACTGGCACTATACCAGTTATTAATACAAATTTTTCGTTCCTTAATAAAGATATTTCCTAGGGTTAGAGGTATCTTAAAATCTTGGGCTGATAAATAATAATATATATCATATTTGGGTTTAAAATTTCAATCTACCTAAGAATATTAAGATGCAATCCGCTGGACAACCTACGAATTTTTTGTCTGCCTGTGTAATTATTTCAAATGATTTGGGGACCAAATGAAACGATGAATAGTAAGTTTACTTACGAACATCACTTATATTAATGTTTCCATCACTCATCATAGAGAAGTCTTCCATGCTTCTCGCTTTCAGCTACTGTTTCCGTTTAACATGATATTAAGTCCTAAAAAAATAACAAAATTTGATTTAAATAAATTACGTTTTGAAATTTCACAGTAATTAAATGGGTAGGTAATAAAAGTGGATATTTGTTAAATATTCTTAATTTGTTGTACTTAAAATTTCTTTCTGAGTATCTTGTAATAGTACAATCACGATATTTATGTAACGATTAAAGCAAATCAGTTGTGTTGCAATTTCCTCTCATTGAAATGACTATTTTGAACATTCTTAGAAGCCCAATCGCACAACTTATTTACATTCTTGGCACTGCGAAAAGCGAGGTGGAAATGCATTCCGCAAGCCAAGGATGCAACTAGTTATAGAAGTTAAAGGTAAAATAACTCACGAAACGCAAATGGAAAGTAAACGGAAACAGTGGAATCCAAAGTAAATATTGGAGATACAAAAAATGTCAGTGAATACAATATAAATGGGAGTCAATAACGACAAAATAGATTCGTGAGCGGTATCCCTCGGGATGCGCGACATTCGAGTACATAGAGAAAGAGGCCGAGGGATAAGCTAGAGGGAGAGAGTTTGGAATCTCGGCTCTCTCTCTTTTCTGGTCTGATCCAATCATTATTTTGGGAGAGAGCTTCCCTAGGCGACTCTTTCTCTCTCTATCTCTCTCTCCCTCTTCGGTGGGCTATTATTAACCCTATATTCGGTCTGTGCAAATGTAGACAAATAAGTGCAATCCGTGTGTTTGTAGCGCTTTTAGGAATGGTTTAGGATTATTGTGTCAACTTATGAAAAAGAAATTAACATTTGTTTAGTTATTCAAAGGTTTTTGAAGCTTATAAATAATTGTAGAGAAAATAGATTTTTGAAAAGCTTTAAACTTCTAAAATACTTTTTAACACTAAGTTTGCAATCACATTATATGGCTGTGTAAATAAAAGATCCCATTTCTAGGAACTAAATGAAATTTCTAGAAATGGTTGTATTGTAACATAATCGTGGTGTATAAAAAATTAAAAATTTAAAAGCAGAAAAAATGAAATGTTTTCATTCTTCCACGTGTGCAATGGTAACTATAGCAATTTATGGCAGGAATCACTGTTTCTAGTTCATCGATTTTTAGCTATTAAACAAATTGCTTCCCGGTAAAATGTCCTGCAGTTTGAATGCCGGTCGATCAGCTGACTCGACAACAATATCAACATCGCTTTCAAAACTAGGCTTAATTACGTTATTTTTTAGTCGAATTATTGAACTAAAATTGCCGTTCGATTGCTGTATTTAAACATTTATCTACTTTCAATAACATATTCCTAGCGAATACTCAACAAGTCTCTATATCTATATATGTTGTACAGGATTATAGTCTGTAGATTCACCAGTAGCCCGCGCCACTTGTATCTTCTCAACATTTTGCACAGTGCGAAAATCCACCAATTAATCGCAAAAAGAAATTAACTAAAATGATTTTTTATGAAAATTAACTCGTATCTCCATACATTAAAACTCTGCATACATTTCTATGTTGCTAAAACTCAGCTAAATAAATACACCAATCTGAGAGTTTACCAATATACACACTTATACTAACAAAGCACAAGTAATCTATGAGAGAACTACACTATACTCTGTATCTTATAGCATTGGAAACTACGCAAGAGGCGTTCTCCATCGCTCTCTGATATATAACCTCAACATCTCACGATATAGATATACCCCGATAACGAATTAGACAAAGCGCGAGTATAAAACAGAGCCTGTCGCACACACACACACAACCCATTGCTGAGCGATAAAACGCGAACGTGAGCTAAAGCATGCAACACCACGCAGCAGAGTGCTGCTAAAGCGCAGCTTGATCGCACTTGCCTGCTGCTGCTGCTGTCGACGACGACGTCTGCGTTGCACTCGGTGCTCATGGCGCGCGACCGCCCCGAGTCGCCACGCGCACCTATCTGTCTCTCTCTTACTTCCTCCGCACCTCGCCACAAGGACGTTCCTCGACACGCGCACAGCTCGTTCTCAATAACGTAGATTCGGAGCACTGTACTCCTCGGAGCGCGGGGCTACTGCGCTCCGAAGTCCGAAAAACTGCGCTGCCTGTCTCGCTCCGTCTCTGTCCCTCTTGGATCACGTATAATATATTATAGCTGCGCGAGCGAGCGCTTGTATAAGTGTGTGTGTGAGTGTGTGTGTGTATCTGTGACAGTGTATATAGCTGCGCGCGAGACGTACTTCCGGCTACTACTTTCTCTCCGTCCACCGCGGTCGCATAGCTTCTCTTCTGCGACGACCGATAACCCGCGCGCGCGATGATTCTTTTCGCACGATCGAGTAAAAGAGGCGCACTATGTGTGTGGTTATTAGTTTATAACAGTGTGTTATGCTACACACCTAACGCGCCCCACTGCTCCGATATATTATACGGCTGTGAGCGCACGTATAGACACACACACACATATACACAGAGACACGGGGAGCGGCGGCAGAGCAGCAGCGCTCCGTACGTCTCTCCGCTTTCACGGCGCACTGAACCTCGGGCGCGTGCGTGCTGGTCGAGTAGCCGCCACGGCGAGGCCTCGAGCCGTCGTGCCGATATGTATCTCCGTCTCTGTCTCTTTCGGCGGCGCCTGCGCTCCGAGTCCGAGAGAGTTTCTCTCTACACTATATATCTTGAGTTCTGATACGCGCACGCGCCTGGCACTCGGTTGTACACACTCGTATTGTATATATATACATGAGAGTGTGTATAGTATTGTAATTAGAAATGATTTTTCGGAGGAGGGATTTGTTTTGGGCTATTGATCATGGATTTTTGGCACAGTGGAGAGCGAAGTGCGTGACTCACGCCGGAAGGCTTCGAGAAGATGGGAAAGAATTCGTGTATATGCGTGATGAGAGCGGAAAAAGCGCGCAGATTTCGTCGGAAGATTGGGGATTGAGTGGCGCGAGTTCGAGAAGCTTTTATAAGTAGAATCGGAGAGAACTTGCAGGACTTTTATTATTGCTGAAAAAAACAGACAACGGGTAGATCAGCTTATAACGATTCCCCGGGGATATTGCGAAACGAGTTTTCGGAATCGCGTGTATTAATTGAACGTAGGATGATCTGGATGTTGATATGCACGAATGAAATGACTAATTGAATGTTTAAAAAATGAAAAAAAGTTTTTTTATATGTTATTCACGTGATCTTTATGGAATGTTTATTTTAAACAATCATTGGCTTGGTGTATGTATAATAAATTGGTATTTACTAACATACTTTCATTCTATAGCTTTGAGATTTATTGGAAACCAATGGTTTCAAAGTAAGCTAATGCGTATATTTTTTAGACTATCTTTAAGTCATTGGAATCTGAGCAGAAAAATTTAAATTCTTTTTTGAAAGGAGAAACAAACTTCAAGAAAAATATATTATTTCCGGTTATGTTATATTATTGTAAGCACCACAACAAAATACTTTAGTGACACCTATGAATCACGGTAGTCGAAAATAGAAGATAATTTTTTAAAGAAAAAAAAATCATAAACTTTGCACCACTTGGTGAATGAATCATATATATATTGTGTTTATAATAAGTAGCAAGTAGTGCATACACGTGCAGACAAAAGACTAATAATACCTCAATAAACTCTTATAATATGATTGACTATCGTGATATTATTATAAGCGAAAATAAAATAATAAAGTATGTTATGTGACAAGAAGTCTCGTCTGAATAAATGAGCCCATGATAATCTAAAAATAAATTACACATGTAATGAAAAAACTTTGATAACTGATAATCTAAAAAGCGCGATGTTAAGGGAAAATCACAGAAGATTATAATAGTAAATATGGCAATAATGAAATGAAACCAAATATAATTATTGTTAACGATCTAACAATTCATGAATAGCTTCTCATGTCATTCTGACATGAAGAGTTTGCAGTAGCCACACAATTATCCGATTTTCTTAAGCAAATTTAATAAATGATAAAAGGAAATCGAAGAAAAGTAAACAATATATATAGCCATGGCGTTTTATTTTCTTTCGTAAAAGCATCTCAATTAAGAAAATTGATTTTCTTTTGTAAAAAAGATGACTTAATCAACTAAAATGAAGTAATTATCATTAAAATGATAAATTATTTCGAATCCCCGCATAAAGTTACTACCTATATGAGAAAATTCTATTTTCCAAAAAAGCCCAAGTTGCGAATACGCTACAACTATTGTCAATTCGGGCAAAAAATCCGCCAATTTGTTTCTACATATCAATTAAATCGTCAGCATCACGCGCGCTACAAAACCCATTGCGAAAAAGGGAACTTTGCGCCGCGAAAAGCGCGCGAATAGAGCGCAAAACGACGAAAGCGAAGCTACGAGAGAGAGGATAGGGCGGGAAGGGGGGGCAACTTCTAAATTTATTTTGGGTGAGAATGACCGCGTAGATGCGGCGGCCGTTCGCGCGGAAGGCTCGTCGACGGAACAAGTGCTGCTTGCTTGCGTTTATATATATAAACGCGCGCGCACACACACACATGCACATACGTGTGCGCGCAGCGCTTGCTCCGCTTTAAACTCCTCTTCTCCGCGCGTCTTTGTCGTTACTTATGCTATCTTTCCTTCCCTCCTCTCTGGGCTCCGAATTTTTCGGAGCGAAAACGAGACCCGGGAGAACAGGTCGCGTGTACACACACACACGCACGCCTTCTTTGCACTCAAGAGAGAGAGAGAGAGAGTATAATAAGAAGAAGACGCTCACTCCGGCTATACGAGGAGAGGCCGCTGCGCTCGCTCGCTCTCCTCTCCTTTTTTTGCGCGTACTACTTTTCGAGCACGTATAATTTCTTCATCTCTTTTTTGGCGCGTGTATGTGGATATATAGGCGCTTCTTCCTATATCTCTCGGCCGCGGCTATTATGTGGGTTTTCGGCGGCGCGTGCGATGCGACCTTCTAATATACTATACAGTTCCCGCGTTCGCGCTTGACATGTGGATATATAGGTGTATCAAAGCGAGCGGGTGAGAGAGGCGAATGGTATTGGAAGAAGAAACTGGAGGAGCAAGAGAGAGAGAGAGAGAGAGAGAGAGAGAGAGGGAGCGAGGTAACAGGTCTCGGAGTCGATTGGGCAACTACGCGGGCCACGTGACGAATTTTTCTTCAGGAGCGTAGTGTCAGAATTTCGGTGCCCGAAGCGCCCCGAGATGTAGCTACTGCACTGGAGTTTTGGTCGATATAAAAAAATAGAGAGAATGTATAATGCTGTTGTAACAGTAACCCTTGTTAATAAACGATTTAAGTAATTCTAAAATAAAAAAGATACTTTAATATTGTTATTTTTTGTATTAAGTCATCTTTAGTTTTACACATAATTTGCAAGAAAATATATTTAATAATGTATCTTAACATTGTTTAGATATACTTTTTTAATCTTAGGGTATTCAACGCCTACATATTAACGCTAATTTTGATATACTTAAGAGGCTTTTTGTAGCATACCTGTAGAATGTAATATTTTGAAATTATAACATTATATTTAAACAACAATATATAACTACTTTTCAGTACTCTTCTTTAACATACAGAAGATAGTGACAAGAGATTTTTATTTATATTCAAGTTACAAAGCAATTATATAATGTAAAGAGCCAATTTGTGTGTTTCATTACAAATGCAGTAAGTAGTTATTATTTGCAATATAAATTTATACACAGTGTTTGCAGATGTTATGTTTAGCGTTTGTACTAACGAGGCTTCGATCATTACAATTTTCCATATTGGCGTTTTATGAGTAATAAAAAATACTTATAATTTTAAAACACGTTTGAAAAGTAATATCAAGTAGATGGTTTGTGATGATATCGGAATCGTTATCAGAATAAAATTTAGAAATGTTAAATATTATTATTATACAGAGATTACAAACGAAAACATATAATGATAATAAGCTTTGAATAAATTTCCCAGGCTTGAGTTTCGATAAAGCATAATGCCATTTAGAAACTATCTTTTTTATAAAATAAAACTGGCAATAGCTATCTCTTTGTTGTCACTCTACGACTTAGATATTCACAGAAATTCGGTGAGCGTTGTTAAATGTATAGTGTGCGCAAAGCATAATGAGCGGTTCTCATGAGCCTTGTGTTTTTATAGCTGTGTTGAAGGCTAGTTTGACATTTTTTACGTGCTAATTTTTACGACTAATGATTGTTGTGATGTAACAAAATTATTTCTTCACAAATATTATTGAAATTTTGCAGGAAAATTTTCATTTATTGAAAGTTTATCCATCACATTGAAGTTTTTATGAAAACATAAATTTTATTTAACGAAAATAAAATTTTTCTCTATATGAATGATAAATTTCAACAAAGAACATGACAGTCTCATGTTATTTTAAAATATAAACTACGCATACTACACAATTTCTATGCAAACAAAGAAATGGCTTGTGATATATTTAGGGCTGGTGCACCAGATTGTAACGAAGCGCACGAACCACGAAGTGTTCACGCTTCACGTGAGGATATGAATTATGTCACCGTAAAGTATTCTTAATTTTGCACGACGAATGGCATTGACTAATTTATTTTTGTGCATATATGTAGCTTATTAGTTAAACTTATTGTTAAAGTATTCTTGTTTTAAATAATAATTAATTGAAAAATCATCTGC
Source organism: Torymus aiolomorphi (assembly GCA_036365515.1). Classification (NCBI taxonomy): domain Eukaryota; kingdom Metazoa; phylum Arthropoda; class Insecta; order Hymenoptera; family Torymidae; genus Torymus; species Torymus aiolomorphi. Next base: position 140,825,118 of record CM070877.1, read on the forward strand.
TATTTGCGTGTAAAATTAATTAATTAATACCATTCTAATGACGTTTATATAAAAATAAATGATGTTGTCTTAAAAGTATCATTTCTTTGTGATATTATCTTTTATTCATTTTATTACAATTTAAAAAGACGCTTTTACGATATTTTAATAACGCACGATAAATTTGAAATCTGTAAAACCATTTTATAATAGTTCTTTAATACACACTTTCTAAATATGAAAAAAAAATTATTTATTCATATACTGCAGAAAAATAGTTTATTACGATTGATATTTTTCATAATTTTAAGACTTTTTTTCATCACTATCAATAACTAGATTCTCTAAAAAAACAATAAGTATTGCCATTCGCGAGAATACCAAACGCAAAAGTATAAACAGAACCTACACGTCACAGCAAAAACAAAAGCCAGCCCCTTAACCCCCTCCACATACCCATCCTCCAGTTGTCAAAAGCACATTCACAACACAATATAACGTTACGTGCCCTATAACCAACGATCCTTCGAATACCTTCAACCTCTCCTACACGACCAAAGAGAGACCCGAGCCTCCTGAAAACCGATCTCGTCATGCCGAATAAGTGCCTGACCCCGGGTCCGCTAATCCATCTCGCGCGCTCGAGTCCGGACCCCACGAGCCTCGCGCAGTGCGCCCGCCGTCGGCTGCAGTACTCCCAGCTCCCCGTGCGCTGCAGCTCCCGGAGATCGTCGCAGCAGCGGGGCAAGCTGGCCAGCTCGTTGAAGAAGTTCCCGATGCTGGGTACGCCAAAGCGCTGCGTTTCGGCGAAGAGCTGCTGTCCCGAGGACGGAGCGGCCCGGTTCCTCGCGGCCGCCGCCGCTGATGCCAAGTCACCCGCCGCCAGGAAGAGCCTGTCGATGACTGACCTGTACCAGGCGACCCCGGGGGCCAAGGAATTCGAGTCCGCTGATTTACGGTGAGTTTCATAGGGTTAGGATTTTTATTTTTCTTCTCTCCGCGAGCAAACATTTCGAAAATTCTTAAAAACAAAAAAAATATTCATCCCAAAAGTTCGGACAGCGGCACGTCGTCGGCGCGCCTCGACGACGGCAGCAGCGATCACCGCAGCGACGCCCTGAGCCTCGAGGGCTGCGCGGTCATGACCTGGCCGGTGTCCCGCCAAGAGGAGCGCGAGTCCCGGGCGGCATGCATCGTTGGCCGCGCTCTCGCCGTGAACGCCTGGCGTCGACGCCGCGAGGAAATCGTCGACCTCGGACAGCAGCTCGACCAGCTGCAGCTGCAGATCGTCGTGCTGCGCCGGCTGCATGATAACGAGAACGGCCGTGTCGCCAGCCTCGCCGGCGAGTTGCATAGGGCGAAGGCGCAGCTGGACGACGCGAACAAGGATCGCGATCAGCTGAAGATTGTAAGAATAATTATTATGTGTTTTGGGAGTTTTTTAGAACCGGCCGTTGAAATATTTTTGTGTTTTTTTGTTAGTATATATAGACGCTCCCTATGAAAACTAGCACGATTCAGATTGCCGCGAAGACTAGTCCATTTGAGCGTTGGCCGCGAAGACTAGCACGCCTCATTGATTTGCGTTGAAGACTAGCCCGATCCGCTTGATTGAAGCGAAGACTAGTACATTACACTGCCTCTTATGTATAAAATTAACACGGTGACGCGAAGTGCTAGTTTTCGCGGCAAGCTTGCGAATCGTCTTACTTTTCGTCGCAATCTCGCGAATCGTGCTACTTTTCGTCGCAATCTTACGAATTGTACTATTATTCGGCGCAAACTCGTGAATGATGCTAGTTTTCGCGGCAACCTCGCGAATTGTACTAGTATTCGCGGCAAAGTCGTGAGTTATGCTAGTTTTCATTGCAGTTTTCTGAAATGTGCTAGTCTTCGTAAGGAGGCAAAAAAGGTGCTAGTTTTCGTAGGGAGCATCGATATAATGTTAGCGAACTATATATGGAGAGAAAATCTTTTTCACTTTGAAAATGATTTTTTTATTCTTTTATATTTTCTAAATTTTTTGCACGAGTTACTGACGCGTTCTAATAAAAAATGTTGATAAAGTGTTGCAGAGAATATAAACCACGTTCAATTTCATAGGAAGTATGAACTGACCCGTATAATGATGCAAACTTTTGTAAAATTACATCTTCGTATATTTACCGTTAGAAAGTTAAAAAAGTAGCATGTCATATGTTAAAATTGCTATATTGAGCGTATATTTTAAAATAAAATAAGATTATTGTTCACTTTTATTTAATAATACGACAGTCGTATGTGGATAAATGCATAATTGTAAAATAAATTACGAACGGTCTCCTTTCTCTTCATAATTACGCAGATAACGTTTAATACCTGCAATATCAAATTGTGTAATATAGCTGCGGGAAGTATCTTTTGTAAATTATTACGTTACAAAGTTTGTAAACTTTTCAATTGTATATAGTATGGTAGTGTTTTGAATTCTTTCCAGAACAATAGCCTGTGATAACGAAATTACGAAATTACTGTTACCTTTGTTATCTAAAGCAATAAAAAAATACGACAAATAGTGTAAATAAATTACCTCTAATAACTATATCCTCTCGTTCAAAACAAAAATAAACCCGATAATCGTGCAAACAAAAAATTTTTCAAAAAGCCATCCTCAAACCCCGTGTCACCCTCTTTACCATCTTAACGACGCCTTAAACGCGAATTTATCCGAATATTTGGCCCCATAACCAAGGCAAAATATACCCACTCTCGAGCCGAGTTCAAACGAAAGCGCGTAACCCTTATAATACACTCGCCATCGCCGAGCTCACACTTGCACTCCCGCCACAGGCAGGCCAACGCAACATTCACGCGCGTAAAATAAACCCCTCCGTACAATGACAGAATTAGATCGTGAAGAATATAAAACAGCCTCGACAGTGGGTGACATCACACGCGGTCCACGAAAAGGGCAGCGAGTGAGCGGAACCTTTCCATAAATACATGACTCTCTTTCTCTCTCTCTGCTTTTGCGGTGCAAAAGGAAAAGGAGACAGCAGAGGGCGAGGCGACGCGGCAGCGCGAGATCGCGGAGGAACGATCGGTGGACGTGGAGAACGCGCTGAACGAGCTGCGCAGCGCGCGCGACCAGCTCGAGGCCCTCGACAAGCAGATGGCCAAGGACAGAGATAAACTGCTCAGGCTCAGAGAGGACAACAAGATTCTTCTTGATAAAGTAACCTTTGGACTTTTCTTTGAAGTTACTTGAACTTTTTTCTTGACAGGGGTTTCCTTTTTTTTTAATTTTATTTGGTAGGTCTCTTTGTTCAGTGAGCGATCCACACTTTAATTAAACGCTGATTGGGCTCGTATAACTGACGTGGAATGCTTTGTAAATTGTTCTTTCGCAAGAACAACAGAATTTTTCTTAAATCACTTTCTATTGTATACAAGCTTGGCTTTAACATGACTCTTTTATAATTGAAAATTAGAGTTATCATTATTAATATTATATACGTGGCATAATGAGCTTATAGTATACGTATAAATAATATTGCTCGTTACTTTGATTTATTGAAGATAATTTATTAGCACCAGTTACTGGATCTTCGTGATTAATAGGCGAATTATTTGAATTGGCAATCAGTATTTATTTGTTAAAGAATTATATTAGAATCAAAATATATAACAAAATAAATCGTTATTAAAGTTCTCTAATGGTAACTCTTTGTTATGCTTTTATTAAAAGTTTATTGTGAAAAAATCCTAAAAACGAATATTGAAAAGTTACTATATGAAATTAAGTCAGATCTAATGCTATATATGAAAATCTGTATTGAAAATTCAAAGTAAATTTCCGTACGATCTACATTTTTAATATCACATACGATAAAAACTAAAGCACAATACTCAATAAAATCCAACGCTCAGCTTTATTCCATCACCGCGCGACGCGCAAATCCCCTATACACTTCGCATCTCTAAAAAACTGCTTTTTCTCTGCCTCTCTCGAAATAAAAAGCCGCATCGCGAGGTTTAAAACAGCAGGGAGGCACGTGCCGCGCCGCAGCATCGTAAATCAGAGCGTTTATCGAGCCCCCCCCCGATCACCTGTCCCGACTCTACAAACCCTCTCTCTCTCTCTACCTATACCACCCGCACAATGGGGGTTGTTGCACCGCCGCCGCGCTGCTGCAGTACAACACTGCAATGCGCAACACACAGCCGCCGCCGCTGCGAGAGAGAAATTGATCTGAGCGCGCGGGGGATGAGTCAGCCTCGAACGAGGTCGCCCGTGCGCGCGCGGGCGCTCACATATACATGCATGCATGGGTCTCGTATATAGGTGGGCGCGAGGGTGGGAGAGAGGAAGAGGATTTCTGCGAGCGCGAATTTCCACGAAAATCGGTGATTCAGCGCCCCCGAGGGTTGAGAAAGAAGTTGGGTGGCCGTTGGCTCCTTGCGTGAGCGAACCTTCGGGGTGAGTGAGCGCCGTGGCACGAGTCGGAGGATGAGGAAGTTTGGCTGTGATGGACAGGGTTGATGAGCGCAAATAAATGAGCATATACACGCGAGTATTTTTTGCGTAGGTAGAGGAGAGTACATATATGTTTGATGCGTTGTAGGAGGTTAATTTATTTGGGGTTATTTTGGGTATTGGAAATATCATTGTTTCTAATGGAAAAAATGATAGTACTGAATCATTCATTCCACCCGGAAACTGAAATTCACATTGTGTAAGCTTTGGAAAGATAGTTTAAATTATTATTTTTTAAGCAGACTAAATACATTTACGCGGGTAACTTTTGTAATTGCACAATAAATTTGAAATCAAGCCAAAAACAATTTTAGTTGTTTGATAGCACAGCGATCAACTAATATTGTTACAAAGAAGTAATTAAGTTTGTTTTCCAATTGCGGTCTTAAAAGTTGGAGGGAAACGGAGAGTTATAGGCATGCAACGCCCGCGCAATAGAAGCTTTCTTTTAAATTTTTTAATAGTTACATGACCCTATAACTAAGGGAATCATTTTAGAGAAAAATGTCAAGTTGAAAAACTTTCTCTAATGGATTAATTGTCATTTCGTAACTATACCCGACTTTAATTTATTTATTTGTTTTCCGAATCAATCCTTGTCGAAGAACATAAGCTTTTACGACCTTGACATTCCTCGTATATATTAAAGAAATTATCGTGGTTAATATTTGAATAAGGTTGCGGGTGAAATCATAGACCTGACAAACGATGTGTAAGTTTCTTAACCCTTAGTCATCCGCGTAATAAAGCCGAGAGTGAAATATAAATTATAAAATCAATACTGCGGCTCTAGTTGTAATTGATTAGAGTTGGGAGATTCCCAAAGCACAAGATTTTTTTTTTCTAATAAACAGTAAAACTTATTTGTTAGAAATAAAAATAATTTTAAAGGAAAAACACGTTCAACTATCGAACATTGATTTTTTTACTGAACAAGTAGTAAAGGTGATCTACGGTCAGACATCGAACTAATCCACAGATTAATTACATTTGCCTAAAACTACATATAAAACCGCTAAACACAAACACCTCTTCTTATTATTATTCAGCATTCTAATACCACTTCTACTGGAAACCCGGCCATTCGGAACCTCGAATAATAACGGTTTCCACTCTCACTAAGACGCTTTACTACCCTTCAAAACATTATTCCGCGAAAGCTCAAACAAAAACCCTTTTCATCCTCGGCAATCTCGAGATCTCTTCAGAACTTCTCTGGCCGCTGCTCTCTGCTCGTCTTCGGCCAACTTCAGAACACCTAAAAAGCCCCGGCAACATCTCGCTCCAGTTCCCAAATCAAAACACAGTCATCCTCGGCGTATATTCGCTTTACTCTCTCGTAATTACGAGCCCAGAACACGGGTGCGCGCGAAATTCGAAATAGAACCCTCCGCACAAAGCACGCATCTTCTTCGCGGGGGTCTCTCTCTCCCTCCCTTTTGCGTGTAAATAAGACGAGTCAACGCTCCCGCGCGCGGCAAAGGGCTGACTCAGCGCGCGCGCCGCCGCTGCGCTCTGCGCTCCTCGGTGACTCAATGTCACATAATAGGCTCGCGCGCGTGTTATATGAAGAAAGAGAGTTAGCAGTACCGAGAACGCGAATCGATATTGCGGCGCGTACGGTGCACGCCTACGGCTATCAGGCTCCGCTCATCGCTCTCTCTCTCTCTCTCTCTCTCTCTTGTAAAGAAGTTTTTCTCGAGGACGTGCATATTTCATGCCGCGCGGCGAAATCGCGTGTTTGCCCCGATCTAGATCGCGCCCGCGCGGCGCGTGAATGCATATCGATCCCGTATGTGTGTGTGTGTATGTGTAGGAACATGAGTGCATGGCGGCGCGAGGGTTGTTGAATTATTGAATCTATGGCATTCCGAAGGGGCTGACCTGTGGAACGTGTGTATACAACTGCAAGACTGCGCTTTCTCATGCAAAGTAGTTTTCCGCGGTCGCGCCATTTTGCCGCCGAACGAGTGTGTATATACACTCCCCCCGCCGCGCATGTGATCGCGGGCAAGAGAGCTTTTGTGTGAGCACAATAGGAAAGCGGGTAACAGGTGAGATACTCGAGGGGGGTTCGATCGCTCGGCCTGTAATACAGCTATGGCGCTTGGGCGACTTTCCGAGTTGCTTGCCGGGAGAGTAGAGTTAGTAGTGTATGTTTATTAAAGTTTTATAACGTTTTATCGAAGTAAATTATGTTGTCGACGTTGAATTTGATACATTTTAATGATGGCGACTGGAGTTAGTCGAAATAGTTGCGTAAATGAGTAGAAATTAACATGTTGATTTTCATTTGATACGAATGCGTTTGTAATATTAAAAAGAGGGCATGTTTGTGAAAAGCTGTTGGGGAATTGTAGGTTTTCTCGTCACATAGGTACCTCATGATTTCGTCGGACAATATTTGCTTTGCAACTGATAAAAAACGTACGTTAAAATCAATAGAGCTATGAAAATATTATTGCTCTATAAAAGTTCGCCGTGAACTTCTATAGGTCGTCGACTTTCAACAGTTGTCATGTCATTATTATCGAAGTATCAAATTTCTATGAATTTCACGTTTTCTAAAGAAAAATGCAGCAATTGAATTTACATTTTTTTAATAATAATGTTCAAATTTACACGGATTATTAAAAAAAATGGAATGCAATTGCGTTTAAGCTTTTTGAATGTACTCCACTACTTATGTAATCGATTAAAGTTCAGAGCTCCGCATGAATCACTGTTTCTTGGAATTCATTTCCACCACTTATGCAATATTATTGATTCTGGCACATCAACATTGTTACTTGAGGTTAAAATAATGTTAAGTAGCTAGCAATTTTTTCGTGAAAAAAATCTATTAAACAAAGTAACGTATACTTACTCTCACGAATTTTCACATATTAAGCAGGGTCGTTAAACTAATATAAATTATACAAATTTGCCAGGCATAAAATATATAGTTAACATTAAAATTCGAAAAGAACAATAATTATACTTTATATTATTTATCGCTCATCGGTAGTTATATAATTTCTGTCGATCTATCGCGTAAAAGCTCACCCTGCTGAAAAATTCACACCCAAAAACCGTTTTACCCATCGCAAGCTCCCAGCAGCCTGTACAACAATGCAAAAAGCCAATTCCTCAACCGGCAGCTTTCACCTCGCGCGAGCGCGCGCACACATTCCTCGTCCCAAATAGGTACAGCGCACTCTCGCTCTCCCAGCCCCAAAAAACGACCCTCGCGGCCACGTTGTTTTCAAAGTAAGATCTATTCCAGTTCGCGCGCGCAAAGACACACACGCACACTTGCGCGCCCGTAAATTATTCCCCCGAAGCGAAGTATATACTTACTCGAGGCTAATCAAGTTCGCGCGCGCTGTTTTAAAATTAACCTAACGAGCGCAGGTCGCGGAGTCGGAGGCCTTTGCAAAGGAGAAGGCGGCGCGCGCGGAAAGGGCCGAGCTGTCGCTGGAGGAGATGCAGGCGCAGCTTGCCACTCAGATGGCCGTGACGGCGTCGCTACAGGAGGAGCTCGAGCGGTTCACCAAGTGAGTGTGGGGGGCTTTGTGCTCGCGGGGGGGCTTTTCGGCTGCTCGTTTTTTCGGCTGGGGGATGGGTGTAGGGGAGCACGGCTATTGCTCGGCTCTGTTGCGCGATAAGATGTTACAGTAGGTGGGTATATATAGCGGTTCTTTCAAATTCACGTGTACGTATTTAAAGCGTCATGATAATATTGGCAAGTAAAAATGTCTTTTATTGCATCGTTACTCTGAAATGTGTCTATGGCGCGTTTTAAAAATCGCGATGGTAGTTTAGATTCCATTAAGAAAGTAAATAAGTCAAGCTGAAATGTAACTGAAGATAAGATTAACGAAACGTGGAGTTAAATAAAAGGAATGCTTTCCGTTAGCGTTCTGAACGAAAAGGAAGAGGAGAAATCGCAGGTGGAAAAAATGCTGCGGAAAATGGAACAAGAAAACATGAAAATGGAGGAACGGCTGGGAGCGAGCGAAGAGACAGAGAAAGAGCTGAGCTTGCGAGCAGCGGAACTCACGAGCCACATCATCAATCAGGAATCGAAAATAAAACGTATCGAAGCTGCCTACAGTGCTCAAGCGTAAGAATAAGATATGCTCTATATTTAAAAGTTACAAGTACTTAATTGGAATGAAGCAGTCGTTAATAAATAAAATATAACTGCGATTACTTGCTATAAAAAGAAATTGTATAAATATTATATCTTAAGAATGCTAAATATTAAATTTATTTTCAATTTTTGTAAATGTGAATCTTTTGCATTCAGTTCCATGAGTGGAATTTCATTAATTATTCCGATAGTTATAACACTAATGTTAATTCTTAAAAAAACTATGACAAAAGTGAGTGAAAATAGTAAATGAAAAAACAAATTTAATCATTTATGTTCAAGGTTGGAGCTGAATGAACTCCGGGACCGTTTGTTTCGTGAATCTCGGGATTGTGGTTGGAGCAGTAAAATCCTTCAGCTCGCTGGGAGTATGGTCCGTGCACCAGGAGCTATTCTTCGAACTCTGACGTTCTTTACAACTGGGATGCCACTGGTTTTGTAGTGAAGTATGTTCAAAATTAATTTGAATTAAACAAAAAACTTCATTCTTAGGCTCAATTATGCATTTTTAACGTAATTAAACTTTTTGAATGTTATATATTAATCATAATATTAATTATTGAGCTAAAACTAGTTAAGACTTACAAAAATATGTAAAAAAAAAAAAAATATGTAGGAAAGTAAACAGACTTAATAGTTACAGTTTGTATCAAAATGAAGATGACCCAATGACTTTACAATTTTCTATGGTGTTGCAAACTAAAAGTGGATACGGGAGTGTAAATCTACCAAGGAGGATATTTTGAGATGAAGGGCAAATGTCTCATGAAAGTGAAGGGAGTGAATGCGGACGAGTGACGTCTTAACTGAGATGAAATTAAAAAGTGAATCAATGAAAATTGTGATTATTATTATATAAAGTTTATTTTGATATATTTTTTCATTTATATAACGATGCCATTTGATGACGATTCTATTAGAGATTTATGAAACACAATGACAGTCGAGACTAATGTAACGCAACGATCAATGAATAAATATATATTTTATCTATATTTGAATAAAACAACCGATTTTGCCCAACCGTTTTTATATCATTTCACGTCTATTCGAATTTATTATGCACTTCACATTTGTAAATGTACATCTTTTAATATCTTACGAACGGCATAAATGCAATATACACAACGTTCCTCTAAATATGCAGTCTACAAATTGTCTTTCATCGACCGCGCGACTACATTGCTTACGTATCTACGCTTACATTTTCTCTTTTTTTGTTCCACTTGCCACGATCTTAAAGAGACAGGAGCGTAATAAATATAAAAAAGGATATAGTACATTCACAGTTTTAACATCTAACAGTATTTTTCGAAAGTACAATAGTATTTGAAATTTACAAATACAACTCTTAAAGCGTATTAATAAAAAATAAAGTTAGATTCTCATTATTTGTCTTAAAAGGGCTGGCTGCTTATTTAATGTTGAAATGTTAAAATTATATGATTTATTATGTGTGTAAAAAAAAAGTACATTAACCTCTAAAATTATAAAATTAATACTTAGTCATCATTCAACTACTTCAATTACTTAAAGTATTAAACATGGTTTGTAAAAAAAATATTTCTATGGTTATCTATCTTTAGTTACTGTTATTTTATAAAATACACAATGATTACCCCAGCCCTTGCATTAATAAATAAACTCTAAATTTTTTTGCGAATCCAATCTTTATATCTTTATCAAAAACAGATACTGTTATTTGCCGTATAAAAAAGGATTAGGATCTAAACTTCTGTAATTTTTTTTCTATCAGAACTACTAGATGACTAGGACCAGAAATTCGTATTCGAGTGTATAGTGAGCAAAGAAAAGCAGACATCAATAGTCGATGCCTGCAACAGCTGAACTAGTAGTTTTGACTAGAAGATATTATTGATTTTATTATTGATATTTCTTTTAAATCATTCCAAAACCTTCGGTCCCTTCACTGATAGCCAGAAGAAGTGCCTTTTCAAAGTGATCGTAACACTCGTAGTCAGGCAAGCAGAGTTGATTGAAGCTGGAAATGAAATATTTTTTAGTATTTAGCGCGTATCTTTCCAAAATTAACGTCAATTGTGCATGCGAATTTGAATGAAGTAAAATACCATGTGTGTGCTGTTGGAAGATTTTCAAAAGTGGGTGCAGCGGTAATTTGGAATCGAGGGCTGAGCTGTTGGAAGCCCCCAGGAGGAAGTTGTGAGCAGCCGGTGGTGAATTGAAGGAGCCGTGCCATTTCCTCTTGCGTGAAGTTGCTAACTGCCGTCCAAAACCAGTCCAGAACTCTCAGGAACTCGGGTGAGCTACCATTAGCTATATGATGAGCTCGAAGATCTGCTACGCTATATTCTCCAGTTCCGCAAAGGAGCAACTGAAAATGAATAAATAATCATTTAGAAGCTGTTCGTAGCCATTGGCTGCCTGTTTCTTATAAAAAATGCTATGTACCTCCAATTCATTCTCATCGAAAATTCCAAGAAGATTGTCTGGGATAAGTTCATTCAATCCTCTCAAGAAGTGATCAACTTCACTACGAATGGAATTAGCTAGCCTGTGCTGTGCTAAGGCATCTAAATATCGAAGTTTCATGTCATTTGTCACGCGGACTTTGCTGCCGCCAGGGATCAATTCTGCCAGCTTTATTAATTGACCGTCTTTATCGTACTCTTCTTCAACAAAATACAATTCCATTTCCTCGACATCGTTCTCGAGGATATATTTTACTTTACTTAAATACAAGTCGGGATCATCTTGCTCGAAGTATTTATAATGTACTCTAAGGCCGATTATCTGAGCAAGAAAAGATCGCGTAAATCTTGCCCGCACGAGTTGCCGATACGAACCTCCAAGGGCGGATTCGTATAGACACTTGCCGACAATTTTACCAGCAAACTCGTAATGCTTCAGCTTTAACTGCGGAGGTCGTTTACTATTGGGATGCACCAGGGCTTGCTGCGATTCCCCAAATGATTCAAAGAGTCCGTTTCCTGGATCGAACAGTGCGGCGCATATGAGTTCAAACCATTCTCTTCGAACTCCACCCCAGTCCACACCTATGTATCAGAAGTTTAATTAATGACGTGACATTGCATAAAGATGTTTGCTGATAATGATGAAAGTTACCTTGTTCTCCTTGGAATGTTATTTCGAAGTTTCTACACCAATCGCTCACTGAGAAACCTTTTGTGGCTTTCATTGACTAAAATAAAAGAAGGACTCATTAGTCAATTTTGTTAATAAAATCACACAGGAAAAACAATATCTTTACCGATTCTAATAACTTGTCACGTTGAACTTTCATAGATAATTTTTCATGATAATGTTTTTGATGGTGTTTTCTAACTTCATGGTAGAAAAAGTCTTGCTTGTCAGCGAAAGTCTCGCTGCCACCAATGTTTTTCAGGAGGAATAATGTAAACGTTGCAGCTATGATATCACGATAATGAGAGATCAATTCAACAGGAGGCTGACATCCGTCGTCAATCGTGAAGGAGTCGTAACCTTCGTGCTGATTATTCGGACTGTCAAAATGAAACTAAAAAGAAAATCCGTTAATTTTTTTAATCTTAAATTATTTTTTACTATATTTTAATTTGAATTAAATTTACCTTCGTTGATGGGCAGAGTCTAAAAGTTACTAATCTTTTCGGAATGAATTTCAACAAATACTCTTTAATCGTCAACTGCTTCGGGGAAATGAAGCAAAATACTTTTTTGGGCTTCGAGAAGCGCTCGCCCTGCATGCCCAAAAGTTTTGCAGCGTAACAAATGTCGGGATCCTTCGAAGCAACATTACTGTGAACCGCTCTAGCAACGGCACCTAAAAAGTGATGGCGCAAAAACTTACATATGCATCCGTTTTCAAGTTCGCCAAGCAGAACATACTTTAGTAGAAGCTCCGACTATTAAGCAAGCTACAACTTCTATTAAAACTACTTCTACTCAATTAGCTTAAACTCAGACTAGTAGTGTGCAAATTGCTTACAATTTTCCTTACTTTCTAAGACTATGATATCGAAATCTCCATTGTGAAGTTGTAATCCGGAAAGGCTTACAGTCGCGTGGTAACAGCCACCCTTCGGGAAAGTTACTTTTAATCGGATTCGCTGATTAGGAGCGTCGTACTCCAAGTTAACGGTGCACGGCACTGGAGAAGAATCGCCATTTGAGCTACCGATCTGTAAATTTCAAACGGGTATTTCATCATTTTCAAACAAGGTCAAACGTGTATCGGTGCTTATTGGATAGTGGACAGCTACAGCCTTTGAGAGAATAATGCTAAAAATGTAATCGAATTGCTCGCTCGCTTGCTCACCTGAGTTATATTTACATTGTAGCCTTCGACGGGCTCCTCATTGATTCCAAAAACGCAGAGATTATCGTATTCATCTCGAGGTTCAATCGTCATAGAGTGGGCGATTCCGGCTGTACAAACGACGGTCGAACTGTGTCGAACAAAGATCGTTTTATTCGGACATGGAGGTCCTGAATAAGCAAAAAAGTCAACGTCAATGGAAATGGTTTCATATTCTGTAGCCTGCACCGCAAATAAAAATAGCCGCGCGGCGATTCGGCGCATTCATCCGCGAATGCGAATCTTTTTAAGTCAAATAAAAATGTCGAATAAAAGTCAAATAAAAGTTTATTTTACCTGACAACGTTATTTTAAACATCATCACGGCAATTGGAAAATTAGTCAATTTTATGAAGCGATGAATGAATTAATATGTTTACCAGGTAGGAAATTCTTCAAAAAAGGACTTCCATGAACATGACAGGATCCAATGAGCACAGCAATTCTGTATTGTCCGGCGTGTCGCACCGTGAATTTGACAACCGCTGTGTTGGCTGCCAGGGGGTCTGTTCCGCCTAATTCTATAAAAGTCGCCACTCTACGAGTGCCTTCAGTCACTTCAACGATTAGATTATCCTTGTCGCAAATTGGATATGGTTGACCATTTCTTTGATAAAACTGAAATTTTAAGAAACAGTATATTAAAATTTTTAAGAAACAGTTTATGAAACTTTAATTTCTTTTTTCTATTGCATCATATTTGCTTTACTTTTATTGTTTAACAATAGTATTTCTCTTCAACATCGAAAAACTTATAAACAATTATTTTAAGTTTTCTGCCTATACGCGATATATTAAATATGGATGAAAATTCTCGACTATTTTTGAAAGAGCAGAGAGGCAAAATCAAATGGATCAAACTCACCTTAACAGTGAAAGTCATGGTCTCGCCGACGAGCTGCGGCTCATCCCACTCAAAGTGCACGCGGCAGTTGCTGGGCAGAAGGTACTTGCCGGTGACGTACTGGAGGAGTGAGTGCTTGGCCTCGGGCGCGAGGGCCGGCTGCGTCATCGCCGCGAGGGTGACGAGCCCCGCGACCGATACCGAGACCACCAGCATGCCACCTGAAAATCCACCAATGGCCCCGAGAGCCTTGCGTTATATAGACGTGATATTGATGCTTCGTTCTTTTCTTCGCTGTTATTATTGGCTTTAAAGCTGATGTCGTATTCTGGGATTATGGAGGTACGATGCCTAGGAGTGCGCGTGGCGATGCAGTAGGGTAGGATTTGCGAGGAATGAGATTCGAATTTTTTAGGTTTTTTCTTTGTGCTTTGTTTACGTTTTTAAGTAAAATATTGTAAAATATATGATAAAGAGGTGTTTATATATATAAGATAAAGAGATGTTTATGTAGATAAAGGACAAAAGATTTGTTGGAGTTATCAATTATGCTCTGATTTTAATATAATCAGCGCTAGTGCATATTTCATTTCTGTGCTTTATTGTAGAGCTAAACAATTTTACTTTGTCAATACAGCGTCATTTATTTAATTAATTTCCAACTGAGTAATCAAACGTTATTTTCACAACGGTATTGGCTGCTGTTTCCATCAATAATAAAATCTTTTTAATTAAAATACATCGAAATCAAATATTTCAGATATTTCAATGAATCGGAGGAATTATCTGAGTGACTGAAATACATTGGAAATTTTCACATTTAAAAAAAGTGAAAATAATTTATTGATTTTAATTAACGAACTAATGAAAAATTAATTTTCTGGTGATAAATTGTACTGACAATTCAACCTAAGAGTACGAAATTAATCGATAAAAATGATACGTAAAATAAATTATTAGTTTAAAAAAATCAGGTAAGTCTTTACAATTTATTGTATGATTATATGATTTCGAATTCTGTTTTCGTAATTTAATTGAACAGTTGACACTTACATTAATGCAAAACATCGGTATGTTTCGAAGTATCTGACTTTTTGAAAAAATAATTCACTAAGAATGATTGAAAGACCATGCTCAGAGCGCGTCTAAACAAAAACTGCGCTGGAAAATTGTCGTGTGTTGATTGCTAATGATAGCTATTGCCCTGTCATACACTCTAGATAACATTGACATAAGAAGAGATAAGGAACTTTGTTTAATTACTCACTTTGGTATTTCAATATATTTAATTTAAAATAGCCGTATTGTTTATATATGATATGGAATATTTTCAATGTTAAATTGTTATAATTGAACGACATTAATAAAATTATATTTATGGATTCTAATGGCCATATCTACCAAATAGTGTTCTTTTTTTAAGGGAAAGGTTCCAATAAAAAAGAAGAACACATAATTATCTTTGTCGACGTTTCGGACACTTTTATTTGGTGTCCCTCATCAGGAAAATAAGTACGTAGTGGTCGAGTTATATTCACGGAGAGAAACCCAGCTTGTCAATCGCGAGGTTTCTCCCTGCGAATATAACTCGACCAGTACGTACTCATTTTCCTGATGAGGAATACCAAATAAAAGTGTCCGAAACGTCGACAAAGATAATTATGTGTTCTTCTTTTTTATTGGAACCTTTCCCTTAAAAAAAGAACGCTATTTGGTAGCTATAACCATTAGAATCAATAAATATTATTAAACAAATTCTACCATTGGATTCAACAACAAAAAAAAGACATTAATAAAATTCCAATTTATTGAATTGAAAATAAATGAAGCTTTATACTTTGTTAAAATACATACAATTAAGTCATCATCGCTGGCAGATGTGACTAAAATTCAACCAACGTCCTGATTCGACAATTTATCTTCTATAAGATAAATAGGCCAAGCAAACGAAAATGTATATGGTCTCTCTCTCTCTCTCTCTCTCAATGACATCGAAAATTTGAAATAAGAGAAAAATAAGCTTGCTTTGAAAAGTTAAACTATTTTAATTTAACTTGTACACGTGTACATATTGAATTCTTACAATTTCGTATACACATTCGAGCTGATAAAATTGATAAAGTTTTATTTTATTTTTCTCAAGAAACTTTTGTAATTTATCATCATAGAAAGTTTGGATAAGTCAATGTCAAAGGCAGTTGTATGATTCCAAATTTTACTTCCTCATATTGCTGAAAATGGCTATATACAGTATTAAGTAGAATCGTTTTAGTGCGATAAGATATCCTGTTATGGACGAAATAAGCATATTAATTATTATCTAACTGAATTATTTTTAAAATTCTGTTATTTTACGATATCCACGATAGCAATGTTACGTTTATACCGATCACATCGAAAAATTGTACGTGCAAGACAAAATCACGGAAACAGGTACTATAAAAAACAAACAGATAATTACTCTTAACGAACCATTCACTGTAATTTTCCATTTGCGAAACAAGAAAACGAAAAAAAAATAAACGAAATAACAGAGAGATGTGAGCACGAGACGAAGCCCCAAAAAGAAGGCGCCTGGCAAACGAGTCAATTGTTTTCTGAGACGCGCTCGGGATTTCGACAGGGAGTTCAATCTCATGCTAGGCCGCGAGAGAAAGAGAGAGGGAGACCGTGTAGAGCCTCTCAAGGCTTGCCGTGCTGTACAGGCAAAAAGTAAGCCGACAACACACTTCATGGCCTCTTCTAAATGAATAGCCGAGCGAGAGAAAAAGGTGCCTGCGGACTAGCAGGGGGTCGAAAGCGAGGAGTACGAAAGAAAAAGACTACGAAGAAGAAGAGGAGGAGGAGGAGGAAGAAGAAACTATACATGTGCTCACCCCAAGTCCAGGCATCTTGGTGTTGGCTGTTCTTCACTACGGAACTCCAGAGGTCGGCCTTGAGCACGTCCAGGTCCTCCTTGGACGTGGGCAGGGTCTGGCGCGCCTGGATCCAGCGGGGCAGGTCCTTGCCCAGCGCCGCGCGGGCCGCGTTGTCCTCCACCCAGTAGACGTCCTCCAGCGACACCACCTCCATTTGCATCAATCTGTAAGAACAAAAAAAAAACAAAGAATTCCGCCAGACGCGAAATTAGGTTAGCTTTTGAATTTATGTAGCGGCGAATTTCACGCGCGCGCTTCTGCATGTTTAATTATGATTCTTGCTGGTGCGCACGTGCATAAATAGTCCTCCTCAGTCGAGGAATTCGCGAAAATCCGCGCGTGCCTTACATATTCATGCCGCGAGAGAGTCGAGAGCAGTTTAATTATTCGGTTTCGTCGTTATTTTGCCCGCGGGGGTGGCTAATTAATTGGGCGATTTAGAGGATTCGACGCGCATTGCTCGGGGAGGTTTGATTTACGAATCTGTTTTCCCCTCGTACACGGAACTGTTCATCGATAGTTCGTGGAAGCGGAGTGAAGCTTTTGCTTGCTTTATCGTATTCTGTAAGTAGCTCAGATATTTTACGATATTTTTTTAAAAGAATTTTACTGTAATCGCTGCGTACGAGCAGAAAGCTCACAATTATTGCGATGTGGAATTTTTTAGTTATTAAATTCTTTCCATCACCTGTCGTATATAAAACTCCGCCGATTAAAATGATCAGAAGATGTAGTAAAAAATATCGATACAAAAGTTTATTTTTAATATGCGAACGGCTATTTTTAATTGTCAGTATTTAACAAAGGCATATAAAGCGTAAGAGGCGTACATTTCATTATGTAAATATTTCTTGATAAAAAAAAAGATTAGAATAGATTGTTTTTAAACTAAGCTGTTGTTAATCCGATTTTTAAAGCAGCGATAAAGAGAGGCTGTAACTGTTTTATGAAGTTCAAAAATATTCCTTTATTTTTCGTGAAATAAACAGAGAACTTTATATTACATAGCTACTATTATAGTTAAAAATACTCGCGAGACAATAAAAACCTTTTTGCGGAGATGTTTGTATAATTTTATTAGCACGGAAGTCGTTTCCCGGAAAAAACGTATAGAGTACTAAAGATGAGGAGATTTAAAACAATACACGCAGCGAAGATTTAATACTGACGTGTATGCAAACGATACACATGACGTTACACAATAAAAGCATGCGAAAGAAGATAAGCGTGTTAGGGTGGCGGGCATAAAACAGTACTAAAAAAGTTGGACATCTAAAAGTAAACTAGGTACTGAATATCTAGCCAGCCCGATGCTAAACTATACGCGAAATGAAATTAAAGCGGAAAGATAATACATTAAGATAATTAGTTAACTCGGCAAATAGACGCTGATGTTTGCATTATTTCCGAGTCTCCTTTGCGTGCGCGGCTATATGACCGACTTAATAGCTACTTAATACAGATAAGGACATGAAACTATTAATTGTTTAACTAACCTAAGGTTATACCAGCAGTATATGAAATTCTTTCGAAAAAAAAAAAAAAAAAAAAAAAAATGAAACTGATGCAAACTTTTTAATTAAAAGCTCAAACTAGTCCAACCGCAGACTCGATCTATTCTTTTCAAAAATTCCATCGTTCTCTTTTCAAAAACTCGCATGCGCGCGCGCGCGAGAATTCCCTATATATATATATATATACCCTTTTTCAGTTTCAATCTGCCCACAGAAAGCGTCGAACTCTAGACTGACGGACGCGCTCGCATTCCGCAAGCTCGCTACATGAAATACCAACGCATTCAACGAAAAAAAGGAAAAGATTTACGATACCGCCATGCCGTACAGTACAAAGGCGCTTTCCCCGAAAAAAAAAAAAAAAAAGAAACTAAACAGTCTCCGGGCACGTGCGCACCAACTGGAAGCTTACATATATACACGTACCTCTGGTAGTGATTGTGAAGGCCGTGGTCGGCGAGCCATTGTCGCAGCACGAGCCGCTGCTGTAGGAGCCGGGCAGCCCGCTGTAGTCGCTCCTCGTCCTGGGGCGGCAGCTCCGGCAGCGCCTCGACCTCGCCGCAGCTCGCCAGGCTCGAGATACCTGCGCGCATGCCGAAAGTGACTCTCATTAATATAATCCCTGTACGTATGTGTACACGCTTGAGCTTAATTAGGATGATTCACCGCCACTCTGGCGCGGCTCGGAGTGGAGCGAGAAATCATCATCTAGCCCCGCGGTTGCAAATATTTAAACTCGAGGAAAGCTCGAGCTTTGCCCCTGCGCTTGAGCAAGTAGTAGTTTGTGTGTGGATGTACACAGGAAAGATGTACGATTAATTGGATGGGATTGCATTATACTTTTGCGCGCGGGGCTAGTGGAAATTTATCTGGCCTAATTATTAAGAGCCCAAGGTAGCTCTGGAGATTCAATTAGACTAATTGAAGCTGGATTTTGTTTTTTTTTTTTTTTTTCAACCAAAGACTCGCGTATGAATAAATTCAATCATTCAATATGATATATACGAATTGATTTTTATGTGCAATTCAATTAAAACAGGTCGAGTCGTTTGTGTGCTGCGGCGGGGGGGGGGGGGGGCTCGCTTTTAATTAACGAGCGAGAAACCGTATGAATACGCAAATTTCCCTCTCCACCCGTTTGAATCACAAATGTATTCTGGATTTCCTTTCTTTTTTTTTTCAAATGGATGGCTGATCTTGAGCCTTTGAGTGCAGATGACGCGCTCGCGCGGGGCGTGCATATATATGCGTCACACGAGGGCTAAAGCGAAGGCTCACTCTCTCTCTCCGAGTGCCTCCACCGACGCCGACGCATGGGCATATATATGTATATACACGCGTTGGAAGTCAATTCTGCTTTTTGAAACGCTACTGAAATTTAATCGCGATGAAAAGCTACGAGAGTGCGCGCTCTTTGAGCTTTTTATTTAAGCGGCTAAGTAGCTTTCAGATAAACCGAGCGGCGCAAGTGCTTTAGAGCTGCCTATTTATGATGATGTCGTGCTTCAACGTTGTTCGTTACAATTCTCTTCATTTGTTAGAATTACATTCTCGTATGAATGGTTAATTAGACCGATGATTGAAGTATCTATATGTATTAAATGAAAGGTAATGAAAAAAATTATGCTGTAAACCGAGTTAAAACATTATTTTAAGCGAATGTCTATATATATATATAATCACGCGAGAACGCTCTTTCAATTAAATTTTATGTCTTTTTTTCTCTTCTATTTTTTCCTTGTTTTCTGTATCTATCTCATTTACATTTAGTCGTTAGTAGTGCGCACACGAATCGACACAGCAGTCTGTCAATAGAGCATGTGCAGTTTTACCGTTTGTCGGTGCGTGAGGTCATATAGAGCTGGATTTTTTTCTTTAAGTATATACATGTTCGATCGTGGAAAATGCAACAATATTTTTCATTAACCTTTTTTTTTTGAAGAATTTTAATATCAATAAATTGGTATACCGCTTAAGAAAAAATAATTTATACTGAGATATTGTTCAGATTCAGATGCAATGCAGTTAAAAGGAGTAATTGTTTTAATTCACAAATGGTTTTCTAAATTAGACAATAATTGTAGATAAATGGGCCACATAATATTTAAAATTGTTAAGATTCATTTAAAATCTTACAAAATGTGAATGAATAACAAAATTCAAAATCTGAGAAAAGCACTCGTTAATGAATACAAAGTGCATTTCTTCAAATTAATTAGCAATTAGAATTACTCGTGCGAAGCTAAATTGTGGAAATGCGTTTAAGTTTATGATTCTGTCGCATTACATTTAGTCGTTGATCCTTTAACAGGAGAATGATTTGAGGGAGCAGATGTATTCCAAGAAGTGGAAAGAGAGAACAATGCATTGTCAAAACGATGTTTGCTGCAGTTCTATTCCAGCTTAAGCTCTATTTTGTGCGCATAGCAGATTACGGACAAAAAGCTTTTAACGAGACAGAAAAAATAAATAGAAAGATAAATTTAATTTTCATTTTTTCCTTGAAAGTGTATTCCCAATTATGATAAAATTTGCAATTCTGTTTGAATTTTAATAGAGCATTTTAAAAGACTAAAGGGAAAATATCATTTGCGGAATTTCACATAAAACCACAAGATATCCATTAAACATCACGGAAAATTGAAGTATTGGCATCGAATGTTACAAAATTTTTCATTGGGCTGACGACTGACGTTTGAAATGTCAAGGAACATAAATTTTTATGAAGCCACATAAAATGGGCCAAATTGATCAAATATGAATTTTGATTTTTACTCGCAGTGTCACGCAAGGTACTTTCTCGTATACCGTTGAATATGGCAACCGCTGGAATGGATAAACGACATGTTCGTAAAAGTGCTTTTGTTTTCTACCAAAATCATGCGAATATCAAAGAAATATACTTAGGAATGTGACTAAAACAAATGACTATGGAGTGGATATTGCGTGTGAAGTGTATTCTTTACGATGAAAATTTGAATCCCAAATTATAGTGAATAATTCTACGCTGTAAGTTATAGCTTATAATTTGTATTTTCAAACAAATATTCATCAATTTTTAAGACATAAAGAAATTTAGAATGTTATATTCCGTACACGGAGAGAAAATTTTCAGTAAAAATTACAAAAAGTTCGATAATTTTGACCGAACTTCACGGTACTATGGTAACAGACTGACATTTTTGTAAATTTTACAGAAGAGTTCGGTAATTTTTCTAAGCACTTACTTTTTACTGAACCGTTCCGTAATTTTTACTCTTTTTTGAGTTATAAATTTTATAGAATATGGCGAATATGGTAATTAAAAAAAATTTATCTATTTATGGGAATAATTTATATTAATCGCACTTATCGCCATTTTAATAGTTGGGAATCCAGTGTTGCTTTCCTTGTGGTGTAAGATAAGATGTAAATATACACGCCGCTTTTACATAGGAAATTTTTATATCTAAAGTCCTAAACATATCTAACTACTATACTACACATAACCTAAGTAATGCCTTACATTTCGCAATACGCAAACGCTTACATATGAACTTTAGAAACTCAGCGGACTTATATACTAACTGAGGAAAGTCGTGGTCACTTGCGAGTTTCAATATTCGCCATCTACCGGTTGTGCACGGTAATTCTCGCTGAAATTCAAGAACGCGCATGCGCACAACAGTCAACAGCGCCACCGCGCGTTACGCTAACGAAAACTTCCAAACCTTCTCTTAAAAGTTACTGAACAGTTCGCTAATTTTTACTGAAAATTCTATAAAAAGTATAGAAAGTCAAGTAAATCCGCTCATTTTGGCAGTCTGTTACCACATTACCGAAAAGTTCAGTAAAAATTGCGGAACTTTTTGTAATTTTTACTGAAATTTTTCTCTCCGTGTATAACTTTTTTTTTAAAGAAAAATATGAAAATTGCGCATCACTAAAAGTTATAGTTAGGTAAAAGTTAAAAGTTATATGGAATGAAACCGTACGTATATTGTTTATCATGTATCTAATAACATTGTTAAATTACATTCAATACATGTATTCAAGAGATCATAAAATATTATTACATCCTTCCTACAACTTGAAATCTTGAACATAAAAAAATGTTTACATATGAGGTTTGCTTTCTACATCGCTAATATTACATACATGTGGGAACTGTATCGTATAAGTAAATTGTAAATGAAACTCCTAATATAAGTCTCAAAGAACAGTCTACAAGGAATAAACCTTCACTTATAAATTCTTTGTATAATTGTGGAAAACTTACCAGACGAGGCGCTTCCGCTAGGGCGCACGGACATTCCGATGGAAGAAATTTCTTCGCCAAAGAAGTCTGTCTCTCTTGAGCCATATCGACTTCCAGAAGTTTTATCAGGCATAATTATAAAATATTTTTAACTGCTGTAACTTGTTATTACGTAGTCATGCTTCTAGCGACTTTTCTTCTTTTCAAGTTATCGAGACTCTTTGCGCTCTAGAGGAAATTGACCCTATTAAAACGATTTTAATGAGCAAGTTTTAAGTACACAACGCTCAAGAGCTTTTCAGACGCACAATTAGTAAATGAGGATGTTGGTTCTCGCTATGATAAAAAATTCATGTATTTATGCAATCTATTACATTAGTTTTATTTGGCAATTGAATTTGATGGAAGAAAAGAATGTTGACAGTATATGGTATTTTCAAAACATACAATTTTCATACATAATATTTTGCATAAATATTGCTCGTTCTCACTTCAATCAAACAGTCGCGCAAATCGCGGGCATTTACATAAATATTATCACGAACATTGACAAAAATAATGCAACTCGCCTCCTGTATTTAACAAGCAAATAAACGTGTGCATAACGCACCGTGGCAAGATTTATTGTACACTCAAAATAGACTATTAGCGGAATAATAGAATTCTTACATTCGAAAAATCTCCAAAAAGATGGCATAATTTTTCTTAAAGCGCGAAGACGGGAGAGTATGGTTTCCAAATTTCACGCTTTAAAAACATCATCGCGACCATCAATTCTCCACTCTTCCGAAAAACGCACACATTTACAGATTCACTCGGCGCCCAGGGCGCACTTTCGAAACCCTAGTCGCATCTATTTTCCGATTTACTCGAAAACGCATAAAATTGAAATATTCCCCGGTATATACGGCTGCCACACTATTATGAATTTATCCAATGCATGAAACATGAGACGTCGATTGCATTATTATGCCGCCTAGAAACACACGCACACAGTATTTTTCCGCCATGCGCAGCCGATACTCATTGAATTTTAGAACACACCCACATATACATGCGCGCGTCACACTTTTTCTCCGCGATAAAACAATAAGTAATGACACAATTCAGCGACGCGCGCGCGAATCGGATTATCCATTTTCACGGGCAAACATACGCGGCGCCGCGTCGAGTGTCGCCGAGCTTGCCTATATGCGCTCGTTGCATGAAACATGAGCCGCATTATTTTCATCCCGGAGACACTTATACTCTTTCACTCTCACCGCGGCAGCTGACGTTAATGCGCGCCTCTATAGGATATACGCGAGCGCGCGCGCGGCCTTTTTAACTAGGCGCCTGTGACGGCGTGCTGCGTCTCTCGCCTATCCGGGTGATCGGTTTGTTTATTATTGAACCAGGAAAATCCTTTTAAGAAATCGATCCTGAGCTCTTACACAAGTAAGCCTCGTATACCCCACACTCCTATAGGCTGCGGGACTGTTAATTTTTTCATAATTGTAGGTCAAGAGTCCACGTAAGGTCGCGAGGAGGGAGTCAGATGCCCGATACTCGGCCCGCGCGCCATTTCTCTCATTTTTTTCTCCCCTCTCTCTCGTTTTCCTCTGTGGCCACCGCGTCTATACGACCGTCGGAAACAGAGAGAGAGCGGGAGTTTCGTGCCAAGTATTTCTTTTAAGAATTAAAGCAACACGCGCGCAAACACTCGAGGAGGAAACTTTGCGCGCAGCAAATGTTTACCCTTGTGGCGATCGCAATGTTATAAAAGAGTAAACGGCGAGAAGTCCGTCTGGGCGCCAATTTAATCGAAAATCATAATAATTCACGATGCGGTTGCGAGTTTAAAGGAGCGACCGTCGCGCTTTATTTTCATTTTGCCCAAGGTCCCTGCTTTGTATGCACTAATATGAGTGTGCAGGATGCAATTTTCTGACTTTTTGTAGAGATTTTGACAATTTTAAAAATAATATTGTCGGCAATCACATTGCGAGACTATCGAAACTTATAATACACAAAATAGAAATTTTGGAAAGTTTTTTAGCGAAGTAAATTATTGCTTCGAATACATATACATTACGGAAAAATTCAACTTACTATTAATAAGCTTTTCACAAAAGCATCATTACGTAACATCCTCAACAGTAACTTATACGTGCAATAAACGAAAGAATCCATCAGTGAATTTCGGACATCAAGGCTAATACATCGGGCGAATCGCAAAAAGGCAGAATCGATATAACAGAAGGGGCTAGTTTATCAAGGCCCGCGGGCATGCGAGAGACGTCAACGACGCGCGTGGAATCAAAAACTTCGATCATCCGTCTTCCGCGACGTTAGTGATTTTGCGCCCCAAAGGCGCGTGTGTGCGACTGAGCAAATACGCCCAGAAAATGTTAACCCTAAACTCTCCTCGAGGTCGATATTTTGTTTCGCGCCGGTTGTCGTGTATGCGAGAAACGGAGAGACGAAGGGAGAGAGTAAAAAAAGATCGCAGCTCGTTTCTTCTCCTCCTCCTTCGCGCGAGCGCCGAGGTCAAATTGAATGCCTTCGACGAGAGAGAGAGAGAGAGAGAGAGAGAGAAAGAGAGAGAGAGAGAGAGAGAGAGAGAGAGAGAGAGAGAGAGAGAGAGAGAGAGAGAGAGAGAGAGAGAGAGAGAGAGAGAGAGAGAGAGAGAGAGAGAGAGAGAGAGAGAGAGAGAGAGAGAGAGAGAGAGAGAGAGAGAGAGAGAGAGAGAGAGAGAGGCTGAGTAGGAAATAAGTGTCCTAGAAATGTCGCAGCGGCACTGCTGCATGTAATTTCCGAGAGCTGAATGATATTGTCGCGACGAGGGAGTCGCGCGACGGCTCGAGTCTTCGACGGCAATTCTTGCGTCGCGTTTTGTAAAATGCTGTGCTTCGCAAAATTCGGAATGACGGAAATCATTGTACACGTGGATCACGAGTAAATTGTTTTTTTTATAACAAGAGCAAAAATTACCCAATCGTCCTGAAATTTGGCACAGATGTAGCTTTTATATATCTTCAGATCAAATTCGTTGCCCAAAAAAATCGGTCCATTACGAAAAAAGATATAACGCACAGTTTAAGCTGAATCTGGACCCATGACTTTCTCCTACTTAGTCTAACCGTACAAGATAAAGTATTAAATTTTAAATATTGGAAAATTAATTAAAGGGATCAATAAATTAAGTTTGAGGAAGCTACGTGCTAATGAATTGGCAGCGGTTTTTTAATTTGCATTGCCACAGTTGCACCCGGACGGGCTGGCAAAGTAAATTAGTCGGCAGTATAAGGAAGAGAGAAACACGCGCGGAGAAAAAGGAAAGGAGAAACATTATCAGGTCGAGATGATAAATTAAAAGAATGCTAAAACTTGGAAGTGGACCCTCGAAAACGTCTCTCGCGCTCCTTTCCTCTCGTGGCCGCGTCGCCAAGGGTTAAAACGACGACCTCGGGTGTACTCTTGACCTTTTCATTATTGTGCAGCTACACACACACAAATATACACACACACACACACACACATATATATATACATGAATACACCACACGCGCGTATCCGCGTTATTATTTCGCCTACTAACGATCCTTTTCGGCGAGGAATGCGACTACGTCGTCGTCGCACATAACCGCCCGCGACATGTACATCCAGACACCCCGAGGCGATTATGCAGCCGAGCGGGGGAGGGGGAGGGTTGATTCACAAAGGCACGCGGTCGGAGACAAGGATCGATCCCTCGGTTTTCTCTATATCTCTCCTTCCCGTTCAGCGCCTTTGTCTTGGCGCCCGCGCGTCCGAGCGCGCAAAGTAATTTGTAAAGCCGTTGTATAGCCCGCGCCCCGACGCTGCCGCTGCTACGAAATTGCATTCGGAATTCGCTAACCCACTTTTTGCGCGCATTTTCTCGCCGACGCGGCTGCTAATTCCGCGCGAGGTGGGAAGATTTCAACGCTGCCATGCACCGGCAGCAGGATGAATGTGTGTTACGGAAAGTTATACGGTCGAAAGCTGCGGAATGCGGCTATTTCAGGCGCCGCGGGACGAGGTAGCAAGCGAGACGGGAAAGTTGAAAAATTAGAATGATCACTTTTGGTGGGGGGAGAAAGGAGGGACTTTCATTGGCAATAGAATTTAGCGGTTTACGGTGAGGCGAAGTATATGGTTGCTGTAAAGTGCAGCGCATTGCTGGTGTAACGAGGGGAAACTATTTTGGTGTATACCGTGGCTCGGAGTTTGTATACGCGAAAATCGATTCGAAATTGGTTGAACGGGGTTTCGGGAAGAGCGCGCGTGGAAAGCATAAAAATATTTGGTCAATACGTATTTCATTCGGGATACGTAGTACTTTTTTTTGGAGAAGTTTACTAAATTAGCAGGTATTGAATCGTATACCAAACGTATGTTCGAGCCACGATTTCCTTGGCTCTGTTCAAACTTTTTTCTTGCGTGGTTATTTATATATATTTTCAAATAGCTTCATAAATATAAAACGTACGGAAGAAATTAAATATTTGCTAATAAGTGGATAGGGGTTGATTGTATAGAATCAAATGTATTGTAGTGAAAAAAGTCTGTGACATCTTGTAGCCTAAGTAATTAGGTCAAAATCAACCTCACGTGTAGAATTCAATAAAAAGTTAACGTAACAAGGCCAAATTATTAATAAATAATGTCCCTTGTAAATCCTTGAACTATTAAAATACAAAAACGTCTATTGATTATTTCCATACGATGATGATTCATTGAAATATTACTGAACAAACCCTTTCAGTACAATTTTTAATTATTCAACTTCCTTAATTACTCAAGCTTGTAAAAAATTTAAATGAATGAATGTCAGCACTTACATTAAAAATGAATGTTATGTTCTCCGAAAAGTTAATTTAGATGACCCTGTTCGATTACTCGGAAAAAAATTTTAATTAATCAGAAATTGTAATATACGTATAATACTTTTTCACGGAAGTTTGCAAGGTGCAATTTCGCATACGATCAATTAAACATGATTATTTTTATCAATCATCTGTAAGCGCATAAATGAAACAAAGATTTACGGGTGAAACTCTTTTGAAATATCCTTTTCACGTGACACACGTGGCAGTAACACAATAGAGATTGTTTTATTTCATCTTGGTAATCGATAAAGCGTGACACGAAACAACCGAGGATCCACAAATAAAAATCGTAATTAACGTTCCAAATGCAAACAAGCCGCGCGGTATAGCGAAACAACAACAACGAGTACGACGCGAAAAGCGGTTTCCAGGAACGGCTCGCACGCTAAAATGAAGCTTATCGTTTCGTCAATCGGGCACACTACTATACGGCGCACAATAATAATAACCAACGGCGCGCATGCACGAATTTCACCGGCAATCACGCGAGATCTTTAGCTCGCGCGGGCGCGCAAACTAGTTAGCGCCGGCCGCAATCGGAAAGTAAAACGCGGAAATCGGAAGGATCTAAGAGAGATGGAGCGCGAGAGAGAAACTTTCCTGGAGCTTACCCTCTTTAAAGGCCGCGTCGCGTGCACGCCACGGCCGCTGCAACGTTTAAGTTTTCCCCACTCGAGGGATCGATTTTCAGAGGCGGGCGAGTGCCAAGCTCTGTAGCTGCCGCTGAGCCCCGCGTATAACACGAGCATACACACATACGCACCTGCGAGAAAGGGAAAAACCAAGTGGAGCGAAAAATCGCCGGCGAAGGAGAGAAAGCGAGATAGATCAGGCAGCGGCGGCGAGTCGTTGTTTTTCTAGAGAGAGGGAGAAAAGTCAAGGCTAGAGTGGCGAATCAATTTTCGTGCCGGGCGAGCATAAGGCGGCGGTGACTTCCGTTTGCGCTCGCTCGTGGATATATATATATATGCGTCGCTCGTTATTACGTATGGATGGTGGCGATAACGGCTCTGTACTTTTTCCGCGCGCGCTCGCGGAGTTGGAGAAGGAGGAGGTGGCTTCTGTCGTGGACGTGGGCCACGTGAATGATTGAGGGGATTATGCGGCGGGTGGTGGTGCACGCGCGCCTACATTTTTGACGAGATTAATACGCGGATCACGGGAAATGAAGAGCTGCGCGGTGAAGTTTACGAGATATAAGAGGGAAAGGAAGAAAAAGGGATGGTTGTAAAGAATTAGAGAGATTCGCTGATAGATTGCAGTCCGATTGAATGCGCGTTGAAAATTTAAGGAATTTTTGGATGTAAAGTAACGGTTGGCCTTTTTTTTGAGTAATTTATGACTGTCATTTATTCACGGAAAGTTATAGTTGTTTATTATCGTTTTTAATACACGTTTTTACGTTGTATACAATAAAAATAACTTGTAAAAATAACTGAAATAACTTGTAAAAATAACTATAGTTATTTTTTAAGATTAAGCTAGGTCAGTTTTTATGAAAAGGAAATAATTAAAAAAACCCTACTCTATAAAATCCGACGAGAAAAATTAGACATGACATTGGCTTTTGGGAAATGAAGTGGAAGATGGACGTAAAAATTCGCAGTCATTTATTATGTACGTGCTTTCCAAATAATTGTGAATAATTCGTCTGATTCTGCGAATTTTAATTAAATTTTAATTATATTACCTTAATTGTACATTACTTACATCTTTAATTAAAACTTAAATAAACAGACTTTTTATCAGATTTTAATGAGAATAAAAACTCAAAACTATTTGTTCTAATAACAAATAATTACAATATACAAGGAACTCTGAACACGTATTTGCACAAAAATTAATTCGCTATTAGACAAATAAGTTTAGAAAATTCGTACTACCAAAAATAAAATGTTTTCCATCAAAAATAGATTTATAAAATCCGATATAACGCTGTGGCTTACGGTAATTTCAAAATGAAATAGGAAAAACTCTCGACTTCCGTGACGCCTCAGATTGCCTATTTACTATGGTTTTATGACGCGCCGCATGTTTGCGTCATCAATATAAATACACGCGCCCCAGCGAGTATCGGGTGAAATTAATTCGCTTGCCACGCTACACACCCGCGGATTCGTTATCCGACCTTTTATTTGCTCCGATTTCACGCTTAATTCGCTTCTCCATTTTCCAACCCCGCGAGGACATTACTCGAAACAGCTCGCCAATGGGTAAAAATTATTTCCCGTATACAGCGAAAATCCAGAAGAGGGAGAAAAAAGCAAAAAAAAATGCACAACCGATAGACTGGGGGCGGTTATCAAAGGTCATGGCAAGGGCGCGAAGGAGCAGGGATTTTGCTCTTACCACTGAGACACAAAGAGAGAGAAAGAAAGAAAGAGAAAGAGAGAGACAGACAGAAAGAAAGAGAAAGAGAGAGAGCGAGAGAGAGAGAGAGAGAGGGAGAGAGAGAGAGAGAGAGAGAGAGAGAGAGAGAGAGAGAGAGAGAGAGAGAGAGAGAGAGAGAGAGAGAGAGAGAGAGAGAGGGCGAAATATGCGTCACGAGGCGCAAACGATTGTCTATGCGAATCGAGTCGCGCTCACGCGATGCCGCCGGTTGTACACACACACACACACACACACGCACGCACGCACGCACGCACACACGCACGCAAAAACACACACACACACACACACACACACACACACACACACACACACACACACACACACACAGACACACACACACACACACACACACACACATGGTGATATATGTCGCGCGCAGAGGCAGGAAAGAGTCACGACTGCTTTATGGACTTTGCAAAAAATCGATTTCGGCCCGTCGTGCGCAAGTGATCGCATACACAAGCACACATATATAATACGTGCACATGCACATACGTATGTATGTGCGGACGGGGGGCAAAGGCGGCAGCGTTTCAATTTGCCGCCTACAGATTGTGTCCTCTATCCCACTGTCTCCCACTCTCTCTATCTCCCACTCGCTCTGCAGCCGGGAGGTGATCAGCGAAAAAGGAGGTCAAAGGCGAAATTACCGGTCGCTTTATCCGCGAGCTCTCTCTATCGCGCTGCACGAGAGATTATTTCTTTTCGCCTTGGGTTCACCTCCCGCACACCCTGTCCCTTTCTCCCCTGTAAAATCTCCGCGCGGATGTACGGTCATATCTGCACAGCAGCCTGACGACGGTCGCGTTGGCGCATTTCCTTCGGCGTCGCTATCGGTAGGAACCGCGCGCGCGGAGGCTTATTCCATTAGCGGGCGAGTGATTTCAGCTGTTTAGTGCCTTTTTGCTCTGCCTTCGAGAGGGAGACAGATAACGAGCTCCCCCCGCGAAATCGATAATTTTATCTCGCGGTCGCCGGCACTGCTGGGCCTATTTATAGGGCTTCATTGATTTCCGGCGGGAGGTACAGAGCCGAAGGTGTCGACTACAACACACCGCTCTGTACCAGGCGTCAACCGCGCCATTCTACGACATATAGCACCGCAATCAGCACGCGCCGATATCCTGTAATAAACTTATACCGTTTTACACAATTTATACCGTTCCACGAGCGCGCGTCGATTATAATTGCCGCGAGGGAAAGGATTTCGCGGTGGTAAAGATGATATTCATCGGGCTCGTTATTCGATATTCCTAATGTGGCCGTATTACGGGGGCTATCGCGTGGGCGCGAAGCCGACCTCCGCGCCGAGGTAGACCAGCTGCCGCGCGCGCGTCTCAATTGATTACCATCTGCGGGCGTTTCCGATACTTCGTGGAAAATTTTAAGCTCCCGATTCCATTAGCATAAATCAGACTGCATTATCACTTTTTGTTAATATTCCATTAAATTTTCAGCAGAGTATTAATGTCGCGTATTTGGAAATTGATGTGAGGTATTCGGTTACCGTCGTATATTTATGGATCGCACGCGGTGTTATAAACGAGATAATAAAGAGTTTATTCGGTGTTTGATTTTAGTGATGAAATTGGCATTCGGTTCGTGTGCATTTGTACTAAAATGATATGTGCGTATGGCCTATAATCAAAGATGTTATTTATTACAATTATTGATCCTATTATACTTGTTGTTGTATGTGTGATTAGGCGATGTGAATTGGTTTTTGATAGTCAAATGAAATTATTAGCTATATATACGGTGTAATCAAAATGTATTAATTTTGTGTTAATAATTCACGGGCTCTGTCACACAATGGATATATTGATTGACTAATATCAGTAGATTGAACGTATATTAATTTGTCAATTTCGAGAACATATACTTGGTATCAACACATTAATTCCGTACTGTTCGTTACAAATTTTTTATCTCTAGTTTACTAAGACAGTATGTTTTAGCGTAATTACATCACGACTTAAAAGATTTCCTGAATTAATTTTCTTCTTTTTAAACTCGGAAAAATAAAATAATAGTTATTCGTGAAAAAGGAAATCAGTTTCAGTACTCTCAAAAAGTTATGAAAGTAAAGTGGCAGCATCTGCTTTCTTCGCATTGAAATAAACTTTCGAAGTTTCCTACGGAGATTTAAATCGGATCGCTCTTCCTGTCGTCGCTGGTCTCACCGGCACGAGCGTCCGAGAACTTATTTTTCTATGGGATAAAAAAAAGTGTTCATCCCTCTTTAGGTGAAGTGGAAAATGGGACAGAAATTGGCTTTTGAAACTTACGCGACATTTTTCGTAAAAGTAACGTTAATAACAATGTGAAGTAAAAGGTTATATACCTGATAAAATAAGTATGAAAT
Organism: Torymus aiolomorphi; assembly: GCA_036365515.1. Lineage (NCBI taxonomy): Eukaryota > Metazoa > Arthropoda > Insecta > Hymenoptera > Torymidae > Torymus > Torymus aiolomorphi. The sequence goes on from CM070877.1 coordinate 140,857,245, forward strand.
ATTTTTAATGTATTTTTAGTAATTTTATTAGTAATGTGAAGTATGCGATAATTTTAAAACAGTAATTACTTGATAAATGAATTTTATAATGTACCTAAAACCGTTTACGAACTTATAATAAATTTAGAAATGATTAGTTTGTGAATATACATACATTTTACCTGGAAAATTTTTCATGAAAAGTAACAAATTCTTTTTAGAAGATACCATAGGGTGAAGTGTCTGAATCGAGGTCGACTATCGAATGTGCTTCAAAAGCATTTTCTGGAAAACAACATTTTTCCGCGTTTTCAAACAGTTTTTTCATCTAGCAAGTAATTTGTTAACCAAATTTCGCAAAGACTTGCAATTGCAAAAGTTGTTTCTTTCGACGAGATTGTTAAGCCTGTTTAGCATATTTATGAATATGTGCAGTGCTTCAAGAACATATCGTGAAATATGGAAAAATTTCAAGGACGGTAGTCGCTTCACTTTTCCAACTTTTAAGTGCTTCATTTTACAGTAACTTCCGGGTACTACAAATTTCGTTTGAATAAAGTGTCGGCTTATTCCTAAATATGAAAAGTTCCTGTCGCATTCTGTCCATAATATTCAAGACGTTATACTTCAGAATTACGTCATTTAAAACCCATTACCCCCGACACTCCACCCAGAAAGTAATTTTTAGAAAAAAAAAAAAAAAATTCACTCTCAAATTAAACGCCACGAAATCCCGAAAAAAATCCCGTTAAAAATAACGCCACTACACCGCAAAAGTGACGGCGGCGTACTCCTATCCCCTTAAAATCCGCAACTTACGTCCGCGCGCGAAAACGGGATTACCCCTCGTTACCTCGAGCCGGCACGCCTCGGCAAATCCGCCCGACAGACTTGCATGATCCCCTCGCGCGCGCACCTGCACCGAATCGACGGTGGCGGCGAGCACATCACATTATCCGTGCAATCGCGCCTCATCGCCTTGGCGTGCGCGGTCGGGTATACATGTATATCTACCCTATCCCCGAAATGACGTCAATCCGACGCCTTTATTCCCCGTGACCCTCTCAGCGCACGACTTTTCGGCGCTCTTATACTATACACGCCCGTAACTTAGCGCGCGCGCGCGCGCGTACGTGCGAGAAGCAGTCGGTTAATCACGCGAGTTGGTATCGCGGATCTCGCGTACACGGTTATGACGTCGATTTCACCTCGCATGAGCGTATACTTTTTTCTGGAGGCCGTTTATTTTAGTGCGCGCTCAAGCTCGGGCCGGAGCTTTTATCGCTTAGAGAGAGAGAGAAAGTGAGATAACCGAACGCAGGGGGAAGGGAATGTAGAAGGGTTGCAAACGTGGTGCATGCGTGGGTGAGAAACAGAGATGCACGGGAAACGGCGCTGTTATAACGCGTTCGTCTTAAAAATTGCCAAGCAATTCTTTTTCCGAAAGTAACTCGCGCGGCTTTACGATTGCGCGCGAGCGTGTGGTGGTGGTGGCGGCTGTACAGGCCAACGTATGCGCGCGCGCGCGTGCGAGGGCTATAATTGCTTTTCGCCTTGACGAGTTGCGCGGCCGAAAGTGGGTTAGGCTTTGCATTGTTCCGCCGGCGCGATGTTGATGGCGACGCGTTAAAGATTTAGGCGCGTGTAAAGCTCTAAACAACCGAAGTATGTTTCCTCTAATTGTTGTGCTGCGCGGGGCGCGTGCGTGGGCTTTGCGCTTAATGATCTTGCCGGTGTTGCGCGGTATTGCGAGTTTGTTTAAGTTTTACAATGGAAATCAGGGACCAATTGTAGATGGAATAACGAATAGAGCATGCACGAGGAAAATTATCGGAGATTATAATCTCATCTTATTTTCTTGTGATGTTATATAATAAATAAACAATAAATTACCATGGAAGCATTTTTAGTATTTGAAAATTTTGAATTTTTATTTTTATTAGGGTAATAGCATTCGTTAGAGTTAAAAAATACTAGCAGTCGAATAGATATGAAGTTTTTTAATTGGATATACTCATACGGAATAACCAGTCTTAATAACGCGTATTTAAATAATGTCGTTAATTTAAGCTATATCGTTATATAGGATGATGCAATGAATGCATTATGTAAAGCAGGTATGTAATGACACAATTTTACGATCGAGGTATAATTCCAAACATTATATGTCTTCATATTTATATGAATAAATAAGCAGAACGTTGTTCAAAAAACGTTTTAATATTTTTCAACTCGTCACTATTCAAATTCAAATATAACAGTTTTCATTTAACTTAAGATATTGGATATATATGAAAATATTTCTCCTTTTCCATTTTCTATACTCCGCAAATATTATTCCAGCTGGAAATTCCATTATCGGACTATTTAAAATCCAGCCTCCGCACTATTATACGTAAAAGCTCAAGCCCGCGCGCAAATCGCGATAGTTGTCACAACGCGATTACCTCCCCTGATGACAGTTTCTGTCTCTTCCTTTAACGAGGAAAAAAAGACTATTCTTCTGCTCGATAAACTTTTACAAGCTCGTTACGGTCAAGCGATCCGTCTTGTCTATCCTCATTACCCTCCCTCGCACCCTTTCGTCGCTCACGCTCGCCGCGAAACTCTATACGCCTCTTTTTTCTTCTCCTCTATCTCTCTCTTCCGCTCATCCTTGCGTCACGTGGAAAGTGCATCGCCAGCTGATCGCCTCACCGACTTTGTGTTCATGATCGTTTGTGCTCGGCGCGCGACTCGCTTTGACGCGATGCTTTTAACGCGAGCACGAGAAAGCGGCAACAAGGAGATCAGCAATAAACAATGACATCTCTTTCCGTTTCTGTGCCGCTGACGAAATGTATCTGTGGGCGGTGGCAAAAGCTTGATGAAAAAGAGTGGGAAGGATATTTTTCAGGCTCGCTCGGTGAAATATATGGGGCTAAAGTATTGAAGATATTTTTTCATATTAATCTTTGAATAAAGCCTGATATAAATATCTCGCTGGCTAGACTTTATTGTTATCACACGAGTTATCACTGCGCAATTCAATTTTTTTTTCAAACATTTTAATGACTTTTTTCCTTTTTTATCTGTGAAAATAAAAATAGAACCATGAAAAAAGTAGACTTCGTGATTAAAGAAATTTTTTCAATGCGTACATAACTGACCTGTATTAATTTTAATGAAGGCTATTGTAGTTGCAGTAATATAATTACTTTGTGTTTTAAAAAAATTGCTTGCATGATAATAAAAGTAGAACAGTTTTAAAACTACACTGAAAATATTCATTAATCATTATTTATTACTATAATTTATGAATATTTAAGAAAAAAGTTGTTAAAATATTCATAAAAAAATCCAACTAAAATCTCGCCAAAGCATGAAAAACCACATCCGCTATTTAAAGTGGCACTTTGATATATTTTACTCTAGCATTTGGATATATTATTGGCTGGTAAACCTAATAGAAATTTTGGTAATTAAAAGCTCCTCTTGAACGTAACATTCAGCATAGCTTAAATCGTGTTGAGAATTTTCGGCTAACTCCTACCAATTATTATGCAAATTCAATATTCCAAAACGAATTATACGGGCGTTCTTGAATATTATTCCGCTTCTCGGTATCGAAAATATTAACTTATACGTAAAACAATTATTCAAAATAACGCAGGAAATGACAGAAAAGGCAGCGCGCGCATAAATAACGGACTTATCATTCGCATCACGCTTTCCTACCTCACGTGCTAAATCACACACACATACGTACCCATACAGATTTGCTCTGCACTCCCACACACATACTCTCTTTTCTCGCGGACTTTCATGTAAGCGACTCAGCCGCACCTCTTTCACTCCGTTAAAAAAGCCCCTAATCCCCCCCCCCCCAATCAATCATCCGAAAAAAGAAAAAAAAGGAACGTCGTGTCACCTAGTCGAAGCGATGCTGTGATCAGTGCGAATCTCTCCAGCCACCACCACTATCCTCTTCTTCTTTTTTTTTATCAACTCTTCTTCCCTCGTGTCTTACAATCCTTTTTTTTTTGTAAAATACACTGTTAGTGGGTAGGAGTGGCTAAGAGAAGCCTGACGGAAAAAGCTTGCGAAAACCGAAGGAGGTTGAGAAGGAGGCGAAGGAGAAGAAGAAAGACAGACAGAGAGGGTCCGGCGGCACGCGCCGCGGTTGGCCCGCGCAAGTAGATGCAGACGCGCTGCGGTCCGGCCGCGTTGAGCCACAGCAGTCGACTGCATGCGGAGAGAAGACGCGCGCGCGCCGAGCTCTGCTGCCGCCACCAGCCCCCACCACCATCACCGCGCACACACAGCTGTGTCCCTCTGCCAACCCCCAGCCAGTCCGCGATCCTCTCCCTTCCTCTCTCTCTCTCTCTCTCTCTCTCACCCCCGTATATATACCTCCCTCTCGCTTTTGGCCTCCTCGCTGTGTAGGAGGGATAGTGTGCCGCGGAGGTATACGGAGATTAGGCAACGCGTGCATCACATGCATGCGGGCAAGATGGTCCGTGAGGGTAGGTAGATTACGCGCGACGTTTGTCGCGACCGCGCTCTTTTTTTCGGGAAAGGAGGCAAGCGAGAAACGATAAGGCCACCGCCGGGGAGGCTAATGTAGGTGTGCAGGTTCGCCCGCAGTGTGCTCAGTGAGTTTGAGTTTTGAGAAGTGGGGTGGTCGTGTCGTATTCGCGCGCGCGCGGCAGGAGGAGCAGGATTGCGTAAGAGAGGAGTGCGCCGTTAAAGCGACAGGCCGATTGTTTATGTAAATGGACTGGGTGGAGAGTGAATGGGCATAATGCGCCGTCATATTACGTGACGATTATTAAGAAGGAAGCCGGGCAGTCGGTTCTTTGTTCGCGGTTTTCAGTGTGCTACTGTCGGGCTGCGTTGACAGATTGTATTGTTTTCAGTTATATGTCTTTGGTAATGTAGCCATTATATCCTGATGTTAAATAATTTTAAATGGAATTGGTTCTTTCTTTGTTGTTTTCTTTTGGTGAATTGTTCTGGACGCGCGTACGTTTTTGCGTTGCATAAGCAATTAAAATCTAACGCTGATTACGTTCATTCATAAAGGTTATCGGAAATTTCACGCTTCTAATATTTATAGTGGCTAATAAAAGGAGCATATATATTTTCGCTTACCATTATATGCAATCGCAATCAGGCTGTGTCGATGAGTAGTAAAACAATTGTTGAAAATTTCATTTCAATTTAAATTAAAATGCAATAGAAACGGTAATTAAAAGTCTCTAAATAATATTGCGCCTGTACGGTGACTTATCGATTCTATTTTTAAAACGTGAGTAGTATTTTCTTATCGACTGCATTAAATTAAGAGTCGCGTAAACAATATCTTATTGCATTAAAATAATCAAACAGCTGCATGGTATAGAAATGTTAACAATAAATTACCTATTTTTTAGTGACCTTAATGGCTAAGAATAGTATTCTGGTATTATTTGATAATTATGTACCAATTTAAAGTAAATTTTGGCATTTACATTTGACCACATTGATATATTAACTATATACTAGTATAATACTTTTCGGTACACTGTGTTATTGTTACATATTGATTTTTATTAAAAATGATTCCAATTTGATTAACACATTAACTAAAAAAAATATCGTTAATTTTCTACTAAGAAGGTCGACAAGGTCTTATCAAATTTAATATAGTTCTATTGACTTTAAAAGAAACAATAACACTATCTAAAAGATTTACCAAAAGAATGTGATTTTGGAATAAATACATATTAATATGTAAAAGCGTATAACCCCCTTTAGATGATTATTAATCTTTGCTACACATATTCACCCTTCATTGTTTGCCCATGTAAGCAAAGAACCAGAGTCTTCACTGTAATTGTAAAATCGATAATTCTGCAATTAGCCAACATTTGTAATGCAAACTTCTTAATTGTTTTCAACTACTCAGTTGATGAAGAATAAAAGCACACAAGAAATTATGTAAAAAAATCTTTAAAAATCTCACTATCTTTTAAAATTAATTAACTTTATATCGTTGACATTATTTAGTGTTTACCGGTACTAATAAACCAAGCGAAACAAGCTTACCCAGTAAATTAAAAGTACTTAACCCCAAACTTTTAAAGAAACAAGAAGTTGCCGGAAATAATTTCAAAACTTTCGCAATCTCACCCACACGCGTAGGTACATATATATTTGAATAAAAAGATGCCAAGTTAATCCTTCGCGCGCTTCTAAAATTTTCACTTGCCCCTCGCGCACCTCCCATCGAAAATTACACGAACACTTGCGCGCTTCTTGGAACAATGCAGGTGATTAAAAAACTTTGGCGAATTTTACGCTCGGTCGAACTTTTTTTACGGTCAATTCGTTCGCCCGTCCTATCAGCTGAGAAGATGCTGCAGTGCAGCGACAGCTCGTCGATTTTTTTTTCACCCATCACGGGTGTTCATCGTAGGCTCCTGGACATGGTGATTATCGGATGAATGCTCGTCACGAGGTCGAAAGCACTCGGCGGGTGTACACCACAAATTTTATTAGCTCCCCTTTCGGCTTAATGCGACAGCGCGTATATACTCATTTTAGTTCGCTTTTGTGATGGTGCAGCGGATCCATCTCTCACGCTAATGTCTTCCGTGCGCGCGCTCCCGTGTGTTTTCAGTTATGTATGTGTATATGTGCGTCGCTTATAGCGAGCGTCAGCTGTTGTTGATGTGGGATCGCGGCATTCTGAATATGCATTCGCGCGGTTCGCTCGCTCGCTGAATTCCCGAACGAGCGCCGCGGATTTTTATTGTAATCGGCGGATTTTATTGCCAAATTTCAACGTGCGGATCGCTGTGTTCGTATAATGCGCGTGTCTGTCTGTATGTGGAAGCGAGATGACTGTTGGCGCTTTATGCCGCGCGTGCAATAACAATTTCAAAGGGGGAAGTGAATTTGAACGGGCGCTTTATCCTCTCGTCTACTGCGCAAATGAAGTGAATCAATAGTGCTTTCGAGTATTGTAAGTATAAAGGCAGCAAATTTCAAGGAAATACTGCAAAATAGTCGTAAAGCTTCTTCTCGATCAAAAGACTTGCGAGCGGGAAAGGAACGAAGGAATATTAGAGATTCTTTGAAACAACATCCACAAAGCATAAGAAGACAATATGTTTTCTTTCTGTATACTTTTTTTTTATATTTTCAGTGGAAAGTCGGCACAATGGTAACAAGCTTTTGTTTTATTTCTTTGTAAAACTTTTACTTTATAATTTTTGTAACTTTTGTAATTAGCAAAATCCAATCTCTGACATTATGTGGTATGACTTACGTTTTTATCTTAATTTCAAACTTTTGAGCTCTGGGGAAGAACTGTTATCGCTGCTGTGAATTATCCTGGATATTAAATAAAGAATAAAATCTGAACATAATATTGACATAATTTATTCTAATATTAACATAATCGTATTGTGTTTTGAAATACTTTTCTACTTCTGGCCATCACTTTAACAAATAATTAAAACATGTTATTTATTTTTTTAAACTACAACCAGCATTAATTTGATTATTATTTATTTGATACTTTTCACTTTAATCATTTTCATTCTAATAAATATTCCAATAAAAATAATACCTAATTATCAAATAAAAATGCATATTTAATTTTAAATTCTCGCGTCTTTTATCCAAGAGCCAATCACAGATCAAATCTATAGAGGCTTCACTTCTTCCAGTCATCACTTTTTTAAGAAGGGATAAGTTTCAAACAAGTCATCGAACATTTGCAAACGTGACGTTATAATCCTAACACAAACGGCGCAATTTGAACGAGACATAAAAAGCGCCACAACCAAAAATTAACCACCGCCCGCGCGCGTTATTTATCTTATTACAACCGGGCGGACGCCAACTTTTGCCAGCCGACAAATTTCATCTTTTTAATACCGTGCATCTACATCATAAACCGCTTCGTAAAGTAAACTCAATTTCGCATCGAAGCTTAATCTGGCCTCATTAGCAATGAAAGTTATTTTTACGAGAGGAGAACACGCGGCACGATGACCAGTTAACCCAATTTCCCCCCGGGCGCCTGTTCAATTTGACTGGTTTTCGCGCGTCGTAAAGATGCGGAAGCGTGCGCACGCGGGGGAGAAATTTGTAAACGTCGGTCGTTTCGAGTTTACTGATGGTATACCCCCCCCCCCCCCTTCATCGTTTTCTCTTCAACGTGTGTTCGTCGCTCCTCCGGACGAGGATTTTAATTTCACCTTCCGCGCGCTTTGACCTGATTCTTCCACCCACCCCCGACACTTGCGCTCGCGCGAACTCCGTGTGTCGAGTGGGCGCGTATTCGGCCCCTCCGGCTGCTCCTAGCCTTTTTTTCTTCCACCCCCACTCTCGCCGGTCCCTACAGCACCGCTGTTATCCGAAATTATTCGTTCAAATTGTTTCTTTTAGAGGTATTGAGCGCAAACGAGCGAACTTCCAGGCCGATAGTTTGGGGCGCGTATGAGTGCTTTATGCGGCATTTCACAGTTGTCGCGTCAGCGTGGATTTTATTTTTATTCTCATTGAGTTGCGCCGGACGATTGCGTTGAGCTAACATTTGATTTGATTTTGTTGGCTTTGCTGTAACACCTACATTGTCTTTTGTGAATGAAATGAGTATAAAAAACCGAGTTATTTGTACTATTATTTGTACGTGTGCATGCTTTTGAGAGTTGCCATTCGAACACGCAATAAAACGAATTTTTATTTAACGCAATATTGCGGATTTGTTTTACTATTGCGAAGGTTAAAATTTTATTTACAGACTAGAAAGTATGTATATTTGTTCGCCTCGTATTGGAATATTGTGATTAAGAAAAGTTTATTTAAATTTTTTGTAGAGCCTTGTAATGCTTTACGATGTTTTTAAAAATAGAAAGATAACGAATAGAAAATTTATGTTCTTTAAGACAGAAAAGTTTTAAAAAAGCTTTTAAATCTACTAAATACGTTCCAGTAGGCATAGGTCAAATATAGCCAGACTCAACTTCAAGTTTAAGGCGATTATTGATTGATTTTTATCTTTTTTCAAAATAGAAACGTTTTTACTTTCATAGTCTTTGCAGCTGACTTTATGTTCGGACTATATTAAGAAAGGTTTCGATTATGTAGAATGTAATAACTATATAGACAAGGAAAATTTTTCTATTAAAAATTACTGAACTTAATATAAATCTATTATATAATTCTAAAATAATTCGAATGCTTTAAAAATTAACATGAACCGTAAAATATTAATCATTTTCGTGGTACAGTTCTACGCACTTTTCAAACTAGTTATTGTTATCATAATATTTTTTCAAAGCATTTCAGTACGATTCTAGAGAGTTTCAATATAGATTTTAGTAATTTATCGAGAAATTTCTGTCCATGTAAATTCACAAAGTATAGTATAAATGTATATAAAAATAAGTACTACAATTGCTAAATAAAAAGAATATTTTTTAAATCCATATAATACGCATTTCTTCACGTTTACAACGACATTCAAATTCTCAAATAAGACTGTTCCCTTGCTCATATATGAGTATATATATATATATACTCCTCCATCATACACTCCAAGAGTTCCTCGTCTTCCCGAGCCAATGCAAATCGCGAATAATATCACCCCTGGGAGCCGACGCCGACGCCTCCATATAAAGATGTGTCATGTAGCACGCAAAGACCGCGAGACACGTGCGCGCGCGGCGCAGTAGTCGCGCGAAAAGGAATATTGCCCATATACCTATATATACAACATCGGCCGTTTGTAAAAGGCCACGGCGCGTTCATTACTGAATCCCGAGGGAGTGCCATATAGCAGCAGCAGCCACCGCGCAATTACACGTTGGCCCGTTTATTGGTTCGCCGGGGGTGCACTGTGCTGCTGCTTCTCGGCGGCCCCTGCTCGGGTCTATATCTGGATATCTGTGTATGTATACGCGAACGAGTGGAGCGCCACTTTTTTGGGAGATAAACAAACGGGTTCGCGCGCTGTTTATTATGCGCGCACTGTTGGTGTGTCTGAATTGTGAATTAATGGTCTCGAGAGTTGCGAGGTGCGTTTTTGCGGTACGTAATTGCTGGGAAATTCAGTTACGCTGCTTTATAAAGTTATTAAACTTTGAACAAAGATTTTTATTATTCGTTAAAATTCAATATTCTCGTTTTCATAAAATTTACATATTATATGCAGTATAAAGAATATATTATCTAAATCTACGTTGTTTTCAAGTTTTTTTCCTTATTCATTGTTTAGCTATGCTTAAAAAAACGTGCCACTTACGTTACGTTCGATAACGCAACTTTAAAAAATCATGATAATAAAACCATTTAGACAAACATATTACTAAACTCAAAAGCTAATGATATAAAAGTTGAGATTCACTATATAACCAAGTTGTCGAGGACATGCTATTACATGGACGCATAGACACAATTGCTATAGTAGGGGCGCAGCCGGTGTGCAAGCTTCGAGGCTGCTAATAATCAAGCTTGGAGGCTGCCAACCCCTCGGTTCACCTTGTGTGCCGCGCAAACGTTCGCTATTGCTCGGGGCGATGCACCTATACTCGCCACGGTCGCACCGCCGTCGCTTTATCGGCCAATTTACTTGCGAGAGTCGCATTATATCCGAGCAAAGGTACCTTTCTGTACGCATTTATTTTTTATTATAAGTTTGAATTATTTGATGAATATTCGTCTATGATGATTACTAGAATTATGGTATTTTTTGCTATATTTAATAATAGATTTTGATGATTCATGAGAAAGATTTTACAATAGTGTCATTGAAAGAATGTTAAACTGTTTACCCGCACTGAAGGCTACTTAACGAACGTCAAACCGTATAATTCTGATTTTTATATCGACAGTCTGAATTTCTGCGTTATTTTATTTTAATTTTCAATGTTTATCAATGGATATTTAATCTATTATAAACATTAAAAGTTGACAAGAATCATAACAAAATTACCATGTTTGAGAAAAATTCAATAAATAGTTAATAATTTTCGTGTCGAAATTCTCTAAACTTTATCAGGAAATTCAGTTTGAATATTAAAATTGAAAAAAAAAAAATTTTATAAAGCACTTTTTCAAAGTGGCGTCTCCCTTGCACAGAGTGTTTCGCTCGTACCAATGTAATAAGTTTTAGGAGGTCAAGCCTCAGTAGTTAAAAGCATTGTAGAAAAGCCATTTAAAATAAAACCAATACGAGCGTTTTCCTGTTCTGTGTAATCTCGATCGTGACAAACTTCGCATCGAAACTTCTCTACACATTGGAAAAAAATGCTGCGTTAACTACAAACGGAAACTGCTTTAGATTGACTGAATGAATTGACTGTGATAATGAACAGTAGTACACTGTTCTTTACTAACATAAGATTATTTATATCAGTGATACTGCAGTTCTTTTTTATTCGTAAATCGTGAGCAAAGTCAATAGAAAGCATTTGAAGGGGATGCCTGTCTGACTACAGTCAATATGGATCTACTTGAATGTATTGAGTACAGAGAAGTTATTTGAAACTTTCTGAAAATTGAAACCATAAGAAATTTTAGCGTTTTATACGAGGGATGGAAATTATTAGAAAACAAAATATTAAAGTGTATAAACAACGTGATAAATATGTAAGTTGATAAAAATATGTAAATATTAGGATAATTATGCAAGAACTTGAATATTGTAAAAGATTTTAGAAATATTGTAAATATTCTCCGAATGTAAAATACTTAGTAAAAATTGACTATTTTAGATATCCACTGCTGAAATAGTGGATATTTAATGTTTTGAAATCATGACCGCATTTTCACTATTTTACATTTAAGGAGTAAATATTTATTTATAAAGTGTTGATGCAAAGAATAACTGATTGGCAAAACCATGAACATTATCACATTTTTAAAAAATACACATGTCAAACGCATTGGCGTTTGTAAATTTAACTACCTGTAATTGTGTTACAATCGCGTGCACATTACTTGCGGTGGACGCGAACTTTTGCCTGGTATAACCTCAAAATTGAGTTTGCTATAGGTATCATTAAACTTTGCAAGTTTATATTAGATTACTAAATCAATTTTTATTTAGTATATAAAAAAGTGACAAGTAAAATTTATTCATTTTTGCACTATCTTAACAACTAGGTAACTAAAAAATATTATTATACTTAATTTTAATCAATGTTTGATTCTAATAACTATCACGAACTTTTTTATTTAGAAAATTGTTTACAATTTGGAATACTTTATATTTATGAAATATTTAATCTTTCTAAGTTACAGTTTACAAATCAATCATTTGATGTAGTATGAGACAATATACAGTAAACTTTTTTATTGAAAAGCTATAACTTAATAATAAATGTATGCCATATACAATAGAGTTATTAATGAATTAAAAAGTTAAATTAAAAATATTATTAGAAAGCATGTCCTTCAAAATTTTCTGATAGAAATATCCATTTTTGGAAAAGGTAAACAAACTTAATTGGGGTTGATCAATAAGTACTTTCTCTTGGGAATCTGGACAAAAGCCAACAAATGAATCTTCTTGTCAGGTTATTGGAATTTAATTGTAACCAAATATAACAGTTAAAATACAATATCAGTATATCATTTAAACCTTAGTCAGGAAATAACTTATGAATCCACAGTAGGTAAAAAAAAAGAAAATTTATAGACTCTTAAATAAGTTTGAGTCAAAAACAAATGAGATATTCAACATGTGTTTCAAGAAGTACCTACTTTATATGCATGTATCCATATTATTCCTTAAACATCCTTCTTTTTAAGTTTTCTTAAACCTTTCTTCAATTAGTCTGAATCTTCAATTTTGAAATTGAGCAATATTGTTTAAGTAGTTGTGAATAGAAAAATAAGAGTAAATGGAAAACTACTATAAATTATATTTATATAAACTTGAAATAAATACCTTTTTCTCTAAAGAGAGACCGATACTGTTTGAGCCCAATATCGGACAACCATTGATCTGCTTCCGTGACATCTCCATTATTGCCATTTCCGGATGCTAGCATGACAAGTTTGCTGAAGGACAGAACCATCGAAAGGGCCAAAAAGACCCCCGATAGTACTGTCGACCATCGAAGCATTTTGTTGTCTAAACAGAAATTAATTAGTCTGTAAGAGTGCGTTGTATGCACCATGAAAACTATTCACTACAGAGACCTTACAGCATTCAACTCTAGTTTATATATAGCAAAAATAACATTTTAAATTTATAAAGAAAAGTAAAAATATTCTGTTGTTGGTACTAGAACTTTTATGAATTATCTGTAGCTTCTATTATCTTTCATTTTGATTGATATTACTCTCTAGCAACACCTATTGCATGAAACATCTTGGTACAATTTTAGCAATGATCTAGAACAGTTTTTACAAGAATTTTATTTCAACATTATCTGCTTATGTATTCTAATGCTAATCATCTATTCTAAGTCTATTTCATCTATGAAATTTACTGTAAAATACTAGAGAGCATACATGTATGAAAAGCTACACTAAAGATGTTTAAATAAACATTGAATGCTATAAAGAATTTCTCACTGCCCGCTTGGAAAATCGACGATAAACCTACGGATGCTCAACGTCTAGGCAAGCACTGAAACGTTCGCAAAGTAGTCTCATATTTCACCGGGGTAAAACACCTGCGCGACACTCTGGCAAAACTTGCACGCACTGGCCAGAAGCACTCGCGCGACAATGTCAGTCGTCACCTTCTGCGCGGCAGTAGCTCCAGTCAGGAATTCGCGTCATCGTCGACTCCTCCGCACCGTGTATATGGAAGCGCGCGCGGGTGCGCGGGGAAAACCTCTTTGACAGATGCACGATGGCCGTGACGTCAAGGTAAGCGCTCTAGGTTAGGTTAGGAGTTCTCTCTCTCTCTTCCTCGCTCTTCAGGTTATGTGAGTCGTATGTAAACAAAGCCTCTTTGCACGCTCGTGATAACAAACTGGCATGCTAATCGCGATACACTGCTCTGCACGCGATACTTAACCAGATTTTCCGCACGCAGGTGTAGCAGTTAAGTCTTCCGTCATCGTCGGCGTGGGTTACGATACGATGATTCACATCGTGCAAACTGCGTATTATGCGTGCGCACACGACTGCTGCAGTTGTCCGGGATCTAGGGATGACTCGTCGTTGGAACTAGCAAAGGCGGCGGCCGCATCTTCGTTGGGCTCATCTCTGTAATGTAATGATATAGATGCATGAAATACGGAGCCCTCGTAAGTGTGCGGGTGTATGACGACGTGTGTATACATGTATGAGTGCTGTGTGGGTGCGCAGTGCATCGTCGTGCCGGTAATATAACTTTATATAGCGTGGCGGCTAGCGCCTGAGTCGAACACTTTCGCAACTACGTGGTCCGTGGAGCGCGCGCACTGAATATCGATCGATAACACAGGTTTTGATTATAGCTATGTAGGTATGTTTCGTTCTATACCCTGTATTTCAGTTTTATTTTCAAGGATTAGGATAGGAAATGTAATTTTTTTTTTATTTAATGGAAATATAATTTTAAGATACATTTTTTTTTATCTATTCTGTTATTAAAAAATACTTTTAATGTAATAATAACACCGAAATATTGATATAATATGATTCAATATTGTATAATAATAATAATTGATTATTAATATCAATTTATTTGTGAAACCATTACATTGAATAATGAACAATAAAAACCTAATAATTAAATTTAATATAATATTATTAAAATTCTAGTAGATCTAGATGCCTATTATATATATGCTATCTAGATGAACAGGTGTAATTGATTATTTACAAGGAGCTCAATTTCGTGAACATACTTTGAAAGCAAACATTTAATGGTTTACTTAAAAGGAATATTTTAATGTTATATTTATAAAGTAAGTTTAGTCAAATTTAAAAAGCCTCTAAACAAATTAATTCAATAACAGATCAACAGATGAATACAAAGTAAAGCTGAATTTTGAGAATTTAATTTATAAGATTACAAGTACTAAACAATACGGATTAGAATAAGGGTATTATATTAAGATTAACTTAGAAACATTCAGCAGCTACAATTCAAAATGCATGTGCAATTTATTTTTTTAAAATTGCAATATCTATAAGTTAAATCTCCTAATATCAACAACACAATTTGAAATGTCTATGAAGATTGACCAAAGATGATATATTCAAGATTCAAAATGACGCCTAAATAAAAAAAAATATAAAAATTAGGGAAAATATGAAAGTTTGCGATTTTAGAAAGAGGGCTATTAGTATGGATCACTTTGAAAATATGATCGAAAAAGGTACGAAAATTTGTTCTGTCAAGTACCTAACCAAAAATTTTTTATTAAAATTAGTACAATGTCATTTACTATATTGAACGTATCATACGTTATGATACATAAAAGTAATAACAATGTACACAATATATAGGCAACAAAAGTATTGATTTTAGGTTTTTATGAAATTATATTTATATTTCACTGCGGTAACTTGATATTTTAATTATACGATAAGAATCTGTGACTAAAATAATATAATCTCGAAGTAGTTTATAAAAACAATCACGGATTTTCATGAAATGAAAGAGAAAAATGCTATTTTTCTATAAGAGCCCATGTTAAAAATTAAATTCCCAAACATTTTTTCTTCAAAGTTCATCTGGTGACCCGAGCTAAAAATACCAATAAAAAGCTTAAAATTCACACTCTCTGTAAGTATTTTTTTTTTGTTACTTATGAGTTTTCCCAAATTCGTCGGAGCCACCTTAAATGTATATAAATAGTACATTACGATACTAGTGGTATAAGTTGCACTTTACGGCACGGCGTGTATAAGCGCCCGAGCGTAGCGAGTGCGCTTAAGGGGATGTGCAACCCTAATTTCAATATTTTTTTAAATCAACATTCAAACATTTATTTGGAAAAAGACGGCTGTCAAGCGCTCCGTACACGCAAACACTATATGCAGATTTTTTTCTGGATAATTCTATTGATATTTGCGCGAGTTATGCTCGTTTGAAAAGTAGTTCAATTGTAGATTCCTACTTACCGACAGTACGGTTTTTATTTAATTAAATAAATTCTCATCATTTTTTTGGAAAAAGACGTCTGTCAAGCGCTCCGTACACGCAAGCACTATATGCAGATTTTTTTCTGGATAATTCTATTGATATTTGCATGAGTTATGCTCGTTTAAAAAATAACGTCGGTACTCACATCCCCTTAACGCCATGCCACAAAGAACGACTTATGACACGTGTATCGTACATTATTTTATATTCTTTATACTACTGAACTATCTGTTCTTCGAAGTTTCGTTCTATTGCACCTATATAAAAAAGATACGAAATCATAAATAATGCAAAGATTTTATATGTTAAAACTATTATTTATAAATAATTTTTCTGCATTAACAAATAAATACTTATGTATTCGTGAAATCCTATTTTAGTTGTAAAAAAGCAAAAACGAAAAGTATACAATATATTCTAATGGACTGTGATTCATACTAGAAACTCTGACGGTGATCGATGCATATTAACAATTTTCAAACTTTTAATTACTTTTTATTGTATAGTAAATACAAATATTTTGTACTACTAATTCAGAGCATCTCAAATAATCATTTCTTTCGTATTTCTAGGTGATCGTCCTATGTAATTACTGTTTATGGTGCCTCAACAGACATTGCACTTGTACATTTTTCAAAATGTAAAATTTTTAAATGCTGTTTTTATTTTCTGTATGAAAAATAACATTAAAATAAAAACTTCAATGTAATTTCCAGATTTTCAGTAGTCTTATTTACTTCCGAAGAATTATATTGGCTTGCGTTCCAACGATGCAACTTCAGACACAAAAAATTTCGGATTTTTCAGTCAATAGCCTTAAAAATGTTTTTAAAGACTTTTTGTTATTATTTATGCAGAAATACTAAATAAAATGTCGTTCAACCATACCATAAAAGGCTAGAAAACTGTACAAGCGCAGCAACAAGGTAAACGGCACTTCATTACATATATACTGCGCGCATCTCACTCCGCATAAATCACGACAATGGCGCGAATTATGCTCCCCTCGTATTTACCAGTCAGCATCGCGAGCAACAAGAGAGAACCGAAGAAATGGCACGAGAAGACGAAGAAGAAGCACGCGCACGCACTATAACAAACGTCGATATTTCGCGCGCGCTGCTGCACATCGCTGGCGCGAGAAAAAATGGAGAGAGAGAGAGAGAGAGAGAGAGAGAGCGAGTCAGCGAGAGAGAAGACAGATATACCGTTATACCGGAGAGAACGAGTGAGAGAGAGAGAGAGCATCGCTCATCGAATCGCCGGCGCGCGACGCTCTCGTATATATAAGCAGATTTTCTCTGCCGGCAGAGATGAGACGAGAGAAACGCAGTCGTAAATTAGCCAAGCCGGTAAACGACGAAGGTTGGCCCTGATTTTGGAGCTGGTCCCCCTGCCGGGAATATATATGATCACGAGTAAAGCGAGGAGGAAGAAAGTCAGAGCGATGAGGGCGATAAAGAACGGAGGAGAAAAAAGTTGCGAATGTATGCAAATGTGGAAATTCGAAGAAAGAAACCGAGGAAAAAGAATGGATGCGATAAGAATTGCGAGAAGCGTGCGCCAATTCAGCGGTGCGCGCGCAGAAGTGCGCGATTATGAGATTAGAAAATTTTCAAGGCGGAAAAAAAGAAGTTTGGGGTTGAAAAGAGCGTGTCTGAAGATTATTTATAAACTTGTCAAATAATTGAATCAAATCACGCTTATTTCTGAATATCACGAGAATAACCGTAAGTAATTATAACAAATTATTCCCAATATAAAGTCATTCTGTAAAAGTGTAACGAAATAATTCATATCGCTTAACACGGAAACGCAATTCTTCCCCATTAAGGAAAAAGTGTACAAACAACCGCGTGCGTACATATACACATTACTCTCAACTGCGCTTAAATCCCGGGTAACCTTTCAGAGAACTCAATATCCCCTAATTACATCTCTCACGCATCTTTACCGGTTCCAATTAACGATAACATTCGTCTCGGCCGTCGCGCCAGCAACTTACGCGTCGGCGCGCATACTTATATACACTCGGTTCTCTTAAATGCGATAAATCAGCTCTGCGCTTACCCACATCGATGCACCTTAAGAATCTCTCTCACCCGGCGCTGCGGAGGAAGAAAAAAAAATGCATCGGCGATCGAAACCAAGCGGCGAGCGAAGGCGAAACGAAACGAGAATGATAGGAAGCGATAAAGATACGTGCGAATGCGCGTATATACATATATTCGTACATATATGTACATGTACGCGTGCAAAGGAGGCTGCATTAACGGTCCTGCGTGTATATATATATATATATATATACACAGCTGCTGCTGCTGCTGCCGTGCGCGATGTCTTAGCAATGCTGCGCGGCGACCGAGATTTCGATCGGTCGCGCACTGCTGCTGCGCGCGGCTAGCAACGAGCTCACTTATATATTCGCGCCGCGAAAAACCGAATCGATTCGCGAGTATAAGGAGACGGTTAATGGCTCCCTTGACGACCGACATCTATTTTAATCGGAGCTGTGGTAGCTTGATGCGATGATTTTATAGTTTTAATTTTAATTGTTCGATGTGACCGTACACTTATTTATACGATGTATAATTTTATCGTCTAATTTTTCAAATAAATGGTATTCACAAATTGAAATCTGAGATAAAAATGTGGAATACAAGTGTATATATATTTCAATCCATATATGCACTTTCAGCTGTATGCGCGGTGCGATGCAGGTATAATTAAAAATCACCCCCGTGTACTTATTATCGTTTTGATTGATTGCACGCCCCATCCGACTTCACTCCACGTGCACTCACCTCTTATATGCACCCAACATTCTCAAGTCATCGACTATACACTCGCAAATCTCGACAACCTTCGTCGTCGGCCAACCATTTCGGAATCGCGAAAAATTGCCCCTATCCATTCCGCCACTCCTCTATCTTCCTTTTCTTTTTTTTTTTTTTTTGCTCCTCGAGTGTCAAGCGTCTACGCGCCATGTAAATTGATTCGAGGCCGAGTGTATTACAAGATCATTAGGGCGAGCGCGCGTGTGCTTGGCAAAAAGTGACTCTCCCGCCGTCATCGTCGTTAAACCGGCGCTGCAGTGTGCTCGTCTCTTATCAAGGCGGCCTTGAGGTGCGCACATCGCGCGAACCGCTAATTGCAGCCGACGAGGTGCGTATGAAGAGAAGAACGCTATAGGAGGCGTAAACGAGTCCGCGAGGTGCGCGTTATGTGTAGTCCGTAGGAACGGCGAATTATTTTAGGAAAATAAAGGCTTTGAATGGAGCTGCTTTAGCTTGAAATAAACTAATTAAAGATCATCTATGCGGTCTTTGTAGGTGCAAAATTGAGTTCGAAAATAGTCTATATAATTAATTGATTTTTTACTTCTGGTATTTTTCACAAGTATAAGTAAGTTGAATTGTTATTTGGATCAATATTGATCAAGGGAACAAGTCATAATTGAAACTAAATAACACAATATTACACTGAGAAAAATGATGTATTAAAAATTACTATAATATATAGGAATGTGGGGACAAATCTCAAATACTAAAATTATTACTATATTTTATAGTAAAAATTACTATGTACATAGCAATTTTTAGTATGCGTATATATCAATTTTTACTATAAAATATAGTAAAAATTTTGGTATTTGAAATTTGTCCCCACGTTCCTATATATTATAGTAATTTTTAATACATCATTTTTCTTAGTGTATGTATTATTATAAATAATTTATTGCTATTAAACTTTTTAATAAAAAAGTAATTTTCTATACTTAAAGGTTAGTTTATAAGCTACCATTTGCACTCATTGGAAGTCCATTTCTAGAACTGAATGACTTTCCCGCAGGGTACCTTTGGTAGCAGTTTCGAAGAGTCTTAAAATTTTCTGTGGATCTTTGTCTTGGTAATTGTGATGGTTTCTATAAATTATATACTATGATACAAAAAGCAAATAAAGCGATTGTAAATGCGAAAGAAAGTTGGCACAGAATCCGTCTTTTTGTGGTAACTAAGCCTTTATTGTTGCTTTACTAAATACTAAATACTTAACTGAAATGCAATGAGAATGAGGCTATAATAACACTTAAATAGTATATTTCTCTCTAATTCTGGAAATGGCTTTCATTATACCATAAAATTATTAAAAGCCATATCTATTAGAAAAGGAATTATTTTATAATTGGTAAAATTGACGCGATAATATTCAAGAATAACTAAAAACCAAGCAAAAAAGATATTTAGATCGTTTCTAAGCCCATTCTTATAACGCAATCTATAATCAATATCGGCAAAACATGTTCATTATCTAATAATTTGCTACGCGCACTTTTAGGAAATCATATAACTACATTGTAACCCGCAATCCGTGTCAGCGCCGCTGAAATCGCCCCTATTAAACAACAACCCACGGCAATATACTTTCTACCGCCGGCAGAGAAACAAATTCCTTCTCCCTCTCTCGCTCTCTCCCTTTCTCCCTGCTATGGCGTGGAACAGCATTTTCACGCGCGCGCGGCAATAAAATTTCCGCGGCATTTTCGAGGGCAAAGAAAGAAAGAGAAATGCGAGCTTTTGCGCGCACGCGCGCGATCGCAATTATGCCGAGGCGAGAGAGGGAGAGAGGAAGAGGAAGAAGGTTGCTATACACACGGACGATTGACACTTAATGTCTACCGCGCGGGATATTTAGGCGACGTCGAAGACGTACGGCGTTTTCTCTCCTTTCTACGCGTGCAACTTGACGAATTGCCCCGGCGCAAAGTGGAAAGGCTTATTTGCCGCGGCGTGTCTTCGCCGTAAGTGAATATAGCGATGCATTTATTATACGCGGCGCCTTGTAGGTCGAGACTGGGATATGAGAGTGCCGAGGTATGTATACATGTATATGTATAAGGATGAAATCGGATTTAGAAATCTATATTGACAAATCGCCGGTTTGGTTTTCTCCCGCGTCTCTCAACTTTGCGATTGATGCATTGATGCATTGTTTGCGTGCGGTGATTAATTGCTGATTTTGACTCGGCAATGCTAATTGTTTCACTTTTAATGTTTGGATTCATCGTTCTTTATTAGGGATTGAAAATTTTCAATGAGACGTTAATTACCTTTGTCAAAAATTTCTATTACTTCTGTCTTTCCTACTTTCTATTGGCATTAATTTATTTTCTCCTTAAAAACATTTATTGATTTAAATAGATATGTTTCACATGTTATAGGTATTTTCGAAGTTCCTAATTGATTATAGACATTATTTTGGTCCTTCTAAAAAATCAATTGATCACAATATAATCTTTTAAAAAATTCTTTCAAACTCAACATAAAAAAGTGTATATCAATGAATTAGTTTACATTATTATTAATTTTACACAAGAACCTTATCCCTTATATATAAAATTCAAGTTACTAAACCATGAGCCTCGTATAATAATATGCCATGCAATACAGAACTTTAATCGTTCGCTCCAATTAGCAGCTCCTTTAATTCATATACTTGCAAATTGCTGAACCCGGTAGCCGCCATTTTGCACCAATTAATCTTCACCCATGAAATTCTAAACGCCCTACACCACTTTATCTCCAACTTGTACAAGTATTTGCATGAAAAGTTCCGCACTACAGTAATCCTCTACTCACACAATACGATCGTCACTATACAACAACAATAACTCATATGCAATACCAATCCACCACCTGCACCACTCTCCATCCAATCGCATCGAGAGCAACAATTTTCTCGTCGCCGAGGAATGCCGATCGTCGCTCGGCTGAACCGTTTTCCCCGCGAGGTGTCAATCAAATTAAGAGCGACTACCACTACCGCCTCTCCGTTTCATTCCGCTCACCGCTGCGGCTATGCGCATCGCACGCTTTCCCGTTTCGTCGTCATTCCCGCACGAATCCAGCATGCGCGACTGCCTATACTTCCGCGATTGGAGAGCAACGGCGCAGCCGCCGCGGGATTCCTGCCGCTACTACAGCTGGCGTGTCGCGCGAGCGCGTCGGCTCTTAACCGCGTTCCAGTCATTATCATCTATTGCCCGCCGACGCCGCTGCGGATGGTACATATAGGTGTGCGTGTATATAATATATAGATCGTGCTAATTTTTCGTTCCAGGCGGTCGGACGCCTCGGGTATGCAAGGACGTGAGAGAGGTGTGTATGTATGTATGCGCGTTGCGGACTTGATAAGTGCAGTTTTGGTCGTTTGACTTGTTTTACCAGGGGAGAGAGAGGCTGCGATGAAATGTTCGATATTTGAAGATTTTTAGAGGGGTTGTAATTTATTATATGCATACATAGAGGCCGGGAGATATTTTTAGATTGAGCGTAATAACGTACAGTGAGGTGCTCGAGTATATGCCTGAGGTTATTTTACATGCGTTTATATATATAATACGTTTCATCAACTTCTTTAAAATTCTTTATATCTATAATAGACATTAATAACTTGAGCAATCATCTGCGTAAAAACTTTTTATGAATTTACTTTTCTAAATATCTTGATATTAAAAATTTGTACATGAAGTTTACTTTATATATGAATTTAAGTATATCAATAAGCTTTGCATACATATAACTCGTTTCCGAAACAACAACCGAATAACATAGCATCCCAAATTCGCGACACTGCGCTTTGATCGCAATCATCCGCGCGTACCACTTTTGCCGCACGATCGACGTGTATGTACATTATACGGACGATTTTACGTTCCGGTTAAAAAAGTGGAACACTCTTGGCGACGAAACAATAACAAGATCATCTCTCGTCGCGCGCGCATATAATTGCGGTGTCGCGTCGTAAAAAGCGCTCCGTAAAAATCCGATCTTTACTGCCGATCCGAAGTGATCGGGCCGGTATAGCTCTCAGCCGCTGCAGTCGTCGAATAAAGACCGCGCGCGAACGGGATGTTGCCGCACACGCGGGAGTCACCTACTTCCGACGTCCCACGCCACCGCCGCTGCTGCTGCTGCGTTTTATCTTACATCGGGGCTTACTGAATTTTCATAAGCCTCTTTGTGTATTGGGATATGGCGATGGATTCGAGTGGGACTCGTTTGATGTTTTTGGGAAGGGCTTATGTTGCCAGCGAAAGTTCCAGTCGATAAGCGAGATTCATATTTTTGTGCGCGAAGTATTGAAAAAAGTGAAATGGGTCGTCGGTAGAGAGTAGATGATGCTTTGACGTATTGTAGGTGTGCGCGGGGTTTGGTATGAAAACAAAATAAGCGTGTGAGTTTTGAAAATTATCATATATCTGTTTCGGAAGCAAACGCGTTCTCGCTGATTAATTGTTTGTTTGGGTGTACCGGTAAATTTTCTTAGCGTATATTTTGCCTGTCAATGATTAATTACATTCGAGAGTGTTTTTTCGTATACGGAGGGGAAAAAAGCAAAAGTGTGTATGACATATATTACCGGTATCGAAGATTAGATTTTTCTTTTAAGTAAGATAAATGGTCTGCTGCACGGGGTATGCATCTACTTACATATTTATAGATGCATTAACCGCATGCTCTCACTTTAATCGAGCATCTATATTAATCTTTTCAGCAGTCAAAAGCACTTCTTATTCATTTTTATTTAAATGTTCTTTTAACGTCCATTTTATGCTGATATTTTCTGCCATTTTTATAGTCATTGGTTCTAAAAATCATTATATAGCTTCGTTTTGAAAGATGATTAGAATTGATTTTTAATTGTTTCTGTATTCTATCTTCTTAGAATTCCAGGAAGTACTTTGTATTAATGGTAAAAGAATTCCCATTTCAGAAACTTTAATTGTGTAGTTACAAAAATTGCTGTTATTTAAAAAAAAAGCGCAATGTTCATTGTTATTTAAATTATTCAGAGGAAAAAAAAGCTAATTTTGCAATTTCAAACAAAGAGAATTGTAAAAAGAAAAATATAGTTTCGTGTTATAGCCGCAGCCATTAAAAAACTAATTAGATTTTTTCATAATTACTTTATTGTAAACGTTTTTTTATATCACTTAACGAATATTGAATAATATAAATGTACATACGACTTCCCTGCATCATCCCCGATCCCCTAAAATGATGCCTACTTCAAATCCCTCTTATCCGCAACCACCAGCAAACCGGCCAAGAAAGCATCAGCGATACCTCAGGCAGATATCACACGTCGTTAAAATGCAAACTCCAAAGCTCGCCTTCTACTCTCCCAGCCCGCAGAAGCACATACGTACACGGCGATCTCTCGCGCGGCGACAAACCTCCACCACCACAGCCAGCCGCCCCCGCTGCTCCGCACAGTAGTAGCAGCAGTGACAAACTTTTCGACGTATATGTATATCTCGTTGCGATCGCGCGCGCAGGCCTTTCCGCGGCATTAAATAAACATTTCTCTCTCCGCGGCTCGTGACCGTGTATATACGTCGGTGGCCCATCGTAAACTATGCGCGCAACCGGACACACACAGAGAGGGCGGTGGCGAGAGAGAAGTTATATATCTCGCGAGGCCCTTCATCTCTAAGCGCGGGGGAAACCCGAGCTCGGGTAGTTTAAGGAATCTATTAAGCGGACTGGATATATACCCGCGTCTGTGTTTGGAGTTGCGAGTTTTCGGGAGTTTGTGGCACTGTTGTTGCGGGGCTCGCGGAATTATGGCGTGACTGCGATATGCGGGAATCAGGATTGTATTGGAGCTGGTTTGTTCTAGTTTTAACGAATTGATAGTTATAGTTGCTTAATATAAGTATATAAGTGAAGTTGCTAAACTATATATTATGCTTTTATATAGTGTTAATAAAAGTATATAGGTGAAGATTGTAAATCGATGTGAATATTATATATATATATGTGTGTGTGTGTGTGTGTGTGTGTGTGTGTGTGTTTATTTTCTTTCCTCGTTAAATTCTTATTATTAATACCGAAATATATAGATTTTCCGTTGATGAAACAGCATAAAAGGTTGAGGATGTATATCAATTACCGCGGCAATAAAATGTTTTATCATGAGAGCTGTTAATGCGATCGTGTACAGGTTACTATGCAAATACTTTCAGCCATTTATACCGGGAGTGTACCGTAATAATATTTTATTGCTTAATTAAGCAGAATATTTCAAGCAGAAATTCGGTAAAAATAAACAAACGTTATATTATATTACATACTTGAATCGTAACTTGAGCATAAAGACCCAATAATTATATGCATAATAAAAAGTTTAATATGTGTTAATAGCATCAGGTGTTTATATATTACATCGGCTAAACCATTCGCTTTAGTTTCTGTTGTTGCTTTGCAGTAATAAAATTGCATCCTACTTTTAGATCGTTAATCCACGTTTATTAAGTGATACATTTTCAAAATAATACGGTAATAATACAAGATGCGTAATGTTCCTATATACACGGAGCTAATTTTGCTGACAATAACGCGCGCGAAAGCCTATATACGCGTCTTGCATCCACTTCGAAATCGAAAAAAGGCCCTTTTCGCGCTTTCACGTACCATTCATACCGCACGAGTGCCCACTAACGATAAGTACCCTCGAGAGGTTCGTTAACTTTTTTCACAAGCTCGCACGCGCACGCGCGCCGCGCTCCATTCGAATTCAATTTCTCCTTAAACGAGGTTGCGCGCGTACACGTTGGAAGAGGCTAAACTTGTTAGTCGTTAATTTCGATGATATATGTGCATAATTTTCCACATTGCTACATGTATATACATGTATATACGTGCATATTGGATATTCGTGAGTTGTACTCTCTCTCTCTCTCTCTCTCTCTCTCTCTCTCTCTCTCTCTCTCCCTCTCGTGAGGTGATTTAATTATACCGAAAAATACGAAAAGCAGCTTAGGCCGTGAAAAATCTGCGCTGCGTTAGTTGGTTTTCGTATTCTTGCTTGCTCGTGTACAAGTGGACGCATGAGAGGCGAAGTCAAGTTAAAAAATTGGAGATAATTTTTCATCCTTTGTTTGTAGAGGCTTGTTATCGCGCTGTGTGTACTCAATGCGTAGCTAATTATGGTTCAGGATAATGATATTGCCAAGTGAAATATGTAGGTTTTCGCATTGTGTATATTATATGACACGATTATTTGCATGTATAATGTATATACTTTTGTTATTAATATGAGAAAGTACAGTTCAAAGGTGTTACTTATCATCGGTACATCTTCTGGGTTTTTGGCACAGGTACCTACTTACAAACCTCGATTTCCAAAGGTTAATTTTTCAGCTTGAGCAAGTGCCGAAGCTCGGAGTTAAACTCTCGAAACTTTTCATCACCAATACATCAAACTGCCGCATATTCAAAACTAATACACGGCTAATCCACCATCCGATAATCGCGCACTTCTACATCGTAATTCCCGCGTTACCTCGTACTTCCCCATAGAACAAAACGACCACTACACCGCCACTTCGTCATATCTCGCCATTGACGCAAAAGCCAAACGTATAGTCTTTGCGCCTCCTCTCTATACCCGACGACGACGTTACAAATTATCCCCCCCCCCCCTCCCTCCTCCTCTCGAAAACAAAACGTCGAATATAAACACCTCGGGCGATCGCGGCTTACTCGTAAATCCCGCTTAAAAAGCGCTGGCTGCAGCGCAGCCTCGAACAAAAGGAGTGATAACTCTCCACTCGCGCGGCTCTTAATCCCCCACTCGCGCCACCAAGTTCCTTGAAGGAATTAAGTCGGCGCTTCCCTCGCGGATCTTTTGCCAGCAATGATATCGGGAGAAGATAGGATCGCGAGTCGGGTCGTTGTCCCATTCCCTTCCGTGCGCCGGGAGGACAAAAAAAAAAAATTATCAACCGCGCGAGCGCACACTTCGCGATTCGATAATCGCACGCGAGAGAAAGAGAGGACCGGTATATGGTATAAGATGGGCTTCCGCGAGCGAGCGAGCGGCTCGAGGCCGATTCGTTTTCTTAAGTAACTACCGTTGGAATTATTGAGGGGGAGATCGGTAAGAGATGATTTTTAATTAGCGAGTATAGGTATGGTCTTCCGGGTGACGAAGGAGAATGGGGAAGAGGAGGTGATTGCTATTAAATAAATTCTACGTTGATATTTTAGAACTTTTAAAAAATACAATGGATATTTTTTTTATTGTGTTTTGAAGAACGTACTTTCACTGACCTGACTGCGAATTTGTAATTATTGAAATATATAAAACGTATCGCATATGTAGGTTTTGACAACGTGACATTTCTAGACCGTGTAATATTGCAAACACAAAATGGTTAATATATACGTTTACTCCAGGTGAATATATCTTGCTTACGAAGTCTGAAACTAGTTCACATAATTTCGATTATACCTCAGCCATCCTCGTTTCGTACCTCACATATTCGCATCGCGGAGTCTATATAATTTCTATTTCATCGTACATAATTACAGAGCTTTTACTCCCAAGTCTATTAAGATAAGTTTAATTACACTGGGGCAAATATCTATCTCCATGCGCGCGGCCTGTAGTTCATAACCATACAAGCGATGATAAAACGTTGCTCAAAATTTCAATTAACTTTCGTGGTTAAACCACGCATATATATATATACACACAAGCGAAGTAGCACACATATTCGTATAGATATATAACGTATAGCCTCTAACGTAAAACCAGTTATACTCAAATACATCATACATACAGAGAAGCGCCAAAAAGAAACGTGACAGAGGGAAATACATACTCGTCTCTTGAGACCGTGAGCTTGTAAAAATCGAACTTTCATTAAATTTCACGTTACACACACACACACACACACACACACACACACACACAGTGCATGTATGAAATTATCAACGGGTGATTTCTCGAATGCGCTAAATCGTTGTTATGTGCCGTCGTATGTATTCCAACTATAATATATCTGTCGCCCGTATGTGCTTTCTACTTCATAAATTGTACAGCTGCTCAGTACTCGGGTTATTATATTCACAGTGGATAATATGCACGTCAAATATAGATCAAGTCACTTGATATACTTTAATTTCGAATAGTAAGTAAGAACATTTTCAATTTATATACTTGTAAAGCGTTTTATGATGAGATTCGTATAATATTAGCGTATTATTATTACAATACTTTTTCCATTCCAATTAATTATATAATTCTAAAGACTATTCTAAAAAATGTATTCATTCTTTAATTTATTAATGTTAATAATAAGAAGACAACATTAATTTTTTATAGTAAATTTTATCAAAATTTA
Organism: Torymus aiolomorphi; assembly: GCA_036365515.1. Classification (NCBI taxonomy): domain Eukaryota; kingdom Metazoa; phylum Arthropoda; class Insecta; order Hymenoptera; family Torymidae; genus Torymus; species Torymus aiolomorphi. The sequence continues at coordinate 140,885,492 of CM070877.1, forward strand.
AAAGTGCAGTGAGCTAAATTTAAAAGAAAAATACGAAATTTTTAAAAGTAACATAATTTATCTTTAAAAGTTTTATAAGAATCTATTAAAAATTAATATTATTTGTGGCTTTTCAAATTTTTAACTAAGTACCACTGTTTTGCTTTTCCACAAAAGAAGTTTGTGTATTAGATAGTACAGGGCTTAAGCGTTCATATACTGAAAAACTATCAACGTTAAAAGTATAAGCAAACAATATTTACGTTCGGTATAATGTTAAGAGTGACATTAATCTATTTATTGACCTTTTTCTAGGCAAATGATTTTTGTATTTAATTTTATTACAATTAATTTGCATGCAAAGCCTACGATATCCATTATATGAATTTCCCACAATTAAATTTCACTTAGCAAAATACCATAACCCAACTACATAATTCGCAATAAGAGCAATCATTATACAAGCGCCTTTGCGTTCCTCAATAACGATTTCGCTTTAATCATGCACCAGAACCCCTGAAGGCACCTTTCGACCATTTAACAAATCCACTTCCCTCGTCGCTTCCATTTCCACCCCCAACAGCAGAACGCTTCGGCGCGGCACAACTTCGTGTAATAATAGGACAAGTACATGGTGTGCGCGCGTGCGCGCTTCCCCACATTTGCTCCAATAAGCTAGCGCGTTACACACTCACTTTGCGGTCGATCTAATTTTAGAGACAGAGAGAGAGAGAAGCCGTTTTGCGCTCGATTTGCATAAGCTTAATTAGATTCGTGTGCGCGCCAGCAGCTTTCGCGTCTCGCTTTGTTGCGCGCGCGCTCTTTGCCATTCTTCATTAGTCGAATTGTAGGCTCGCTCGTCTTTTTCTTTTCCCCGCGAGCGAGCGAGCGAGCGAGCGGAGGCTACTTAAATTTCAAACGGACTGCTGCAGCGGGCCGCTGCTCCACTTATCCCGTTCGCCGCCGACGCCGCCGATAACGATGTCGCTAATTATTTTCGAAAGGGGTATAATCTTCGCCGCGAGTCGTGTTTTGTGCCGTGCACAGTTGTTAGTGGTCGGTACGCGGGTATTGAGGGTATATGAATCGCAGGTGTTGGTTTCTTAGCCGCGCGTGTATACGTACATATATGTGTATGGTGAAGGAAGAAAATGTAAAGTAAGTATTTTAAAAATTCGATGTTATGTAAATGCGGTTTCCTGAATTAAGTTCAGCGTTATCGATGGCTGCGGGCGATAATGGTTATATCATCGATTAATTGCCGCGATTAAGCCCGGAAACAGGATTTTCTCGTATCATTAGGGTCAAAATACTTGATTGCGTTCTGTATATGTGGATGCAATTTCAAAGCGTGTTTCTCATTTTGCAAATGCCAGCGTATTAAATATACACTGCCGATGCGCGCAATATTTATTGTTTCTTTGTGATGTATCCAATTTATCTGCAATTTTCAAGACTATTATATATATTATACGTTTGAAAAATCTCTCGCGATATGAGGGGAAAATTTTTAATTTTCAAAATTGGAATGAAATTGTCCATTAACAAGCAATAATTTGGTTTCGCGCGTGTAATTAAGACCGCCGCATCGTTGAACGAGGAAATGTAAAAAAATAATTATTTGGAAAACTGACGAATCTCTATATATATTTAAAACTTTTTAACCTCTTATATATACCACAACAACTGCCATCGTTTGCCGACAGCTATATCATTACTCTAGTTTTTGCGAACCATCGCACAAACGTAATAACGATTTCGTACAAACCACAAAACAAAAAATTCGATTAAGAAAAATTGCCGGCTGCGGTGTGCATGCAGGCACGCCAAATGCTCCTCTCATTCGAAACGAAAAAGCAAATTTCATTTCTCCGCGCGCGCGGTCCGCCTTAATCACTTCCCGCTCACGGCTTAAATCAACACTGTGCCATTATCATTCCCGCGCACCATATACACACATGCACGCGCGCACATCCAGGACAAAAACAATAAATTCGAGCCGCTCTCCTTCGGGGCTCTCATGCAAATTCGCGCGCGTATATGTAACACACGCGCCGCTTCGTCGTCGTTATATATACGCGGTTAAACGAGCTCGCTCGCCAATGTACACTCTCGCATATACACACACACACACACACACACACACACACACACACACATATACTGCACGCATCACGTGTACATACACTTGGGCTCTCTGCAAGTGGGTTAATGGCGAAGCGGTCGCTCGCAGCTTCCCGCGGGGCTCTCGATCTTGACGAGTCGTCGTCCCCCTCTTCATATGTATATACATAAACGTGCACACAGATGATCGAGGCGAAAGGGGTTCCAATCGGGGGCGACTCTTATATACATGACGCGCTGCACCTGCGCTCGCGCGCACTTTCTAAGCGCATTTTTGACCACCTTGGAAAGGAGAAAGGAGATTTTCCCCGCCGCCGACGATGCATTGGAAATCGAGACGCGCGTGTGTGGGTATGTGTGTGTATGTGTGTAAGCGAGAGGAAATTTCTCGGGGCTCGCGTTCGACAGGCGAGGCGCGTGCGCGGAGGTTCCTTTTCGCGGTCGTTCTCTTTTCGAAGGAGGTGCATTGGCTGGATGTATATTCTCTCTTTCTTTTTCGCGCTTATGCAGATGAGGATGCGCGCGCGCTGTGGTCGTGACGTTCGTTAACGGGGAGAGCGCGTTACCCGACTTTTCGGGCTTAATTACTCTCGATGCGCCGCTCGCGACTGTATTTTTGTGTTTTTCTTTTTTTTTAACGACGGTGGTATTCGTTTTGTGCTGCGAGCGAGCTGCGGTGGATTTAAATTGATTTTCTTTTATTAACGAATTCGGCCGGAATGCCGAGCGTACGAGCGAAGAATGTAAACACGGGCTTCCGTAATGAGAGTTTCATATCAGCATAAAAAAGGGTCTCGGCCGCACGTAAATGTACCGCTGGATTGATAATTTGAGGTGTAAGCGTTTTGGCAAATTGGTTTTATTCGGAATTTAAGAGTTGAGCGCGCTGTCTCGAAATTTGATTCATTATTACTTCTTGTTTTGATCGGGTTCTCTCTCTGATATGTACCTCATTACACGAGGACCAGCACCGGATAAAAAGTGTATTCGATATGATTATTTTTAAAAATAAATTGGATCGTATGCAGTTGCTCGAAAAGCTTTTAAAGGACGACTGTACTACTTAATTAAAAATAATATTTTATCCCGTTCAAAAATCAATATAAAAATATGTTTTAACAGTAAAATTTTTATCATTTAACTGTTCCATTCTGCCGAACAAGTTGTCACTTGATGTAGGATAATGACGTAAGACTGCGTAGCAGTTAAATGACCCTGTACATTTAACTTCTCAGAACTTTATATTCAATTAATTCAGAAACAATTAAAATGAATGAATAATAATTGTTATACTTTAATCTGTACTTAAACTGAAAATGATTCAAATAATTTGTTTAAAAATAAAATTATGTATATTCCCCTCGCTCATATTCTGATATATAAAAATTGTACGGAAATTACCCAGCCTGTACCAATTAACTTTATCAAAATTAGCGAATTTAACGCTTCAACTGACCCCACAGCATAATTTCGAGAACAAATATACCTCCAGCATATGTACAATACAGTCATCAACGGATTTTTTTCAACCAGCCACGAACACTATCGAAACAACAATAGAAAAAAGAAGAGACAGAGCCGTCGGTGGTAATCGTTCTTTTAAGGCCCAATTCCCCATTGAACTCACGCAACGTCGTGTATATATGCATCTTTTGCCTTATCGCGCGGGCGCGCACATTGAATAACGAGGCCCGGGCGCTTTGTACGCGCTTTCAGACTCGAGTCTTGGGTGGACGGCAAGGTCGTGTCCTATGTTCATTAGGCTAATGTGTATATAGAGTCTCCGGGCTCGGCCGGGCGGACGTCTGGACCTTGATGATGATGCGCTCGTGTGTCTCGGGATGAGAGTGCAGTGACGTGGCCGCGGGAGGTAGCCGGATTTCGTCTGGAGCGTTTGGGACGTGATTGGCATCGACGCGATTGTATAGTCGAGTCTAAATAAAGATTTTTAAAGTATCTATCTGTTTTAAAGGTTCTTGAATTGTCTTTAAATGGTTGGAAATATATGCGTTCATATTTTGGAGTGATTATTTATTCAAACTTTTCAGATTAATTTTAGAAAATTTATGAAAAAACAACTGGTGTTGACTATTTTATAATCGAAAGCTTGATATACGAGCTTTTAACAGCTACTGTCGGTTGAAGCATTCGATGGTTACTGATGAAGCATCACTGAAGAATCCACTCTAGTGAGTCGAACAAAATGCATTTATTTAATTTCTGATGAATTTTTTTTACTTTTTATTTAATAAAGAAGGTCTTTAACATTTATAGACTGTTAGACATATCACAGTTATCTTTAAATAAAATATGAAACGTTAATAAATAGTAAGAAAAACTTTAATGTTTTTCATTTTGAATTATTAGGGTAGAATTGTTAAACGCTTCTTACAACATACAATCTTTACAATAAAATGCAGCAAAATCAATATCAATATATCATACACAATTTCTTATAATATCACTATCATGGCAATTGAAATTGAATCATCCTAAATAATTATGCCTCTCCACTGCTTATTAATTCTATTCAGCTACGCTGCAACCAGTATCAATTCAACTTCTCTACTGACTCGTAAAATTTGTCATCAGGCCTGCCTCCAACCTGTATAAGCAACGCGCTCTCCATCCGACCGCCAATATATAAATATATAGGACGACATAATAAGTTCGTGTGTAGCGCCGTGTGCTCGCGCGCAACCGCGGGACGTTATCGGCGCGCATTGGTCTGTCATCGCGCGACTGGTCGTTGCAACGGTATATGTATAACCATGATTAATTGTGTTTTCATAATTAAGTTATTGGACCGTAATTCAATGTGTCGAGTGGCGGACGAACTAACGCCGATGCCATTAGACGAGTGAGATCTCCCCGACGTTTTTTTTTTGCTCACTGAATTATACGTGTGCCCTCGCGCGAGCTGTAATAATGAATTGAAATGTCTTATCCGCTTCCGATACTATATGTATACAGTTAGGCGGTGTTGTAAGAAATGTATCATTTAATGCACGAGTAACCTGTACTTCGAATTAAAAGTACTATACTATAGTTACAATGTAAGTAAGCTCTATCAAAATCACGTAGGTTCGAATTTGGACTACGTTTCGGTAATTATTTGGTCATTATAACACACTAAACCCAAATTAGCCGATAAAACACGACGGATTCCCCGTAAGAAAGTAGTATATAGCCATCAACTTTTTGCTGACACTCACCGTGATTTCTAAGCCCGAACTTTCACGCCGTATATTTTTGACAATCACTGCGCGCATTCGCCGATGTCATATACAGCGAGCGGGGTGAGTTTTTGCGCATATAGCAGGGTAAATACAAGGATATCGAAGAATGTAGCTCAGGACCGAAGCGTTCAATTAAAATTTCTCCCAGCTCGCGCGAATCGTTATTAACGAGAGCCACTTCCCGCGAAGATGAGAATCGCTAAAAAGCAGTCCTTGCTCGCCAGCGATACATATACCCGCGCTTAGAGCCTTTAATTAATCTCATAGGAAACGAGTATTTCCCATCGGCTCGCGCGTGTGGCACTATCGACGAACGAATTACCACTTGCCGTAAAAGTGTGTGTGTGTGTGTATGTACAATTCTCGCCACTTTTCGATTCTTCTGCCACTCCGTCGGTTCTAGATATATACGAACTTCGTCTTTGTGTGGGTTTAGCTCAACTATGTGTGTTTTGTATATAGATGCATAACGATAAAATTACGAGCTCTTTATTCGCGTTTTACGGTCATCAAATTGATTTGAATGTCGGGCTGCGAACAGTGGATGGAGTATCCAGTATATATATATTTTCATATAAAGTTTAATATATGGCCGTTATTAAAGCTGGTTTACGGCCGTGTGGAAAAGCCTGGAAAGGCGAACACTAGAGAATCGTGTTGCACGTAAAAAGATAATTACTCTCGTCTGATCGTGATGACGTTTTCTGTTCTCGTATCCGAATATAATCGATGAAATTTTAATCAGTTTTACGGGCATGCACCCTTCGCTATAATGTTGGTATTATCTAAATTGGAGTTTGAGAGGAATATGATTCGATGATGCGACTTTGTACACCATGCAGCTGTAATGCGATTAATAATTATAATGGGAAACGTTATTACTGTGATTAAATGCAGGTTATTACGACTTAAGGGCTTTACTGTTAACCTATATCGAATTATACCAGTGTAGCAAGCCTCGAATGTAGAACAGTTTTAAAAACAAAACGAGTTTATTGGAAGTAAAATTTAAACTCCTTAATTCAATAATATCTCCCATTTAGCAAAGAAATCAATTTTCGTGCACAAAAATTTATACCTCCCATCGTGAAGTTTTCACTTTGAAGCCAAAGTTTCCAATTACGAAGACACATTGTCCCGGATAGCTAATGAAACCGTAGCCAACCGAAATTAGAGCCGTCATTATACCGAACAAACAACCGAATGATCTCGAATCAATACAGCCGCGCGCTCACAATGAAAACTTCGCTAGATATACGCCAAGAGTTCCGTCACGCGCCCTGTCGTGTCGTCCTTATATACAAACACAGATACACACACACACACACACAGACGTATACATAGTTGCTTGCTTGCGCGTGCCGCGATCCTAAATCAACATGCAACCTCATCGCCCCGACCTATACATAGAATCCCTTTCTCTTTCTTCTTTCTCCGTGTCCGCTCCCACCCTCGCGGGCCAAAAATAGAACAGCCACGTAAAAATTTCGTGCTCGACTCGCACGCGCGCGATCTTGCGATCGAATCGGGCCGATAAATAGCGGATCGGATTATTCGCTCTCGTGAAAACTGCTGGCCGCGCGAAGAAGGAAGTGTGCGTGCGCCTGGCTCTGGCTAGGAGTCGGCGATGATGGCGATCCTCTCTGGCCTAGATTCCGAGCAGAAAGTCCGAAGGAGGATGTAGGAGGTTATATAGAGATCCCCGGGCGCTAATCGCTCCGATACTTGTCGTAATAATAGTTTCACCGACCGAGGCGAGGTTTTATATCGCGGGCAGTTTTGCTGCTCGTTTGCTCTCTGTGCCTCATGCTATAGATATGATGTTTTTCTCCTTTTTTACTCCCCATCTTCAGCGAGAGCTCCGTCGATTGAGTCTTTCTTGGTTTCTTTACCTGTATCGCTTCTGTTCTCTATTTATTTATTGCGACAGGCAGAGTGCGGATTTCGCGTTTATTGTCGATTTAATTTTATAGAAGCCTGCGCGCCGCGAGATAATAGCGACGAGGGCTCCTCGTCAAACGATCGAAGAGTTTGTTTTAGCGGGTATAATACTGTGATCCGGATAATTTAACAGATCTATTTAATTTGCGATACGGAAATGGAGTTTTAATAAAGGTCCGTAATGGTGTCATTGAGTAGAAGATCATTCGGCCATTATCACAAGTAAACTTTTTGCTCCTCACTTCGATCCCGAAATTATTACTGCTTCCTAGAAACTAAATAGATTTTCTTTCTATGGCAGAATGCGGAATTGGAAAAGGTTTTATTTTTTACACAACGAATTACTGGTTTTATATCGAAGCGATTAAAAATAATGGCTCAAATTTTTTCACTCTACTTTCGCAGATTTTTACACCTTCGCATTTCAATTTTAAATTTCACATCGGTCTAATCACAGCAAACGTATATATACATGAAGTACAATGATATTCCGTGTTCGAGATATCCTATCGGTATACTCCGGAATTAGGACAGCAGTATATACGCTAATTGTAAATCGAACAAAAGTTTTCGCCATGGAAGTCGGCTTCTAGTTCATTTTTCCGAAGATAAAAGATCGAGCTACTGCTCTTTTTCGTTGTGAAAATCCAAACGATGCGATAATGGAATGCTACTGAGCTGGAAAGTAAAATCAAGCTGAGATTACCAAACCAGTATGTTCTTTCAAGAGCACGCTTAGAATGTAATCTTAATGAATTTACGTTTAAATGGAAGGTGACCTAATTTATCACGTTCTAGAGGTATCTTATTTTTATTGTAACCGATTCGATGTTAGACTGTATATTAAATTTATATTACCAATGTATGTGTTGTGACGTGTACACGTGACCTTTACTTAAGTATACAAATAACCATTGTGCAATGGAAAATTCAGACTAAAAATGCGACGCTTCTTATCAAAGATTCGTATCTAACGATCAAAATGTGAACTAGACTCTTTATAGAAACTAAATATTTGACAGCAAGCATTACGTATTTGAAACACTAACACAACCTTGGCCGCGACAAATAACATTAAAAAAGACACCGAGTCAATCGACCTCACAAGCCTTTTCATCATATTTACTCAACTCAAAAAATCCCCTCAACCACTTCCAGCTTCTCATCCAAAACGCTCCGTTCGCCTCATTCTCAAATGTACCCAAAATCGTGTAGATGTTACACTTATATACACACCGTGCACACTTCCTCCCGCGCATCAATCTCCAGCGTTTTTTTCACGCTCTCACGTCCTTTCTCTCCGATCGCTCTCTCGCGTGCGCGCACTTTGTCAAACCTTCTCTCTCTCTCTCTCTCGGCTTCGTCGCACGCGCGTGCATAGAGACAGCAGCGAGAGCTGAAGGAGGAGGAGGAGGAGTAGGTAGTTGGTAACGTCGTGTACAGGCGAGCGTATACGCGGAGAGCAGCAGCAGCAGCACAGCAGCGTCAGCGGCGGCGGGGCACAGAGAGCGCGAGTGGAAATGAGAGCACGGCCCATAGAAAGTAGGAAGGGGAGGCTATAGCCGGCGCGCTGCCGGCCGGACGGTCTCAGTCGTTCGTGGACCTCGAAGGACGAAAGAGGTCGAGCGCACACGAGTCCGAAAGAGAGTGAGAAACCGAGAGAGAGAGTCACCCGCACCGCTGCCGCCGCCGCCGAGAGTCGCGCGCTTCCTCCTCTTTCTCTTTCCCTCTTCTCTCTCTCTTTCTTCTTTTTCTCTCTCTCTTTTCCTATCCATCTATCCTCGCAGTCGCGCACCGCTATCTCTCTCTCTCTCTCGCGCGCGCGCCGCTTCCTCCCTTCCGCGACGCGTGTTCAGTAGTCACACATATAGCGATCGAGAGGTGCAGGCGCACCTCGCACACGCGAACCGCGGGGAGGTTCGCCCTGCAGAGGAGTTGGATTTTCTCGACCGCTTGTGGATAACGACAAGATAAGGCGTGACGATGCGCTGCTACCTGTTGGCGGCTGTTTTGGTGCTCTGCTGCATCCAGGGTGAGTGTGATGATTTTCTCCGTGTTTTTTTTTTGTTCCGTTCTTTATTTTGCGCTTGACTTTTTTCTCGGCCCGTCGACCCCCTTTTCCGCGGAGCGAGACTTTGCGTTTTTCTTTCGATGTTTCTGTCTAGACGAGCGCGTTTTGCACGCGGGTGTTTAAAGTGGATCACGCGGGCGAAACTTTGCGCGCGCGCGAAATCGGCGATGACTCGCTATTTTTCGCCGAGAAGAAGAAACGATTGACCGAGTTGTCTAGATTAGGAGTATTTTTTTTTTACTTGGCATCGTCAATTTGTTGTCCTACGTAGAAGATTGCGGAAAAATCTAAACTAATTAAATTGTAGATACGTTGTATGTTCCGCGTTCGTAATTACAATTTTTAATGTACCAGTGCAGCTGGTCGTTATAAAAAAAAAACGAGCAGTTTTTTTTCTTAAATTAAAGGATAAACTCGCCGATGAGTGTATCATGCATATACACGTCGTTAAGCCTTACAGTCGAATAAGGAAATAGAATTGTAACGATCTGTGGCTGCACGGAATTTTAATATTATGCTAAAAGTAAACTTTGAAGTAACGGAACCGATTTAGGTCATTTCTTTTATTCGATTCGAATAAAACGGAATCGAGCACGAGAATTTTGTCGACCTGCGGATAAACCAATAGATCAATATGTGGATCGACAAAACAAAAGGGACGTCGTGTAAAAACGTACGTAAAACCTTATACGATTAAAAATATAGATGGTTAATAATCAAAATTAAATTAGTCTCGAGCGTTACCTGTATAATTTGTCCTGTTCCCAAAATATAACGTTAACGAACTTGCTCGTTAAAACGGGATCATCTTTTTTCTTCCCAAATCTTCTCAAAAACGCCCAGCAGCAGTAGCAGCACAAATTACCCGACAAAATGCCTCAAAACAATCAAGTTTGCGCAGACACACACACACGCGCGCGCGCGCATTAGCCCTTATAGGAAAAAGTGTTCCGACCGCACTCGCGGGCAAAATATAGGATAATCGCTATTATCAGCGCGATAAGCGCTTTCCTGCAGCAGCTCGCGCAGCAGGAAGTAGTTTACTTTCGCTCTGTGTACATGCTGTATATACAATGGCGGTGGCAGAAGCGGCTTTTTACCGAAATTACCTTGCGCGCACTCTTTACTTTTCAAATGTCAAGGAACTCCCTTTCGCTGCCGCGTGTATACCAGCGCGCGCACGCACATAATGCGACTTTAATCGGTCGGCTTTCTCTCTCTCTCTCTCTCTCTCTCTCTCTCTCTCTCTCTCTCTCTCTCTTGCACGCACGCGCGGTTATACTCTGCAGAGTCGCATTATCATCCCTCCGTGCTTTTTGCTCGCGTGCGTGAATAAAAAAAACACGAAATGCGTAACCGGCAAATTGCACGTGTACTCTGTCAATCATGCAGCGAAGAGTTAGGCGTGTGTGTGTGTGTATGCAGCGATGCGAGAGTGCAAATCTATGATTTTCCCATTTGCGTAAAGGTGTGGTAATAATGATTAGGTCTGACTCGTGCTGAGTTTAATTTGCCTTAATTTTCCGAAGGTCTGTCGGCGGAATTAGTGGATGCACTTAATTTGCATGTAGCGAGGTATCTTCACAAAAACCAGTTTGCGCGTTCAATTTAAAGTGCGATGAGAAATGAAATCTATAATTTATATTGCAAGAAATCGTTGGAAAAGTATTTAATGTAAAATGATGCTAATTTAATTTCTCTATATCTGCTAAAAAATAATGACTTTGTTTAATATAGTGAATATAAATTAAATATGTTATTCATACGAGTTGTAATAAATTGAGAATCGGCTGGCTGAATAAGCTGAATATTAATTCGACTAGCAGTGCCTGAATATTAAATATATATGCATTAAATTTCCTTGTAACTGCATGCTTTCAACTGCGTGTTTAAAATTTGAACATGCAATTTGCGCTATTCCAAGAGTATACATATTATTATTCAAAATAACAGTCTATACATATACTGTTGACAAATGAATTTTCAGTGCTAACGGGCGGCCCGTTATTCGCTTCCTCGGGCAATTCTTTAATTTTCCGAAATAAATTATGCATGTTCAATAATACATTTACAATAACTCAATCAGCATTGTCATTTATATTAATTAGCCGTTACCCTCTGCGGCTATATTTTCCATCCGGATTACTCTGCATGAAAAACAAACAAAAAATATTCTTTCCAAATATATATACAATTCATGTAAAATTATTATAATTCATTTACCAATATTTAATCAATAATTGCCTTCTTATAAAAACCGATCAAAATGAATCAGTTCTACGAAAACTCATGTCAATTAAAAACACTTTCTATATACCAGATCAATGCCCACATCACATATAAGCTCCACGCGAGAGTGCAGCGACCCATCAAAACATTACATCAAAATCGTCGACAATCGGAAAGCCTCCCGTCGCTGGAAAATTTACTGCCCGCGCCCTCGGCCAGCCTTATTAATTCGGAATCGTTATTGAATCACGTCGCTCGGACAGTTCCTAAAGGATGAAGCGTGCGTCGCGCGGGCGCTGGCGCTATTATCGTTATTACGGGCTCTTTCTCTCTCTCTTCACGTCCCGAGTATATACACACTGCAGCACACACCGCGCTGCAGCAACGGGGGGAAGCTCTCTCTCCCTGCGCATTCGTCTTGATGAAACGCTCCTCCATCTCTCTACTCGCCCGTATCCTTTAGAGCGACTACACACCGGGCAGATGAATAAATATTTCATTACGCTCGCGAGCCCTTTGTCACGGCCCGTTTAACCATACCACCACCCTCACCGAAGCACTTAATTGAGGCTTCGATTCCTTTCAATCTCTCCGCTCGCTCGCTCGCTCGCTCGCCTCGCGCTAGACAAATTCATTATTCATCATCTAGGCTTTTGTGTCCGCAGGCGAGTGTGACCTCAGGAAGAGGAAAACGCACGTGCGCTCGCGAGTATAGTTCGAGTCGCGTTTTAACGATATAGAGAGGCGCGCGAGAAGAAAGAGAGAGTTCTGCGCGCATATATGCACTGCGCATCTGTTGGGGAGGCCACTTAAACGCGCGCGCGCCCGTGTATTATATACACACTAACTTTTTACCGTAACAAAAGATTGAAGCCCGGCGAGCGCGCGCGATTGAGGCCTGCGAAATTTTAAGTGCCCGCAATAACAGTATAATAATGACGGCGTGCCGGGACGCGTGTTGCCTAAATTTTAAGTCGACTCTGCGCGGGTTGATCGACCGATCGCTGCATGTATATATGCGCGCGCAGCAAAAGAGCGAGCATAACAAAGCTCTCTCGCGCGCGCGCGCAAAGAGAGTTCAGAGTCCTGCGCGAGAGTGGACGGCCGCTCTCGAGTGCATGCCTGCCAATAAAATCGTTTGTTGTACACTTTCTGCGGCTTGATTTATTATTGGAGTATGGACTTTTTCGACACAGGGGAAATATGATAAATTAATAGAGGGATGGATTTTTTCGTTCGGGAAATGCGGATTGAGGTATGAGAAAAATTGAAATGTGCAATAATTAATGGGGCTAGAGAATTTATTGAAAGGTATTGTAACTGTAACAGAAATCAGGAATTTTACCGTCCCGTTGATCAAATATTTTCTTTGTGAATATAATTCGATATATCAATGCGATTTCGTGCATTTCCGCATAATTTAATCTCTGCATACAGCGTATAATTATATTTTCATAGTTAAATTAATGTCAAAATAAAATCAACAGTACACTCATCGTCATTTTTTATTCACTCACATGCATTTTCCTCACAAACCAATGACAATACAGAGTCCTCCTCGAAATTCTCGCAAAATTTACATTCTTCTCTCTTCCACGTCCTCCTTAGCAAACAGCATTGTACTGCAGCACGTCGCGTTCTTTTCCTTCGTCGTACATCACTCCGCGCAGAGTGAGACGTTTCGCCGAGGCAGGCCTTCTTCAAAAATGTATATTTAAGTAAGCCTGCGCACACACACACACGTGCGAGGCACACACGACCCGTTACTCATCCTCCGCGCCACACCACAACCCGCGCGCGCGCGGGATTTATCCGTTAAACTCCCGGAAGCGTATATACGCGCGCATCCCGCTGAATTACAGCGGGCGCGCGAGATTTGCGAGCCGTGCTCGAGGAGAGAGAGAGAGAGAGAGACAATGAAAGTCGCGCAAGTGCGGAGGTGATAAGTCGGCCGGCAAGCGCGCCGTTAAATCAAACGGCCTGGAAGCGGAGCAGCGATGCTGCATAGTCTAGGGTAGTTTAGAGTCTAAGGTTTTTGCTGTCCCTTTTTTTCTTGCGGTCGAGAGATGCTTTTGTGTCCCGCGCACATTTAATTGAATGGGAGTGGGCGGCGGAGGATGGGGCTGCGGTAGAAAATAATTGCTGTTATTACGGTTCTCCGCACTTTTCGAGTCGTTAAGTTGATGGCCGCGGCGGTCGCGGCAGCGGCGCGCTTTTGCCATTTTAATCGAATTAGCGCGGCATATATATACACGCCTAGCCGAGCACGAGGAAATTCGAGTTTAGCGACGCGGTTAAGGATTTTTAAGTGCCGCCTGGTTTTCATTGCGCGCGATATATAAAATGATTCATTTCGAGTATTACGGTAGTGATGGCGCGTTTATTATAATGTTTCAACAAATGTGGTTTAATAGTCGGGATATGTAGATTAAACAATAAATCGACAGTTACTATAATTATCGAATAGAGTAAGCAATGTCGTGAATAAACCAACGAACGATATATACTATTCGTTAAAGGATTATATTTACACTCGCTATCAAAGAGAACGTTGTTATTCAATAAGGAACTGCTCGGCAACCCAATAAAAACCTTGTTTATATATCTCCTCCACGGTATACGTATATAAAAACACCTCTCAGTAATCGAACGTACAAGCCGATCCCCGCCTATTATCATAATCGCCCCGATAATAGCGTGTGTGTGTGTGTGTGCACACACACACACACACACACTCGTTTCTCCCGAGCTGCGTCGCGCGCTCCCTCTTTTTTCTCGATTTCGCCCCGAGATCTTTATGATCCACATACGCTTCCTCGTTCAAAGAGAGATGGAAGGTCACGCCTGGACGAAGACGCCGGGGAAAACTAGGCGACGCGCAGGATTGGCGCCAATTATTATCGGATCCGGAGCTTGCACGCACGCGTGAGTGTTTATAATACGTGCCGCGGATATAGGTGCCAAGTGGGTTAGTCGCGCGCGGATGTGGCGAGTTGTCGGTTATTACGTACGAGAAAACGTCTGATGGCGGATTTCTTTGTGAATGCGTGATGTGCTATGAGATGATTGCGGGTATATCGAAGGAAAAATGAAGAAGGATCGATAATGCGGGTTTAATGAAAGGCTTTCGTGTGCTAATTCGTTGTTTTGATATGGGAATTGGAGATCGGTTTTAATGGGCGGCGTGCGAATGGGTTTTATTGGTGTTATCTTTTAAATTGGTATCTAAGTCAGGGTCGATTAAAATGAACATTTTTATTGTAAAATTAAATTATTCCATTGAAAAGGTTGGCATATATAAGCCAAGCCATTCATACAGTTATAAACAGCGATGCATTTTTTAATTTAGTTTATTAAGAACATTGGCTACCTAAAATGATCTTTTCAACATTGAATGAAGACGCATAATTTGAAAATAAAAAGAATCTTTGTAAGTTAGCAGCCGGCTTGTGAATGGACCTATTAAACTTGAAAATATAACCAGCTCTATGTTTGCACCTCTTTATACGTCCTTTCAGTGTATGATAAAGAATTCATTGTCCGCAAAAGTTAAGAAAAAAGAAAAATATAAAAACTGCCTTATGTTTACAAAACTACATATCGACTTCGAAAACATCACAACCCAAATTCGACCACAACGTAAATATCGGCATTATAAGCGCGAAAAAGAACGTAACGGACGCACGTGTACATGCACACAGTAGTAGCGCTTCGGCGCGCGCATACCCATTAAACCGGTAAATTTCGCTTCGCGGCGACGGCGGCGGCGCGACTTAATTTGTTAATTATGTGCCGATGCGCGCTACGAGAGTGCCGTCCCGTTTTTATCGCTCGAAATTCGAGGCCGCAGGCGGGGCGAGCGAGAGAGAAGAGAGATGATAAGCGCTACTTTCCCGCGCGCTCGCGATTCGCACTCTTCCGTCGTCGCCTGCTATATAATCTATATACGGGCTTGTAAACTTTGGATTTAATGCCATTGGTGCGCGTTCACGCGAGAGAGTTTCTCATCCGCGTGGATGGATCGTGTTCCCCGCTGGTAACATCGAATTGCCGAGTTTAGGACGTGATGATGCTTTTTGTTCCGATTGTACAGATATATAGATGTCAACGGGGTCCCGGTCCTCTAAATTCGAATAAGTGGAATTCACTTTCAATAAGTGAATACTCACTTATTCTAAGTCCAAATCTGTCCACACATTGAATAAGTGAACGACTTTGGACTTACAATAAGTGAATATTCACTTATTAAGAGTAAATTCCACTTATTCGAATTTAGAGAGCCGGAAGTGAAGGTTTTTTTCCAAGTATGTATCGTTAAAAACTTACATTTCTATATATTTTTAAGAACACCACAGCACAAATCCATTCATACTTTAACATGACCATAAAGTTACGTCAATACCGCACGAAACAGTTGTTTCCGCGCGAGTTGCTAATGCATTATACCAACACACAATACCGTACCAATTCGATAGTTTAGCATAATTAGAATTGAACGATGTTAATTAAAGATACAGCTGCGCGTCGGTTAAAATGGGTCAAAGTCCATTGCGCTCGTGCTATCGTTCGACTATGGCCGGCGCGTGTGAATTGCCATATAATTGACCCCCCCCCCCTGAAATCACGACTTTTCCTCGCGTTTGAATGGCAGGAACTCGACTTGGCCATTCTCAACCTTGTCA
Organism: Torymus aiolomorphi; assembly: GCA_036365515.1. Classification (NCBI taxonomy): domain Eukaryota; kingdom Metazoa; phylum Arthropoda; class Insecta; order Hymenoptera; family Torymidae; genus Torymus; species Torymus aiolomorphi. Next base: position 140,901,757 of record CM070877.1, read on the forward strand.
CAATGCCCTTTATTTCCATCAGCCGTCGTTTTTTCGCACGACCGTATAAGAATGGAGAAGTAAAAAATTAAGTGCCCCGAGACCGTAACCAAATTGCCTTCTTTCTGTGCCGTTCTTATTATCAGAATTTCTCGGAACTATAGTCTGATGATGTTGTTTGGGTATAATATAATCTTGTATTTCATATACATATATATCACATTGGCTTTCCCTATTGTTTGCGTAATTACATCAGAACATGTTTTTGTTTGTTTGAAAACTTAAATTAGTACTATATAGTTGGTCCCTTTTGCAATAACTATGAGATATATGATTACGAAAATTTTATTTCGATAATCATGTGGAAATTAGCCACGAATAAATCATTCAATAAAATTCCAAGCTGACCTTTCAAAAACTATTGCCAACTGCACTACATTCCCCAATACAAGCTGTCCAAGCGGAAAAAAAAATCCACCTCCGGTCGAGCCCGATCGATTTACCCGCCAGCCCAACGGTAAATATAAATATTCATCGCGGATAGCGAACGATTAGGCCATAACCAAACCCCATTACACAGAGCTTTGCGTGTTCGTGTAACAAAGCCCATTTTGTCGCTCCATTTCCCCGGCGCGCGCGTGGCGGAAACAAAAGGGCAACAACGGGGCCCGCGCCTGGCTCTCGAGTGACACGCGCCGACGGCGGCCGTAAAAAACGGCTTTGACACTTGAAGCCGCGGCAATTACATCAAGAGAGAGAGAGAGAGAGAGAGAGAGAGAGAGAGAGAGAGAGAGAGAGAGGGGGGGGCGAGAGGGAAGGACATAGAGTCAGACAGTCAGACAGACGGACGGAGAAAGCGCAGATGCGATGGGGATGTTTGTTTATCCGAGTGATATTTGCAGAGAAGTTGTCGATGTGCGGTATACAAGAAGCCATATAGAGTAGGAAGATCCGGCGTTGGGTGGAGTGTATGATATGTAATTATGAAAGAATGAAGAGGACTCCTATTGAGGAGTTACGATCTGTACCGTGCGCGTGTTATAGCTGCGCGAAGATGGAGTGTGCTGTTTTATTGGCAAGCTCTTAAGCTCCGTTCGCGGAATCTGTAATCTTCTATTATCGTACTTTTTCTTGGAGAATATGATAAGTAATGATCAATGAATGTTGATTAATATAAAATATTTTATTGAAACCGTACTAAGATAATATAATTGAAGAATACATTTGCATCAGGGGATTCGCGATCAGCACACTTTGGTGATGAATATGGCGCATGAAACCCGCATGTACAGTAGAACTACACGAAGATTCATTTGAATATGTGTACTCAGCTAATATAAATGATCCTTTCCAAATAGTAAACATAACTTCAGCGTTGTGCTGTCTAATACCAATAAGACATTCGTAACTTTCATGCGTGATGATTCACGTTGCGCTAAACCGATTGTTTTATTTAGAAAGTCACGTGGATTGTCGCCTATGAATATGAAAAATCTTTCGAACAGAGAATAACGGGAAGGTTTTGTTTTGTATGAAATAACGTCAAAAGTAGCGATAAAAATGTATGGAGATGTCTATGTATTTTTTAGGCATTTTAAAAATACATAAATCACTAGAAAAATATAACGCGCAGTATACAAAATAAGACTAGAAATATAAAATATTTTTTGTTTATGTTCTCAAGAAAATACCAGAAATTTAATAATTGAAATATATATTAAACGACTTCATAAAGTAACTAAATAAAATCACTTTTCAAGTATTCTACAAAAAACGAACGTAAACCCACATTGATAAACACCGAATTTATTTTGCTTTCCCCAACAAAAAAAAGAACACTCTTCATTCGCCGTATTTCCAATTTTCCAATGCACCGTGTCTCTCACTTTCCTCCTCTTCCTGTCCTCCGCGTCACCGCTATCTCTCTGCCCCTTCTCTCTCTCTGTTTATTGTTTTTCGGAGTCCCCGCAGTCCCTCTCATTACAGCTCCGCGCCGTTCGTTCACCGCCATATATCCTCTCTCCCTCTCTCCACTATAGGAAGTCTCTCTAGCCAGGTTTTACGCACTGTCGCTCGCTGGCTGCGGAAATCGCGTCGACTATATATATATGCATACAGCGCCATGTGCGCTGGCTTCTCTCCTTTTCTAACAATCCGCGATATATACCGCTGCTGTGCGCGCGGTTTTGGCTTATTGATCGGCCCGCGTTTATACGTGCACTGTGTTTATCCACTTTACGAGTGCATTAATATCAGTTTTACTATCGCGCGCGCGCGAAGCGTCTTTTTGATTGATCGAGCTTTCACTTTCTTTATATGGTAAGAGTCGTCGCACGAGAGAGATGCATTCCCGCGTTATAGTATAGTGGCGTTTTAATTTATGGGAGAGGAGCGGAAAATGTCAGAGGAATGCGATTATGTGTGCATACACTTTGAAAAGAGTCTTTTTATCTTCGAACGATCTGTCGCGCGCGGAGTAAATATAGTGAAAAACGAGTTTTTTGTTCTGCCCCGCGTCAAGCGTTTTCAATCGTCAATTTATTAATCGATCGTTAAATTAATTCAATCGATACTCGGAGTTTATAAATCGAGCGCGACGCGCACGTAGTTGATATATAATGTAAGCTTGATTTATGAATAGTGCTGTCGAGAGGGTGAAAAATAAATCAAACGGACGTATAACGTTTGGCGAATTATTTTGCGCACGAATAAAGTACTGTTACACTTACACAAGCAATACCTTTTACAGGATCAAGCCTGGCAATAAAAGATTTTATGAAATAACTGTACCGACTTTATATCTGAAAAGATTCTTACTGCCCGCTACAACGCCTCTCTCTCTCTCTCTCTCTCTCTCTCTCTCTCTCTCTCTCCCTCCCTCTCGGCTTATCTGAAAACAGAAGTGCAATGAAATTAGCAACTGAATTCCTACATTATGCAACGCGCGACTAATTGAAGTTCGCGCTCGTCCCGCGCGCGCTTGGCTAACGGTGAAAATTAACATACTCCCGTGAAATCGAGTCCAGATCTATACATCGCGCTGCTCGGGCAACACTGTACCGGAAACCTATACCTACACGCGTCACCGACTCACGTGTTTGCGGTTAGGAAAAAAACCCCCATCACCGTCTCGGCGAATTCGCCGGTGATTCCCTTTCAAGTGCAAAAGTCTCCGCAGTTCTGTCTTGCCCGCGGCGACCTATACGCCGATAAATAAAGAGATGAAAAAAGCGTGAGAGCACGTCGGACATACAGAGATGATAAAAACGGGCAGAATGTAATTCGTTCTAAAAGGCAATCGTGCATGTGTGTGTGTGTGTGTGTATATATATACACACACACACACACACGTGCGAGGAAGAAGGAGGAGGAGAATATATAGCTCGCACGGTCGTGTAGGCGAGCGATGATTTTATCTGCGCTGAGAGGAGCACGCGGCATTCCCCGGGAGAGTGAGAGAGAGAGAGCTGAACGAACGGTCAGCTGCCGCTGCTGCGGAGTCGTCACACGGTATAACGCGCGAGAGGAGCTACTTGCGTGCGCCTGTGCGGTCATCTGCGGAGGAAGGAAAAAAAACGAGGAAAGAGGCGGAAAGTACGGTGAGGAGAGGAGAGTTGAATATTTAGATACGGAAGGTGCTGATGGTGGTGGTAGGGTTGTTTAAGGTTCCGCGAGGATAACTAATTTGTCTGGACAATGGTCGGGACAATAGAGATGGGATACGGGATGAGAAGGGAGAACTGCATGGGAAAAAGAAGGATGGTGGATATTGGTCGGTTTGATTATACGATTGCCCACGTAATCAGTCCACGTAATTAGTCCACGTAAAAGCGGCATCGAGCGCGCGAATGACGGATTTATTTGAGAATTTCTCATTTGATGGTTTCAATCTTAATGTATAATTTTGACAATGACAAAACACTATTCATCAAGATCAGATTTTGATTCTTATTATTCGTCAAGATATTATTATTGCGTTCAAAGTACACTATACCCAAACAAAATAAAAAATACAGGTCTGTTATACAACCATCCTTGACCATTGTTGTTTTCGTTTTATGTTAATATTCTATATCGAAACGAATTCCAGTCTGATGTAAATACCGGAATATACTCCTCCCCGTCTCTAATCTCCGCGCCAACACAACAATCCAAGCCCGCGCGCAATGAAAACGAATAACCTGAGACAGCGAGAGACACGCGCGAGATAGCTCGCGTCGCAAGTTCGACGCATCCACTTAAACTGAGATATACCAAAGGAGCGTGGACGCGGTCACGCAGCAGTAGCCTCCGGGAGGAAGAAGCAGAAGAAGCGCGCCAAAGATAGCATCAAAATAGTTCTCTCTCTCTCTCTCTCTCTCTCTCTCTCTCTCTCTCTCTCTCTCTCTCTCTCTCTCTCTCTCTCTCTCTCTCTCTCTCTCTCTCTCTCTCTCTCTCTCTCTCTCTCTCTCTCTCTCTCTCTCTCTCTCTCTCTCTCTCTCTCTCTCTCTCTCTCTCTCTCTACACTGGAAATTGTAAATTATTCATCGCGCGTCATTGCAGATGAATGGGGTAATACACTATACGCGCGCGCGACATATATATACACAGTATATATACCGTTCCCGGTAGGCGAAAAAATCGCGATGGGTGAGAGAGAGAGAGAGAGAGAGAGAGAGAGCGTCCATTTATTATCTCTCGGATTACGCGGAAAATTCGAATCCCGGATTCTTCCTGCTTTCTCTCTCTCGCGTGCCTCATTACCACGTAGGATTAGCGCTTTCCGGAGATCTACTGCTGATGTTGCATAGCAGGCTATACCTGCACTGCGCTGGTTTGTAATGCGTGTGTATGTACGTGGGTAGGTACGCGGAAGAGGAGAGCTAGGGCTTGTTTCGCGCGAGAATCCTGCCGTAATTAATGTCTCATTTGGATTTGTTGCTGCTGAGAGTCGCGATGCTGCGAATGATATTGTTATTTCGTTTCTTTACGCGGCGCTTGCTCGTTCGGATTAGCGTGTCGTATGGTGTTGAATAAGTACGCAGTGAAATGAGGTTTAATGTGCGCTTAAACGCATTATTAGAGATTAACGTGTGCGTATTAATTTATTGAAATGGAAAATGGAAAATAATTTCAATAATCCCGCAGGATATGAAGTGTATATTATAATAAGAACAATTTGAATGATTTGACGTATATAGCAGTCTAAACTGTATTTTAGATTATAACTGTAAAATTCCGGTAACTGCATTTCTGGAAACGAGAAAATTTTATTCTTTTTACAAGATAACTCGCATTTTATTAAAACAAAATAATTAATCATTACAGTACTGTATATATTTACTCCAGAGGCATCGATCAAAATAAAATAAAAGCTTAAGCCCGAACCAGAGCTTCGGCTTAACTTCTCTCCCCTGCATACCAGTACTTCTTCTTCAAACATAGTCTATTTATGCGCGATCTTAAGTAATGGCTGTAGGCGCGCTCGCACACGTGGCCGTTCGGTTTTAATACCGCGGCATATCACGCACGATATTACTCCGTTTATCCCATAATGCGCGCAATTTTACATGAAATTCGCATACGAGGGATGCCTGAAATGGTATAGGAGAGAGCGCGTATGATAATAAAATGCTTTCCATAATACCAGAATTCAGCGCTCGCGCGCGCGGCTTTATGTCCCTGATTAAAAAAAAATATTAAATCCTATTGGATCCTATTAAATTCCCTATATAGTCCATGTATTAAGTCAGTAAAAAATCCTCATTAAAGTCGATTCAACTAACAGCTTTTTAAAGGAATGAATGGGTTTTTTTAATCAGGGGTATGCGCTCTCATAACGCTTACATTACAGATAAACGCGCGCGCTCGGACGGTATAGACTGTACGTATTAATCGGATCGGCTATCGCGGCCGAGAGCCAAAATAATACGTCCGCGGAACAAAAGTAAAAAAGCTCTTTGTTATGTCACTTGAATGGGAGCCTAAAGTGCCTCATTGATTTATAAAGGCTCGCCCGCGCGTGCACGCGGTGTATAATATGCAAACTAGCGAGAACTGGTTTCGGGTTGCGCGCGATTAATAAAGATGAATCGGCTCCGTATAAATCATGAATTGCGCGTGAGATGCAACTTACTTCCAAGTGCTGGGTGAAATAAGCGGTTCGGCGAAGTGTCGCGCTCGCGCTGAAAATTGCGTAATTATATAAAATTCAACGACAGCAGTGATGCGACTTGAGTTATTTTTTCCGTGGCTCTCGAGGACAGCCTTTTGCTCTTTGCTAATCCAATGACCCTCGTGCATTTCTTTGAATAATTCACGCAGCGCAAATAAGCACTTACTTTATTAGCGCGACTTGTTGTCCAATCAGCGCGCTGAATTCTTTATCAAAATAAAGTCTTTTAGAGTGTCTCGGCATATATATCTCGCTCGCCGTAGTTTTCATTTAACATTTCCTGGACGCGAGTAATTTAATCTCCAATTGCGCTTATTTATGGGAAGCATTCGCGTTGGCAATACGCGTTTGTTTCGAGAAATATCCACATTGCTCTTTCACTTTATCATTTTGAAAATTAAAATTTTATCTCATAATTTTCACTGTCACTGTTTTGAATCGTATATAAGGTAAAAGTACCAATAGATGGACGCTTAGTGAAGCTAGAATTTTGAAGTCATATTTTAAATGCGAAATATTATTAAAAATGCATAGAATCAGTAGCCAATAGAATTATTATTACTTTTTACTTGCGAAAAAAGTATTTAATTTGTGAAAATAAGCTTTTATGATAGAAAAATTAATTAAATTATGAATACATGCTTGTACTAGTAGTTGGTCCGTGCTAAAAAGTCATGTACTAGTGGTCGAAATTGTTAGTCCCAATACTTGGACCATATAATTTGTACTCTATATTTATTTTGATTTTTATGTAAAAATAATAAAATCGCTAAATTTTGGACTGGAAATACTTTTTAACACTAAATCAAACGTTAATAATATGAAATTACAGAAAATCAATGTATAATAATCATATTATGGTTTTCCAACCTACTAACTCTACCAATACGTAGGACCCCTAACCATCAAAACATCGGTGAAATACATAGGGCCAAGTATTGGGACATGACGTTTAAACTGGTACTAGTAGATACACTTGAATTATTTTTATTAAAAACAATAATTATTGGGCTTCTAACGACTGTAATTGAATTCGATGCATCTTAGAAGTGTCTTAAAACTTTCAAGAGTAAAGATTTACTTCAAATTTATTTAAAAAATACCTAAAAGGCGAGTCATGAATCCTTACGAAATCATTAAGGACCTCCCATAGAAAGCCGTGATCCCCGCGAGTAGCATTTTCAAATCGTCTTTATAAGTATTAAATTTTCACTAAGAGTAATAATACTATTTAAACAATAAGCATTAATTATTTTAGAATCATCTTATAGAATAAAATATTATCCAACTACTACACATTCTTTAAAGTAATTGAGTATTTATCTAGATGACCACGTACTGGGCACTGGCCGCTCATTGTTACTTTTACCTTATACACACATTAATTAAACTGTCTTACCATATTCGGTTTTTTCTACTGAATTATATCCTTCAATTCGATAATTCTAATTTTAGCAATAAATTAAGTTTTCTTTTTCAATAGTACAAAAAACAACACGCTTCACACCCGAACGAAAGTGGTACAACCGCAAAACCTCTAACAACTCATCGCAAAACCTCGATACCCGCGGCACCTCCACCTCCCAGATTTTCTCTGCCCCTCCCACTCTCGCCTCACTCTCCGCATTTAGCAAAACAGCGCAAAAACCCCAGAAGCCCGTGCAGCGACCGTTAGCGCAATACCTGTATAGCGGCGGCTCCCATCTCGTCACCGCGCGTGCGCGCTATCTTCCCTCGAAATCGCTGCGGTGCAAGAAGAAAGAAGAAGCGCGCGAGCCGTGAGACTTTGCGCGCGCCGCGCGCCCGACGGCCCGTGACGAATGGTCCACTGATCCTGTTCCGCGCGCGTCGTTGTTCGTATATATACCCTCGGTCATCTGCGGAAGTGATGTCGCGGTTCCTCCCGCCTGGAACTGACGATGATCGGTGGGTATAGAGGCGGGTCTGTGCGTGTATGAGAGGAATGTGGGGACGTGTGTCGGTGGGAGAACGATCGTGGTCGAAACGTTGTTAATTTATGTGATAGGTATCGTCGGGTTGGAAAAATTGGATGAAGCTTTTTGAACTTACTTTTAGTTATTTGTGAACGGGAATGTAGCACATTAATAACAAAACATTGTTGCTTTTTTTTCTAGTCCTTACACATAATTATAGATTGGAAGTAATGACATCTCACTCACAATTCATATTATAGATATAGACATTGAAAACAATTTTTTCGCATCGTAATAGCCTCTATTTTTAACCACGACAATAGCTCAAGCATTCACGTACCAAAAATATAGCACTGGACATTTTTTCAGCTCAAACTTTTATCCAAAACGTACCAGTAGTCATGACCCAATTTTTTGCTACAATTAAGTCGTACCGAGACACCGGCAGCGAAAGACTCAATTATTTGCGTACAGGTCCGACCACATAGGCATATCCGAAATAAATGAAAGTGACGACTTGCTCATTGTGCGTATATAGCCTCGCGGGCTCACGCACTTCAGCTTCGATACGTATCGCGAATTATGCGTTTAACTGTACCGCCACGCGCGCGGGGCATGATTTAGATCCGCGGCGATGATAGAACGCGCGTGCGCCGCACCGCTGAAACACTTTCTTCGGGGCGTGATGTGTATATAGGGACGCGCGCGGGGGGCAGACTATATATACGCACACGCGCGAAAGAAAAGCGAAACCTTTCTTTCATATGCGCACCGCGCAGCTAATGCTCATTCACGATTTTCAATGCGAATTGCTTCGTCATTTGGACGTCTTTATGCGCCCGCTCGTGTATGGGTTTATTCTGTTGATTGTGTGTATATCTATATATTTTATTGGTCGTGTTGTGAATACTATTTGGTTTATTAATTTTGTATGTATGATTGGAATTGACGAAGATGAGTACTGTGTAAATGAAAATTCTATCAATAAATATTATAAATAGTCATTTTTCGCAATAATAGTATATAAACTATACCGCATAATCCCAATAATTGACAACGAGATTATACAAATAATCCACAACGTTAAAGGATAATCACTCAATCGTTTATATACTTGTTTGCGCTCCAATTTCTTACATTCTACCACTTTAACGTTTAATCTGTATAGAAAGTCACTGAACTCCATTCAAGAATAGAAACTCCTTGCAACCCACGCGCCACAACCACCTCGATGATCGCAATTTCTAGCTGCATTTGTAATTCACCCGCAGCTAATTCATTATTCCTACCGCGTTCACGCTGTGCACTCGCCTACGCGATCGAGGCTTGCGGACCTTGATCCCCGCGCACGGCGCACAATATAACCTTGGCAATGATCGGCGAACTCTCTTTGCCGTACTTAATGGAAAAAGTAAACCGCGTCCGTAAAACTATGTCAACCGCGCGGCGGAGAGAGAAAATCGCGCGCGACAATTACTCAATTAGTCGCGCGGCGCTCGCCCCGAATAAAGCAATTAATTGCGCGCAGACACGGGGAGAGTAGGGAGAGAGGGAGGGAGACGGAGGTTCGCATATTTTACACGCTCCGTCCCGATCAATTAGGCAGATCGCCCCGGTAACGGGATAGGGCAAAAAATGCGGTCGATGGAGAAGGAGAAAAAAGGGGAATGAGGAGGAGGGCGGATGAGGAAGAACAAATGCTATAGGGGTTTGGCGAAAAAATTGTTAGCGATGAGGTTGGCGCGTGCACGTACATGTATATACGTATGTGTTTGTGTGTGAGAGGAGGTCCCTAATGGGAGGAGACGAATTAACTGCTTTCGGCGTTAATAAAGTTAGCGGCGTGAACGAGTTTATGAGATGAATTTTATGGATTCTGGAGATTGAGATTTATTGCTTCTTTCGGTCATTTTTTCGTAATGGTTTCGTTTATTTTTGACAATCCATTTAAAGTAACTGGCTTCAAAGTATTGTAACGAATTCATTCGATACACCGTTAACTTTACAAAATCGTTTTAATTATTCTGAAAAATCGTCATAACAATTACACAATTATATAAATATAATAAAACACAACGAAATATTGTAACTAATTCGAATTTGTACCCCGATATTTAGATATATGTTAACCATAAGTTAGCTATTTTTGAGTTAATTTTCTGGCTAAAAACGCACATTGCTTGTTATTTCATAATTATGTATACCAATCAGAAATAAATTATGGTATTTAGACTTCATAAAATGGGTATTTTAAGTAACAGTAAAATTTTAAGATCAATTACATTACTTTCGTATTATGATTTTGGCTAAAAGTGCTTCCATTTATAATTAACACGTTAGCTATAAAATATTCACCGACATTTGACCACAAAATCGCCAACAACGAACAAATTTTCCCCCACAAGCAACAACCAACAAACTCCTTTAGTTCCACACCCAACCCGCGCTATACCATAAACCATCAAAGCAGATCAACCGCGCCGACACGCACGGCCGATCGCTCTCCTTTTTTTTTCTTTTACGCTCTCCTCTCCCTAAACGCTTCCTCGTCTCCGTATATCATTACGCCCTCTCTCTCTCTTCTCTCTTGAAAAAAGAGCTACTCACTAGCTACACAGCGCGCGCGTTTTTCGCGGAAGGCGGCCGCAGCCGCCGCGCGTAATTAGTAGTGTGTCGCGCGGCGGCTCGCGTTGAATATTGAAAGGATCCCCGCCGCGGGCCGTGCCACTTGCGACGCCGAGCGCGCGCGTACGACCGGGAACGTGTTTGCTAACCGTGGATGGCGAGAGATGTCGAGAGAGAGGAGAAGAGAGGAAAGGAGGGTGAGTTAAGGAACGTAATGAGCCCTGATTGACGGTTTATTTATGTGTGTCAATTGCGGGGAACCGATCTTTCTTGGGTTCTTCGATATGTCGAGCTGGAGAGGTCGGAGACGAATTTTAATTAACTTTGGTGTGTGTAGCCACTTTGAATGTTGTACTATACACGTATATGTGGCTAATTATTTGATTGTATATTATAAACAAAGATAATCCGCCAATGCATGGCAAAAATAATTAGTTGTGGTCGTATCTGTATTGAATAGTTGAAGGTATTCTTACTATTCAGTGCAGTGAGGCAAACTGTACTGAAAACAGGTAGAACTTATACTCACTTATTTTTCAAAACAACAAAAGACTAGTTGTGATAACTATTTTACTAGTGCATCAAACTACCTCCCACAGCGCAGAGACCTCTATAACCAGTCAATCGGCAACTATATACAACGAATTAAGCCAATCACGCAGAACAAACAATTTTTTTTCCCAGTTTCCAACCTGCACTAGATGCAGGGAAAACCCGCGCGCGCCACATGAGTTTCTAACGGGACCACACAGCGCGCGTGCTCGTCACTTTCGAGTAATTGAATGAGAAGTGCGCGCAAACTGCGTGCGCTCAGCTTGGCCGAGTTATGCGGTTCGGCGGTGCGCAAGGCCGTTAAAGATTATGACAGAGGAGAGCGCGTTTATTTTCAAAAGGAAACTGTGCGGGCAACTACAAAGCTCCGTGCTGTATGTCGGAGAACGGATTCCGCGCGGTGGACGCGCGCCGCCACAAAGAAATAGCGGGATTCGTTTTACGCCTATAGGTGCGTGTGTACATGTATATAGTCGCTCGAAAAATTTATGCTAATGATAATGACGTGGAGAGTGGTTTCTCGATCGTACCGCATTGATTGCAGTTGTTCGTCAGGTGGTGCGTGATCAAATTTATCATTATACGATATACGGGAAACTGTATTTTTAACAAAGTAAAATTTTTCCATCTTACGAAGACTATTTTGGAGTTCCGTTTTTTTATTCGCAGGGAATAATAGTTATTTGAAAAACTGTTGAATCATAATCATAGAAGGATTACTAAATATATATAAAATTGACAAATTGAAAATAAAACTAGTGCTACAAGTTTCCATTAAATTTCCTTGCTACTTTATTTACACCTCACATATAACCCAACCTTAAATGAAGCTTTAAACACCGAATAAAACCTCAGCGACACAACCATCGAGATTGAAACTTTACCTCACGTATCCCCGATTCCTCGGCAAAATAAGATCTCCGTGTCTTTGCGTACACACTTACTCTCTTTTCTCGCGCTCGTAAAACACTTCACACCTACGCGTTTCAACCTCGGCGCACGCGATCGCTCGTTCCCACGCGTGGACATGTATACGTATAATGGCACTATACGGTTGTATCCTCGACACATGGCACGCACGCATGCGCGTCGATATCTCGTGCAGAGGAGAACTCGCGCTGACTTACTTCGTTGACCTCGAGACCCAGTGAAGATGCGCGCGAGTGTGTATAATAGGCCTAGGTGCGCTGAATTTCAACTAGCCCTTTTTTGTCACGCACGAATGTATAATAGTCGAATCTTCGTTCTTTCTTTCTTTTTTGCTTTTAAGATATAATACTTTTCCTCGACGCCCGGTTCGTTATCATACTAAGCGTCGGGTTAGAACGAGGAGACGTTTTGTTGCTCGAGTTTTGCATGTCGGAGACGTTCGTACGTCCGTGCGTGTGTGGTCGAGATCGAGGGCGTGGTTCGGATTTGCATCGATTGAAATTGTAATTCGCGCTGGCTGCGACGGCGAGAGTTCAAATTTAGAAATGGCGCGAGGGGGGGGATATTTTTTTTGGAATATGAAAGTGGCGTGTTCTCAGTTGTCGATTAACTTTTTGCTTATATCAAATCTTTACTCGGTTTAACAGGGTTAGTAAAATCATGGAAGGATGTGTTGTGCTGCTGATAGAGTGATGTGATACTGTCTATCAAACTCAAATGGAACTCTATTAAAAAAAAAAAAATTGATTAATTTAGAATGAAGCGAATTTGATTGTGTTTCTGGGAAATCGACAATTGGTTGCCATAATTCCTTTTTTACTTCACGCAGTTTTAAGAAAGCCAAGTTGTATTACTATTTCGTTATTTAATTCACACAATTATTATTATAATTATAGTATTGTAATTGAAAGTTAACCACGAATCATATAATATTTTTTTTAATGTCACTTTTATATGAAACATATAGAAACTTTTTAATTGTTTCTAATTCAAAATCAAAGTTATCGTAAGAATTTAGAAAATTTCAAAATTTAAAGTATAACTTTTAATATTCATTTTTAAATTTCCTTCCAAGGTTATATATGCATTCGAGAAAATGTTATTTTCCATATTACAATGCACGCGAAAGAAGGTTTTGTGACGCGAGTTCAAAAATTTGGAAATCGTATCACGTACTACCAGTCGTTTTACATATGAGCGTACACGAGTTAAGGTATGACTTTCTCGGTCGCACGAGCTATACGCATAGTTCACTCTGAAAATTCCTTTCACGAACAGTGAACAAACCCGAACGGTCGAATAACTTAAACTAAATTTAAAAGTAGCCTCATAAAATAATTGACATTCTATTCAAATTTAAAGAACGTTCCATTAAACCTCATTTTATATCGTGTAAAACTATACGCTGCGCAGTACGTATTCGTTATTTCAAAGTGATCGGTTACTAATAAGCGTCATCGCATGCACTGCAATTACGAGCAATTACTTTCGCAGCCATATAGAGAAAACGAAAAACACGAGAAAACTAGAACAACGAGGCTGCCGGCAGGCTAGAACTGCCAATCAAATCTCTTCATTGGCATCCATCATAGAATTTCACCGTGTTTCATCGTCTTTAACTACCCGCATCGCCTTATACCTATACCTCTCTATCCGTGCACGAGCCAGTCAAGCGAACTCCCGCGATATCTCAGTCAGTGAACCAATCTGCGGTCCCCTTATCGGCGCGCGTTGCAGAACTTTGCTGAGAATCATCATCATCGGGGAATGCCGATTTCTCCGCATAACTCGAGCAGTGCGACGCGTGTGGGGGAAATATAATGTTCCCATATAATCCCAAGGCCGATCGGTGTCCGAGTTTTCCCATAAAAATCCGCCGAGTAATGATAGACCGTACAGAGAGAAAGAGATGAACGATCGATCGGCTACCACACGGTAACTATATATACATGGCGATTTCTCCCTGTGGTATAGCTCTGAGATTTCTAGTTTTCGCGGGAGAGTGGACGCTTTAGATCCTTTTTTGCATATCGCCGTGGTTATATCTGCAATTTAGGCATTTTTCGACGAGAGCGAGTAGAGGAATGATTGTTGCGAGAGAGAGAGGGAGAGTACAGTTACGGGGCATTCTGGGCTAATCTTGATAAGCCGTAGTTTACGTTCTAGTTGGCGTGTGGAAAACTACTCATTGTCTTGGCAATCAGTTATTTCTGGACTTATACAGAAGCCTATGATCCTGATGAACTTTGAGTTGTGTGTTTAGGGATTGATGCTGATTTCTGAACCAAATCCTGTTATTAAAAGTACCATTGCGTATTATTCCTAACGTTTTATATTTAGCGACCGGCAAGAGGTTGCTTCCGGGACTATTAATCCATTTCAACACAAACTTAAGTAATGTACCATGATAATTCGAAACCTATATTTTAGGTTTTATACTTACAATTAGAATTGACTATATAGATTTACAACAATCATTTGATTTTTATTCGCAATTTCTGTTACACTATACTAAAGACCATTTACCCACTCGACATGATTCCTCGCTCACTGAAAAACTTCAGTTCCAAGCAACCATATAACATCTGCTTTAAGGACGTTCTCCGAGTCGAAACAGCAATTTTAGTTTTTATATTTTTAAATAATGTTTTATTAATTTGATACTCCAAGAGTAGGTACATGTAACAAATATATACTTGAAAGAACATAAGACAATTTTTTTCAGACAAATTCAGGCAATAGTCACTATGCTATTGTTACAATTAAAGACAGAAACTTCAATAAATTCTTTAAATTTTTTTATTTTTTATCCGATCTTAACGAAATAAAGCTTATTTTGTTCGTTAAGAAATTTCAGGGGGAGTATCGATGGGAAAATTTATGATACGAGTTACCAGTACGGCGCAATATCAATTTGTTTAAGAAAGTTTTGATGAAAACTTGACTTGCTTTTCTTAAATAAATTGATATTGCGCCTTACTGGTAACTCGTATCATAAATTTTCCCATCGATACTCCCCCTGAAATTTCTTAACGAACAAAATAAGCTCTATTTCGTTAAGATCGGATAAAAAATAAAAAAATTTAAAGAACTTATTGAAGTTTTTGTCTTTAATTGTAACAATATCATAGTGACTATTGCCTGAATTTGTCTAAAAAAAATTGTCTTATGTTCTTTCAAGTATATATTTGTTACATGTACTTACTCTTGGATTATCAAATTAATAAAACATTATATAAAAATATAAAAACTAAAACTGCTGTTTCGACCCGGAGAACGTCCTTAAAGGGAGACGACGACGGCGCTCATCCCATTAATCCGCGGGAGCTCGGAGGAAAGCGAAAAGCAAAACCCGTATATATATATATATATATATACACCCTGTGCCTCTATACATCAAAGCCTCCCCCTTCAACGGAAAAAGAAAAACACTCCGTCATCTCGAGACGGGAACTAGGGTAGAGGTGGGTATTACTGCGGACGTGGGTATTGCTGTGTTTGTATTACTGTTGTAGAATCTTATGCACCTGTGCTTTAACATGACGCCGTAATACCAACGCAGGAATAGCAGCAGCTCCGCAATAACACCAGCAGAGAGACGTTGTTTTCAAAGTCATTTTATAGTACGTTTATCGATCAATTTTTGTTGTAAAATTGTACTCTAATCGGTAGATATGACGCTTAAGTTCAATTATTAAAAAGAATCAGCATACTTTGTTTGTAAGGAGCCGAAATCTATTGGTTTGAAACTAACTTACAAAAATTCCGCAGTAATACCCACATCTACCCTACGCGCGACTCTCATCGGCGAATCGCGCGTGAAATTGAACCTCCTCTCTTCCCTCTTCTCTGGCGCGTGCAGCGCGTCTAATAGCCATCGAGTCACCTACGCACGCGTGCCTAATGATCGCGGAGAGGCTCTGTGCTGCATGTACACTGAGAAAAATGTTGTAGTAAATTTTATTATAACTGTAATAAAAATTACTATAAAGTATAGGAAGGGTGAGACAAATACACTTTATGCTGCATTTTTATTATAATTGTATGAATAATTACAAAATTTCTTGTAATTTTTATGACAGTTGTTGATTAGAAAGTATTATGAAATAAAAGAAAAATTGCTATACACATAGCAAAAACTGTGATATAATAAAATTTAAAATATATGCTTTTAATTTTTATTAGAATAGAATATAAATTTTATTTTGTAGTGTTTAAATTTTATTTTGTAGCGTATAAATTTTATTCTGTAGCGTATTAAAAATTACTATAAACATAGTAAAAAGTGCCACATTCAAAAATTGCTACAGGCCATAAGAAAGTTTGCTATCCAACATAGTAAAAATTGCTACAACATTAGTACTTTCTGCGCAGATCAAGGCGCCCACGTGTCTGATTGAGGTTATGTTTCTACGGGAATTTCACTTTGCCTTGCTTTTAAGTTTACAAAACATTCAAAACCTTACTTCAATTATTTTATTTTTATATTATGCACATTAATGATAAGTTTCTTTGTGTTATCAAAGTTATTTATTGTCATTATTTAATATTATCTGAAATTTTCTTGAAATCGATGGTTTGACATATACAAGTTCCAAAATTTTACACTCAAGAATCCTATTTGGGTAAGTGGTTAGCGCGTCCGATTGCCGCGGTGAAGGTTGCAGGTTCGATCCCAACGCTCGTAAAAAAATATTTTTATTTCTCATTTTAATTTATTTTCACATTAAATATTGTATGATTAGAGTCTGAAAATAGTTCTGAAAACAGGAAGAACGAGAAAAAATTTAATTTTTTGAAATTTAAGGTCATTCATAAAAATTACTATGTTGCATAGCAAAAATTGTTATAATTTCGATTTGTCCCTCCGTTCCTACAAAATATAGTAATTTTTCTTATGTTTATAATAAATTTTACTACAACATTTCTCTCAGTGTATATATACTCGCTTTCGGCGCGCGCCAGAGGCTCTGGGTAAGTAGGTATGGAGGTGAGGTCGGGGTCGAGGTCATATCTCTCTCTCCCTTTCTGTACGAGCTCTCGCGAGTCGTGCGCGCCGGCCGGCCTCTCGGTCCTTTATATATACATATATATGCGCTTGTCGTGGATTAGTAGTGTATACGAGGCGAGTGAAAATTGGAAATTCGTGCTAGGGGAACGGGGGCGAGGAGGAGTAAAAGTCAACGCGCGCGTGTGCGTGTGTGTATTATGTGCTCGGCTGGACAGTAAAAGTGTTATGCGGGCGCGGGGACCGCGCAGAGAGTGCGGATTGTTGTGGCTCCCGGAGTGTTATATTGTTACGCAGAAGTGAGCGCTTAGAGAGCGCTGCTCGTATAGTAATTTCCCTCTGAATGCGCTCGTTTTCGCAGGGGGTAATGAGGGCGGAGCTTCGGGCTTTTCGTAATAATGCGACTCAACAGTGTACCCTACCGTCGTCGTATTCTATATAGTACCGTTGTAGGATTAATTCACTTGTCGAGGTCCGATTGGATGCATCCAATTTTAGAATCCTTGATAAAGTTATGCAAAAGGAACGATTATGCTATAATTCGGAAGATAAAATTTCGACGCGATTTATTTCCAGAAGATCCGAAAATTTTTCACATCCTTTCATTAGAAGCGTATATTATAATACGTTCAGGAATCCCGATTACAGACGATAAATCTCTCATAATTTTTCCCTCGCATAAAATTCCACTGCTATATCTCAGCTCAATAACCCTAATCCCTCTCGCGTAATACCAATCTCCTCTGCATTCCAACTGCGCGCAGTTATCTCTATATTATCAGCCCCGATATCCTGGTGCCTCGCGCGCTTTACCATCGAGGCGCGAAAGGTCATTATTATCGCGCGTGCGCGCCGACATCTCTACACCATCTATCCACGTGCGCGCTTTCCTTCTTTCTCTCTTTCTCGAGGAGCGCCCCGCGCTTACTTCTGCTTCCTCGAATGCGAAGGAGTGGCTCTTAACTATACGCGCGAGGAGCGTGTTATTCGCTTTTTTCCACTCCGTCACCCGAGCGCTCTGCTGCAGTTTTCGCGAGTACAGCAGTTTTTCCGTTTCGCGAAACTAGTTCGCACCGTTGGATATGTTAATGAGCGAACGTGCACGTGTCTACGTGTGTGCATTTGCTCGTGAAGTGAACTTTAAACTCGCTTTGGAGGAAGTTGTGACGGGGAGAGGCGAGACAAGTGTGACTGCGTGTTTAATTAAGTTTTCGGCATGTTGGAGTGATTAAAAAGTAACTGTTTCACTGCGCTTGCGTAATCGCTTTATTACTTGTCGCGCACAGGATTAAGGATCTATGACATAAAGATATTGTCTCGAGAGCAGCAGTATACAGTAAAATTATGACCGACTATTTCTACGGTATTTTTTACACGTCTGCATGTAGTTAAAATACTTAATTTTATGGTTTTCCATGTCACTCCCACAAATTGCTTACACAATTGGAGCATTGAACAGTTAGACAATGTTGTCTGTCGAAACAATTGAGCAAATTCATCAATTAAATACTTAACTTTGTCTCCCCCAGCAAATCAATTCATTCTGTAGACTCTTTGTACATAATGATCACTTATGAATCGACGTAGAGAAAGGGTTGATTAAAACACGGCGGCGAGGCAATTAGTCGCCGTATCAATATTGACAGAATCACAATCACCAGGTTGTGAGATTTTAAAAATAAACGCGCGTATACCCAAGCGATCAATTACTTACCAATTCGGTAAATTCCTTCATTCTCCACACCTCAACCATAATATGCGTATCTAACATTTTCGACAAAATATCAGTAGATTCATAATCCTACGACGCGAGACCATCATTTCAACACTTTCGTCATCCAAACTTTCACTATACAACAACACCTGAAACAAACAAAAGCTTCGCACAGACCACCAAGCACGCATATAGTCTCGCGTCAGCTTCTAATCAACATCGGGCCTCGCGCTGTCTCCACGGCGCCTCCCTACGTGTATTAGATCAATATGTGCGTTGCGCGCTGGCGCGCATATATATAGGTATAGAGCGCGAGAAAGAAAATCAAGCCACCGCTCGTCGGGCCGCGCAGACCAGCTCTTAATGGATAGCGCAAGCAGACATCACAGCCTGAGCGAGAGGGCATACAGTCCTGCAGTGTCGATAATCCGTCAAGTCCGGTCTATGTTTGCCTAGCGCGCAGTGTGCAATTACATTTGAGCGATTCCTCCTTGTTAGGATAACTGATTTACGCGCTCTGATTCGAAAGATCGAAAGTTCTGCGCGCCCTGCAGTATATATAGGCGAGGGCACGAGAGGGAGCGGTGTACATAGGTGCGCATGTGTTTGGACTATGGCTGTGTTTTCAAACGAAATATTGCGGCAGTTCTTGCACGAAGCGCGTGAGTGAGAAAGCGCATATTGGACGGGCAGTAATTGATTTATTGGTATTTTGATTCGTGTAGAGGGAAGATTGTGTACAGTGCAGTGTGGTGCAAGTGTTTGCCGAAGTCGCGGGAGTCGAGAACTTGTTTGAAATATGTTTTTACAATTATTGTTGTAATAGAGGGCCCGGAGCATGTATATTTGTATGAGGTATTTTTAGTTTTGAAAAATCGAAATTCGATTGCTCTGTTATAGCGCAGGGTATTAATATAATATGAGGAATGTTTTTTTAAACTAAAATAGAGTTGAACATTTCAAAATAGTATCTTATGTTATCAAAATTTTTTAATTTTTTAACAATTTTAATTATTGCAAATGCCTAAACTTAGAATATGACTAGTAAAATAATCACTAATATTGCTAAACTCTGTTTAATATTTGAAAAATTGGGAATTAGTCGCCAATGAAAGAATATTTCTTATTTATAGTATTATATACACCACAAAAACATATTCAAAATTTTGAACAAATAATTTATAGCTGAATTAATATAGCATATTTTGATAAATGCCTATATTACGTTGACATTCCACAAAAAGTAATTATAAAACACATCATTCATACAACATCATTGATACAATATCTGAATGATGTGGATTTAATAAATTTATTTAAAGAAGATATCATTAAAAACAAAACAAAAAATAATTGGAAATGATGACCTCGACTTTGAGGTGTTTAATTCTCTCGCGCTTAACTGTTATTTAATATTTTCTCATTCTGAAAAAATAATTTTTTTTACACGGGCGTTTATCAACGACATCCCGTTAACATAATTTTTTAGATCATAGATCATAGTCTCTCTTTCTAGATCACATTCGTGTTCCCCATCGGCGCGTCATTTTCAATTTCTCATACAAATACTACACCCGTGGACCATCCTTACACCGCACCGCGCCGCTGGCCTCCCAGATTGATTGCAAGATATGCAAAACGACGCTCAGAGAAATGCCGAAAAAACGCCCGCTATCGGCGCCTCATTGATATTCGCGCCAGATACGATGCGCCGTTCTTATATACAGCTGAGAGACCCTCGCGATCGGAATTCCTAGAGCCGTGCCATCGGCGAATTCGTCAAGTTTTCGAGAGCGCTCGCTCTCGCTTGCGAACGGTACATAATAAATCTTTGCGGTGGGCGCGCTCTCGCGTGAGGAACCGTAAATTACCGAGCTAACTGTTTTCGTTTAGGTTGCGTGGTTATATGTGTGCGTGTATTATATATATACCGAAATATAAAGTCCGATATACTTTTCTCCACGTCCCGAAATGCTGCAACGGTTCTTAATTACATAACGTTCGGGGGGTTACGCGAGGCGGCAGCACCGATGATTGAGGTTCTCGGTGTCGCGTGATGTGATGATTTGGTTTTTTTATTCCTTATTTTGTATAAGGATTTAGTGAGTGACCGGTAGTTTGGGTAATCGGATTTCGGGTTTAATTTGACCTAAGAATTAATTTAATCGTAGCTTTAATGAGCAGGTAATAATCGTATTAAGTTTATAGCGCGCGGTTTCACCTCGGGTTCACCGTTACGAAGCTTTCTCAGTTAAGAAGCTATTATGTTTCAAATTATTCCGAGCACTGTATTATGAAGCGAACTGATTGTACTAAATGGAAACTAACAGTTAAATGACAATGTAGCTTTTTGGATTAGGTCAAGGTATCAAAAAATCGATACCCTTATGTTAAATGAACATTTTTTTTACTAAATACAAACATTGATAAAGTATTAACTTTATAAATAAATAGTACACGAGAAAACGGTACAAAATCGAATTCTGTATCACCTTCCGAGAATCTCGCAAAACAATTTCGAACGAATTGCGAAAAATACGACACACGGTATAGCTCCTATGCGCTAATGGAAGCAGCAAACGAAAGAAAAAAAAAGGACCCCATACGGTCGTTTGCTATCGTCCGTCATGTTCCATCGGAATGAAATCTCTCGGACGTAACGGGTCGAACCGCGCATAACTCCGGATTCAGGCACACACCGTCATCGGCGAAGCTCGCGAGCTGCCGTTAAAAGGCCGACGATCGCGCATAATCGCGCGGAAGCAGCGGCAAATAAGAAAAGAAACTCGCAACAACACGCGCGCTCGCGCCGCTACTGTACACACACACAATCGCAATTAGAAATACGAGCTGCTCTCATACGAACAACCCCCCGTAGATAGAAAGTAAGAGAGGATCGCGCGACCAAGAAAAAAAAGGAGGCGAAAAAGTTCGATGGAGTGCGCGGCGGATACGGGCGGACGGGGCAAAAACGAGGAACACATCAACGTGGTGAGAGAGGGAGAGAGAAAAAAGTTGAAGCGATAAGATTGACGACACCGCGGCGGCGATATCCGCGTCCGCGGGAGGTAGTTTTTCGTTTCGCTCTGCTATATACTCCGTTTTATAGGGTCCGAGCGAGGAATTTACGGTCGACGCGTGTATGTATATGCGCGAATAGCTGGACGTTCCGTTGGATCACTGACTGACCGGTTGACAGATCGCCAGTCCGTGGGGTTGTCGAAGAATATTATTGCCGCATAGCTCGACTCGAAAAAAAAAAACTATGTGGAGAGTATCGGCCGTCATTTCGCGTATATGCTAAGCCAGTGAAATTGTCGATGGCGAGATTGAATTGTCATTGGGGCTACTGAATATTCATCGAGGGGCGGAATGTATCGATGCGTATCTTATTAATGGTACCTGGCTTCTGGTTTGCCTCTCGTCTTTTCTTACATTGATGTATAATTTTATCTGTAGTTTGTAGCAAGGAAAGGTTTATTTGCATACTAAAACTATGTTTTAATCTTTTTTAATACTAAAACACACAAACACGTGTAATAATTCATTTTCGTGTGAAATGTAACTATATTCTGTAGTTTTAACACTCACAGTATCGCTATAAAAGAATATTTTCCATTTTGAAAGAAAAACAAAATTTATAAAAGGAACTATAATTATATATCGTTACATAAACTACCATCCATCCACGTATAGCTATATAATAATTTAATCCAATAAAATGGTAAACACCAATTCACGCATATTTCAATAACCCGCTTATCTCGCCATCCAGCGCACTTATGCAAAACTTCATCCCCCCCACTGCATCGCTCTCTCCATCACGGCCCATCAAACCCAACACCAATATCGACGTTCCGCCGCACACACCATCACCATTTCATCCAGCTCGCTGCGCGCGCACAGCACGTATATATACACATACATATACACGCCGGCTCTCACGTCGTCTCTCCTTAAAGACTTTATTAAATCCCAAAGAGAGATGCGATCAGCGGCGCTTGGGCTCGCACTGACAGCCGCCTACTGCGCGGCGGCGATCGTCATAATTCGCCTCAATTACGATAATTGGACGATGAGCGCCGTCGTGTCACGTGCGCGCGCGCTCGCTCGCCGCGCGATAAGCACGCGCCTGCATGCGCCTGCATAACGAGCATAAATCATGCTAGCTGCCGCCGCCGCCGCCGCGGCTATTACCTTCCGCGTGCAGAGCTTACGGTAGAGGAAGAGAGAGAGAGTTTCGTATCGCGTTATAGCGGGATGGTATGAGGAAACGAGAGATGCCCCGGGGCCGATAGGAGAGAAGATGATGCGGCAGCGAGAGAGACGAGGTCTTTTTTGATCCTGCTACTTTTCGGAAGCCATTATGTATAGCGCGTGCGCACGTGAAGGTGGGCCAATTACCAGAGGGATGAGAACGAGACTGATGGATGGATCTCTGCGCGCGTGTGTGTGTACAGGGTTGGAGAGAAGATGTTGGCTCAGGAGCTTGTAATTGGAGTGGAAATGGAGTGATAATCGCGCAGGATTAATGGGTTATGAGATGCGCGGAAATGCCGGGGAATTGTGGGTGAAGGTGATGCGAAATGATGATAGCTCTTTAAGAGGGAGATTGAATTTAACGTTGAGAAGGTGTCGGAGATCTACAGTGGTGTGGAGCTATATTTCCATAAATTTATAAATTTAGTTTTGTATCTACTGGTTTTCTTGCGAAATGATTTTATGTTTAGGTGTGTTTGATATATGAAGGAAAATGTTAGCGAAAAAATTTTTGAGAAAACTTTGTATTTTTCATTCGCATATTTTATATAGCCAAGGAAAATAAAACGTTATGTAATACAGTAGTTTTACGAATATTTTTCCAAGTCGAAAGTTTAGAAAGAAACGAAAAATATTTTTCCGTTTTCATTTTGAAGAAAAATGTCATCTGTACTTCTGGAAAATGACATTCAAGAAATGGTTGCTCGCAATTTCAAACGTCATGTTCTTTTCTGCAGATATAATAACCACTCACACGTGTAACTTAAAAACGACGGTTACACACGATATCTTTGACAATCGAATAAAAAAGTCCCAATTGAAAGTCCAATTAAAATATATCTCTTTTCGCCGTGTACACGAGAACAATAGCAGGGAGAAACTAACCGCGCCGCGTGTCTCGAAATCGAAAGTGACGTCCATCCAATATATATCCCTAACGAACGGGCTTACGCAGAATTGGTTCGACGACCCGCATCGTGCATTCCATCAAGTGCGCGGCGATCTCACGCACGGGGGCTTCCCTCTCCGCGTTATATACATATATACACATATAAAGACGCACGTATATATACGCACACGAAGAAAATTCAACAGGCATAATTCGATTTGCATTGTTCGGCGCGGACGTCGCGCCGGCATAATTGATTCACTTAAGCCGAGTCCGTGGGAGTGACGGACACCTCCTCTCTTATATACTCGGCTCTGCGCGCGCCCGGGGCGAGAGAGAGAGAGAGTAATGGCGCAATGCAAAAACTCGTCTGCGCGCGGGTGCTAGAATTACGCGAGCGGCTGTGGGAGAGCGAAAGTTCAGATTGATGGTGGCTTTGAGGATTTGTCCTATTGGTTTGGTTAAGCGACAGTGAAGATGAGGGGGTGAGTTTTATTTCTGATGACGGTGATAGTTGTTTTACTTTTGCAAAGTCAATTCTGTGATACTTTTTACGAAATTTAAAGATGTAGATTTAGAGTGATATAAGTGGAATGACAAATATTTTATATGCACTGTCTCAACGATGTTATATTGTTGTGTAAGTTGTTATCTTCAAATGAAAATCATCGTGAGTTGAATAACTTGTTTGGATTCAAAGGAAACGCGTACACGTTTAGACATGCGCGACACCTAAAGAAGAGAAGTGTATGTTCAAATTACAGTAGTTGTGTATATGATCATGGAATTTGTTAGATATTGATTTATCAAATTTTAACAATTTATTTACGTCTAAAGCCACCATAAAAACGTCTTTATTAAAATTTTATTAATCATGAGCAAAGTCTTCTTTATAATCCTTTATGCTGATCTAGTGCCAATTATTTATTTATTTATTTATACTTACTTCTTGACTTAATTAAAAAAATAAAAAATAAAAAATAATAGAATTTCTATTCAGATTCAACGTTCTCATTACAGTTACCTTAATTGCCATTATTACTAAAAGTAATAAAAACATGCAAACTTGGAATGACTCACACGTATACTCAGATTACAAAAACAAAAACATAACTTACGTGTTTACTTCGATCCTTCGTTTATCTCTTACCACTAGTAAGTAATTCCTAATGCAAATTACTATACGAATGGTTTTTTCAGAGTACATAAAAACTCCGCGTTCATTCTCTCTGCCACACAGAGACGAAAACACATTTCTCACGCGAGTTCATGAATTTATACACCCAGCGCAAATTAGCGCCGTAATTCAAATTAGAAAAGAAGAGCCGGCTCGCTATCCCCTTTCAAACCGTCCGAGAAATACGGTGCCCCATTCGAAATAAGACGTCTCTCTCCTTCTCTCTCTCCCTATTCGCGGGGCAGTTTTTAAATATCTCGCGCTCCTCGCTGCAGCCACACCGCCGACAATAAAGTAACTCTTCTCCCGTAAAGCGAGCCGATCCCCCCGCTACAGCACACGTAACGCACCTTATATACCTTTCCTATCTCCCTCTCTCTTTCTCGCGCGCGGGACTCCCCTACAATAACTTCTCGCGCCTTCGCTCGTGAATTTAATCTCGGGCCGGACATCTCTCCGCGGCATGTGGTTCGCGCGCAAATCGCGCTCTCTCTCTCTCTCCCATCCCCCGATTAATTTCGCGGCTAACTGTACGGCTTGCGCTAGCTCTCTCTCTCTCTTCGGCGCGATTTTATTATTCGTTATTTATTATGCGCGCGAGCGCGAGAGCAGTGAGAGAGAGAGAGAGAGAGAGAGAGGCTTACGGAAGCGTCGGGGCCCTGGTAAATTCAAAGTGCTGTTGACCCGAGGCTCGCTGGACCGAGACACACCGCCGCGCGCCGCTGTTGGAGCGTGTATATATATACGGGCCGCCTATGGTCGACCGGAAGTGATTATAATGTAGTTTCGACAGGGAAACCAAGTGAGAGAAAGAGAGAAGCGCGAGAAGAGAAGCAATCTTTGGGAATGAGGGTGATTATTATGCGCGGAGTGAGAGATGCGCATGCATTGCAGAGCAAGGATCGTTATGGGAGGAGAGAGAGTGAGGGTTCGGATGGGAAGAGGTACAAGAAGAGGCGGAGGACGGGTGTGATGGATGAGTGCGAATTTCGGGAGTAATGGGGAGGGGGAAGTTGAAAGGTCGTTGGCTGTTTTAATTACGTAACGGGGTAGTTAGTCAATGTGCTTTATTTTTGCATGCGAATGGGTTTGGAAGGAGGAAAGTAATGCCCGAATGTATACAGAAGAGTTACGTAATGGTGAATCCTGGATAAGCTTTTATTACGTGTACGAGAGGAAATGTTCTTGTAGAATAATTTTTTTTTTATCTTTTTTCGTTTAAATTTCGGCAAAAAATGGTGTTATTTGTAGTAAATGGCAAGAGTTGAATTTATTTTTATTTTAATACAAATTTTCACTACAAACAGGCAAATATATCTAATGAGTAGAAATGGGCAACAACCTAGAAAAGTATATGAGCTGTACACTTTTACATTTTATTGACATAAATAAACAGAAAAATTGAATATTTATTAAAGAAACTAGTTCTACCATGAAAAAGAATAATTTCAGTATAGTTATAAATATTAAAATAACTTTGCATTCTTATGATTTCTTTATTAACACTGCAGAGTTTATGAAGCGAAAGTATAAAAATAGAAATACCACAGCAAGTGTTTCATTATCATCCCACAATCATGAATTTTAATTTTCGTACACCCGTTGCGCGAACCATTTTCGTCGGAAACTCTGAGAAACTTTTGTTCTCTCGCGAGTTTACACCTCCTTGTGGGAAACTATTCGGTACAGCTCGACAAAGCCAATATTGAATCCACCGATTTAACGTTTACGTTTCGAAGCTGAATTTTTCGGAATGCACTCAAGAAATATATGCACTTTAAATATTGAATTCAATATTCTCTAACGGTCAATTAACCTTCACCAACACAAACTTTTGAACAACAAAAATTTGGCTAATGATTAAATAAATAACAGCTATTTTATGAATCTGAAGTTTAGATCAATGGAGTGCAACGAAATAATTTTTTACAATTAATTAAAGTTATTAAGCAATGGAAACTTTATCTAAATCTTTGTTATAAAGTTATTTGATACTTTAAAGCAATAAATCTACACGCAAAATTAATCTTAATTATTATAAACTATAGAAGTGAAATCAAATATTTTTTTTATCGTAGCACTTCAATATTGCAAACTTTATCATATACCTATAGCTATTTACCAAGACGATTAGTTTGTGTTACCAGGCGCTAAAACATTATACATTCTTGCACGTGAGCTTTATCAAACTGTAAAAGGAGATCGCATTAAAACGAACGATCCGTGGTAAATTGTACCGAATACCTGAAGAAATTGTTTATTCTACATAAACGCGTAGTACTTCCAATAATTGGTAGAATTTGCGGTGCAATGCTTCTCCCGGGGAACAGTTATATACCTATAGGTACTTCGGTGTATGTAGCGGCACGATCACGACTTGGGCGCGAGAGAGTTACAATGCAGTCGCGTGGAAAATATTGCGGAAAATCACGTATTGAGTGCAAAGGAGCGGGAGGCACGCGATCTCCCCTTTGTACTTCGGATTTCGTGACAAAACGATGTTAATTTTACACGGCCGCGCGTGCCAGGGGATGTTCGCTCGGCTCGAAATGTTTAATTAAATAAAACTTTATTTCCGATGAAATTTAGAACGGTTATAGGCTCGACACGCTCGACCATTGTGGCTGCATTTTATCAATCACCAAAGTGTTAGACAAAAGTATTAACCGCCTTCACAATACGAACGTTTTTTCCATTCATTATACCCTTAAAATGAAAAAAATATCATAACGAAGCCACTTTCACAGCGATTATACCATTATTCGAATCAATTAACGCCCATTTTACGTACATCAAAGCGTTCTCCCTTTGCACCCTCCGCAGCTCTCGCCATTAGCCGTACATTTTTACTTTATCATTAACGCCATAAACGCGCGCTCGCGCGCCACATCCTCTTTACGATCGCCCACGTAAATTGAAAGAAACGCTTTATACAATCGCGCGGCCGAGTAATTGCGCTCGCGCGAAACGCATCCTATATATACCTGTATACCCAGCCCGCGCGGACAGCTCACGCAATTACGCGCTGCGGCTCTAACGAAGCGATGCGCGCGAATATTGCGCGCTATAAAGCCCGCATATATATATATATATATATATATATATATATATATATATATATAAAATAAAAAAAAATAATAATAATAATAATGATATCCTTTGCGCACCTTCGCACACAGACGCAGACACGAATTGTCTTAATGGACGTTTCTGGTTGTTTTCAGGCTACGCGAGCAGCGCCTCGTGTCCGCGCATTTGTCCGACGAGTGGGGAGCCGGTATGCGGCAGCGACGGTGTCATTTACGCGTCCTCCTGCGAAATGCGGAAGAAGACCTGCGGCAAAGGTAAGGGTATAGCTGCACTGCACGCGAGCCAGAATCTACATGTATGTGTGTGTGTGTGTGTCCGAGGCTAATTCAGAATTGTATAACGAAGACGTGTGTATGTGTGTAAAAGGGGGGGGTGAGAGGCAGAGTGAGAGAAGAAAGAGAGAAGAGACGGAGAGAATGAGGAGAATGCGTGTAAGAGGCGAGAGACAGAGGTGTAGAACCGTGGAAACTGCTGCAGTGCCGCGTGCGCGCGGATAAGAGAAGGGTTTACAGTAACCCGCGCGCACACGGCATTAAGTTATTACTGCGCTTTAATTAGCGAGCTAATTAAATTAATTAATTGAAGAACGGCGTGACACGCGCTGGGTTCGGAGCGAATGGGTTTTGTATGATTTCGGCTGTTTCTCGAAGTGGATATGTTATTATATATATAGAGGATTTAATTAAGACATTAATTGGATTTGTATATTTCTAATGAGTCGTTCAAGTTGGATGTGGATGATTTCGTGCATGAGTTATAAGCGTATATTAACAGGTGTAATGATTCTGTTTTAATATGATGATGATATAGACATAGTTAACCTACTAATGATAAGTGCTTGAATCGTTAAAGAAACTCGAGTATTTTAGCAATGAAAATTATACTCGGGAAAGTAAAATATGTAGGAAACATGGAAATATAATCAAGATGCGGCTCTTCAATAATTATCGGTTTCCAAATAAGCAATTCATTAAATGTACTGCAAAACGAGGTCTATATAACTTTAATTTGTATATTCGAGTTCATAATTCCATGATACACTTCTTACAATAAAGATTTATACGAGATTACTTTTAATTCTTTGATTCTATTTTTAAACCTCGTATCTTATTAAAAGTTAAGTACATGGTGCGTTGTTCTCTCAGCCACATTCTTTTCCTTACATTGTAAGCCACCGTTGAAACTAGAGAACACGCGAAAAAGGGAATCAAAAGAATAAGAGGTCGTCGCTATCCTAATTAAGAACGGACCTCTCGTCAGGCGCGCTGATGCTCATCCCGTGCAAAAAAAAAAAATCTAATTGCGTCATCTTCACTTTACGATACGATTCCACGAAAATGCTCGAGTTCGCCATGCTGGGTTGCGCGCAAATTGGCCAGCACCGGGCCGCGTTCATGAGTTGCTCAGGTGCGCGTTGATGTATTCCAGAAAGTGGGTGGTGCGGCAATTTTTTTCATAGTTCGCGAGAACTGCATGCTTTCATAGTATGCGAGAGATACCTCAAAGATGCTAGCGAAGGAGACTCGAATTATTTTGCTTTTTAGCCTTTGAACAATGATACTTTCGACTTTTAGAGGATGTACTTAACTTGTGAGGAATATTCTGGTTTTCTTGGCACGTCTAATGATTTTAAAGAAAAGTTCGTTCCAATTTAGCTACTACAGCTTCTGGACTTTAAATACAATTCAATTATTTGGCGCTCGTTACTTTGATGCATAGCTCAATGTAGAATAGCGTAATTGTACGTGTGACTATGTGGGTACATGATTGAGTATGATGCATGTATATGTCAGGATAAAAATACTAACCATTTAATTAATATGTCAAAACATATTATTATGTCATACTTCTTTTAGAAGTTGAGCACAGAATTTTTCTTTATTTGTAGAAAAGTTAATTTGAAGTCATTTCTTTTTGTTAAAAAATTTTTAAAGTAATTGCGGAAGAATATGTTTTTCATTGATTACACAGGTATACAAAATAAAAAAGTCCTCTGTCCTTTGGACTAGACCACCGTGGTCCTATATATATTTGGCCTCTCAAACACGAACCTGTCGTCAGATCGTCAGAATTGCTCCATCACGTCAGGATTTTGAGATATTTGAAGTATAAGATTTTTGAGATTCTTAAAAAACAGTCTACAATATACAATATAGCACTGCACTTTGGATCATTCTTCTACATGAATTTTGTTTTCAAGAAATAACAGACCACCTTTTTATTTTTGTGTGCCTGTGTTATTACATCCTCCATATTAACAATCATAAACTAATCACAAATACTTGAATTTTTTATAAAAATAAATATTCTATGCTTTCTCTTATAAAAGATGAATACCATATCCATTTACACATCCTCTCTCCGATCCCCGATCTCTCTCACAACTCGCCACACACCCTCAGCCTCAAGTCCAGCCAAAATAAAATAACACACCACCTCTTTGCGCAGGCGTGAACGGGGCCGCGGACAAGTCGGCCTGCCTGCGCTCGGCGGGCAGTAAATGCGAGCACCGCTGCCCGGGCGACCAGGACCCGGTCTGCGGTACCGACGGTCGCACCTACCTGAACAAGTGCATGCTCCGGGTGGAGATCTGCCGGGTGGGCATCGAGCTCTCGCATCTCGGGCCCTGCAACAACATATCCGCCCACCGGGAGAACTGCCCGGTATCCTGTGACTACGCGCCCCTCGACGGTCCGGTATGCGGTAGTGATGGCAATGTCTACAAGTCGACGTGTCAGATGAAGCTGCTCACGTGCGGGTGAGTACTCGGATGATGGGAGGAGTGTGATGCTAATATGGTGTGGTTCTGGTTTGAGGGGACGATGTTTATTTCGTTGGTTAGAAGGAAGAGTATTTTGAAAAGTGAAAAAATTATTATTAATGAATGAGTGAAGTTATGCGCGGATTTCGTTTAATTTGGAGTCGAGCTTTATAATTTATTCATTCGCCTTATCTTTTAGATCGCTTGGAATAATTTCTGTAATTGATTTTCCATCAATTGATAACGACGTGATAAAATATTCATTTGATTTACATACTTGGCGAGGATGCATTAATTGACAAATTCATTTTCACTTATCAAAATGTTTAGAGTTATTGAGATAGACGAGTGAAGATGCTTATATTATATGAATACGATTAGCTTTCTTTTATTTTGAAATAATGTAGTAGGTACGGTCAATTAAATTGCTTCACAGTTTGTAGTACATATATCATTTATTTTATGTGAATCGACAATATATAATCGATATTTTTAAGGTATTGTAGATAGTTTAAAAGTTAAATAATTGAAGTTAATATGAGGATATGTTATGTTTTATTTTTGTTTGATTATACTATATAAAGCTATATAATTTTTTATCGCAACAATTACAACTTTATCATGCATAACTTTACAGAGATTTAATAAATTTAGTAAAACATAAAAAGTTCAATTATGTAAATCTTTGAAACAAAGAAACCAAGTTACTATTCATTTGCCTCTAGTGATATATTCTTTTGACTAAAAGATGTGAAATACCCCCTTTTGTTAATATAAGCAAATCCAAACAAAGACTTCTTCATAAAGCCGCTTTAAAAGCACACAACTTAAAAAGTCGCCCTACTTCATTCATTTTCCAACTAAAATAAACCCTCCCCTCTCCTTCCACGCTCATAAGTCGCTTATAAACTTCCGAACTGAAAAGAATCCTCTCTCTCTCTCCCCTCCCACCCCTGATCAAAAACACATTCCTCTCGAACCTCTATCAGCCGCCAAACGAACCGCGAAAACTTCATTCGAACATAAATTACCCTCAAATAAAAAACGCCTCCTCTCTCCCCCACCTCCTTTATGCAAGCGGTTGCCAATACGTTAAAAAGGGGGGCAACTATATACGCTTAGCCCCGATGTATTTCTCTTCCGGCGGATTATCGTCGACGGGCGGGCGTAGATAGGCATTTTCATTTGGCTGGGTTTCAGCCAATTTTTATCGCTCGCTTGTTTTTTTTCTTTCCGCTCCCTCTCTTTCTACGCCGCATGCAGCCAGGGCGTGGTGAGGACGAACAAGAAGCACTGCCAGACGACGAGACACTGCCGGGAGTCCTGCTGGCGCGGCGCCAAGCCAGCCTGCGGCAGCGACGGCATCCTCTACGCGAACACCTGCAAAATGCGAGCGAAGAACTGCGGGTACGTATACACACATACACACACGTATACATATATTATGTGTATATATATATTAGAGATTATGGCGAATCGGTCGACCTCTCGTTGACCCCGTTATTCACAGAAGCGCTGGGCCAAGAGAGTTTGCCTTTTCGGAAAAGCGCTTTAATCGCGAACAGGGGGTTAATTAAAGTTTTAGAGGAATTTTCATTCGAAGGCTTCCGCTGCCAAGCCGGCGGGGCGAATTTCTATCATCCTTATACGCCAGATTTATCCTGCTTAGAGTATAGTACGGTACGCGAATTTTGCCATTTTCAAATTATAAATATCACGAGTGTCGGATGAGCTATTTTCGCGTTCCACTTAATTACAGAGCTTAATTAAAACTATACGCTGAAAAGCGCTGGAGCTCGGTATTATACGGAATATGCGCATAAATTTTCTCTCGCCCTGTATCGCCATGGGTAAATGTTATTTCGAGTAAAAAATTTTCCTTATTTTTCCCGAACGTATAAGTATCTCCGCGAGCGGCGGTGAAGGCAAAAAGCTCGCATTACCACGTGGAGCTTTTCATGAATATAAAGTAGGGGATCTGCTCGAGCTATGTTCCCGTCTGCTATTTTCAAATTCATTATGCGAAATTTTATCTTTAGCTGGTCTGAATTTTTCTAAACTCGGTCTCAAGTTAAGTGAACTCTTCGATTAACAGTACACGTTCTTTCGCAAAAATACTGCTTCACGTTTTACTTTTAAAATTTATCCAACGGCCAAACATATACCTCACAGTCAATCGATTCCTCTGGCCAATCAATTCCCTCCGTCGAATCGCGAAAAAGCTTGTCGCCTGTACAAGCTCTTCCTCCCTCCCCCGCTCGCGCAACTCTCCTCGAACTTTGCCAATAAAATTCTTTCTCGCCCAATCCACGCGCCGAATACTCATGAGAGCCGTCCGCGAGACCGCACGAGACTAACGGGACCCTTATATTATACACACTGTAAAGTTCCGAGGCGCGTTCGCACTACTAAAAATACAGAAAAGAAAGCGGGAATACCTATAACAATCGATGCCTCTTGACGGTGGTCTCTGTTCTGCAGAAAGCACGTATTCGAGGTGCCGATGTCCTTCTGCGTGTCGCGGGAGAGGACGCCCGGTAGCCCGGCCACCGCCTGCCCCCTGGACTGCAAGAACGATCCGGAAATTGCCGTTTGCGGCAGCGACGGAAGCATTTACCGAAGCGAGTGCGAGATGCAGATGCTTAATTGCGGGTGAGTGTGCGCCTATATATGCAGTACAAAAGCGGCGAATATTAATTTCGCGGGGTGGTGTAGCGACAGTGCACAATGAATGCCAACGTTAATTTATGTGAATTTATGTTGGAGGTTTGAGTTCGGCGAAAAAATGTATAACGTCTATGCTGGCTTAATTTCTTAAAGTTTCACATTTGAATTATGGACAATGAATTCATTAAAACTTTGTTAATTTTTCCAACTCAGTGAAAAGAATGCAGAAATCGGTGTAATTATTAAGTTTTAAAGTTTTATTGCTGCGCCATAGCTGTTCTACAGTATCGGAAAAGTGATTTTCATGCAAAACTTTTGATAAAATATATTATTCCTCGCAATCGCATACTAAACTTGTCCCATCAATAACTGCCCTACATAAACTCCACTACCTTTTAACGATTCCTATACGAAAATATTATCAACTCATCTGAAATCGCGGCAATAAAGCCACATCGTATCGTCATATATAGCCACTCGCGTGCAATGCAAAATTTACACCTCGCAGGCGAACCGCCGTAACTGGCAAACCTGCGCTAATCCTGCAAATCCTTCCCAGACCGCATACGGCGACTACGTATATATATATATATATATACTCATCGTCCATTTCATTGAATTACATCGGTATTAAAATTTCACGGTTACATCGTCCAACATGTGCACGCATGCATATATATACGCTCTATAACGGTCCGCTATTTCTATCTCTCCCTGTTGCTCGGCAGAAACACGAGGAGAAAAGTGACGTCGGTGGACTTCGAGAAATGCCGAACGCGGCTGTCCAAGTGCGTGAAGCAGCAGCAGCACTGCGGCACCGAGGTCGATCCAGTTTGCGGCAGCGACGCCAACTCCTATCCCAACCAGTGCCACCTGAATGTCGCCATCTGCCTGTAAGTGTGTCGACGAGAGCCTCTTGTCGTTCTTTTTTCTCTCTTTCCTATACAGACCTTTCGTCGTGTTATCTTTTGCTTTTACTATCGGGGATCGTGTTCGTTTGTGCAAAAAAAAAGGAAGAAATGATCGCGAAGAGCCGCTTATCAGATTCCGCGCTTGCTTCTGTGGACACGTGCACGCGCGCGCACGCACGCGTATCGGTAGCGTGTAATCCGATTTAGATATTCGATTTATTAATACCTAGAATGCGAATCGAATGGGAGGAATAAGTGCCGGGAGAATTATTATTGCTGTCGTATAGATGGAGAAACGGCGATATATAACCAATGCGAATGTTTGTATACGGGAATTATATTGACTTGTAAGATTACTTTTTGGTCGTTTGAATATCCGTTACGAAGTAATTTTCACGTATGTCATAATTTTGTTACGGTCCCGTTAATGTAATCTAAGTGTTTGTTTTGATATCGTTTAATGGCAATCAATGACAGGTTAACAGCTAATTTTCTAAGTATATAGTGTTTAAACCAATCAATTACAGAATTTTAGAAATATTATGCACTTCTACGCGTTACAAAAATTAATAATGCCTATATGTTGACAAGGATAATATATGGCCTGTATCTCGACAATATTTTACCGATACTTTATGTAGTATATGACTCCGGCCCCATAACATTATATTGCTCATATTTCACCCATATATTACCTACATAAGGCCCATGTTTCAATAATCATTCGTGTATTGCGCATACATCATCAATACTTTCTGTAATATTTTGGCTACACTAACTTCTTTTTCACCGATCAGTACCTATAAATTTTATTTTGCAACAAAAACAACAATTCAAACGTTGCCGTATTAATGAATATCGATTTATATACGAAACAACTGTCTATCTTTCACTCCCGAATTTAGTTAAATCTAACACTTTACAATGAACGTATGGTTCGTAAATTCACCAGCTCCCGCAACTTCATATACATCTCGCGCCGTAAGAAAGCAGTCTATCCGTCGCGTCCCACGCGAGGTCGATGCAAATGCACGCCGCGCATAATATAAGCGCCGAGTATAAGCGTGTAGTGCGAAATCACTTCCGCTGAATTTTCTCTCCTTCTTGTTTTCGCAGGAAAGGCATCCAGGTGGCTCACGTGGGCGAGTGCACGACCTTGAAGGAGACCGAGCAGTGCCCGGAGGACTGCAACGACGTCCCCGAGGAACCAGTTTGCGGCAGCGACGGCAACGTCTATCGGTACTTAATTAACCATTAAGTGTTGAGCTGTGATGTGTAGAACTTTATTATCTGCCCGCGTATTACCGGGGTCCATCGGAAATTTCGCGTTGGGGCAGTAGGAAGGAATTGACGGTTGATAAATGTGGAATGCTGGGAATAAAATTGTGTGGAGTTGCAATTCTTCATTTTTATAGACACTTTTTAGTATCTGTACGGTTTTAATTTCTTGTAATTTTCAATCACTCGCTTGATGTTTCGGTATAGCATGATAAAAAATTATTAGGAAGCTTACCAAATAAAAAAAAAGTGGACGTCAATATCAATTCCGGAACAATACGTCGTTTTTATTTATTTGACTAAATATTAGATTATGCAAATGTTTAAATATTATTAAAATAGTCTTTCTGGGCCAAATAGGCCGAAATAAATTATTATATACTATTAAAATAGTCTTAGAAGGAAAATTTGCCAACACTTTATTGTGCGGAATCATCGATTTCATTATTGATTCCAAACAGAAATTCATTTTTAAGCTTGATCCTTACCGTTCCATTGATTAACCTACTAATTAGAATAAAAACCAAACTTTACATACACGAAAACATTAAAGCATTTACGCCCATTGCCACTAAACTTCCCACTTCACTCCAAACCTAATGGATTCGCAACCATCACGCGCTGCAACAACAATCTAACCGGCTCTCCACCTGTCGGTCGATTTGCTCTATAGCGTCCGTAGGATGGGGGGCGCATTGCATAGACGTTTACGCTAATGTACCGTTGTAATACTCGTCAGGTCGCTGTGCCAGCTCCGGAAGGAGACGTGCGGTCAGCGAGTGGTCCAGGTGCCGGCGCAACACTGCCGCATGACCGCGCTCTGCAACCAGATCTGCAGCGGCGAGCGCCAGTTCGTCTGCGGCTCCGACAACAAGCTCTATCGCAACGAGTGCGAGATGAAGAGGGACAACTGCGGGTGAGTCTGACGACGCGCGATCCGACGATTTTATGGACGATCTGTTTTTTTTCTTCTTTCTTTTTGTTGTGATGCGGTTTAAGCGTATGTATATATACCGCAATACGGGAAAGGTATAGATGAGTGTTGAATTACAAACTCGAAAAGAATATCAATTTTTGCTCATTTAATTTATGTTAATAATATTGAGTTTAATTTTTTGTTTTCTTAATAAGGAGTTTTGATTAATTTTCGCATTAAATGGGGTTAAAATTTATTGCGTATTTACAAAAGCGAAGTTCAATTAAAAATAGAATTAGCTCAAGTTGCAATTGCAAAAAAGAGATTTCCATCTGCGATAAGTTAAACTTCATACTTAAAGTTTAATGCTTACGTGTATAAGTCTATCGTTCAGCGAGAAAAAATTCATTACGCTTATTGTTTCGCGGAAACCCATAAATAACGTTCCGATCAGCGAGCGTGAAATACACGCGCAGCGCATGAATCATTCATCGCGGCTAAAAGAAAATAAACGCGAGCAATTACAACGAGCGAGGACAAAAAGAGCCGCCTCTTTGTTATTTTATTTCCATAATTGGAAAACTAATGAAAGCAAGAGAAAAAAAAGAGAGATATATAATAATTATGTCCTGTTTGTGGGCAGAAAACACGTGTACGTGGTACCGATGAAGC
Source organism: Torymus aiolomorphi (assembly GCA_036365515.1). Lineage (NCBI taxonomy): Eukaryota > Metazoa > Arthropoda > Insecta > Hymenoptera > Torymidae > Torymus > Torymus aiolomorphi. Next base: position 140,939,274 of record CM070877.1, read on the forward strand.
GATGCGTGCAGGGCTTCCAGTTCCGGGGCTGCCAGAAGATCTGCCCGCCGTATTACGACCCGGTCTGCGGCACCGACGTGATGACCTACAGCAACGAGTGTTTCCTCGAGATCGAGAACTGCCGCACGCGCAACCACGTGACCAAGAAGTACCACGGCGTATGCGGCCAGCCCACGGAGGAGCCCAAAAACTATCTTTACTAAATTAATCGACTCAAATTCAACCTATTTCTTACAATAGGGGATGTCGAATTTATCGAAATTTTTTCCTCGCCGACTAATATATGCATATATTGTCTCGAAAATTTTTTATATAGTCTATAACGCTTGCTACATTCGAGAAGCACGAGTGAGTGGCACAAATCAGGTCGCTTTTTGGAATTTCGAACTATATAAAGTCTACGTCGAGAGAATCAAATGAAAAAAAAAAATCGGTCTCTGCCGGACGGTTATGTATCGCGCGCAGGGGGTGTAACGTGAATCTGCGATTCGTCAGCGTCACGGGACTCGCGTGGAGTGGAACTATGCAGAATACGTAGTGTCGTTTTATTATTTATTTTACGTATTGTTTAATTTAATTTTTAATAATTTATGTAATACCGTATGAGAATAGTGGAAAAAACGAAGGAGAAAACGACGAAAAAAAAGAGAGAGAGAGAGAGAATAATTTTCATCGATGCGTATACGCGTGGCATCGTGCGATGGACAATCACGAAGTGCCAAGATACGAAATTTAAAGACGCGCGCGCGCCCGGAGATGGATCGAGTGAACTTTATACCTACGAAACATACCGACTTGCGCGCGCGCACGCGACCATCCTGTAACAGTATATAATTATTTATTGTAGATTTTTATATGAAGCACTATTGTCATTACTGTTATTTTCTATAAGACGGAATGGAAATCCTAATGATATCATTATTATATATTGCCCTTACAACATGTGATGTGTGTTCATAAAGAAAATCTTGATTTATTATTATTATTATTATTGAACTATTTTTTATCATATTATATTTGTAATATTTGTATTTTTTATTATTATTATTATTTTCATCACATATCGTTAATTTATTATCGAGACCAACATATGAGCATCGTTTTTTTGCGTAAGAATAACATTGTACACGCTCATTTGCAACTATTAATAAACTTATATTTGATATCAGCTTTTTATTTTTATAAATCTTTATTTTCCTTTTAAACATTGTACGTCGTTTGGTAATATAATACTTTTGTAGATAATATATAAGATTGAAATAAAACATTTTAACTGGATTATGAATTATTTTATTATGCAATAATAGATTTATGTATTAGTACTCATATTAATGACTATATATCCTATTTTGTCTCAAACGGAAATTTAGGTATCTATTGGTTTTTTACGTAAAACCTTAAAAATATTAATCTGAGTTGCTATTTTTTTTTTATGTAAAAAGATCCTTTTCGAATATTTAGTTTTATTTTCAAAATTTTCAATCCCTCATTAATAAATTGTTCACACTATTAATTATCACATTTTAAATATGCAAGATACAAAACGATAAAGGTTTTTTACGTAGAAAATAAGAGCTTTGTAAATATTTTGAAGCTTTTTACATCAATGCCGAACGATACCAATTGTTTTTTATGTTATAAAAACTCCTTAAGGGGATGCGGGGTGGCTCCTACATGGTATAGTCCTACCATTACCAAACAAAATTCGGTTTCGTTCAAAGTTTTTGCAAAAACAATTTGATATTTCGACTCTAAACTTTTACTGGGTGATAGAACGTTAAAAAACGCAGCGAAGTGTTCTCTTGATTTTTTGTGATTTTACGTATTTTTTTTTAATAAGCTTGAAACTGTGTTAATTGCTCGGTCGGTAATGGTAGGACTATGCCACCCCGTTAAAAAAAAAAGACATCTGAATACTGATTAGATAATACTGTATTTGATTGTTGTTAACGTTCAAAGTATATTTTCATGAACCAAACAACTTTCAGTATCTACCTGTATACTTTTCAAATTACTTTTTCTGTAGCGACACAATAAAATAACTAACAAACAAACTTTATTCAGTATTTCAAATTGTTCATTCCAAATAAATAAAACTACGACCAAACCGCTCGTAAAAACAAACAGTCCCACAAACAGTCACTTACCGACTGCTCACCAACAAAATTCCTTCCTTACCCGTACTCCTCGACTCCCCAATAGATGTCGTCAACCGCCACGTCGTCGCCATCGCGCCCCATCCTCAACTTCTCCCCACAGACCAGCAGATGGCGGCAGGCCTCGCCGACCTATTGACAGGTGCCTCGGGCCGAGCAGCATGGCGCCCAGTGTTTACGACAACTGATCGCTGCTGCTGCTCTGCTCTGGTGTCCGTCGCTAACCGAGTGTGCATCGCAGGATCGAGAGCGGCCCGCGATCCCGTTTCGCACACTCTGCGTCTCACTTATAACACGCGCGCTAATCCCGCGTTCCTCGGCCGCAGAGTGCGACTTCACGAGGCCCGCGCGATCACGAAGCAAAGTTCGGCACCGAAGGACCATCGTCTGTGCCCGTGCGTGTGTACCTTTATATGTGTGAGTGTATGATTTTCTGCTACGGAAGGAGATAGCATTGCCCAGCGACGAGAGAGAGAACATCGCACGGACGTTGACGAGCGCCAACACGGCGAATCCTTGGGCCTGCTCCAAAAACGTGAGTATATAGCTAAAGCTTACCTTATCTTCGACCCGGCTCGTCCCGATCCTTCGGCGCGATTCTCTCTCATGACTATATCTGTGCACCGTCGTGTCTCTCTTTTGGAGCGAACGACCCCCACGGACAGCCTGTATAATACAGCACGCACCTATGACCAATAGGCCGACGAGAGGCCGATATATATATGGTCTGTTGCGAAGACAGGACGACGATTACGTTGTCATCGCGAGCGAACGAACGAGAGAAGAGCGAAAGTCGCCGGCGAGCGCGCGAGAGAGTGCGTGTGTTATACGCACGAGGCTCGGGTTACATAAAGTGCGGTTTCTCTCTCACTCTTTCTCGGGGGCTTATCAGGGCTGCTGCTGCTGTGCTGCCCGAGAAAGTGGGCGCCCTTCTCTCTCTGTCTGGCTCATTGCAGTTCGCGCTCTCTGATCTGCGATAGCCATCGACGCGCGCGCGAGCTTGGATGATGATGTTTGGAGAGCGGAGAGAGAGGCTGTCTCGCGGTTCGGTCGCGGAGCGCAGTGCTCATGATGCAGGGTATGCGAGGAATGCGTTTTTTCGCCCAGCAAGGCACTTTCGGTTTTTGCTGCGACCGTGTGCATGTGTGCATGTGTGTTTGCAGTCGTCGGCAATATTCTCCGATTGCGACTGTACAGGTTGGTTTTTTCGCGTGGTTGTACCGCCTTATGGTATTTAATTGGCAGTTCAATTAATTATTATTATTACGTGGAGGTATAAGCGTGATAACACGATAATTCACGTAATAACCCGATGGTTATATCATTTCCCATATAGCCTGTATAACGCACACAAAAGCGCTGGACCGAACCGCTGTTATCAGCAACCGTGCAATCCTGTAAAACAGCCTCTCTATTTTACAGGATACACGTTTCAATTCAGCTCAAATTCAGCGTGAAAATAAAAAAAAACAACCACCCGACGACTGGCCCTTATCATCATCCACTTTGCAGAAACGCACGCATACACACATACACACGCGCGCGCATCTGTTTCGCTCGTGATGCAGACGGGCACATTCGCGCTGTGTGCTTTTAGCTCTCCTATTCTCTCTCCCTCTTTCACTTTCCATTGTGTCGCTCGCTCGGGCGCTGGATTCGAGGGTGGATCGGGAGAGCGGGAGCTAGAGAGAGAGATTGGGAACGGCCGGGAAAAGTCGGTCGATTCCCCGGCGCTCTGTGTGTGCGTGCTGCCTGTGTTTCTCTCTCCCTCGTTCGCTCCTTTTTTTTGCTCTCTTTCTCTGGGTCTGACGAATTATTATTTTCGTCGGTGCGAATTATTATCGGACTGTGATAGATGAGAGGATGATGTGGATTTTAGGCTGGGTTCGGGGATAATCGATATTTTCGGGGGTAGGGTGGGATTGTGGGAAAGGTGTGCGAGGATTATGAGGTGGTGTGGGTATAAATTTTAGTAACGAAGGGTTGAAATAATCTATAGCACTAACAATTTTCCAATTGTCGAATGTAGTTAATGTTACATTATCATCAAGTATATTTTTACGACAAAAATAACAGTGGAAGCGCATAAAGCATCATTTCGAAAACGTGCTAATCCTGACTTAAAACTTTCACAAAGCAGCCCGAAATTTCGCCGGGAACGCGCAACATACATCAATTAACGTAATTAATTGACGTTCATTGTAACGTGCACGCGGCAGCCTAAAATGACAATGTACTACATTCCTCGTTGCGCCATACGTTGACCTGTTCTCTAACGCTCGCAGCCTCGTGTACGCGCGCTTATGACAACAACCGGTACGAGTGTACCCTATTTTTTATTTAGACAATTATTTATAGCTGTGACGCGTTTAAGCGCGAGCATGAATGAATATTGATAAGCGGCTACGGGTCGACAAATATACTCGTAAACCCTGCTACGTCGGAGTTTTTTAGTACGCTCGGTATCTGTGTTATATACGCTACCTCGTACCTGTCTTGTCGGGGAATAATTTTTAATAACGTCCAGGAGAATATTTGAATGTAAAATATTTTTGTTAATTTATTGTTTCTTTGAAAAATCAGAAATTATAATTAGCTTTTTAACGGTATAAAAAAACGTTTTAGCACTGACATTCATTGATGAGTTTATAACAAATTTTAATAAGTTTCGCGATTCTTCAGTTTTTCCTCAACTTCGAATAGAAACGTGAAAAATCGTATCGTTCTAACGTGCAATTTCATAAGCATTAAGACGTAATTTGAAATTACTTAATTTTATTTGATCTTGAAAGTATATTTTATTGGGTCAATAGGTATACTCGTTAACTTTATCTATATACGTACAGTAATCTTATACCCAAAGATAAGCATTATGTCTTATGCCCATTCACCTCGATTTCTTGATATCACGGTATTCCACGATTACAGATAATATAGATTGACGTGTATCTCCCATGTCTACGTAAGATACTAGACTTAAAAAACTTAAAAACGCTACCAGAGTATAATACTTCAATTATACAATTCTCCTCTTTTTTCAAATATACATGCATCATTCTCATTGTACTCACATAGACATAATTTCTCACTCTATTAAATTTATTCGTTTCTTCTAAAAAAAGCTCTGAAACAAGCCCAGACATACGATTTAAATATCCACTTTATTCGCCTTCCTTTCCTCGACATTATCAACAAAACTCGCACGTATAAATCTCCCCGGCGGGCAATAATTTCCAGCAAACTAGCCTTATTAAACTTTACTATTGCTCGTAAACCAACTGCCGCGAGCTGAATAAAGGCTCGTGCGAAATCCGCGGCGCGGATAATAGTTACCATGCGCGGCATCTCCCTCTTTCTCCCCGCTGAAAACGAAGACAGAGAACGCTGCGCATAGATATACCTACTCACCGATTGATTCGCTATATAGGAGGAGAGGAGGGAGACGCGGGTATACACGGTGGAGAAGCAATCGATAAAGTGCGCGTCTGGCTGTCTCGCTCGCGTTGCTCCCCCACGCGCGCGCGAAAGTCGAGAGAGATGCTGCAGAGAGACAGAGAGAGAAGAAGACTGGATAAAATCGCGGGGGCGCGCAGAATGGAAACTCTCGTTCTCTGCGCGTGTGCGCTGTGCGCGTGCACGGGGAAAAATTGACCCCGACAGCGCGGCGGTGGCGACGGGGAGGACTCGAGAGAGTCCTTTGTTTCCCTCCGCGACGATGTGCGCGGCGACTAATTACCGGCGGGTGAGAGAGAGAGAGGCGCAAGTGGTGCCGCGTGCGCGCGCGTGGAACTCTCCTTTTTTATCGTCGCGAGTTTAGAGTGGATGGTTGTTTCAGTCTCGCGTTGTCAATTTCGGAGTGACTTTTTAGTTTTTGCTGCTTTAGTATGCTCGCGGCTTTAACTTTTTCGTGTACAAGTTGCTCAGAATTTCGATTCACGTGTTGTGAAAATATAGGGGTTTTTCGAGAACTCGTTTTATATGGATCTATATTTTGTGAAACGTTTTCGAACGTTACGTTGTAGTCTTCTCTGTAAGTTTCAAAGAATATTTTTCACTATTGTAATAGTTGATTCAGTAATGTTAATTTGAAAAAAAAGTTGTTTTTAAATATAAAAATGTGACGTAATTATAAAAATAAATCTACTTTGTAGACAAATGAATTATTTTTTGTGTAAAATATACGCTGAATTGTGCATAGTTAAATAATATAAGTATAGAAAATATATTTGCCTAGGTGATATATTTTCAATATTTGTTCGATTTTGTCTGGTTTTTAGAACAAAATTTTCAAACTGTAGCTTCACATTTAGATTTGATATGAATCTATACTTTTGTTAAGGTACATTCTTCTGCATGCAGATATAAATGCAATGCATGACAGTCAGCGTTTTTCTTTCACGGCGGACGGTGCCAAAAGTAGGCGACAAGTGCGAGTGAAATACACACATATTACGTCAACTTTTTTTCTTTGTTGATTCTAAAAATAATGCTGATGTTTGCAAATCTGGGTATGTCGCATCAATTAAAACCGTTTACAATCAAAGTATATAATTGCTTTTAAAACCGAACATGTATCCTTTATGATTGAATAACAACCATTATTCATCAAATTAAGTTTATAATCACTACGAAATTGTTTTTTCAATTGCTCTACAAATAATAAATCTTCGCCACAACTTTTGCATCGCAATATTTCTTCGAAAAATATTCTACTCTAAAAAGTATTTTACAATTTTTATAACTTTTTAAACAAATGTATCTATAAAGGTAAGTAATATTCTAAATTGAATAGGAACGAAGATCTGGTAACTTTTTTAAGGGTCCAGAAGACTCGTACAGCATTAGCCTGACTCAAGATGTACAAAGTTTATTACTGGTGAACATGTGTAGTGAAAATGAAAACATTGTCGCTCAATAGATTTAATACGAAAGCATCTATTAGTACGAAACTTCACACTTAAAATGTACATGAAAAATACTTTCTAATAATATTTATACCTTATATGCCGTATACAAGTATAAAATTGTCTATGATAGAAGAATGATGAAAAAAAAGTGACGTTAGAGCCCATTTCAACGTATAAAAGGTGCGTCGCTGCCATTCAGGCTCGCGTCTCACTTCGCGACTTATATACTCGCCAACGGATTATTATTGGATTTCGTACGTTTTCATCAAAAGATTGGAACACATTTTTACTTTACTAATAACAGTTGACCAAATTAAATTAAACTAAATTAAATTTATAAAAAAAACATTGCTTCAAGGATTTGTGCAATAATGGAAAATACCCTGTTCATAATGTCTAAATAAAATGCTCAATTTAATTCCATAATTCTATATTTTGTCATAATCATTATTTAAGTACCAAATAAACCTAAAAAATCCTGCCCATCTAAATCAAACCTATTTTCGTATTAGTAGAAACTTGTTCATCAAACTACGCAACGTGGTGCAAATCTAACGCGCGAAAATCGCCAACTCGAGCGACACTTGACCGTTTTGGACTCTGGAAGTTCCCCGCGCCGTTGCTCACTCTCCTCGCTCCTTCAATTTTGCAGACCGAGTAACGCACAAGGCTAACCGACACACGGCGCGTACACACGCGCAATACAAAATAAAGTGAGTCACTCGACGACGCGGGGCTCGCCCAGAGAGCGCGCGCGCGTGAGAGAGAGAGAGCGAGGCGACGGCTGTGATGTCGGGGGAGATTAAGCCGAATGAGCGATACGATAATACTTTATGTGAGGCATTTTGAAGACAAAATGTTTTTAAACGCATATTATATGTAAATTTAATCGTTGAAGGTGTTTTAAAAATAAATTTCATGTCTAAGAGAAATTTCAATATCATCACCTTTTAAATATTAACGTCGATGATCATGCAACTTTCGACAAAATAATTTTGTGCCTCTTAATTTATTAATTTAATTTAGTCTATTTTGAAGATACATATATAATCAAACACCCTTAAGTTTTTATTATTAAAAAACATCACTCGACTTTAATCTAGTTAAATTTCGCACTCTTTATCAAAATCATCATAACATATTATCGTCCATTAAGGGAATGAATTTTTCTCAATTTAAAACCCGTCTCAACACCTCACTTAGGATGCGAGAGCACGGAGAAGATTAAAAGCTCATTTTATCGCGGCTACACGAGATACGCGAAGCCACACGAAAACCATGTATACACAGCATACACATATATAAAAAGCGCGCGCTCGCGAGCAAAAGCAGCCGTCGCCGTTTTTCTCCTTCGTCTTCTCTCCTTCTTCCGAGGCTGTACTTCCGGTCACGCGATCGCACTTGCTTTAATTAAGTGTCGTCGGCCACCGCCGCTGGCGCGCCGTACATATATACCGTAAGGACATAAAGACGAACCATCGAGAATTTGCGCGCGGACGATGAACGCGTACCTTATAGCTATACCGTACTTTCACCCTTTGCGTACTGAGTGCAGCATGAGTGTATACTCGCTTGTGCGTCGCCGCCGTGAGTTTCTTTGCGAGCGTTGCACGCACGAAGACGATTCTAAAAACCTACTTTGTAGAGAATTTCTTAATAAGAATAATTGTCCTGATAAGTAGGACGATTAAATTGTGTGGTAATGCGCTGGGGATCCGGTACATTTGATAGAACGTAAACATTACGTGCAAGTAATAGGCTTATGTGTAAAAAAACTACCTAAATTTATTTTTAATAAGTCTTAATAATACAGCGATGGTTGTGAACGCATCAAAATATTTATTTTAAAGAAAAATAACGTTTTTATTTTGAAGTAAAAGAAATCTTAATTATTTATGTTGGGGGCATTATGCAAAATTACTTTTTATCACTGCTTTATCAAAGTAAGTTTGCGTGCTTTGAAGTATTTTTCTTTAGGTATATTAATGATTTAATCATAGAATAAGGAAAATCACATTTACAATTCATTTTTTAAGACTGAGTTGATAAGCTATTATTTATGAGTAAACATAATTGGTAACTGAATATGTTAAATTTTATATTTTATTATAAGAAACAAACAAGTTATCGCAATTGATGTAATACTTAATATTCATACGTCAGTGCTGTTGAACCAATAAAATAAAAAATAAAATCAAAGTAAATACCTACTAATAGTTTAAAAAATGGATGACACGATCAGAATATGAATAATTAATTATAAAGGATAAAACAAGAAGGGTGAAAAAAGTAAATTTGTTGAACTAATATTATAAAAATTAAAGCATCTTTACACAAGAATATTTAGTATATGAATAAAAATGCGAATCTTAGATAAATGTAAATTTAACTCAAAAATGTTTTAGAAATAAGTTTTTATAGACTGATAATAGTGAAGTAGTTACATAAATATCTACTTTCGTCTTATTAGAGTGTCTTAATTAAGAAAAGTACACTAATTAGAAAATGTACCGGTTTCAATATTTTTGTTTCCACAAAGGTATCTAGTATGCATAGTCTATTTTAATTAACAGCTTTTCAAATATTCGGAGTAAATTACGTCACAATGTAAGTGCTGAAATAAGGTAGGTAATTAAAACTAGTTTTAAGAAAATATTACATTTTTATGACTTATTCACCAAATGTATGTATTTAAATCAAACTTTGTAGTCTAAGCATTTAAAAAAAAGATATTTAAATCCAAATTAATGTCCTGGTAACCTGCATTTTCCGACAATCACAGCAAAGTTCAAAGAGAATGAGAATGAGTAGTCAAATTTAACTTTACAAGAGCTCATTTTCTTCGCAATCACATTTTCTATTACGTGATTATAAATGTTTGCACAATGTTCATCTTACAAACCTTACCAACGCAATAATCATACAAATAGCGTACATATATGTATAAAGTTATTCAAGTGTAACATACTTTTAAATGCATTTTTTCATTCCCGTAACGAAACTAATTGCAAAGTAATTTTAGATTGCGAATAATTTGTCTTAAATTACTATTGTTAATTCAAGGATTTATCGTAAAACACCACAATCAGAATACAAAACAATAGGTATGTAAATCCAAAAAAAGTAAATCCTTGTTAGCCTCCGTTGGCCTTAATGGCATGCACACACAGACAGATTCTCATTTCCTAGCTCTCCTCAACGACAGAGCTTCTTCATGGCTACGTTGTAATATGTGCGCACGTCTCTCCTCGAACTCGCGCGAGACGAAAAAAAAATGCAAAGCGAGGCAAAGGCAAACGGAAGCGCGACGTACTCGCGCGCGTACGCACACACGCGGTAGTGCAGTGAATAGAAGTAGTCTCTGCAGAGAGAGACTCTGTTTGCTCTCTCTCTCTCTTTCTCTCGCGGTGCGATAGGTCCTTATCTTATCACTTTTTCCCGGGTGCAGCGACGCGAGTGCATGCAACGGCTACGCGCGTGCGTCCGTCGACATTGACTCGGGAACGAAAATTCAACGCCCCCGCATCGCTCGGTGTTTATGGCCTGGCCGAGAGGGCATCGTACGCATGGGGGAGTGGTTTTTATGGAGGGGAGCGAAGGGACTGATCGGCGTAGAAATGATCTAATTAATTTATATGTTTTGGAGGGTGTCTAATGGAGCGTTAAGGCCATGGCTACATTTCAGTCTTATGAGTTACAGTTTTAGGAAAAAATGGTTGACTTTGTGTTGCTAATTTATTCTCTAGAAGTTTTTCCGAAGCAGCAGTGTGGGAAAATCCTGTGTGCAATAATTTCGCTCGTAGTAAGTCTTGCATTTCCTGAGGATAAGGTTTTTTGTTTCACTGTAAAAAGTATGACTGTTAGGATTTTCATAATGGAAGATAAGAATCGCTTAATGAATGATTTCAGGCCTATTGTGAAGGTTCAAGTTCACATTATGTTGCAACCATTATCACTTCAATAAATAAAATGATAAGATCACATGATTCATTATTGTACAGGGTTTATTGAAAGGTGTGCTAGATTTTTTGTTTGGCTATTGCTTCCTCATGTAGAAGAACCTTTGTGTTAAATGTACCTGTTGTCTCTGAGAGATGCATTGGATATTCTCTTTTACTCTTACTAGTTTTCTATAGATTAACGTACTACTGTTAACTAAATTTTTACTTATTGAAGAATTTAATTAATTCTATTTGTTCCCACATACCCACAAAACTATTGTAGTTGAATTTAGAATTGATGTAAATCAATTAATTTCAAACATGAATTCCTTTTCAAATGAATACTTATTAAACTGACTATAGAGTTTTATGAGCAATCAAATTAGCATTCCACCTCACCTTCAGCTGAATTTCATTATTCCTCATTCTAATTCCCTCTCTCGCTATCTATGTATGACGTTTTCCTATAAACCTCGGATACCGCTGACCACCTATCAACAATACTTTACGCAATGGTAATGAAGAAAAACTGTTCGCTTTTAAAGCGTCACCCGACAGCTATTCCAATTTCGAAAATTGATTCCTTAGACACCCAGTGGCCATGAGACAATTTATCACGACGATACATTGGACTAATCCGTCGAACGGTTATTCCGAGCATACCGTTTGACGATGCAAATTAGCGAGAACAGCCTCGGGCTGTTACTGCTGCTGCGATTACTTTCAATCGTTGATTGGAATGATGTATCGTATTAGCCGATGGTCGAAACTTCACGAAAAATCGAGACAGATTGCGCGATAGTGAAAGACAATTTGCCTTTTGATTATATTATCGTACCTTGTTAGGTCCATTGATTCTAGATGTTATTTGCACTCTAGATGTTATTTGAACATGGATACCTTCAGTCCCTGTTAATTGAACTAAAAATTGAAAAGCTTTGAGACTAACGTCAATCAATTAAACTTCTGCTATCAATTGGCTGTAACAGAGCTTTTTATTTTGAATGTTATATTATTTGAAGTGATGTTTCAATTTAGTTGAATTAACAATGAACGTGTATATATATATTTTTTAAAATAAAACACTATTTTGAAGAAATTTGAATACTTTGTTTTGGATTATACTTATACTTTTATTTGCTTTTATTGATGGACAGATTAAGTAAACGAAATGAGAATTATTGCAACAATATTCAGTTCCTTGAATCGCCATGAAAACCGTTTAGTAAGTAAAACAAAGTACACAATTAGCCATTAAAAAGTAATTTACCAAGTACCGTGACAGCGCGAGAACTGTTTAACAATCGCTCTCGCGGACTATAATCCAGAGTTCATCCTTATGCCTCTTTCTCTCTAACAGTAAACTCCCGTCCACTAAAAACACCCCGCTCCGATAACTGTACCGTATACACTTTTTGCCAATCTCGCCACACAATACCGCAATAATTCACCCTTAAAAACTCTCCGCCACCTCTCCATTTTTCAGCGGTACCGCAGCACTATACACAATCTGTCATCGCGTGCTTTCTCGGCGTTTCCATCACCTCGTCTCGATTCGAAGCTCTCGCCCGCGCGTGCGCAGGTAATATCGGTACTCTTCCGGTGGAAATCGCGAAGCGCCAGGGCTCCTCGAGCCTCTCGGTATATAGCAACAGCCGAGCAGCAGCAGGCACGATGATATCAGTGATTTTACCACGGTAATTAAAGCCCCCGTGCGCGCGACTGCTGCTGCTGCTGCTGTTACTGCTATTGCAGGGGCAACAGCTCGTGAGACAGAAATGAGCCTAATTGCCGAGGCAGCGAATGCTTATTGCTCACGAGCAGCTCGTCTCAATAAATTATATTCACCCACAGGGCGCGCGAGCATAACGCGCTGCTTATTCGCCTGCGGATTCCATAATTTCCAGATGCAAATTTCGTTTGTCTTGTGTATTCCGTGGAGTGCGCACGCGCGCTGTGTTCTTATACGTGTATGGAACAAAAGAGAGCCCCTAAGAGGAGGAGGAGGACCGTTTTGGATGCGAGACGCTGAAACGCTTTGTTTTTAATATGCAAAGGAAGATTCGCCGGGAGAAGTATAATTTAATTTGTACGTTGGCCGTCAGCGGAGGTGGAAAAAAGGACAGTTTATGTTTATGATGGGCAGCCAACCCTATATGGTGATTTCATTTGGTTTGAAAATTTAGTCTGAATGCGGCGAATATTGCATAATTGCATAAATTCATTAGGCAGAGGTAAAGGTTTGCATGAATTAAATCAACATAAAGTGTTTTGTAACTTTTTGTTTACTTCAGGTATCCGCTCGCCTCTTGAAGCATTTTCAGAAATATAAATATTTATCATTATTGAGGGGAAAATAAATCACTTAATTTAGACGCCTAAAAAACTAGTCGTATATTACTTTTTCTTTCGAAAATCTTATCATTCTTCGTCCTATCTTTCAAAAAGTCGATTTTTTAACGTTAACGCCCTCGAGCAATTAGCCGGAAAGATCACGTCGTAAATCGCCGCAACGATCTGAACGATAATAAAATGGACGGCAGTAAAATTTTACACAATCTTTCCGTCAGAAGAAAGAGAGAGACGGTCAGCCGGTACGTTACGCGCGCACGCGAAAATCAAACAAGATTTTTTTCCCTCTTAAAGGATTTCCACTTGGAAGCTCATAAATCTCGGCAAAAGCGCTCCGGCAGTCAAAGAGCAAACACAACAGTGTGTTATCTCGCACGAGCATCGCTAGCTCGCTAAATAACGTCCAGGCTATCAACTTTGCAGTGTCTGTCGACTACTTTGGGGGCATATTTATTCAGCAGTGTTATACTACAGACTTTACGAAACTCGCCACTTTGTAGAAAGAGAGAGAGTTTAGTGGCTAAATTATTTCGCGAGGATGTGGGTCAGTGGGGATCGTAAAAGAGCAGGGGTGAAGCAAATGCATAGCGTTAGCGCCATTCATTTTAAGAAAATATGTTCGTCGTAATGCGCAAAGAAATAAGCTGCTTAAAAATCCAGTTTGATTTACTGTAGAATAATGAAAAATTTTGTTTGAGAACTAACAAAGGAAAAGTTTCAATAACGCAACACTTAGATTCGGTTGTCTATATACTTATAGCCGGTCTGTAACTGGGTCGCCCAGAGACGATAGCTGTATTTCACACGTGAGTACCTGTCGCTGCAGTTTTATATTTGTCGAGACGTCCACCTACCTGCTTCTATACCGAATAGGCAAAACGAAAAATATTTATCTTGGCGACCAATACTCTCGGCCAAACTTTCGCTTCTTCCCACTTTCACCCACCTCGCCGTCTAAAAACAATTTCCAGCCCATCTAACGATTTCCCGCTGACGTGCATGTACAACGGCCCGCCCGCGAGATCCTTAACAACTTCCTGAATAAAAACGCCAAACTGTCCCGCTAGCGCGATCTATAGACGATCGCGATCGAGCTTCGTCATCAGCGTGGATCTACACCCTGGCAGAGAGATCGATCGATCGATCGGCAATTACTCGGGAGTAAGTGGCCCCGAGGCCGAGACAAATTGTCAGTCTTATCAGCCCTCGTAATTCATGTATCTTTATTGTTATCGTAAATCTCTCAGAAATGTGTCGCCTAGACTGCAGCGTGCACGTGCACTGCGGAACTGTTTAAACCCTCTCTCTTTCTCTTCCTCTTCGGTACAAGAGGTGCTGCTGCAACGGTGCACTTCGTGCGCGGAGTGTCTGACGAGGAAACGAGTCCGCGAGCTATCGGTATCGATCTGGCTGCGATCGTTAATTAATTCCTCGTTAGGCGTGCGATGTTTATTAATATCGCCGAGCCCCGGGTGATGATTGAAATGCGTCGTTAGATTGAGACGACTTAGAATGTTAAAGTGAAGAGTTTTTTTCGTTACTTTTTTTTCATATTTTTTTGTAAGTATCACGATACGTAATGAGTTTCGTTATCATTTCGACCTTAAGCTAAAATATATTTCTTGCGTGAAATTTTTATTCTTTTATTCAATAAGTTGATATATTTGGAATTAAAAATCTTTTATTTATAAAAGATTTCTATATTTTTCTCAGAAGTCATTTCCGTGACTTCGGATATTGGAAATGGTCTATAAAACTTTTTTTAAATATAGATTTCTTGCAATTTCTGTACGGTTTTTAATAACCCGATATTATCTTTTGCTATAATTACGGGTTACAAGGGTAATTAAACGTTAAAATGTTATTAGTGAAGTACAGTGATGGATTAACTAGCGTTATCGTAAACGTACATGTAAGTAGTCCAAACAAGTAATAATTTGTACTTTTTTTCTTCTAAAGTTTGTAGATTCGCTTTTTTTATAAAAAGAAAAATATAAAAAAAAATTAAATCTATGCAATTGTCTGAATGCTCATTAGAAATCATTTCAAAATCTAAAAATAACTGTGAATGGAAAAAGTTCCGTTAGTTCGATCTGGATATCACTGAATAGTACTGCAACACTATAATTTACTAGAAAAAAGATTGTGAGGCAATTGTAAAAACTGTAATTAAGTACAATTCCTATACACGTTGAAAGCAACCTTATGAATAGATACAAAGTTGCATTTCCTACAAATTAAAGGCTATATTGTGTATGTAATGTAGGCACATACATTTCGTAAATAATAATATTATTATTATTTTAAAATATTTGATAAAACCACTTTATTTTCCTGAATTTATGAAACACTATAGGAATTTATTTTAGTTTAAATCTAAATATTTTGCTATTGAATGTGTTAATATGTACGTAAAAGTTCTTTTCAAAAAATTTCCAAACATTATCGTATTACAAACGATAACAATACTCGACATAAATATATTTTTTCAATAGTCTTATAACCACAATTTTTCAGTTACTTTACTTACTTTAAACTTTTAAACCAACGGTTTAATGAAATAATATCTCGTGTTACGTCTCTATTAAGCCTGAGAACAAAATCAATAAAACACCTCGGCGACCCCATCTTCCAAGTAAACCAGGGCTTTCAAATCATCTTTCGCTCGTTAAAAGTACACCGGAACATCCTCGAAGTATCCGGATCACTTTAAAAACCTCTCCTTCCCCAGTCTTGCTCTCTTCTTAGCGATAACGAGCGAGCGCGAGAAATCGGCGTCGGGGTTTTGCCCTCATAACCCTACGAGGTGGAATAGAAAAAAAGAGTGAGAGAGAGAGAGAGAGAGAGAGAGAGAGAGAGAGAGAAGGAAAGAGGGAGATACTCGAGAGCCACCGAGGCGGATGCATCCCACCTTCGCTCTCATTGTATGCCCCTGCGGTCGTCGTCGTCGTCGTCGTCTCCTAGTCTTTTTCCCTCTCTTGTAGCTTCCTTCTCTCTCTCTTGCTTGCATTCTTTTCTCGCCTTTTCCTCGCGCGCACGCAGTCGGGAAAAACGAGAGAGAAGGAAAACAAGAGGGCAAAGAAGCAGTTCCCTCCGCGTCTATTCACACAGTAGTGCATTTCAAGAAACGCTTATTATGTTCTACGGGCGGCGGTCGTCGTAGAGAAGGAGGAAGGAGAAGGGCGGGGGGAGTAGGAGTAGTTGTTGCGGCACGACGATGCAAGGGGATATGGTTTTTTGCCCTTACAAGTTCGTCTTCCCTTTTTATACGTCTCTGGGCCTTTTTTGTTCCGTGCATTGGCTTTGTCGTAAAAAGAGAGCTCCTGCGGAGTGCTTTGATTTGAGGAAAATGTGTATACATGTAGGATACCTGCGCGTAGAGAGGTGTGCGTGAGGGCACTTTTCTTTGGGAACCTGGCTCTCACAGATAGAAGCTCGTTTACCTTTTTGACGAGTGCACGAGTGCGGCGGAGAATTATGTAATGCCGGCGAGTGGTGGCAGGTCGTAGATTGGACTAAGGGGATTATCTGTTGAAGTGAAAATTGATTTATTGTGAGCCGAGAATGGGGCTTTCTTCAAAGATGTTAAAAGTATGCTGTATACACGTTTAAGAAGATCTTTCACAAACGAACAAGCGGATTAGAATCATAATAACATGGTTAATCATTACAAATTTGTTGTTATCGTAGTTTACCACTTGAATGACAGGTGATTTTCTAATTAATGCAAATATTATTTACAAAATCTTTATGATAATGCGAAAAAATAGCGTACACTTTGTTCTAGAAATTCTTAATGCACTACTTCAAAATATTACACTTTAAAAATCTCGACAAACGATTGTAAAAGGATTTTATCAACGAGGTTACCGTGTTCCAGAAATAAATATGATTTATTTGTCTCAATAAAAGGTGCCGTTTAGTTTGAATATTCAGTTTTACTCTACTTTCTGCAGTTTGAATTTTACAAGGCTGGGAAAAGTTCTTTTAGCGCAAATACAATTAGCAAATTACATGTACCCTTGAAGATAATAAATTGTAACATAAAAAACTTTTAACTAAAATGCTTTATTTTTAAAAGTCAAGCGTGGATTCCTTCACAGTTAACAACTCCACTTTGTATTTAATTTACAAATAACAATGGATTCTATGGAAAACTGTAAATAATGTTAGTGATTGTAGACAATTTACAAGGAAGCATAACAATTATCTACAAATGATCGC
Source organism: Torymus aiolomorphi (assembly GCA_036365515.1). Taxonomy (NCBI): domain Eukaryota; kingdom Metazoa; phylum Arthropoda; class Insecta; order Hymenoptera; family Torymidae; genus Torymus; species Torymus aiolomorphi. The sequence goes on from CM070877.1 coordinate 140,956,854, forward strand.
ATAATTGTATTTTATTTTTTTGTAATAAAAGGGTACGAAAATCATACTCATTTACAAAAAAGTCCCAATATCCAAACACAATTATTAACACTTTTTATAAAACACATAATATCTAATAAAAATATTCTAATCATTTAATAACAGACTAATAAAGATTTACATCGTAGACTATGTCAAAACTCTCCCCAAGAACAAAAGACACCGATATACTATACATATTTCAGCTCATAACACTTTCACTAATGGATCTAAAAATTACTTTCAAAAGCTCATTAATCGAAGTGTACAATCCACACGAAGGAGCAGATATACGAAACGTCAGAGAGAGCCGTCCTAGAAAAATGATTTACGCCCGTTAAAACGAACTCCGAGCACGCAGCAATAATTTCCGAGCAAATATTTTCTCGCCTCCGCACGCATTATACCGTGTTTGTTGTACAGCGCGCGAGGGATATATTCTTCGCCTAAAAATAACCTCGCTGCTAAGCTTTCTCTCTTTCCCCCCTGTCACAGGTATACGGGGTGGGAGGAAGCGGGGTGGTGACAAAGGGTAACGAGCCACGCAGACACACTCGCGACGGCTGATCGATGAAACGCGCGTGTGTGGCTTACACGCCGTCGTGCGCTCGCACACTCGCGTCAATAAGAAGGATCAAAGCTAAAGGCTGACTAACTTTTGCGTGCGTTCACATGAGCGTGAGGAAGCCAAGGCCGCAGGGACTCGCGCGCGTAACTCTACACCGGGGCTGTGTTGTACATCAGGGGCTGCAGCAACAGCAGCAACACGCGATATACAAACGCCTGTATAAGTGTAATGTCCGAGCAGACCGCAGGCGACAGGCCAATACACGTGCTTGTGTGTGTTTTGATGTATACAAGCCACTGCGTTGGGCGCTATACGGTGTGGGATATGAAGGGACGAAGTAGGCCAGACGAGGCGGAGGGGAACGAAAGAAGTCCGTCGAATTTTATAGGTCTCGGACGCGAGGATCTAACGAGATCGTTTTCGCCGCTCGTTCGCGAAGGTAAGATAGGGATCGCTGACACAATTTACTTTTTTTTTCTCTTTCATTCGTCGGTTCGGGCTTTGGACGAGCGGATAATGATGCCCGGGGATGGATGGTTGTGCACGGGGGAGGGAGGTGTATATATATTATCTATGGGCATATTTAATGAATTATTAGCATAAAGTGTCAGTGAGACGGGCGCGGAAAGAGACGACGGTGCGGAGGTGACAGGCTTTGAGCTACTGAGAGCGTGGCGAGAAGTTCCCACTGGACGTGTCGGGTAGTAGGAAGACCATTGGAATTTTAATCCGATTGCGTAAAAATATTTCGCTGGTCGAGCAATATTGCGATGATTCAACGAACTTTTTAGAGAAAGTATGATGTTTATTGACTTAAAAAGACTTGTTTTTTTTGTAACATTTACGTATAATTGCACTTCATGATCGTAAATTCTCGGTGGGTGATAATTTGATTTAAATGTCTCGTATCAACGTCTTTTATACTTGTAATATTTTCAGTATAAAAGTTGCGTAAACTACGTGTTTTATAAGACTTGTGTTGTTACAAGCAAATTCATTAAAACAATCGTAAAACACGGGTATAAGTTGTACGTTGTGAATTCAATAAAAGACGCGTATAATATATTAAACTGTTGGATCTTGATGATAGCCATGTGACTAACAAACATATGTAATTTTAAAATTAATAGCTATTAAACTTTCATGAAACTTATTTGGTAAAAAATTAATGGTATTCAATTTCTTCTTCTATATATAGTTATTATTGAAAATCTTTATACAAATGTTATTTAATAGCGTTATTTTAGATTATTAGGGTAACATTTAAAAAAAATTGTGATATTTTGTATTCCGCTTAATTAATAACTGAACAGAAAAAGATCATGATATATTATTAACTACAATTTGATGATAATGTTATTTTACTAAGCATATTGAAAACTGAGTTCAATATTGGTGTCCTCTATTTTGTATTAGCAATCAACTCACTACTAAAATATTGACTATATAGGAATGATGAATTTATTAATGCATTCATTTACAAATAATTTAATATATAATTAATTAATTGGAAATTTTGTGTGTTGCAGGTGAGTTACACAAGTGATTATCCTGTTCATTTGTTTTCACGTAAGTTTAAGGACATTATATATGCAATATGTATAAAATGTTATCTATATCCTGCAACTTTCTCAAATGAGAATTATTATTTATGCTAAGAAGTAAATTAGTTACATTAATTGCTTATTTGTCTATCAACCCGGACATTTTCCTTCATCGCACTTATATAATACCTAATTATATTTTAAAAGAATTCTCTTTAGTCCGGGCGCTATAAGGAGGGGTCGAGCATGCACTTTTAGGTCTCCTCGGTAACTTGATATTACTTTATGTTTTTTAATGTGCTGAATCCATTTTTCAAGGGTACCAGGCCGAGAAGTGGTCAAATTAATTGTTAATTAACATTTTGTTATAAACAATATAAAAAATGTTATATTTTTTATTTTAAAAAATAGCAAGTTATTCTCTGTCATCTTCTGAGCAAAAATGGTCCTTATAAATTTTTCAAAAAATCACATTTTTTCAAACTTTGAGAATTTTTTTCTCGAAAACTATGGGTCGGAGGGAAAAATTTATAAGGACCATTTTTGTTCAGAAAATGACAGAGAATAGCTTGCTATTTTTTAAAATAAAAAATATAACATTTTTTATATTGTTTATAACAAAATGTTACTTAACAATATTAATCTGATCACTTCTCGGCCTGGTATCCTTGTAAAATGGATTCAGCATACCAAGAAACAAAAGGAACATCAAGTTACCGAGAGGACCTAAAAGTGCATGCTCGACCCCCCCTAGCGCCCGGACTAATTCTCTACCCAACTGTGAAAAGACTTACATTTGTTTTTCCAAGTATCTTGGATAATTCGTTTCTCAGATTTCCAAAAACTTGCCAGAACGGTTTACCAACGCCAACATTCTTAAACTACACTCGGGTATCTTTAAATTCAAGTTCAACCTTAGAAAAAACTCCGTGCGTTGCATCTAAACTTGTCACCCACTGCGCATAGAGATGCAAAAACCAAGCACCGCTACTTACACTAAAATGACATATCATTTAGAGGGAAAAAAGGCAGAAATACCTCTGCAGGGACAATTACAGCCGGCGGCGGCGCTCTGCCGTTAGTAGCAAGCGCAGCTAGCCTAATTGAATCATGCGTGGAGCTCTGCCACGACAATTCGAGAGAGCCGAGCTCTTTCATCTAATTGTCACCGAGACGTACGTCGACGTTCTCATATATGTGCTGCTCTCTCGCTCTATACGTGCTCGGAATCGGCGCGCTTAGCGGTCTCTGACATCAACGAGTATACATGCGTATGTGCACCGGCTGCTGTTCGTATGTGTGCGCGTGCGCAAAGAGACCGAGCGCGCAAGTTCCCTGAGTCATATTTATAAACATGTAGAAGCGACACCCACGACGACGGCGGGTGCGGTGGCAATAAGGGAAAAAAAGGCGACGAGGAGAGACGGCTACTAATGACATTAGGGACTCGTCCCCGCGCGGCGAGCCACCGCAACCAAATTTTTGCTTTCATGTGTGTGGATTTGTGCGAGGGGTTGCGCGGTAGCCGCATTCTTGTGCATTGTTTTCTGGAGGTTTGAAATATTTCCCAGATCCGCGCGAATATTATACTGGGTTACAGTTTTTGACGATTTTTTTTTAAGCTTTACTGTAAGTATTGTTTTATTTTGTATAATATGCGTAATTTTTCAATATTCTCACGAAACTTTGAGGTAAGAAAACAACGCGTAAGAAAATGTTGAATATTTAATTTACACAAAGTTTTAATTAACTTCTTATGTAAATTAGATTAATTTCATAAAAGGAAAAGAAACTTTGAAGAAATAACTGCGAAAAGACACCATATTTCAATTCAGCAGAACTTAGTCTTTAACGCAGTTAAGGCTTGTAACACTCCCATCACTCGCACACTTTATACTCCCGTCGGAAAAGTATAATTAATTAACTTGCATAAATTTAGTCTGCGAGTCGGGGAAACAAAAGCGCGAAAGCACCAAGACCCTCGCGCTGCAAAAAAAGTGCGAAAAAAGAATCACACCGGCCATAATAAAGCGCGCACCCAAGTAAGTATACACAAGCGTCGCACAAACACACGCAGCTAAGCCCACCGAGGGTTTACGAGGCACTTGGTCACTTTGCGCCAATTCTCGCGCGGATTCAACTTTCCCCGTTAAAAAGGATGCGCTTGATAAAGTTATACGGCGAGCTTTCGCGGACGAGAGAAAAGCTAGTCTCGGGGGCCGGGGGTCAACTGCGCAGATAAACGTTCCTCGAACGGCTTATACGCGCGGGCGCGCGCGTGAGGGGTGAGGGTGATTTAATGCAATTTTCTTTCGCTTTAAATCTGTAATGAGATAAGGAGGCGAGACTGGCCGTTCCCCCGGCTCGATTCTGTATGGGCTCTTTGTCTCGATCTTTCTCTCTCGCCGCGAAAGGGAGAAAGAGAGAAATGTAACAATTCCGCGCAAAGATCGTATAATATATATTCGCCTGGGAGTTGGAAAATACCACGTTATCGCGTCGACAATTCATTCATCGTTTTCAGCGAAGCTATCGCGCGGCTGTAAAATGTCTCACTTCATCACTGATGGATGCGGCGCGCGATTGCGTAAGTCGAGCGGACGGTCAATGTAAACTTAACAAGTTTTTGATTAGAGTTATATATTATTCATGATTTTTTAAAGTTGGGATGTACAGTGAAAGGATATTGAAAATTTTAGGCGAAGATTCTTTTACAGGTTGGAGTAAGTAAATTAACTAAATACAATTTTTACGAGAAAGATGAATGACGTTATGCACATATTTCTCCAAAGTTGGACATTTACAGCCTATAAAAATAAACTCGAAAAAAATCTCCTAAATAAGAAAAAAAAAAAAACTGGCGAAAAGGGTCTTGTTGTACAACCTCCGCCGAATATATGAGTCAGCCATAAAAGACAAGGGAGGGAGGCTAAGAGAAAGATAACTTTTTTCGTTACTTTTTCTTACGAAAAGTATCACTAAACTTTTTTGGAGAAAGTTTTATCCTTCTGTCCTAAAAAAAATTACGTGAATAGAATGATTTGTGTATTCCATCTGAGTATAGTACTTCTCGAGTACTGCATCCGTCGTATGGAAAACTGTAATTAATGAAATTTAGTGCAACGATTAATATATACGCGTCTTTGCGCAATGAATACCAACGACTATTACGCATTTTTTTCAGATGATTATGAAGCTTAAAGTTTTTTTTAGCGTTCCATAAACGTGTGAGGGAATTAAAAAGTCGTAAACGTTTTTACATAGGATTTTCAAATGAAGAAATAGTATATTTCAACAGTCAGTGTCCGGTCACTGCTATGGAGTATTACAGAATAGTTTCTTTAATTAAAATATTCAGGACGTTATTTCAATGCACTGCAAATATCAACCTACACTTATCACAAAATACATAACTCGTCACGTATACATGACCATTTTATAAAACAAACTACACGACAATTCTATAAAACTGTATATAGTTTATCCTTCACTAAACCGATGCATGTTAATTCCGCTATAGTCATCGAAACCGAAGAACCACGCGGGTGCGCGCGCAGGCATGCAAAGGCGTTTTTCAACCCGACCCACGTCCCGGCTAAGGACACACTCCGAAAAAGCAGCAAACAAAACGACCACTCCACTCAAAAAAAAAGGAAGCCGATCCATACAATGCTCGCACGAAAGAATTAAAGCGCTACTCTCCTCGCTCCCGCGTCGTCGTGTTTGTTTTGCTTCCACACACCAAGGCATAGCACACGCGGGATACAGGAAGAGCGAACGAGGAAGGTGGCGAGATAGATAATACACGATAGCTAGCCAACGTCCACGCGTGGCAAGTGACGCATCCGTATATCGCCTCTCTCTAATATAACTCGCCGATGGGACATATAGGATGCATCCTCTGCGTTATAAAATCCGCACACACACACACATACACCGTGGCGTTTAGACCCACCGAGCGATAGCGTCATATACAAGTGGGGGAACTTGGACGACGACTACTACGACTACTACTACTCGCACGAAACAACTACATCTCACGAAAAAAAAGGCTAGCCAGCGCGTTATATAGGAGAGAGAGAAAGAGAGAGACCGGCGAGCGCGACGGAGACGGAGAGATACGGAGTTATAGTGGCGGAGCTAAGAGAGACAGAGACAGCGGCAGTGGGCGCGCTCGCACGCGTGAGCGAACGGCTATAGCAGCGGTAGCGCGAGGGCCCTGACAGTTGCCGCCTCGCCGCAAGCCCGCTCGCATCGGCCGCGTGAGCAGCAGCAGTCGTCTTCCTCACTTTTTTCTCTCTCTTCTTCCTCCGCCTTCTCTATATATCTCAGCTCAACAAAACTCTCGGTGTGTCGTCTTTCTTCGTACTCGCCTCCTCCACCTCCTCCTCCCCCCTGGATCGCCGCGAGTGCGCGCGTGCATATACTTACATATACACGTAATACATCGTCGCGTATTAATACGTAAAAATCGCATGGTGAGGAGAGTGCAGCGCTGTCCAAGCGCGGCCGACAAAGTGGCTTCTTGTGCGGTGGACTACTGCGGCCTGAGCGCTTGCAGCAGCCGGCTCAGGGCCGAGAAGATCGCCGCCGCCGTCGCCGTGGCCAGCGGCGACCTGGCTCTCGACAGATCTGCCTCGTACGTATATATATATATATATACATGCATTAATATGATGTGATGCTTTGCCCCCCCCCCCCCCCAGCCCCGCATCGGAGATTTTGTGGATACCCGTGTGTGGGTGTATGTGTGTTGAGGGAGAGCAGGAGGAGGCCGTTGCGATGATTTTGGTCAGAGCCGTCGTCTTTTTCTTTTCTTTAAGTGAGGGAGGAGTTTGATGTAGATTGGGCTTGATTGGTATACGAGAGTGGAATATTTTAGAGCCGAGTGGGTTGGAGAGTGAGAGAGAGAGGTTATCGCTGGCTGGTGGTTTCGGGTTTGCTTTCGGATATAAAGTGATGTCCTACGTGTTTTTTTTTACAATCGTGGAGTTGTGGTAGAGCGCGTCCGGGTTTAAAACTTGTGTACACGGGAAAATGATGTTAGAATAATCAGTTATTCGTTACACTTAATGTGAACAATATTTTTCACAAGTGCATTTGTATTATTTTTTTCCTTGTAGTATAGAAATTATTGCTTTGATAGTCCAAAATGATATTTATTGATGTTTTTGGCCTTAAAAAAAGAACCATAGATCATGTTTTGATAATTAGTTTTTAATTGATTTTATACTTTACAAAATCATCAAATGAAGTACTTCCAAACATTATATATTCCAAATGCATGAAAATGTGATGTCTACTCACTGTAACGTTCGGCTTAAATTATCACGTTAAGATTCGTCGCTGACGGAAGGGTCACTGAACTTTCGCTTTTCAAGTTTTGTCCGAAAGTCCCGCGTTTATTCTATTTTACTTTCACTGAATTGCACGTTATAAAACATGTTTCAATTCAAGAGTTTATAACATCGAAATTTCACAAGCGCAACAAAAACTCGTTTACAATATGTTACGCATATTATAATAAATTTTAAGCAATATAATTTTAAAATAAACGTTTTCAGTTTCCTTTACATTCGCGAAAAAACCCGTTACGACCGCAAAATCGCTCCCAACTTTCCAATAACTCAATTCGAAAAGCAAACAATATACATCTATATACGAACGACACGTCCATCTTCAATACCAACAATACTGCACGACAGTGACAATCAAAACACTCGCGCTGTTTTCGTACTATATACTACCGATCAACGACCAGCCGCGCGCCGACATCGATCAGTCACCAGCGCATGCCACAGCCGCATCGCGCAGCTAGACGAAAAACTCTCGAGCGACGCGGCTCCAAAACAAAACTACCTCTCGCTCTCCGGCCGTTTATAACGGCCGGTTAACCATCCGTGCAACGTAACTATGTACCGGGAATCCGCGGTAAGCTTGCGCGTACGATGAAAAATCGCAACGGCCGCCCTCCGCAATGCCTCCCTCACCCCCCTCGAAAAAGCCCGCTAAAAATGGAATTCAAAGTGGAAATAAGAGAGAGAGAGTGAGAGAGAGGCTGCATGTGAAGCTTGCATTGCAACGTGCTCGCGGGGAGAGAGTGAGCGAGAGAGACAGCGCGAGCTCCAAAAATACTCGGTGTATTTTTACCTTCACCAAAAACATTACACTCGTGAGCTCTCTCTCTCTCTCTCTCTCTCGCAAGCTGAGCTGCACGAGAAGAGAGAGTGGAGAGAGAAGTATATGCGGACGACATCGCGGCGCGAATCTCGTGCGAAACTGGAGGCGCGATTCGCTGCGCACGCTCTCGGTTTTCGGTGCTGTGGTATGAGATTGTAGCAAAGATTTGGGTTATTACACTGAAGATCCTGATATTTAGTTGAGGACGTTATACGGGAGAATTTTGTTTCGGATGTTTGTGGGAAATTTTACATAAAATTAATACAGATAAAATTATTTTTACCAATAGCTATTACCTCGATATTCTAATTTATTTTATAGCGATAAAATGCGTGCTGGAGTATACCAAAATATGATAATATTATCAATATTATTCGAGAATTAGATATCAAATGATTCAGTTGGTCATGCGAATTAATCAATAAGAATATAAATCATGAAGATAAAAAGATTTTTAGCATTTATTATATACTTCGCATCTAACTCATACTTGTGAACTTTACTTCGTATGAACACCTGCAATTGAATAAGAACAGTAACCCTTATAGTAACACGTCACAGAAATCTGATCTGTAACAAGATAGGTATATATACATCATTCAATACTAAAATTGCCATAAAGCACACTGATTTATTGATAAAAATAAATAAGCATAGCCAATCGTGTGCTTCTCCTCCCATCAGACATTAATTAACAAGCAAAAATACATCATCAAAGCCGAAAAGATCGAGACGACAAATCATCGCTCACACTCGCGCGCGCGATTTAAATCCATCCGCGTGACTATATTTAGCCCTCCGCCGTGGCCTGAAAATAAACAGCAATAAAAATAATTTTCATCATACCATACCTACAACACCGCCGCCGTTCGTCCATCCGTCCGTCCGCGCAATATTCGCCGGAATTAGCAGTCCCATCAGCGAGTGTCTATATACACTGTCGCTTCGCCTATACCGGCTACATCGCTTTTTTTTCATCATTCCTATGCGCGAAGGCGTACGCTCTCCTACGCCCGGAAATGTGGGATGGCGCGCGCGCGCGCACACGTGTGTGTCTGTAAGTAGTATGACATAAGGTTACCTACGCTCGATATTGGAATATGGAAATTCGCTACGGCGAAAGCCGACCTCGCGCGCGCGCTCGCGAAGGCTGGTTATATTGCGCGCGCGAGTATTTCAATCCGAGTCGCAGCCGCGCCAGTGATTCGCCTCGCCAAAATCGAGCGCCGCGTGCGCGATATATCGCTTTCTGTCGTCGACCTTAAGGAGGAGAGCTATGGGTCATTTTTATTTTATTATATCGTCGCGGCTGCGGTCGCGGCGGGCCCACGGGCCTGCGATCTCGCGATATTGTCGTTAAGCAATCGGAATTCATTAGCATCTTTATTATATGTTGAGTGTGCGCACGCGCGCGTGTGTCAGGTTGTTGCGATGTTGCAGCCGGTCCATTCGCGCGACGCTAGTATAATCATTCTTGAAGTTTCTCGTGAAGTATAAGGAGGCTCGGGTTTCTTATTGTTGAAGTGCGCGTATATAAAGTTGGTGAAAAAAATGTTGAAATCGTGATTTAATGGGTAAGAGTATAAGCGGTCGCTTCGTTTTTTCTTTTTTGTAATACCTTATTTGCAGAAAGGCCAATGTTATGATATACCCAGATTTTTACGTAAAATCGAGCTCGATATACTCGTACTCTTTGACGATTTTTACGGGGGAATCGAAATTTTCGTTATGTAACGGAATAATTTTTTCACCATTTATTCGAATAAATTAAATAAAGTGAAAAAAAATGTACATCTGCGATAGCACGAAAATAAAATACACTTCGCGAGATAAACCATATCCAGTTTTAACATCTATTAACATTACTTAATGCCTTATCTCCGTCTCCCGCTATATAAAATTATAAGCTGCGCAGCAACGTGCGATATTGCTCGAAGTTTCGGAAGACTTCTTATCGGATTTAATTTCCGGTACCAATAGTCGACGTCGAGAAAGGTCGCATCGCGCGCTAAAAAAACTCCAATAACCTCCGGCCAGCCCACGCTCATCAATATCGCGCGGGCTCATCTCGTCTCTTTTTCGCCTCTATACCTCCGCCACCTCCACCCACGCGTCGCCGCAGCCATCGTCAGGCATATAAAGCATCGTGTCGCAGAGAGCGCGGCGTCGATATCGAATTCACGCGCTCACACGTTTACTACCCAAAACCTCGGAAAAAAAAGGAAGAGAGACGCAGCAGCAGCAGCCAATAAGCGCGAACTGGGCCAGGCGAGATAAAAAATGACGGGGCGGGAAAAAAGTCTATCGGGAAATAAAAAGAAGACGTGAGTGGAGCTGTCCCTCTCGTATCCTCGGCCAACCAGTATAGACAGTCCACGTGGTTTCCGCAAACTTGGCCGATAAGCGCCGACAACTACGGCAGAGGCAACTTCCTATAACGACAGCCTGCACGGCGGCGGGACTGTGTGTGTCTGTGCCCCTGCTACCGCCGGTCTTATCGGCCTCGGGCAACTTTCCGCATTATACGCACACACGCGCGTGGAGCGAGAGAGACGTCATGCATGCGAGAGTGCCCGAGCTTGATTCGCGCATACTTATATATGTGATACAGGAGGCTGCTGCTTTGCTTGGATAATAGTTCGAGTTGTAATTTGGTTATGTAGGTACGGGGATATCGCGGCGTCGCGGGACGGAATTGTTCAAGTTTGCGATTATTAATTTTAGCGGTTAAATTTCAATCTGCGAGCAAGCGCGAGAGAGTTGGCTATATGCCTTGGGTTTTTGAAGGATAAAGAGCGCGCGATAGGAGCTGGAAACGGGGTATGATTCAAGTTTAAATATAGAAAGAACGCGCGACCGCGCGCGCTTCTAATCTAGAACAAGGAAATGTTCAGAACTCTAACGTTTTTACGGAATAATATTTTGTTTTGTACTAATGTTTTCGTATGTGCTTATTGGCTATTGCTTATTCGCTATGTATAGCGAAATAAAAAATTATTTTACAAGTTTTTTTACGCGAAAATATGTAACACGAAATTTCACTACCCGTATAAAAAGGTTTTTATAAGGCTTGAATAAACGTAAACCAGAGTTTATTCGGATGGCTTTACTGCAAATGTTGTTTTCGCGCAAGCAACATACAATTACTTAATGCGAAGCAAAAGTTTTACACGACATTTAATGCCCCTTAAATTGAATTTTCACCGCGCGCAACTTTCTAATTACCTCGTGCAAACAATAATGCACACAATTACACGCCGAAAAAAAGCAGCAACGGTGCCTCTTTATCCCACCGCGCAATTGTATACGAGCGCGTGTATACATACCGCGAGAAGTGGCTCACGAAGAGACAGCTATACACCCACGCACCTGCCGCACGATTCGTATATGTACCTCTTAATCGCATCGGCCGATATCGCGCCGAGTCATCGGCACTTGTGTACCATCCTTGACGTAATATCGTGCGCGGATTTGCCTTTCTGCGTCGCGCCGTGAACGTTTTTATGTGTCACACATGTATCGCGGAAGGGAAGGAACGCGATGACAAAGACGATGATGATGAATTGCCGCCGGCGGCGGGTTTTTCGCTCCCACACACACGCGCGCGCGCGCTAATGTGAAGGTATTTGTCCTGGTCTGTATAGTTGTTGGTATACTTGACAGGTCGGAGATTGAAGTGGAAAAACTTTTGTGGAACTGTCGCGAGAAGGATGGGAAATTCAATTATGCCTTGGTGGAGTTTTTATACGATATATATATAACGCAGTGTTGTTGTTTAGTGCAGTTTATTTATGCTTGGTCTGCTGTGACGTCGTATTATACCGTACACGTAAACAGTGAACTCGATGCTCACTGAACACATTAGCTTTGCAGCGTTTATAAATAAAATTTTTATATAACTACTTAGTATGTGCTACTTATAGATAAATTTGACCGAGACAGGAATGATGTCACATTTTTTATCGGGCGTGCTGATATTAATATACAAAACTTCTTTTGAAATAGACAACAGGTTCTAAAACTTGCGCTTAATTATCCTAATTAAACTTAATTGAAAGTTGAAAGAAAGAAGAATAACAAAAATGTCACAATTAATCCAGTTATTTTTCTAACAACCAAACATTGGAAAAGCCGTTGAAAAATCGTAACTCCCTCGCAACATCTAATAAAATTTACGGCCGGGCTGAGATAAGAATTAATTCCTCAAAACTGGAATACTCGTACCAAAAAACCAGTGCACCGACTATTGATGCACGCGCCATTCAAATCCGCGTCCAGCATCGACGACCGTTAATTTGTTAAAATTAAAACGCCGTCGTTCGATCGCCGTCCTCAGCTTACACGCGTAATTTCTCGGGAGATGAGACACATGTACGTGCTCGGTTCCGTACCATCTATAAAACTCGCCAGAGAGAGAAAAAAAGGAAGTCGGTCACCAAAGCCGCGGGAAAATAGCATTAACGGGTGAGAGCCGGTTCGGCACCATCGTCGTCATCATCTGTTCGAGCCCCCCTCCGACAAATCGAGTTTATATCCACTCGAAGCCATTCCAGATCATCCTATACAAACAGACACCCATAGACGTGACACGCACTACCGGCTGCAAAAAACGGAAGAGAGGAGAAAATTCGAGAGGCGCTGCAGCACCGGTGCGTAATTATACTGGCGGCGGCAGCGTGACGTTTGGTGCACGCCGCCACTGCCGCCGTCAATCAACGCGGAGAGTAACGGGAACGAGTAGATAGACCGGATGGCACGACCGGCGACTTCAGAGTTAGGCCGTTTGTTCGAGGCGAGGATTGTCACGCCCGAGGTGCAACGTGCGCAGCCGCCGCGTTCTTTTATTTGGATGCGCCGCCGACGACGACGTTAGTGCGTGAGGGAATGAGAAGGTGGTGCGGAGGCCGCGAGTGGTTTTATGGCGATTTGGCGGTATGAATTTTTTAGTAGCTCGGTGTGAGTGTGTGTGCAGTGTGCATCCTTGAGAAAAGTAACGAAACTTTCTAGATACACATGTCTCAAGCCTCGTTTGTTAGAGTTGGTGAATTTAAAATTATAGAATGAAATTTACAATGTATGAATGAAGATACAGTACAATAATCTGTAGGATTATGATAACGAAATCTACTGCTAAATCGTATTATATATAGAATGTAAACTACATTAATCGCACGACGTCAATTAACTGCGATTACTCTCTCTCGACTTCAGTTATTGACATTTCGTGTTATACACATCAGCGTGTATGCCAGAAAATGATTTTCTCACACCTGCCAACGTTTTCGTTCTACCAAACATCGCTTCGGATACGAATTATGTCTCGACAACGTCAGCGCGTCGGTCATTCATTCGAGCGAGCCTCGCATGTACATATGATGGGCCGCGCGCGCGCGGGAGCGATTGTGTCGGTACATCTGTGTTCCCTTCGAGATAATGATGAGGCGCACTCGACAAGCGCTACAGCTGCGATTAGACAAGGGCTTTATAAATATAATTACTTTCAGATTGGAGAGAGCGCGCGCGCGTGCGTCGGCTTTATTACAACGCGCCTATGGAATCTATAACTGCATTTTTATGCGTACTAGAGTTTTATCCCTTCTCACATAAAGAGCTCTTTTTAACTTGTATTTTATTCTGTTGAGCTAAATATCTAACTGAATTTGAAATATACTTGAACGCTTTTATACAAGAAAATATTTATTTCTTACACGGAGAGAAATTTTGTAGTGAAAATTACAAATATTCGAGGCAAAATTACCAGTTTCTATGGTAATGGATGGACAGACTGACAATTTCAAACTTTTTACCAAAGTACCTTGGTAAAATTTTTTTTTAGTTAATTTAAATTAAAAAAATTAACTTTTTTTATCTATATTAATGGATATATAGTATTTTAATATAGAAATAGAAACAGAAACAAGGATGAAAAAACATTAAACTGAAAAAAAATTTTTACGGAAGCGGGATTCGATCCGACGATCTTTGGGTTGAGAGTCCGACGTTCTACCGACTGCGCCACGGAAGCTGTTACCAACAGTCATTTGAATCGTCGTTATTACTTACTGAAAATATGTGTATTGTTTTCATTTTAACGTCGCGCACGCCTCTAGTATCAATCTTCTGAAACACAATAATGCGCAGTGCGCATGCGCGAATACACAAATACCAGGTTATTTGGCAAAATTTATCAGTTTTCTTAGTAAAAATTCTTAGGTTACCCTGTAAAAATGACTAGATCTCAATTTTTACCAGTGTGTCTGGTAATTTTTATTCCGATAATTTGGTATTTTTTTTAAGTGGTTATGGTAGTTTTTCCTGGGAAACTTATAAATTGTATTAGAAACCTGGGAATATCACGGCTTTTGACAGTCTATCCATGCACTACCAAGGCACCTTGGTAATTTTTACTCTAAAATTTCTCTCCGTGTATATATGGGTAACTTCATATCAACTGTTCAGCTCAAAATTTTAAAATTGCTCAAAATTTTTTTACTAGTTCCAAATTAGCCCCAAAACACAACCCTAGAGTTTTAGAACAAAATATCCAATCGTTCAAAAGTTAGAATTTATTGAAAATTTGAAAATTTTGAATTTTTTCATAAATCTTCAATTTTTATGATTTTTTAATTCAAAAACTTGAAACTTTTTGTATAGCACATTAAATGGGAAAAAGTTTCGAAATTTTAAGTAGAATTGCTCAGAATTCTGAGCCAATCGGAGCATTCAGAGCCAAACCTCCAGCTTAGAAGCTTGGCCTCGATTGGTTCAAAGATGAGTCAGAGTTCGTGAGCCTTGGCGCAGGCACACTTATGGAGACAGTCCCTAAAATCGAACTACAACGAAGGCCTTAGGACTATGCGCCGCAACATATGTGGAATCTCCTTTATGTAGCAAAAAATTCATCCAGCAGTTGTGCTGTCTGCTTAGTGTTTACTGATTTGTTGGTGATTACTTTTACAAAAATACTAAAATACTTAAATAAAATTTGTCTGATAATGGAATAATGGAATTAACTGAAAAAAACTCAGACAAGTAGAATCTTTTGAAAAAAGGTTAATACTGTTAAACAAATTTTTCTAATAATTTTGAGTGATACTTTGGGATTATGTTTTTTTTTTCAGATTAAGATAATGACAAGTAAAACAATAATACAAGAATTGAAATGTAAGAAAAAGTATCACATGAAATAACAGTTTTTATTCAAGTTATTTAGTCTAAAAACATAGTTAAACAATTTTTAAGGTACGTATTATAAAATGATATTGACTTGCCACTGCTGGGATTAAAATTGGATTAACTGCGAATATGACTTATAAAATTTGACATACTTTAGTTTGCTGTAAAACGAAAAACATCTAAAGATCAGACATAATAATAGACATCATTAGGAATAACTAAAACTGAAAATATTTTTTATTCCATTTTATTCTTTGTAAACTAAATGTATTTTTTCTTATACATTATTTACTGAACATGTTAATATTGTATAAGACTATAGTTTCACAAAAATCTTCTAAATTTTATAAATGAACAATTCAAATTAGTAATTATTGATGGTGTTAAGCAACTTCAATTTGTGCAAAAGGCTAAATAAAAAATGTTCTTTGACTTTTTTAAATGCTGTAGCTATTGTCACAGAAATCTGTATTAATAATATTGTTTCTAAAATTATAGTTCTAACGGTTACTTGACGAACCCAAAGGGAAATTATGAATTGCAATTATTGACGATTGAAGGTATTACAATCTTGTTACACATTTTTATAATTTTTATAAGATATTGCCCATATTGTCTACAATGTTATTAATGTTTATAGACCTGATGAGGGTGGCAAACGAGCCACCGAAACGTTGTCTAATTAATCGACAATAAAGTGACTCGTAAACTAACTGTCTTACACCTTTTATTTCAAATAAATATTTAAATTTAAATATTTTATAAAAGAAAAATCAATTAATAAAGTTTTAAATATATTTTTAAATACAAAAAATAACTCTCTAACTTTATGAAAAAATTTTACTTTCAATAACTTGATTCCCTCAAATCTGCATTGGAATTTCTTACCAACTTCTAGTATTTCTATTGAATTCTTCACTAAAGTCATTAAAATCAATTTGAGGATGTATGTAGTTATTTCCTTGTAATAAAGAAGTATCTAACTTATTTTCATCGTCTTGTACCATTTTCAACTTTTCTGATCCTATTTCCTGAACCATGCGATCAATTAAGAGATTGTTGTTAATACTTGTGGCGTTTAGAAAGTTTATGTGATCATAATTTACTTTGGTATTTACGAAAATGTTTGAGCTTCTATTATTACTATTATCATTCGTTGTTATTTGCATAGAATTTTCTTGATTGATTTGTGAACTTCGGTCATTCATAATATTATCTCCATAAGGTGATTGTGACTTTGGCTGTGTCATAATTTCGGGTTCCAATTTCTTAAAGCCATTAGTCTCATTGAAATCACCTGTTGTCCCATCAGATACGCATTGAAACATATTATTCTGTAACTTTCCAAGTTCTCCAATATCTTGATGAAACGATCCAATTATTCCATTTCCTAATTGAACAAATTAGTATATTAATAAATTATTACAGAGAGAAAAGTTTGTTTAAAAGTTATTTTAATTTTAATTTTATAATTTATGAATTATTGTAAGAGAAAAGAATAATTACCTAATTTTATAAAGCCTCCATCTTGCATCGGTTCCCGTTTCATAAAGGCCCTTTCAATTGTTTCCATTTTTATTTGATTTACACTTTCAATTTCCATTTGATTTGCATTTTCAATTTTCATTTGATTTATATTTTGAATTTCCATTTTTGGCAGAGCTTGAGACAGTTCTTCATTAGAATCTACTTCCGAAGTCTCGGTAAGTTTCCTTTCTTTACCCTCATCAGTTTTCGTCTCTTCGCAAAAAGGTTTGTTAATCTTATAAAATCCAGAATTCAGAGCCAGTATATCGCATAATACTTCGTCATTGAGATCGACAACATCGTCGTTGTATTTTTCTTCATTATTCGCCACTGATAGCATTGTGCTAACTTTCTGGCGTAGAGACTCGCCAAGTTCCTTAAGCTCAGTGAGAAACGAACGAACGTTGTTTCCAGATTTTTTGACAATAAAGTCGAACACAGACATTGAACTGGTAATCTTTTCTCCAGCGACTTCAGAAATTTCTTCCGTTGTGCACGCATTTATGCTGTCACGTAGCATTGTACGCCGCCGTTTGGCTTTCTGCTCGGGTGTATACATGTGTATACGTCTTTTTTTGCCCTTCCTTTTCAGAGGATCTTGAGGTTCCTGTTCTGCACTGGGCAAAAGCAGCTGATCTGAACTTCCATGATCTGGATTCAATTCGAAATGCTTAGCCATCTTTATTCTTCCCAGATAAGTCTCCGCACACGTAGGACATTTGAACTGATCGGAAATTTTTCTTTTAGGTAGAACGAGCCCAGTGAGTAGTTCGGTTGGTTGATTCCTCTCCAACTCTTCAGGCTTAACGCCACTTCCGTTGGCATTATAATCGATGTAAACACCGTTCGAATCGTGCAAGTTTGGCTGTGTAAAATTGCTGCAATGCAAATGCTTCGGAGGTCGGGATACTCGACCCGATCTTGTTCGAGTCACTATTATTTTACGCTCCTCTTTGGCTTCATCTTGTAATAGCTGTTGTTGCTGCTGTTGTGGCTGCTGCTGCTGCTGCTGCTCTTCATTAGATGAAACTGGGATTATGGGTGTTGGACGATCAATTTTCTTTGGTCTGCCTTGCTTACCTTTTTTAGATAACGAATTTGAACCGTTCACGTCGTTACTGTTAACAACGAGTGTAAATACAGTGTACTCCTTATTACTTTGATTTTTTGAATTCATGAGTTGAATGTGATTTTTCTGATTATTGATAATCTGAGCTTGAGGTTTCTGATTATTAGATTGAACCAGATTCTTTTGCTTAATAACCAGAGTTTGATCTTTTCGCCGAAGAGTTTGATTTATATATTTCAACTGAGCTTGAGATAAAATTTGTCTGGAACAAACATTTCATATTAATATTTAATTTTTTTTTTTATAGAAAAAATTATAATTATAACCAAATGATATTTTAAATTTTTGTTTACATTTTTCATAGTCTTTAATCAAAATTTGCACAATTATCTTTATACTCTAAATGTTAGTTGAGTTGTACCTAATTTATATATGTTTAATACATGTATAAAAAAAATAAAATAAATTAAAAATCTAAACTTGAAATATCAAATTCAACTTACCTTTGCAAAGGCTGTTTTTGAGGAACTAACTGTATCCTATTTTCATGAACATTCAAAACTTGATTTACTCCTGATACCTCTTGTTCCTTAGTCGTGACAAGTGGAACTTTCTTTTGTAAACTTGTTAATAAAGAGTTTATATTTTGTTTTATCTTTGCTGATATTAGGGGTTTATTACAATTTGAAACTTTAGTTGGTTTTATTAAAGAATTTGCTTGAATAGGATAAGCATTTTGTTCAACTTGCTTAATTGGCGGATTATTTGCTGCCTTGATTTGTGGTTTCAAAATTGATATTAATGATGTTGATGTATGATTTTTTATTAATGATGTTGGTAGAGGAGAATTCTTCAAAGCACCAGTGTTTACCACAGGAGTAGTTCTAATTAGTGGTGTACTAGTGGTCTGGTTGTTTATAAATGCTGATTTTAGTGGCCGATTTTGGCATTTTATAATTGGAGCTGCGTTTTGCTTATTTATTGTATTGGTTAGTATAGAAGCATTCATTAGGGTTCCATTTGTCTTAACTTTTGTAGTAGGAGCACAAAATTGTGAATTCTTCTTATTTAATTGACCAATTGGAGCTTGTGTTGTTTGTTGCGTAGGAGCTTTGAGAAACTGTAAATCATATAATAAAAACAATCGTTAGTACCTTATTTATATATTTTTTCTGACAAAATTAATGATTCAAAAATAATGTATTTTAAATTTCTTTTTACTTAAATATAAATTACAGTTTTTATTAACTTACCATTTTTTGTGTTGATGCTGATATTGTATTGAAAGAACTGTTGACCATATGATTGCTATTAATTACACTCATTGTTTTTGTAAATATTGGTGAACTATTAATTACATGTACAGGGACACTAGTTGTTAACAATTGTCCTCCTATCGATACTGCTTTATTTATTTGTGGAGATCCAGGATTCATTGTTGTTGCTTTACATAAAAGCACAGAATCCTGAGAAGTTTGTGGCGATGATAGTTTTACAGTATTGGGTACCACTCCCACATTATTTACAGGTGGAAAAACTTGTTTTACTGGGTTCACAATATAGTCTCGATATGGTAATATTGATTCGCACGCATCAATTTCTTTTTGTGATTTAGTTTTACCAACAACTTGTGCATTACTTGGAGCTATCATAAAGGGAAGAGGAGTGGGTATGATATTTTCATTGTACTGGGTTTCCAAGGAATATGAAATGTTTTGTTCTTGATTAATTTGTTGATTGACAATATCGTTTTGTTCTGGACTAAGTACTTCTATTATTATATTAGACTGAAGAGGTTCTAGCTGTCGATTTTCTTTGTTTTGTTGGGGTTCTTGTACTTCTTCCCGCAGCAAACTAATTTGGTTCTGATTCTGTGACGGTTGAATCAACCGTTTATTAAGATTGACAACTGTCTTTTCAGATTTGTTTTGAGCAGAATCATTGAGGAAGCTTTGTTGCTGTATCTCAGTCCCTTTGCACTTAAGAGAAAAGTTCAACTGGCACTGCTCTTGGTACTGCTTCTGATGTACTAAAGAAGATTCCTGGTGGTACTGTATGCTATGCGCATGTATCTGCTGCTGCTCAATCTCCATGGCCTGATGCTGATCATGGCGTTGCTGCTGCTGCTGCAATTGCAGCTCAGAGTCGTTTACTCTGAAGGTGATCCCGAGGCAGGCTAGCTTCTCGGCCGTGAGCGGCATCGAAGAATCATTCTCGCTGGTTAAGGAGCGCAGAAAGTTATCCAGCTGATCCTCCTCGTTGACGGCGTGATGAAAGGCCTGGTGCAGAAGATCTCTGCCCCCGCCGGTGTTGTTCATGTAAACACGAGCCTCTGCCATCGTCGTCAAAGTTCACGTGATCTTTCTCTATCAGTCCGTCACTTTTCTCTTTTACGCGCGCACCATGTTATATATATATACACAATGCACCTATGCACGCACACGCGTGACTTATACCTGCACACGCGGGCTCCGCGAAATATTTGTTTTGAGACTGCACTTGGCGCGCTTCGAGCGTTCAGCGAGGTTAAGTTTGCGTGCTTTATGTATACCCGCAGTATTATCGCGCGCGAAATCCACTCACCGCACGGACGGCATCCCCGTCTACTTTCTCTCTTTCTTACACCTACAGTAAGTATTTCTGTCTCCTATTACTATACTGGCGCGCGATTCGCGATGTTTTGCATTTACCACAACTCGCCGCCGCGCGTCGGCAACAGAAGAGTGCACGCACACACGTCCACTAGCTCACACTCACACTAGAGTTTTTTCACGTTTTCCTTTAATCGCACTTGCGCGCTTGTACTGCCGTCAGCCGTAGGCCTATATTTATAGGATATGGTACACACTACACAGGCGCTCATACAGAGTTACAGACGACAAACACAGACGGGGCTTTTTTTACTCCTTCAAGGCTTCGTCTTTAATCGACATATGCGTCTGGAAGGGAGCTACGGGCTATACTATACACTTGCAGCTACGTAGCGGGATGACTACACTAGGAGAGCTGACAAACGAGTGAGATGATGTCCGTGTCCGCCGTTGGGGCCAGTTGGGAGCAGTCGGCAAGTACGGCACATTATGGTACACAGATTAACGTAGGTTCACTTTTATTGGCTGTTCTATCGATATATACTTACTATCTGCATGCTCCTAGGTACACGGGGCTGCGGATTATCCCACCACTACGATTACGTGCTCAGGTATACCCTGTTGTACAATGTTCATAAAATTTTAGAAAAGGAGGACAGAACCCTCATTAAGGGTTTATGCGTATTTTACAATAGGGCATGCAGTGCGTACTCTGACAGCTCCCCCATTATTATTCATCGGGCACATAGAAATTCAATTTAGAAACTTAAGCCGATAGCAGTTTCTCGCAAATGCAAAATCCCACGAATGGTGTAGTCGTAAATAACAATATTGGCTCGGATTATCGAAAGTCAATAACTGTACCTATAAATAGATTGTTTAACAGAAATAATACTTCAAAGGAAATGATTCCGAAGTAGTTTATACTAAAATCCCATGCCTACCGTATCGCACTCTCTGGCACTCAGCGGAACTCGGACGATCTCGCC
Source organism: Torymus aiolomorphi (assembly GCA_036365515.1). Classification (NCBI taxonomy): domain Eukaryota; kingdom Metazoa; phylum Arthropoda; class Insecta; order Hymenoptera; family Torymidae; genus Torymus; species Torymus aiolomorphi. The sequence goes on from CM070877.1 coordinate 140,978,516, forward strand.
GCTGCGAACCGCCCAACTTCCTGGCCTTTATCCATACTCTCATGTCGGATTCCCGGTTGAATGTAAACTCAGGAAAAAAGATGAAGCTGAAGCTAGCCGCTCCGAGAGCAGCCGCTTCCAGGGCCGAATAGGGTATGCACGGGGCCCCGGGCTTAAAATTCTTCTAATTCCAATAAAAAGACGTTTATACTAGTTTATATGTATCCAAAGGGTGTAGAACTGTTTTTCCAATATTACACAGTTCGCGAAGTCAGACTGTAAGAAATTTTCCACCGTTTTCCAGCGCCTCGCTACGAATTGCACCAAGACATTATTTCTTTTTGGGTGATACTCAGCCACTAAGAGGTTTTGTCAACCCGGAGACACGTTGATTTATTCCTGAACGTTTGAAAAAGAAATAAAAATTATAAACAAAAAACATTACGTACACTGTAGAAAAGAGAAGAGAAGAAAATAATACTTTTATTAAAACTGTATAATTATTGTTACATATATCAATTGAAGGAAACGCCCACCGTTTTCCAGCGCCTCGCTACGAATTGCACCAAGACATTATTTCTTTTTGGGTGATACTCAGCCACTAAGAGGTTTTGTCAACCCGGAGACACGTTGATTTATTCCTGAACGTTTGAAAAAGAAATAAAAATTATAAACAAAAAACATTACGTACACTGTAGAAAAGAGAAGAGAAGAAAATAATACTTTTATTAAAACTGTATAATTATTGTTACATATATCAATTGAAGGAAACGCCCGACGATTTATGTTAATTTATTAAGTGACTCTAACGGTTATGCAGGGCGAAAGATAATAGATAAGGAAGGTAAATAACTTATCAATCACTTTTTTCTTTTATATGCCATGTGTTTTAAATACATCTTTACATTTTTAGAAGCTATTTGAAACAATAAATAGCAGTCAAGAATTATGCACAATATTATAATAATTAAAGTTCAGTCAAGAATTTTTAAAGGATATGGAAAGGGAAGGTAAACGTATAAGATAAAAAATAGTAGCGGTTAGGGTCTGGAAAGAATTGTCATCCCAGTGGCGCAAATGGTAGCGTAGCTGCTCGGTATGCAGAAGGTTGTCGGTTCGATCCCGACCTGGGCCGTTATTTTTTTCGTTCTCATTTTTTATATTATACGTTTACCTTCCCTTTCCATATCCTTTAAAAATTCTTGACTGCACTTTAATTATTATAATATTGTGCATAATTTTTGACTGATATTTATTGTTTCAAATAGCTTCTAAAAATTTAAAGATGTATTTAAGACACATATAAAAGAAAAAATCGCTGCCAATTCATTGGCCCGTAGCTTCTTCAACCGTAATTTGTTGATTCTTTTAATTAATTTTTAATAACAAAATTTATAATTTGTTAAAAAATTTATTGCATAATTATAATTAAATTCATTTATGAATATTAAAAATTGTTAATTTTTAAATTTATTTATTTATTTATTATTTATTTATATCAAATTTATATAAATTTTGAGCTGATAAATACAGTTATCATTTTAAATAGAAGTAAAATATCTATATTTTATAATAAAACAAATAGCTATCACGGTTGTTTTGTTATTAACAAAAACGTGTTTTTTTTTTATATTTCATAATTCATATTTTTTAAGAAAAAAAAAATTTATAGCTATCATTGTTCTTTTGTTATTAATAAAAACGTGTTTTTTTTTTTAAAGTTCATAACTCACCAATAAATTATCGATGTCAATAATAATAATCGATGTCATGAAGAAAAGATAAATGCTATATTTCCCAATATGGGGACAAACTAATCCATAATTTCCTATGATATAATTTCCTATAATTTCCAATATGGCGACAAATTATCAAAGCACTAGAAAATCCCTTATATGTACGCACAACGCACGACGCACTGCACCGTGTAGGCGTGTATGCAGTACTGCGGGATTCGTGACTAACCCACAGCTTGTTGGACCCGGCCGGAATACATACTGCACTATACGCTACCCCAATCGGAGTGCCACCTACTCTTATACTATTTTAATTATTCATCAGTTTTGAATACTTAAACTCAAGAATTCAATCTTGAAAATTCAAACATATTACATTTTGACGCCAATACTATATACTTTTATAATATACTGATGATAATCATTGGAGTTATGAGTTTAAAAAAAAAACACGTTTTTGTTTTTGATGATTTTGCAAATAGATTTAGAATATACCAATATTAAAATCTGAATAAGATCTGAAAGGATTTAAATTCAGTTAACACACGTTATGTCCCCTTTCTCTTTCCGGCCCCTCAATTCTTATTCTTATAATTAAAAAATTTGTCAATAGATCCAGCTTCACGCAAATGTTGTTGTTTTTAATTAAAAGGTAAAATATCTAAATTATTACATTTTTGTAGTTAAAATGATGCCTGGTATAAATAAGAATAAATACACTATCAATGAATTCTATATAAAAATACATATTTATTTTACAAAATGGAAAATAAATATGTTTATAAATATAGAAATTATATATTTACAAACGTAAATATTATAGTTAATCAAAAATTATTATAAATATTACAAAATATAAGCGGTATAAAAATCTCGAAACGTAATAAATAATATTTTCCCGAGATTCATCACAAACTGGCGTATAAATATATCAAGAACAAACGTTGATATAATGTTTGGGAAATAAAAAATATTATTGAAATGATGTGCACAGAATTTTCCACCAAAATTAAAGAAAATAACAAAATTTATAACTTTAAGCAGAATCCCAAAATTTATTCGTTTCTAATTCCGTCGCATAAAAATGTTGAACCCCTCACACACGGCAAGAGTCTGTAAAACTATATCATTTATTATTATAATTGAATAGTGAAGCGAATGGCCCCGCTGCCTAGTGGTAAAAGGAAAGACAGGAAAGACGGAAAAGGATAAAAATTAGAAACAAATCGTTGCCTATCCTGTTAACTAAGGATCAGGTAAAAAAGAAACGATATCTCTTTGAAAAAAGTTAAGGTTTTTCATCCCAGGTTACTAGAGTGGACTCATCAGTGATGCTCTACACTGAGAGAAGAATATGTTTATATTTAACATGGTACTTTAATTATTAACATAACATTGTAACTATTAACATGTATATTTTAATAGTTACAATGCCATGTTAAAAGTAAACATTTTGAGAAAAAATTTCTCTCAGTGTAGCAACCCTCATCAGACATTAGCCCATCGGATAACTTGACGGCCATCTAGTAGTATAAATACGAACTAAACAACACCAGCTTAACGTGTAAGATTAGTCCAACGTTATATATATGAGTTAAGATGTAATGATTCTAATGGTGTGTGTGTGTGTGTGTGTGTGTGTGTGTGTGTATGTGTGTGTGTGTGTGTGTGTGTGTGTGTGTGTGTGTGTGTGTGTGTGTGTGTGTGTGTGTGTGTGTGTGTGTGTGTGTGTGTGTGTGTGTGTAAAGAGATATCGTTTCTTTTTTACCTGACCCTTAGTTAAAAGGATAGGCAACAATTTGTTTCTAATTTTTATCTTTTCCCGTCTTTCCTGTCTTTTCTTTTACCTAGGCAGCGGATCCATTCGCTTCACCATTCAATTATATTATATATATTGGAGCTGCCATTAGAATCATTACATCTTAACTTATATCATTTATTTATTTTGCTTATCCAATAGCTTTGCCGCTTCCGTCCTCTCTTCCCTCGCCCTCTCTATTCTCTCTCCGTCTTCTCTCCTGACGAGTCCCAACTCTCCCATCATGTCCCTTTCGCCAACGTCCACCAAACTCTTTATATTTGGATTTTCTACCTTCTGCGGAAGTTCAAGTCCCACGGTTAGAACCTCGGAAACTGAGCCAGAGTCTATGGCATCGCAAACAGCATCTCCAGCCAGAAGAGACCTGTCAAGGTCTTCGATCAATTTGTCCTCGCCTTTGGCACTGTTGAGGGCTGAAACTGCCGCGAGTGCAGGAATCGTCTCAGCAGTTTCGCCGACGGCATTGTTGACGCTGAGCTCTTCCGACTCTAGATAGATATTCAGCGCTATTTCATTGAGCAGTTGAATTCCTGCTACCGCGAGTTCTCCTTCCTCCATTTTTTCGAAGTCCGGGTTAACAGATGGCAATTCTTTGTTCGTATCGGCCATGTTTTTTCGGTTCTGCGGGTCACTTGTGAACGATGATGTAGAAAGATGTATTTTGTACGAGAGTCAGAAAACGATTTATGTTAAAAAAAATTGGAAGACTTGTTCAAAAGCTTCATTTTACTCACAATTCAGCGAAGATTGAGGAATGATAATATCGTAAACTGTGCTAGACAAGGGATTTCAAGGTGTTTACAAGCGCAAGGTGTTTACATGACTAATGGCTAGAAACTATCTGGTCAAGCGGTGATGTTATGTATAAATGCAACAGGGTAAACGTGTGATACATTTTCAAAGTATTTAATATTTAGTAATTACTTAATTCATTTTTTAATAACATATTTTATAATATATACATTTTATAATTTATCTTTTAGCTATTATCATATTTCAGATTTTTTTTTCTTTTCCCGTTGTAATTATTGTATATCAACTGATGAGAATTTTTCCATCGGTCTTACAGTCTTATAAATTAAATTAAAGTAATCAATTGATAGTAAGTTGCAGTCGACATAAATAATATTTTTAATGATAATTATTGTATATATTTGGCTTTTTTACAATTTATTAAAGATCTAGAAAAAAAAAGTTTTTATTCTATAGTATTGAAAAAATCTTGATTATATAATAAGATAACATTATACAAAATAGATTAAAAAAAAATTATTGACATTCACAGGTACATCTGTACCAATTACAGTAAGTTAATAATAAAATGTTTCTACGTTCGTAACGGTGTGCTTTATCAAATTCAGGTCATTGAATTTTTCTGTTTCAGACGCGATATATTCATATTTGATTAGAAGGTTTTAACTAAACGTGATGAAAAAAACATCAAAAAATGTCGAATCTCTATATATGGGTTTTTGCTGTTTTCGGGTGTACTTATTATTGTCATTGCTTACTTTGAATTAATATAACTTTGAAAAGAAACAACATTATTTAATTTTACAAAAAGCAAATACGCTCTATTTTTCTAATATTATTTTATTAAAGTAAAAGCCTTTTTGAAAAAATTATGTTTAAAATATCGATAATGTCAAAAAACCAATGTTAAAAACTGTTTCTATGACCCTGGTAGAAAATTAATCATAAGTTGGCCAGAATATGGCTAAGCCATATGCTGGTTAAGCATATTCTGGCCAACTTATGGTTAATTTTCTACCAGGGGAGTTCAAAATTTTGTTTGTCTATTACGTAACCTGTAGAATGAGAAAAATTGTTACAGTTGTGCGTCTCAATATTTTAAGTCGTATAAATGTGAGTTTTTCGTAGAACTTCTGATATATATGATTATAAAACATCTGATATGTATGTGATATTTTTTGCTTAAATTTTGTATAAATCTCGTTAAGACCATAGTCTTAATACTTTAAAGAAAGATACAGAATTGAATTGTGAGATGTAACAATTAGTATAATATTTCAAACGCGCAGCTATTTATTTATTTAAGTGCTTACATATTTAATGTCACATATCCGTCTGTCATTTTTATATTTACTAGCAAAATCAAAATGCGCTGCGCGCGTATTATTTTGTTTTTTAGGTTATGAATATATAATTTTTCATTATGATTTCATTTTAATTGGTTTAAATGATAGGATAATCAGATCATTTTTCAAAACATGACCAAATTCATCTTTTTATTCTAATTTGATTTAATTATTTAGTTTTAAATAGTTAAGAATAAAAATTCAATTTCAAAAATTCAAATGTAGCGGAAGTAGCGAATTTTCGCGCCTATTCCTTACAGACCAGTAAAAATCACTCTTTAAGTGCTTCACAACATCCGGACATCGTTTTTTTAAGAGAGGATACGGTCGTGTAGGGCAATATTAGGCTACGTATCTGATTTTAATGATATTTTTTGTTGTTGTTGTCGTTAATTTATGAATATCATGCTGTTGGAAAAGTATTTCGGGTTAATGATTCTTTAATGATTACTGTGGGTTTGAAATTCGCCTTGCACTTAAAAGTATTGTAATCAAAACCTTTTTACGGCGTATTAAAAACTTAAATAGTTTACATGTCGCGCGGAGGAGCTAAAAATATATATCGTATATACATTTTTCGAATTTAAATGCATTGGTGATCCGCTGACCGTAAACTTTTATTGCTGAGAATTTTCGAAAATATAAACGTATGGTCTTAATTTAATAGAGAAACTATACAATAAAGATAATATTTAATTGATCTTAAAGTGATCAAGTTTTGTAGAAAAAAAAGAAGATTAAGCCGATCGCGTAAAAACATTTAATGATACGAATATGGATAAAAGTGAATGGTACAAAATAAATAAAAACGACTTTTATATAATCGTAAATATTAAGTTTAAAAATTACCCATTTCACATAAACATTATACTAATACCGTAATAATACATGAGCAGGAAACAACGTGCATACGCTTCGGTGCACACGTGCACGTAGGTACATAGATTCAATGAAAATAAAAGAAAACATTACCACGTTGAAACTAATTTAATTTGAAAACGAGAGTCAATTCACGTGCGCTGTGGGGCCATTCATATAACGGTGATCAGATGATGATAATCGCGACGAGTTGCGCTTCAAAGCGAGTTTATACATAATATGTACAAATTACAAGATTGTACGTAAAAATCGACGCGGCGTCCTTCGCGCTCGCGCTTCCCTCATTTATCGCGCGGGGACCCATACGCGCGTGATATTTGCATAAAACCGCGTGAGGCTGCGACCACGCGTACACGTAAGTACGGAAAAGGAAACACGGAAATAACTCGCATGATAGTTTTCTCGTCGCGAGCGCGTGGCTTTACGGTTAAACTAATGGACGCTGCATATAGTGTCGCGCTGTCCATTATAATTTACGCGTTTTATACAATTGATGAATATTTTCGCCTATTGATTTTTGCCGATGAATTATTCATTTTGGTGAAAAAGACGAGAACGAGGTGAGCGAGTAGGCGTTGAATATATGTATATATATACGTGGGACGCGCGGTGATTTTTAGCGGTACTATGCTATTCTAAATTTTGGAAAGTCCGCGCGGATGTTTTAATGTCCCATTGTGCAAGTGCTATATTATGAATAAAAGTGTAATAAAATGAATAAAAATGTGTGAATTTAATGAATGCAAATCGTGATGTTCAGTAACTTTTCATTTGTTAAAAAGCATGAATCATCTGATGATATTCGTGAAAACACGTTGAATATACATACAGTAACTTATCAAATTTCATAAAAGTCGGAATATGAATGGACCCACCTAGACCCCATTTATCCCCAATTTAAATACGTCCTTTGCATTACCATAACAAGCAAGGCAATCATCGCTCGAAAAGACATTAACAAAAGACTCTTCTTCTCCTCTCATACGCACATATATATATATATACCCAATAACCTCGTAGCCCGAAAATCCCGCACCGTCCGCGTATAGGAATGTCGCCTCAGCCGCTTTTTCTGCTCGCGCGCGCGATTTTAAAAATATTTCGACCGTCTCTTTCTCTGTGTTTTGATCGTATTAGTCGATCTGGCGCTGTTGCCGCGTGTTGTGTTATACACAGTGCGCGCTCCCTCTCTTTCTCCCTCCCGCGCTGCTGCGCAGGTGAATGAATCTCCCGGCGTTTCTCACGCTTCGCTTTCGTCTCTTTGCCTCTGTCCATCGACCCTAACTATCTATTTATAAGCGCCGCCGCCACTGCTGCTACTGCCGCTGCGCAGGCATGAGGCAGTCAGTATGTAGTAGTTGGTTTCACCGCGCGTCTTTCGCCTCAGAAACTAAGCGCGCACGCGCGTACGGTTTAATCGTGCGCTACCGCTAATATGCGTTTATATTCGCGGATATACACACGTGCGGTTGCGTGTACGTGTGTATGTATGCGTCGCCTGGTAGTTAGCTTGAGTTGCCGAGATTTAACGTGCGCGCGCTTCTTCTCCCTCATTAGCTAAAAATTCGAGAAGGTTTTACGGTTATTCGTGAATTAAGGCGTACGATTTTGCCTTGCGGTTTATCAAAAGAGTTTTATTGTATCTCACTTTGCAAATGAAATCGTAACTTTTTGGGATTTTTATGGAGCGGAACACTATAAATACGATAAAATTATTCCGGTGCTTTATACTTATAAAACTTTCAAAACTTTTATTAATCGTTTCCGGCTATCCACTCTTCCTTAGTTCATTACTTATGCAAATGGTTGATATATTACTGGTATCACTGAAAAATAAAATCAATCGTTTTTAAAAAATTTATAATTTATCAAAATATCAAAGAAAAAAAACCCGCCGATCTAAAAATAGCCTCTCTTGCTCCGCGTCACAAAGAATTCTGCTTTCCTTAATTTTTAAATCGATCGCGATTGTCTGCGGAGATACGCATCGGTCGTATGGCGCCGACGCGCGCTCTTGTTTTATGCATGGACGGGCGGACGGACAGTATTATAGGCTTAACATTCAATCGGAGTCTTGGTTCCTCTCTGCATATACGCACGCTGCCGTTTTGTTTGAAAGCCTCCCTTATCCGCCGTCCTCTCCGCGTCTTTCTCTATTTTCCGCGATGGAACTGGCTCGCGATTTCTCTCGTTTCTGTCTCTCTCTCCTGTCCTTTCCATCGTTACGCGCTCGTATGCGCGCGCTCCCGTGGTTCTAAATCGGTATGGCAAAACAAGTAACGAGACGCGGATTCTAAGTCGAGACTCTCGCCTAATTTGCGGGATCGCGCGCGCGCGCGCGCGATGGATTTGCGCAGTGCACCGTCGTCGTCGTGCGCCGCGCGGGAAGAGAGTTGAGGAATGTATTACGCGGTTGTGAGAGGAGTTTGAGGACGACGACTAATTGTTTGTTGTAGTGCAGTATAAGGGGTTATGTATTTTAATGGATTTTACTTGTGAGAATTAAGAATTAAAAGAAAACAAATGAAAAATTATTATTATAAAAGTTTATTCTTTTTAATTGTTACTGTTAATTATATAATAATAAAATGCTAGACTCGGTTATTACATTATGAATGATATATTACGAGCATTTTATATGGCTAAAACGTTTTAATGATAAACGAAAAATCAAGAATTTTATCTCTGCTAAGTGATGAGTTTTTTGACAGCCGAGAAAGGGTTATCGTAGTTCTATTTTATTCTGCCTTTTCCGTTCTTTGATCTGCCTCGTCTCGTAAATTTCTCTCTGAAAATAAAACATCTGGCGAATGCGGTTAGCCCGTCGTTCGTCTCATGCGCTTATCTTGTATGAGATCGCATTTTTTCTGAGGAAATTTTAATGAAATAACGTCGTCATATTTATTTTTTGTGGTATCATAAACTATGACTGGAACAAAAAAAAATTCTTGTTTGACTGCTTCCCAGAAAATTATCTTTACGAGAAAATTAGTAATTTTTGAATTTTACAATTAATTATTAAAGAAACTTTTTATTGCCTGAAATAGTACAGGTAAATAAATTTTCGTATTCGTACGTAAAAAGTATTCGGGTTATTGAGCATAGATGTGTACGCGAAAGATGTATAGATCGAAGCCAAAGAACTACCCAGTGAATCCCCGTAAAGTGTATCGAGCTACAAATAGTGCAGCTAACCGGGCTCGCTAGTTAGTAGCTGCGTTTCAAATTTCCAGCCACACCAATCCGAAAGAGAGCTGTAACGTAAATGAGATTTCTCTACCCGATAGTTAGCTATAAATAACGAACCGAACGTGCAATTAACCCTTCAAAGAGAGCACGTTCCATTAATAGCAGCATTAACCGAGCAAGTTTGTTTGACACGCTTAACTAGCACTTCCATCAAACGAGCTTAAAAGAGTATATATAGTGAAAAGTGTAAGGAAAATATTTATTATATGCAGCACGTAAATTTCTAAATTTTACAATTACTTATTCGCTGCAAATTACATCTTTCGCGATCGCAAATTAATAAAACCCAAACCACCCCGCGCTTAAATTCCGGCAAACTGACAGAAACAAGCGCATTAGCGCGCAATCACCGTACGCTGCTACTTACCGCAATAAGCAACTCGCGTCTGCACCGCCACCACCGCATTTCCGCGTGTATACAAATTTCACGCCGCACTTGGCGCGTCCAATACACTTACACCGTTCGCGTCAATAACTCTCGCTCTCTCCAAAACACGTACACCGAAAGCTCTTTCCTCCTCCTCTGGCCGTCGTCGTCGACGTTCGCAACCCCTCGCACTCTCGCAACAAATTGCGCTTCGGCTGAAACTCACCTCCGCGCGAGTGTATCTAGTCGCGGGGAACCCTATCCTCGCGTGAAATTGAAACAGACAGAGCTAACGCCGCTATACGGAAAAGTAATCGAATTCCCGCGCGTCTAGCGCGGAAATTATCCTTATAAATCATGGGGCGCGGAGGAGCGGACGCGCGCGCGCACACACATACCCGCATATATGTGTGCCTGTATACATATACACACGGGCCGCGAGCCATATTGAGTATTCCATTTTCACGACGCGCACGCCGCTTGCATAATAATCGCGACGCGCAGGTGCGAGACGGCACGCGTGCGAGCGAGCGCGTTTCCCTTCTTCTTTCATTTTTTTCTTCTTCTGCGCTTTGGCGCAGGGCTCGCTCTCCCCCTTCGCGAGGAGTACAGAGCGCGATAAGATCGCGCGGCGAGAGTGGCCTCCACCTTGAGAGAGGGGACTTTAATTAGTTAATACGCGCTGCTGCCGCTAACTGATTATTAAGAGCCTCTCTATTGTCTCGCCGCGGGTGTATATGTATACATATAGGTGTATGCGCGTACGGTAGGAATAACGCGCCCGCTTTAATCAAGTATAATGCTACTTCATTAATTCCGTATCGCGCGCGGGCCTCACTCCTGTATATGAGTGCGTTATGTTTATGGAGTTGTTTCGCGATGCCGGCTGAGGGAGAGGGAATGGTTAGGGGGCCAGGAGTGCATGAGTTAGATTATTTCTTATTGTGTGCGGATTGGACTGCAGTAGTGGCATGTATAAGGTATACTAAATAGTTCTTTTCGAGGGTGATTTTTAATTGTGATTCTAACTCGAGTTGATATTGAATTAGACTTAGGCGTCGCCACATGCTTCGACCGAATCTTGCCTGTGGTGTATTGTATCGTGTAGGCTTTGTGAATGCAACTGAAATAGAATCGCAGAGTGCGTAAATGGTTTGGTTTTGCATTGTTTACTAATACGCAACTCGTTAAGACTATGTTTATCAATTCTTTGAGTTCGAATAAAAAAGTTTTGTAAACCTTTGGTTCATAAAGTTTGTTTTGTTTATACTATAATTTATATACTAACCTTTCCAAATAATCGAAACATTCCTGAATTTATTTATCAAGTTCCTTTAAATTTATTGTTATATCAGCTGTTACCAATATTATTTTACTTTTAATTTATATAATTAACTTATTTTCTCACCGAGTTTTTCACTGATGAATTACCATTACAAAATTCTTGTTTTAAAATATACCTTTACACGAATTCCCATCCAATTTCAACAATTCGGTAAAATTCATATTCCAACCGAGTTTTCAATTAAACAACTTATTAAACTGTAAAATTCCGTTTCAGTCCGCCACCACCAAATTCTCCGAACCAATTTGCACAAAGTACAATTAATCAACGGCCTCGCGTTAAAAAATGTGTTTGAAGTTCTGAACGTTCATCATGAACGAAAAATCGAATATTCCCAAAATCGGTATTTTTTATATTATCTGTTAGATATATGCATAAAACCAATAGAAACAGCGATATAAGTTATTTCCGAAGTGATCATCCCCCAAAATCAGCCCCCAAACCACCCTCACAAGACAATACATGATAAAAAAATTTATATTTTAACAGCTTATGAATTTCCTAAAAATTTTAACACGGGAATTTCTTCAAGAGCTTACCAAATACTAATCAAAAAATTGCCGAGACCAAAATCGATCGGGAACCCTTCCTCCGGGGGATGCAAGTGGGGCAAAACGGCTAAAAACACATAAAAAATACCTTTAAAAAATTCTATCTCTAGCGACTACGCGATTCCTAAAAATTTTATCACGGGAATTTCTTCAAGAGCTTACCAAATACTCATAAAAAAATTGCCGAGACCAAAATAGATCCGGAACCCTTCCTTCGGGGGATGCAAGTGGGGCAAAACGGCTAAAAACACATGAAAAATACGTTTAAAAAATTCTATCTCTAGCGACTATGCGATTCCTAAAAATTTGATCACGGGAATTTCTTCAAGAGCTTATCAAATACTTATAAAAAAATTGTCGAGACCAAAATCGATCCGGAACCCTTCCATCAGGGGGATGCAAGCGGGGCAAAACGGCTAAAAAGACATGAAAAATACATTTAAAAAAAATTCTGTCTCTAGCGACTATGCGATTCCTAAAAATTTGATCACGGGAATTTCTTCGAGAGCTAACGAAATACTTATAAAAAAATTGCCGAGACCAAAATCGATCCGGAACCCTTCCTTCAGGGGGATGCAAGCGGGGCAAAACGGCTAAAAACACATGAAAAATAACTTTAAAAAATTCTGTCTCTGGCGACTATGCGATTCCTAAAAATTTGATCACGGGAATTTCTTCAAGAGCTAACGAAATACTTATAAAAAAATTGCCGAGACCAAAATCGATCCGGAACCCTTCCTTCAGGGGCATGCAAGTGCGGCAAAACGGCTAAAAACACATGAAAAATAACTTTCAAAAATTCTGTCTCTAGCGACTATGCGATTCCTAAAAATTTGATAACGGTAATTTCTTCTAGAGCTAACGAAATACTTATAAAAAAATTGCCGAGACCAAAATCGATCCGGAACCCTTCCTTCAGGGGGATGCAAGCGGGGCAAAACGGCTAAAAACACCTGAAAAATAACTTTAAAAAATTCTGTCTCTGGCGACTATGCGATTCCTAAAAATTTGATCACGGAAATTTCTTCGAGAGCTAACGAAATACTTATAAAAAAATAGCCGAGACCAAAATCGATCCGGAACCCTTCCTTCAGGGGGATGCAAGCGGGGCAAAACGGCTAAAAACACCTGAAAAATAACTTTAAAAAATTCTGTCTCTGGCGACTATGCGATTCCTAAAAATTTGATAACGGTAATTTCTTCTAGAGCTAACGAAATACTTATAAAAAAATTGCCGAGACCAAAATCGATCCGGAACAATACCTTCGGGGGATGCAAGTGGGGCAAAACGGCTAAAAAGACATGAAAAATACATTTAAAAAATTCTGTCTCTGGCGACTATGCGATTCCTAAAAATTTGATCACGGAAATTTCTTCCAGAGCTTACGAAATACTTATAAAAAAATTGCCGAGACCAAAATCGATCCGGAACCCTTCCTTCAGGGGGATGCAAGTGGGGCAAAACGGCTAAAAAGACATGAAAAATACATTTAAAAAATTCTGTCCCTGGCGACTATGCGATTCCTAAAAATTTGATCACGGAAATTTCTTCGAGAGCTAACGAAATACTTATAAAAAAATTGCCGAGACCAAAATCGATCCGGAACCTTTCCTTCAGGGGGATGCAAGTGGGGCAAAGCGGCTAAAAACACATGAAAAATAACTTTCAAAAATTCTGTCTCTAACGACTATGCGATTCCTAAAAAAAATGATCACGGGAATTTCTTCAAGAGCTTATCAAATACTTATAAAAAAATTGTCGAGACCAAAATCGATCCGGAACCCTTCCATCAGGGGGATGCAAGCGGGGCAAAACGGCTAAAAAGACATGAAAAATAACTTTAAAAAATTCTGTCCCTGGCGACTCTGCGATTCCTAAAAATTTGATAACGGTAATTTCTTCTAGAGCTAACGAAATACTTATAAAAAAATTGCCGAGATCAAAATCGATCTGGAACCCTTCCTTCAGGGGGATGAAAGTGGGGCAAAACGGCTAAAAACACCTGAAAAATAACTTTAAAAAATTCTGTCTCTGGCGACTATGCGATTCCTAAAAATTTGATCACGGGAATTTCTTCGAGAGCTAACGAAATACTTATAAAAAAATTGCCGAGACCAAAATCGATCCGGAACCCTTCCTTCAGGGGGATGCAAGCGGGGCAAAACGGCTAAAAACACCTGAAAAATAACTTTAAAAAATTCTGTCTCTGGCGACTATGCGATTCCTAAAAATTTGATAACGGTAATTTCTTCTAGAGCTAACGAAATACTTATAAAAAAATTGCCGAGACCAAAATCGATCCGGAACAATACCTTCGGGGGATGCAAGTGGGGCAAAACGGCTAAAAACACATGAAAAATAACTTTCAAAAATTCTGTCTCTAGCGACTTTGCGATTCCTAAAAATTTGATCTCGGGAATTTCTTCAAGAGCTTATCAAATACTTATAAAAAAATTGCCGAGACCAAAATCGATCCGGAACCCTTCCATCAGGGGGATGCAAGCGGGGCAAAACGGCTAAAAACACATGAAAAATAACTTTAAAAAATTCTGTCTCTAGCGACTATGCGATTCCTAAAAATTTGATCACGGGAATTTCTTCGAGAGCTAACGAAATACTTATAAAAAAATTGCCGAGACCAAAATCGATCCGGAACCCTTCCTTCAGGGGGATGCAAGCGGGGCAAAACGGCTAAAAACACATGAAAAATAACTTTAAAAAATTCTGTCTCTGGCGACTATGCGATTCCTAAAAATTTGATCACGGGAATTTCTTCAAGAGCTAACGAAATACTTATAAAAAAATTGCCGAGACCAAAATCGATCCGGAACCCTTCCTTCAGGGGCATGCAAGTGCGGCAAAACGGCAAAAAACACATGAAAAATAACTTTCAAAAATTCTGTCTCTGGCGACTATGCGATTCCTAAAAATTTGATCACGGAAATTTCTTCGAGAGCTAACGAAATACTTATAAAAAAATAGCCGAGACCAAAATCGATCCGGAACCCTTCCTTCAGGGGGATGCAAGCGGGGCAAAACGGCTAAAAACACCTGAAAAATAACTTTAAAAAATTCTGTCTCTGGCGACTATGCGATTCCTAAAAATTTGATAACGGTAATTTCTTCTAGAGCTAACGAAATACTTATAAAAAAATTGCCGAGACCAAAATCGATCCGGAACAATACCTTCGGGGGATGCAAGTGGGGCAAAACGGCTAAAAACATATGAAAAATACCTTTAAAAAATTCTATCTCTAGCGACTATGCGATTCCTAAAAATTTGATCACGGGAATTTCTTCCAGAGCTTATCAAATACTTATAAAAAAATTGCCGAGACCAAAATCGATCCGGAACCCTTCCATCAGGAGGATGCAAGCGGGACAAAACGGCTAAAAACACATGAGAAAAATACATTTAAAAAATTCTGTCTCTAGCGACTATGCGATTCCTAAAAATTTGATCACGTTAATTTCTTCTAGAGCTAACGAAATACTTATAAAAAAATTGCCGAGACGAAAATCGATCCGGAACCCTTCCTTCAGGGGGATGCAAGCGGGGCAAAACGGCTAAAAAGACATGAAAAATACATTTAAAAAATTCTGTCTCTAGCGACTATGCGATTCCTAAAAATTTTATCACGGGAATTTCTTCAAGAGCTTGCCAAATACTCGTAAAAAAATTGCCGAGACCAAAATCGATCCGGAACCCTTCCTTCGGGGGATGCAAGCGGGGCAAAACGGCTAAAAAGACATGAAAAATACATTTAAAAAATTCTGTCTCTAGCGACTATGCGATTCATAAAAATTTTATCACGGGAATTTCTTCAAGAGCTTACCAAATACTCATAAAAAAATTGCCGAGACCAAAATCGATCCGGAACCCTTCCTTCGGGGGATGCAAGCGGGGCAAAACGGCTAAAAAGACATGAAAAATACATATAAAAAATTCTGACTCTAGCGACTATGCGATTCCTAAAAATTTGATAACGGTAATTTCTTCTAGAGCTAACGAAATACTTATAAAAAAATTGCCGAGACCAAAATCGATCCGGAACCCTTCCTTCAGGGGGATGCAAGCGGGGCAAAACGGCTAAAACCACCTGAAAAATAACTTTAAAAAATTCTGTCTCTGGCGACTATGCGATTCCTAAAAATTTGATCACGGGAATTTCTTCGAGAGCTAACGAAATACTTATAAAAAAAATTGCCGAGACCAAAATCGATCCGGAACCCTTCCTTCAGGGGGATGAAAGTGGGGCAAAACGGCTAAAAAGACATGAAAAATACATTTAAAAAATTCTGTCTCTGGCGACTATGCGATTCCTAAAAATTTGATCACGGGAATTTCTTCGAGAGCTAACGAAATACTTATAAAAAAATTGCCGAGACCAAAATCGATCCGGAACCCTTCCTTCAGGGGGATGAAAGTGGGGCAAAACGGCTAAAAAGACATGAAAAATACATTTAAAAAATTCTGTCTCTGGCGACTATGCGATTCCTAAAAATTTGATCACGGAAATTTCTTCCAGAGCTTACGAAATACTTATAAAAAAATTGCCGAGACCAAAATCGATCCGGAACCCTTCCTTCAGGGGGATGCAAGTGGGGCAAAACGGCTAAAAAGACATGAAAAATACATTTAAAAAATTCTGTCCCTGGCGACTATGCGATTCCTAAAAATTTGATCACGGAAATTTCTTCGAGAGCTAACGAAATACTTATAAAAAAATTGCCGAGACCAAAATCGATCCGGAACCTTTCCTTCAGGGGGATGCAAGTGGGGCAAAGCGGCTAAAAACACATGAAAAATAACTTTCAAAAATTCTGTCTCTAACGACTATGCGATTCCTAAAAAAAATGATCACGGGAATTTCTTCAAGAGCTTATCAAATACTTATAAAAAAATTGTCGAGACCAAAATCGATCCGGAACCCTTCCATCAGGGGGATGCAAGCGGGGCAAAACGGCTAAAAAGACATGAAAAATAACTTTAAAAAATTCTGTCCCTGGCGACTCTGCGATTCCTAAAAATTTGATAACGGTAATTTCTTCTAGAGCTAACGAAATACTTATAAAAAAATTGCCGAGATCAAAATCGATCTGGAACCCTTCCTTCAGGGGGATGAAAGTGGGGCAAAACGGCTAAAAACACCTGAAAAATAACTTTAAAAAATTCTGTCTCTGGCGACTATGCGATTCCTAAAAATTTGATCACGGGAATTTCTTCGAGAGCTAACGAAATACTTATAAAAAAATTGCCGAGACCAAAATCGATCCGGAACCCTTCCTTCAGGGGGATGCAAGCGGGGCAAAACGGCTAAAAACACCTGAAAAATAACTTTAAAAAATTCTGTCTCTGGCGACTATGCGATTCCTAAAAATTTGATAACGGTAATTTCTTCTAGAGCTAACGAAATACTTATAAAAAAATTGCCGAGACCAAAATCGATCCGGAACAATACCTTCGGGGGATGCAAGTGGGGCAAAACGGCTAAAAACACATGAAAAATAACTTTCAAAAATTCTGTCTCTAGCGACTTTGCGATTCCTAAAAATTTGATCTCGGGAATTTCTTCAAGAGCTTATCAAATACTTATAAAAAAATTGCCGAGACCAAAATCGATCCGGAACCCTTCCATCACGGGGATGCAAGCGGGGCAAAACGGCTAAAAACACATGAAAAATAACTTTAAAAAATTCTGTCTCTAGCGACTATGCGATTCCTAAAAATTTGATCACGGGAATTTCTTCGAGAGCTAACGAAATACTTATAAAAAAATTGCCGAGACCAAAATCGATCCGGAACCCTTCCTTCAGGGGGATGCAAGCGGGGCAAAACGGCTAAAAACACATGAAAAATAACTTTAATAAATTCTGTCTCTGGCGACTATGCGATTCCTAAAAATTTGATCACGGGAATTTCTTCAAGAGCTAACGAAATACTTATAAAAAAATTGCCGAGACCAAAATCGATCCGGAACCCTTCCTTCAGGGGCATGCAAGTGCGGCAAAACGGCAAAAAACACATGAAAAATAACTTTCAAAAATTCTGTCTCTAGCGACTATGCGATTCCTAAAAATTTGATAACGGTAATTTCTTCTAGAGCTAACGAAATACTTATAAAAAAATTGCCGAGACCAAAATCGATCCGGAACCCTTCCTTCAGGGGGATGCAAGCGGGGCAAAACGGCTAAAAACACCTGAAAAATAACTTTAAAAAATTCTGTCTCTGGCGACTATGCGATTCCTAAAAATTTGATCACGGAAATTTCTTCGAGAGCTAACGAAATACTTATAAAAAAATAGCCGAGACCAAAATCGATCCGGAACCCTTCCTTCAGGGGGATGCAAGCGGGGCAAAACGGCTAAAAACACCTGAAAAATAACTTTAAAAAATTCTGTCTCTGGCGACTATGCGATTCCTAAAAATTTGATAACGGTAATTTCTTCTAGAGCTAACGAAATACTTATAAAAAAATTGCCGAGACCAAAATCGATCCGGAACAATACCTTCGGGGATGCAAGTGGGGCAAAACGGCTAAAAACATATGAAAAATACCTTTAAAAATTCTATCTGTAGGGACTATGCGATTCCTAAAAATTTGATCACGGGAATTTCTTCCAGAGCTTATCAAATACTTATAAAAAAATTGCCGAGACCAAAATCGATCCGGAACCCTTCCATCAGGAGGATGCAAGCGGGACAAAACGGCTAAAAACACATGAGAAAAATACATTTAAAAAATTCTGTCTCTAGCGACTATGCGATTACAAAAATTTGATCACGTTAATTTCTTCTAGAGCTAACGAAATACTTATAAAAAAATTGCCGAGACGAAAATCGATCCGGAACCCTTCCTTCAGGGGGATGCAAGCGGGGCAAAACGGCTAAAAAGACATGAAAAATACATTTAAAAAATTCTGTCTCTAGCGACTATGCGATTCCTAAAAATTTTATCACGGGAATTTCTTCAAGAGCTTGCCAAATACTCGTAAAAAAATTGCCGAGACCAAAATCGATCCGGAACCCTTCCTTCGGGGGATGCAAGCGGGGCAAAACGGCTAAAAAGACATGAAAAATACATTTAAAAAATTCTGTCTCTAGCGACTATGCGATTCATAAAAATTTTATCACGGGAATTTCTTCAAGAGCTTACCAAATACTCATAAAAAAATTGCCGAGACCAAAATCGATCCGGAACCCTTCCTTCGGGGGATGCAAGCGGGGCAAAACGGCTAAAAAGACATGAAAAATACATATAAAAATTCTGACTCTAGCGACTATGCGATTCCTAAAAATTTGATAACGGTAATTTCTTCTAGAGCTAACGAAATACTTATAAAAAAATTGCCGAGACCAAAATCGATCCGGAACCCTTCCTTCAGGGGGATGCAAGCGGGGCAAAACGGCTAAAACCACCTGAAAAATAACTTTAAAAAATTCTGTCTCTGGCGATATGCGATTCCTAAAAATTTGATCACGGGAATTTCTTCGAGAGCTAACGAAATACTTATAAAAAAATTGCCGAGACCAAAATCGATCCGGAACCCTTCCTTCAGGGGGATGAAAGTGGGGCAAAACGGCTAAAAAGACATGAAAAATACATTTAAAAAATTCTGTCTCTGGCGACTATGCGATTCCTAAAAATTTGATCACGGGAATTTCTTCGAGAGCTAACGAAATACTTATAAAAAAATTGCCGAGACCAAAATCGATCCGGAACCCTTCCTTCAGGGGGATGAAAGTGGGGCAAAACGGCTAAAAGACATGAAAAATACATTTAAAAAATTCTGTCTCTGGCGACTATGCGATTCCTAAAAATTTGATCACGGAAATTTCTTCCAGAGCTTACGAAATACTTATAAAAAAATTGCCGAGACCAAAATCGATCCGGAACCCTTCCTTCAGGGGGATGCAAGTGGGGCAAAACGGCTAAAAAGACATGAAAAATACATTTAAAAAATTCTGTCCCTGGCGACTATGCGATTCCTAAAAATTTGATCACGGAAATTTCTTCGAGAGCTAACGAAATACTTATAAAAAAATTGCCGAGACCAAAATCGATCCGGAACCTTTCCTTCAGGGGGATGCAAGTGGGGCAAAGCGGCTAAAAACACATGAAAAATAACTTTCAAAAATTCTGTCTCTAACGACTATGCGATTCCTAAAAAAAATGATCACGGGAATTTCTTCAAGAGCTTATCAAATACTTATAAAAAAATTGTCGAGACCAAAATCGATCCGGAACCCTTCCATCAGGGGGATGCAAGCGGGGCAAAACGGCTAAAAAGACATGAAAAATAACTTTAAAAAATTCTGTCCCTGGCGACTCTGCGATTCCTGAAAATTTGATAACGGTAATTTCTTCTAGAGCTAACGAAATACTTATAAAAAAATTGCCGAGATCAAAATCGATCTGGAACCCTTCCTTCAGGGGGATGAAAGTGGGGCAAAACGGCTAAAAACACCTGAAAAATATCTTTAAAAATTCTGTCTCTGGCGACTATGCGATTCCTAAAAATTTGATCACGGGAATTTCTTCGAGAGCTAACGAAATACTTATAAAAAAATTGCCGAGACCAAAATCGATCCGGAACCCTTCCTTCAGGGGGATGCAAGCGGGGCAAAACGGCTAAAAACACCTGAAAAATAACTTTAAAAAATTCTGTCTCTGGCGACTATGCGATTCCTAAAAATTTGATAACGGTAATTTCTTCTAGAGCTAACGAAATACTTATAAAAAAATTGCCGAGACCAAAATCGATCCGGAACAATACCTTCGGGGGATGCAAGTGGGGCAAAACGGCTAAAAACACATGAAAAATAACTTTCAAAAATTCTGTCTCTAGCGACTTTGCGATTCCTAAAAATTTGATCTCGGGAATTTCTTCAAGAGCTTATCAAATACTTATAAAAAAATTGCCGAGACCAAAATCGATCCGGAACCCTTCCATCAGGGGGATGCAAGCGGGGCAAAACGGCTAAAAACACATGAAAAATAACTTTAAAAAATTCTGTCTCTAGCGACTATGCGATTCCTAAAAATTTGATCACGGGAATTTCTTCGAGAGCTAACGAAATACTTATAAAAAAATTGCCGAGACCAAAATCGATCCGGAACCCTTCCTTCAGGGGGATGCAAGCGGGGCAAAACGGCTAAAAACACATGAAAAATAACTTTAAAAAATTCTGTCTCTGGCGACTATGCGATTCCTAAAAATTTGATCACGGGAATTTCTTCAAGAGCTAACGAAATACTTATAAAAAAATGGCCGAGACCAAAATCGATCCGGAACCCTTCCTTCAGGGGCATGCAAGTGCGGCAAAACGGCTAAAAACACATGAAAAATAACTTTCAAAAATTCTGTCTCTAGCGACTATGCGATTCCTAAAAATTTGATAACGGTAATTTCTTCTAGAGCTAACGAAATACTTATAAAAAAATTGCCGAGACCAAAATCGATCCGGAACCCTTCCTTCAGGGGGATGCAAGCGGGGCAAAACGGCTAAAAACACCTGAAAAATAACTTTAAAAAATTCTGTCTCTGGCGACTATGCGATTCCTAAAAATTTGATCACGGAAATTTCTTCGAGAGCTAACGAAATACTTATAAAAAAATAGCCGAGACCAAAATCGATCCGGAACCCTTCCTTCAGGGGGATGCAAGCGGGGCAAAACGGCTAAAAACACCTGAAAAATAACTTTAAAAAATTCTGTCTCTGGCGACTATGCGATTCCTAAAAATTTGATAACGGTAATTTCTTCTAGAGCTAACGAAATACTTATAAAAAAATTGCCGAGACCAAAATCGATCCGGAACAATACCTTCGGGGGATGCAAGTGGGGCAAAACGGCTAAAAACATATGAAAAATACCTTTAAAAAATTCTATCTCTAGCGACTATGCGATTCCTAAAAATTTGATCACGGGAATTTCTTCCAGAGCTTATCAAATACTTATAAAAAAATTGCCGAGACCAAAATCGATCCGGAACCCTTCCATCAGGAGGATGCAAGCGGGACAAAACGGCTAAAAACACATGAGAAAAATACATTTAAAAAATTCTGTCTCTAGCGACTATGCGATTCCTAAAAATTTGATCACGTTAATTTCTTCTAGAGCTAACGAAATACTTATAAAAAAATTGCCGAGACGAAAATCGATCCGGAACCCTTCCTTCAGGGGGATGCAAGCGGGGCAAAACGGCTAAAAAGACATGAAAAATACATTTAAAAAATTCTGTCTCTAGCGACTATGCGATTCCTAAAAATTTTATCACGGGAATTTCTTCAAGAGCTTGCCAAATACTCATAAAAAAATTGCCGAGACCAAAATCGATCCGGAACCCTTCCTTCGGGGGATGCAAGCGGGGCAAAACGGCTAAAAACACATGAAAAATAACTTTCAAAAATTCTGTCTCTAGCGACTATGCGATTCCTAAAAATTTGATAACGGTAATTTCTTCTAGAGCTAACGAAATACTTATAAAAAAATTGCCGAGACCAAAATCGATCCGGAACCCTTCCTTCAGGGGGATGCAAGCGGGGCAAAACGGCTAAAAACACCTGAAAAATAACTTTAAAAAATTCTGTCTCTGGCGACTATGCGATTCCTAAAAATTTGATCACGGAAATTTCTTCGAGAGCTAACGAAATACTTATAAAAAAATAGCCGAGACCAAAATCGATCCGGAACCCTTCCTTCAGGGGCATGCAAGTGCGGCAAAACGGCTAAAAACACATGAAAAATAACTTTCAAAAATTCTGTCTCTAGCGACTATGCGATTCCTAAAAATTTGATAACGGTAATTTCTTCTAGAGCTAACGAAATACTTATAAAAAAATTGCCGAGACCAAAATCGATCCGGAACCCTTCCTTCAGGGGATGCAAGCGGGGCAAAACGGATAAAAAGACATGAAAAATACATTTAAAAAATTCTGTCTCTAGCGACTATGCGATTCTAAAAATTTTATCACGGGAATTTCTTCAAGAGCTTGCCAAATACTCATAAAAAAATTGCCGAGACCAAAATCGATCCGGAACCCTTCCTTCGGGGATGCAAGCGGGGCAAAACGACTAAAAACACATGAAAAATAACTTTCAAAAATTCTGTCTCTAGCGACTATGCGATTCCTAAAAATTTGATAACGGGAATTTCTTCAAGAGCTTACCAAACACTCATAAAAAAATTGCCTAAACCAAAATAGATCCGGAAGCCTTCCTTCGGGGATGCAAGTGGGGCAAAACGGCTAAAAACACATGAAAAATACGTTTAAAAATTCTATCTCTAGCGACTATGCGATTCCTAAAAATTTGATCACGGGAATTTCTTCAAGAGCTTATCAAATACTTATAAAAAAATTGTCGAGACCAAAATCGATCCGGAACCCTTCCATCAGGGGGATGCAAGCGGGGCAAAACGGCTAAAAAGACATGAAAAATACATTTAAAAAAATTCTGTCTCTAGCGACTATGCGATTCCTAAAAATTTGATAACGGCAATTTCTTCTAGAGCTAACGAAATACTTATAAAAAAATTGCCGAGACCAAAATCGATCCGGAACCCTTCCTTCAGGGGGATGCAAGCGGGGCAAAACGGCTAAAAAGACATGAAAAATACATTTAAAAAATTCTGTCTCTAGCGACTATGCGATTCATAAAAATTTTATCACGGGAATTTCTTCAAGAGCTTACCAAATACTCATAAAAAAATTGCCGAGACCAAAATCGATCCGGAACCCTTCCTTCGGGGGATGCAAGCGGGGCAAAACGGCTAAAAAGACATGAAAAATACATATAAAAAATTCTGACTCTAGCGACTATGCGATTCCTAAAAATTTGATAACGGTAATTTCTTCTAGAGCTAACGAAATACTTATAAAAAAATTGCCGAGACCAAAATCGATCCGGAACCCTTCCTTCAGGGGGATGCAAGCGGGGCAAAACGGCTAAAACCACCTGAAAAATAACTTTAAAAAATTCTGTCTCTGGCGACTATGCGATTCCTAAAAATTTGATCACGGGAATTTCTTCGAGAGCTAACGAAATACTTATAAAAAAATTGCCGAGACCAAAATCGATCCGGAACCCTTCCTTCAGGGGGATGAAAGTGGGGCAAAACGGCTAAAAAGACATGAAAAATACATTTAAAAAATTCTGTCTCTGGCGACTATGCGATTCCTAAAAATTTGATCACGGAAATTTCTTCCAGAGCTTACGAAATACTTATAAAAAAATTGCCGAGACCAAAATCGATCCGGAACCCTTCCTTCAGGGGGATGCAAGTGGGGCAAAACGGCTAAAAAGACATGAAAAATACATTTAAAAATTCTGTCCCTGGCGACTATGCGATTCCTAAAAATTTGATCACGGAAATTTCTTCGAGAGCTAACGAAATACTTATAAAAAAATTGCCGAGACCAAAATCGATCCGGAACCTTTCCTTCAGGGGGATGCAAGTGGGGCAAAGCGGCTAAAAACACATGAAAAATAACTTTCAAAAATTCTGTCTCTAACGACTATGCGATTCCTAAAAAAAATGATCACGGGAATTTCTTCAAGAGCTTATCAAATACTTATAAAAAAATTGTCGAGACCAAAATCGATCCGGAACCCTTCCATCAGGGGGATGCAAGCGGGGCAAAACGGCTAAAAAGACATGAAAAATAACTTTAAAAATTCTGTCCCTGGCGACTCTGCGATTCCTAAAAATTTGATAACGGTAATTTCTTCTAGAGCTAACGAAATACTTATAAAAAAATTGCCGAGATCAAAATCGATCTGGAACCCTTCCTTCAGGGGGATGAAAGTGGGGCAAAACGGCTAAAAACACCTGAAAAATAACTTTAAAAAATTCTGTCTCTGCCGACTATGCGAATCCTAAAAATTTGATCACGGGAATTTCTTCGAGAGCTAACGAAAGACTTATAAAAAAATTGCCGAGCCCAAAATCGATCCGGAACCCTTCCTTCAGGGGGATGCAAGCGGGGCAAAACGGCTAAAAACACCTGAAAAATAACTTTAAAAAATTCTGTCTCTGGCGACTATGCGATTCCTAAAAATTTGATAACGGTAATTTCTTCTAGAGCTAACGAAATACTTATAAAAAAATTGCCGAGACCAAAATCGATCCGGAACAATACCTTCGGGGGATGCAAGTGGGGCAAAACGGCTAAAAACACATGAAAAATACCTTTAAAAAATTCTGTCTCTAGCGACTATGCGATTCCTAAAAATTTTATCACGTTAATTTCTTCTAGAGCTAACGAAATACTTATAAAAAAATTGCCGAGACGAAAATCGATCCGGAACCCTTCCTTCAGGGGGATGCAAGCGGGGCAAAACGGCTAAAAAGACATGAAAAATACATTTAAAAAATTCTGTCTCTAGCGACTATGCGATTCCTCAAAATTTTATCACGGGAATTTCTTCAAGAGCTTGCCAAATACTCATAAAAAAATTGCCGAGACCAAAATCGATCCGGAACCCTTCCTTCGGGGGATGCAAGCGGGGCAAAACGGCTAAAAACACATGAAAAATAACTTTCAAAAATTCTGTCTCTAGCGACTATGCGATTCCTAAAAATTTGATAACGGTAATTTCTTCTAGAGCTAACGAAATACTTATAAAAAAATTGCCGAGACCAAAATCGATCCGGAACCCTTCCTTCAGGGGGATGCAAGCGGGGCAAAACGGCTAAAAACACCTGAAAAATAACTTTAAAAAATTCTGTCTCTAGCGACTATGCGATTCCTAAAAATTTGATCACGTTAATTTCTTCTAGAGCTAACGAAATACTTATAAAAAAATTGCCGAGACGAAAATCGATCCGGAACCCTTCCTTCAGGGGGATGCAAGCGGGGCAAAACGGCTAAAAAGACATGAAAAATACATTTAAAAAATTCTGTCTCTAGCGACTATGCGATTCCTAAAAATTTTATCACGGGAATTTCTTCAAGAGCTTGCCAAATACTCATAAAAAAATTGCCGAGACCAAAATCGATCCGGAACCCTTCCATCAGGAGGATGCAAGCGGGACAAAACGGCTAAAAACACATGAGAAAAATACATTTAAAAAATTCTGTCTCTAGCGACTATGCGATTCCTAAAAATTTGATCACGTTAATTTCTTCTAGAGCTAACGAAATACTTATAAAAAAATTGCCGAGACGAAAATCGATCCGCAACCCTTCCTTCAGGGGGATGCAAGCGGGGCAAAACGGCTAAAAAGACATGAAAAATACATTTAAAAAATTCTGTCTCTAGCGACTATGCGATTCCTAAAAATTTTATCACGGGAATTTCTTCAAGAGCTTGCCAAATACTCATAAAAAAATTGCCGAGACCAAAATCGATTCGGAACCCTTCCTTCGGGGGATGCAAGCGGGGCAAAACGGCTAAAAACACATGAAAAATAACTTTCAAAAATTCTGTCTCTAGCGACTATGCGATTCCTAAAAATTTGATAACGGTAATTTCTTCTAGAGCTAACGAAATACTTATAAAAAAATTGCCGAGACCAAAATCGATCCGGAACCCTTCCTTCAGGGGGATGCAAGCGGGGCAAAACGGCTAAAAACACCTGAAAAATAACTTTAAAAAATTCTGTCTCTGGCGACTATGCGATTCCTAAAAATTTGATCACGGAAATTTCTTCGAGAGCTAACGAAATACTTATAAAAAAATAGCCGAGACCAAAATCGATCCGGAACCCTTCCTTCAGGGGCATGCAAGTGCGGCAAAACGGCTAAAAACACATGAAAAATAACTTTCAAAAATTCTGTCTCTAGCGACTATGCGATTCCTAAAAATTTGATAACGGTAATTTCTTCTAGAGCTAACGAAATACTTATAAAAAAATTGCCGAGACCAAAATCGATCCGGAACCCTTCCTTCAGGGGGATGCAAGCGGGGCAAAACGGCTAAAAAGACATGAAAAATACATTTAAAAAATTCTGTCTCTAGCGACTATGCGATTCCTAAAAATTTTATCACGGGAATTTCTTCAAGAGCTTGCCAAATACTCATAAAAAAATTGCCGAGACCAAAATCGATCCGGAACCCTTCCTTCGGGGGATGCAAGCGGGGCAAAATGGCTAAAAACACATGAAAAATAACTTTCAAAAATTCTGTCTCTAGCGACTATGCGATTCCTAAAAATTTGATAACGGGAATTTCTTCAAGAGCTTACCAAATACTCATAAAAAAATTGCCGAGACCAAAATAGATCCGGAACCCTTCCTTCGGGGGATGCAAGTGGGGCAAAACGGCTAAAAACACATGAAAAATACGTTTAAAAAATTCTATCTCTAGCGACTATGCGATTCCTAAAAATTTGATCACGGGAATTTCTTCAAGAGCTTATCGAATACTTATAAAAAAATTGTCGAGACCAAAATCGATCCGGAACCCTTCCATCAGGGGGATGCAAGCGGGGCAAAACGGCTAAAAAGACATGAAAAATACATTTAAAAAAAATTCTGTCTCTAGCGACTATGCGATTCCTAAAAATTTGATAACGGCAATTTCTTCTAGAGCTAACGAAATACTTATAAAAAAATTGCCGAGACCAAAATCGATCCGGAACCCTTCCTTCAGGGGGATGCAAGCGGGGCAAAACGGCTAAAAAGACATGAAAAATACATTTAAAAAATTCTGTCTCTAGCGACTATGCGATTCATAAAAATTTTATCACGGGAATTTCTTCAAGAGCTTACCAAATACTCATAAAAAAATTGCCGAGACCAAAATCGATCCGGAACCCTTCCTTCGGGGGATGCAAGCGGGGCAAAACGGCTAAAAAGACATGAAAAATACATATAAAAAATTCTGACTCTAGCGACTATGCGATTCCTAAAAATTTGATAACGGTAATTTCTTCTAGAGCTAACGAAATACTTATAAAAAAATTGCCGAGACCAAAATCGATCCGGAACCCTTCCTTCAGGGGGATGCAAGCGGGGCAAAACGGCTAAAACCACCTGAAAAATAACTTTAAAAAATTCTGTCTCTGGCGACTATGCGATTCCTAAAAATTTGATCACGGGAATTTCTTCGAGAGCTAACGAAATACTTATAAAAAAATTGCCGAGACCAAAATCGATCCGGAACCCTTCCTTCAGGGGGATGAAAGTGGGGCAAAACGGCTAAAAAGACATGAAAAATACATTTAAAAATTCTGTCTCTGGCGACTATGCGATTCCTAAAAATTTGATCACGGAAATTTCTTCCAGAGCTTACGAAATACTTATAAAAAAATTGCCGAGACCAAAATCGATCCGGAACCCTTCCTTCAGGGGGATGCAAGTGGGGCAAAACGGCTAAAAAGACATGAAAAATACATTTAAAAAATTCTGTCCCTGGCGACTATGCGATTCCTAAAAATTTGATCACGGAAATTTCTTCGAGAGCTAACGAAATACTTATAAAAAAATTGCCGAGACCAAAATCGATCCGGAACCTTTCCTTCAGGGGGATGCAAGTGGGGCAAAGCGGCTAAAAACACATGAAAAATAACTTTCAAAAATTCTGTCTCTAACGACTATGCGATTCCTAAAAAAAATGATCACGGGAATTTCTTCAAGAGCTTATCAAATACTTATAAAAAAATTGTCGAGACCAAAATCGATCCGGAACCCTTCCATCAGGGGGATGCAAGCGGGGCAAAACGGCTAAAAAGACATGAAAAATAACTTTAAAAAATTCTGTCCCTGGCGACTCTGCGATTCCTAAAAATTTGATAACGGTAATTTCTTCTAGAGCTAACGAAATACTTATAAAAAAATTGCCGATATCAAAATCGATCTGGAACCCTTCCTTCAGGGGGATGAAAGTGGGGCAAAACGGCTAAAAACACCTGAAAAATAACTTTAAAAAATTCTGTCTCTGGCGACTATGCGATTCCTAAAAATTTGATCACGGGAATTTCTTCGAGAGCTAACGAAATACTTATAAAAAAATTGCCGAGACCAAAATCGATCCGGAACCCTTCCTTCAGGGGGATGCAAGCGGGGCAAAACGGCTAAAAACACCTGAAAAATAACTTTAAAAAATTCTGTCTCTGGCGACTATGCGATTCCTAAAAATTTGATCACGGGAATTTCTTCGAGAGCTAACGAAATACTTATAAAAAAATTGCCGAGACCAAAATCGATCCGGAACAATACCTTCGGGGGATGCAAGTGGGGCAAAACGGCTATAAACACATGAAAAATACCTTTAAAAAATTCTATCTCTAGCGACTATGCGATTCCTAAAAATTTGATAACGGTAATTTCTTCTAGAGCTAACGAAATACTTATAAAAAAATTGCCGAGACCAAAATCGATCCGGAACCCTTCCTTCAGGGGGATGCAAGCGGGGCAAAACGGCTAAAAACACCTGAAAAATAACTTTAAAAAATTCTGTCTCTGGCGACTATGCGATTCCTAAAAATTTGATCACGGAAATTTCTTCGAGAGCTAACGAAATACTTATAAAAAAATAGCCGAGACCAAAATCGATCCGGAACCCTTCCTTCAGGGGGATGCAAGTGCGGCAAAACGGCTAAAAACACATGAAAAATAAATTTCAAAAATTCTGTCTCTAGCGACTATGCGATTCCTAAAAATTTGATAACGGTAATTTCTTCTAGAGCTAACGAAATACTTATAAAAAAATTGCCGAGACCAAAATCGATCCGGAACAATACCTTCGGGGGATGCAAGTGGGGCAAAACGGCTAAAAACACATGAAAAATAACTTTCGAAATTCTGTCTCTAGCGACTTTGCGATTCCTAAAAATTTGATCTCGGGAATTTCTTCAAGAGCTTATCAAATACTTATAAAAAAATTGCCGAGACCAAAATCGATCCGGAACCCTTCCATCAGGGGGATGCAAGCGGGGCAAAACGGCTAAAAACACATGAAAAATAACTTTAAAAAATTCTGTCTCTAGCGACTATGCGATTCCTAAAAATTTGATCACGGGAATTTCTTCGAGAGCTAACGAAATACTTATAAAAAAATTGCCGAGACCAAAATCGATCCGGAACAATACCTTCGGGGGATGCAAGTGGGGCAAAACGGCTATAAACACATGAAAAATACCTTTAAAAAATTCTGTCTCTAGCGACTATGCGATTCCTAAAAATTTGATAACGGTAATTTCTTCTAGAGCTAACGAAATACTTATAAAAAAATTGCCGAGACCAAAATCGATCCGGAACCCTTCCTTCAGGGGGATGCAAGCGGGGCAAAACGGCTAAAAACACATGAAAAATAACTTTAAAAAATTCTGTCTCTGGCGACTATGCGATTCCTAAAAATTTGATCACGGGAATTTCTTCAAGAGCTAACGAAATACTTATAAAGAAATTGCCGAGACCAAAATCGATCCGGAACCCTTCCTTCAGGGGCATGCAAGTGCGGCAAAACGGCTAAAAACGCATGAAAAATAACTTTCAAAAATTCTGTCTCTAGCGACTATGCGATTCCTAAAAATTTGATAACGGTAATTTCTTCTAGAGCTAACGAAATACTTATAAAAAAATTGCCGAGACCAAAATCGATCCGGAACAATACCTTCGGGGGATGCAAGTGGGGCAAAACGGCTAAAAACACATGAAAAATAACTTTCAAAAATTCTGTCTCTAGCGACTTTGCGATTCCTAAAAATTTGATCTCGGGAATTTCTTCAAGAGCTTATCAAATACTTATAAAAAAATTGCCGAGACCAAAATCGATCCGGAACCCTTCCATCAGGGGGATGCAAGCGGGGCAAAACGGCTAAAAACACATGAAAAATAACTTTAAAAAATTCTGTCTCTAGCGACTATGCGATTCCTAAAAATTTGATCACGGGAATTTCTTCGAGAGCTAACGAAATACTTATAAAAAAATTGCCGAGACCAAAATCGATCCGGAACAATACCTTCGGGGGATGCAAGTGGGGCAAAACGGCTATAAACACATGAAAAATACCTTTAAAAAATTCTATCTCTAGCGACTATGCGATTCCTAAAAATTTGATCACGGGAATTTCTTCAAGAGCTTACCAAATACTCATAAAAAAATTGGGCGGGAATGTGGCACTTTCGGCCACTCGCTTTAAAACAATAACTAATCTTAATGTTATTTGTAAAACACGTTAATCACAAAAGTAAATCTTATTTTTAAGATAGAATGAAATGAACTGAAGCTATGGCAGTTTCATATTTAATACAGTTGTAATACTTTACAAATACATTGTTAATTAAAATAAAGTTATAATGGATAAAATCAAATACCAGATTACTTAATATCTAGTAAATATCTATACTAGTAAAAATCTTTAAATTCATTATTTTTAAATAACGTTTAATGATGATTCGTTAAGATTTCTATTATTAAAAATGACAAACAACAGCGGCACAAGTCTGTCATGAAAGTAAGCGGGGTTACGCAACATAAAAAGAGAGATGTTAAAAGAAAGTTTAAAAATTGAGAATATTAAATACTGATATTTTATAACCATCAGAAGAATAAAGCAGTCAGACGGACAAAGAGCTAAAATGATGAAAACGCCATTCTCTTTAAATAACTGAATATGACTGAGAAATACAAGAATAAATATTTTAAAATAGTTTAAACCTTATTGAAGTAGATACCAGCAGCTTCAAAAAATAATTTAACATTTATCATTATTTTAATGTAAATAATAGTGAAAGTAAGCTTCTTCTAACACAGTACAAGTTTAACACAAATGTACTAAGTTCTTGATGAATATACTTAAAAATATAATAATTTATTCATTAAAAAGAATAATAGTCTCTAATTTAGATTCAGATATCATACCGGAAAAGGAAGAAAAAACAAAAAGAAACTTCATTAACGTACAGGTAAGATTACAATACTATTTTAATATTTAAAATACAAAAAGTATATAAAACATATTAATTAAACTTATGAGCAATAAACCAGTTAAACATCTGCACAACCTGCCCCAAAAAAGATTTTCTATAAAAACATCTTGTATGTAATCTGGTAAGTTCATTTTATGCTACCATTAAAATCTAAAATAAAGCGAAGATGTAAAGCTATTTTTGTACCGAAAGCACGATTTTCGCATTTTTTTTGAACCTATTAATAGAGCCAAAAGCGACCGCTTGTCGACCAGCGGGCGGTAAAAACTGAAAAGCGCTCGCTGTTCGCCGTAGAGGGTAAAAATCGAAAAGCGCCCGCTGTCGTTTTCGAATGGAGTTTTCAAGATTGTTTAAGAAAATCATCGATATTTTAAAAAACACAAAAATCTATACTTGCGGTAAAAAAAATATGGTGTGCACCAAGGGCTAAGTGGGTTTTTTTGACCTCGCGTGGTTGCAGTACTCGTCTTCGGTTCGCAAACGCACTTGCCTTCGGCTCGTGCTAGCTCACCTTCGACTCGTACTGCAACCCTACATTCGGTCTAAAAGACCCACCTCCATGTTACTGCCATCGCTTGGATCGTAGAAAAACGACCATAGGCGTCGTCGTTTGTAGGTGTTACGTTGTGACGCTTTCAATCCCCAAATGAGGGATTAAACACAAAAATTTTCGACCGAATATACAATGTACAATTCCATACGGGAGCCATAAGGGCAACTGACATGGTGAAAGGGCTGAAGACTCCCCGGGGGTCAATGGCATACTTTTCTCTCTTAGTACCATATAATATAGAAACCCAGAATGGATAGAGACCCACAATGAAACTATGACGAACTATAGTGGTTTTAACGACCTTCTTAGACAGTTTTGTCCATCACCAGGCTGCGGCCTACGTTGCAGACTAATATGGATTACAGGACTGATTTTCAAGGTTAAACTGAAGATACATCCAGTCTCATTTATGTACACCGCAGGCCATGAGAATAGCAGCAATAAATAATTTAAAAAAAATATTGCACAAATAGTGAAAAGTATTATGGATTTGCGCGCGCGCATATACACACACATACACACACACATACATATATACTCCGCATACTCCATTTTGGCGCCATCAGTCCCTATATGCATAGCCTCTATACTGTTATCTAGATATTGTCTACCTGCCCCCACCCGCATTATTCTACAAAATTTTTCATATATTACGTAGGGAGTTTGAAGAAGTGAAAAGGATCAAATTTATATAAAAATATAAATATTTCTTTCACATATGTAAATTTGGCTGCCGCAACACAATTTTTATTAAATTCATAAAATCTCGAGATTTCTAAAATGGGGGGGGGGGGGGGGGGGTTAAGAATCACAATGGTCAAAAATTCCGAGGCGAAAATACCGATAGGTAATTTAACGATAGCTAAATCATCGGAATAAGGTTTTAATCGAATAGGAAAAATTCCTACGAGAAAATTACAAATGGTCAAAAGTTCCGAAAATAATTTTGACAATGTTCAAAAGTTTCGAAAATAATTTTGAGTGATTCATAGTAACGAAAATCAAATGTCGGAAAAGTCGAATAGTTAAAATAAAACCTATCAACGGTTGTATCACAAATGGGTACAAATTCCGTTACAGGACGAAATTCCGAAAACTAATAAAACACTCCTTAAGAGGATGTGCAACGCTAATTTCAATATTTTTTTAAATCAACATTCAAACATTTATTTGGAAAAAGACGGCTGTAAAGCGCTCCGTACACGCAAACACTATATGCAGATATTTTTCTGGAAAATTCTATTGATATTTGCGTGAGTTATGCTCGTTTGAAAAGTAGGTCAATTGTACATTCTTACTTACCGACAGTACGGTTTTTATTTAATTCAATAAATTCTCATCTCTTTTTGGAAAAAGACGACTGTCAAGCGCTCCGTACACGCAAACACTATATGCAGATTTTTTTCTGGATAATTCACTTGCATCCCCCTGAAGGAAGGGTTCCGAATCGATTTTGGATTCGGCAATTTTTTTATAAGTATTTGGTTAGCTCTCGAAGAAATTCCCGTGATCAAATTTTTAGGAATCGCATAGTCGCTAGAGACAGAATTTTTTAAAGGTATTTTTCATGTGTATTTAGCCGTTTTACCCCACTTGCATCCCCCGAAGGAAGGGTTCCGGATCGATTTTGGTCTCGGCAATTTTTTTATGAGTATTTGGTAAGCTCTAGAAGAAATTTCCGTGATAAAATTTTTAGGAATCGCATAGTCGCCAGAGACAGAATTTTTTAAAGGTATTTTTCATGTGTTTTTAGCCGTTTTGCCCCGCTTGCATCCCCCTGATGGAAGGGTTCCGGATCGATTTTGGTCTCGGCAATTTTTAAATAAGTATTTCGTAAGCTCTCGAAGGAATTACCGCTATAACATTTTTAGGAATCGCATATTCGCGAGAGACAGAATTTTTTAAAGTTATTTTTCATGTGTTTTTAGCCGTTTTGCCCCACTTGCATCCCCCTGAAGGAAGGGTTCCGGATCGATTTTGGTCTCGGCAATTTTTTTATAAGTATTTCGTTAGCTCTCCAAGAAATTCCCGTGATCAAATTTTTAGGAATCGCATAGTCGCCAGAGACAGAATTTTTTAAATGTATTTTTCATGTCATTTTAGCCGTTTTGCCCCGCTTGCATCCCCCTGATGGAAGGGTTCCGGATAAATTATGGTCTCGGCAATTTTTTTATTAGTATTTGGTAAGCTCTTGAAGAAATTCCCGTGATCAAATTTTTAGGAATCGCGTAGTCGCTAGAGATAGAATTTTTTAAAGGTATTTTTTATATGTTTTTAGCCGTTTTGCCCCACTTGAATCCCCCTGAAGGAAGGGTTCCGGATCGATTTTGGTCTCGGCAATTTTTTTATAAGTATTTCGTTAGCTCTCGAAGAAATTTCCGTGATCAAATTTTTAGGAATCGCATAGTCGCCAGAGACAGAATTTTTTAAATGTATTTTTCATGTCTTTTTAGCCGTTTTGCCCCACTTTCATCCCCCTGAAGGAAGGGTTCCGGATCGATTTTGGTCTCGGCAATTTTTTTATAAGTATTTCGTTAGCTCTAGAAGAAATTACCGTTATCAAATTTTTAGGAATCGCAGAGTCGCTAGAGACAGAATTTTTTAAAGTTATTTTTCATGTCTTTCTAGCCGTTTTGCCCCGCTTGCATCCCCCTGAAGGAAGGGTTCCGGATCGATTTTGGTCTCGGCAATTTTTTTATAAGTATTTCGTTAGCTCACGAAGAAATTCCCGTTATCAAATTTTTAGGAATCGCATAGTCGCTAGAGACAGAATTTTTGAAAGTTATTTTTCATGTGTTTTTAGCCGTTTTGCCCCACTTGCATCCCCCTGAAGGAAGGGTTCCGGATCGATTTTGGTCTCGGCAATTTTTTTATAAGTATTTCGTTAGCTCTCGAAGAAATTTCCGTGATCAAATTTTTAGGAATCGCATAGTCGCCAGAGGCAGAATTTTTTAAATGTATTTTTCATGTGTTTTTAGCCGTTTTGCCCCACTTGCATCCCCCGAAGGAAGGGTTCCGGATCGATTTTGGTCTCGGCAATTTTTTTATGAGTATTTGGTAAGCTCTTGAAGAAATTCCCGTGATCAAATTTTTAGGAATCGCGTAGTCGCTAGAGATAGAATTTTTTAAAGGTATTTTTTATGTCTTTTTAGCCGTATTGCCCCACTTTCATCCCCCTGAAGGAAGGGTTCCGGATCGATTTTGGTCTCGGCAATTTTTTTATAAGTATTTCGTTAGCTCTCGAAGAAATTCCCGTTATCAAATTTTTAGGAATCGCATAGTCGCCAGAGACAGAATTTTTTAATGTTATTTTTCAGGTGTTTTTAGCCGTTTTGCCCCGTTTGCATCCCCCTGAAGGAAGGGTTCCGGATCGATTTTGGTCTCGGCAATTTTTTTATAAGTATTTCGTTAGCTCTAGAAGAAATTACCGTTATCAAATTTTTAGGAATCGCATATTCGCTAGAGACAGAATTTTTTATATGTATTTTTCATGTCTTTTTAGCCGTTTTGCCCCGCTTGCATCCCCCGAAGGAAGGGTTCCGGATCGATTTTGGTCTCGGCAATTTTTTTATGAGTATTTGGTAAGCTCTTGAAGAAATTCCCGTGATAAAATTTTTAGGAATCGCATAGTCGCTAGAGACAGAATTTTTTAAATTTATTTTTCATGTCTTTTTAGCTGTTTTGCCCCGCTTGCATCCCCCTGAAGGAAGGGTTCCGGATCGATTTTGGTCTCGGCAATTTTTTTATAAGTATTTCGTTAGCTCTAGAAGAAATTACCGTTATCAAATTTTTATGAATCGCATAGTCGCAGGAGACAGGATTTTTTTTAAATGTATTTTCCATGTCTTTTTATCCGTTTTGCCCCGCTTGCATCCCCCTGATGGAAGGATTCCGGATCGATTTTGGTCTCGACAATTTTTTTATAAGTATTTGATAAGCTCTTGAAGAAATTCCCGTGATCAAATTTTTAGGAATCGCATAGTCGCTAGAGATAGAATTTTTTAAACGTATTTTTCATGTGTTTTTAGCCGTTTTGCCCCACTTGCATCCCCCGAAGGAAGGGTTCCGGATCGATTTTGGTCTCGGCAATTTTTTTATGAGTATTTGGTAAGCTCTTGAAGAAATTCCCGTGATAAAATTTTTAGGAATCGCGTAGTCGCTAGAGATAGAATTTTTTAAAGGTATTTTTTATGTGTTTTTAGCCGTTTTGCCCCACTTGCATCCCCCGAAGGAAGGGTTCCGGATCGATTTTGGTCTCGGCAATTTTTTTATAAGTATTTCGTTAGCTCTCGAAGAAATTTCCGTGATCAAATTTTTAGGAATCGCATAGTCGCCAGAGACAGAATTTTTTAAATGTATTTTTCATGTCTTTTTAGCCGTTTTGCCCCACTTTCATCCCCCTGAAGGAAGGGTTCCGGATCGATTTTGGTCTCGGCAATTTTTTTATAAGTATTTCGTTAGCTCTAGAAGAAATTACCGTTATCAAATTTTTAGGAATCGCAGAGTCGCTAGAGACAGAATTTTTTAAAGTTATTTTTCATGTCTTTCTAGCCGTTTTGCCCCGCTTGCATCCCCCTGAAGGAAGGGTTCCGGATCGATTTTGGTCTCGGCAATTTTTTTATAAGTATTTCGTTAGCTCACGAAGAAATTCCCGTTATCAAATTTTTAGGAATCGCATAGTCGCTAGAGACAGAATTTTTGAAAGTTATTTTTCATGTGTTTTTAGCCGTTTTGCCCCGCTTGCATCCCCCTGATGGAAGGGTTCCGGATCGATTTTGGTCTCGACAATTTTTTTATAAGT
This sequence comes from Torymus aiolomorphi, assembly GCA_036365515.1. NCBI lineage: Eukaryota > Metazoa > Arthropoda > Insecta > Hymenoptera > Torymidae > Torymus > Torymus aiolomorphi. Next base: position 141,015,778 of record CM070877.1, read on the forward strand.
ATTTGATAAGCTCTTGAAGAAATTCCCGTAATCAAATTTTTAGGAATCGCATAGTCGCTAGAGATAGAATTTTTTAAACGTATTTTTCATGTGTTTTTAGCCGTTTTGCCCCACTTTCATCCCCCTGAAGGAAGGGTTCCGGATCGATTTTGGTCTCGGCAATTTTTTTATGAGTATTTGGTAAGCTCTAGAAGAAATTTCCGTGATAAAATTTTTAGGAATCGCGTAGTCGCTAGAGATAGAATTTTTTAAACGTATTTTTCATGTGTTTTTAGCCGTTTTGCCCCGCTTGCATCCCCCTGATGGAAGGGTTCCGGATCGATTTTGGTCTCGACAATTTTTTTATAAGTATTTGATAAGCTCTTGAAGAAATTCCCGTGATCAAATTTTTAGGAATCGCATAGTCGCTAGAGATAGAATTTTTTAAACGTATTTTTCATGTGTTTTTAGCCGTTTTGCCCCACTTTCATCCCCCTGAAGGAAGGGTTCCGGATCGATTTTGGTCTCGTCAATTTTTTTATGAGTATTTGGTAAGCTCTAGAAGAAATTTCCGTGATAAAATTTTTAGGAATCGCATAGTCGCTAGAGATAGAATTTTTTAAACGTATTTTTCATGTGTTTTTAGCCGTTTTGCCCCACTTGCATCCCCCGAAGGTATTGTTCCGGATCGATTTTGGTCTCGGCAATTTTTTTATAAGTATTTCGTTAGCTCTCGAAGAAATTCCCGTGATCAAATTTTTAGGAATCGCATAGTCGCTAGAGACAGAGTTTTTTAAATGTATTTTTCTCATGTGTTTTTAGCCGTTTTGCCCCGCTTGCATCCCCCTGAAGGAACGGTTCCGGATCGATTTTGGTCTCGGCAATTTTTTTATAAGTATTTCGTTAGCTCTCGAAGAAATTCCCGTGATCAAATTTTTAGGAATCGCATAGTCGCCAGAGACAGAATTTTTTAATGTTAATTTTCAGGTGTTTTTAGCCGTTTTGTCCCGCTTGCATCCCCCTGAAGGAAGGGTTCCGGATCGATTTTGGTCTCGGCAATTTTTTTATAAGTATTTCGTTAGCTCTCGAAGAAATTTCCGTGATCAAATTTTTAGGAATCGCATAGTCACCAGGGACAGAATTTTTTAAATGTATTTTTCATGTCTTTTTAGCTGTTTTGCCCCACTTTCATCCCCCTGAAGGAAGGGTTCCGGATCGATTTTGGTCTCGGCAATTTTTTTATAAGTATTTCGTTAGCTCTAGAAGAAATTACCGTTATCAAATTTTTAGGAATCGCATAGTCGCTAGAGGCAGAATTTTTTAAAGTTATTTTTCATGTGTTTTTAGCCGTTTTGCCCCACTTGCATCCCCCTGAAGGAAGGGTTCCGGATCGATTTTGGTCTCGGCAATTTTTTTATAAGTATTTCGTTAGCTCTAGAAGAAATTACCGTTATCAAATTTTTATGAATCGCATAGTCGCAGGAGACAGGATTTTTTTTAAATGTATTTTCCATGTCTTTTTATCCGTTTTGCCCCGCTTGCATCCCCCTGATGGAAGGATTCCGGATCGATTTTGGTCTCGACAATTTTTTTATAAGTATTTGATAAGCTCTTGAAGAAATTCCCGTGATCAAATTTTTAGGAATCGCATAGTCGCTAGAGATAGAATTTTTTAAACGTATTTTTCATGTGTTTTTAGCCGTTTTGCCCCACTTGCATCCCCCGAAGGTATTGTTCCGGATCGATTTTGGTCTCGGCAATTTTTTTATAAGTATTTCGTTAGCTCTCGAAGAAATTCCCGTGATCAAATTTTTAGGAATCGCATAGTCGCTAGAGACAGAGTTTTTTAAATGTATTTTTCTCATGTGTTTTTAGCCGTTTTGCCCCGCTTGCATCCCCCTGAAGGAACGGTTCCGGATCGATTTTGGTCTCGGCAATTTTTTTATAAGTATTTCGTTAGCTCTCGAAGAAATTCCCGTGATCAAATTTTTAGGAATCGCATAGTCGCCAGAGACAGAATTTTTTAATGTTAATTTTCAGGTGTTTTTAGCCGTTTTGTCCCGCTTGCATCCCCCTGAAGGAAGGGTTCCGGATCGATTTTGGTCTCGGCAATTTTTTTATAAGTATTTCGTTAGCTCTCGAAGAAATTTCCGTGATCAAATTTTTAGGAATCGCATAGTCACCAGGGACAGAATTTTTTAAATGTATTTTTCATGTCTTTTTAGCTGTTTTGCCCCACTTTCATCCCCCTGAAGGAAGGGTTCCGGATCGATTTTGGTCTCGGCAATTTTTTTATAAGTATTTCGTTAGCTCTAGAAGAAATTACCGTTATCAAATTTTTAGGAATCGCATAGTCGCTAGAGGCAGAATTTTTTAAAGTTATTTTTCATGTGTTTTTAGCCGTTTTGCCCCACTTGCATCCCCCTGAAGGAAGGGTTCCGGATCGATTTTGGTCTCGGCAATTTTTTTATAAGTATTTCGTTAGCTCTAGAAGAAATTACCGTTATCAAATTTTTATGAATCGCATAGTCGCAGGAGACAGGATTTTTTTTAAATGTATTTTCCATGTCTTTTATCCGTTTTGCCCCGCTTGCATCCCCCTGATGGAAGGATTCCGGATCGATTTTGGTCTCGACAATTTTTTTATAAGTATTTGATAAGCTCTTGAAGAAATTCCCGTGATCAAATTTTTAGGAATCGCATAGTCGCTAGAGATAGAATTTTTTAAACGTATTTTTCATGTGTTTTTAGCCGTTTTGCCCCACTTGCATCCCCCGAAGGAAGGGTTCCGGATCGATTTTGGTCTCGGCAATTTTTTTATGAGTATTTGGTAAGCTCTTGAAGAAATTCCCGTGATAAAATTTTTAGGAATCGCGTAGTCGCTAGAGATAGAATTTTTTAAAGGTATTTTTTATGTGTTTTTAGCCGTTTTGCCCCACTTGCATCCCCCTGAAGGAAGGGTTCCGGATCGATTTTGGTCTCGGCAATTTTTTTATAAGTATTTCGTTAGCTCTCGAAGAAATTTCCGTGATCAAATTTTTAGGAATCGCATAGTCGCCAGAGACAGAATTTTTTAAATGTATTTTTCATGTCTTTTTAGCCGTTTTGCCCCACTTTCATCCCCCTGAAGGAAGGGTTCCGGATCGATTTTGGTCTCGGCAATTTTTTTATAAGTATTTCGTTAGCTCTAGAAGAAATTACCGTTATCAAATTTTTAGGAATCGCAGAGTCGCTAGAGACAGAATTTTTTAAAGTTATTTTTCATGTCTTTCTAGCCGTTTTGCCCCGCTTGCATCCCCCTGAAGGAAGGGTTCCGGATCGATTTTGGTCTCGGCAATTTTTTTATAAGTATTTCGTTAGCTCACGAAGAAATTCCCGTTATCAAATTTTTAGGAATCGCATAGTCGCTAGAGACAGAATTTTTGAAAGTTATTTTTCATGTGTTTTTAGCCGTTTTGCCCCACTTGCATCCCCCTGAAGGAAGGGTTCCGGATCGATTTTGGTCTCGGCAATTTTTTTATAAGTATTTCGTTAGCTCTCGAAGAAATTTCCGTGATCAAATTTTTAGGAATCACATAGTCGCCAGGGACAGAATTTTTTAAATGTATTTTTCATGTCTTTTTAGCCGTTTTGCCCCGCTTGCATCCCCCGTAGGAAGGGTTCCGGATCGATTTTGGTCTCGGCAATTTTTTTATGAGTATTTGGTAAGCTCTTGAAGAAATTCCCGTGATAAAATTTTTAGGAATCGCATAGTCGCTAGAGACAGAATTTTTTAAATGTATTTTTCATGTCTTTTTAGCCGTTTTGCCCCGCTTGCATCCCCCTGAAGGAAGGGTTCCGGATCGATTTTGGTCACGGCAATTTTTTTATAAGTATTTCGTTAGCTCTAGAAGAAATTACCGTTATCAAATTTTTAGGAATCGCATAGTCGCTAGAGACAGAATTTTTTTTAAATGTATTTTTCATGTCTTTTTAGCCGTTTTGCCCCGCTTGCATCCCCCTGATGGAAGGGTTCCGGATCGATTTTGGTCTCGACAATTTTTTTATAAGTATTTGATAAGCTCTTGAAGAAATTCCCGTAATCAAATTTTTAGGAATCGCATAGTCGCTAGAGATAGAATTTTTTAAACGTATTTTTCATGTGTTTTTAGCCGTTTTGCCCCACTTTCATCCCCCTGAAGGAAGGGTTCCGGATCGATTTTGGTCTCGGCAATTTTTTTATGAGTATTTGGTAAGCTCTAGAAGAAATTTCCGTGATAAAATTTTTAGGAATCGCGTAGTCGCTAGAGATAGAATTTTTTAAACGTATTTTTCATGTGTTTTTAGCCGTTTTGCCCCGCTTGCATCCCCCTGATGGAAGGGTTCCGGATCGATTTTGGTCTCGACAATTTTTTTATAAGTATTTGATAAGCTCTTGAAGAAATTCCCGTGATCAAATTTTTAGGAATCGCATAGTCGCTAGAGATAGAATTTTTTAAACGTATTTTTCATGTGTTTTTAGCCGTTTTGCCCCACTTTCATCCCCCTGAAGGAAGGGTTCCGGATCGATTTTGGTCTCGGCAATTTTTTTATGAGTATTTGGTAAGCTCTAGAAGAAATTTCCGTGATAAAATTTTTAGGAATCGCATAGTCGCTAGAGATAGAATTTTTTAAACGTATTTTTCATGTGTTTTTAGCCGTTTTGCCCCACTTGCATCCCCCGGAGGAAGGGTTCCCGATCGATTTTGGTCTCGGCAATTTTTTGATTAGTATTTGGTAAGCTCTTGAAGAAATTCCCGTGTTAAAATTTTTAGGAAATTCATAAGCTGTTAAAATATAAATTTTTTTATCATGTATTGTCTTGTGAGGGTGGTTTGGGGGCTGATTTTGGGGGATGATCACTTCGGAAATAACTTATATCGCTGTTTCTATTGGTTTTATGCATATATCTAACAGATAATATAAAAAAAACCGATTTTGGGAATATTCGATTTTTCGTTCATGATGAACGTTCAGAACTTCAAACACATGTTAAAAAGACAATTAAAATCTTTCCCCCTTTGTCGAGAGCCGTACAGATATTAAAAGCCGCAGCGGCGTGCGCTTGTCTCCGAAAAATTCAGCCAGCGGCCGCAGGAGAGACAGAGATAGTTCCCCCCTATTAACTCGATAAAACGTTCTCGCTCACTTCGTTATCGCTCCTCCGGCGGCGGCAGCAGTGCAGCACTCTGCTACCGTGCGCGCGCGCGAGAGAGAGAGAGAGAGAGTCGAGTGTCATTCAACTCGCAATTTCGTAATTCTGCACCGTTCGGCCGCCTCCCACGAGAGCGAGAGCGAGAGAGACAAATTGACAATGAGAAGCGGAAGCAAAAAGATAGAAGAGGAGAAGGAGGAGGAGGTAAAGAAGACGAGCGAGAAGCTTCTCGTCGTCATGAGGCCTTTTGTTCGTCGCGCGATTACCGCGGGGGGCTGTAGTTTAGCGAAGAGTTATAAGGCCCTGAGAAAGCGGAGTGAGGGGGAGGGGGGGGGGATTTTCACCGACGACGAGGTTCTTATCTTTAATGCGTGTATACACGCCGCCCTGCGGTCTCGTTATATTGTTGCCGCGCGCGTCTCGCGAGTATACTTATCGCGCGACTACGACGCGCGCTCGCCTAATAAGCACGCAACGCAATCGTATATAATTTCGCCGAAGAACACGCGGGGAGAAAGGTTGAATCGTATATATGTCTCCCGTCATTGATCGAGCGCTGCACGATTCATAATTCCGATTACTGCAATCTTGTGTACACGTTATAGTGCGTCGCGAAAGGTCGATTTGAGGAAAGCCGATAGAATGGGGGAAGTGTATTTATCGCGAATTTATATACATGCGCGCGAGAAGAGAGAGAGGAAGTGAGGAAAGCAGAAGGATGCAATCAATCGCCTGCAAGCGCGTGTAATCTGACCTTTTTCCTTTTGTCGGTAGCACGTTGAGGAATAATAATTGACGCGCGCGAGCGGAAGAGGATGCGTCTATTCTTCTTTATTTTCTGATATTAATCTTCGAGCTAATAATCAGTCGTTTGTCTTCTTTTCACGCGTAATGTCGGCCGATAGCCGTGTAACGCATTGGTGCTGATTATACCAGCTTTATAGTGTACAAAAGACATCTCTTTCAAGGCGGCACACATTCTTACATTATTATTATAATAATAACACAAAGCAAATGGCGAGGTGATTTTCAATCATTAAATTACGCGAAACGTATAAAACACGCCCGTAAATTTCCGCGCGCGCACTCTCCATTAGCTTCAGCGTACCGATAAAATGTCCTTATTACCCCGGCCAATACTATAATAAACTCGTTCGGCAACTATACGTTTCTTTGCGCAACGGACCAAAGTGTCGAAAACTTTACTGCAGCTTTTATTTCGCGCGCGTCGGCGGCGAGGGTGTGGGACGCGCCAAACTCGCCGCAAAAACTCTCCGCGCGGTGTGGTACAGGCACAGGTGCTATATACATTGTCTCTCGCGGGCTTGTAAAACAGGCGGCCAAAAGGGAAAAAAAATCATTCGACGTGCCCACCTTTTGCTTTATATATATCGTAAACGTGAAACTATACATACATATACAAGTGTAAAGTCTTGCGCTTTTTGTCTATAATTCAGCGGCAGGGTAATAAAGCGCGCAAAGTACGGCTGAAACGAACAACTGGTGTATTAAACGCACACAACAGTTTTGCCACGTGTCCTGCGCCTCTCTTCCTCGACTGCACTTTTTACGGCTGCTTCTTCCCCGGTGCATGAGGTTGTAATGCAACGGAGAAAACGCGCGCGGCTGCACTCCTCAATTTTCTATATAAATTTACGCTTCTTGCGCGCCCGCCGCCGACTCATTGCGGTCGATCCCTTCGCGTCCCCACCTCCCGCCTCATTTCCTCTTTTCTTATAAAATAATTAAGCGTGATGATAGTCCTCCGCGTTGTAACGGTGATAAAACAGCTGCTGTACAGTGCCGGATGTTTGCTCGAGAAAGTAAATACGCGCGAGCGCGCGAGATTTTTTACGATTTGAATCGTAAGTAGGAGAGTGGAGGTGCGCGCGCACTCGTTGCGCAACGCGCCGTTTTGATATATTTTCTCGGGTAATTGAGGGAGAGAGTTATGTAAGGTCGGAGAGGAGGTAAATTGAAAACTAGTATGGATGGATGGATTGCAGTGATTCCGAGAGAGAGGTGTTGTTTCGTTGAACAATGAAGGGTCGGTGCGATATCAGAGCTTTGATTCACGATTCAGATGCGAACAATAGAACGGTTTTCATTTATATCTTTTATTTCTGAGAAATCATTTTTTTTTTTTTTCGAATTTATTCTGAATAACGAAATATAATATTTGTTAATTGAAATTGAATTTCAGCTTTATACCTACGCGTATATTGTATATGCAGTTAATGAAATAATTGTCGTTATTGAAATTAAATTTCAACTTTGTATAATTCATTTATAACGATACGAGCTACCAAAACGAAACGGTAAGAGTAAAATTTATTTAAAAATTAAAACTTTAAGTAAATTATCAAAAATCAAATCAAAAATATACAAAATTTGAAAATCTTTGAAAAATGAATTATCCATTATATAAACCAAAATTGATATAGAATTAAAAATACAAAGAGTAAAAAATTATGTAAAGCTGGAAATTCTTTCAACAATAAAATAATATGAAATGAAAATATTTGAAACCGGAAAGCGTGACCACGTCCATTTGAAACTCCTCTTACCTATCCGCCAGTCAGCATTGAATTCCACTCCGAAAAAGATACAACCCAGCGACGCACGCGGAATAATTCCATCTCCGCGGCTTTCAGTCAAAAATAAATGCCTCGGGTATTGCGCAATACTCGAAAACTGCTGAACCGGCGGGTCGCGCGCTTTATCTCGTGCAAGAGTCTTTTTCGGTAGTCAAGTCTCGACAGACAGAGTCGCGAAGGTCGCGTGACACGGCGTGTCGCATGTCGCCGAAAGTATGACGGCGGCAGATCGCCTTGTCGCGTGATTATTTCGCGATCCGCCCTTTTGATCTTCGCACGTTCGTCTGACATCTTCTCTCTCTCCCATGCGCCAATTCCGTTGTTTTGCATCTCTCGGCCCCCATTGTTTCGCGTTCGTTATGCATTGCGACGGATTTATCATCGTCAATTGATCGAGCGAGAATGAATCGCCGAGGGGGAGAAGAAATGGAAGTTTCTGTGTGTGAAGGGGATCGCGGGATGAAAAATACCGTGGCCATGTGAAAGGCCGAGATAAGTAAGTATACGCGCGCGGTGAACTTTGAGAGGTATAAGTTCGCGCGCGAGCTGTGCGATGCATTATCGCCGTTTAAATATGGGTTTGCATAATTTTAATGAGTACTGCCGTCGGCAGAGCGAGCGGCATCAGCGCTTGATTGGATAAAAATTGAGTGATTATTTCGGTCTGATTGAAGCAGTCGAGAGAAAAAAAAAGTGTTGTTTGGGGCATTTAGATAAACACCGTGTGTAGATTACGATTGTTTGTAAACTGGTAACTCTTTTTTGTCGCCGTTGAAATTCTTGAAAATTAAGTAATAACGTGATTGATTATCTACTAGAAGGCGCCGGGATTCTTTTTTGCAATGTCTTAGCGTTATTTTTGCCGGCAAAGTATCAACAAAAATATATTAAATCGTATAAAACAAAAAATTGTGTTTTTTTTTTTTTTTTTCGTAAAATTGTGGAAACTATACTTTATTGGTATCTGCGCAGTAGTCACACACCACACGCACGATTAAATACCTCGTTGCATCTACACTCACAGCTATTTCTAGTCCATTACTAAGCGCCGCCACCTTGAGAACACACAATAACCACACTTGGCCGAGAGCGACGTGTCATCACTTCCTCTAATATTGACTTAGACATTTGAATAGATGGAAATAGTATTCCCTCGTCTGTACCTCGATCTCCATTCGGAACTATTTATCTCAATTACCCGACAACAATTCGATTTCAATCATCAAAACCCAAAATACATCCGTCTCCTTTCTTTTCACCCCTCTTTCCGTGCACAGGACAATAACCGGATTCGAAAATCTCTGGAAAAAAGCCGCTCGTAAACGCGGAAAGACTAGAGCATCTTTGTTTTCTCGTCTATTCTCGCTCGCTGGAGCGTGTCTCGTTTGCGCTTTTATTATTTTGTACTCGACGACGACGACGGCGCGCAAAGGCTACACGGCCGATTGAATTACGAGGGCAAAGCTCGCAAGAAATCGCGCGCTGACTGGCTGTGCCGCCGCAGGAAGTGTCTTTGTCTCGAGACTTTTTTCCCAAGCTCCTGTGGGGGGCTTTCCTCTCTGCGCGCCGAGGGAGACGAAGATAGGGAGGACCTTGACTTGTCCCGGCCCTGGCGGTTTCCGAGCGGTTTTCCGGATTATTTTTCCCCGATAAATGCATTATCGAGGTTTATTATACAGATGTGCGCAGCTGTGGCTTGGCTGCGATAAAAAAAGGCTGAGCGATTGGTTTTTCCGGCCGATGAGGCTGAAGGATCGAAAGGAGATTGAAAAGGGAAACAAGGTGGAATTGTATATAGCGCAGTGCAAAATGATGATTGTAATTTAACGCGGCAATTATAATTATCTTTTTTCGTGTCACTGAGCGTGCCAATGTCTCGTGATAAAGCGTGTCAGTGTCAATGATTATAAGATATCCATTTCCTCTTACTATGTCAATGTTATACTTTAATTTCAATGGTATTCTTTCCGTATCACTTGCCGCAGCGACCTAAAATAATTAAATTATGTTTCAAAGCTTTCCTTTCCACAAGTTCCACTCTATATATGCAATCAGCAAATTAACCAGCATTTTCACTTGCGAATAAACCTCCAAATACAATTAATTAACTTCAAACTAACGCGTGCTTACTCTATAAAGTTTAGCCAACATAAACAGCCCTTTCATTTGCCACCACACCCGTTAACAAATTCACCGAAACCAAATAAATCCCCAAAGCCCTCCGTGTGTGTGTGTGTGTAAATCTACGCCCATTAAAAGCTCGTTCGCGTGCAAAGCGATTGCAATTTAGCATTCGCGCGGAGATGCATACATACAGCGTGTCCAGTCTCTTCCAAAAATAATCCTCCAGTTAGTTAACTCCGAATCCGCGTTATACATTACCAAGGGAAACTATTATACACAGAGGCATCAGGATCGCACGACGCTGCAGGCGCGAGATTAGGTACATGCCTGGTATAGTTGTCAGGCCACGAAAAGCGTCGTCGTCGCGCGCGGCAATCCAATTCCTCGTCCGTCTCTCGCTCGAAATAATCCGACGAATTTCGAGAGGGCGTGTATAAGTATGTATGTATACTACACGTGGAGGTATAGCAGCGAACAAAGACAAGGGACGCGCGGGCACGTATAAGGAGACCAAAAAGGGTTGCAGAGGACGGATAATTTACGGGGTTGAAATGGCGGAGGGTCGGAGAGTTTTTCAAAGAGGGCGCGAGACAGCGCGCGAGGGTTTTAGGAGGGACGAAGTTTCGACGATTTGGAAACTTAATTAAAGGGTGGCGAAAAAAAAGTTGTTTATTGTTATTGCGAATGTTTGTTTGTCTGAATTTATCGGGGATAAGTTGTTAACCTGGAATGGGTTTTAGTCGATTTAGTTGTCTAGGAAAAAATTTTAATGTAGGTAAGTCACGAAACGTTAATTTATTGTTTCACTTTGAGTAAATTTGTTTTCTTTCAAAAAGCAGGCGAAAATAATACATTTTGAGTGATTTATGAAATGTAATTATATAGAGCTGAAACAGTGTATACGTGTACGTTTTAAAAGCATTTTATCGTGTGGACTATAAAATAAATAAAAGCCCACCGCCTTGTATGTATATGGCCTAATTGGCGATTCCAATTATAGAACGGACAATACGAAATTCAGACCGGAAAAGCCAATGTATCATTACTCGAGTCGAAATCCGTCCCACGAAATTTATAAGTGGACACCTAATAGATAAATCACTTCGGGTAATGCGAAGAGAATGCAATATCTAAATTACCCGGACGTTTATTGCGCGAAAGTACCGGGCACTACCTTAGACCTCTGTGATTAGCACGAATATGGAAGAAGCGATAATTAAACTGGCCTACGCGAATTTAATTAACTACCCGAGAATCATTACTTCATATACCGCTTAATCAATTCCACTCGTCTAAAATCCATATCGGAATCTCTCGTATTAATACCCCGTATTTTATTCTTCGCAAATAATTAAAAACGGTCATATACCCAAAAGAACCGAAGCAAAAAAAAACTCATATCCATTCCACGAAATCGTCGGAATTATATCAGATTAAAAAACTTCGATCGTTATCACTCGCGGTTATTAAAATCCGCCTCTCGCCGCCGAACTTTCCTCCCCCATTTCGCATGCAAAAAAGAAAGAAACAAGGGAACCTCGAGTCCGCAGGTCTCGTCGTCCGGTAAAAGAAGCAAACCTCTCTGCTCGCGGAATATTGCAGAAAAGGCGAGCGCGTATAGTTAGGGAGATCGAAGCTCCCCGGGAGTGGGGGGAATAGGCAAAGTGGTCGATAACGCGCCGGGGATGCTTCTCGCTCGCGCCTCTCTTCCGCATAATTAGCTGCGCGCGCTGAATATTCTCTCTCTGAGCCACTCTCGGGATAAACCAGTTTCCAGCTCTCGGAAACTGGTCTAGCGAGGAGGCGCGCGCGCGACGACCAATAAAAGGGCCTCTAGCGCGTACACTCTGCTCTTGTATATAGTTGGCTATAAGCTGTATGTGTATATGCGAGAGCGAGAGAGAGAGAGAGATAGTATAGACGCGAGCTTGTGTTTCGCCGTCACTTTTTGCGATACGCCCTTTGCCGTTTTCTTTCCTCTGTTTTTCTTTTTGTCTTTTGCTCGCGTTGGCTTTGGTTCTATATAACCGTTCTTTGGCTGGCGCGCGTGCGCGATCGCATGGTGTGCGCGTGCTGCTGCTGCTGCTTTGCTGCGAGAGTATGTGCGAGACTCGCGTTGAATAGTAATGGTTCGCACGGGGGTGATGTCGTCTGGTGATTTATGTCTGGGATTGACTTATTTCGGTTTCACGCGCTGCATACCCGTGCTTTCGGGGTTTTTCTAGATGGCTTTCTCGCTAGAGACGTTTTGCTTATATGGAAAAGTTTTTGTTAAAAGTTGAGATCCTTTTGTTGAGAGTTGTTGTTTTTGGTTTTTGGGGAGTCAATGGTTAAAATATTTTTTTACAATTTTCCTAAATATTCGATGTTTCTTTTTTTTATAACATCTACATTTACACTATACTAATTCCCTCATAACTTAAGAGAAAAGGTGAAACTGTAATAATACTCCATTGGATGAGATAGACGTATTTCTGCATTACGTAATTCGCCGTAAATAAAATAAACGCGAACCAAACGCCCCGATTAGGTAACAGTATTCAGTTTATTCTGCGAATCGTTAAAAATCTATATCAGTATAAAAGACAGCCACGTCACGAGTATAGCAAACAGATCATTCCTCGCAATATTGTTAGGAAATCAGTTACAGATCATTACCAGATAATGTTCTCGCGTTCTCTCTGTCGGTACGTATATACCCAGAGCAAATGGAATAGCAACTTGGGAGCGCTCGAGTGTCAGCTTACTTAGCAGCTCGACTGCAATATTAATCTATCCGCGCGCATCGTATTATCCGCGCTGGCATAGCGAGGTAACCCCATCAAGCCGTCTCTCACGGGCGCGCCGTTAATAAAAAGGAAAAAAGCAGTTCGTCCCGAGTTAACGAGTAACTATTACCAAAGGTCTATTGCGGTGTGTCTCGGTGGAGCGAGCCCGATGGTTCCGCGATATAAGCTAGCTGCTGCGCGCATTATATGCGGCGGGAAATAAATAATAGAATATATAGCTCTGTGCCGGTAATGAAAACCTTGCGGTGGTGGTGGAGAAAAAAAAATTGAAATAGAACGAAATTTTATTAACAAGGAGCGAGCGCGTCGCCGTCGTAACAGTTGAATCATAAAGTTGATATACATCTTTCATTAGGCTGGGGAGTATAATAGTATAGTATACGAAACGGAAGCTTTTGTTGGCTGTTAGTTCCATCTTAGTCGCGGCTCGACAGCTCAGTCGCGCCATTTATTGGTATTCTTCGCGTGATATGTTTGAAGCGTTAAGCGAGTTTGCGAGAATATACGGACGTTCGTCATATTTGTAGTCATAATGGACTGTGAAATCGTAAAAAAAATTTTAAAAGCCTTCCTATTCATCAATGTTTTAATTGCCGTTGACAAAATATTTACAAAACATATATGATAAATTTATCATTGAAAAATGAAATATTCTCGCGTTTATCAATTCAAGACTCGGTGCTTAAAATTATATTTATAATTTTGAGCTTGGAGAGCCATAAATTTGCCTTCAAAGTATCATATAAATAAATTGAAAAGGATGTGACCTATGGGATTACGTATCAGTTACAACTTCCGGAATTAAAGCTAAAGTCATATTTTGTATTTATTTTTCGTAATTATCTATACGCAACGAAAAATTACAGTTGATAATCGATACGCAGCTGCATTGCAGCTACATTCGCTAAATAATTATTTTTCATGTACAATTCCATTAAAATTAAACACAATAACTATCATAAACAACCTTCTTTCAAAATATTTTTTAAAAAATGATGTTCGCACCAGAATTGTCGAAAACAATTCATTTCAATCCTCTCGTTTTCCCACTCATTCGTCACTCGCACACTCCAAATATATCCCCAACGGCGCTCCTCTCTCCCTCGTACGCGAAATTCCTTTGTCCAAATCTGCAGCGCTCCACCCGCAGCTACCTTTTTTTCGCGCGGTTTATCAGCATTGCACTATCGATCGCCGAATCTCGCTCCTGCCAAAAAAAAACGAGCACGAAAAGTCACTTACATCCACTACTCCGAACAAAGACATCATTGCGTCACGCGGGTTCGAGAGTGCGTATAACCTTTCGAGCGCTAGAGCTACAGCGCATCCGTTCCGCGCGGAGTAGTAGAGCGCCGCGTGCACGCAGTGGCACACAGAGCAGCGACTGCACGAGCTGCACGCAGGAAGGATGTCCTGCCTGTATCGTGACCGCCGTTGTTGTTTGCGCTGAATATTTACGGGCCCGCGCGACGCGCCGCATCAATTACCCAACGCGTACACACACACGTACGTATACATATAGTTATCTGTATTTATATATATGTGCACACAGCTGCGCCCGGCGACGAAGCCCCGCGTGGAAAATAATTGCGAAGAAAGTGCGGGTAATTTGCCGCGTTTTTAATCAGGCTGGGGATAGCTTTTTTTTGCGCACAAGTCTGATGCGTACGGGCGGTTTTGTTTCCGCGTCGTAGAGGATATTTTTCGACGAATGTATGTAATCAGCCGCTGGTTTACGCGTGCGCAGTTCCGTTGCCATGCCGGTTTTCATATGCGCGCTTTTTTTTATTTTTATTCGTTCCTGTTGCGATGGACGATGATGGGACGGTGCATTATACTATATATATATATATATATATACACATATATATATATATATATACATATATATATATATATATATATATATATATATATATATATATATATATATATATATATATGTGTGTGTGTGTGTGTGTGTGTGTGTGTGTGTGTGTGTGTGTGTGTGTGTGTGTGTGTGTGTGTGTGTGTGTGTGTGTGTGTGTGTGTGTGTGTGTGTGTGTGTGTGTGTGTGTGTGTGTGTGTGTGTGTGTGTGTGTGTGTGTGTGTGTGTGTGTGTATATATATATATATATATAGGCAGAGAAGCGTTGTCGAGCGGTGATAATGGCGCGCGAGCCTGACAACTGCGTGTTTTAATTAAAGCAATGAAAGTAAATGCGTGTGGACATGTCGGCAAAAATATACATAAATCTTTCGCCGGTGTTGATTAGATATATTATAGCGGTTTTTGTATAATGTCTCTTTTTTATTATTATTACGGGTACTTTAAATGTGTATTATCGTGAGTGGTAATGGCGCAATTTACATTAGAATTAATTATTTCAGCCCTATTTGCATAAAAAATTGTAATCTCCAAAGTAACGGCTTATAATTGTAAAATCGATGAGGGAGTCTCTTTTGTTTTGAAACAGCGTGTTATCCATTCATTCCAGCCAGTGATTTATCTTGACCGATATATTGCCAAAAATACAATTCCATTCAGATTTATGACTTTGTTTTCCACTTTCGGAATTTCAAACCGGGAACGAGATTTTTATGAGCAAAGCGAGGATATAAATCACAAAATATATAAGGATTTAGTGCGTACACCAGTGCGATTCCATACCCGCGGTCACATGCTGCTCTCCACTAACATTCATCACAAACTAAAAGTATAAAGAGGCAAATCGTCATTAGGTACTTTTATCGCTCGCTTCGCATTATCAATCCAAATCACACATCGATGAGCGTCTTTACACACAACCATTCCGAGCCATTGACTGTATTCCACCTTCCTAATCCGTTCGCCCGCTAGCCTAACGCAACTTCGCGTCACCGTATCTCTCTAACGTCATTCCTCCCGACTGCAGCTCGCACGCGCCCCCACGCGCACCAAAACTCGCTGCACATACACACACACACACATGCACGCACAACAGACACACGTGTGGATGAATATGCGCGCGCGCGGTGCGAATGACAAGCGTCGGTGAATTGAAAATCGTCGAGCACCGCGCGCATTAGTCCTCGCTTATAGCACCCAATTAAAAGTTGTGCACGCGCCGGAAGTGCATCGCGCGTATACATACTGGTCATGCGTTCTGAAAAAGGAAGATGGGGAGAGGAGGGGAGTGGAACGGTTGATATTGAATGCCGCGTGGATAATGCCGTTCTTTTCGAGGCGAGTGTTCAGCTGCAAGCTGTGCCGAGTATAGTAGTCAAAGTCTTTGTGTTCGTTATACATACGTGATACACGAGAGAGGAATTCGGGTTATTTCGTGTGTAGGGTTTCTCACTTTTCATTTTCATGCAGTTATTTCGAATTAAGTTGAGAAGCCGGCTTGGAGATGTTAAATTGACGGAATTCACTTTAGATGGAATCTCGCTAATTGAATCAAGATGAGAAGTAATCGTATTAATTAAATTAACTTCGTATTTAATTAGACTAATTTCCGTGAGATAGCTTTATTTATTGATGAAATAGAATATTATGAAATAAGTTTGTTGATTTATTTGAATTTGAATCTTTGATACAGTAAAATATAAACTTCCATTTACAAACCATTTCTAACCGACATATTAAACTTTTAATCCACCATTTTCATTGCACGGAATATTTAGGTATAGAAACATACATTCTAAGACTATTTTTCCCAGATAAGAAGCTCTTACAACTCTTTACATAAATCCTAATTCCTACATCTACTCATATTAAAAACTCATATGTCAGAAAATCAAACAGTCAATCGACCCCCAACCACCCGCCGCTCGCTTTCCTCTCGAAAAATAGCAGCAACAACGTACCCCGTATAATAACGTATAACCTCCGTCCTGCGGCATCGCACGCTCATTCCGGCATCACCATAACCCTCGCTCCACGCGCCGCGCGCATTTACATATTCCGCGTACACCCCGTATATACCCATTGTCCTTGGTTCGCTCATCGATCACAAAACGCTCCCCGCGCGTTGCCCATTGTTACACCCCAGGCCCGCTTTATTATTATCACTGCCCGAATTTCGACGCTTTTCTTTATTAAATACACTCGTTTTGCTCTTTTCACTATCACCCTTCTCTCCTCTCCCCCCTTTTTTCTCGAGCGGCGCTCGATGCTGCGCCACTTCCACCCCTGCGTACATATAGCAGACACAGGCTGGCTTGCCCAGTTCCCCAGTATTATAGCTCTCATTTCTCGCCGGCCCCGGCCTCCCCTCGGCTTTCCTTTCACGCGCCACACGCGCGGCCTATCTCCCGACGTGCTATCGGATCTCTCTTTCTCCGGCGCGTCTGCGACACGGGGTATATAACGCTGCGCGGAGGGTCTGGCGTCGTTGTGGCAGTGGGTCTCTAGCGTGCGTGTGGGGAGGTCGAAATGAATGGGGACGCATGTACGCAATTTTTTTTTCGCCAGGAGGGTCGGATTAAACACGGAATTTTGAGTTCCAAAAGGCTCATTTGTTTTGATCTTTAAAAATTCTGCGGTAGGCTTTGCACGAGGGATAGATTCGTTATCGTTATATTGTGCGAAGCATCAGGAATGTGTACCAAATAAGCGCTGGTTATTGAAAAATAAAGTATAATCAAAGCAGTAATATAAACTCATAGGATGTATTAAATTTTCTCTTGTGAAACAGACATTCAACAAACTCGCGAACTACGGAATACGCTCACAACTTCTTCTATACTTATACCCTCATAACAGTATAACGATTCTGCTATCAGCGTAAAGCTTATATAATATACGTGCGACACGTATTATAAAATAAGTCATTTCGAGAGCTACGAGCCTGAAATGCACTCAGCGACAGGAGGCTCGCTTTGAAATTACGTGCGGATTATGCCCTCCTCTCGCGAAACGCAGATAACCCCCCCTCCCGCGTTGTCTGTGCTCCGTATACTCGCGTCGCCGTGGGCTTGGTACAGTATATAGTATCCGGATTACGTACTGCAGACTGCACAGCGAGGAAACAAACATCGTCAAAGGCTCGCCCGGCGCGTTGAGCCAATAAAAAGAAGAGCTGTGAAGCGCGCGCTCGATTCTGAAACATACGTTAAAACTCGTGTAGTGTGGAGGAGATATATACGTATAGATGTCGTCGAGATATGAGAGAAAGAGCTGAGGACGAAAGAATATGCGTAGGGAAACTAGCGCGAAGTAGAAAGGTTAAAATAACGAATGCGGGATAAAGTTCTAGTGGGTTCGGAATAGTTAAGCACAGCGCGAAACTTGAAAAAGTAATTTCCGGAGGTAGTTATGGCATGAGTCATTTAATTTTGAAAATTTTAGTTTCCGCAAAAGTGCCAAGGATATAATGTAAGAAAATTTACACTACCTCGCTTAGCTGAAAGAGTTCAAGAGTTTTCCTTCTCGCTTTTGAAAAACATTTTTAATTTTCTGAGCGTAAAACCAAGTTTACCTTTGCCGCAATGTAGGTTAATGGCATTTTGAAGTAGATTTCCTCGGTTAAATGTTAAAATTACATCATGTTTTCAATTTTCGCATACATCGTATGACTCAAATCAAACTATAAACCCCCGAAAATCACTGACTCTCCTTAATACCTCACCCCCTACACAAAAATCCCTTAATCCACCCCGAAAAGCCACACTATGACCTATCAAACAGCACTTACCCCCCGGAAAATCCATCTCCCAAATTTCGTCATCGATCCAAATATTTGCCCACCACACATCTCCTACACTTACATATACGTGTACACCCTATATAGCATCGAATCACCCCCATCCCCTAGCAGCAGCATCACGGGTAGAGAGAGCTGGGCGCTCTCGCAGGAGCCAGCCTGCCGCACCCAGCAGCAGCGCAGGCGTCGCGGCGCGGCCGCAGCAACCCCCGCGTCGGCGCGCTCGCGCTCTCTCTCTCTCTCCCGGTGTTGCCAGGTGCCGGCGTCACCGCGCTCGCTGCTCCTCCTGCGGGACGGCTAGAGGGAGGGAGAGGAAAGCTCGCCGGCCGGCGCTGGCTGCCTCCGCGCACAGTCCGTCCTAGCGCGCCGCCCAGGTTGTGCTGTTGTCTCGTCGCAGTGTGCAAATACCTATTCCGTCGCGATAAAGTCTTTCCAAGAGTATAATCTATGTATATGTAGGCTGTGTGTGTGTGTGTAACTGTGCGAGCGACCTTGCCGTTGACCTTGCGGCAAGACGAGAAGTCGAGGACCCTATTATAGACTTTGATGTAAGATGGATTCGTTCGAGTAGAGTTAGTCGTTAGCCGGCGGGAGCGCAACTCGGCAGCAGCATTCGTTAGCCCTTGGTATATAGTGAAGCAGCAGCCCTCGAGGAGCAGTTACCTCCTTTCTTTCGTGTTTTCTTTTTTACTCTGTACCAACCGCACGCAAGTACTTTAAAGCTGAGGGTCGGCCGCCGCTGCCGAGCTTTCAAGGTGGCGAAGAGGGAAAGCGGGATAAAAGGGAGCGAGAGAGAGAGAGAGAGAGAGAGTGGAGCGCAAGTGCGAAGTTCGCCGGCAGGCAGAGTAGAGAGAGAGAGAGTGAGAGAGTGGAAAGCCGGAAAGCCGTCGCGAAACTGAAGGTTGCGTTCGCTTTTCCTTTCCCCTCCTCCTTCGTGCGATTAATTACGCCAATTTGTTCGAACTATGCGATAATGCGTTGTACACCTCGAAACGACCACCACTTTGAATTCCATGAACAAGCGGCAATCCGAGAGAGTCTGTTACACCCAGCCCTCCACATGTTGTCCCGCAGCTCGTCTGACCCAAGCGCATCGTCCGTTTCTTTGTGTGTATAGATACATAGCATGCGGGTACCACGGTTCAACTGATAACAAGCAGCAGCAGCAGCCGCGAAAAATGGCGGAACGCAGCGGCAGGTACGAGGCGATACAAGTGTAACGCACGCTCCTGTTTTTCCGACGCCTGCCTCCCTCCCCCCGGACGCAAGTGGGAGAGGGATATTTTCGCAGCCGCACCGCCGCCGCTCGCGTCGGCAGCAGAGCAGCCAATCGATCCTGGCGCCCGGCTGATGCACTGACCATAACGAGAAGAAAAAGGAGCGAGGAATATATATACGTCGTGCATGCGTTTTTCCGCTGCTGCAGTACGCGCACTCACCGATTTTCCACCGCGGAGAGGGAGAAGAGCGTGACGACGAGAGAGAGAGAGGAGCAGCCGAGAGGAATTGATGTACCGGAAGTGTGCGAGGCAGTGATCGGTGAATAAGGAGGTAGTCATTCATAGTGAAAAGTCATTGTTTCGCGGTATTTATTTTTAGCCCCCGTAGGCTTTGTAAGGAATGTCTAGGGTATTGCGCAATTTGCAAAGTATATGCCTTGGTATATTGTTTGGAAAATTGACGGCTGTTCTTTTGTTTGAAAGTTTTAAAGTTTGAAATAATTCATGCAATCATAGTTTGCGGAAAATCGCTTACTTTATTACAATAGAGGTTAATTTACATAAAAAGTTAAAAGTTTTTAAAGAATCAGTTCCATTGTATATACGTTTTACAATTTAATCGGGTGAAAAGGAGGGGAATTAAATTCGCTGATAATTGATATGTTAAAGGATTGAGAGGCTAAATGAATTACAACCACGCTCATCAATCTGAAACGGCAATATTTTTCACAAAAATGACTTCCTCCCCCCAGTGTTCGGTGCTCACACGCGAATGAAGTGGTATTTAGGATGATGGTGGAGCGCGTCGAGGGTCACCTCTTCATGTACCGGCGGCCTGTCTACCGGGTGTTCCAGTACCTCGAGACCGAGTGAGTATATAATATATACGTACACATAGAATTCATTGGCGACATTCCCCCGCATGCATGCACGCGACAAAAGTAACTTTGGCCATATCGTCGAAAGCACACCGGCGGCTTATCAGTCGGATCGAATATGCAAATTCCGTTTGGCGTGTATATATATATGTGCGCTTGTGTGTTTCGTCGATAGCCAGCCCGTGGGTTTCCATGGTGAGCCAGAGAGGCGGAACATTGTGTCGCACTATACCGCGGTCGCACGGTAGACCATTGGATGTTTCGATCGGCGCCGCGGCAGCCCTGCCCGTTTGACAATCCAAGTTTTGCCAATTAATTGCGTTAAGTATTATATTTGTCCGCGAGCTTGCTATTGATGATGGGTATCGGGCTGCTTGAGTTTTGAAAAATGCTCAATGTTAACCATTTTAATTACGAATTTTATTGAAAGTTCTTTATTCAATGATTTCACAAATTGTAGGGGGTTCTTCAATGTTTTTCAGATTAAATATAATTTTACATCAAGCTCTTTAGCTATTCGAATGATGCTCAAGTTGAAACTATATTGTAATAGCCATAATAGACCCAACTCGAAAGTTCAAATAATTTAATAATGGTTTTTCTTCTCTTTGTCAGTAATTTTTCTTAATCCAGTCGAGATTGCGAATGATATCGACATATTTCCATTCAACCCATTTCTGCAAGTCATCACACGTATATACAATCAGTCCAACCTATAATATACATGAAAAATGAATTTTATTATATGATTGCGTTTTAATTTTAAATTAACTCAAGTTGAGCTTTTTCTCTTACTAAAATATTGTCAGCTATCACGGGAGACCCCAACGGTGGACAATAAACATTTTCTAGTACTGGCATATGTGAACTGCAATTTGAGTATAAAACCAATTCTGTATCCTTTGGTTTCTCCGTCTCTAACGTTCCTGACGAATCGTCGGTATTTGGCTTGCTCAATTTCTGTAATCCGTACATTAAAAGTGTATTGCCAATATTTTTATTTATCTTTTTAGTTAGTGCAACACTATCGGGAGACGCATCATTTTGTAAATCATCTTTTAAAATTTTCTCAAAGTATGGAAAAACATTGTCCAAATTAACAGCGTATTCAGTAATAGTATCTGCTAAATCTTCCATTGCCTTACTCACGGCATCTTGAGTAAGTTTTAGTATGTGTTTTTTGGTATCTTCAGATACGGTTTTTTCCGAAAGTTCTGAATACATTTTCTTCCAATCTATTTTCGTCTCTTTTGCCGTAGATTGATCTACAATGAAATGACATTTAGCATTATACGATACTTCGTAAGTACTTTACTAAATTTACTTAAATATAGCTTGCCTTTATCGTCACCTGTTTCATCGTTCTTTGGCACATTTTTTTCATTTTTTGGTGAATTTGATTCTGTCATAAATATATTATATATAATTGAATTAAATCCATTCTAATATTTTATAGGGAATTGCTAAATTTATATATGTACAGCTTACCTTTATCGTCAGCTGTTTTATCATTGTTTGGTACATTTTTTTCATCTGTCATAAATGTATATTATATAATTGAACTAAATTCATTTTAGTACATTATGTAACAAGGGGGAAAAGGGAGCTATTACAAGCGAGAGTAAGGTATACTTGCACACACCTAACTCGAGTCTGAAATAGTGTTTCTTTCTGTTAGGACTCTTGCACGAATGGGGAAATAGCGAGGAATAACGCCTGGCAGTTTTAAAAAGACGTATTCCTTTTTATTCCTTCAAAAAGGAACACGTCTTTTTAAAGCTCGCTTGTGATTGGCTGTCAGGCGTTATTCCTCGCTATTCCTCCATTCGTGCAAGAGCCTTTACTCGTCGTATTTTTGTTAACGAGCGTATGATCGGGCCTTTTTTATACGTGGAAGTTATAGGTATGAGCACACATAGTTAATAAGTATTATTCCCCGATAGAGCAGGAGATAATATTATTAAAAGCACGCTGGGAATGCACGATTTTCTACTTAATTTCCGTGGTAAAAATCTTCAGCATATTCTACCTATAAATTAGCTAGATTTTCAGAATATCATTGATTTTTAGTTAAAAGTCAGCTAGAAATCCTGGTAATAAACGTCACGCTTTTAACACTAGAACTATAAGCTAAAGTGAGTATGCTTAAACCAATATCGCGCACACGCACACGCGCACACACACACACACACACACACACACACACACACACACACACACACACACACACACACACACACTAGATGAAAACCATACCAACACCTGCGCTAGGAGTTCGGGGTAGTCGATGACGGAGTCTAGGTGTTGCACTTTGTAGTTTTTTGCGTCTAGATTCCGCATCTAGTACGTGGTCTAAATGTTCGGAGTAATCGATGGCGGAGTACATCCTCTAAACTCCGCTAGCGACCTTAAACACCTAGGGCGTAGAGCGTTATTCTTAGCCAGAAAAATTAGTTAATTTTCAGCTAACGAATATCGTATTTCAAAGGTTAAAAAATTAGTGAGTTTTAGCTTTATAGGTTAACACGGAAGTTTATTCATATCTTACAAATCTAGCTAATTTATAACAGCTTAGGCAGAAAAGCTGGTTAATTTTCTACCAGGGTTACGGGCATGCACTGTTAATTTTTTTTTTTTTTAATTTCAGTTAAATTTTGAAGTTTTATTACAGAATTTAACTGTAATTTCAGAAAATTTTTAACAGTGTTGAAAAAGGATCATTTCATGCTCGTATTGAAAAATAGTACATTGTACAACTAGGCAGGTTGGAGTTGGAGGATTATAAGCATGATAATATTGAGCACTCGTGTATCACTCGTGTATCACGAGTGAGCCACTCGTGCTCACTCATCATCCCCGCTAGAAAAGCTCAATTGATCTCTTGTTGCAACATAGTACTTTTTTTAATGAGTGCAGAAATAGTACCCTTTTTGCATGAAAGGTGGATAGGAGGTCGGGCATATCGAGTCATCATAACGGGAGAGTAAGTTCTCTTCCTCCCGCTACTACTTTTCCTCGCGCCGCTCACTAGACGCTCGATATACTCGATTTTCTACTCAGCTTTCTATGCAGGAAATAGTACATTTCGACATGGGTGGGGAAGTCGATTATTTAGCTGGTGTGACTTTTTGCACGAGCGAAGCGAGTGCGAAAAAGTCACACCACCTAAATAATCGACTTACGCACTAGTTTCGAACGGTATTTTATACCACGAGCGCCGAAAAATCATATCAAAGTTGTGATTTTGAGGTTAGAGTGGTATAAAGTATTATTATAGGTATTTCGCTTTTATTTTATATAGCTTACTTTTATCGTCAGCTGTTTCACCGTTATTTGACGCATTTTTTTTATTTGTAATGACTTTGAATCTATCATAATGTATATTACATAATTAAACTAAAACTATCATGTTTTATAGGTAATTGCTAAATTTATTTATATATGGCTTACTTTTATCGTCAGTTGTTTCATCATTATTTGGCGCATTTTTTTCATTTTTTGTCGACTTGGAATCTGTCATAAATATATATTATATATATACATATAAAAGAATTAAATACATTCTAATATTTTATAGGAAATTGCTAAATTTATATATGTATAGCTTACTTTTATCGTTAGCTGTTTCATCATTGTTTGGCTCATTTTTTTCATTTTTTGGTGACTCTGAATCTGTCATAAATATATTTTATATAATTGAACTAAATGCATTTTAATATTTTATAGGTACTTTGCTAAATTTATTTATTCCCGACTCCACTGCAATGGTCACTTTATTGACCTGAAAAGTAGGACATAAGTAGCATTTGATTCCCTCTTATATTTTATACCCGCATACGAGGGATTAAAGTACTTTAATCACCTGAATGAGGAAAGAACGTACTTTATTCTGCAAAAAATAATTTTTCGGCATAGTAGGCGCAAAGTGCGACTTCATGCACACAAGGCATACATTAAAAAATGTTGGAAAATTTAGTTTCTGCTAGTTAAATGGTGATCGGCTGGGCTCTTGAGGCCGGCGTCATCGGCCCTCGGGCCCAGCCGATCATGGGTCTGAAGTTTGCAACGTAGGAAAGTAATGAAATAAACAAAGAAGATTCATTTTACATCACGTTTATACGAAATAATATTAATTTTGCGTGTAGATTTAGTGTTTTACAGTATAATAGTACATTACGATACTAGTGGCATAAGTTGCACTTTACGGCACGTCGTGTATAAGCGCCCGAGCGTAGCGAGTGCGCTTAAGGTGATGTGATACCCACACTATTACTCAATTCTAGGTTCCCGTTATCCTTCAATTTTAAACTTTTTGAAAAAAACTCTTTGACGCGTTTTAAGTTTAGTAAAGAACTACAACGTATCAAAGAGTTTTTTTTTTAAATTAAAAATTGAATGAGAAAAACGAGAACCCAATTTTGAGTAATAGCGTGAGTATCGCAACACCTTAACGCCGTACCATAAAGAACGACTTCTGACACGTGTATCGTACATTATTTTATAGCACTGACTGCATAAATCCGCCATGTCACGCCTATTCGTGCCATTAGCAGTCCATTTTTGCACCGTGCTTATCACCCTCACTATCGCTCGGGCGATACTGCACAGTGCAATAATGGACTACTTATGTCACGGATAGGCGTGACATAAATGCGGATTTATGCCACGCAGTGCTATAAAATAACTTTAAATCAAAGGTTTAGATAAAATTTCCATTGTTTAATAACTTTAATCAATCGTAAAAAATTATCTCGTTGCATTCCAACGATGCAAACTTCAGACCCATAACCGATCACTATTTAACTACCGGAAACTAAATTTTCCAACATTCTTTAATGTATGCCTTGTATGCGTGAATTTGCATTTTGTGCCCACAAAACTGTCGTAAAATGAGTAGAGAGGCGAAAAATTATATTCGCACCGCGGGGGTAAAGTTCAACTTTACGCCCATGGTACTAAGAGTAATATTTAATTTCCTCTGTCTTTCTCCCTTCTTTTCAGTAGAGTCGTGAATAAAGTGCCTTATATGCAATAGTCCATTATTCAGACAGATGATTACTGCTCTTCGCCTCGCTTGAACAGTAAATCGACTCGCGGGAGTAATCAACGACTTCGCTCCCTTGTTGTATTATGTACTAGTATGTATAGCTTACTTTTATCGTCATCTGTTTCATCGTTCTTTGGCGCACTTTCTTCATTTTTTGGTAAATTTGAATCTAATATTATTTTATATTACATAATTAAACTAAATGCACTATAATATTTTATAAATACTTTGCTAAATTTATTTATGCATAACTTACTTTTATCGTGAGCTGATTCATCATTCTTTGGCTCATTTTTTTCTTTTTTTGGTAACTGTGAATCTAAAATGATTTTATATTACATAATTAAACTAAATGCATTATAATATTTTACAAATTGCTAAATTTATTTATGCATAGCTTACTTTTATCCTCAGCTGTTTCATCATTGTTTGGCTCATTTTTTTCTTTTTTTGGTAAATTTGAATCTAAAATGATTTTATATTACATAATTAAACTAAATGCATTATAATATTTTATAAATTGCTAAATTTATTTATGCATAGCTTACTTTTATCCTCAGCTGTTTCATCATTGTTTGGCTCATTTTTTTCTTTTTTTGATAACTTTGAATCTAAAATGATTTTATATTACATAATTAAACTAAATGCATTAAAATTGCTAAATTTATTTATGCATAGCTTACTTTTATCGCCAGCTGTTTCATCATTGTTTGACTTTTCTACATCGGTCAGGTCTTTAAATATTAAGTATTTCATATAGATTATTAGAAAATGCAGTATCAATTTTTAAAATTATAAATCTAATAATTGTCGTTCCTAAAATAAAATTCATGTATTACGTTTGCGATAAATCATTACCTGAATCTCTGAAAGAAATCTCCGATTTTTTCATATCAACTTTTTCTTTATCGTCGGTTAATTTGAATTTTTTGAACGCATTGGCAAAATGATCCACTAGTTGCTTTTTTTTAATTTCTCTCTTTTCTCTCACCTGTGTACGAGTTCTTGGTTGGATGGGTTTTTTATTTTTAGCATGAAGTGTACTCCTAACATCTGTACTTGAATTTAACAAAGATTTTGGTAAGGTGCCTGGGAGCTCATAGTCATGTAATGGTAATGGCAAATGTTTGGTTTGCAAGAATTTCAAAAAATGATAATTTAACTGTAAACAGAGACATTAAAATGCGAATAACTTATAATAAGACAGTATAGGGCATAACAAAGTATACATCCGACAATTACAGTTATATCTTCAACAACTGTTAAAACTTTGCACCTGTCTGGACAACACATGTGACCAACGTCAGTCCATAATTCAAATGGTAGCTTTGGTACAGCTAATAGTTGTCGAGGAATCCTAGATTATTAGATATTGATAAATGAGAAGATAATACAAGTTTAAATAAATATAAAAATTCTACACTGCTAAAATGTGTACATCAGTCACTTGTAGGCACTTTAAAAAAATTAATTTTTTTTACACTTACGGACAAGCAAGCATCAACATAGCTATATTGTTCAGAGCGTGGTTGGGCGAGTTTGGATCGGGTATGTAATTTGGATGTATTATGATGCGATTGACTTTGATAACGTAACTGTCCTGGGCTATTGCTCCTATCAGCACTCCAATTTCTGCTTGGACGTTGTATCTGAAAAAGGATAAAGAATATTGAATTATAGATGTATAGCGAGTTAAGCGAAATGAGTTTTGCGACTCCCAAATGGAATACGATTGCTAGTGCAATTACTTACTTATGGATTTGAGCGCGATTCACGCATGTGGCCGATGTTAAAACACGATTCGCATTTAAGATGGCTCCGCTGCACATGTAGTATCTTGTTCTCCTGCGGATGTAGCGATATTAATTACTCTGGCATTTAATAAATATAATGTTAAATAAAGAGTTTACCGCAATTAGCCAGTGTTAGGTACATGGAGAACAATTTTGTTGTAAACTTTACTTTTTTTTATAAGAAAATGTACTATTTTCACAGCAGCGCTGGGGTACACTCGTCAAGTGAGATTTTTACTTTTTGAAATAATAATTTTTATGATTTTCGTAAGAAATTTTACTTTTTAAATAATAATTCTTATGATTTTTGTAGAAATTTTTTTAAATAGTAATTCCTATGACTGATAAAACGAAATATCACAGTATTTGCCAATTTTCTACATATATCATAAAAATTACTGTTTTAGAAAGTAAAAATCTCACCTGACGAGTGTATCCCAGTGCTCATGCTGTGAAAATAGTAAATTTTCTTATAAAAAAAAGTAGAATTACAACAAAGTTTTTCCTCGCGTAAAATTATTTTAATTTATTCAAAAGATGAAGGCGATATGTATCGGTGATTAAAATCTAAAAAGTAAACAAAACTGAAAGTTAATTACAAATTTTATTTGTATCTTTAATGCTTACTATTAAATTCGTCTCATGATTTTGCCAGATAGAGGTCAGCGCTTATAATAGCAAAGCATAAGAAGAACTGTGAATGACATAACATCAGATGGTAATATTGCGTTTTAGTATGCATCATAGTGACTAAAAAACTTAGGCATCATTCTAATTTCAAGCAAGTTAAATGAGCCTATTATCATTGACAATAACTCATTTCATTCCAGCTTTGAGTAAGTAAGTTACTCATTACCGACGATTGCAGACCTGTTCTTGCTTTATTTGGTTACGAATTTTGAGCAGAGATTTAATAATGAACTACTGCGTGTCAAAGAGATTTTTTCTCGAATTTTCAAATTGAATGAGGAAAACGGGCGCCTAGAATCGTCGGTAACGGGGCGATCTCACATCGCCTTATGCCCATAAACCATTACCGTTCCATATTAATCACAGTCAATGATCGTAACTTACGTGTACTTATCGGCGACGCGTCCACAGTCAGGGATATCCTCGTCTTTGACGACTAAGACGTGCATCTTCACTACCTCATCCCCCGCGTCGACCTGGTCCCCTTTGATCCAAAGTTTCGCTTCCCCTTGCCTCCTGTTTCGTCGTCTCAACGCCTTCTCCGGCCCACCAACGAAGCTGTCAGCTAAGCTCTTGTCATTTCGTGACGTCTTCATCCTCTGGTCCTCCCACGTTCTCGTGCCCCACTCCCCCGTCTTATTCCACATAAGGCCATCGCTCGCCAACGAGTCTTTTACGTGTCCTCCAATTAAATCGCCGTCGATATCATCCGACGTGTAAACAGATGTAGCCGTTGGAGGTGGCACGTTACTGTGGCTGGCAGTAGTAGAGCGGAAGTCACGTCCTGCGGCGGAAGCGTTTCCGAGACTTGCCAGGCTCGCGAGCGCTCCTGTAGTGGCCGGCCCCGTCGACCTTGAGCCCCTTTCCTTCGCCTGCTCAGCGATAGAATCGGTGAGGGGCAGCGGCGCGAGGAGTAGGAGGACGAGGATGAGCGCCAGTAGCAGCATCGGAGGCAGCAACGGCGCTGGCTGCGGTGGTGTCATCATTTTCACTCGCCTCCTGACGGCTGGGCTTTTAATAGTCAGCTCTCGTCGTCCCTCACCGCGTGAAAGAGTCAAAGACCCCGCGGGGAGCCGAGTGGTATCGCCTGTGGCGGCTGCTGCTCCATGGCGGGGCGCTGACGCACGGCGTCTCGAAGCCTCCGGAGAGCGAATTTTGCCTCTCCCTCCCCTTCTCTATCGCTACGCTCAATTACGATCGGCTAATCGGTCGATCGTTAAAACGCACCGCGGAAGAACGTCGATTTCCCGAGTCCGTGCGCTACATCTGTGTGTGCATAACTGTGTGAGTGTGCAGCGGCGCGCAGAGTTTAGTTTATTTTTTTTTAACTGAACGTGAACGGTTTGTTGACATTGATAAGCATATGAGTAAGAGCTCTTGAGGCTTGAATAAAAAGTCAATGTTTTAAAAATGGAACTGATTAGCACTGGAATTGTACAAATGCGTTTTTTTATGGGAGAATGGAATGCGTTTAGTAACATTGGATTTGTAACGTTTTTATTGTTTTAATTTAAAAGATGTTACACTTTATCATCAATATCGATTATGTCAGAATTATAAGTAAGCAATGTGAAAAGTCTGAAATAGTTATATAGATGTAATCATGTTTTGGTGACCATTGCCTTCAGTTCCTTATTTGAGCACAGATCTTAGTTTCCAAACACTTTTTCGAATTATTTATTGTATAAGTCATCCAAAAATTTTCTATATAGAGCAGCGTACAGTTCTTCTGCATCTTCAGATTCCTCTTCCTTTGAATCTACTCTTGTCTTTGAATCATCCTCTGAATACCGGGTCTTTTAAAGGGAGTTTCAAAAGTATTAGTTATCATGAAATATAAGTTATAGAATTGTACTTTGATTTATTATTTACCTCTTCATGTCTGAAATCATCTTCATCACTGGCACGATCGTGATAGTCGCTATCAGTATCTTTTTTCTGATCTTTTTGTTCTGACAGATCCAACTTCTTTAGTGATGAATCTTCTGATTCCTCAGTAATGTTTGCAGAATACAATTCGTTATTATTTACATCTTTCAAATCGGTGGTAGACTTATATTTTGTATTCCGATACATGTCGTTAATCGCATCAAAATACATCTGCTTAGGATCACTTTTAACAGGTTTTAACATATTTTTACCTTGTTGTTGAGCGGTAATACGCCTACAACCGAGACCAGAACGGTCAGATTCTGACAAACATTTATTCCCAATATTAATATCACCAATGAAAAAGTTAAAAATGCACATGGTACATGCGCTTCCAGGACCACCAGCGCCAGGAGAAGTACCACCAGTAATTACACTTTTTATAAAGTCAAGATTGTTGTACAAATCAGTGTAGCGCCATGTTACGTCCGGTTGGTCGTAATCACATGACATTGACACTAAGCCAGCCTGTAAAATTTTTTATATCAGGTTTCACAAATTACAATAAAGACAAATAAATTTTAGTATAGAGTTGTTATACTTGAATTTTTCCTGAGATCACGGGTGTGCCAGTTTGGGTACATCCTATATTACGATTTTCTCTCTTTACTCGTCTACGTTTTCTTCTCATCGTAGGAATATCTTTTGCCTTCGTTTGTTTAATTTTGAATACTCGCTAATATTAAGAAACATTAAGAAGAATATTAGGGTTTGAAATCAAATCATTAATTTAAGAAATGAGTGATTTTACCAAACTTGGTCGGTTAATCATGAAAGTAGTGCAACTTTCGTCTCCACACAGATCGCCCAAAGACTGTTCTGGTAATTCGATTTGCTTTGCTCTTTTATTTGTAATTCTAAAAGTTTAATAACACTATTTCAATATAATTTTTGCAAGATGTTGCTCTAAAATAATAATAAACATCCGTATTCGAATTTCATACTTGCAAGCCAATTTTAAAATAGCAATGTTATGTAGATCGTGATTGTCATCTCGAGCGTCAACTGCATGCTTAGGATGAATGTAATAGTCCAACACTTTTATTACTTGTGCTTCGTCGTTATATGTGTCAACCATTGCAGCTAGTGGGGCTCTGATATTATGTCTACAAAAAAAGAGCTCAATTAAATCACTTGATGAGAGAGAAAAATATGATTTTAAGGTACGCTATACATTGTCCGCTTACCCACAAAAAGAATTAAAATTATAGATAAGCTTATTATATTGAATAAACATGGGCATCCAAAGCGCGGCCTTTAGCGACAAAACCGATTCGGTACGATATTACGGTGCGCGAAGAAAAAAATCGTGGAACAAAAGCTTCGAGCAGACAAAGGGAAGAGGCGGAGGAGAAAAAGAGAAAAATTGTCAAACGCGCTTCGCGGGCTAAATCGGCCGGAACGGGTTGCGCAATGGGCAGGCGATGTCCAATCGGGAACCCACCTGATGTGCGTGGCTTCGTGTACGCAGTCAGCTGTAGTCAAGATGTAGCGGTTGGTCAATATCGAGCCCGTGCACATGAGGTATCTCGTCTGCCTGTTGGTGATGGTACATGCGCACACATAAAGAACGAGTAATACACGTTATGTCATCAGCCTGTACACACTTATACGTGCACCCATCTTCGCTCGGGCCTCTTTCTGCGCGCCCGTGTATCTGTGTGTGCGCCAATTGCGACTCGCTCCTTTTTTTCTTCAATTTGCGTAGTCTGCGCGGATTCGTTCGGCGTGAGGAATTTCGAGTTACGATGATGAGAGAAAGATGCGTATTGTACAAATGTGTGAATTGAATGCTACGTAGAACTGTGGAATATGTATAGTGCAGTTCTCGTGAAATGAATTGTGGGAGAGCATAGTATGATTGTGACGCCTGTTATGCTTATTCGAGACTTAATAGTTGCTTTCAGTTATTGTCGGACGGGAAAAATATATATATTACTTAGTTTGTTTCTCAGAACGGGGCACTTAAAAAACGGCTTATTAATTGCTGCCGAGGTATAATATTTACTCCGAAAGGATGTGAAAAGGCGGAAGCTGTCTGGCAAAGCCGGTAATGCGCGTTAAGCGCAAATTAGTTTAAAAAAAAATCCGAGTCTGTAGTTAAATAATTTTATGTTCACCAAACACATTGTTATTATCATAAAAATGATAGTTTTTAAACGTCGACTTAAACAACTTATTATAATTGAAACGTTTTTACAAAATTTATACTTTTTTCATTATGCTTGAAAATGCGTTTTTGAACACGAGCTCTTTTATCGTGAATTTTACCCCAATAAAATCCCGATACTTACTATACCGACTTTACGAAACTCTTCGCGGCCGAACTCGAAACACTTTCAACGCTGGGCATTTCCGCTCGCCGGCGAATAAAGCGCCGGGCCTCGATAATCGCCCACGACGACCACCAAAAAGCCACAGCCTCGCGCACGAAATAAACTCACGAAATCGACGAACACCCATACACACACACACGCGCGCGTACGCACACGCATGACCGGGTGACAAAAGCGAGGCCCGAGCGGCGTCGGCGGCGGCGCACAAACACGCCGAAAATCATCGACCGAGAGAGAACAAAAAGTGAAGAAGTCAGAAACATTGAGCGCGAGAGGAATACCAAAGGATTCGCTCTCTGCGCGCACATACGAGCAACGGATATCAGTGGTCTTGGAAGGCGGTCGGCAGCTTCCGGTCACTTCCTCGTCTTTGATGATGAAAGCCTGCACGCGCTCCATATTCTCATCCAGCATCTCCTTTTTACCAGCAATGTAAAACCACCGCGGTGGATCCATCTTCTCCAGAGTTTCCTCCTTGTCTGACAACGTGGACCTGACGAAAATCAGCAGTAGCAGGAGCGGTGACATCCTTGCCGAGCTGTCGATTCTGCACACACACACGCGTGCGCGCACCCGCGCGCTACAGAGAGAGAAACCGCTTTCGCGCGCGAACCAGAGGAAGGGAGAGAACGGAAAAAGCCAGAAAGACAGAGAGGGGCGATACCGATTAGCCTCTCCTTTCATTGGCGAGATTTTATCGCGCGAGTTGTGCGTGTATATTACACGTTCTGAGGCCTTTGATATCGCATTAGGCGCCTTTGAACGTCGAACGAGTGATTATTGGCCGTGCCTGGGATGGATGTGGGTTTTTGCTTTTTTTAGTTTCTCCGTGCTGAGCTTGAAAGGGTTCGATCGCGTATTTTTGGGAGGTTATCGATGTGTCTCGACGTTGATTGAAATGGAGCGAAAGGGATATATATGCGCGTGTTATTGTTTGACGGAAGTTGAAAATGTTTTTCCGCGGTATTTGTTTTTCGGAGTGGTTTCTAAATGGAAATGATGATATTTCAAGACATGACAGTTTACTAGAGGTTCAAAATTTAAGCTCAAGTTAATTTTTCAAATCAAATATCAAAAGCTAATTTCACATCAATTATAAACGCTATAACTTTCACGTAAGTGCTGATACTTATCACAGTTTTTATGTTTCATGGCGATCTCCTAAAACGATTTCACATAATTCAAGTTAACTGTTCATTTGTTACTTAGGTGTGTAGAATGTATAACGATAAGATCAACAACGCTTTTTTGAGCATCTTAATTAACGTTGAATTCCTCGTAAGTTGATTTGCAATTCCCGTTCTGCAATCATTTCTGAGAAACTTGTAGAAAGCGCTCGTTCAATCTTCTTAAGAGTGCGAAATATCAATTTATGCAATTTCTCCCTATGTACACCAGACCGATCTTTTCCTTGAACCGATAACATATTGTTTTTCACACTAACGATGAACATTTGATAGTGGTTTATATAGTACCTATACCTTTTTTTTTGTTAAACATACTTACTAAAGAAACAAACAAAACTTATTCTTCCACATTCTTAACTACGCGCATCTAATCTCAATAATGCCTGCTTTTTTACGTGCATAATTATTCTGTAATTCTAAAGCAACTTTCACGCATAACTAATAATACCAGCATAATTGCATTATTTACTGCGATACTCTCTGTAACTGTATCTAAGAGGCAACGGTAACCACCATAATAATAACAATGTTAACTATGCGAATACCTAATTGATTCTCTAAGCGATCAGCAACGAGCGCGAAATATTAACATATACTCAGCGTAACATCCTTAGGTATATATTTAAGTAACTGCACAGCTTCGAGGTGTAAATCATATCCCTCGTATCGTTTTTACAATCGGTCGAACACCTGTTCGCAGCATTCGTTATTGCCTCTCTTTTTGCTATTAGTATGTAAGTTAACTTAAAAAGAAACTCGCAATATATATATATCGCTTTAACGACATTAACACCGCACGGGAATTCGATGTCATTATCACACGAGACGACTTTGCAAGGTGTTCTCGCTCGATTGCGCAAGTTTCGATTGCCACACTTTCGGCTCGATTTGCGGGTGTACATGTTCATGCTGCGGTTTCGGCTCTACGAGTGCCGCCGTGTCGTGCGATAGACTCTAACTTTGATCGAGTTAGAATCTGTGTAGCAGTGTGCCCGAAGGAAGGTCAAAGCTTCAATTTTCAGTCTTTGACAATATATGTATAGTTGGTGTGTCGAAATACAATTGATTTTATAAATAATATATCGATTATGACTGCTGCTCTCTACACTTGATAGATAAAAAGTGATGACATTATGTTTTCTGTTTTCTTAGTTTGTGTAGGTAAAAGTTTTGTAGACATCAACATCTCTCTTCGCAAGATAAGTAAATTCCATCTTATCCTGTATCGAAAGGAATTTTCAGAGTTTATCATAGTTTCAAAATTTATGGTAAAAGCTAAACATTGTATACAGATTTTATCATAAATTACAAATTAAACATATACCAAAGGAAGGTAATATTTACATGGATATTGCTTGGAATTACGTTATCGTTAGTAAATAATATTAAATAATCTTCGCGTCGTATTTGCAAATACTAATATTCTCTGTACAATATTAATAAAATAAATAGATATAAATTTAAAATTTTAATCACTTTCAGCGAGTGAATGCTCCGAAGCAGTGTTTTAATATTACACAGCTTTTCTAAGTACATACAATAGACGGTGAAACTGTCGTCAACGTAATAAAAAGTTCAGGCTTCGTAAAATTGCCTTTTGTTTTTGCTTAAACGCGGAGACATTGTTTACTACCTACGTCACTCGGCACTCCTTTTACCAACCGTTAGTTAAACAAGTAAAATTCACACAATATTTTACTATTTATACATACCTCTAGTATAGTACGACTTTTGCAAAAAGAAAACTGCTAATTGGCAAGCTGCATTCAATAAATACGTTCACATTTTTTCTTACAAAAATATAATTAAATTAATACACTCTCACGCATTGATACCGAAAAAAAAGATATATAATTGAATTAAAACAACAAATCCCGAGTGTGTATTACAACGGCGAGACGGCCGAACGAGTGGGAACAAAGGCCCCATTCTGCTCATCATCGCGCACCCTCGCTCTCTCTCTCTCTCTTTCTCTTGCATGCAAACCGACGAAAAAATCCTTAAAACCAAAGCGCTCACTCACACAGTCCCACACGTAGAATATCAGAACCGCATTTGAAAGTACAACGAAACAGCGGCTCATCCCTCTCGCGTCGAATCCCACCATAGCGACCGGGCCGCACGCACGAGCTCGCTGCGGGATCCTCCGATTTTACACTCGCGAAATCCGCGCGCGTCCTACGCAACGTTCCGCGAGCGGCAGCACCGAGCGCGAGCGCGCGAGAGAGAAAGAGAATACAGCAGGTTGTCTGTTGACTCGCCGGCAGCCGACGATCAGTGCGATCCTGACGGTCGAGGCGATCGCGCGCGCGCTCTCATGTCTGCAGTATGTGTATGATGCTTCACGCGCGCCCGGGGGGAGATAATAACGGGACGATGATTGGCTGGCCCTTGGCTCTCCGGCGAGTGGCGTTTTGCATAATTTTCGGAGCTTGAGAGAAAGAAAGAGATTAATATCACGCCGCGGTAGAGCCGACAGAGAGAGAGAGAGAGAGAGAGAGATTTGCCGAAATGTAACGGTGTTTCGGAAGTGTTGAAACTGTCAGTGGGGAATCGATCGGGTTCGAAAGGTGGCCAAGTGTGTTAGTAGTGATAGTTTTTGTGGAGTGGTTGTGTGCAGAGGTTTGGGATGGAGTGAGTTTATGATTTTGGAAGAAGTTGTAAGTGCCGCCAATAATGACTTGCCGATAAATTTCACTGATAAAAGTCGAAAGCTAATGATTATCGTTAAACACTTTGGCTGGTATACCGTTTGGTACAAAAAAAATAAAATACAAAGAGCGATAATCATAATAAATTTTATTTCGTTCTTTAGAATTTTATTGAAATTGTTAACGATTTTATAAGATTTTGAAACAAAGTAAGGAACTTTTTTAATGAACTACGCATAGAATTTTATCTTTTAATAGCTCGGATTAAATGATGAAGAAAATAGTATTCAAATCGAATGCTTTGCATTGTAAATTGAGTTTGAATGACTTCATATCAATATTAAATTAAAACTATCTTCGGTACAGGTTCAGTGTACTTTATCTTCGGTGATAATTTGATTTGAGGAATACACTTTATGTCATGTGTTTCTATACTAATGCTAAAGTAAATATTTTTGCTGTATATATTTTTAGGTTTTTAAATGTAGTATCAAAATATCTTGCACATTTTTTATCGCAATGTCATTTAAAAATACCAAAGAAGTGTTGATGGATATCAATTAACAAAAAGTATTAATCAATTGAATGAAGAGAATGCGATATTGATTAAGAACAACTAAATATTTAAAGTTTAAAAATTAAATATTAAAACTAAGATGTAAAATTAATTCACTTGGTTTCTCAGTAGCCGTTATCAATGTTTTTTAAACAAAAATCCGAAGACAATAGAGCTTTTCCCTGAGAAAAGTGTCCCTTATAATGGATGTAAATTTCTTATCTTATTACTCACGCCTATAACTCACGTCACATTAAAGAAAGACATAGTGTGATATTGTCTATTTACATATATATCAACGATATACAATCTCCTTTTCAAGTACAAAGATATCATTGTCGTAATATCATAATTTCACTTTTTTATCGTATCATTTGAATAAAGGATAAATTATATCAAAGCTTTCCTATACTGATAGCTGAAAAAATTCTATTAACCGACATTTCTTATAGTTACTCAATATTTCTGAAATCGGAAAACTTTAAGATTTTAAAATAAAAAAATATTACAAATCAATTATCTATACTGCCATTAGCACTTACGTTTTGTTAGTCTAATTTTATTCTGGATCTAGCGCGTGGGCTGGAATTCGATAAGATACATTTACAATTTGCAATGCATGACAGTTCTCTTTGAATTTTTAAGTACATTTTTACTTCTTTATCGACACATTATTCCATATAGATACCGCGCTCAACATTTTTTAAACATTTTTACTATTACAGTACTGCATTTCAATTTCAATTAGTCAAATTCTACTGCACAGTTGAGGAGAAAGAAAATTCTTCAGGATTAAAATAAAATAAGACCTTGAAATATTTACTATAATTATTTTTATTATAAAAGATAAATATACTATTTTCAAAAACGAAATTTAACAATAAATAATTATTATTTTTAAATATACTAGATAACTTTAGCGCGATACACAAGACTGTTTTCTCCTTTCAACGACTAATTTTTCTCCATGTGTTCTCATATAAGGAACCCGGATGTCAAACTTGTTACTTATGTGTCATAAAAGCCTTTATAATTTTCTTAATAAGCATATAATTTATGTGCTTGACCAACGATACAACAAGGTATATCAAGTGCCCACACTGATATTTTAATATAAACGTTACACTAGTAATTAAACATTTTCAGAAATTGTTATAATCACGAAATAAAGTTATCATCACGAAATAATATAAAGACACAATTTTGTTTGAAGACGCTTTTCTCAGTTTACATAAATGAAATAATGCGGCGCGACAATCTTAATCGATTAACAAGGCAAAACCATCAATTTCAATACGCACAGAAAGCCAAGGGAACAGAAAGCTCTCTCTCGTTCCTTTAAAAGAAGAGATATATACACGCTTCTCTCAGCGTATCGCACAACATAACTCTCGTCGCTCTAAAAACGGCCTTAAAGGACGGCGCGACACACGCGAATATATCCGCCCTCGCGCATATTTAACGAAGGGGCCCTCCAGGTGTTCTCCGCGCACTGTCGCAACGCGCTCACACCCACGCTCTCTTTCTCTCTCTCTTCTCTTTCCACACGCATACACACATTACTCTCCGCTCCGCGCGGAATTTGAAAAGCTTCGTTATACACCCCGCGCAGAGATCGTTTCCATGCGCGCGCGAGGACAAGATTCGCGCGATTTGTCCCGGGAATGTCAATGCAACGCTCGGCGCCGATAACGAGCCCGTCTACAGTCTCGCGGGGCACTCGCGCGCGATCTATCCTTTCTTTTTTCTTCTCTATCTTTTATTTCGATGCTACTTGCACTCGGAATTTCAATTTTACGCTCACGGTAGGCGCGCGTAAAAATTCAAATGACCGCACGGTGTCGCGCCGGGCAATTTTGACGGCGGAGAGGAGTATATATACGTGCGCGGAGCGAATTTATTCACTGCATCGACGTGGGACCGAGAGAATAAGAGAGAGTGTGCCGGAATTTACAATGTGTCGTAAATTCGGATGGCGATGCAGTGATTCAGAGCCGGAGCGCGTTTTGAGGGGGGGACTAAATATAGATGATTTGTCCGCGCGACGTGGATGTAAATCCGGCGGGGTGATATCCTTAATGGCTGCTTATCGCTGTGAATTATTGAATTGTTGTGGTCTAGGTATCGGCTCGAGAGATTTCGTTTTTTTTTTTATTCCTGACAGTCTTGCTGCTCCTCGGCGCGCTTGTTATATCCTAGCTTTTGATGCATCATGCGCGCGAACTGAGCGTTCACATCGTAAATATAACGTTACAAGCGAGTACAAACATTTACGGTATAAAGCAGTTTTACGACTTAATAATTATTCTTGCTGATGTATTTATCGCTGCTCACTGGTTCTCGCGTAATATATTACATAATAATTCTTTTTTTTTCTCATCGTAAAAAGTTAATAAATTATCCTCGGCTGCGTGCCGTCGACATAGTTTATTTGAAAAATTGTATTTAAAAGTTTGCAATTTGTTTGCATTCCGAATACGTCTACTCGATAAAATATAAAAAACAAGATAACAATACAATACAAATGATGTATCGATAAAAGCTCAATGTATGCTCCATCTTCATTTCGCGTCATACGACAAAAAGTAATTGGAGCGCGCAGTGTATATCGTTCATTAATATTAGTCACAATCAATATTGCTTTATCTATCTCGATATTTTCCTTTTACTTATATTTATATTTTTCTCAATCAAAGCACAATATCCCAAGCGCTCCAAAAATGCCGAACCTCGCGCCACATAAAACTACCGCACATTTTTCATTTCGACACTCTCGCGCGACTCATATATGTAATATAAACCCGGGTATCAAAATGTAAGGGCGCGCCGAAGCTTATATACAGCGGAGAGAGAAGAGATAACTTTCGCTGCTCTCTTTATTTAGCTGCGGCTGTCGCGTCGGGGGGGCACCGAGCAACGCCGTCGTTGGGCTTATATATGTATGAGGCCGAAACTAATGAAAGTGCGAAGAGCGAAACCAAGGCGCGCAACCCCCCACGTGCGCGTGCGCACATATACACACACGCGGTCGTCGCGCTGAAGAAACTTTGCGGCTAATTAAGATCGTCAGTGAGTCAAGAGGGTTGACTACGGTGAGAAGAGTTTTTTCCGGGTACGGGGCTTCGCGGAAGTGAATCAGAGTATAATTTTGCTTTTAATTTCGTGTATAGTTTGTTCATTGAATGTCGTGGATGAAAAATCATTTGGAGTTTACTTAAAAATGCATTATTATTAAGGATTATGTTTTACTTATTGTTTCATTTAAAAAGTGACCCCATACCCTGCTGGAAATTTCGCTCCCATTTCGCTCCCATTTGTGAAACGATTTTTCATACATATTCTAGACATTTTATGGCGAATTCACCAAAATCCAAAAAGTCGTAGTAAAATAATGTCGTTGATTATACACATGTTAAATGATATTTTCCCAAAGGGAAAAGTTCTATTGTCTCGTTATTTAAAAGTGAAAATAAAAATTTTCATTTTCTAAGAATTAAAATAAATATTGATAGCGCAGCGCAAACATATACAGCCGCTGGCAACTATAAGAAACTGTTGAAATTCACACGACCATCGCACCTCTTCACTCAATAATTACATATCCTCAAAAAACCAACAGAAGGCGGCGCCTCCTAAATGTAAAAAAGCTGACCAAAAATATCCTCAAAGAGTCCGAAAACCTCAGAACAGCAGTGCCCGAAACTCAGCGGAAAGAGAAAAAAAAAGTTACCCGCCGCACCACAGCTCCACCTTCTCCGATTTCGAACAATATATACAGGGCGATGGTACCGCGCTAAGACGCGACGCACTTACCGCACAAAAAATCATCGCGTATACAAAAGCCAAAGGAAGAAAGAAAGGCAGCATCATGTTAGAGCTCGTGGAACGAAAGGCCAACGGAATTTCGTGGCCGGCGGCGCCTGCGCCGCTGCCTCCTCCGAAAAATCGCGATAATTTCGCGAAGAAGGATCAGCAGCCGGCGGCGGCGGCGGCGGCGCTCGCGCACAGAAAACCATCGTCGTCACAGCCGTGGGAGACTAAACAGTGGGTGCGCAGTAGCCGGGGCCTGCTTTGCGCCCTCGGCCGCTGCGATGATTACTACAGCCCCGATACCATTGGCACCTGGAAGTTTCACCGCGTGTCGCGCGCCAGGTAATTTTTTTTTTTTAGAGGGGGTGTATATAGGGCGTCTTGTTTGCGTGGAGTGGTGGGAAAAGCGTATTGAAAGACGAGGTATGAATGGGAATGGCTACATTAGAGGTTTGGCTCGATGGGATCGAGGTGATTCATGGGTAGCGTGAAATAGGTTTCAATCTGACGTGGTATAGTGATGCGGTGGGAGGAGTTGTGAGTTTGGGTATAAAGTGGCAAGGGTCTTTGATGTTTTTTTTATGTTAAGTGTTGCTTGAAATCGTTTGTGTGTGGTGAGAAAAATGGTTTGATTTAGTCACGTGATTAATGGGGTCTTCTGTGATGTATATAACCTAAGTAAATAAATTATTATTTTCATTGATCTGATATTGAGCAAAATAAGTTTATAATAAAATTAAAAGTAATTAAACATTAATTCATTATAAATATGGCCAGTACTACTTGTGACTAACTTGTACAAAACGACCAACTTAAAATTTAAAATATAATATGAATACCCGCTGCTTGCTTTAATCATGTATCAACTTCTTATAGAGTAACCAAATAAAAACATTCTTAATGTGTTTACAAACTATTATTGTATAATTCCAAAGCAGATGTGACACAAGACCATCACGAAAAATACTTTTTAATATCCATGCAAAAGATTATGGTATAACGATGGGGCCGTCTTTATTGATTTTTTGTTGCGATATGCCCAAAAAGGTGTATGCGATGAATCAGTCTCGTTTTCAAATTAAAATACTATTCGTCATCCATAATCTACTGTTCCTATTGTGCGATACAAATTTTAAAATGTTTTATCTAATGTAATATTAATGAACGCACTTGTACTATCGTCATTGTACGTTAATATATATTTTTAATAACAATTACAATTCTAATACTAGAATATTTCATTTACTTTAACTTACACGCAAAGTCAAGTTTTCAAATTATAACGTGTAGCTTTCGACCTCTCGATCCCACGTGCCTTGAAATTCTGAAATCATTAAGGCAAAAATAAACCCGCGTTCGCACGACTATTCACAAACAATTAGAACAGCGCGCAACACAGTGCGCCTCGAGATTTTTTCCACCCGATAATTCCAAAGCTCACCGTTCTCGCAAGTCCACGCAACACAAAAATATTACCTCGACAATCTACAATTCGCAGCTCACGAACGCGATTCCCCTTCCCTCCCACATAACACGAACAAACACCGTCGCATCTTCTCTCTCCCTACCCGGTAGCATTGCATTTGTAGTCTATTAGTCGGGATTATCGGAGTAACGTGCCCGATGCGCAGAGAAAGTCCCGCGCACAGAGAAAGGGTGTATGCATACCTATATATACAACATTTGCAGGTGCACACACAAACATATACGTGTGCAGGGAGGTCACGGCCCTTCGTGGCTGTGCTCTCTGCATCGGAAAATTCGCGCGACGCGATCCGCGACGAGAGAGCATCTCTTTCTCTCACGAGCGGCTCGTTAAATCGCCCGCGACTCCCGCGCTAATTGGTCGCTAAGTGCCGAGCCAACTGCCATTTTTTTTTTCGCGGTCGTATTGTGTCGCGCGCAGCAGTTGGCATGAGCTTAACGGGCTCTCGTGCGCCTCTTTAATCGCGAGGTTAATTAGATGTGGGTTATATGGCAATGATGACGCGAAAAAGAATCGTGGGAGGTTTTCGACACGACGCTTTTCGCGCTGCTGTATGGGAAAATTGAAAAGTGAGGGGGAAAAAAATGGGTGATTCAAGTGCGTGTGTGTGTACTTGTAGGTAGATTGGTGGCTTTATGTGCAGTTCTAGTTTCAGCGTATTAGGAGCAACTTTCTTTTTAACGTTATCGGTGCGAAATGTGGTAGAATGAGGAAAATATATACTGTCGCATTTTGCAAGTCTGAGAAATGGGATAAGATGTGTGAACAATTTAATAAACACCGTGCGGATGTGATTAAAAATATGAGATATTGAGTAAATTTGCGGTAATACTGCGTCATTAACCTTAATTACATATAATGTATAAAAGAAAAATCAATTTGTGTAATTATAAGATTTATTTTTATTCATCTAATGTTTACAGCGATTTAACTGTATTTGAAAAGAGAGAGACATTTCTTCGTCCCATAAATAAACCGAAATACATAACGTGTAGCCACTATAAAGTGTTATC
Source organism: Torymus aiolomorphi (assembly GCA_036365515.1). Lineage (NCBI taxonomy): Eukaryota > Metazoa > Arthropoda > Insecta > Hymenoptera > Torymidae > Torymus > Torymus aiolomorphi. The sequence continues at coordinate 141,058,702 of CM070877.1, forward strand.
GAAAGTATGCGGATCAATCGACTGCGATTTCAATGACCAATTGTTGGATACCATTCCAATCTCTTTCAAGGATTAATAGCTGAGAGTGTGCGATCTATCATAATTACTTCATAGTCTAAGCACTGACCATAATCATGGGCATTATTATACATACAAGGAAATAACTGCACCGAGTACTCAGACAGGGTACATTTTAACTTCCTGCCAGATATGCTCGGATTCTACTACGAATTATTTTCTTGCCGAGGAAAATGAATTAATCATAAAGTACAACGTAATTTTATGGCACGTGAAGTTTGAGCGAATTAGCAGATAAAAATGAAGTTTTATGGTATAAATCATACGGTAATTTACAACGCGGCCAGAAAAACGTCTGTCTGGCGTTGGTGCGAAATTTTATCTATATATGTATACGCGAAAGAAAAACTATACCATCGGTGAGTAGAAATGAAAAATTCTCTCGTATAATGGATAGAATTTCTCGGTGAGAAATTTATTCGAGATATATAATCTATAGCTTTCCTAGCGCGTTAATTTAGGCTCTCCACAATTTACTGCTCAATGCATAATAAATCAGACCTTAAAGCAGAAAAGTAGCAAATACAAATATGTAGCAAATACAACTGCGAATATCAGGAAACATTGTAAGATTACATCATTTTCACTGATGTTAAATAAACTAATCAACACCTTTAAGCGTGTCCATCGCAAACGAATCTTTTTACAATCCCATCAGATAAAATTACGCTAACAAACATAAGTACACCAAACCATCTATACACCTACACGCTACATCCAAGGCTCAAAAATCACGCTCCACCGCCGCTCCATCCTCACTTCCCCTATACATAACACACGCGCGTGCACCTATATCGCATATCCACAGCCCACTTCTCCGCGAACTCACCTCCACTTCCGCTATACACGTACACGCGCGGGCGAGCTCTCTACTTTTTCCCGCCGCGTATAAAAAGAGCGCCCGAACGGAGATACGCGCGGAAAAACGCGCCGACCGTAACGAAGCGTGCGTGTGCGCGCATATATATATATATATATATGTATATGTATATAAGTGCAGCGGCGCCGTTCGGCGTGACGGAGATTTTTGCAGTACGCGTGCGGATCAGATGTCACGCGTATGTGTGTATATAGCGTCCGGATCGATTGCTGGCCGAGTAGGAGATTCGTAGCGGTGACATCAGCTCCGTTACTGCAGCGCCGGGGGGCGAATGCCCCGTCGATCTTAATTCGCCGCCGCCGTTGCTGCGCTCTTTGTCTGCAGGGCCTGTGTGTCGCGCCGACGCCTTTATGGTTTTATGGGGTGTAGTTGTTTTTTCTTTCTTGTTGTGAATGCTTTGATTTTTATTTGATTTATATGAGCTGCGGTATGTATATGAAGCTTGTGCAATTGGGATGGTTGAGAAGGGAATGACGAAATTGAGAATGGGGCTAAAGAAGTTTTGTTTTTTATTGTGATGGGTTTATATGTTTTCGTGAATAGAAACGTTGGATAGATGGAAAAATGTAACGTTTGATGAATATGACTATATAGTGATTTGCTGAGTGATGATGACGGCCTGTTATCATTTTTGTAATGCTTCCGTGAATAGCTTTTTAAGTAGTTAACGTTTCCGTAGATTAATGCATTCATAATGACATGCGATATCAAAGTCATATAATGTCAGAAAAATCTGATAAATCTCCTCGCTTCCTCGTTATATATAGAAAATTACCCATTTTATAAATACGAAGGATACGAGTTTAATGAGCCCGCATCTATATGCTAAGCGCTTGAGAATATTTACGCAAAGCCAGATAATTTTCCACATCGGTGACTTTCGTTTAATTTTAAAATATTTGCCGCGGCGATAATTCGCGTGCATCGAATCTTCGATGTATGATAGCGTTGAAAAAAAAAAAAAAAATACGCGATAAACCGACATTTTATTATACGCGAGACCCTTGACGAGAACGACAGCAAAAAAATGAATACATCTGAGAAAAAAGTTTAGTAAAAATTATGAATAATTTTGTAAAAATTATTATATTTTCTGGGAAAGACACCACAAACTGTAAAAACTCAACAGATTACCATACTTTATAAGAAATTTTGCTAGAAAGATAGGAAAATTTACTATAAGTACTGTAAAATTTACTGTAAAGTTTGGTAATTTTTTGGGTTTTTTACAGTTTTTGATAGCTTTATCAGACAGTATAGTAATTTTTAAAAAAAATTTTCTCAGTGTGTGTGTGTGTGTGTGTGTATGTATATATACACACACACACACACACACACACACACACACACACACACACACACACACACACACACACACACACACACACTTTTCCTTCAAATGGCTAATGAATGCGCTCGATTCGCATTTAGTCTGCACGAATACGCGCTCGGACTTTGACGCCAGAAGTCGAAGAAATCACACTTTGCAGCTGGCACACAACAATTGTGCTACTTAGTATCGCTAAGTGCCATATATCAATTGTCAATGCGGATTTCAGCCTTCACCGTCGGCATTTGCTCACACTGTTAGCCTCTTTCAGTCTTTTGAATGCAAAAACGAGAGCGCGCGCGTTCGAGCTTCAAAGTGAATACCAAGTTCGTAGAAGTGTAGTATTTCGAAAATTTTAATAATGAAGGAAAATTCTTTTCTTCGACCAATAAAAATTTACGTTGTATACAAATTTAAATAATCGATCGTTTATTGCTATTCAAAATAACGTTTGTCCTTGTTATAAATATTCAAATAAATTAATTACATTAATGAATAAATTCACATTTTCCCATAACAATCAATGTTACATTCATAAATTAAATTACCTTTCCGTCACCATCGAAATAAAATTCAGGACTTTCTCATAGGCCTTGCAGAAACTTGATTAAATCAACGCGCTCTCGTACCTCTCATCCACACTCTCACCCTAGATCTCGCGCGCATGCATGCGCATATATCTGCATAACGCGCATACATATATCCGCGCGCTCGCGGTTTTTCTCATAGAGACATCACCCATATATCGCACCTCCATACCCCCACGCTTTTTCCTTTGCGCTATCTCTTTCTCTCGCTCGCCTCTCTCTCTCTCAGTTGATAGACCGACGCGAGACACTTTTCATTGTTTTCCCATGCCCGTTCGTCACAGTTGCGCAAATCGCGCTCCTCGCTCGTTCCTTTATACTTAATTGTCCCGCGTGTTCTTTTTCTCTCCCCTGGCGATATATACACGCGAAGCCGCGAGTTTTCTTTTCAATCCATCGGCGAAGGACGTCCGGCGCGCAATGTATATATACACGTGCGGCAGCGCGTTTGCACAAGTCGGCGCGTTTGACGAAACCGCGCGTGGCGAGGTGTTCGCATAGTGCAAGTATATAGTGTACAGGTAAATGTACTTGAGCCGCAAGCGGATTGTTATTGCCGCAGAGCGCGAACGAGCGAGCGCGCTCGTGCATTTGTGTCGAAATTAGCGCTTCTGCGGTGGCGGTGCGTCTGTTCGTGTGATGGGGTGTAGTGCAAGCGCCGTGTTCGCGCACAATCGAAGTGTTCAGAAATATAAGGAGAGCGCGAGTCTTTGTGCCGCTGTGATGATGCTTCGAATAATTTTTCAGTTGTAAAAAATTTTATTAAATTTACATGAAGTAGAAGTGAAAACTTATTTAGAAAATCTTATTTTGAATACACTCGATAAATGAACAAAATAGTGGAAAGTCACTATTTCATAGTGAGAATTGCTCTACTGCCGAAATATTGTATATTAACCTTTTTAAATATTCACTAATTTAAAAAGTTAATATGCTATTTCAGAGTGCACATACGCTATTTCGGCAGTGGAGCAATTTTCACTATGAAATAGTGACTTTTCCACTATTTTACATTTATTCTCACAAAGCACGAAAGTTACACGCAGTGTTTTCTTTAACATATAAAAGTCGAATCTTTTCATCGCGAAGGCTGCTTTGCACTCGCCCGAGTACTGGAGTAATGCAACATGCATAAAAAGATCCCGGGTCTCGATATCTCAAGATGGAAATACGAAGAGGAAGGAGTACAAGCGCAGAAAAAGAAAAGCCCGCATTGAGCTTATATATATATATATACAGACACATACGCACACATATATGTATATGCACGTACGCGCGCGCGATATCGCGGCCGGCAACGCCGCCGCGTGCGTCACGTGGTCCGGTGTTCCGTCCGCATCGGCTGTGCGGCCGGTGCATCGGCCGCGCAGTCGCATTGTAATTTCATAAATGCTAATGGCTCGGAGTTCGTATAGTTTATTGGTTTGAAAAAGTATATATAGAAGGGTTATAATGTGTGTGTTGGGGCTAAGTTTGGAGAGGTCGTGTTTTTTGGTTGTTTTGGGATCAGAAGTAGGTGACATTTTTTTGGACTGTATATAACTGTAATGTTTGTTCGTAAAGTCATGAAAAATTTATAGGAGTCGAGCGCGTGCCGGAGTGATTTGAAGACAATGAGAAATAAATTATGACAGTTTTTATTGTCCGTTCGATTTAATTGATTGATAGATAATGCAATAGAGTTTTTGTCGACGAAGCGAGTGCTGGTGAGCTTAATGGGAAGACTCGATTAATTTGAATACGAAAGCTTGCACTTTGATGTAGTCTTGAAGAACGGAGGTTATTACAATATTCATGTTGCTTTTTCCTTTGGTATTTCATTCTTGAGAAAGAAGTAGCTGCGCGTATATCTACGTGTGTTTCTATTTTAATGGCTTCACGCTCGCGCGTGTACGAATGAATTTTTATGCGTCGCTATGATAGAAGAGCGCTAATAAATTTCGACGGCGAAATAGAAAGTCGCGCGTGCCTTGGCCATTCATAAAGATTGGTAAGCGCATTTTTAGCGAAATTTATGTAAGCATTTTATTCGCTTCATTATACACGGCAGGCACAATTTTATTGCCCATTCACGCGGCTTTCTACATGCGTATATATAGAAAATAAAAAACATCGAAAAAGGACGATTAACGCGCGCGTACACAGTATTTCATACTTCGTTTTATGAACTATGAAAGGCATAAAAGAACTTTTACGCAGCGCGCTCTTGACTATACCATATCAACCTACCTTCTTGCACGACGTATATATGCCTTCAATTTTTTCCTCGCCGTCTCAGACAGACACACACGCACGTACGGCAAATTGATGCATAAGAAAGATTATACTTACGCGCCTTAAATCCCAAAAGCCGCGCGAGCCACACGGGAATCGTCGGCGCCGCCTGGCTCCGTTCCCCAAACCATACGATGATAAAAGAGGAGACGCGGGATCCGGCTCGCCGTAACTGGGTCACGCCACCTGGGAGTCCCGATAACGTCAGCGGCCCTTACGAATTAATTATTCCCGCGTCGGTCGATTATAAGCACTCGAAACTCTCCAGACGACCCATTAAGTGGATAAAAGCCGAACCAAAAGACGATGAGCGAGCTTCCGCTGTTCACTCGATGACCCTTATAAAATACATATGGAAAAAATCATAATGCGAGCGGAACACGGTATATAATTGCACCGCAGGTGTATATGTTATATAATGTGCTCGAGTTGCTCGCTAATGACTCGTGCATCTGCGTGTATATATACATAAAGCGAAAGCGAAAGGGGAGCAACTTGCGCGTTTTCTTCGCGAGCGGCTTTCTGGGCCCTCGAGGCGCGCGATGTATTTTCGCACCGTGGCTTTTCGAGGCGGAGGAAAAGTCTCGAGTTTCTGGAGAGCCCTGGAGAGGAGGCGGACTCCGCTCGGCGACGATTTGTCGCGGTTCTCTAGTTTGTAGTTTTAGGGAATTTCGTTGGTCTGCCAAGAGCTGGTCTCCGTCGAGGGTGTTATTCTTATTTCGCTGTTGACTTTTTGCGCCAAATTGAATTTCATAATAATATAGAGCTGCGAGTATAATGATGTACTTGTGATGTAGTAGTAGTAGTAGTAGTAGTAGTAATAGTGCAATTGTAATATTTTTAACAAAAGAGCTCAAGGTTTTTTTTAAGATTTTTTTTTTTTTTAGAAGAGCAGAGTCTAAAAATACACTTGTATTATATAAAATCGTATAACATCGTATTTAATTTCATTCCTTCGTGCAAAAATGCTGCGTTGTAATTAAATAAGTTTAACGTACACTGATATATAAATATAATATTATGATGATGAATCGGCAAATATTTAATTAGCCGAGAAAAGCAAATCTTATAAGTACTTTCAGCCGTGAACAAAATGCTTAAGTTTGACTTTATTAGCACCTGTTGCCAGAGTAGCTTTTGTAAAGCGACTTCGCTACTTTACAGATGAACGGTTTGAGTAAATAAAGGAACTTGTAAGGTTTTGTTCGGAATTCTCGAAGCAATATGCCCATTACCTATAATACTTCTTCAATCTAATAGCATACCTCTCTTCCTGCATCAAGTCTACACCAATGCTAAATGACAAATGAAAATTTACGAGAAGCACGGCGAACGAGGCGAGTCCCAAAACGATGCGCATTCACGTGTTTCATTTGCTTTCGGATTTTCAAGCTCAACGACTCCTCTGAAGGCGACGCATGCGTGCCAGACGCTTTGCGGCTCTTTTTAGATCTCGATTTTTCTTTTTACTTCACAACACGCAGCGCTTTGTCGCGGAGAGAACACCCTTTTCATGCGCGCGTACATACTCCACTGTGAGTGTGCAATTTACATTTGTATGACTTCTATTTAAGTAAATCGTGCGGGGAAAGAAAATTTTAAATTATTTTGTAACGTTTTAATTTGTTTACGATGCGACTACGATAAATTTTTATTTCCATTTATTTACAATTAAAATTGCTTTTACCATTCCTACCAAATAATTTAGACGTCTCTATAGTGGTTTTACTCGATTAGGCTCGATATCTGTATTATAACGGAACCTTTAAATTAAATTAAACATGAAAAGGCTGTAGAGACGATTCAAATGACTTAATTCTATACGATCGGTATCGCCTAACCGTATTCTCCCTGATTTATTCCTCAAATTATTTACATATCCAATTCCGCGCGAATTTATAACATCGTTCCTATACATTAATCGTTTCTATAAAAGATATATATAACGAGGAAACATAATCGAGCGTTTAATTGCGCTTAGCGAGTGAGTAATACAGGTTCGATAACCCGGCTTTAAAGTATGCCCCGAATGTGTCATCGTTTGCCGGGCATTGAAACCTACATCCCGATTCCTCCTCGCACACTTTTCCCGTATATAATACCGGTCCTTATCGCGAATTTGCATAATTCGAATATCAATTCCTCGATCGCCTTAACGCGAGCGCCCGCGCGCGCCGATTTAATCGAGCTCTTTAAAATTTTTCTGTTATTAATTAATGTTAAATAGGCGAGGCTTAACGATGACGCGAGCCAATTTGTACAACGTTTGCGTTTATTTAGACATACGTTAGAGTTTTTCCAAGTTAATTGAGCGTGGATTCGGGAAAAGTGAAAAGTAAAAACTTCGTGCTATGTACGAAAGCACTTTGATAAAACTGTATTTTGTGACTTGAAATTGAAGCAAATAACAAAAACGGCAATTATTTTTTTCTATTTCCTTGTTATCTAGTTTATAGACAATAATGTAAATAAGCGTTAATGTTCGTACAGTTATAATGGCTTATTAGCAACAGATTTCTTGTAACGTTTGCGTAACGATCTCTGATATCATGTTACTTAATTATACATATATTATATCGTTTCTTTTCTAAATTAAACGAACCTCGCCGATAGCTCAGACTGTTTCTGAGAAACCACACTACTTATACCCAACGTCATAATCCATTATGCGAGCCGACATCATTGTCTCCCTTCCAATTCCAAATCACCGTCGCACCGATAAAATCAGACCTCGCCTCGCCTCCTTTAAACGAAAAAAAAACTATAACAATCCTCGTAACCGCTCTAATTAAAAACCATGATCCACATTACGGTCGCGCGTGCTCTTACATACGAAAAGCACGCGAATCGAAAGAAAAACGACACCTAAGGCGACGACTATATATAACTATAAACTCGCGCGCCTCGATAAGCAGATTTTAGCCGGCGCGCGTGCGCGTGCAGCCGCCGCGGGGGCTTCTCATTAGATCACCGCTTCGCGCGCCCACGTCATCGTGCACCGCGCATTGTCCTTCGCGTCGCGCGGAAAAGCGCGAGTGCAGTGCGCGTCGAGTCATCGTCTCATGCGGGCTGTGTGTTTTTTCTCTCTCATCATAATACTCGCTCGCTCTTCGTTATAATGCGCGCACGCGAGTTGTGCGCGCTGCAGTGGATGAAAGGGAGTGCGATGTGAAGGGTCGTGGCCCGGGAAGGACGGACGATGCACTGTCCCATGATTCTCAGCTCGCTTTAGTACGTTTTTCTGTTTTTATACTATATGCGGTGCATGCGCGTAGTCGAGGGGGGGCACGTGATAATAATCGCGTGACGTGATTTTGCGTTCTGAAGTGCAGTGCGCGCGCGCGAGCTTGATGCGGTGTTTATTTTCCGGAATACTGTGTTTTTCTGTAATGACGCCGCGGGGGATGGTTGTACGCGTCGTTATATATAACCCGTCGCGTTGATGAAGTTAATAAATGTGCATTTTCGGGGAAACCTGAAATGGGAAATGATTATTTAAATACGTGCTGGATATTAAGGTTTTATACGCGAAAATTTTAGTAAAAGTATTATACATCCGCAACTGAATGCTCAGCAATTATAAATCAAACGATCTTACCTAAGTGAAGTTCGATTTTTGTTTTGTCGAGCGTTCTTTTTATAACTGTGATGTCCAATTCGTTCGCAGTATTTTTAAATCAAATTATAGCATGATTCATTAGCATTTTAATGTTAATTCTGTTAACAATGTATCAGTTGACGTCGACAACTGATTTAATTCAAATTGCAATTACAATAATCTATACTTTCCCAAATTTACATATATATGTAAACCGAAACAGCCACGTAATTATTACAATACCGTGCCCCAATAATATATAATATATAAACAACTATATATATAACTCAATTAATCTACACTCTTTATCAATATATATAAACCTACACGTATAATTGAGCAGTTCAACTAACCTAAGATCTGTGCTTTTCTCTGCTTTCAGCCATGAGGGGATGAGCGCTGGCGGCGATGGCAGCGGCGGCGGCGGTGGCGGACACGTCGGGGTACAGGGCGGCCGAAATACACCTCCCCATGGATCGCCCACCCCCATGGACAAGGCCACCCTCAAGGTTCATCTCCCCAATGGTGAGTCTAACGGCTCTCTTATACATTATTCTTGATTTCGTTTGTGGGTGTGTGGAACGCGCGCGTATATTTTACTTCGATATTGTTTATTTTCATATTCACTTTTCTTCGAAGAGTTGAGTGCGGTAATAAGGGGCCGGAACGATGAGTTTTAATTTATCTTAATACGATGAGTTTTAATTTTATCTTTTATTATCTCGGATTCAATTTTTTTGTAAATGGTATGAGAATACATCTCTATTTGTTTCGTATCAATTCCATTGATCAAAAAACTTTTTGGATAAACATTGCTATGCCTATTGATGATATGTCAGTGTCTGGTAAAAGAATAAAAATTGAAGAATGTTGATATAATTATGTATTTATCTTGAACGAATTATTTGAAAAGTCCCTTTTAAGACGTTTGAAAGGTATACTGCTCTTAAATATTGCTATAATGGCCTAACATAAACTTCAAATTTAATATAATTTCAAATCCGAATAATATATTAATCATAAACGCTTTTCTTCAGGTGGCTTCAACGTGGTCAAATTTGGCGATGCCATCGACGTCAAAGGAATCATATCTCTGGTCACCAGTAGACTGGCGGCCGGGACGAGGCATTACAGAAATCTTTACGCCATGAGGCTGCATCATCCCGGCTCCGGCGAGAGTTACTGGCTACACCAAGACACGACGATGTACCAGGTACATTCATTTTTCTATTCCAGTCATCAATAACTATATACAACTCCAATAAGTTAATATTTATTTATATTTTCAGGTACAAGAAAAATACGAAAAGAAACATCCACACAGTGAGTGGAGGTACGAACTGAGGGTACGATATTTGCCTCAAAATTTAAATGATCTCTACGAAAAGGACAAAGTAACATTTTATTACTACTATGACCAGGTGACTTTCTATATTAGCAGATTAAACATTTAGTTAATAATTTTATTATAATTAAACATGACATTAATATATTTTTTACAGGTGAGGAACGATTATCTAACTGCGAATCACGTGACGTTGGATCAAGATGTTGCTGTTCAGTTATGTTGTTTAGAAATCCGGTACTTCTTCAAAGACATGCCACAAATAGCTCTTGACAAGAAAAGTAATTTAGAATACTTGGAAAGAGAGGTAAGTTTGCAAAAAAAGCTACTGCTGAAGTCCTTTATAAGATACCAAGCAGTATTGGCATATAAATTTATTATTAAGAGAAGATCAACTTTATAGAATTAAAAATATTAAGTACCTATATAGAGAAAAATTCAATTAATACTTTGTAATAAATCACTGCAAGAGCTTGACCAAACTGAAACATCTTTAGATGATGATTAATGTTTTTTTAAATTATGTACAGTGCTACCATGAGAAATATTTATATGCAACTCTTAACTTAAATTTAATAGCTTTTATACTTTTAATAAGATATTTATTTAAAAATTCAATGTTTTGAAGTATTTCTATTCAAATTTCAAACAATCTTTGTTCTATTTTAATGTTTGAAATATATTATGCTACATTAATTTCGAGTTTGAGCGCAAAATTTAAGTGATGTACATATTTTTAATGCAAATCTAATATAGTGGTAAACTTACAAAAAAATAATTTAATATTAACATAATTTTACACATATATGTCAACATTATTTTAGGTTGGTTTGCACAAATTTTTACCTCGCTCAGTTTTAAATGGAATGAAACCAAAAGCATTACGAAAACTTATACAACAACATTTCAAAAAAGTTGCTGCTCTTTCTGAACTTGAATGTATGTACAAATTTTTCGACCTCCTTCGATCACATTATAGGTTTGATCAAGAAAGGTTTATCTGTGCATTAGGGGTAAGCTTTTTTTTAAATTAGTTTTAGTATTGTACCACATTAAAAATGTATTAAAATTATAAACTTGTTTTTAGACAAGTTGGTCTATTCCAGTAGAACTAGTCATTGGTCCAGATCTTGGTATATCTTACATGGCTCACCGTGGTGGTACAGTGGTAAGTAATATTTACAACTATATTTTTTTCTTGTTAAAGTTGAATGTAAGTTTTTTAATTTTTAGATGTATTACGTAATATGATAGAGATAGTATTTTTTGTTTTTCTAATATGAAAAAATTTTTATAGCCAACAAGGATGGCAGAATTCACACAAATCCAGTCAATACAGACACTCGTTTCTGACTGTAAAGAACATGCAAAAGCATGCATTAAGCTTCGAGTAGCTGGTGCAACTGAAACTCTCAGTATTACTTGTTCAAGTCTTGATCAAGCTGAAAGTCTGGCAGATTTAATTGATGGATACTGCAGATTAATGACTGGAAGTAACACTTCTCTATGGAACAGAAAAGGTGATTCTTTAATGCCAATTTAAAACTTCTTCACTTTTAGTCAAATAAATTTCCTAACAATACATCTTAATTAAAATTTATAGCTTAAATGTAGATTTACGTATTTTTATTTTGAATTCTGCAAAATTACAAAGGTTTAATTCATAAATAGCAAAACATTCATTTTACTTTTTGAAAAAACTTAAGTCTACATGTGCTTCTTGCATATTACATAAATCTATTTATTTCATAATAATACTTACATTTAATATAGAACCACATTACTAATTTAACCTTATTACCCACTAAAAATTTTAAATTTAACATTCCTATTCTTCTAAGACTCATTGTATTTTAACACTACTAAGTCCAATTATTTACGCTTCAAGCTGCTTCTTGGAAAAACTATCCCTGCCCTTGCAAAGGTTTGTATAATTTTATTTTACTTTTGTATAAAAAAATTATATTAATTGATGATTTATTGTTTCTTTTTTCTTCAACAGATGCTCACCCTCCAAAATATAGACAAGATGGTACGGAAAGCCCAGAAAAAAATGCGGGAAAAACTGGAACAATTTTATCAGAAGATTATGCAGAAATTGTTGATGAAGAAGGAGATTATTCTACACCTGCCAGTAATTTTTTCATTTTATTAGCGCAAATTCATATTTCATAACATTAATTTAGTTAAGGTAGTTGTGTCTTTAGGGTACGGGCTACAAGGACTCAGGGTGCTCACTACAATAGTTAATGCATCATAGTCTAAAAAAATCAGAGTAGCACATGTGTGTATAAAAGAATGTGAGTGTACAGTATTCCTATAAATAATACGCAAACATACGGTTACTTGAAAAACGCATTTTTTGTATGTTTTCTTCTCTCGAATCTGTCTTAGCTCAAATATTCCATACTTATACGACCTTTACAATAGCTTCTCTCGAAAACTATACGTGTCATATCTCTGAATTTTGGTAACAAGCTTTTAACCATAATGATAAATAATAGGTTAGTTTTTTGTTATGATCTTAAGAAACGTTTTCCAACAATGAATTTAAATGCTGTTTCTCCGGTGGTTGTTCCTATGCTTCCCATGTTAAAATGCCCAACTTTGATATTGAATATCTCAAAATCGGCACGTGTCATCTCTTGGAAATTTCGCACACGCATGGGCATCGGCAAGACGCACGTGTGCTCAAAGTTTCAAAAGGTTCCTAAGAAACTCGTTTTTTGACACAACTACCTTAAGGGGGTCATAGACCTATAGGCCTTTGAAACCAAAATCACCTGAAAAAATATAATAAAATATTATTAGTTATACATAATAATAATATATTATAAGTAGGTACAATTGTGCATTACCAAAATTTTTGCAGTGGTACAGCTTTTCGAAAAAAGTATTCGATAGATTTTCATGGGACAGGACTTCAAATACTTGAAATTCATACAGTTATGGATCTAAGAGTTGGAAATATAAGATTTCCTGAAGCAAATAATTTGTAAATGCTAAAAACCACAAAAAAACCGAAAAATTCATAAAATTCATGATTTAAAAGTAGTTTTGTCGATAAAAAAAATATTTGCTTCAGAAAATCTTATATTTCTAACTCTTAGATCCATAACTGCATGAGTTTCAAGTATTTTAAGACATGTCCCATGAAAATCTGTAGAATACTTTTTCAAAAAGCTGTACCAAAGCAAAAATTTTGGCAATGCAATATCTCTGAGTAAAATTGGTCTACAGATTATATCTCGGGCCATTTTATCAGCAATTGTGCCTACTTATATGATATTATTAGTATATGTTTAACTAATTATATTTTATTATATTTTTCAGGTGATTTTGGCTTCAAAGGCCTATAGGTCTATAATCCCCTTAAATTACACTAATTTCTTGTTATTGAACTATCTTAATTGTTTATTATTAAATTTTAAAAGACTAAATTTAAAATTATGTTTATTGTTAAAATTAATAAAAATGTATACAATTCAAAATATATTTTGTGAAATTTCAGCTCGAGACTATGAAATAGTTAGAAATCAAGTGGAATTGGGTGAAATCATTGGTGAGGGACAATTTGGAAATGTTCACAAAGGTTCTTACAAAGGACGAGATGGTCAAACTATACCCGTTGCTGTCAAAACTTGTAAAGTGGATGCTGATTTAGCAACCTCTGAAAAGTTCCTTGAAGAAGCCTGTGAGTATTCTTAACATAATTGTTCAGATTATAGTAAATAATTAAAATGTATTAGAATGACTAATCTATTGATTCTTTTACAAAGTTAACATTATCTGTTAAAAATATTTGTTCAGTAATCACTGGTAAAATAGTTTAGAAATATCTGATATTTAACTTCAACTACATTGATTATACATATTTATGCATAACCTGTTTTTTCCAAAGACATGAATCCATTAAACCATTTGCTCCACATATGAAGCAATATCTAATTGCATCATCATCAGATCCTGTATTTGTAGAATTAGTTTCTACTGCTTTCTTGTTAAGTTTAGAAGAATATTTAGTACGACACATTTGACAGACACAATGAACAGTACAAACTCTCAAAAATTTCTTGTCACTGTTTAAGTATACTGATTTTTGATTCACAGGGAAATAAACTTTCTTAAATGAAGTATCATCTTTCTTATTATTAAAAGGTTGATTAACTAACTTACAGTCATATGGGTTGTGACCATACTCTTCACAGTAAGGACAATAAGTAAATGATTTCTCGTAACAATCATCAGTTTTTTTCTTATTTTTTGGTCCTTTAACATTATTATACTTATTAAAATGCGCTTCGAGCCATTGTTGATACTCCTGTTGTTCTTTTTGAGCTTTAGTAAATGTTTCACAACCATACAGATCATGCCCCGCTTCTTTACAAAAAGGGCAGTAATCCTTCAGATTCATCAATACTTTATGTGCCTCTTCTACATATTCCACAGTACAATGGTCAATTGTATTATGATGCGGTGACTCACATATATCACATGGTTCTTCTGAATTTTCATCAGCGTTTTTCTTATTTGCTGATTGATTTCTTGTTGGCTGTTTAGAACAATTCTCTTTACATTCTTGCTTTCGCTGCTCTTGAGCAGCTTTTTCCACTAATGGACATGTATCCTCAGAATGACCATAATCATCACAATAATGACATTTACCAAATTGTTGAGAATGCATTTGATCTATACTATTATTCTTATGGTATTTATTTGTTTTACGTTTGTTGCGTTTATTTGAGTGTGGCATTTTTCAAAAGTGGTATCTAGCTGGATAAATATGCCAATTCCTGATGATGTTCTTTTACCTATGATAGGATATATATGTATATATTAGTAAATGATTCTAAAATTATCAATGAATCAAAGTATTATATCAAAAATACATTTAAAATTTTAAAACAAATTCTGAACATTTCTAATATATCAACTTAAAAAAAAATGAAGAGTATAATAAGAATTTAATCTCTATGAAGTTATATACATTATTTTTGCTTCAAATAAAAATTATTAAATTGAACTAATTTATCAATTAATAAAAATATAAAAAAAATAGTTCTAAAATTTCCACATGAAAATTGCTCTATTATTGCATATAAAGGTCAATAATCAAATAGTTTATATTAGGCAGCTGTATAAAAATTATAACAATAAAAATAAACAAGAAACTCACGTTTTGTAACGTATATAAACTGTAGCTAACGTGTTTCTCGAAGAACAAGCCGATCTTCTTGGAAATTCTGACCAAACTGTGTTTATAAACACATTGATTAAGCTGTAGGACGATAAGTTCTTCTGAATGAACTCATCTTATACTAAAAATATAATGGCACTCAAATTATTAAAACAATTATTTTCACTTACTCAACGCACTATTACCAATGAAATTACCACTGAGCTTGACGAAAATAAACTGAAACGAATGTTTGCTGCAAGCACGCGCTAAAATACCGACACACAGCGAAATTTAATACCTCACGGTATCCAGTCTCAACACGTCCTTATGCTACGACTACCCAGAAAGAAATGCGCGGAAGAATCGCGGCTTCACAATATAGATATAGACCGTGTCGTCCGTGTCCGCCATTCAGCTGGTCTGTTCCTCAAGTATATTATACCTATATACAATTTTATATAATATTGTATAGGAAGGTGGGATTTAATGAGCCTGATGGCGGGTCAGTTTAGCATTAACGTTCATGAAAGTGCGTAAAAGACTGTTTTAGTTTTTGTCTGATAATCCTCTACCATTAAAAAATGTATGCTTTATTTTTTATAAGTTTGAAAAATGCTGTAACAAAAAGGAATAGATCATCCACTTTTCATTTTACCGGGAAAATAATAAACGAATATTTCAGATCGAATTAAAACCGAGTGCATTGCACTTGACAACTAGAATAATTCTAAAATATAAAGCCTAATTTTTGTTTTTCTTTTTTTTTCTATTAACATTTTGCAGAATAACTTTAAAAACTAACGGGCGCGATTGGGACACAGCAATGTAGCGATCAAGGACCCGCGCATTTGATGATTTTTGGGGAAGTTGTTTGATTTTTTATATAGAACTCGTTTCTTAAGAAATACCATATTATTAAAAATTCATGAGTTTCATATAAGGTACTATTCTTTCCAAATCTTTATTTTTGTACTTTTATATTCCAAATTAAAAATTATAAAAAATATTTCTAAGAATATTAAAATTATAATAATAAGATTAACATATTTTTTGTTAAGATATTTGTAATGTAATACTATGTATTTACTGTAGAGTTAATAAATAAATAAATATATATATATGTAATTGTTACTCATGTATGCAATTACTAACAAGGGGAGGGTTTCAGCTGCGGGAAACGGATTTTAGCGGGCATTGGAAAGTCGATTTCCGGTACCTAAAAATTAAGCCCAGTGCTCACATTTCCGTCAAATGGGACCTTTTTCTTGAAATATGGGCAATTTAATCTCAAATATCGTCTATTTCGTCAAAAAATGATGTCTCTTTTATTGACAGTCACATTGCAAGTATTTAAGATACGAAAACGAGGAACAAAAATGATGAAAGTAGACATATAGTAAAAGCTAAAATTTAAGCCCTGATTCATTAAAAAATATTGATCTTCCAGGAAGTTACAAGCAAAGATAGGTTACGAAAATGGTTAAAAATTTGTCTTCATTTTAACCGATTAAATGGATCGTATTTTTAACCATTTTCATACTCTATCTTTGATTGCTTGTAACTTCCTGGAAGATCAATATTTTTTAATAAATCAGGGCTTAAATTTGAGTTGTTACTGTCTACTTTTATAATTTTTCTTCCTCGTTTTCGTATCTTAAACATTTCCAATGTGACACTCAATAGAGGAGACATCATTTTTTAACGAAATAGACGATATTTGAGATTAAATTGCCCATATCTCAAGAAAAAGGGCCCATTTGACGGAAATGTGAGCACTAGGCTTCATTTTTAGGTACCAGAAATCGACTCTCCAATGCCCGCTAAAATCCGTTTCCCGCAGCTGAAACCCTCTCCTTGTAAGTACAGACACATGGACTTTCTGCCCGACCTTCGTCTTTTTATGGGGAGTTTCTGCTAATCCGGGAAAGTACCAACAGGGGCGGAATCGTAAAAAAAGGGTAAGTTGGGTTCGGTCGAAAGCGGAGACGTCCATATTTTGAACATCTGAGTTAAGTACATTCTTCGTCTCGTACTTCGGGTTGATTGGGCCCTGCTTTCAAGAAACTTTTCCTTTTGTGAATTTTCACCAAGCCACTGGTGCGACTTATATAACTTACAGTAGAATACGAAAAGCATTTTCAAGCGTTTAAAATCTGAATTTTTTTAAAATTAATAATTCAATTCTCAATATAATTGTTTAGATTTTTTTATCATTTAAATTATTCAAATTTCTATATAATCTTAAATTGAAGTCGGGGCGTCCATCACGATCCACATTCCCCTATAAACTATATAGGTACCTACCTTCTGCATGCTGGCTAGATTCGGACTGTTCGGAGCAGCGGGGCACAGTTGGACACGAGTTTTTTATTCGCATGTGATGTGATGTGAAATATGCATAAAATATACGATAACGCACAATATTGGTGCTTGACCCAAATTGAAATATGCATTGAGGATAAACAAAGTCTAAAGTTGCTCTATGTGTTTTCAATAGACATTATCTAAAAATAAATTGTATAAATTTGCATAAAAGCAATAATAAAGTTAACTAAAAATTTAATTTGTATAATAAAATATATTATTTATATAACTTTTTTTCCTAGTTTCGTTAGACTATATGTCAATAGAAAATTTACATTATTTTATAATATTTAATTATTTGAATTCGAAATATTTGTAAATGTATGTTATTTCTTTACTCTTTGCCTTTTTTTTGGATGTTGCAAGTTATATTACTATATTCTCAATTTATATTCTAATAAAATATTCTAAAAAACACAAAATAAATGTGATTGTCATATATTATTAAAGAAAAATCATGCACAAATTTGTTTTAATTATTAAATACATAATACAGATCATCATAGAATCATACATATAGTATCATTGATATTTATGTATTGCATGGCTTTTTCCAAAAGCATGAATCCATTAAACCATTTGCTCCACACATAAAGCAACATCTAATTGCATCATCATCAGGTCCTTTATCTGTAGAATGATCTTCTGTTGCCTTCTTGTTCAGTCTAGAAGAATACTTAGTATGGCACATTTCACAGATGCAATGAACAGTGCAAATTTTCAGAAATTTCCCATTTTCACTCAAATATATTGATTTTTGATTCATAGGGAAAAAAATTTTTTTAAATTCAGGATGACTTTTCTTTGAAGTATTAGACTGCTCTTCAGATCTCTTATCACTATTTTTTTTAGGACTACATTTTTCTTGTTTTTTTCCAGGCTTTTCCCCAGGGTAGCAAGAATCTTCGGCATGTCCATTTTTATTACATTTGCTGCATTTTACATCATTTTTTGCGTTATGCTGGTTTTTTAGATTATTTTCTTTAGGTTTTTTCTTAGAATTCTCTTTGCGCCGTTGTTTGCCATCCTTTTGTTCCTTTTCAGCTTTGATAAATGATTCACAGTCATACATATCATGACCACGTTCTTCACAAATAGGACAATATTGCATAAGAGATGTGTAATAGGCTCTTAAGGTATCATCTAATTCTTTCTCATGTTCCTGTTGTTGAGAATGTTTTTTTTCAAAATCACAGGAACTTGTAGGATGCTCATTTTTATTACATTTTTTGCATTTCTTATCCTCTAAGTCACCATCATTACTGTTTTTAAAATTATTTACTTTCTGTTCTTTATTATGCTGTCTTGTATACCATTGTTTATCATATTCATGTTGTTCTGGCCCAAGATTTATAAATACGGGACAGTCGTTTGTGTTATGTCCATCTTTTTTACAAATAAAACACATTCCCTCTACAAATGGATTTTCTTTTGAATTTTCAGGATCATTTTTGTATTCTTGTTTCTGTTGCTCTTGATCAGATTTGTTGTCTTCTTTAATTATTGGAGTCATCATACTTTGTGTATCTTTAGACTTAGCTTCATTAAATTTTTTGCAATCAAACATTTCATGACCATGCTCTTCACAAATACCACAGTAATCATTTAAATTCACCAATATCGAATAATTGTCTTCTAAAGACTTCATTCTGCGATGTTCATACGTAGTATGATGTGGGGAATCACACACAGTGCATGTCTTAGATTTTGAACCTTTATTAGTTTGTTTTGTATTTGTTAATTGATTTCTTAATGGCTCTTTAGAAACATTCTTTTTGCAGTTCTGTTCTTGAGCAGCTTTTTCCACTAATGGACAGGTATCCTCAAAATGGCCATATTCATCACAATAATGACATTTACCAAATTGTTTAGCATGCATTTGATCTATACCATTATTCTTAGCGTAGTTGTTAGTTTTACGCCTATTGTTGCGTTTATTTAAATGTGACATTTGTTTTAAATATCTAAGTAGATGTAGATATGATCAAAATTCCAATGTGAAGTATTTTCTTTCACCTATCATGGGATTTATATATATAAATTAACTAAGGATAATTATAAAATTATTACATTATCAAAGTAATATCAAACATACCTTTACAAGTTTCTTAATGAATTCTGGTCAACTAATAGTACCAAAATAATAGCACTTATTTATTTTGTCTTTTATATTTTAAAGACAATTTTGGACAGTATAAGTGATTTTACTTCCACATAAAATTATGTGTACTTTATTATTGCTGTAAATAAATTAAAGTACTTAAATAATTTTATGCATTTTATATAAAATGAAAAAAATTTAGTTTTTATCAACTAGCTAATTTTATATTAGGCAGTCACAAAAACTGTAACATTAAAAATAAACGACAAAAACTCACTTTCTACTTAATGTGTAAAAAAACAACTGATATGCATTTGAAGAACAAGCCGACCTTCTAGGAAGTTCCAACTAATTTGTGTTTATAAACACACAATGAAGCTGTAAAACGAAAAGTTTTTATTTAATCCTTTTTATAGTAGAAAAATATAAGTAGGACAATTGAATTATTTAGACGATTATGATCACTTACATATCACATTATTGACAATGAAACCAGCACTGAACTTGACTAAAATAAACGGAGGTTTGAGCGGATATTGGTTGAGCACGCACAAAGCACCGATAAGCAGCGTAACTTGACTAATAAGGTATTCGGTCACAACACGTCCCGACTAGGGTTACCACCTTTTGAGAAACGAAATAACGTACTTTAATTATTTTTACGTTAAAAAAAAACGTACATCGATAAAAAAAAACGTACATATTTGATGTGTTGCCAATGGTGTTATTCTCACCAAAAAATTGATGTACCATATCAATTAAATAGTTTAAATTACATATATTATTTTTAATTAAAAAAATTATATTCTTAAATTAATAACGAAATTGATCAAATGTATTTTTTATTTATCAAACAAACTTTCTACCCTAAAGCCTCTGTACTCTATAAAATTAATAATATTGATATTTGCTATATTGTATTATATAAAAAAATTACTGTTTTTAATTTAATAAGAAAATAATCTCTATTTCTATCTTTAAAAAATGAACCTACTTGGCTACTTGTTATATGAGATCAATTTATTCGTAATTTGGTTGGTGGGAGTGATGGGTTGCTAGGTTAGAAAAACAAAAGTGGCGCGACCCTAGTGGAAATTTAATTTGGGCAAAACGGTTTAAAACAATTCGTAACTGTTCTAATCTGTTTAAAACTGTTTATTAGTGCGAATTTTTGGACGTTTAAAACAGTTCTAAACAGTTATGAACAATTTTGAACAGTTTTGAACAATTTTGAATTTTTGTATTGAAAATGTACTGATCAGACATTTATTTGATCAGTTTAAAACAGTCTTAAATAGTTATGAACAATTCTAAACAGTTTTAAACAATTCAGAATTATTGTATTGAAAATGTACTGATCATCAGGAAATTATTTGAAATAGTTTAAAACAGTTTTGAACAGTTTACAGCAGTTTTGAGCAAATTAAATTTACAGTAAGGATCGCGACTTTTCGTCATATCTGCGACGACGGCGACATTAATAACTGTTCAAAACTGTTCAAAACTATTCTAAACAAATTCATATTGTTCAAACGAAAGTTCAGAACGGATTAAAACTGTTCAAAATTGTTTGAAACCATTCATAAACGTTCAAAACCATTTAAAACTGTTTAAAACAGTTCATAACTGTTCAAAATTATTTTAAACTGTTTTAAATAAATTCTTATTAATTAATAATATTTTAATACAAAAGTTCAAAACAGTTTTAAATTGTTCGTAAATGTTTAAAAAAGTTCAAAAGTGTTCAAAACTGTTTAAAACTGTTCATAACTGTTTAGAACTGTTTTAAACGTCCAAAAATTCACACTAATAAACAGTTTTAAACGGTTTTGAACAGTTTTAAACAATTTTAAACAGATTTGAACAGTGACGAATTGTTTTAAATTATTTTGAGCAAATTAAATTTCCACTAGTTTTGCAAAATACATATTATAATTTATATGGTATATAGTTCATATTGGAAAACTTGTATAGGCTCTTTCTCCATATGTTCCGTGCCGTGCCGAACCGTGACGTACCGTGCTTTTAAATGAATATAAAAAGGTAATGTAAACATAGAGTAGAAAATAAATAGTTTCTAATTCCACTACTAACTCATGATTCACGTAGAAGCGCGAAATAGGTTATGAAAACAGCGATTTTTTACTCTCAACAATAAATACCTCTTTAAAAAGGTCGGCTTGATACATACTTTTTGTACTTATAAGAAAGAGCAGGATTTCATCTTTAATAACATACTTTTTTTATTTTAGAAACCCCACCTTTAAAGTAACAAACTTTATTATTTTCTATCACAATTGATATGGTTCCTATTTACTGCCGTGAAACAATGACTAATTTCAATAATTATTTTCTCAAAAAATAGGTCGGCAACCTATATTTTAAAAATACAGAAAAATCTTTAGATTTTAAAGAACACGCTAGAATTTGTTTACTTTCGAAACTCACTTTTTTATATATTAGAAAACTACCATAAAATTGACAAGAGCCGGTACGGAACAGATGGAGTAAGAGCCAGAGAAAGAGAAGATTGTGTTAGGGACGTGGCCTAAGGCCGATACCCATTGGAAGAAAAAAAAAAAGATTTTGTTGAAAAAGCCTAAAATAACGTACATTTGCGTACGTTATTCTTGTTTAAAAGTTTAACGTACATTAGTCCAAAATAACGTACAGTACGTTACATTAACGTACGGGTGGCAACCCTAGTCCCGACGCTTCAACTGCCCAGAAATAAATGCGCTGAGGCCGCTGAGGGAGAAGCGCTCGCGTCGCCTTTCCAATACTTACTCTGTCCAGTGTCCAGTTCAGACGCGGTCTGCACTCTGCGCTGTCAGCGTTCTGCGTGTCGCGTGATTGCAGATTCGGGCACATAAATGCAATAAAAACAGAATGGGTGAAACGAAATATTAAAAATGATGTAATGGGTAGTCTCTAAAGTTACAGGGCAACCCCGGTTAGCGTCTAGATTTATAGACGCTAGAAAGTTTTTATATTTATACATGTAAATAGTTATGAGTATATTTTGGAGTATTATAGTAGCTACAGCGGTTCTCGTCGAAATAAAATAAAATCAAAGTTAGTGGGTCAAGTTTGTTTACGTTAAAATCGAAGACTACAATCGTATAATATTAACTTTTATAAATACGAATTTTCAATCGTTTTTCAGTTAATAATAAGAATAATGAACCGAAAATTTATCCATATTACAAGTCATTATAAATTCAAATTATTATATTAATTTGTAAAATAATAGATTTTCCTTTTTTCATTTATTTTAATAAATAATATATAATATATTTCTACGTTATTAGGATGGCTTCAGCGGTCTAGTAGATCTACAACCATGAAATATTTTTACAATGATTTGGTTACACATTCCAATCTAAAAACTTATAAAACAGGAAAAAGGGTCCTTAATGTAACGAAAAAAATTTTGGTTAGCAAATTTTCAATGTTGCAAAAGTAGATTTTGTTCACTAAAAATAAATTCAATAAGAAATACTAATCATTTTTGTTTTTCATTCAATTTTAATTTGGAAGTCTTATTTAATCCTCGTTCAATTTCAGAGGGAGGTACCGATATGAAAATTGGAAAATTTTTAAAACCTTTAAAGTTATATTCAATTGTTTAATTTTCCAATTTTGATATCGGTACCTCCCCCTGAAATTGAACAAGGATTAAATAAGACCTTCCAAATTAAAATTGAATGAAAAATAAAAAAGATTAGTACTTATTTCTTATTGAATTTATTTTTAGTGATATACGTTTGTTATATAAGTTTTTAGATTATAATGTGTAACCAAATCATTAAAATAAATTTTCATAACTTTAGGTCTACTAGACCGCTGATCCACCTTAATTCTTTACTGTCTATTTCTTCGAAAGTTTTAAATTACATTTTATACAATTACTGTAAACTTCTACTTAAATGATTATACAAAAATCAATAGATCATGACAAATACGTTTCAATTATTTTTTTTTTGAACCTCGGGTTGAAAAATTCCACTTTTGATGCCTGTTTATAAGCAGGCGCAAAGTGCCCGATTCACGCCCTCACGAAGTATTTTACTTCGCGCCCTAGGGCGCAAAAGTGTGTATTTACAATATAAAAACGTACTGTTTATGTTTAAGTAATATAGAATGTTAATTTATTTGATGCATAAAACTAATTAAATGATATTATAATAAATCTTAAAGTTTTTGAATACACGGTAGAATTGAGCAACTGGCGCGAAATAGTACATTATGTAATAAGGGACTAAAGTCGCAGAATATTCCCGCGGGTGAGTTCACTGCCCGAGCGAGCGTATAGCGAAGCGAGGGCAAGGGAATGATCGACTTTAGCCCGTGTTACACATACCTATAGTACTTTATTCCCATCGCCACTGTGGCCACTTCATAGATTTGAAAAGTTATTTTGTATTTATGTGTTATAATTTTGTTAGTTTTAACCCAATTCACCATAAACGTACAAAATTAGACTATTTTACTTTATTCCCGCTAATTTACTTTTTTTCCGCATTATGCGGAAATAAAGTAAAAGAGGGAATTAGACGCCACTTTTGCCCTGCTTTTCAGGCTATAAAATGACCATTATTATAGTAGAGATGGGAATAAAAGGTTATACGCATGTTTACAAACTGGACCGTTGACAATAACACGCATATACACACAAAGGCTGTACCTCTTTGACTTTTCGGTCATCGAAAACGTTATGGTATAACGTAATAATAATTACAAAGAATTTTATTTACCTGCTAATATTAACATATGTTTCTTGATATACTTTTAAAAATTTTGTTTATACAAATTTTTTATAATTTTTGCTTATATTATAATTTTTTATGAGTATTTTTTTTTTGTATCTCGCTTCGCTCGGGCGACAAACTCGACTCGGGCGTGAATCACCCACTTTGCACCTTTGTTGCATAATGTACTAATAATGCAATACAGATTACCGAACTATCGTATAAGTATACCATCAACAAAAACCTGACCTCTTCTATGCCTTTGCAGACATAATGCAGCAGTTCGAGCACCCGCACATTATCCGTCTGATAGGCGTGTGCTCGGAGGCGCCGATCTGGCTCGTGATGGAGCTCGCGAAGCTCGGCGAGATGCGTGCCTATCTGCAGTCGAACAAGCACCGGCTCGACCTCGCCACACTCCTGCTCTACACGTTTCAGCTGAGCACTGCACTGTCGTACCTCGAGAGCAAGAAATTTGTGCACCGCGATATCGCCGCCCGCAACGTCCTCGTCTCGGCGCACAACTGCGTCAAGCTCGCGGACTTTGGCTTAAGTCGCTGGGTCGAGGACCAGAGCTACTACACGGCCAGCAAGTGCAAGCTGCCGATCAAGTGGATGGCCCCGGAGAGCATCAACTTTCGACGCTTCACCACGTCCTCGGATGTCTGGATGTTTGGTGAGGCTTTTGTTTTTCTTTGATGCATTTTCTTCGCAAGCCTGTTTTCAGAAATTAATGGTCTTTCATTTTAGTTCGTAAAATATAAGTGTCGGGTAGCAATTTCGTAGTGACGAATGAGATTTGGATTTTCCGCTTTGTTGATTAAGAAAAAAAAATTAAAATTATTCGATTTAGCAGTTGTGTAATTCGTTAATTTTCAAAAGCGCTTCGACTTCAATTTCATTTTTTCATTTCTATAGGTGTCTGCATGTGGGAAATCTTGATGTTCGGCGTAAAACCATTTCAAGGCGTGAAAAACAACGAAGTCATTGGAAAATTGGAGAACGGAGAGAGATTAGCATTGCCAAGTCATTGCCCGCCTCGGCTTTACTCGTTAATGTCACAGTGCTGGAGCTACGAACCAAGTAAAAGGCCAACTTTCAAGGACATTCGAGAAAATTTACAGTAAGCACTTTCATTCGAGTACTTCATTTAAAAACATCTGATTTTATTCGAATAATTTAAATAAAATATATCTGCTTTTACTTTGCAGCGAAATTCTGATCGAAGAACGACATCAGCAGCAAGAAAATGTGCGGAGGGAAAATCGAAGAGTCCAAGCTATGTCATGGGGTAAGAAAGATTTTTATATTTATGCAAATAGTACTATTCGCGCGAAAATGATTTATTTGGGAATAGTTGAGGTAAATTTATTTTTGTTTAAAGTTTAGTAACAATTGTCAACTTCGACGCTTATTGATGTTTGCAAAATATTATAAATATTTCCTAGCCGCAAAGATCGAAATCAATTTTTGACACCTTAATTCTTCTCTAGTGGGAGACGACGCGCAACCAGTGACGAAACCCGCAGGAGTGAGCCGTCAAGCCTCGAACTCAACGCCCGACCCAAGCGAGTCCTCGGCCCCGGTGTCCACGTACATCGTCGCGCAGAATCCGGAGGTGCTCGCCCAGCTGATGAAGGAGAGCCAGGCACGAGGGGTATGTCCCTCGGTGTACACGACTCCCGCCACCCCCTTCAACTCGCTCGCTGTGCAATTCCAAGACGAGGACAAAACCCTCACCACGGCTATCGTCTCGGACCTACCCTTCGCCGACCCGATCCTCCCCAATTCCGAGTCCCAGTCCTCCTCCCTAGCCCCCGATCCATCCGCGTCCGAGGCGAATCTCGACTCCATCGAGTCTTCCGACACGGTCTCGTCCTTCCTCTCAAATCTGAGCCTTACCGAGTCGGTGCAGAGCCAGTCTCAGTCCCCCAATGTCGCTCGCAAGCAGCTCAAAGAGCTGCATCAGTCGCAGAGTTTGTACCCCGCCGGCTCCAAGCTCACCGGCGGCGTTACGGCCGATCTCTATTCACCCGTGCAGAAGTTCCCATCGAACTCCTGCGCCTCGCAGGCCGTCGAGATCTACGGGCCCGTGGCGAATTTCAGCCAGAGCTCGGTTATAGTCGGCAATCTCAGCCAGAGTCCTAGTCTGGCCGGCAATTTCGCCGAGGCTTGCATCCCCGAGCTGAGTGCTCACGGCCCCTCGAGCCTGCCCCTCGATGTCGCGCAGTCCTCTGGCTCGTTCTCCCAGTCCAACAGCTGCTCCATCGCTCAATCCCTGCAGCAATCTCATAGCTGCTCCATTCCAATAAGCGCGGGCAGCGCCGCCGCCTACTCGGCGATGTCGTCGTCCACCTCTTCCTGCTCGTCGGCCATGGGCACGGAAAATCTGTACGGTCCGGTGATGAAGTTCCGCGCCCAAACGGCCGTCTCTTCCACGAGCGAGCCTAAATCTGCCTCACCTCTTAGCGCCTCGTACATGCAGAACGCGGCGCGCGGCAGTGTCTACAGCCCAACGCCCCAAGCGGCCCAGAGCTACCAGGCCCAAGCCGTCTATCCCCAGAACTACCAGCAGCAGCAGCAGATCTACTCTAACGTATCGCAGTACTCGCACTACGCCCAGAACTACCAGCGGCAGAACGCGATGCAGGCGCAGAACTCGGCCGCTCCGATCTACACGGTGCACGCGACCCCCACTACCGTCGTCCAGGCACAGAAGCTGCAGCAGCAGCAGCAGCAGTGCACGAGCTACGCGCACCATCCGATCGTGCAGACACACTACGCTGCGCAGACGAGACAATCGATCATGCCGCAGGTTGGAAAAGTTTTCGCCGCCAATGCGGCGCAATTGCAGGCGGCCTGCGCGCAGTCCGCCGAGTTGTCGCTCGCGCAGGATGGGATGTTGGTGGAGGACGGTGCTGGAGCTCTCGCGAGTACGGGGGAAGTGAGGAATGAGGAGGTGATGCAGCATCACGAGCAGGTTTGCACTGGCTCTCTTTGGAATGACAAAATCCAGTTGCAAAGTGCGAGAGCGCCGTAGAACACTGGCTGTTTTCAAGCTTGCTCCGAGAGTTGTGTTGCATTGTCACAGATTTGGAGATTTTTTTTAAAGGACGCACTGCTGGCTGTTTTGTTCTTTTTATTCCTTGTGGCTGAAGGGTAGTCGTTGACTCAAGATCGGTAAAACTTTATATAAAATTTTTAAAGGGATTATCTTCGGGTATCGCATAGAATAATTCACTTCACTTCTATATCGGTTGTAAAATATTTTATATAAATTATTTGTTATAAAGTTTAAAGAAACTATTTGAGGAATACTTGTTTACCGCGTATTGCATTCTTGAGTGCATTCACAGATACCGATATGACTCATACGTTTTCGAGATTTTTTAGAAATGTGTCAGAATTATCAATGTAATGTTTCACAGTAAGACGTTCTTGTAGCAGTTTTTATGTTTCACTAATAAAATTTTATACACTTATTCTAAAATGTTTTAATAGTTGTACGAAATGTAGAATTACATCAAATAAAAATATTACGATTCTGAGTGAACGACGTTGAATTTGCCTTAACGAATAAAAACTATAACAAGTCATTCACAAATTTTGGTTTTCTACTTTACTGTTGAACCAGGACGTATGAACATGCATATTTTGTAGTGCTGCACTCTGATTGGGTTATCGAGCTATCTTGTTTTTGGTTTCCTTGGTTTTTGATTTGTTGGCTGCTACAGCACATTCTTTTTCTTGAGTTTGGATTTGGTTCCCGTTGTCACACTCCCATTGTTTGAAGAGGATTTTCTTTTTACCTTCCATTTTTTGTTTCCATTATACACTCCAAAACGTTTTCGGTTTTGTTGAAGTTTTTAAGGAGATTTGGACAGCTGTACATATACAATTTTATTTTAATGAATATTATTATACAAATTATTAAATATTATCACGTGTTGATGTTTATTAACATACATTTTTTATTCATCTGCATATGTTAAATATTTCTATATCTACTATTACTTTTCATAAAATTTTCATATTAACTTTAATTTGTCTTGAAACAATGATTCAAATTTCCTTGAACATTTTTTGTGTTATAACATTATTGTCCATACAAAATTAATTTTTCAACCACTAACAAAAATGATATATATGTACCTCTAAAATTGTAAATTGATTTTGTGTTCTCTTCTGTCACCTAAAAAATGCAATTGTTTGGTTTGGCTTGTTTTGTTTGTTTTTTTTCTTCTTGTTCACTTGAGATGGACACTAGCATGAAGATTAATATTGAATTATATCATATATTATAGCACCATAACATTTACCTGATGGCAACATGTTTATATATTGTTTATACACCTGCATGTACAAGAAGATTAATTAATAATGTGAATATTATTTTGTTGTGAAATAGTTTTGCAAGAAATTTTGCATCGTTTTAATTTTTTTAATTGTGCGCGCACACACACAAACACACACACACACACACACACACACACACACACACACACACACACACACACACACACACACACACACACACACACACAGTGAAATGTATTCAATTATTGAATTTATAATAATTTATATAATTTATATAATAAGAATTAGAATTTATATTATTTAGTTTTAGTTGTTGAAATTCAGACCAATTCATAGATGTTTCTTACATTACAGAGGAACGCGCAATCTCAAATGTTTGAGATTACGGGTGACTTCAATCCTCGTGTGGAAGACGAACAGCAGCTGTTGGAAAAGCGTTTGCTCGAGCAACAACGTCAATCCGAAGAAGATAGTCGATGGCTCGCAAGAGAAGAAGTAAGAAAAATTCATTGGATATAAATATTGAATTTTATTCGGTTTTATGGATGCATTCATACAATCAGTTACAATTTCTGTTTGCAAGTTTTGCTGTATATACATTGAGCCCAGTAGAGTCGTAAATTTATATGTACGAAAGTTTCTAACTTGCGATCGCTTACTTTGCTAGAAACGCCTGTCGATAGCAACAAGCGGCGATGAGAGTGCGAGTCCGCCAATCCCGCGATCAGTCACACAGTCACCAAATCACGAACATCACACTACGAGCACAGGTTCTCTCGGTTCTGACAAGAGCTCTGATAAAGTCATTATAGTTAAGGTAAAAACATGAAATAACGCTTCGCAATTGTACCCAAACAGCGTGCTTCATAGCTTGATAAAGAAACGACAAATTTTGCAATCTAAATTATTGTCCAATATTCTGTTAATTTTACAAAACTGATTAAATACATTTAAATTTCAATATTTTTGAGACAATTATTGGCGACTATATATATTATACACACTGCTCATCTTCATCCATCTTATACAAATTTTCGGCGGCAGCTACGCCACATACACCGCTTGTCCTCTCTTTTAAAGTCTCTCTGCTCGTCTTTCAGAAAATGGAGCCGACACCGACAGCGGACCTGGACCGAACGAACGACAAAGTGTACGACTGCACGACGAGCGTCGTGCGAGCTGTGATGGCCCTTTCGCAAGGCGTGCAGCAGAGCCGTGCCGAGCAGTACCTCGAGCTTGTCAGGCGGGTGGGCATCGAGCTGCGCGCCCTTCTTTCGTCCGTCGACGCGCTCGTCGAGATACTACCCGCCACGGCCCACCGCGAGGTCGAAATGGCCCACAAGGTGCTGAGCAAGGACATGGCCGAGCTCGTCACCGCCATGAAGCTCGCCCAGAATTACAGCGCTACCACCCTCGATGCCGAATATCGCAAGTGAGTATAGTCTCCTTGTTCTGAATCGTTGCACACGGTCTCTATTAGTAATATGTATCTTTTTTCTAATTAGTAAAATAATTGGTGCAATACTTATTAAAGCTATACGCTTCGTTAATTTTGCACTTATAAAAGCTTAATTGTAAATTTTATTTTTTTAGGGGTATGCTATCCGCAGCTCATATCCTAGCGATGGATGCGAAGAACTTGCTGGACGTCATAGACTCGATTCGAATTCGATTCCCTTACGTGGACAGTCAGATATGTCAAAGGCACAATGAGATGTCGAACTCGAGAAATGCAAGCCAAGAATGCCGCATGCGTTCAAGTCAATCAGGCGAGCAGCTGCTGAAGAGAAGTCAGTCTACGGAAAGGCAAAATCCTGGTTTCAGGCAAAGTCAAAGCGGCGACCTTCTGAACAGAATGGGGCAGTCTGTTGATCGAGGACCTCAAGTAAATATTTATCAGTTATTTAATAACCGACTTCATTGCTCAATCCGTAAATGTATAAATGAATAACTTTTCAACATTGAAGGGCGGTCAGTCGGATGGGAGCAACATGTCGAGCTTGGAGCGGCGGCACCAAATGGTCAACAGTCTCGAACGAAATTCAACGACGAGGCGGCAAATGGCAACGAACAGCTTGGAGCGAAAGCGTCCCTCGCTCTCTTGCAATACCGGCAACGCTATGAATCTGCCGCCCGTCGTGCCGGTCACCTGTAGCATAGTCCAAACGAAAACGCCGATCATCCATCAGCACCAATCGTCCTTGGCAGCGGATATCAGTCAGAGCTCCATTTTCAATAACAAGATTGGTAAGGAGCTCCAGTCGAATGATAGCTAACGATGAGGCGGTGGCTTCGATGGAAATGAAAAATCGACGCACTTCCCAAGCATCGTCGAAAGTCAAATATGTCGCTGAGGAAACGTTCTCCTCGCGGCTTTGCTATGTTTTTGAAGAAGGTGAAAGTACATTAGAGAAACTTTGGGAAAACGCAAAGACATCCATTATGAGTTTTCAAATATAATTTCAGATTTCTTTTGATAAAAAATAACAAGAATATTTCTTTAACGCTGCTCCATAAGTAATATGGCTGATAAAAAAAAAAAGCAAAAAAAAAAAACAAAAAAAAAACTGATTTCGAAAGCTCAATCATTTACAATATTTCTCTAAAGTATTTTCGTTATGCACAATTTTGAGCTTTTTCAATCATGAGAAACGATACGATTGACATCATCTTTGATTATCTTTGATTAAAGTTGTAAATAACGCAAATCAAGAGAATAGGTTACTTATTGCATTTCCCGCAGAGTGACGCTGCTTATCACTGGCATTTGCTGTTTAGTCTTTACTTGTCAATCACGAATCCTTTGTCAATCGGACTAACTTTTATCTCTCTATCCCTCAGACGAAAAGAAAAAAAAACGTACTTATACATAGGACAGTATTCACTAGCGATAGTTACGTCGGTAAATATAATTTAAGTCACGGATATATACTATATCGAAATCGCGACTCCAAAGCTTTAGAATTACCGTTGCGATATTTGTTATATACATTATAAATAACGACATCAATTATAAGGTGACATTAAAATATTTAGTTTGAAGGTGTTTATTTTTCCATAATTCACATAATTTCCTTCTATTTTCAATTTTAAGCACGAGAAAAATTATGATTATGAAAAATGTCAATATACTAATAGATGCAATATTTACTATAACATATTTCAGTTTAAGTCGCGATCGTTTGTTACCTCACGTCACCTGTCATTGGTAGTCAGTTAAATATTATTATATGTACGAAGTTATATTGTATAAATCTGTATCTGTATATTTAAAATAAAAAATGAGGGTGTTCGCAGTCACGACAAACAGCGCAATTTAGTTCTTCATATATTATAAAGTCGAAAACTTTACGGCGGATTGTTTTTTAAAAACGAGTTCGTAATTCGATAGTCTATTTCCTACTAATGTGTATCTATGTACACATACCCATTATATAGACATATAGAGAAATATTACAAATAAGCGCTGTGCAGAGATAATTATACACGATGTAAAGAGTGCGAATGAATGTTCTTTCTACTTAAGTAATTAATTAGCAATTCGTACTGGCTTGTGACGTTTATACCGGATGTTTTATAAAAGTATGAAGGAAATCTTAACAAGAAAAAAAAGTAATAGATACGGCAGTCATATTTGGTGGTATGTATCAGTTCCTATCAAGGTACATATTTTACGGAATCATCTCCCTTAAGAAAGAATAGTATCATCTATATAACTCATACACAATTACTAAGGCGCTTTGTCATGACGGTTATACAGAGCAATATTTTTTGCCATGAACGAGAGACAAAATTTACACAAATAAAATATATTCCAATGCTTCATCTACATTAGTATACATACTACAAAGCACATATTACGATAAACAGCATTGAAGAAAACTATCCAAAGTACAATACGGTTAATTAATCAAGGTACTATCAATAAATTAGTCAATGCAAATGTAGATTTCGTAAATTTTTTTATAAATAGTGACTGATTGCGTATTATTTAAAATAAAGTGAATGCATTTATAAAATTTACAGTTTAATTAAATTACTCTTTGCGTTTCATTAATCGTGATAAAACAAAAATATTGTCATCTCGTTTAAAGGTATTTGTAAATTTGTGTAAATGTAATGATGTATTATTATTATACCAATTATTAATTAAGATTATATATCAGTAAATAAATTACACTTCTGATTTTAATGTTATGCTTATTAATTTAATCACTATCCAGCACATTTCCCATCACACTTTTATAAACAATAAATATTTTTCAAATAATTTTTGTGATAAATTAAGAATTCGACTACAAACAGTATAAAAGATTGAGTAGTGTAAAGTTTACAATATATTTTACTATATTTTTATGATATACTATTTAAATATCAAATGCAAGATATCAAACTTAGTAGTAAAATATATTTATCGCTATGTTAAAAAAAAATTCTAATAATTATATAATAATAATTATTATTCTTACTAATAAATTATCGATTGTCAATAATTTTCTATTATAATTAGAATTTAATTATGTTATCATTACAATATTTCATAATTTTTTAAATGGTTAATAATAGAAAATACACAATCCATGCAGTGGGGATCATGAATATTCCATAAAAGAAAATGTTAACTATTATCTGATTCAAGATTTACATTTATAATTGAACAGAAATTGGTTTTGAAAGAAATATATGTATATTTAATAAACTAAAATTATTTTTTAATATCGCAGTTTAAAATACAGAGACCAATGAAGATATTACTTTACTAATTTACTCCGTAAAGTAGTTTATTCAACTTCTACTTTTTATATAGTAATGCACTAAAGCAACATTTAAATTAAATTTAAATTTAGTTAAATTTTGCTAATTATAGAAAGTATAATTTGTAATTTGTCGTGTATATCAATAAATGTAAGGATCATTATAATTAGTTTGAACATAAAAATAAAAATAATAGTACATTATGTAACCAGGGGCGGATTAGACCATTCACTAGGCCCGGGACTAATATAAAGATGCCCACTTAAGGGCAGCACAAAATTATCATGTTGGGAATATAAATAAAAATTCGTTATTATTTTTCTAATTTATTATTATATTTTTCTTTTAAGGCGATGTGAACCTCAAAATCAACCCAATTTCATTATTTAATTCATAAACATTCGAACGTTTATTTGGAAAAACAATTCTGTCAGGCGCTCCGTGTATGTAAATACTATGCTCAGATTTTTTTTTGTGCGATTCTATCAGCATTTCCATGAGATACGCTCGTTTTAATACTGGCAAAATTCGAAGTATTACAGATCCCTACTTATCGGCATTGCGGCTTTTATTTAATTAAATAAATTGGCATGGTGTGGTTTGTGCACATAAGAATTATGCACATATTTATTGTGCACACTTTAGCATTGGTGTATATCTATATCTATGTGTATACTCCAATGCTTAAGTGTGCACAATAAATATGTGCATAATTCTTATGTGCACAAACCACACCATGCCAATAAATTCTGAGTAGATTTTTGGAAAAACAGCTCTGTCAGGCGCTCCGTATATATAAATACTATACTCAATTTTTTTTTTTAGTAATTCAATTATTATTTGCAAAAGATATACATGTTCTAAAATTTGTCGGTAAGTACACATTATCTTAATGCTTGTATATTAAAAACTATAAATGGTTAATATATAATTAAAAATATTTTTTTCTCGACTTTGCTCTGGTAAAGTCACTTATCAAGTCATCAAAGTCAATCGATCGAAGTAAATCTACTTCAATGTTCAACCTCGTCAATGCAGATAATCTTTCATCTAACATAGTTGACCTATACATATTTGTTATCCTCTTTCAAACTGAAAATAACCTTTCAGATTCACAGTTTGCTATTGGAATTGTAACTAAAATTCTGTAAGCGATGTAAACATTCGGAAATACTTCAATCATATCATGGAGCGCGGGAGCGCTTCGAAGGCAAGTATAGACGAAGCCTGAAGGAGCGACCCGCGCTATATATACATTGAAATGTTCATATTTACAATCCAATTGAGAATTTGCAAAGGGCACAAGATTTGGTCATTTTCACTAGTTGTTTTTTCTGATCGATTAGAAAAAAAACTTTTTGGTTGTAGCTTTAAGCGAGGTATAAATTGTTTTAATTCTAATAATAATAATTTATTCTATAAATCATCTGAATATACCTTATACTTAATGAGATTTGTTATTTTCGTTTCTAATTCCCTACTGAAAAATCTCACGCGAAAATCTCATCTGAAATTCTGGTCCGCGAGCTGCTAAAATGCCTTTAATGATAAAAAATCAGTTTCTGGAAATTACGAATCGCCTATTAGGTTACGCCACCCCCTCAGATAAGTTCAAAAATCTATGTTTTGAAGCGATTTAGTCTTTTTTTTTACATTTTTAGAAATTTTAGACACGAGATCTCACGTGAGATCTCACGTGAGATTTCACGTGAGAAATTTGAAACATGAGATTCCACGTGAGATCTCACGTGAGATCTTATGTGTAAAATTTCTAAAAATGTAAAAAATAACTAAAACGCTTCAAAACGTAGATTTTTGAACTTATCTGGAGGTTGGCGTAACCTAATAGGCGGTTCCTAATTCCCAGAAACTGATTTTTTATCATTGAAGGAATTTTAGCAGCTCGCGGACCAGAATTTCAGATGAGATTTTGGCGTGAGATCTCACGTGAGATCTTATGTGAGTTCTCATCTGAGATCTCACGTGAGATTTTTCAGTAGGGTTCATTAGTTTCTATAAATAATAATTGAGTAAGAAAGCTAAATAAGTTTATAATATGGTTATACGCTTCACTTCGTTTTTGTAACTCGGCCACAAGTTTGTCTATAATAACATAAAATGTATTTCTAAAATGATCGGTCGCACTTAACCCATTAATGCGCAAATGCACATTTTTGTGCACACATTTTCAAGTACACAATTCTATTAGAAAATCAAAGTTATTTTTGTCCAAAAGGCATTCGACCGCGTTAGTCACAATAGTACATTTCGACACGGGTGGGAAAGTCACACCACCTAAATAATCGACTTACGCACTAATTTCGAACGGTATTTTATACCACGAGCGCCGAAAAATCATATCAAAGTTGTGATTTTGAGGTTAGAGTGGTATAAACGTTTAATTTCGAAACTGTGGAACTTTGGTGTTCGTGGAAATATTCTGTCTTTACTTGCGTCTTATTTAACCGATCGATCTCAAGCTGTAAGAATTAATAATTGCATTTCCTCGCCCATCTTAGTCTCATCTGGAGTCCCTCAAGGTTCGCACCTCGGCCCCCTATTGTTTTGCATTTTTGTTAATGACTTAATACCTCTTATTACCCACTCTAACATACTATTATATGCAGACGACATAAAAATTTATAAAGTAATAGAATCGCCCGAAGATGCAATGAAATTACAGTATAATGACTTGAGCGCTTTAGTAAATTGGTCTAAACAAAATGGCTTATCGCTAAATACTAAGAAATGTAATATTATCTCGTACAGTTGTCGCAAAATGGTATCTAAATATATATATAATGTAGATGGCGTCGTTTTAGATCGCGCACACGAAGTTAAAGATCTGGGAGTCTTTTTCGACTCTACGCTATCTTTTGCAGGGCACATTCAATATGTTATTTCAAAGTCGCTGAAAACCCTATTGAAAAAAATCATGTGACTAATCATATGATTAATCCAGTGATTAATCACATGATTAATCATATGATAAATCATGTGATCAATCATGTGATCAATCATGTGATTAATCATGTGGTTAATCATGTGATCAATCATATGATTAATCACATGATATTATCGACGGAAAAATCATGTGATTAATCACATGATTAATCACATGATTGATCACATGAATTTTTCCAGAATCCAGGAATATGCTCTGCTGAATTTATAACTTAATTTATTTATTATCTAGCAGTTTACCACTGCTATATTATAAATGAAAAAAAATAGTTAAATGAAACATTTGCAATATAATATAATTATTTGTATATTACAGTTATTTAGATAATTAATTCAATTGAAGATATAGACAACTTTATTGTTATTACAATTATAATGTTCCGACATAACTGAAGAATGGGACAAAATAAGAACTTCTAAATATATTCTGCCCTAATGAAAAGATGGGATATTTGGGTTATTGGGTATAGATGAGCAATTGATATACGATAAATGGGCCCTATGGGTTTTCCTTGCGGGTCCCATATGACTGATATAAAACTAGTTAACATTTTTTTCGGATTACAAACATTTTATTCGAATAATAATCAATATTACTTCTTATACTACTTTGATAAAAGTATATTTTTATTATAAATTAAGGCTACAACTGTAAATAAACAATAAAGACACGTAACATACCTGTATAAGGGAATAAGATTATTATAAATGATATTGTTATTAATGTAGAGAAATGATGTTTAAGGAGCCTCGTGCTCGCGCTACTCGACTCCGACCCGTGGTAGCAAATTCACACGAAGCCGGAGCCGAGCGCGCCCACGTGTACTCGATTTTGGCAGCTACCATGAACAGTTGCGACGACGTCGGCGACAGCGCGAGGAAGCCACTACATGGCGATGCTGTTTCTATTAAAAAAACAGAGAAGATATTTTACATAAAGTCAGCTGCTCAAAATTTTAGAATTGTTTATGTTTAATTTGTGAGTTAACTAATATTTTTTATTAAACAAAATTTTTTCTGATTCTTTATTAAAAACCATTTAAAATGAGCCCTGGAACGATATTAGCAAACATTTAAAATGATCCATTTGGAAAATCTCAGATTCGCTATTTATTAGTATACCTTCATCTGAAAAAAAGAAAATAATAAGTACAGCAGAATATTTTTGATTGGACAAAATTTTTACTGAATCTTTATTAAAGTCCCTTTCAAATAAGCCCTGATCGATGTTCGCAAACCCACTTGAAAAGAATTGTATATTTTTTTAATGTCAGTAGAAACCAATAATTGCTATTTTTGACAACCTGCTGGATTTGAGATCTTAATATTATTCATATATCTTATGTCATGGATCTTGTCGCTGAATTTTCTCAAAGTATGAAAAATATATTAAACATCTATTTTCAACAATATTTTCAACAGGCATTTATACTTTCCTAAATTTTCAATAGGAGACGCTTACACTGTTAATACACTCTATTTGTAAACTTCATACCTATTCGAAACTGAATTTTATAAGTAATTTATTACTATGTGTAGCAAAGCTAAAAGTAAAATACTATAAAAAAGTTGCAATCAAATTAGTTGAAAGACAATTAACAATTATATATTCCAATGCGCATACAAATACTTCTCACTCAATAATTTTCAAATAAAATATGGTGTTCTTATTAAGGCTTCGTTTCACAAATTTCATAAACTATGTAATCTACAAACTTATAACTCATTAAGATCCATAATACAATTATTTAATTTTCAACTTACGCTGAATAGTTTATGAAATTTCATGAAGCAAAGGCTTAATAAGAAAACCATATTTTATTTGAAAATTATTGGTTATGGAGTATACGTGTATATATTGCATACTGTGCATACTGCATATGCATACTGCATATTGCATACTGTGCATTTGAATTTGCAATTGCTAAATTGTCTTTCGACTAACTTGATTGCAACTTTTTTATAGTAATTTATTTTTAGCTTTGGTACACATAATAATAGATTACTTATAAAATTCAGTTTCAAATAGATATGAAGTTTACAAAAAGAGTGTATTAACCGTGTAAGCGTCTCCCATTGAAAACTTAGGAAAGTATAAGCCTGTTGAAAATATTGTTGAAAATAGATGTTTAATATATTTTTAATGCTTTGAAAAATTCAGTGACAAGATCCATGACATGAGATACATGAATAATATTAAAATCTCAAATCCATTGTGTTGTCGAAAATATAAATTATTGCTTTCTACTGACATTTAAAAAATATACAATTCTTCTCAAGTGGGTTAGCGAATATCGATCAGGGCTTATTTGAAAGGGTCTTTAATAAAGATTCAGTAAAAATTTTGTAGAATCAAAAATATTCTGCTGTACTTATTATTTTCTTTTTTTTCAGATGAAGGTATACTAATAAAGAAAATATAACATATACAAATAAATAGCAAATTTTTTCCCAATCAATATTTTATACAAAAAATTTCAGGATTGAGTAAAGAAAATGAGAATAGTTGAGTTTACACAAAAAATTGCAAAGAATAACAACTTTCCACATTAGAAAGGTTAGAAGCGAGAAAGGGCTTACCGAATCTATGCTTTGCAGGTGACTTCGCTGTCTTGTTGTCTCAAATGGGTGATCACCTCCAAGTGATGGACGCGACGAAAGAATCAAAACCCACCAGGACACCGTACTGAAACCGCCGCTGTCATCGCTGGGAACGCCACGGACGAGACATGCGCACGGCAGCCTCGGTAGGCATTTCTTATACAAACAATTCAATCAGCTGTTGGTGCTGCCTACGGAAGCCTGGTTGGTTCACGTCCGACCATGCGAATAAGACCGAGCGAGCGAGCGAGCGAGCGAGCGTGCGCTATCTTGTACGGAAGCCCGGTTGGTTCACGTCCGACCATGCGAATAAGACCGAGCGAGCGAGCGAGCGTGCGCTATCTTGCTATGTGCTAATATAATTTTTTGAGTATGCGCAGCCGAGCAGTGCTGCCACTTCTCTAAAAGCTTGATTTTGACTGCGAGAAAAGATAAAGCAAGCACATCTGCGCGTATCTTGATGAGTTTTTCTTCTCTATATCTACAACAAAATTGCATAATTATTACAGGCAAGATAATTTTTAATAGTTAATTTTGTATCATTTAGTAAGTGTATCATTTAGTACATGTGCAATTTGATATTGTAGAGAAATAGAAATTAAATGTACCTGTATAGCTTAGAATTTAAGGTTATGATTTGAATTTGTCAAAACTCAAGCTTTCAGAAAAGTGGCAGCACTGCGCAGCTGAGCATATTCCAAAAATTATATTAGCACATAGCAAGATAGCGCACGCTCGCTCGCTCGCTCGCTCGGTCTTATTCGCATGGTCGGACGTGAACCGACCGGGCTTCCGTAGCTGCCGTGTCTCGTACGTGCTTTCGAATTTGCGATAGAATCGTCTCGTCCGTGGCGTTCCCAGCGATGACAGCGGCGGTTGTACGGTGTCCTGGTAGGTTTTGATTCTTTCGTCGCGTCTATCACTTGGAGGTGATCACCCATTTGAGACAACAAGACAGCGAAGTCACCTACAAGCATAGATTCGGTAAGCCCTTTTTCGCTTCTAACCCCTCTAATGTGGAAAGTTGTTATTCTTTGCAATTTTTTGTGATAACTTAAGTATTCTCATTTTCTTTACTCAATCCTGAAATTTTTTGTATAAAATATTGATTGAGAAAAAATTTGCTTTTAATTTGTATATGTGATTATATTTTCTTTATGATCCATTTGGAAAGTCTCAGATTCACTACTTATTAGTATATACCTTTACCTGAAAAAAAGAAAATCATAAGTACAGCAGAATATTTTTGATTCGACAATATTTTTACTGAATCTTTATTAAAGTGCCTTTCAAATATGCCCTGATCGATGTTCTCAAACCGACTTGAAAAGAATTGTATATTTTTTAAATGTCAGTAGAAACCAATAATTGGTATTTTCGACAACCTGCTGGATTTGAGATCTTAATATTATTCATATATCTCATGTCATGGATCTTGTAGTTGATTTTTTTCAAAGAATGAAAAATATATTAAATATTTATTTTCAACAATATTTTTGACTGGCTTATAAGTAATAATATTTTTATTTACTGTCCTAAATTTTCAATAGGAGATGCTTAACTCTATTTGTAATCTTCATATCTATTCGAAACAATTTTATAAGTAATCTATATTATCGTGTGCCAAAGCTAAAAGTAAATGACTATAAAAAAGTTGCAATAAAGTAGTTGAAAGACAATTTAGCAATTGCAAATTCAAATGCACAGACGTATACACCATAACCAATAATTTTCAAATAAAATATGGTTTTCTTATTAAGCCTCCGCTTCATGAAATTTCATAAACTATTCAGTGTTAAGTTGAAAATTAAATAATTGTATTATGGATCTTAATGAGTTATAAGTTTGTAGATTACATAGTTTATGAAATTCATGAAACGAAGCCTTAATAAGAACACCATATTTTATTTGAAAATTATTGAGTAAGAAGTATTTGTATGCGCATTGGAATATACAATTGTTAGTTGTCTTTCAACTAATTTGATTGCAACTTTTTTGTAGTATTTTACTTTTAGCTTTGGTACACATAATAATAAATTGCTTATAAAATTCAGTTTCGAATAGGTATGAAGTTTACAAATAGAGTGTATTAACAGTGTAAGCGTCTCCCATTGAAAATTTAGGAAAGTATAAATGCCTGTTGAAAATATTGTTGAAAATAGATGTTATATATTTTTCATGCTTTGAGAAAATTCAGCGACAAGATCCATGACATAAGATATATGAATAATATTAAGATCTCAAATCCAGCAGGTTGTCAAAAATACCAATTATTGGTTTCTACTGACATTAAAAAAATATACAATTCTTTTCAAGTGGGTTTGCGAACATCGATCAGGGCTTTTTCGACAACCTGCTGGATTTGAGGTCTTAATATTATTCATATATCTCATGTCATGGATCTTGTAGCTGATTTTTTCAAAGCATGAAAAATATATTAAATATTTATATTAAACAATATTTTTGACTGGCTAATAAGTAATAATATTTTTATTTACTGTCCTAAATTTTCAATAGGAGACGCTTAACTTTATTTGTAATCTTCATATCTATTCGAAACAATTTTATAAGTAATCTATATTATCGTGTGCCAAAGCTAAAAGTAAATGACTATAAAAAAGTTGCAATAAAGTAGTTGAAAGACAATTTAGCAATTGCAAATTCAAATGCACAGACGTATACACCATAACCAATAATTTTCAAATAAAATATGGTTTTCTTATTAAGCCTCCGCTTCATGAAATTTCATAAACTATTCAGTGTTAAGTTGAAAATTAAATAATTGTATTATGGATCTTAATGAGTTATAAGTTTGTAGATTACATAGTTTATGAAATTCATGAAACGAAGCCTTAATAAGAACACCATATTTTATTTGAAAATTATTGAGTAAGAAGTATTTGTATGCGCATTGGAATATACAATTGTTAGTTGTCTTTCAACTAATTTGATTGCAACTTTTTTATAGTATTTTACTTTTAGCTTTGGTACACATAATAATAGATTGCTTATAAAATTCAGTTTCGAATAGGTATGAAGTTT
Organism: Torymus aiolomorphi; assembly: GCA_036365515.1. Taxonomy (NCBI): domain Eukaryota; kingdom Metazoa; phylum Arthropoda; class Insecta; order Hymenoptera; family Torymidae; genus Torymus; species Torymus aiolomorphi. The sequence goes on from CM070877.1 coordinate 141,100,868, forward strand.
ACAAATAGAGTGTATTAACAGTGTAAGCGTCTCCCATTGAAAATTTAGGAAAGTATAAATGCCTGTTGAAAATATTGTTGAAAATAGATGTTATATATTTTTCATGCTTTGAGAAAATTCAGCGACAAGATCCATGACATAAGATATATGAATAATATTAAGATCTCAAATCCAGCAGGTTGTCAAAAATACCAATTATTGGTTTCTACTGACATTAAAAAAATATACAATTCTTTTCAAGTGGGTTTGCGAACATCGATCAGGGCTTTTTCGACAACCTGCTGGATTTGAGGTCTTAATATTATTCATATATCTCATGTCATGGATCTTGTAGCTGATTTTTTCAAAGCATGAAAAATATATTAAATATTTATATTAAACAATATTTTTGACTGGCTAATAAGTAATAATATTTTTATTTACTGTCCTAAATTTTCAATAGGAGACGCTTAACTTTATTTGTAATCTTCATATCTATTCGAAACAATTTTATAAGTAATCTATATTATCGTGTGCCAAAGCTAAAAGTAAATGACTATAAAAAAGTTGCAATAAAGTAGTTGAAAGACAATTTAGCAATTGCAAATTCAAATGCACAGACGTATACACCATAACCAATAATTTTCAAATAAAATATGGTTTTCTTATTAAGCCTCCGCTTCATGAAATTTCATAAACTATTCAGTGTTAAGTTGAAAATTAAATAATTGTATTATGGATCTTAATGAGTTATAAGTTTGTAGATTACATAGTTTATGAAATTCATGAAACGAAGCCTTAATAAGAACACCATATTTTATTTGAAAATTATTGAGTAAGAAGTATTTGTATGCGCATTGGAATATACAATTGTTAGTTGTCTTTCAACTAATTTGATTGCAACTTTTTTATAGTATTTTACTTTTAGCTTTGGTACACATAATAATAGATTGCTTATAAAATTCAGTTTCGAATAGGTATGAAGTTTACAAATAGAGTGTATTAACAGTGTAAGCGTCTCCCATTGAAAATTTAGGAAAGTATAAATGCCTGTTGAAAATATTGTTGAAAATAGATGTTATATATTTTTCATGCTTTGAGAAAATTCAGCGACAAGATCCATGACATAAGATATATGAATAATATTAAGATCTCAAATCCAGCAGGTTGTCAAAAATACCAATTATTGGGTTCTACTGACATTAAAAAATATACAATTCTTTTCAAGGGGGGTTGCGAACATCGATCAGGGCTTTTTCGACAACCGGCTGGGTTTGAGGTCTTAATATTATTCATATATCTCATGTCATGGATCTTGTAGCTGATTTTTTCAAAGCATGAAAATATATTAAATATTTATATTAAACAATATTTTTGACTGGCTAATAAGTAATAATATTTTTATTTACTGTCCTAAATTTTCAATAGGAGACGCTTAACTTTATTTGTAATCTTCATATCTATTCGAAACAATTTTATAAGTAATCTATATTATCGTGTGCCAAAGCTAAAAGTAAATGACTATAAAAAAGTTGCAATAAAGTAGTTGAAAGACAATTTAGCAATTGCAAATTCAAATGCACAGACGTATACACCATAACCAATAATTTTCAAATAAAATATGGTTTTCTTATTAAGCCTCCGCTTCATGAAATTTCATAAACTATTCAGTGTTAAGTTGAAAATTAAATAATTGTATTATGGATCTTAATGAGTTATAAGTTTGTAGATTACATAGTTTATGAAATTCATGAAACGAAGCCTTAATAAGAACACCATATTTTATTTGAAAATTATTGAGTAAGAAGTATTTGTATGCGCATTGGAATATACAATTGTTAATTGACTTTCCACTAATTTGATTGCAACTTTTTTATAGTATATTAATTTTAGCTTTGGTACACATAATAATAGATTACTTATAAAATTCAGTTTCGAATAGATATGAAGTTTACAAATTAACAGTGTAAGCGTCTCCCATTGAAAATTTAGGAAAGTATAAATGCCTGTTGAAAATATTGTTGAAAATAGATGTTATATATTTTTCACGCTTTGAGAAAATTCAGCGACAAGATCCATGACATAAGATATATGAATAATATTAAGATCTCAAATCCAGCAGGTTCTCAAAAATACCAATTATTGGTTTCTACTGAGATTAAAAAAATATACAATTCTTTTCAAGTGGGTTTGCGAACATCGATCAGGGCTTATTTGAAAGGGACTTTAATAAAGATTCAGTAAAAATTTTGTCCAATCAAAAATATTCTGCTGTACTTATTATTTTCTTTTTTTCAGATGAAGGTATACTAATAAGTAGCGAATCTGAGACTTTCCAAATGGATCATTTTAAATGTTTGCTAATATCGTTCCAGGGCTCATTTTAAATGGTTTTTAATAAAGAATCAGAAAAAATTTTGTTTAATAAAAAATATTAGTTAACTCACAAATTAAATATAAACAATTCTAAAATTTTGAGCAGCTGACTTTATGTAAAATATCTTCTCTGTTTTTTAATAGAAACAGCATCGCCATGTAGTGGCCTCCTCGCGCTGTCGCTGACGTCGTCGCAACTGTTCATGGTAGCTGCCAAAATCGAGTACACGTGGGCGCGCTCGGCTCCGGCTTCGTGTGAATTTGCTACCACGGGTCGGAGTCGAGTAGCGCGAGCACGAGGCTCCTTAAACATCATTTCTCTACATTAATAACAATATCATTTATAATAATCTTATTCCCTTATACAGGTATGTTACGTGTCTTTATTGTTTATTTACAGTTGTAGCCTTAATTTATAATAAAAATATACTTTTATCAAAGTAGTATAAGAAGTAATATTGATTATTATTCGAATAAAATGTTTGTAATCCGAAAAAAATGTTAACTAGTTTTATATCAGTCATATGGGACCCGCAAGGAAAACCCATAGGGCCCATTTATCGTATATCAATTGCCCATCTATACCCAATAACCCAAATATCCCATCTTTTCATTAGGGCAGAATATATTTAGAAGTTCTTATTTTGTCCCATTCTTCAGTTATGTCGGAACATTATAATTGTAATAACAATAAATTTGTCTATATCTTCAATTAAATTAATTATCTAAATAACTGTAATATACAAATAATTATATTATATTGTAAATGTTTCATTTAACTATTATTTTTCATTTATAATAGCAGTGGTAAACTGCTAGATAATAAATAAATTAAGTTATAAATTCAGCAGAGCATATTCCTGGATTTTGGAAAAATTCATGTGATCAATCATGTGATTAATCATGTGATTAATCACATGATTTTTCCGTCGATAATATCATGTGATTAATCACATGATTGATCACATGATCAACCACATGATTAATCACATGATTGATCACATGATTTATCATATGATTAATCATGTGATTAATCACTGGATTAATCATATGATTAGTCACATGATTTTTTTCAATAGGGAACACTAGGATTTATAAAACGCATCACATCAGAATTCACTGATGTAAATTCTATTTTGTATCTTTATAAATAAAACACTTGTTTTACCTAATTTAATTTATTGCGCACAAATATCGTCCCCTTATACAGATGTCTCATTTAAGGAGCTTGAATCTGTGCAACATAAATTATTGCGGTATATTGCGTTCAAAATGAATACACCGATATGTGTCATCTGGACCATGAATATTCTGAAATTGCGGAAAGGTGTAATATACAAACGATTAAATCACTATTCATTATTATTATGATTGTTTATTAGCATATAAAATTAAAAAAAATTATTTGAACTCTGAAATCGTTACGTCTCTCTTCCAAGAGAGACAAGTCACTTACACTCTACGCAATTTTAGAGTGCTACAGGAAAGTACGCTAAACTCCAATATAGGGTTTTATTCTACTGTTAATAGGTTAAGACGATCGTGGAATGCTCTCCTCCGAATAGCTTTATATTCAACCTCTATTGCGGCATTTAAAAATACTCTTAGAGGTATTTCGACACAATATTAATTCACTGATTCTACTGCATCACTATATGTACTATATCACATGTTGTAATATTACTAAAAGGCTCTATTTGTTGTTTATATTCTTGTAAAGGGCAATTTGCCCGTCAAATTATTAAATAAATAAATAAAATCCTGTATAGGGGGTTACTTTAAACCCGTTATTAGGTTCAAAAAATGCGAAAATCGTGCCTGTGTTACAAAGTACTTTTGCGTATTTTACTAAAAAAATAGTATACGCAACACGGGGATAAAGACAGCCACCTCAGAGCACATGTTTGTGCTCGAGTGGCAATTTACACATGCTCTGGACTGGCCAAGTCTTTACCTCCCTATAGTTGCGTAATATACTAATACCGCATTTACTTTATGTCCCACATATGCGGGAATAAAGTGAAAGAGGGAATCTAGCGCCACTTTTGCCCCGCTTTTCAGGCTATATAGTGGAGATGGGAATAAAATAATTTACATTTTTTTATTCGTAATTTACAAAACATGACTTTATAACATGAGTGCGTTCGTTTTACACTTTCTCATACCGAGAAAGCTTTGCTATAATGGAAAATAATTAAATTTGTCTTTTATGTGTCCAGAGATTATATAGGTGTAAAAATAGTACATTATGTAACAAAACGAACTAAAGTCGCAGATTACTCCCGCGGGTGAGTTCACGGACCGAGCGAGTATGTCCCGTGTTACATATAGTACTTTATTCCCATCGCCACTGTGATCACTTCATAGATTTGAAAAATTATTTTGTATTTATGTGTTATGATTTTGTTAGTTTAACTCAATTCACCATAAACGTAAAAAATTAGACTGTGTCACTTCATTCCCGCATAATGCGGGAATAAAAGTACTTTATTCCCGCTAATTTACTTTATTCACACATTATTCGGGAATAAAGTAAAAGGGGGAATCAGACGCCACTTTTGCCCGCCTTTTCAGGCTATAAAATGCCCATTATAGTAGAGATGGGAATAAAAATATTTTTGTGTGTATATAGCATTCTCCTTTTTCGATTTAGAATCAAGCAAAAATATATTTGCTTAGTTTCAAACAATTTTCTACATTTTTTATTACCAAAAGGAAAATAAAAACGTTAAGAAATTATCTGTATGTATAGAAAAGTGTACGTCGTCAAGTATATTAAAATATATAAAATGATTATGGTTCTTAATTATTACTATACTAAATTACACTTATCTTCGGAATAATTATTAATCTGGAAAATTGAATGTAATTTTTTTCAAGTCTAGGAAGTAGCTTGTAATGAAAAAATTTCTTGAAAATGAAATCAATGAAATGCAAGTCAAAGAGTAAGTAGTATAGGTTTTAAAAATTTATGAAATCAAAGCTGTATTGTGGTAATATATATACGTTCAATTAGCATTCAATTTTTTCGCAACAAATCTATTATTAGTTTTAAGCTAGGGGAATCAATTTATATAGTTCTTATTAACAGAGTAGTAGTTTCAATTAAAAATATCAAAATAATTTATTGAATGTTCAACAAGACTGCACGCAATAATTTTATGTTTTATTTACATTCTCACATTTTTTTAATGGATGACTGCTATCTATTTCTTTCTTCATTTGTTACATCAATAGATGTAGGGTTCATTATTAAAGGCTCTTGCTTAAGCTCTTCCTCTGAAAAAAGTTTTTCTTCGTCTTCTTTCTGAGGAATAAAAAGTTTAAAATTATATTTTATAAAATAACTTTAATAATTATTTTAAACGTTTTCAGTAATAATTAATATTCTCACCTTTTCTTCGTCACCAACCAATAAAAGAGGAATAAACAAGTTTTCATCGTATTCTGGACATGACTTAAACATTTTAAATAATTCTAGAAGTTCTTTAGGTGATAATTCTTTAAATGTTGTACATATATTTATATCTTTTTCAATCAATTTTGGGCCACAACCAGGTACAAATTTTCTGTAATTAAGTAGATTAATAAACTTAGTAATTTATTTAGTAATAAGAATGCATAAATGAGAACTTACTCGAATTGTTCTATAACTCTATTTTTTCGTGTTCTCATACAGTGTTTGAGAAAATACCAAAATGCTTTAAAATCTTTTTTTGTTAATATCGAATCTGTATCCTTTTTAGGTTCTAATTTTACAACAACAAAAGGAATGTCTGATTCGTTTGAAGATGCATTCGACTTTTCTTTATTCCAAGGTACAAAAGCTTTCCTAGGTACTCTACCAAGTTCTTTATATTCAAAAAATAGATTAAGCATCACACTATAATGGGTGTAATATCTTCCCTTTTGATAATTTGCATTATTTGTAATTAGCCTCTGTAAAAATTTTAATTACAATATTATTTAGATACAATAATATTTAATTACAATGCAATACAATATTTAATTTTTTTTAATAATTCAATATAAAAATTGTTTTTCTTTTTCTAAAAAAAAAGAGTAATACATACCTCCCAAATTGGATATGGTAATATCAAAAAAAAACTTGGTCGTCCATGGTCAAATATACTTGTTTGGTTGAAAAAATTATGTATTAATAATGATACAAAAGTTCGGTTTGAACAAACTGCTATGATTTGTGCAAATGTTTCATCTTTCCAATCGTGATATGGAGCATCAGCTAGATATGTTTCAGCGAGTATTTCATTGCAGAATTTATCATGGAGTAAAAGCAACCATATATCAAAAAAATTTAATTTTCTTAACTGCACACGTGATTCATATTCGATAAATAGTTTTTCCAAAGGACTCTCAGATACAAGAAATGTTAGAGTTTTTTCAAACAGATTAATTTTTGGGATTCCTGCATTAAGTAATTCTTGAGTTAATAATCCAAATCCAGGATTACATTCTATGATGCAAGATGGATTTTTCAGTAAATCCTCAGACATCATAGCAGATAGTTGTTTAGCAACATTTTTATTAATTAAATATAAAGAAGTTCGTTGTGGGAAACGTTTTCGCAATATCTTCTTGGGTAGTTTATCTATAAAATAATCTAAGTTACTTTCATTCAACTGATTTCGAATTTCATCAGGTATCCACTTCCATTCCCTTTTAGAAGTTTCTTTTGAAACTTTTTTTGTTACATTTTCATTGTTCACAACTTGTACGGTTGATAAGCATGTTCGGTAACAACTTTGTCTATAACCAAAGTTTTGAATAATTCTTTGTAACAACATATCTATGATTTTTATTGAGTAGTTAGCATATATGGAAATTCTAAATTAAATCCTTTTTATCATAGAAAATCGTCCGTACATATTTACTGTAACAAATGTAAAAAAATAGAAAATCAAATATAAGTAACCACGATTATATGATAATTTTTAATCTAATTGCACTTTCTAACAATTAAATTGTAAGTTTATTATGTTACCTCATTGTATGTGTTCGTGGTTTATTATATAGTTTATATAGGTACACAAGCATTCCAATCTATAGTTCATCACTATTCTATCAACTAATTCTAACCTAACAGGTAACAGCTACTACCTACATTACCGTGGTACATTATATTTTTTTTTCTTCCAATAAAGCTCCTCGAGGTACTGTATATACAGAATACTTCGTAGAGTCTAGAGTGTGGAGTGTGCAGACTGCAGAGTGTATTGTGTATATATAGAGTTATAGAATGTATGTACACATTGCACATTGGTACGCCGGAGACCATTACTATAACTCATCTCATAGAAACATATATATATAGACAGTAAGTATTTTTGAATAGGTGAATATCTTTAAATAGATATATTAGAAAATATTAGATAAATATAGAAAATGGAGTAAAATATAAATTTTATTAGTTTAGTACCTGAGCGATTTCGTTGTATAAGTATAAGTATCCCTCCTTTTTTTCTCCTTTATTTGATGTACGTAAGTATGTATCGCTCGAGCTTGTACAGAAGTAAATATTCGAAATTTCCCGCCTGTGTTACGAATTCGATAGTGCCAATTTCCACAGTGCTTCAAAACTAAGGGACTGTCCACATAGCGTCTCGTGTGCCTTGTCTCTTGTCTCATGTCTCACGTCCTTTCCATATGGAGTGCGCCGTGCCCGGGGCCTTTCTACATATGTGTGTTCTGTGTGTTCTGTATGTTCCCGACAAAAACAGATAGATCTGTTCCGTTTATGTAAGACAGAGACAGACATAGAGAGAAGTTGTCTAGAACAGACAGAACACACATATGTAGAAAGGGCCCCGTGCGTCGCGTCGTGCGCCGCGGTTCCGATCGCTTGAATTACAGCAACTCTATGCTGATTGGTTAATTCTCTTTTACCATCTAGTTTCGTCAAAGGAATTAACCAATCAGCATACAGTTGCTGTATTCAAGCGATCGGAACGCGGCGCACGACGCGACGCACTCCATATGTGGAAAGGACGTCAAGCACGAAAAAAATCGTTGTCCGCAATCTTAATAATTTTTAATCTATGGTCATTTTTTCTGTATAATTTTCTATTGCCATAAATTATAAATGTATAAAAATTCGGACAACGATTTTTTTCGCGCTTGAGACATGAGACAAGAGACAAGGCACATGAGACGCTATGTGGACAGTCCCTAAAGGCTAGTTCGGTGTAGAGGGCGTTCTTTTTTATTGTACCCGGTCTCGGCTTCACTTCGTGTCTCGTGGTCTCGAGTCTCGTCTTATAGTCGTCTGTCATGCGACCATGCGACGCTGATCACGTTAATCACTACCTACTCACTGACCCTTGGCGTCAAAAAAAATTGTAATTTTTTATATATTTTGAATTTTGATTTACTGTTCTTTTTCCGTTTCCGTTTTCTAATATCACAAAATGTTCTATCACGTGAGTATAACGATATTTATCAAATTAATATTGATTAATCAATAAGTGTGAGTAATAATTTTAAACGTATGTTTTTTTAGATATCTTTGGAACATGAAATTCTTTTGCACCCAAGATATTTTGGTCCACAATTATTAGACACTGTCAAACAAAAATTATATACTGAAGTAGAAGGTAATTGTACTGGAAAATATGGTTTTGTTGTTGCTGTGACAACAATTGATAATATTGGAGCTGGAATTATTCAGCCTGGCCAGGGATTTGTAGTGTATCCAGTTAAATACAAAGCAATTGTATTTCGACCTTTTAAAGGCGAGGTGTTAGACGGTATTGTCACTCAAGTTAATAAGGTATGAAAATCTTATAGTTTCACATAAAAATAGTTCTAAAAAAACAATTTTTTATCTTCATTAAATTTTTTCTAATCAATTCTTTGTCTATTATTATAACTGTTCATATTTCAAAAAGTGAACCTTAAGAATATAATCTGTTTACTCAGCATTTTGAGATCACAGAAGATAAATTTTATCTTGTAACATTCAGGCAATATTAAACATCACTTTTTACAATTACATTACATTACAATTACATTACATTAGATTTACGTTACATTTACAATTACATTACATTTACAATTAAATTACATTACATTTCAATTAAATACCATTACATTTACAATTACATTTTTCTTTTACATTATATTTTTAAAATTAATAAAAATTGAAATATTTCTTAGGTTGGAATGTTCGCTGAAATTGGGCCCTTATCCTGTTTTATTTCACATCATGTACGTAATTTTACTGTAACCTTTATTATGATTAAAATATTGACAAATGATGATTAATTTGTTTTTATCAACTTATTTTAGTCAATTCCAGCAGATATGCAATTTTGTCCAAATGTAAATCCTCCATGCTATAAGTCAAAGGATGAGGTAAGGAATTTTCGTGCATTTACCATACGTACCCATATGGAAATAATAAATGTATGAAACCATAGGAAAACGTATAACAACGTATAAAAATGAACCTTTCTATTGGTTTTTGGACATATTTTATACGGTTTTATACATTTTTATACATTTTTATACAGTTTAATACATATTCAGACATTTTTTTACAAACCACAAATTCTTCCATCTCAAGTTTGTAAAAAAGTTAATGTAATAAAACATAGGAAACCATATAAAAATTTATATTTCTGTATATTTCCGTAGATTTTTTCAAATTTAGTACATTTTTATACGGTTTTATACATTTTTATACAGTTTAATACATTTTCATACAAAACAAAAAAAAATAAATAGAATAATAAATAAGTAAATTATTTTTTTATGTTTATAAAAATGTAATTACGTTTTTACGTTTTTTACGTTTTATAAATTCTATAAAACGTAAAAAACCATATGAAATTGTATAAAATCGTTTCAAATCGTAGAAAACTGAATTAAAATGTTAGACACCGTATGAAATCGTATTAAAACGTATTAAAACGTATAAATTTGTTCAAAAACCAATGTTTAGATCCGGTTTTATACGTTTTTATACAGTTTTGTATGGTTGTATACGGTTTCATACATTTATTTTTTTCCATAAGGGTGTGATTAACCATAGTTACTTTAGTAATAAATAATTAGCATAATGACACATACTTTTAAATACTATTGAATTTGATCAATTCTTGAAATATGATCTATATCTTTTCTACAGGATGTTGTTATTCAAGCAGATGATGAAATAAGATTGAAAATTGTAGGCACAAGAGTTGATGCTACTGGAATAGTAAGTATTTAACAAATTATTCTGAATAATTATTTTTTTACCGTTTATAATCTTACACTTAATTTTTTTTACAGTTTGCAATTGGGACATTGATGGATGATTACCTAGGATTAGTTTGTAATTAATTTTTTAAATGCTGTAGGATTATTATTTCATTTTATATTTTAAGAATATTACAGAAGTTTGGTTATTATTTTTATCAAAGTTACTGTAACAAAAACAGCAATGTTGTATTTGTTTAGTCTTCATTCTAAATATTTTTAGTAAGGTATGTATAGAATCTATAACATACTAGGAATGCTAATGACCAATGATGACATTATTATTTGAGATTTCCTACAATGTATCATGTGTATTACTTTTCTGTACACACCCACACCCATTATGTGCTTCAAAATATTTCAGAATATTTTTATTTAATAAAAATATATTGCAATTGTAAATAAATAAAATAAAATATGTGGGAAGGAATAAACCATAATTTGTTTTACGAATTTTTCAGTCCTACCTAAACATGAAATTTACAAATTTTACAACATTGAGTATCAACGTTTGGTATAATATAATTAAATTAGAAATTGTACAATATTAAAAGAAATTGAATGAATTATTTAGTGACGCTTGTAGAACTTTTGTATATACACAACGGTGAGAGCAGTACTTTCCAGAAGATCGTGCATCATTAATTTTAAATTAATATTTTTAAAAATTTGTTACTTTCTATAATATTAATAAATAAAAGATTAGATTTAAAAAGCAATGAAACTAGTTTTAATACGCTAAGTATATACTTTTAATACGGAAAGGCCGGATGTGAAGCGGTGCACTGTCCTGACAGTGACAGTTTGTCTTAAATTCAATTTTTGATGCTCGTTAAATACTTATTTAAACCTATACATATTTATGCCCTATTTTCGGAGTATCATCCGGATGGTACCTCTAAGTTTCAGAGGTACCATCAAACTTAGAGGCACATTTGAGTTTGGCACATTGACAATGTGCCAAATAATATTATAAAATTATAAAACTATAAAAAAGTAATTCAGAACAGGTTATCTGTCCAGGCCCGGCTTTGCACCGCACCACATGCCTGGAAATTGTAGGTGTTAAAGGACCCCTCGAGCCTGTACAGGCAAAGCTGGATTCCGAGTTCAGACTTCGGCGCGCGCGGACGTCTCTCCCTCTGCTCCCCAGCTATTACCTCTTTCCTTATTGGATCTCTTTCTTTGCTGCTCGTGAGGAAGTTTGAAAATGGAATCCGGGAGTAATTGTCTACAGCATTTATTCATTTCCGTCATCGACACCCGTTATAACCTGTATTATTTTTCTTCCCGGATTTCTCATTGCTGTTGTTTGGATCGTTTTCGACTCGGGAGCTTAGGGTGATGCGATACTGACCCTATTACCCAAAATTTGCTTCCCGTTTTTCTCATTCAATTTTTAATTTTAAGAAAAAAACTCTTTGATACGTTGTAGTTCTTTATTAAACTTAAAACGTGTTAAAGAGTTTTTTTCAAAAAGTTTAAAATTGAAGGAGAAAAACGGGAACCGATAATTGAGTAATAGCGTGGGTATCACATCACCTTAGGCTTTTCCCGGGGGGTCCTTCTCTCAATGTTTGGATTCGGATCGTCGTAGAAACAGGTTGTATAAAAAGGTTTTTCTTTTTTCTCTATATCTCTCGTATAGTTCTTGGCATACGAGTTAGTGTTTTTTCGGGCGTGAGAGACCCTTCAGGAGTCGGGGTGGCAGGCCTTCTTCTGTGAGGATGCTATATATTTTTAGAGAAAATTGGAAATTTGAATTAGATTCCCCAAAAAACGTTTTGTTAAATCCACTTTATCTATCAATTTGATTATCATCTGTTGAAAGATATGAATTTCGGATGAATAATGTTTTTTATTTTTCATGCTCCGTATGCGATCTCAATGCTTTTGAATTTAATTATATAATATATTTTTTCTAGTTGTGTAATCTTAAAGGAAGATTTATTCGAATTTTCGTTTTAGAATTTTCGAAATTGACCTCTACTATACGCGTATTGTATGTCACCATTGTATAGGTATGTTTATAGTTTAGTGTTTACTTTTCTTGTTACTTTGACCCATGTCTGAGCATTGTATTTGCTTCGGGTTATACAGAGGACGAAAATCTGAATCGAGAAAATTTATGCGCCAAATTATTGCGTATTCATAATTTTCGGTCTTCTTTATATTCGGGCAATATTTTTCTCATTTAATTTCTATCTTTGTAAATTTCTTTTTTAATTTTTGACTTTTCCTAAGGTCTCAAATTTTTGTTTGTGTTTGTTTGGATTTGTTTTTTGTTATTTTTAGTCTAGAGGGACACAGAGTTTGCTAAACTCTCTTCGTATATTAATAATCAGATCTTTTAGTTTTTCCCCTTGGTTTTCCTCGGAGGGTGATCTCAGCAGAAAACAAACATAAGGACCAGGAATGGCTGCTCAAGATCTCAGCAAGGAGTTATCCATCAGTCGCTTTCAGTGATGAGTACTATATTGCTGTGAGCTGGGTTGCCTTCCATTGATCTTCACAATCATTTTTAAGCATCAAAAGGATAAATTCAATAAGGATTAGAGTACGTGCCCGGCCAGGGAATAACTCTTTAAAGGGAAAAAACAGGGAAAGCTGCTGTACAGACCTTGACTTTCACCTTAAATTCATTTTCGGGATGTGGGGCTTTTTCCGACGCTTGATAGCGCTAATAAGACATGTAATGTACGTACGGGAGAGTGGGGCATGTGTAGTACATATTGTGTATGTACATATATGGCGCCGTAACTTTAAAGCCCTAGATACTTAAAAAGGAACAGTACACAGACACAAGAAATAGCATTGGTTGTATATCTATATGTATCGGGAACAGGAAGGAGATTTACAACCAATGCTATTTCTTGTGTGTACTGTTATAAGATTTTATCAACAACAATTTTTTTTATTTTTTTGCCACGGAGAAAAAAGTAGAAGTATTCTTCATGAGTTGCACACAGTAATGTTCGATAATAAGTACCTATTATAAATATTTAAATTACAATTTTACCCGCCGTGCTAGATACTCGACACTCCCATATCTATATTTATGCATGCGCGGCGAATTGCTAGAATTACTAGCGCCACTAAGGCCCCTGCCACATAAAGACGTATGCATCCGTATGCTCGCGTATGCATCCGTGCACGTGCATACGGATGCATACGTGCTTGTGGCAGGGGCCTAAGCGGTGGAAAAAAACCCCATTCTGCGGAGCGCCATCTGTGCTTAATTAGTCCTAATTAGTAATATCCCTATGCTATGGCCATAAAATGGCGTGAGCCTGAGCTGCCTGAGCCGCGTGCGGCGTGAGGCGTTATCGTTACCGGTCTCGCCGTCAGGGTCAGTCGTCAGTCCCAGTTCGCATGGAGTGCGGTGAGGCTGAGGGTTTTAGGAGTGGCAAGGCCAGAAAGCCGCCGGAACATTTCTAGTTCGGGGTTGTTTATAATTTACTTTGCAAAATTTTGTATCAACCGTATATTAAAATAGGTATTCTATAGACGAATATAGTGTATTATAATTTTTCGTAATGGCCGAGTATTTGGCCTCGATTTTCGGAACAGAAAAAGATAAGTAAGTATTTTGCTTCCATTTTTTATGGTATCATTTTTATTTAAGATTGTGAGATTATTCCCAGTGAATTTATTATTGATACTATGTTACAATTTCATCAGCTGCATTCAAATTAGAATATGCATAAAATAATTAAATAAGAGTCAAGTAGTAATTAGCTATTTTTTATAGGGTCAACTGTTCCTTTTATTTTAAAATTGGAGCATGCAGACATGGAGATCGTTGCTCTAGGATTCACAACAAACCAACTTTCAGTCAGGTATGTTCAGTAATATTTAATATAAATTCTGTAATTAAATCTTAAAAACTATTTTTTATGTATTAATTAAATATATCTTTTTTAGACATGCTTGTTACAAAATCTTTACGTGAACCCTCAGAACTCAGCAAAAAGTGCAGATGGCTCTCACTGTAATAAAAATATTTTACATCCATTTTTACTTTTATTATTGGTTTGTTTATATATATTGATAATTTGATTTAAATTTTTAGTGGTGGCAAATGTATCTGATGAGGAAATGCAAGAGCATTATGATAACTTTTTCGAAGATGTATTTGTTGAATGTGAGGATAAATATGGTGAAATAGAAGAAATGAATGTGTGTGACAACTTGGGTGACCATTTGGTTGGAAATGTATACATTAAATTCAGACGTGAAGAAGATGCAGAGAAGGCTGTTAATGATTTAAATAACAGATGGTTTGGAGGTAGACCTGTTTATGCTGAATTATCACCAGTAACTGATTTTCGAGAAGCCTGTTGTCGCCAATATGAGATGGGGTAAGAATCATATTTATTTTTCAAATTTAAAAAAATTAGTTTCTAAATCTTTTATATATATAAATATTAACTAAATAACTTATCTTTATACACGATAATGTAAAAACATATTCAAATAATCACTTAGTTATCCATTGAAATGTTGAAATCTTTTGTTTTATATTTAATTTGTTAATAAGTAGAATTGTATATTTACTCTCATAATGTCACATGTTTTGTGTTACTTTTTATAAACTTAATTTTATTAATAATTTAATTGACAATATAATATTTTCTTGGTATATATAAATTAAAAGTTTGATGTTCAAAACACACAAATAAAAGTTGCTGATCCCACTTTATCCAAATAAAAACTAGTGGTAAATGTCGATAATTGCAAGAATTTTCGTGATCAATTTATTCTAGATAATGCTTTTTTTGTATGGTATTCAAAAGAATATTTATTATATGACTTCTACGAAAATAGAAATAGAAAATTCTATCAGAAAAAGAATGAAGAGGCTTTGTTGCATACTACATTTTACATTGAACACTACGCAGAAAAACCAAAGCTTTTGTATTCCTTTAATTTTTAATAAATTATTTTTTTAATGAAAAGATCGTTGAAAATTTCCTTATATCAATTAGAAACATTTATTCTGCAAAAACTTCCAGTTAGGTTCAATAGTTCTTTAAGTATTTATTTATTTATTATCAGGTACAGCTGTAGTTGCTTTTTACTACCCCCTACTTATATAATATATCCCTTTACAAAATTTATAAACCGTACAAAAGTATAAAAGTATTCGAGATTGATTTTTTATATTTTCTAGTAATATGGGCACTAATATGAAATATCACATGTCTTTTACTTAGCTATTATCACATTTCATTTCTTTAAGTATAAACTCGTAAAGCAAAAATATTTTATACAAAATAATATTTTAATAATATAAATAAATATTACTTGTTTTTAATATATTCTTTCAATCGAGAACTAATGACTAAATATTTTTCAGTGAATGCACAAGATCTGGATTTTGCAATTTCATGCACTTGAAACCAATTTCTCGTGATTTACGACGTTATCTGTATAGCCGAAAGAAGGGCGGTGGTGGTGGTGGTGGTGGTGGTGGCGGCGGCGGTGGTGGTGGTGGTGGTGGCGGTGGTGGTGGTAGGCGATCAAGATCACGCTCCAGATCACCCAAGCGTGATCGCAAACGCAGATCACGTTCGCGTGAACGCCGATCTCGATCCAAGGACCGTCGCAAGGGAAGAGATGGACGCTCAGGCCGATACTAATATGGAACATGAAAATAAATTGAAAGTACACCGTTACTAGACTTGATTTTGATTACATAAAATGAGAATATGTAATACAAATGAGAAAATTTGTAAGAACTGTAAGAAATACATTTCTTACAGTTAAGAAATACATTTGTAAGAAATACATTTCTCCGGAAATATTTCTGAAATTTATATAATGAAAGGTGAATGAATACATTTTACAATTTCTACAATAGATTAAGTTCTTTGCATAAATTTTGATAGAATATGTGCTACTGTCTAAAGACTGACTGAGAAATGTTACTTTGACTCATATGAAATATATTCATGGACAGTAACTTATGTTTGGATAGTAATTATTTTCTGTAAATTTTTCATATTAACAATACCCGTAAATAAAAATTTAATTTAACTATTCATTAAAATCTTCTTTTTGTACCTCTACGTATAACCAAAATTATATAGCCATGAAAAATTCTCATATATATACATTTTTTCAAATTTTTAACTGATCTGTAGAGAGAAAGATAAATATGAAATTCATATAATTCATTCAATTATTATAAAACTTTATTCTGAATCTTGTTGACATACAACTAAAGATCCTGATACTATTCTGTTGGCCTTTATAAGTGTTAACATTAACTTTATACGGTTTTTGAGAACTAATATGGATCACTCGTACGATTTCATAACTTTTCATGTAATTATTAAAGCCTAAAATTGAATAAATTCTTTGTACAAAAAGAAAATTTGATTTGAATCATGTTTTAAAATTGCTTTTATTTCTCCAAATACAGGATAATTATTATTATTAATGTTAATATCGAAAATATTTTTATTATAGAAACGTCCATTAATTTTTATTGCTGATACTTTAACTGTTTTAAAAGTTTAAACTTTTAAAATTTTTGTACTTCGTACAATTTTGGCAAATTTAATCGTGTCTTCCAATCCTTTATTATTTAATAATATAAAACGAAATTCTAATTAAAGTTTTAGAGACAATAATATTAATAAAATATATTTACTCTTGAAATAACTAGACGTGTATATCTATTTTTTTTATGTAATGATTCATACTTATTGTAAGATAAATAACGCACTGGGTCATGATTTCTTATTATGTTTGGGTCAAAAAATGATATTTTAGTTTTAATGTTTCATGAAACATTTCTATAAATTGTTTATTATATGTATTTCAATAAGAGATTGTAAATAATTAACTTCGAATTCTGAAAATGTAGAGTAGTGCAGTGTAAGTACCACACTGAAATAGGCATCTTTATCTTGTTTCTAGGTCGATCATTATTATCATTTTAATTTTTAATTTCAACAATTTTTAAAATATTGACATACTCAACAAAAGCATTTTCAGCATGTATACAAATTTTTATTTTAGTTGAAAATTACAGATTTTCATAGTCTTTGAAGCTGTGCAGATTTTTTAAAACAAATAATTCATTACAAATTAGTTATATACAGGGCTAAATCGTTTTTCCATGTATAAATATAGAAATATTTGATTTGACTTCTTTTGCCGTTTTATCAGATACTTTTAAATTTTATAAAATTTTAATGTAATTTAGTAAATAAATTTTCATAGAATAAAATAATATTAGTTTTAATAAATTTTAAATATGTCAGGAATTAGAAACTGTACAAACATCAAAGCACCCACATGTAAGTATGAAAATATTTAAATGGAAATTATTTAAAGAACTTACAGAAATCTACTTACACAAACTTCTTATATATTTTAAGAAGCAAATTTGATTAGTTGATTTTTTATAGTGTATTCTTCGTATAGAGAAAGCTAAAGAAGACAAGTTCAAAAATAGTTTTTTAGGAATTTAAAAATCTTATTACTTAATGATTTTCAAATCATAACTCTTTAGAGTATAAAAAGGATTATTTAATTAATAATTTTCATTTACACCAAAAACAAATGGATGTCAAACTTTTGAAAAGATATCGAATGTAAAACCAATTATTGCTTATAATCATTGGATATCTATTTTACAGTCAGATACTACATTATCTAATGTAGGCTAAGTTAAAATAGTTTGAAAATATATGGTGTTCTATATACTAAGAGAATACAGATGTAACTTATTATAAAAAGAATTCATGGCCGTGGTTACCCCTCATGTATATCAGAATCAAATATTGGAGACAGTGGGCGATGTATTGTATAATTCGTTTTGTCATCTGTCACTTGTTCAGCGGAAAATTTATTTTACATAATATAGACAGAGTAAAAAATTATTAAAAATAAAGTGTAAGTACATCACTCCTCTCTTTACTTCTTACTTTTTTCATTTTATTATTCCTATTAGAGTGAATTTATGTTTTTTTTAATTTTACAAGTCGACGGCTGAGTGGAATAAGGTTGTATTTCACCGCGCGGACGAAGAACGCCGTATCTCACCGCGCGAATGAAGAACGTCGTATCTCGACGCTCTTGCGGCGTTCTTCGTCCGCGCGGTGAGATACGCGATGTTCTTTATCCGCGCGGTGAGATACGATGTTCTTCATCCACGCGGTGAGATACGACGTTCTTCGTCCGCGCGGTGAGATACGACGTTCCTCGTCCGCGCCCTGAGATACGACGTTCTTCGTTCGCGCGCCGAGATACGACCTTGTTCCGTTCAGCCGGCGAAGTATTGTATTAATTCCTCTAAATAGTCGAAGAAGCAAATTCAGGAATAAAAGTGCCCATTTTAGAAATGTATTATATAGTTATGTATAAATGAAATAAAGTGTAGTAGAAGATTATATTTGATAGGCATTATCAGGTATTATATTTTATAGGTATGATCAGGTATTATATTTGATATATATTATATTATCAGGCATTATCAGGTATTATATAATATAGATATTATCAGGTATTAAATTTGATAGGTATATGATAGTGATTTACATCCACTATTACCATGTGAAATTTCAGCCAAACAATAGAGTTCATGAGAAAAATACATTTTCTAGTAAAATCTGCATATCTCGCGCATTTCTTAATTTTTTCGAAATGTCTGATAGACTGTGAAAGAGAACTTAAAACTGAGTAAGATAATCCATTGTTCACTTCGAGGAGTTTAAAAGCAGTAGTTTAAAAATAACTCTGAAAAAAAAAATTTCAATGTCATTTCATTTTAAGAGAAGAATAATTCACTTGAAAACCAAAATGATCAGTGACATAATAGGCATACTCTGGTTGTTCGATTTGAGATGGATTCGGTTATATGTTATAAATGCATTGATTCAGTCGAAAATTAATTGATAAATACGGTTGAACATTTTATGTATTATGTTTTGTACTGCTTTTAGATTAAGCTATATATTATTGTATTTTTTTTTTTTCAAAAATTGAATTTAACATATGTATGTTTATGCAAGAGAAGTAAAATACGTTTACAAAACTTTTTATTACATTTTTTATTAGATTCTGTAATTTATTTTTGGGTGTTCTTTTTCATTCGAACTAATTAAATATGAAATATTTTGATGGCTAAAGCCACTCATTTCAAGCTAATATTAAAATTTTACAGCAAAATATTCAATAATAAGCATTATAAATATTTAAATGCCAATTATACCTGCTGTACCACGCATACATCAATCTATAATTACGCATGTGCGGCGGATGCCGGATCAGCCAGATTGCGCGCGCGCCGCACGTATTTACCCCTATGTATTGCTAGCGTCACCAAGCGCCGAAAATCCCTATTCTACGGAGCTCCATCTCCTCTCAATTACCTCTAATATCCCTATGGCAATGGCCCAGGGTTGGTTTCACCGAAACTCTACGCTCATAGTTCATGACTGAAGGACGAGTGGCGCCGCACGACGACTTAATCAGGAAATTGACTTTCGAAGTCTTTCAGCTTTTTTTAAGAAGCTCAGAAGCTCTATTGCGAGAATCAATTCAGATTTACAAATTTCAATGATTGTATACGAGATAAATAGAACAGGAGCATACCTACATATTTTTTATTGTGAAAATAATCATTTTTTTTTAATTTTCCATTATACACTGTTACCAATTTTGTGTAAAATATGCATGAATTCATGGGCTTATAGTTTCGATTTTACACAATTATTTGTACACAAATGACTAGATTTAAAATAGGGAAATTCATATTTTACACAATTTTTGGGTAAACTGTACAAATAATTTTTCTGTACAAATAATTGTGTAAAATCAAAACTATAAGCCCATAAATTCATCCATATTTTATACAAAATTGGTAACAGTGTATAATAGAAAATTAGAAAAAAAATGATTATTTTCACAATAAAAAATATCTAAGCATGCTCCTGTTCTATTTACCTCGTATACAATTATTGAAATTTGTAAATCTGAATTAATTCTCGCAATAGCGTTTCTAAAAAAATGCTGAAAGACTTCGAACGTCAATTTCCTGATTAAGCCGTCGTGCGGCGCCACCCGTCATTCAGTCACGAACTATGTGCGTAGAGTTTTGGTGAAACCAACCCTGCCATAAAATGGCGTGAGGCGTCAACGTATATACACTGCCTAGAGGCTATCAGTCTCAGTTCACTTGGTGCATTGCAGAAGTGAGGAGTGGCAGGACCCCGCCGGAACATTTCTAGTTAGTTAGATCGGAGTAAGATTTTGTACACAGAAAGAAACCGACTATATTAAGATACGTATTCTGTAGAAGAATAGTGTATCGTAATTTTTCATAATGGCCGAGTACTTGGCATCGATTTTTGGAACAGAAAAAGATAAGTAAGTATTTTGCTTCAGTTTCTTATGCCACCATTTTTATTTAAGATTGTAAGGTTATGCTCGATGACTTCTCTGTACATTTCTGTATATTCTATACATTTCTCTACATTTCTGTACATTTCTGTACATTTCTGTACTTTTTTGTACATTACTGTGCATTACTGTGCATTACTGTGCATTTTGTCTGTTTTTCGGACAAAATTACAGAAAACTACAAAAAAGTACAGAAATGTACAGAAATATACAATTATAAAAAAACAATATAAAAAATTAATTTATGTACATATATGAATTTAAGTTATTTAAGTTAATTGATATATTTCATAGGAAAACAAATAATTAAAAAAATAATAACAAAAACATACATAAATAAGCATTAACTAAAATTGTGACGTAATCATTTGTACATGTCGCATATGACTATAATTTTGAGCTGCTTTATCGACATTAACTTAACAACATAACCTAAAATAATACATAGTTAATAATCCAAATACTTTACCTTCAACTTAATCGCATTTATCAATTTTGGAATCATTATTATTTTTAAATTGAGAATGAATGTAGTATGTGTTGATTAATGTACATAAGTATTCTTTAGTGGCGCAGTTGGTAGTTTTCTTAGTAATCTAAAGGTTGCAGGTTCGTTTGCCAATGACAATCAGATATTTTTTTTGTTCTTTTTTTTTTAGAATTTTATTGCTTTGTCGAACTTATCGAATCCAACTTCCAAATATAAATTAATTATTTTAATAATAATTACATGCTTTAAGGATTTTTTAATTAATTTTTTATATTGTTTTTTAGAATTGTAAATTTCTGTACATCCTTGTATAATTCTGTATAGGGTAAATGTGGGTATTACCGCAGACGCTGCAATTACCGCGGATCGACGAAAAACGCTCTGCAATTTCATTTTTCATAGTATAATTTGGCATTTAGTATTTATTCGATTATATAAAATATTAATTAATATAAAAAATCGTCTTAAAAACAGAATAAAGCATGATTTGTATGAATATACTACATTATTGTCTGGCCATCCGCGGTAAAACCGTCATTTGTATACAAATACGATTGCTGGTATTACTGCGGCATTGGTCCAACGTAACCTCAAAACAGTGAAATCAAGAAGTCTACAATATATATGAGAACATTTGCCAACTGCTATGTTCTAAATGAAATATGATGTAAAAATATACAGATATGTTCATTTTTTCGGTTGTAAAATTATAAATAATATAACAAGCTCAAGGTAAAATTCCGCAGTAATACCCCCGCGGTAATCCATCATACACACGGTAAAACCCTCGCGGTAATTCAATCATACCCGCAGTAATATCAGCCTCGGATCTATTTTTTAGATTGCATTTATTAATTAACTATATGTTTTTTATCATATGATAAGAGTCAATTTTGCATTTCTGGTAAGTTAAAGAAGATTTAAAAAAAGAATTCAACTTAAATCATCGAGGCAAAGCTTTTAATTCGTGTACTATAAGACGCCCGTGCTGAAAACCCGCGGTAATACCCACTTTTACCCTATTTCTGTACATCTTTGTATATTTATGTATATTTCTGTAATTTTATCCGAAAAACGTGCTCAAAAAAATGTACAGGAAATTACGAAAATGTACAGAAATGTAGAGAAATGTACAAAGATATACAGAGCAGAGTCGTACACAAATATACAATAATGTACAGAAATGTACAGAAAAATACATTTTTTACTCACCGGGTAAGAAGTTGGTGAGAACTAGAATTGGCGTTCTGCGCATGCGGGATTACGATGCTTCAGCTTGGTTAGTTTTTTACTATGAAATTTTAGGTGAGATAAGCCGCGTGAGTTGAGTGAGAACTTCTCCTTTCCTATAGTGCTTTTTTTCTCACTTGATAGAGGAGTTGATGAGTTGCATGAAATGAGTTAGGTGAAAGGAGTTGGGAAGTTGCAAATGAAATGAGTTCTCTTAAAATATTTTCGAGCGAAATTCAAAATTTATCCGTACGGATAGTATTTAACTATTTTTAAGTTTAGATATTGACATATTTTAAGGAGGATCTTAATATTATTACACTAAGAAAAATGTTCCATGAAAAATTATTAAATTATCTATTAAAATTTACTATACTGTATGGGCACAGAGGGGCAGACTTGAATTGTATTGAATCTTAGAATGTTACTTATCAAATCATACTATACTGGAAAGTAAAGTAGAAATCCATAATGAAAAAAAAATTGTCACAGCCTACTTTCCCGACATCATTTTTTTCACGTAATTAATACTGTTTATTACTAAATACCCTTCTTAAAAAAGTAATGACCGTAAGAAGTGAAGCCTCTATAGATTTGATCTGTGATTGGCTCTTGGAGAAAAGGCGCGAGAATTCAAAATTCAATATGCACTTTTATTTGATAATTATTATTTATTGGAATCAAAATGATTAAAGGGAGACGTATTAAATACATAATAATCAAATTGAGGGGTTATTCGGAATAAGGGGCTAACTCAAAAACGTACATTTTGAGATAATCAATAAAAACAATAAAAATTTTTATTGGCTTAACCAATATGAATAAAACTTTTATCAAATGAAAGCTAACAATGAATGAAACATTTTATGATAAAATTTTGATATATTATATAACCATAAAAAAATTATAAGAATTAAAAAAAAATGAGTTAGACCCTTTTTCCGAATATTATCCAAATTTAATAAAGTAAGTCAAGGAAATGCCCCGCTTGCTCGTTAGTCACTTCGTTCTTTTACTCGCCAAGCAGGGCGCTATCGCGCCCTTTGATTAATCAGTCAAAAATGCAAATATAATTTTATTTCACAAATTAAATGTCAAAACAAAAATAATAATATTAATATAAACATTTTTCTAAAATCTTTTCTAAAAACTTTTGGCGTGTAATATTTTGCACGGTGATAGGTAATGATCTGTAGGTCTCATTTAACCGATGGGCGGAAAAAGGGTCTAAGTCGACTTAGCCCCTTATTCCACGCGTCCCCTCAATTAATGTTGGTTGTACCTTAAAAAATAAATAACATATTTTAATTATTTGTTAAAGTGATGGCCAGAAGTAGTAAATCATTTTAAAACACAATGCGATTAGTTATTGAATTGCACAGTAAAATTCAAAACAATAAGCAATGTTTTTAATCTTTGAAGAATTAACTATGTTAATATTAGAATAAATTATGTCAATATTATGAAAAAAAAAGTATAAAACTGTATACAACCATATAAATTTCTATAAAACTGAAATTAAACATTGGTTTTTGAAGAAATTCATATGTTTTAATACGTTTTGATACGTTTTAATACGGTTTCTAAAATTTTTATACAGTTTCCTACGATTTCCAACGATTTTATATAATTTCATACGGGTTTTTTACATTTTATAGAATTATATAAGCCTGATCTATTATAGAAACAATAAATGTATAGAGTTCTATATAACCGTATGAAACCGTATAAAAGTGTATATTCATACGATTATATACATTTATATGGTTATATACATTTTCGTACGATTTTTTACGTTTCTGTATGGTTTAATGCAGTTTGATACAATTTTTCTTTTGATTAATATAATATGGAATAATTTCTCAGTTACGAAAAACCGTGCGAAAATGTATCCAACCGTATTAAATTGTATAGAAGCGTAGAAAAATGTAACAAAAAGTAAGAATTAAAAAAACTTGCGGAAATATCATAAATATACATTTTTATACGTTTTTCTATATTTTCTTACACTTTTCTGCTTCCTCCTAGAGGAAGCTTTGTGATAGTAAAAAAAGTTTTGGAGAAAATGTGTTAGGAATGTTGTTTAGCACATTTGGAATCGAAATACACTATTTTTAGAAAATGTCCGTATGGATGTGTGTGTGTGTGTGTGTGTGTGTGTGTGTGTGTGTGTGTGTGTCCGTATACTCGGATATCTCATGATATACTCGACCGATTTTAATCAGAGAGGTATCATTTTTTTTGCATTTTGCTTTCACAGTTGGGGTCAATAGTCTATTTTTGTCAATTTCGATTTTCTTTTTTTTATAGCCATTTTTCAATTTTGAAAATTTTTATTTTCGTATTTTTAAATATTTAGAAATAATATTCTTAATATATCGACGATCCCTACGAAAACTAGCACGATTCAGATTGCCACGAAGACTAGTCTATTTGAGCGTTGGCCGCAAAGACTAGCACGCCCCATTGATTTGCGTTGAAGACTAGCCCGATCCGCTTGATTGCGGCGAAGACTAGCACATTCCACTGCCTCTTATGTAAATTAACACGGTGACGCGAAGTGCTAGTTTTCGCGGCAAGCTTGCGAATCGTCTTACTTTTCGTCGCAAACTCGCGAATCGTGCTACTTTTCGTCGCAATCTTACGAATTGTACTATTATTCGGCGCAAACTCGTGAATGATGCTAGTTTTCGCGGCAACCTCGCCAATTGTACTAGTATTCGCGGCAAAGTCGTGAGTTATGCTAGTTTTCGTTGCAGTTTTCTGAAATGTGCTAGTCTTCGTGAGGAGGCCAAAAAAGGTGCTAATTTTCGTAGGGAGCGTCGATATCATGAATGCTCTTTATGCAGGATAAAATTCTCTACATTTAAAAAAAAAGTCGATAGCTATATTCTGTCATAAGTTATTGATAAAAACGTCAATTTTTGAAAATAGGTTATTTTTCGAAATTGAAAAAAGATATTTATATGAATATTTTTTTGGTTAAAAAGAATATTGAGTACTATAATTTTCTAAATTTTCATGTTTTTTTATTATTTTTTTAGAAAAAAAAAATTTTTTAAAAGTGATTTTTTTTTGTCGTTGCATAACTAGAGTAAAATTTACTTAATCGCTTTGAAATTCCATGTAGGGGTAGATTTTGTATACGAATCGAGTGCTTTCTTTGGGCAAAAGGATTGGTCCATAAATTTCAGAGAAATTTGAGGTTAAATTTTTTTAACTTTTTCGTTAAATCGCAATTTCTCGAAATTTATAGACGAATTTGCATTTGAGATAGGCAATATGTGTGAAAAATTTGATCATGATTGATAAATTATTTTCAAAGATATTTAAGATTGAAAATTTTCAAAATTTTTGAACAGTTTTTTGAAATTGCAATTTATTGAGAACTGTTTGTTTTTATACATAACTTAAATATTTTAATTATTGCTACCTATGGATTATTTTATTTTAATTATATATTGGGCAAATTTTAGAAGTATACATGGCACATAGAAAGTAATGCCTTAATAGCATTGCTTTCTCATAGAGAAAGCTTTGTATTTTTATTAAGATGGTATAAGAAATGATAAAATCAATATTGAAAGTAAAAGAAGTGGATGACGAAAATTATAACGGACCATTAAAAAATCAAAATTAGAAGTATAATTTCAATTTTTATAATATGTACACAATTATTTATAGTAAAGATACTCAATTATTGAATAATAATATATTTACAATGTAAAAAATGGAGTTATATTATATATGACTTTGAAAATGTGAGTAAACTGATCTCAGGGTAGATAACAATTTTTTAATTTTATTTTTTAAAATATAACTTTTTTTAAAATAAAATAAATGTCAAATAACAAATAATTTCAATAATAAGAAAAAAATATGCAATTTTTTAAGTATTAATGAATTATTAAGGGGGTTCTCCTCGGGCACTGCAGTTTGTTGCTCAGCGAGAGCACAAACTATACCATGGGCGTCGTTCTGTCTCTCTCGCTCTCGTGCACGTTGTCTGCTATTTGTTTTTATAATCATTAATATCTTTTTAAAAAGATCGGCTTGACACATATTTGATAAACTTAATAGAAAGAGCCGAATTTCATATTTCTTAAGCTATGTTTTTCTTTTTGAAGTCCAGTTTTTTTGATGAGTAATTCTATTACTTTCTGTCACAGTTGATATAGCACTCATTTACTCTCATGTAAAAATAACCATTTTCAAGAATTTTTTTCTCAAAAATTGGTTAGCAATGTATGTAAACTAACATATGGTATCATTTCTGTGACTTTGAAGAATATTTGTATATTTTTTTCAGAAGCTTTTTCAGTTTTTGCAATGTGAAGAGAACTACCTTAAATCATTGAAATAAAATTATAATGAGTAAACACATTTGATATTTAAAATATGTACTATACACATAGTAACGATACATTAATTTGGAGGAAGCTACGTACCAATGAATTGGCAGCGGTTTTTCATTAATTTGATATGGGAAAATTTATGAGTTGTATGTAAGAAAATGTATTTAGCTGTGGAAAATTGTATATAAACGTATCAGAATGTAACGAATTGTAAAAATTTGAAAAATCTACGAAAGTGTACAGAAATATACATTTCTATACGGCTTCCTATATGTTTTATTACATTAAGGTGATGCGATACCCACGCTATTACTCAAAATTAGGTTCCCGTTTTTCTCATTCAATTTTTAATTTTAAGAAAAAAACTCTTTGATACGTTGTAGTTCTTTATTAAACTTAAAACGTATCAAAGAGTTTTTTTCAAAAAGTTTAAAATTGAAGGAGAAAAACGGGAACCCAGAATTGAGTAATAGTGTCGGTATCACATCACCTTAACCTTTTTAAAAATTTAACACAGATGAATTTTTGAATTGTAAGAAAATGTATGAAAATGTATTAAACTATATAAGAATGTATAAGACCGTATAAAATATGTCCAAAACCCAATAAAAAGGTACATTTTTATACATTTTTATACGTTTTCCTGAGGTTTCATACAATTTTATACCTTTATTATGTCCATACGGGAAGCTTATAGTTTCTAGCCTCAAAATTTAGTATTCGTGGAAAGTAAATGTACTACAGTATTATATCAATTATTAAAAATGTATTGAAATTAAAAGAAAAGATTTCCTGTTTATAAGAAATAAAATTCTTAGCACGTTGAAAAAAAACCGCTGCCAATTTATTGGTACGTAGCTTCCTCCAAATTAATTTATCGCTCCTATATGTATAGTATATAGTTAAAATATAAAATATGTTTATAAAATATAAAATATAAAATATAAATAAGTTAAAATATAAAATATGTTTATTCATTCTACATATTTTTTCAAATGATTTACAACTTCATTAATATTTACAAAAATTACATTTTTTTCTTATTCTTGAAATTCTTTATTAGCTGCCATTGATATTATAACAACACATAATTACTATGTTAAGTATCCTCGGTAATAGAATTTAAAATGAAAATCGTTTGATATTTGGGTGACAGCTGTATAATTAAAGTGCATTGAAGCTCTGGTTCAAATTTTGTGAAGATTCAAAGCTTCAGAAGCAAGAAATCAGTGATTGAAAATAACATACGATCTTATGAATAAATGCACCTTATGTTGTATATAAAAACATTGTAAAATGAAAAAATTCTGAGAAAATTCTGAGATATGCAGAAATTTATCCCAGATTCATATCTGCTTTCATAATTATCATTCAGAGCCTCTTTTTCGAATACACACGTGCTCTTGAACTATTAATTAGATTCGAATCACAAGAAGCATATAATATGGTATTACATTGCCAAACTTACAACTGTTGCTGTGTGAGTTAATGGCATGTCGAAGCGTTCCCTTAACTGATTAGCTATGTATTGAGGGTACTCCCTTAAGATATTAATCACAAAAAAACCAACCTAGCCGGAGCGCAACTGTAACACACATGCACTACACCATCTATGAGAACCCCTTTTTTACATTTCTATTACCTCACAACCATTATAGTACAATATTCTGTATAATAAATGACGTTTCTTGATGAAATTTCATACATGTATTGACTATACCATACACAAAATTGTCTATAAATTTCATGTTTCCATTTATAAAAGAGAGAACGCGATTAATAGCGAGTACAGCCAAAAGTATTGTTAAATGTATTTCTCGGCGGCTAATTAATTGGCCAACGTATCTGGCCAATTTCGTGTTTCGGCGAAGCGCGCTGCAAATTAACCCCAATAAAAAACAAACGAAATAAACAACATGCGCGCATAGTGGGGCTCATTTCCCTTTTCTAGTATACATAAAGCCGTTCTCGAGAAATTACGATATGAAAAGAGAAACTCTACATCTCCACCAAATTTCCAATCAATTACAACAAAATTTTAAATATAAAATATCTCAAAAAGTAATCGAACGATCTTTATGAAAATTCACACACATATTATCTATATCACATACAAAATTGTCTATAAATCTGGAGCTGATATGTCGAGCCGGTCTCGAGAAATTACGATTGGAAAAAACGTTAAAAAAATTTTAACCCAAATATTTTTGAAATTTATGGACTAATCATTTTGCGCAAAGAACTCAGATAAAAGCTATTCAAAAGCTACCCTTTAAAACAATTTCAAAGCGATTAAGCCAATTTTACTCCAGTTATCATGCGACATACAAAACTCATTTTTTCTGTTTTTAATTTTTTACTCAAAAACTAGTCGACGGAATAGATTCAAATTTTTACAGATTATAGCTATTTATATTCTGTATTATTATGATTTTTTTTTTAAATAAGTGACCATTTAGTTTGGGAGTTATAAGCTTAAACAAAAAAACACGTTTTTGTTAATAACAAAAGAACCGTAATTAGTAACCGGTATTTTAATGCTTTTTCTAATGCTATACATCCCATTCAAATATCTCGATACTATTATTAAAAAAAAACAAAAATCAATTTTGCGAAAATCGAAAATTCGAAATAAAACAGAAACGTATCGGCGAATCAAAAAATGGATTTTTTCCGCATTCGGACAAAAAAAAAGGAGGCCTGTCCGGTTAAAATCAATCGAGTGTATCCTGAGATAAAGCGGTATATGCACGTACGCACGCACACACGCACTCACAAACTCACACACACACATCGATACAGACATTTTCTAAAATCATGTATTTAAAACTTATAACACCTCTAATTATGTTTCTACAGCGATTTAACGAAACTTAAAATTTTACAGTTACAAAGCTTCCTCTAGGAGGAAGCAAAAAGTACGTAGAGCGTGCGCAGCGCACATGAATTTAGCTACGATAAATAAATTTTAGAACTCGAAAAAAAAAACGTGCAGCAATTACCGGGAATCGACTCCTAGCCTGCTGAGTCAGAAACTACGCTCTCAACCGCTGCTCCAACGTGTTTTTTTAATTAATCGATTCGCTTACTTACTGTCGCGCGTGTGCCTAACTCATTTTTTTGGAAAACTTTTCGTCCTCCGACAATTTGGATTTAACACCTTTTTAAATAAGAGGCGTTTCACGTCAACTGCCTCAGCGCGGTTTTTGAGATATAAGATGTTTTGTAGTTTTTGAAGGTGAAAATGGAAAATTTCGGAAAAACTGCCTATATCATTGGAAAGCTGAGGAAAAAAACCCCTTGAAAACGCTTATCAAACAATTTTTTCAAGGATCTCCTGTCCCCGGCTATTTTGGTTAAGACTTTTTTAATTAATCGATTCGCTTACTTACTGTCGAGTGTGTGCCTAACTCATTATTTTGGATAACTTTACGTCCCTCTATTTGGGTTCGGTTATTTCGATTTAACACCTTTTTGAATAATCGACTCGCTTACTGTCGCACGTCTGTGTGCCTCCCTCTTTTTAGATGTCAACAATAAATGTTCTACTTTTACAGAGTAGAAATCGTGAAGTTTATTCTTTTGGAAAAGAGTAAAATGCATTTTTCACTTTTTTCTAGCTGGTGAAATCATGTTTTCTACGTTTTAGAAGTATAATTTTAAAAGTTTCTTATTTATAAACGAGTACTCATTAATAACGTTCGTCTTTTAGTCTTTACGAAGAGTAATAATAGTATTTTACTATTTTATGGAAGAGTACACTTCCTGTATTCCATATTTTTGAGACAATTTTTACTCATTTAGGTTTCGAATGTAGGGTTTTGGTTTTGGGATTTTTTTTTCTTTTTTATTGAAATATTTTTTCCGCCAAGTTTGCGTGTAGGTACTCTTTCACGTGAAACTTGCATCCCTCGACCATGTAGGTTTTAGTAATTTATTTTATTTGAAAATTTGTTTCGATTCTGGGGGGGGGGGCCGATTGCCGAAAAATCATATCAAAGTTGTGATTTTGAGGTTAGAGTGGTATAAAATACATTTGAATTCGCGGTTTTCTCCGCGAAATTATACAAAGCCAATGTTTTTTCAGGCGATAGTAGTATTGTCCCAACTCATCAACTCACTTCTCTTCTCACATCTCACTTCTCACCCGGTGAGTTCGTTTGTGGATAAAGACCCAGCAGCAATGCTAGCACGAACGTCAGACGTCTCAAAAACTGAGAGCGTTGTTGCTCTTGCAAATGGAGCCGCCGCTCTCTTACTTTGGGAGCTTTGAGATCCCAATGTCAGAGGGTGGCTACCACATTGGCAAGAGCAATAGCGCTCTTAGTATTAGTATTGCATTAGTGTTGCTACTAGGCTAAACTTCACTACGTGTATGTACATTCAAATTAAAATATGAATAAAATAATTTAATAAGAGTCAAATAGTAATTAGCTATTTTTTATAGGGTCAACTGTTCCTTTTATTTTAAAATTGGAGCATGCAGACATGGAGATCGTTGCTCTAGGATTCACAACAAACCAACTTTCAGTCAGGTATGTTTAGTAAAATTTAATGTAAATTATGTAATTAAATTATAAAAGCTATTTATGTATTAATTAATTATATTTTTTTAGACAATCTTGTTACAAAATATTTACGTGAACCCTCAAAACTCAGCAAAAAGTGCAGATGGCTCTCACTGTAAGCAACATATTTTATATCCATTTTTACTTTTATTATTGATTTGTTTAGATTTATTAATAATTTAATTTAAATTTTTAGTGGTGGCAAATGTATCCGATGAGGAAATGCAAGAGCATTATGATAACTTTTTCGAAGATATATTTGTTGAATGCGAGGATAAATATGGTGAAGTAGAAGAAATGAATGTGTGTGACAACTTAGGTGATCATTTGGTTGGAAGTGTATACATTAAATTCAGGCGTGAAGAAGATGCTGAGAAGGCGGTTAACGAATTAAATAACAGATGGTTTGGAGGTAGACCTGTTTATGCTGAATTATCACCAGTAACTGATTTTCGAGAAGCCTGTTGTCGACAATATGAGATGGGGTAAGAATCATTTATTTTTGAAATTTAAATAAATTAGTTTCTATATACACACACACACACACACACACACACACACACACACACACACACACACACACACACACACACACACACACACACACACACACACACACACACACACACACCGACACACACACACACACATATAGAGCTGATTCTCGGTCAAATCGAGAGATCAAAAAATGAATCTTCTTAAAACTCTCGGAATATGTTCTACAACTTATTCTGGATACCCCTGAATTTTTTCAGATTTTTTAGACCCATAGATTTGGAGATATTAGAGGTCAAAAATTGAATTTTCATGATTTTTTGCATTTTTCTTGCAATTTCAATTGATAATTACTCTTTGAAGGTTTTATATAAATTAACAAATTTTTTTTAGAAAAGTTAGTAAATTTTCTCACTAAAAAGAAGGACCAATCATTAATATTGTATATTTCATGCGAGTATGATAAAATTTCCTTAAAAACCTTAAAATGATGATAAAAGAAGTCCGATCAAAGCTTTGACTATTAGAATTTTTGTGGAAGTAGGTTATTTTATGTACAAAATGCCCTCGAATAGGCCCAAATGTATTGAAGCTTTGTTTTCTTAAAAAAAAATAAAACAACATGCTTTTTTGAAAAAAATTGATTTTTTATTGTTTTACATGCTTGAATAAGTTTCAAAAATGGCCATATCCCGTGTACCGGGTGGTACTTACCAAATATTGAGAGAAAGTTTCAGTCAGTATATGTAAAAGAAATTAGAAAAACAGCACACAAGTTACTACACGTATAACTTATTGAATACTTTAAAATTTAGATGTTTGAATTCAGAAAAAAGTATCATAGAAACACATTCATCATTTACACATAAGTCATATAATAAACAGCAATCAAAATTTGCATGAGGCACATAATTTGTTATAAAATTTGTTTTTATAATAACTTAAAGTTAAATAAAGTACTTAGTAATATTAGATATTGAAAAAAATGTCTTCAAAGTTAACCGTAGTAGTGAAATCCTAGTCCGAATGTCTTATAAAATAGGGAACAGAAATTCTTTCATATTATTCTTACTATTATGTAACCAAAACTATCCAGTTTATATGACATTATATTATATAATATTACATTATGAAGTAGCAAGCATCTTCATTCAACCATGCTTTACGTACCAATTAGATCTATTACACTCACCTCTTTTTATAGCTTTTTCTAGGCAGTATTTAATTAGGTGCATTTCCTCGCTACTCTTTGCCTAATACGCTACTAAACAAGTCTATTTCTCATTATTAATTGTTTTAACAATACATATTATTTCACTTCTTATATATTCAAAATATTTGTTTTATTCTGAAATAAGAAGCTGCAAATCTCAACACGACCTTAACTGAACTTTATTATTCACAACAAGTCCTGCCAACAATAATTTAAGTAAATACAGATATTTGTTGCCTTATTTTTGCCACCCATTATCATGTAAAAATAGTATCTTGATTCTTGATACACTCTTTATTGGTATTAGATATAACAAAGTCATTGTTTACATGTGTTTTTGTATCCTTAATTTAGGTGTGTTGAAACACACTTCTTTTCTACACATTAATTTATTTTTAAACTTTTTAGTTTAGAGTGAGTACCATTATTATGATATCATAAAGCACTAATATTGCAAAAATGGAAGAACTTTATTACGAAGAAACAAAAGAAGCACCAACCCTTTTTACTCTGGACACTATTATTTTATTTACAAATTGAAAGGAGATCAAGATTTACGGCTTAAAAATATCTCTTTTATAGTGTATTTACAAACACTGCACTGCTCTTGTATATTAATGAGAGCGCTATTGTAGGACCAATGTTTACATTAACTTTATGCTTTCTACATTCATTTTACTGTATTTGTTAATATAATATTAATATTATATACGTATATGTAATATTATATAATATAATGTCATATAAACTGGATATTTTTGGTTACATAATAGTAAGAATAATATGAAAGAATTTCTGTTCCCTAATTTATAAGTCATTCAGACTAGAATTTCACTACTACGGTTAACTTTGAAGACATTTTTTTCAATATCTAATATTACTAAGTACTTCATTTAACTTTAAGTTATTATAAAACAAATTTTATAACAAATTATGTGCCTCATGCAAATTTTGATTGCTGTTTATTATATGACTTATGTGTAAATGATGAATGTGTTTCTCCGATACTTCTTTCTGAATTTAAACATCTAAATTTTAAAGTATTCAATAAGTTATACGTGTAGTAAAACTTGTGTGATGTTTTTCTAATTCTTTTTACATATACTGACTGAAACTTTCTCTCAATATTTGGTAAGTACAACCCAGTACATGGGATATGGCCATCTTTGAAACTTGTTCAAGCATGTAAAACAATAAAAAATCGATTTTTTTAAAAAAAGCATGTTTTTTTATTTTTTTTTTGAAGAAAACAAAGCTTCAATACATTTGGGCCTATTCGAGGGCAGTTTGTACATAAAATAACCTACTTCCACAAAAATTCTGATAGTCAAAGCTTTGATCGGTCTTTTTTTATCATCATTTTAAGGTTTTTAAGGAAATTTTATCATACTCGCATGAAATATACAATATTAATGACTGGTCCTTCTTTTTAGTGAGAAAATTTACTAACTTTTCTAAAAAAAATTTGTTAATTTAGTAAAACCCTCAAAGAGTAATTATCAATTGAAATTGCAAGAAAAATGCAAAAAATCATGAAAATTCAATTTTTGACCTCTGATATCTCCAAATCTATGGGTCTAAATCTGAAAAAATTCAGGGGTATCCAGAATAAGCTGTAAAACATTTTCGAAGAGTTTTAAGAAGATTCATTTTTTGACCTCTCGATTTGACCGAGAATCAGCTATATATATATAATAATAATAATGATTTTATAAAATAAATTCAAAACATATTAAAATAATCACCTAATTCCATTGAAACGTTGAAATCTTTTGTTTTATATTTAGTTTGTTAATAACTAGCATTGTATAAGTACTCTTATAAGGTCACATGTTTTTACAATTGAGAACTAATGAATAACTATTTTCAGTGAATGCACAAGATCTGGATTTTGTAATTTCATGCACTTGAAACCAATTTCTCGTGAATTGCGACGTTATCTGTATAGCCGAAAGAAGGGCGGTGGTGGTGGCGGTGGCGGTGGCGGTGGTAGGCGATCAAGATCACGCTCCAGATCACCCAAGCGTGATCGTAAACGCAGATCACGTTCGCGTGAACGCCGATCTCGATCTAAGGACCGTCGCAAGGGAAGAGATGGACGCTCTGGCCGATACTAATATGGAACATGAAAATAAATTGAAAGTACATCGTTACTAGACTTCATTTTGATTACTTAAATCGAGAATATGCCGTACTGTTCGAAAACTTCAATAAAATAAAACTTTATAATAAAACTTTTATTATCATTGTGTATGTTTATAAATTACAACTTATACATCTTTCTATACTATACGTTGAAAGCATTTTTCTTACTATCTAGCCGTTCTCCCTCCACTCCCCCTCCACTCCTCATCCGCTCCTCTCCCTGCTTCCAGGCCGTACTCCACCGCTCCCTAGCCGCTCCCCAGCCGCTCCTCAGCCGCTCCTTAGCCGCTTCCCAAAATAACGTAACAACAAAAACAATAGTTTCTCATATTTATTTCTGACAAGTAATACTACGGTAGTGTCACTCGTTGATTCTTCTGAAACTTTGTACACAGATTTTATATCGAAAAGTAAAAGACACGTATATTTTTTTAGCTGCCCATAAAGAGTTTGAAGTTCGTAAATTACCAATTCTGAGTTTTTATATACAGAGCAGCCTATTTTAATCTATTCACGACAATAACTTCGAACGCATAGTCCATAGCGAAAATGGCCTGCTACAAAAGTTGTAGGGTTTAAAGAGGGCAAACTGAAAATGATCTTCAACTTGACCTGAAAAAAAATTTTCCAAGGTTATTTGAAGGTCAAATCTGAAATTTTAAATAGGATCCCCTAAATTTCAAGTATTTTAAGACCTGTCTCATGAAAATCTATCGAATATTTTTTTCAAAAAGCTGTACTAAAGCAAAAATCTTGGCAATGCAATATCTCCGATGGTGAGTAAAATTGGTCTACAGATTATATCTCGGGCCATTTTATCAGAAATTGTGTTTACTTATAATATATTATTAGTATGTATAACTAATTATATTTTATTATATTTTTTCAGGTGATTTTGGCTTCAAAGGCCTATAGGTCTATGACCCCCTTAAGAAATAATAGATTTTACTAAAATCCGGTCATTTATATCTTGAAAAAAAATATATCAATTGCGATAGTCAAACTCAATGATCAGTTGTTGAATCAAATGCTGAACAGTACAAAATTTAAATATGGATATATGCATTTTTTATATCTTTCTGGTGCTAATCAAATAAAGTACACCAGGTAATAATTATTGCCATTATTGTTTGTCATTATCATTACTATAAACACAGACATCTGGTAAAGAGAACAAAGCTTTTAGAATCTGCATTTACTTTCCCTACCAAGTAAAATGAAAATAATACATCTTTTCTTTAAAATGTATCTAAAATAGATTTTATGGGGTTCATATCATTAAAAAATTGTTAATATTATCCAAAATTTCCGTTTCATATTCAATTTAGTGAAATAAATAAAATAACTTTTGAATACGATTGGTGATTTAAGAATTTAAAACTTTATGGGCAGCTAAAAAAATATACGGGTCTTATTTTTCAATATAAAAGCCGTGCGCAAAGTTTCAGAAGAATCGATGAGTGATACTTCCGTAGTGCTACTTGTGAAAGACGCTTCCCTGCCAATTCTCTCGCTCTTCATTCACTTCCCATCCACTCCTCGGTCCCTCACGCCGTATTTTAACTCTGTTGGCAGTAGTTTAATAATACATTTATGTATTAGAAGTATATACAATTTACTTAATTCAAGATGTACAAAAATGGTAAAATAAATATTTAAAATATAATAAGGTAACTTGGGGTAATTCGACCAGCTTAAGGGGAATATTTTATTTCTCCTTCTGTAAATGCGTTGGGAAAAAATTATAAGAAAGGCTTTAAAGTATACTAAATATACTACCAAGAAAAAATTAGGAATGTCCCAAATGTGATATTGGCTTTGTAGTGTGCAAAAGTGTAAAATGTGCGTTTTGGCCAAATTAGGGGACACGTTACCTAATTCGGCCAATATTGCAAAAATAGTGTGAGGAAACTCATAAACTTTAAAAATTAATAAAATTTCTACATATGGGTAACTTCATGTCAACTGTTCAGCTCAAAATTTTAAATTAACTCAAAATTTTTTTACTCATTCCAAATTAGTCCCAAAATACAAATACAAAGTTTTAGAGCAAAATATGCAATCGTTTTAAAGTTATAATTAATTGAAAATTTGAAAATTTTGAATTTTTTCGTAAATCTTAAATTTTTATGATTTTTTTAACTCAAATTTGAAACTTTGTATAGCATATTAAATGGGAAAACGTTTGCAAATTGTAAGTAGAATTGCTCAGAATTTTTACAGATCGATGCCAATTATTTTGCTGATTTATACTTGACATAACACCATTCAAAATATGCTTAAGGTAGTTGTGTCAAAAAACGAGTTTCTTACGAACCTTTTGAAACCTCGAGTACACGTTCGTCTTGCCGATGCCCATGCGTGTGCGAAATTTCCGAGAGATGACACGTGCCGATTTTGAGATATTCAATATCAAAGTTGGTCATTTTAACATGGGAAGCGTAGGAACAACTACTGGAAAAACAGCATTTAAATTCATTGTTGGAAAACGTTTCTTAAGATCATAACAAAAAACTAACCTATTATATATATCGCTATGGTTAAAAGCTTGTCACCGAAATTCAGAGATATGACACGTATAGTTTCCGAGAAAAACTATTGTAAAGGTCGTATAAGTATGGAATATTTGAGCTAAGACAGATTCGAGACAGGAAAACATACAAAAAAATGCGTTTTTCAAGTAACTGTATGCTTGCGTATTATTTATAGGCATATACTGTACTCACATTCTTTTATACACACATGTGATACTCTGATTTTTTTAGACTATGATGTATTAACTATTGTAGTGAACACCCTGCGCCATTGTAGACCGTACCCTAAGGACACAACTACCTTAAGGCGAATGCGACAGTATCAATATCCCTCACCAACGGTTAAAAGATTTGTAAAAAATGTTACCTTTCAAATGCGACCTTCATGAAGATGGAAATAGATCACAGAAAAAAGTTATGTGCAATTAAAGCTGTAAAAAAAGTGAAAATAGTGCTTTTTCACTGTTTGGCCAGTTTTTGGCCAGTTGGTGTTCTGTCAAGTATAAATTAGCAAAATAATTGGCATCAATCTGTAAAAATTCTGAGTAATTCTACTTACAATTTGCAAACTTTTTCCCATTTAATACACTATACAAACAGTTTCAAGTTTTTGAGTTAAAAAATCATAAAAATTTGAGATTTACGAAAAAATTCAAAATTTTCAAATTTTCAATTAATTATAACTTTTTAACACACCCCATCATAAAGTTCGTACTTTATTCCCGCCGAAGTGGGAAAAAAGTGCTACGTTCATTCCCTACCCCCACTCTAGTCCCCAGCGCCACGCACATGTGCCCTTGCCTTCGGCTCGGGCACAAACAGTGCGTTGCGTTGGAAACGAGAGTGAGGTTAGGGAATCAATATGCAGCCTTTTTTCCCTTTTCGGCAGGAAACGAGTACGAACTTTATGATAGTTGTGTTAAAAAGTCGTATATTGCACTCGTGAATATAGTGGGTTGTACGAACCTGCGCGTTTGACGCCCTCGCTTCGCTCAGGCGACAATTCTCGCGCAGGGAGCACACTGCTACTTTATTCCCTTCGTGCATAATATACTATTAGAACCATTGCATATTTTGCTCTAAAACTTTATAGTTGTGTTTTGGGGCCAATTTGGAATGAGTAAAAAAATTTTGAGCTATTTTAAAATTTTGAGCTGAACAGTTGACATGAAGTTACCCATATATAAAAACTTTATTTAAGATGACTTCAGCGGTCTAGTAGACGTAAAGTTATGAACAGTTTTTACAATAATTCGTTTACACATTTAAATCTGAAAACTGAAATGACAGGAAGAAGGGATAACATAACGGAAAAAATTTTGGTTAGCAAATTTTCAATGTTGCAAAAGTAGATTTTGTTCACTAAAAATAAATTGAATAAGAAATACTAATCATTTTTGTTTTTCATTCAATTTTAATTTGGAA
Organism: Torymus aiolomorphi; assembly: GCA_036365515.1. Lineage (NCBI taxonomy): Eukaryota > Metazoa > Arthropoda > Insecta > Hymenoptera > Torymidae > Torymus > Torymus aiolomorphi. Next base: position 141,140,353 of record CM070877.1, read on the forward strand.
GTCTTATTTAATCCTGGTTCAATTTCAGCAAATATTTAAAAAACAATAATTATAGAGAAAGTGGCAAATGCTTGGCGAGGTTGGAACAACGGTCATTAGTATCCCTTGTTCTTGATACAACAAAAACGCAATTTAAATTTATTGAGGAAAGGCCATGAGATGAGACAGAGACTAAACTTCATAGGATTCTCAAGACAAAGGGACATAGATGGACAGACAGAAATAGAGACGAGAAGAAAGAGACCGTACAGACGGAGAGATAGAGACAGCGTTAGGGACAGTAAAATGGAGAAAGGACCTATAATTAATTAAAGACAGAGGAATAGGGACAGATAATGTTAATTAGACAGAGACATAGAGATGTGAACAAAAACAGAAAGATAGAGACAGACAGACATAGATAGAGACATGGACAGACATACAGAGATAGACACATACATATAGAGACAGAGTGATAGCTATAGAGATCGAGAGACAAAGAAAGGTAGAAAAAGAGACAGAGATGAGTTGATAAGGAATTAGAGGTAGCGACTGAAAGACCGAGCCAGAGACGCAGAAATAAAGTGACATTAATACATGAAAAGGTAGACAACAACACACAACATTTTAGATGACATTTTTAATTTTATTGGTTAAATTATATATTATCTCATTATATATTTATGATCTAATATCTTATTATCATTACAAAATGTAGTTTCTAAACCTCAACTAGATAAATATGTTAACTATAAAGAAGGAAATCTAATATCACTGTCAATCAACACATATAAGCAAACAAAAACAGCTTCAGTTAATAATTCTTAAGAAATATCATTTTTATATACACAATCATTAATTAACTCTTTAGGATTATTATGAAAAAATTAATTTTTGAAACATTGGCATTCGACGCCGATGGTAAAATGAGTATTAAAAAATTAACTAACATTTTTAAATAATTCTATTCTAATAAAATTCGAAATGAAATATTTTAAATTATATGGTAATGAAGTTTCTGTTTTACCGATCGTAGCATTTTCTCACTACTCTAACACAGTAGCTCTTCCATTACCAACAATACTTGTGTAAATAAAAAAGTACCTTTTGCTGCCAGAAAGTGTCAAACATACAAATAGTGCAACGAAAAGTAATGTCATGTAGAAAAGTAATAAATTAAACTTGAAACATTTTAAGTATCAACAATTACTGACAGTGCATATATCAACAGTATTGAATATATAGATCAATCCGATCTATTGATGTATTGGAAATTATATCGGATAAGAATTCTGACTTTATTGATCATAAGTAGATATTGATATTATTCTTTCTTTTGTTGCAGACGTGTTCTTGTTTATGCACATACTGATTGTGCACATATTAATTGTGCACACTTTAACATTGGTATATATCTATATATATATAGATCTGTACCAATGCTATCTGTGCACAATAAATATGTGCACAATCCTTATGTGCACAAACAAGAACATGCCTTGTTGCATAGGTTACTTTGAAGAATATCATTAGATTAACAATGCTTCCGTCTTTGACAAATACTTTTAAATGCATGCTTATAGAGTCGTTTTAATTATACTAATAATTAAACTATAAATGATTAATTTTTATTCTTTGTGGTCTCTCTTCTAACTTATTACAGACAAATGGACACATAGTATGCAAAAATATTGGAGGAAATTGCCAAACACAAGACAAGTAACTTCAAATGAAGCCTGATTGCGAAGAACACAAATAATTTGAGTAGTATAACTGAACTTTGTGGACTTCACCGAGTGCAGGCTATCGTATTTTTTGTATTTTATCATGAAAAGATGTTTTTTCAACACGTACTTGAAACGGGCCTTTTTTCATGCCTGAAAGCCGTGTAGAAAATCGTGCATATCGAGCGTGATTTAGGAAAGAATGAAAAAAAAAGTACATTGTGCAACTAGGGGAGAAAATGAGCTATTTCTAGCGAGGGTGAGGTGTTCCGCACGAGTCGGAGGCGAGTGCTGAAAACACCTCCCCCGAGTCTGAAATAGCTCTTCTTCTCGTATTGCACACCATATTTTTTTCAACAAGTGCATGAGAGGGCCTTTTTATATGTATGAAAGTTGTGTAAGGGCCAAAAAGCCATAACATATATAAAGTTGATAATAAAAGAGAACAATTTTACAAAGATTCGTTGTAGCGGGGAAAAAAAAATTTTCCCCGCTAAAGTGTGAAAAATGTACTATTTTCATTGATTTATATACTTCATATGTATTAGTTTATGTATTTTGGAGCAATGAAAAAATAAAAAAAAAAAAAAACAGCAAATCTGGATTTTGAGCCGTTAAAATTACTGTCGTAGGATATTTAAGGAAGGAAGACCTATTGGAATAAATAAATAGCGAAGTAGAGTTATTTTAGTGGTAACAAACCCAGAAAAACAGTTTTAAGTCATTCGCTGATCGGGATTTAAGACACTATTCTAGTTAGTGTACTACATTGAAATAGGGGTCTATCTCTTTTCTCGGTCGATCATTATTTTCATTTTAATTTTTAATTTCAAAAATTTTTTAAATATTGCAACAAAAGCATTTTTAACTTTTGATGTCAAGTATGCAAATTTTTATTTTAGTTGAAAATTATAGATTTTGATAGTCTTTGAAGCTGTGTACATTTTGTAAAACAAATAATTCATTACAAATCAGCTCTGTGCGGGATTAAATTGTTTTTCCATGTATAAATATAGCAATATCTTAGTTGACTTGCCGTTTATCGGATACTGTTAAAGTTATAAAATTTTAACATAAGTTAGTAAATAAATTTTTAGAGAATAAAATAATATTGGTTTTAATAAATTTTAAATATGACAGGAATTAGGAATTACATAAACAACAAAGAATCCACAAGTAAATATGAAAAAAATGAAATGGAAATTATTTAAAGATAGCACTTAATTTCAGCCCAGAAATACCGCGCACGTCTACGTATGAGAAAATACGCGTGTAATATCTGCGAAGCGAGAGAATCGCCGCTGTTGCCACTACTGTTGAACCAACTCCGACTAACTGACGCAAAAGGAACTTATAACGGTGTCTTCGTGGCGTTGTTATTGCGGAATTAAGATAATGAGATTAATTTTGTTAAAACGTTTCTGTATACCTATATGTAATTCCTAATAGAGCTTTGAAACATTTTGTATTGTTTTTAGAAAAACGGTTTAATAACGTTTTTAAAATACGCCACGGCACATGCCGAAAAATCCGGGATACACCTTTTTGGAAAGTGCTCCCGAAAAATTCGAACCCACGGGGATTGGAACTCACGCCTCTAAGCGACGTTTGTTTCCGAAGGCAAGTGTCTTACCAATTGAGCCAAACGCCGCTCTACCGCCGCATGCACGGTAAGAAAATGAAGATTTAGCACATAAACTATTATGATGTGCGCGCATAGCTGGGTGTCGAACGCTTTTTGCCTTAACGTCATGCTAGGAAGTCTCGAACATGTGCGTTTCTCGCATCTAAAGCCCAATACTCGCAGCGCTCGACCGTGATGCCCAAAACTCATGAGCTTTTGCGTTTTGGTCGAGGTAGTAGTACCCCCCATGGAGTCAGCTGTACGGAGCGCGCCGTAGTGCTGCCCCACTCTACCTGAAAACGCAAGGCGCTGATGAAATTCGGGTATGAAGACCCAAGCGAAATGAGCAGAGAGTATAGACCATGGAGCTCGCTCCTTAGTTACATATGGAGTTATCTCATGAAACACGCATATAGAGGTACTTCATGGACAAGGTGATGCGCTTAACGCTCACGACTTTCACAGGGTGTATTTACCCCTATGCCTTACTAGCGCTACCAATCGGCGGGAAAACCCCCCATTCTGCGGAGCGTCATCTGTGCTTAATTACCCCTAATATCCTTATGGCCATAAAATGGCGGGGTGCGTCAGTACTCAGCGCATACATACTGCCTAGAGGCAGTCAGTCCCAGTTCGTTCAGAGCATTGGAGGAGTGAGAAGTGAGATGTGGCAGAACTATAGAACGCTATACCAGAACATTTTTAGTTAGTAAGATTGGAGTAAGGGCCCGGACACTTAAAAAAGAACAGTGCACAGACACAAGAAATAGCATTGGTTGTATATCTATATATATCAAGAACAGCGAGGAACAACGAGCAGTTCCTCATATATATAGATATAAGTGTCCTAGCCTTAAGATTTTGTACCGACCATATTAAAATACGTATTCTACAGGAGAATAGTGGATCGTGATTTTTCATAATGGCTGAGTATTTAGCGTCGATTTTTGGAACAGAAAAAGACAAGTAAGTATTTTGCTTCAGTTTCTTATGCGATCATTTTTATTTAAGATTGTGAGGTTATGCCAGATGACTTCAATATTGATGCTATGTTAAAATTTCATCAGCTACAGAGAGAGAAGTTTGAGGCAGCAGTAATATGCTAGTACGAACGTCAGACGTCCCAAACACTGAGAGCGCTGTTGCTCTGCAAATAGTATAGGGATCCTTCTTCCTTCGCTTTCTGAGGGGTTTGCCATAGGTGCCGTGGTGGGGAGAGTCGGGCAGGGAGTCATCGAACAGAACATGGCGCGCGCTATTCAAATATACACGGCATTCAACATATGATTGAAATTGAATATGTTAATAATAAAAGATGTTCGTAAAAACAATATTGAGAGTTGTTAGATAAAAGATTATATATTTTGTAAAGAATATTATCGAAGTTCATTGTGTAAAAGTTTATTCATGGTACAAAAATTGTATAAGTAGAAATCGTGGTGTCAAATGTATTGTAGAAATATTCCACAAAATAAGAATAATTCTTTTTTTATACCACTCTAACCTCAAAATCATAACTTTAATATGATTATGCGGCTCTCGTGTTATAAAATACTGTCCGACACTGGTGTGTAAGGTGATTATTTACCGCATGAGACGTTTTTCGCACGAGCGAAGCGAGTAAGTACTATTATGCACAATTACAAGAATATACGTGTTCTTATTGGACAATAGTGCATTTTCTAAACTGGGTTAACTTAACTCATCTGCAACAAGAAATTGAAGTGTGTATAAATTTGTAGGTTATGATTGGCGAAACAATGCACATAAATATACGTTGGAGATCATAATTTCAGTTTTATTTACTGTAGTTCCATAATAACACTGCAACAAACAACGTTGTAACAGTAATCACAAGCGTAAGCGCAGTGTGTGCGCAGCTAGTGTGCAGTAATGTTTAGTGTATATACACGTACACATACACATATGAAGCATCGGATCGGAAATTACGTCTGACCAATCCGCATTCAGCCACCATTGGTAAATTCCTCTGAAAGTAAAGAATCCCTAGCAAATGGAACCGCTGCTCTCTTACTTTGGGAGCTCTGAGCTCCTACAGCGTTAGCTCTAGGACGCCTCAATATAAATTGATACACTGAGAGAAATATTATAGGAAAATTTACTATAAACGTAAGAAAAATTACTATATTTGATATTAACTTTGGGACAAACTCGAATTTTCATGAAATTTACTACAATTTATAGTAAAAATTGCTATACACATAGTAAAAATTACTCAACGCATAGAAAGTTTTACTATAAATTGTAGTAAATTTTATGAAAATTTGAGTCTCTCATGGTTACTATAAATATATTAATTTTTCCTACACAATTTCTCTATGTGTAGCAAATCTGCAAGCAGTAGCTAAGATCGAAGACGGCAAAGCCGCCGCTCAAACTCCCAAAGACAGAGGGCGGCTACCACATTGGCAAGAGCTACAGCGCTCTTAGTATTAGTGTTGCTACTAGGTCAAACTTCTCTCCGTCTATGTGCATTCAAATTAGGATATGAATAAAATAATTTAATAAGATTCAAATAGTAATTAGCTATTTTCTTGTAGGGTCAACTGTTCCTTTTATTTTAAAATCGGAGCATGCCGACATGGAGAGCGTTGCTCTAGGATTCACAACAAACCAACTTTCAGTCAGGTATGTTTAGTAAAATTTAATATTAATTCTATAATTAAATTATAAAAGTTGTTTATGTGTTAATTAATTATATCTTTTTTAGACAATCTTGTTACAAAATCTTTACGTGAATCCTCAGAACTCAGCAAAAAGTGCAGATGGCTCTCACTGTAAGCAACATATTTTATATCCGTTTTTATTTTTATTATTGATTTGTTTAGAGATATTAATAATTTAATTTAAATTTTTAGTGGTGGCAAATGTATCCGATGAGGATATGCAAGAGCATTATGATAACTTTTTCGAAGATATATTTGTTGAATGCTTGGATAAATATGGTGAAGTAGAAGAAATGAATGTGTGTGACAACTTGGGTGACCATTTGGTTGGAAGTGTATACATTAAATTCAGACGTGAAGAAGATGCTGAGAAGGCTGTTAATGATTTAAATAACAGGTGGTTTGGAGGTAGACCTGTTTATGCTGAATTATCACCAGTAACTGATTTTCGAGAAGCCTGTTGTCGACAATATGAGATGGGGTAAGAATCATTTATTTTTCAAATTTAAATAAATTAGTGGTGTGTGTGTGCGTGTGCGTGTGTGTGCGCGTATGCGTGTGTGTGTGTGTATAAATTACTCTGCAAAAATTTCCAATCAGGTTCAAGATTTCCTTAACTATTTATTTATTTATTACCAGGTACAGCTCGTCGCTTAGTGGCTTTTTATTAACCCCCCCCCCCCCACTTATATAAGATATCCCCTTACAAACTTTATAAACCGTACAAAAGAATAAAGGTATTCGAGATTTATTTTTTACATTACATAGTAATACTGTCACCAATATGAAATATCACATGTCTTCTACTTAGTTATTATTACATTTCATTTCCTTAAGTATAAATTTGTAAAGAAAAAATATTTTGTACAAAATAATACCTTAATAATATAGATCAAGGAGCGCGGGAGCGCTCCGAAGGCAAGTAACAGTCAAACAATGCAGAAGAAGCCTAAGGAGTGAGCCCGTGCCCTATATACTTTGATATGGGTCCGCAAAATAAATATAACTTGTTTTTAATATATTCTTACAATTGAGAACTAATAAATAAATATTTTTTAGTGAATGCACAAGATCTGGATTTTGCAATTTCATGCACTTGAAACCAATTTCTCGTGATTTGCGACGTTATCTGTATGGTCGACAGATGAGCGGTGGCGGTGGTAGGCGATCAAGATCACGCTCCAGGTCACCCAAGCGTGATCGTAAACGCAGATCACGTTCGCGTGAACGCCGATCTCGATCCAAGGACCGTCGCAAGGGAAGAGATGGACGCTCAGGCCGATACTAATATGGAACATGAAAATAAATTAAAAGTACTTCGTAACTAGACTTGATTTTGATTACATAAAACGAGAATATATAGTACTGTTCCAAAATTTCAATAAAATAAAACATTATAACAAATATTACCGTTTTGTATGTTTATAAATTACAATAAATATATATATATATATATATATATATATATATATATATATATATATATATATATATATATATATATATATATATATATATATATATATATATATATATATATATATATATATATATATATATATATATATATATATATAACAATTGTTTTATCATTAATAAAATGAATAATTCAATTACAATTATTAATTACGGGTATTATTAATACCCGTAAATAACAATTTAATTTAACTACCTATTAAAATATTTTTTTTGCACCTGATCGTATAACCCAAATTATGTACGCTTTTAGATTAATAATTATTCTGAACTTTATAATACATAACGTGTTTTGAATATTTTAATTTACAAAAGTACAATAATTTAATAGTGATAAAGAGTAACCTTATAATAATTACATGACCATAGTAACTTTAATTTAGAGGTAAAATTTTTGGAAAAATAATTACAAAATATGTTTGTAGTTTTATGTATTTACAATAATAAAATATTATAAATCATCTATGTAGATATTATTATATTTATTTTGGAGACTTGAATATCCATTTATAAATCTTTTTTGTTTCCAAGGGTGTGTGTGTGTGTGTGTGTATGTATTAAAATCTTACTCTTACATTATATTAAGCTGATTCCATTTTCTCCGGTTCTGCAATTCTTCGGTTCTCGTGCCTTATGGGTGTCATAATTTTTTTTTATGGAGCACTTTCATGATGCACTTTTATGGTGATGTGCTCCATAGTTTTCATCGTCCGCCACGTTTCCGATGCGTTTCAACAGCTACAGGCATACAACTACGGTGTGCACCATCTAGACATTGTTTACGACTACCCCGAACACCTGGACCACGTATTAGATGCGCCCTGAGACCTAGATGCAAATAACTACGGAGCTCATCACCTGGACTCCATCATCGGCCACCTCAAAGACCTAGACCACGCATTTCATGCTTTTAATTATGGATAGTTCACCAACCATTGGCTAACCGTTCGTCAATATTTTTGTTATTCGTTGGTCCAAAAAATTGACCAACAGTTGAACCATAACCATTTTGGTTGGGTTATTTTCTAACAGAGTATTACAATATCAAAGTTTTAGATGCCATTTTTAATTGTATTAATTAAATTATATATTATCTCCTTACATTTATGATCATATCTTATTATCATTACAAAATGTAGTTTCTAAATTTCAACTAGATAAATATGTTAACTAATATAAAGATTTCCCTCTCTCAGTGTACTACATTGAAATATATGTGTCTTTACCCCTTTTCTCGGTCGATCGTTATTTTTATTTTAATTTTTAATTTTGAACAATGTTTAAAATATTGACATACGCAACAAAAGCATTTTTAGCTTTTGATCTCAATTATACAAATTTTTATTTTATATGAAAATTATAGATTTTGATAGTCTTTAAAGCTGTGTACATTTTTTAAAACAAATAATTCATTGTAAATTAGCTGTGTACCGGGCTAACTCGTTTTTCCATGTACAAATATATAGCAATATCTGAGTTGACTTGCTGTTTTATCGGATACTGTTAAAATTTTAACATAATTTAGTAAATAAATTTTCATAGAATAAAAATTATTTTATTATTAATTAGTTTTAATAAATTTTAAATACGGCAGGAATTAGAAACTATATAAACAAGAAGTACCACATGAAAGTATGAAAATATTTAAATGGAAATTATTTAATGAAACCATCTTATATAAGTCTACTTAACTTCCTAGATATTTCAAAAAGCACATTTGATTAGTTGATTTTTTATAGTGTATTCTTCGAATAGAGGAAGCTAAAGAAAACAAGCTCAAAATAGTTTTTTGAGAATTTAAAAATCTTATTACTAAATGATTTTCAAATCTTAACTCTTCACAGTATAAAAAGGGTTATTTAATTTATCATTTTCATTTACACCAAAAACAAGTAATCATTGGATATCTACCTTACCGTCAGATACTACATTACCTACTGTAGGCTAAGTAAAAATAGTTGTTTGAAAAGAATATCATATAGGGTGTTCTACTAAGAGAATACAGATGTCACATAATGATGGGTTTTGCATTTTAAAACTTTGAAAATGTTTTCTCTTTATTATTATAAAAAAAATTCATGGCCGTGGTTGCCCCCCCCCCCTGTATATCAGAACCAAATATTGGGAACAGTGGACGATGTATTGCACATACATGGGCCATTTTATACAAACCCAATATCTTTTTTGTAAATTCGTTTTGTCATTTGTGAAGTAGAAATCATATGTCGATATAAAATGTAGAAAACATGTATTCCAATATCTATTTGGAAAACCTTATTGATTGACAACAGTTTTTTTTTTTTTGTTATTTTAACGGACACATTTTGCGACTTTTTCCTATCTTAAAAAAATGAACCTATTTGTTATGATATCAATTTATTCGTGATTTGGTTAGTGGGAGTAATGGGTTGGTAGGTTATAAAAACAAAAGTGGCGCGAAGTGTTGCGAATATTACGGCGCACTTAGAGATGACTAGTTTTATAAAATTTGTGGCCTGCATACTCAAACCAATACTTCTGTGTAAGAATTACATAGGTAATTAATCAATAGAATATTCGGATTTGAAGATTTTTTAATCCTTATGGTCAATTTTGAAAAAATAATTGGGGTAATTTTGCACATCACGAAAAATATAAATTTTAATTTTTCTCAGTACCCTATAAGGTGACAGTAATGTCAACGTTCTTCGAACACGGTCAGCGATCCCCATAATTTGCGTGAAGTGATCGTAGACGTAATAATTGAAAAAGCAATCGGGGCTGTTGCGAGTTAGCATAGAATGAAAAATTTGACATTATTACCACGTTTACAAGAACAAAGATATGGTGCTTTATCAGTGCAAGTGGCCAAGTAATTTTTTTTTTAAACTGGAAAAAGTATTGTTAATTGATTTGTGAATTGATTTCTAAATGTATGCATTAATTATCATTTACTACAATTGTAAGGCATGAACAAAATTGTTGTATTTCATTTTATTTGTTTTTCTCTTTACGAGAAAAAATAGTTGATCTGATACATAGTTTGATAGGTATTGTTAGGTATTATATTTGATTGGTATATGGTAATGATTTACATCTACTATCACCATGTAAAATTTCAACAAAAAAATAAGGTTCATGAGGAAAATGCATTTTTTAGTAAAATCTGTATAGCTCGTGCATTTTAAAATTTTTTTCGAAATATCTGGTAGGGTGTGAAAGAGCTTAAGGTTGTATAGGACGCAAGGTCCCTGCCAAAATGTACTAATTTAAACATAATGATGATTTTTAAAAAAATACTGCAGAGTTTACAATTTTGTTTTGATTTCTCATTTTCAAAGCTTATAATATTCCAACTGCATTCATACGTTATTGATCGCGAGAACTAAATATGGATCAATTGCTTTACATAATTATTATCGCAGTTTTAACGTGAAAAACTAATTTTTGGCAGGGACCTTATGGCCTATACAACCTTAAAAGCAGCTTAAAAACAACCCTGAACAAAATTTTCAATGTCAGCATTTTGAAGAAATTTTTTAATAGCGCGTAATGGGTGTCATTTCAGTGCAATCGAAAAATGAAAAAATAGGTGTCCAATCATTTTGAGAGACGAATGATCTACTTCAAAACCAAAATGATCGGTGACATAATAGGCATTCTCTGGTCGTTCGATCTGAGATGAATACTGTCATATGTTATAAATGCATTGATTCACTACAAATTAATTGATAGATAGGATTGAACATTTCATGCATTATGTCTTGTATTGCTTGTACATTAATAAGCTAAATATTTATATTTTTTATATGTTCATATAAGAGATGTAAAATATGTTTACAGAACTTTTTATTACATTTTTTATAAGATTTTGTAAATTTAATTTTGGGTATTCCTTTTCACCTGAACTAATTAAATATGAAATATTTTTATGGCTAAAGCGACACGTTTCAAGCTAATATATTAATAAGCATATAACAAATTTCGAATTTTTTGTTTCAATATTAATAATATATTAAATATAATAAATTTGGTCATAATTAAAATATATAAATCAATTTTTCATTTGTCTGTCGTATTAACTTCTAAAACAAATATTTCACGTTTTATAAGAGCGAATCGTAGTTGATGGCTTGATATTCACTTCTTTCACACCGTAACTTGATGATTCGATTCTCGAATTTTTCGGCCCACCCACAAAAATCGAGTTAAGAAAAACGTCGGGGAAAACGTTTGGAAAATCGCTTTCTAAGACGCACCACAGGTATATCGTAATTCAATGATCACGTGCAGCAGCGGTCGCTACTATACGTCTAGTGGCAGCAGCGTGCGTGTATAGAACCCAGGGTTGTGAAATTGAAGCCTCTTTTACCCCAGAAATACCGTGCACGTGTATAATAAGAAAATACGCGCGTGGTATCTGCGAAGCGAGAGAATCACTTAAAGGGGTTGCCGCTGTTGCCACTGCTGTTGAACCGACGCCGACCAACTGACGCAAAAAGTTAAAGGGACTCCGCGCAGGACACACATACGGAAATGACAATTACCGGCGCGCATCCTTATAACGGTGTTTTCGTGGCGTTGTCGTTGCGTAATTAAGATAATGAAATTAATTTTGTTAAAACGTTTCTGTATATATGTGTATTATTCAACCACGTATATTTCTACTATACTGAATACTTGCTATTTAATACAGTTTGTATACGCACGATGGATAGAAATAAACTTAACACATATATTTACAATATTTGTTATGTTAATTTTGTATGCTAAAAATACTCTTGAATATGAAAATTATTTTATTCCTGTAATAAATTAAAATGGGGTCACAAATTTAAGCTCAGTTTCTCTCAAAAGCTGTGTGAGCTTTTGATTGAACGTCCCTTTGTTCGAAGTTATATTCTTGAGTTTTCATCAATATTTATAATATGGAAATCCAAGTCAAATTTCAATTACATTTGTTCTTAAAGAATTAAAAGGACTAAAACAATCGTGTCATAAATCTTCCATAAAACATTCCTTTCCATGAAAGTGTGTTATAGCTGCATAAAACATCACAAATCAATAATTTCTCTCTACCAGTCTAATAACGGCTGTAACACTATAAATGCTTTATATAAGAGCAATATTTAACTACGATCGTAAAACAATAATTCCTTTATATATGTTTCGTCGCTGGGTGAAAAAAATTATATCCTTGTATATTATCGTCGATGAGGAAACGATCGAGCAGCACCAACATCAGGCCAACTGTCGCCAAACAAGCTCGTAAAACTCCTCTCCATCCTTTTCTTTTCTTATCTCCCCCCTCCCTCTCTCTCTCAGTCTTCCCCTTCGTTCCCCTACCTTTCTCTCGCAGCGACTCTTAAAAAGGACAGAGACGCAACGAAAAAAAAGCAAGGAAGGAGCTGCCAGAGCGAGAGCGCGCAAAAAATTGCCGACGCGTGCATCATCATCATAGGTATATATACACGGCAGTCGCGGACGGCGATGATGGTACCGGCACGTGTTTCGGCGCTCTCTAATTGGCGGGGCGTAAAACGCGCCCGGCAGATGGTGGCCGTGATTGCAGCTGCCTGGCGCGCGCGCGCGAGGAACACCTGCGAGATTCGCGGAATCACTGCAGCAGGTTCATGCTTCGCAGCCTGCGGTCCGAGATATATCGAGACAGAGAAGATTGTACACCTTTTCTGCGGCGCAGCGGCGGGCTGTTATGTCCAGCTTGTGCTCCCGATTCGCCACGTGCCTCGTGATGATGCTCCGGCCCTTTCATTGGGTCTCTATATTCGGTGCCATTTGTGTATACGGATTTCGAGAGTATAGGTGTCCAAGTTTGGTGAATATTTTTTAAGTAAATAACTGTGATACAGAAAATTCGAACTATTTAGGAGTGATAGCAAAATTATATAATAATAGGTGGTTAAGTAGAGCACGCAAGGCTTATTTATTGTTTTTTTTTTTCTTATAAATGCATAATTTCTATTAATATTTGAAAAGACATGTTAATTATTTCCAAGGAGAGACTTCGGTGTTCGGGAAACGGATTTCGATAAGACTTTGAGAATCGCTTTTTGGTATTATCGAAAGCCGTTTCCTGGAAACTTCTTGTTAGTATTGAATATTTCAACACTAAGCAATGCTTCAAATTTTAATCCGATACTTATCACATTGAAAGGCATTTTACAGATTTTATAGGTCAATTAATAAATGTACCATATTATTTTGCTTTTCATTCTTTTCTTATTTTACATTTTACCTATCAGATTTACTGATTGGACAGAACTGTCTACGCTAGTTTCTAGTAGAAAATTAAAAAATATTCTATAATACTTACAGAATAACATTATAAATAAGTTTAATAATACAAAATATTATAAAAAAATTTATAAGGATTTGAGGTGAATGTAATGAATTTTCTTATTCGGTAATATTATTGTATACAGATTATCCCTTGCGAAAAGAGGTGGTTTGACTGGTTCTATAAAAGTGCGAAATTATAACGTCATTTTAAATTTGTCTAAAAGATGATCTTAAAAATAGAGATGAAAACGTAAGCGAGAAGCAAGAATTGAAAGTTATTAATATTCTTGATTATATAATACAACTTAAAAATAGTATAGTTTTTTATTCGTGATTTTCGCATTTTTTTTACTAAAAAGCAGGATTAAAGTAACCGTTTTCTGACTATCACATTAGAAAGATTCTTTTGTCCGCTTATGAAAGTAGATCTTTGTGCAGTCGTGCCAGGAAACAGTCACTTTGCACATGAAAGCAGGCATGCGGAGTTAAATTTTACACAGCGAGTTTCAAAAAATGTTGTAAGTACCTATGCAACACGTATCCGAATCAGTTACTTTGCGTTCTATAGTCGCGTAATGCACTATTTTATCCGTTTCTCGAATTTGGTATTATAGTCTGAAAAATTATTCATTTGCTTCATAAAGAGAATAGTTCTGAAACAAAAGGATTTTCACAATAGGATTTTCTCTTTTGATCCAAATAATTTTGTCTCAGTTCGTAGATACTTAAATGCACCGTATTACCAAATTTTCACATCCCGTTCATTACTTCAAGTCGCTCTGTGACTTATCATTCGTGAATATAAAACGCAATGAAAAGTTTTCCGCTGATTGCATCGCATTACTAATGTGTAAAAGAGTTTTTAACAATCGAAGATTTGTTTCAAATATTCTTTTGTTTCAAATGCGCATTCAATTTATAATGAATAATGAATAATTAATTTTCTCATCATCTCAGCTAGCCTACCAGAACGTATTGGTACAAAATTAGTCAATTCCATATAATAATTAATATATACTTAAAATAACTTTTATCGAAACTTTTCCGACTACTTTTATTATGCATCTCTATGTTAAATACGTCCTATGTAAATAAGTAGAAGTAAATATACTCCAAAATATACATAATGTCGCCATCCGCGTCTTCCCACAGAGTCGCCTCCCTTCCCCATCACGAACTTAATTCTTCCAGTTTTTCAATATTCGCGCAAAAGTTCGGCAACTCGGCACGAGGCGCGCTCGCATAAGCGAAACTTGCGCTATACACATCGCCAGGGTATGTATATATGTATACATCCACATGCAGACAAGCCGCAGTCACTCGCAGCCGCGCGCGCGCGCGCGGTAATATTGAAATACAAGGTCGGCTCGGCGGATGGTTGGAGAGCATCACAAACAGAGCCCCCGAAGCTTATACAGATCAATGAGAGAGCCCAGCTATATATAGGGGGAGAGCGCAGACGCCGTCGTTACCCTCATAATGAAAGAGCCTAAGTGTATATAAACATCCATTTCGACGCAAGTATAGACGCATTTTCTCGCGTCTGTTTGATTAGAAGGACCGGCAGTTGGTGTGCGCCGACGCGGTCTTCTCCTCTCGCCGCCCTGTCGAACTTTTCCCACGAAAACTTTTCATCCCGTGCGAGCCCACTTCGTGTTTTCGTTTGCGATTTCGCTGTTTGTACTCTCTCTCTCTCTCTCTCTCTCACTCTGCCGGTGTAATTATTGGCCGGGCGCGTAGTGTTTTGCGGACGATGTACAGTTTGGCCGGCCTGATGTGATTGCTGGTGCTTTTATGCAATTAGCCAAATAACAAGTGTTTCGCCGGGATTGCTAATTAGTATGAATTAGTAAAGATTAACCTCTATCCATAATCAATAGTTGCTCAACGGTATTATCGTATACTCTGTTATTTAATTTACGCTGTTGTGTACACACTGTTGTTGTTATATTAAACAATGTTAAATATACGATTTTATAAAAAAAATTTCTTTTACCGAAACTTTAAACTCAAAATTTATATAGTTTAGGTGCGTAATGAATCTATATTAAATTTTTCGCAGTAAGAAAAGTTTCGTTAGTTAAAAAGGTTCAATGGCGTCCCTTTTAAAAAGGTTCAAGCCCGAGATAACACTACAATCACGATCGTTCTCACCAGGCTATATACTTGTTCTACCCCCGCCTCTCTATTTCCTGTGTCCCAGCAGTGGTCAACCACATTGCGTATATATATATATATAGAATCAGTTCTCTTTCCCGACACTCACGCATTTATCAGTGCAGCGCAAAGGAATTGAAAAAAGTAAAACGGCGCTCATGGGTGGCGCGAATCCGTACTATAAAATAATAATGCTACCATACAAGCGCGGGAAATCTTCCACTTTTTTTTTCCTTTCAACGTATACACGTATAAGTACATCTCTTAATCGAGCTAACGTAATCTCGGCGACAAAGCTTGGCCGGCGCCACACGCCCGGGGGAATACAAGCGTCCGTTCGACGCACTTTTCTCCTAATGCTATCGCACCCCCCCGCGCACCACCGCTTTTTTCTTCCCTGCGATGCACAAAGGGAGCGCGCGTGCACTTCTTTGATATAGTCGAGCGCGCGCGCGCGCGTGCGTCACCGAGCTAAGTACAAAGTAAAAGTCTAGCCACCGCCGCGCCATACACGCTGTGAGTACGTACGTCCGGGCGCTTTATTACGCGATTTCATTTCACCGCCGGCCTCTCCTCCCGTTAGCTAACTCCTTTCTGCGCACTCTCCTCGCACAACCGGTCTGCGTATTCCGCTCCTGTTTGCAAGATAATTATAAAGCGGCCGCATAGCGTTCTCTCTCGCTTTTATGCGAGGCGAAAAAACTCCCGAGAGTGAGAAGAAAATGGGCGTTTTTCCGTTTGGTCTATACGCACGCGCGCGCCCATGTTTTTACTCCCTCTATATAGCGATCCCTTTTGCGCGACTCCTTTTTCCCCCCCTTTCCTCTCCGTTCGCTCGTCCTCTTTTGTCCGTATCTTTATCGCGAGAGGTAAAAAGGGGGGGGGGGGCTGGAGAACGCGAAGAGTGAAAAGAGAAAGGTAGGGAGTGGGAGACAGAAAGAGAAAGCACGTCGGGATTATCTTACGTCTTTAATGCTCGTGCGCAGTAAAAATGAGCATTATGATTTTACGATGTTCGTCACGAAATCGCGTATATGAACCTCTTTATTATTCCGACCATCGCGGGAGGAGTAATAACGTTCTTTATGTCCCGACACGTATTTCTGAGTCCACTTTCTCCTACACGTTCCTCCCCTTTTTTTTTCATCCGCGCTTTTCTCTATCTCTCCGCGTCCGCCTGCTCTCTCCTCTCGCACCCTTACGCGAAGCACGCGCGCGTACGCGCGACAATTAGCCGGGAAATTACTATTCGTCGCTCCGAGCGATTTCACGGGATTTCGCCTCTTTTTGCGGCTGAAGGCTTACGAGCGAGCGCGCGAGCCGTAATCTGTCTCATTTGTCCCGGGGAATGAAAGTCGGAAACACGTGTTCTCGAAGTTGCCGGTGCTCGAGCGCGTTATTCATATATGAGCTTGCGCGACAATGTGCGCTGTCGAGTTCTTCGACTGACACTATATATACCCATGAGAGGATTTATATACTATTGTTTTTCGTGAATTAAAAAAAGTATCATGATTGGCTCCAGAAATCCATAATGGTTAAGATTATCATTATATAATAAGAGAGGTTTTATGTACTTATACTTATAGTAAATGTACATCTAGGGTAACTCTACACAACATATAATCTCTCATATTTTTAATAGACTATATAGTTGTTGTTTATAGACTTTTTATGATTAAGGGGGTGTCATAGTCGTATCATTACCGACCGAGCAATTGGCACAGTTTCAAGCTTATTAAAAATGAAATACATAAATTCACAAAAAATTAAGAGAACACTTCGCTGCAGTTTTGAACGATCTATCACCCAGTACAAGTTTGAAGTCGAAATATCAAGTGGTTTTTGTAAAAACTTTGAAAGAAACCGAATTTTGTTTTGTTCAAAGTTTTTGCAAAAACCACTTTATATTTCGACTTCAAACTTGGGTGATAGATCGTTCAAAACTGCAGCGAAGTGTTCTCTTGATTTTTTGTGATTTTATGTATTTCATTTTTAATAAGCTTGAAACTGTGCCAATTGCTCGGTCGGTAATGGTAGGACTATGGCACCCCGTTAAGGCCATGTGAAATACCGACGCGATTCCTACCTTACCGGCACCAAAATTTTATTTTTTTTATCGTATTTAAACAAAAATTTTAGAAAAAAGCGTTCTCACGTCCTCTGGAATGCCATTACGGTAGGGATCTACATTTGAGTTGAACATGGCCTTAAAGCATACATGTTTGTCAATTAAGATATACACTTTTTATTAAAAACTTCTAAGTAGCACAATAATCTTGGAACACTGCATGTGTCAATTATTGATAGACCCACATGAATACAGTAATATTTATTTGTTATTTATTATAAACGGACATGAACCCTTTAAATGAGTATATACCCTGGCAGAAATGATAACCAACTGTTCACCATCAGTTCACCAAATCGCAAAGGTTTAGCCAACCGTTTAACCAACGGTTGGTAATAATTACCATTTATTTCATTACGGAATAAGCCTTGCGGTTGGTCAATGAATGCTATAATAAGAAAAGTGATTTCTTGATACAGATAAATGGCTCATTAGCTTCGTAAATGGTGGCCGAAGACGGAATCTAGGTGCTGCGCGCCGTAGGTTTGTGGCTCTAGGTGTTAGAACTCATCGAATGCGCCGTCTAGGTGTTCAGAGTGACCGATTACAGAGTCTACATGGTGCGCTACGTAGTTTTTTGCATCTAGGTATCGGAATGCATCCCAGGCGTGGTCTAGGTGATCAAGGTAGACGATTACGGAGTCTAGGTGGTGCGCACCGTAGGTTTTTGGCTGTAGATGTTGGATCTCATCGAATGCGTCGTCTAGGTGTTCAGGGTGACCGATTATGGAGTCTAGGTGGTGCGCTCCGTAGTTTTATGCGTTAAGATCTCAGGGTGAATCTAATACGTGGCCCAGGTGTTCGGGGTAGCCGATGACGATGTCTAGGTGATGCATTCCGTAGGTTTTTGCATCTAGGTGTATAGTCCATCATCGGCCACCCCAAAGACCTAGTCCACGCATTCAATGCTTTTAATTATCGATATAGTTCACCATCCACTGGCCAACCGTTCGTCAATATTTTTGTTATTCGTTGGCCAAAAGGATTGGCCAACCGTTGCAGTTAAGCCATTTTGGTAGGGTTATTTTCTACCAGGGTAACGGAATATATATAAAAATATATAAGAATACTGATGAAACAAAAATAAGAATTATAGTTGCGAAAACATAAAAGTGCGAATACGTAGAATTTAGTAAATAGTTGTTGAAGAAGATAAAACATATTTGAACGAATAATTCCATGATCATCTAAGTTCGAAAGGCTTCTGATAGCCTTGTTAAGCTCTCTACGAATGCGTATAGTGTATATGCGTTTTAGTTTTAGTAACTCTATATAGCGATATATAATTTACTAAAACTAAAACTATTTGTCTTTTTCTCTATATTTAATAGTCATTTTATTTATTCAGTTTTATACTTTCTCCGCAAAGAATACAAGTGTAATTTCTGATTTTATTTGCATTTATTCCAAGCTATCCCCATGATAGATGAATTGTGACAAATTCTAACTGAGTTATTACGGATTCAGGTAGTGGCACTGAACTTGCACCAATCGAGTATACTATACTCTTCTGTATTTTTCTTTCACAAAAAATACTCGGCGCCCTTCGCGAAAAGCACCTGGACAGTACGTAACACATATTACCCGTGAACAATTCCTCGTCTCCCGGCGCCTCCCGCACGTTTTATTCACCATCGTCGACAAAGCAATTGTGCAGGGCTCGTGCGCGACACTCGTTTCTTTATCGAGTCTCGTAAGCCTCCTCTTTTACCGGCGCCTCGCTGCGCGTACTGCTACGTCGCTCTGCGAGCGTCGTTACAGCCTCGTTATGGGCGCATATAAAAGAAACGATCCATCAATAAGCCTGTCGTCGATTCCTAGGGTGAGGCGCTGACGAGGACGATATCTTTTCCTTACTCCTCTTCTTCCTCGTCGCCTTGGAGATTCCTTCCTAAATCCCGGAACGGAGGATGGAAATTATCGCGCGCGCGCGCCGCCGCCGCTGTGTAAACGAAGCGCCCGTCGTGGCGGCGGGCACTTTTCGAAGTTTAGTTCGGGGCCGAATTACGGGCGCTCGCCCGAGAGCCAGTAAATCAAGGCTTTATTCGAAATTCGCGCGAGCGCGCGCGCGCCCTGACGTAGTGAGTCGCACGAGCGTCGGTATATATAGAGGACGGCGAAGGGAAGTGGGTAGCGAAAGTCGCCGAGCGGAAAAATGAAGGGAAAATGCGAAAAAACTTATTAAAGTGTCCTGAGTATGGGGAGAGGCGGGAGGGGAGTAGACAGGGAGAGGATAAAAGTGTAGTTGAAATCGGCTTCTCCTCGCGTAATTGGTTCTCGGTCGATTTATATACGAAGTTTATGGAGAGACGAGATCTTCTAAAAATTGCCGTATTTTTTATACGTGACGCGTCTTGAAGAATTTTTTATAGCGCTGCGTCTTAGGTTAGTTTTATACTTATAACGGTGAATTTTTCAATTAAACTTTTGGAATAAGATGATTTTCAGATAAATGAAAAATTTTGTTTACTACCTACGGTAAAGTCATTTTTCGGAAGTACTATTTTTAATGCGTTTTTTATAGGCATAAAAGCCTTGATAATTTAAAGGAAACTGTAACATTGACTATCATCTTGAAGTTTTTCTATTTTGTACAAAAATATAAGATGAAATTACAGTATGAATATTTATAAAAATATTTATAAAATTTTTCAGTATCGTTTGCACAAAATTAGCTGTAAAGTATCGAGATTTTATAAGTGTCTGAATGTAGCTCCGATGCAAAAAAGTGGGAGATAAATCGAGACAACATATCGTCGCGCAGTACGAAGAAAAGCCAACATGGAAGTTACAGGCGAAGAAAAGGCAAAAACGCGTCTAAGACAAAGAAAAGCCAGTTTGGATCTTCCCAAACGAAGAAAAGTCAGTTTCCGCCCTCCCAGACGAAGAAAAGCCCGTTTGAATCTTCCTAGACGAAGAAAAGCCAGTTGCGCTGTTCCTGCGGAGGAAAAATCCCAACTGACGTTATCTAATCAATTACTAGTTATCTAATTATCTTGACCGATCATCTTTTTATCTTTTTAAACATTTTTAATCTTTTGGTTATTTTTTTATCTTTATCTTATCTTATCATCTGAAAGTTATCTATAAGATACCAGCTAAATGTTACTTTTGTTAAAAAAGTCAAACTGGCTTTTCTTCGTCTGGGAGGACCCAAACTGGCTTTCTTCGTCTTAGATGCATTTTTGGCTTTTCTTCGCCTGTAACTTCCAAGTTGGCTTTTCTTCGTACCGCGCGACGATATCTGTGCATCTATTACGCATTATAAAGCTGGATAGCGAATTTGGGCAGAGTGTTTCCGGAGAATTGTTTTTTTTGTATCATGATTTGCCAAAGTGCTTATATAAAAGTATAATATTCATTAAGTATAACATTAGATGTCGATCGTAAAACAAAATTCTTTTATATTTACTACACCATGCACAATTAAAAATATATTTTCCCCACACCACGCGTAAAGTGCGTACTTTAGCCCCTCCTAGCGGGCGCTAAAGTAGGCCGAGTACGCTCTAGGTAAAACTTTACAGTGAGGTTATTTCCAAGCGCAAGCCTATCTATGCAATGTTCATAGACTAAAGATATATCGCCTATCGGTCGTAAATCATTCTGCAAAGTGATTGTTTTGCAATATCGAGTGCAATATTTATAGTCAATTGGTATTCTACCTAAAGATTTACGTTGTATCAGAAGTATTCTCGCATTCAAATACAATCAATTAATCAGAATTAGTAGAAGGAAGTTCGTTGTTTCACAAGAACACCAATACAGTAAAAAAACTACTTTTTGTTTACATTCGCTGTCAAACTTGTAAATAGATAACTTATAATTAACAAATATGTATTTATACACAGTAATCGTTGAAAACATAAATTTTAATATGTTTATTCCTTCAGCAGAAAATGCTATAAATAACCTCAAAAAAACACAAAAGAGAAAGCACTTGAGTTATTGAAGTTCAAAATTGAGAGAGATATTGATTTTTACAATAAAATCAGTTAATATTTATTAGAATAGATAAGATGACTTCAGAAGATTCATCTGATGATGAGTATTTTGATACAGAATTACTTATGCGAAATTTTGAAAAAGAAGCAGAATTGGTTCTGAATGATTTGTTGCCTTTAAAATCTAAGCAACTTTATCTCAAAACATATGAGGACTTCATGCAATAGAAAAAAGAAAACTCAGCATCCTTTGATGAAAGTGTATTTCTTGTATATTTTCAAGAGTTATCCAAAAAATTAAAACCTCCAACGCTATGGAGTATTTGGTCCAAATTGAGAACTACTTTGAGTTTAAAAGAGAGAGTAAATATTGAAAATTATCAAAATTTGAAAACATACTTGTCAAATAAAAACAAAGGTTACCAACCAAAGAAGTCAAAAATTTTTACCATAGTTGATGTAAATAAGTTTCTGAATTTTGCTGAAGATACCATCTACTTGTCTATAAAGGTTTGTCTAAATTATTTTTCACTCGCATTGAATATGTTAATACATAAATTGAAATATTTGCTAAAATGATATATCATTTCAGGTAATTCTCACTATTGGATTTTTTGGTTGCTTACGATGCCAAGAAATTCACAACTTGAAGATAAGTGATGTTGAAGACTACAATAATCACTTTATAGTTACACTTAATGAAACAAAGACGTATATTTCACGTAACTTCATTATTTCAAATGACTACTACGATATTGTTAAAAAGTATCAATTACTGAGGCCTACTAACTTACATGATGATAGATTTTTTGTTACTTATCAAAAAGGAAAATGTACACGACAGTTTATTGGCAAGAATAAGATCAGCGAAGTACCTAGTATTATTGCAACATTTTTGCAATTACCCGAGTCAGAAAAATATACAGGCCACTGCTTCAGGCGAAGCTCAGCAACTGCTTTATCAAATGCAGGTGCAAACTTAGTTCTTGTCAAAAATCATGGAGGCTGGAAGTCAGAGGCAGTGGCTCAAGGATACATAGATTTTTCTACAGCAAATAAGAAAAAGATATTTAATTTGATAGCTAATTCAGATAAGACACAAAAAAGTTATTTTTTGAATCATCCACCTATCAACAGTGTATTTTCTACTGTACAGAAAAATAGTACAACAGCAGAAAAGACAATTGCAACAAATGGTGCAATTAATAATAGTACTATAGAAATATCAACTGTTGATGAGCCATTAACCTCAAAATATCCTAATAGTACAGCTAATTATGTTCATTCGAATGATCAAAGTACACAAGTGTTAGCGCAGCCATCAACCTCAAAGCATCCTAATAGTATAGCTAATTATGTTCATTCGAATAATCAAAGTGTACAAGTGTTAGCGCAGCCATCAACCTCAAAGCATCCTCATAGTATAGCTAATTATGTTCATTCGAATGATGAAATTTCACAAAAAACAGAAATGTTATCGAATAAAGTTGCTAAGCCTTATTTGAAGGAATCAAGATCCAGTAATATTATGCCATCACATATTGCACATGATGATATCCAGACCGATAACTACAGTACAAAAGATTCATTGAATAAAACTGAATCTCCTGGCAAGGAAAATGATTTCAAAACTAACCTTTGTGAACCTGATTCAAAAAGAGTAAAATTTGGTTCAATGAAAGATACCGTAAATGTAGTTGAAACTTTGTTCCAAGGTTGTGAAATACAGTCTATTACTATAAATTATAACAAATGCAATTGTTCATGTAAAGATAAGTGAAAAGTTTATTCGTTTACTGTTTATGTAAAGGTAGCCAAGAAGTTTACAATTTCATTGTTTATGCAATGATAAATTACAAGTTTATTAGTTAATTATTTATGTAAAGATAGACAGAAAATTTAAAATGAAAAGTGAAGCATTGTTTCAAAGTTATGAAAGGTTGCAATAAGCTGAAAATTTAAATATCTATTTAAATAATAAGTTGAAAATTGAAATAAATGTAAACATTGTTACAATGTTATGAAAGGGTAGATGATGATAATTTAAAAATTGAAATACTTTTTTACAAACTGAAATGTATTACTATAAATTATAGCAGATACTATTGTTTATGTAAAGAGAAGTGAAAAGTTTATAGTTTATGTTCATGTAAAGGTAGCCAAGAAGTTTACAATTTCATTATTGATGCAATAAGAAATTAAAAGTTTATTACTTTATTATTTATATAAATATAGATAGAAAATTTAAAATGAAAAGTGAAGCATTCGTCCAAAGTTATGAAGATAGCAATAAGTTGTGAATTGAAATATCTATTTAAATAATTGAAATACTTATACAAACTAAAATGTACCAACTTTTGTACCATCTTACAATAAAAATAAAGTTTTTTATAAACTGAAATGTATCAACTTTTATACTAAGTCAATAAATATATAATGATTTTAAAATAAATGCAATTGTAACGCACTTTACGCCTGATGTGGGGAAAAGTAGTATGTGCACCTCGGGAGTGTACAGTCGGCAAGGTAGGCACTGTGTTTGCCGCCCTCGCTTCGCTCGGGCGGCAACTTCACACAGTGCGTACTTTGCCCACTTTACTCCCTTGATGCATAATGTACTATTATTTCTTTAATACTTAAGGGGGTGCCATAGCCGTATCATTACCGACTGAGCAATTGACACAGTTTTAAGCTTATTAAAAATAAAATACGTAGAATCACAAAAAATCAAGGGAACACCCTTCTGCGGTTTTCAACGTTCTATCATCCAGTAAAAGTTTGAAGTCGAAATATCAAGTGGTTTTTGCAAAAACTTTGAACAAAACAAAATTTGGTTTCGTTCAAAGTTTTTGCAAAAACATTTGATATTTCGACTTCAAATTTTTACTGGGTGATAGAACGTTCAAACCCACAGAAGGGTGTTCTCTTGATTTTTTGTGATTCTACGTATTTTATTTTTAATAAGCTTGAAGCTGTGTCAATTGCTCGGTTGGTAATGGTAGGACTATGCCACCCCGTTAAGTAAAAATGAAAAATTATTAATAAATCTGAAATCATACAATAAATGTTAATTATAATAAATATGTTAATATTATTCTAAAGATAAGGCAATAAATAAATTCATTTCATGTTTGTTCTTTCAATGTATAGTTTTGTTATAGAGTATAGAAATGCATAGTAATCCTTTAAGTTATAATAACAATTTTTCATAAAATCTCAGTATAGTTTTTATTTTCAGTTTATCTCTTCAGTTTATTCCCTACCTGTTGTGACTATACGGAGTTTAAATGCGATGAATAAGCGCAGAAGTGCGAAATGTACCTATACAATTGTAATATGAAGACGAATAGATAAGCCAGCCGGTGGCATCTGGTGGCTCACTTCTATAATCTTACTCGTCGGTTGCCAGTTTGCCATTTCTTATAGAAATAGTGGCAGACTCTCACAGTAACACTTTAAGTACGTAATACTTTATTTATTTTGAATAGGATGTAAATCGAATCCAACTCCAAAATTTTATTGTTATTCCAATTTTGAATGATTCTATCTATTAGATTTCTTCGAGACAATTTTAAAACTGTCTAAATTAACTGTGATTTATTACTTATTTCAAAAGTGCCTCTGTAGAAGTCTAATAGATGGAATTATTCGTAATTGGAAAAACATTCTTTACAGGATTACGCAGCATATGATAAATATACGTCTATTAATTTATCGCGAGAAAATAATAAATCAATACCTGGGTTAGCACCAGTTGACGATTGCACCCTTTTAGGTAACGTTTAAATTATTCATATATTGTCTGTATTTTAGTACTGCATTGTAAAACGGCAGAAACTTTACTGACATCCTTTTAGGTAAAATTTATTTTTATTTTAATTTACTTTAAAGACTTTTCTGAAATAAGAACATATCGGGGCAGTTTCGGTTTAGTTTTAAAAATATCTTATGCATACCTTTTTCTAATAATTGTTCACGGATAAGTTTAGGGTGGAATTAAGGGGATGCCATTGCCCACTGTTACCGACCGAGCGAGCGAATTAGACAGTTTTTGAATAGTTAAAAAAATTCATCTCGATGTATGCAAATCTAAGACATTATTGCCCTCCACAAGGATGAATTCTACCAACTTTCTAAGGTTCAAATCGATACTCCAAATCGTCTAAAAATGGCATTTGGAATATCGATATTAAACTTAGCAAGACGGTATGTATTATTGCGAAGAGGATGATATCTTGATTTTGTATATATCCAAATATATATATATATATATATAAATATATATATATATATATATATATATATTTATATCTATATATATATATATATATATATATATATATATATATATATATATATATATATATATATATATATATATATATATATATATATATATATATATATATATATATATATATTTTTTACTGCATCCCCTTAATTAAAGTATGACGGATTTAAATAGACCCTGTCAACGGTATTTTCGTCAATTTTAATAGATGCCTCTGTACGGATCTCCGATAATCAAAACGTATCGGAGGTACCTGTATAAGTGGAAACAAGAGAAGCAGCCGGAGCTGAACGAACCAAATGAAATGAACATATGAGGGGTCGAGAGTGAGCGAGCCGAAAAAAGCTCGCACCGCACGTAGAGAAAACAAAAAAGAATATGTTGATTAAGATCGAATATCGGATGTTGCATCGAGTACTCGCTGTCTGCACCTCGCGTAACTTCAAACCCACTCATTCTTTCCCTCTATATATGTATATTTTTCTCCCTCTCTTTGCGCTACGACGATGAATAAATCTCTCGCCTCCAATAGACTCTCTCATCCGAGCGACTTCTTCCGTCCCTCTCTTTCTCTCCCTCTCCCTTTCCCTCTCTCTCTTTCGCTTTCGTCTCTGACGAGTTTATACGGAGACATGGATTTTAAATGGCGCCGTGGGACGCTCTCGAGAAGATCGCCCGAGATCCTCCCGCTATATATACTCCTTTTCTACCTTCGCGCGGAGCGTCCGCATTATACAAGGGCCCTTTTAATTGCGATTTTATGCGACGCATTAGACTAAAAGGCCATTCGCCGCGAAAGGGAACACTCCTCTCTCCCCCCACTCCCTCCTCTTTCGCTATACATATAGCGAGCGAGCGCGTGCGCGCCCGCTGAGAAATGAATGAAGCTACTTTGAATTTTGCGGTTTGCCCGAGCGCGTTAAGAAAGCTTATCGAGACATCTTATCCGCGCTCCGCCGGCCGCTAATTACTTTTTATAATTTCTTGTATATCTTGGAGGAGAGTTCCGCGCTCGGCTCGTTCGCTCTCTATGATCTCACCCGCTGCTGCGCTCTTTTTTTCTCTTGCATCGGGGAGAGCGCGAAATCTTGCTTTTGCAGTGAAATAGAGATATCTTTCTCTCTCCGTTTAAGCGGAATTCGTTATTATTTAAATTCAAACCAAATGAATTTCTGATCGTATGAAAAGTGAAATTTTACATTTATTGTCATTGACACTTAATGATTTCTTTAATATTTAAGTTGTAGTGCTATTTGTAAAACATTCTTTATTTTTTAACAAAACTTGTCGAGTCGTGATGTATACTGATTTTGCTTCTGGAGCACATCGTAAGTTCGTTATTTAATACTAACAATACGTTAAGTATTTACATTGTAAATAATATATTGCTCGCTGTTAGTGAATATAGGAAAAGTAGCTCCAGTAGACATTAGAGTAGAATTTGTGTAATTACATAGAAAGTGCATTTACACTGTGTATATATAACAGTAGCTCGAACTGTAATCTCATTTACGGCAGACCTACTTAAATTTAATTGAGATATTTGGCTAACTCGTATACATGTAGTCAATTAAAACTCAAATTGTTATAATACTTTTGATTTTATTTTTTAATCGTATCAAAATACACCCGTGAAGATTATTATTCAAACGGCAATTCAAAAAAAGAAAAGATTTAAAAGCTTTAAAAGATAATCCTATAATATTTCGATAACCTCCAACAACATCTGACGTATAATTGACGTGTAAGAGAACAACAAGAAAATCAAAAGGACGGAACAAAATTCGCCCTCAGAAAAAGAGAGTAGTGCGCGAGAGGGACAGAGCCATAGAGTGAAAGAACTAATAGAAAGAGAGCAATTGTTAGCGAATTGGTCGGAATCGAGCAAATCACACGATCATCCTTCGCTTTTCCCCCACCGGAGCGAGTGGAGTAGGAAAATGTACGACGACGACGGCGACGACGGCACGCTCCGCTGGGCCACCGCGCGTGCACTTCCCACGTCCGTCTCCCTCGAGCGACTCGCATTTCTCTTCATTTCTTTCCCATCGGCTGACCGGTCCACACACACACACACACACACACACACACACATCACACAATGCACACGGCGCGTGTGGGTCGTCACCGAGTCGTCTAATTGGAATCTCGCAGCTGTGGTATTATCCGGGGAAAAGAGAGAAGACGCTGAGGGAGTTGTGAAAAGAATATAGGTGGAGGAGGGGGAGGCTCGGGTGAGCGAGCGAACGCGGCTAGACGTCAAATTACTTACGCAATCATATGATTGAGTAACGAAAGCTCTAACGAGCTGGAGAAAATTACCTTGTCAACGGTGAACTGATGCGCGCTACGGCGTGAATCGCTATTGTGAGTGACAGGTGACGTGCGCGCATGATCTGATAAGCCATGAATCGGAAGGATTTTTAGAAGAAAAGCTTTGATATTTTGAGCTTATAATTTCAGATATTAATATATATTATACATTTAGTTAGCCCAACGTACATATATATTTTATATTACGAAAGCTTCGTTATCATCGTCGAATAAAAATAAATCATCCCCAATTATTATTGAACGTTTATATCTACATTTTGTATATTTTATGTAATGTGTGATAATCGATGACATAAAATTATAATGTCATAATAACGAGGATTAATTCCGCACCCTTTATCTAAAATAACATTGATAAATTAAATTAGAATTATTGTGAATCAATTCGAAGAGCTCTTTTCAGTTCCGGGCATATCGTGCTTATAGTTTATTCTCTTATTTTCGCCTGCGTTCGCTCGCACTCGCGCCAAAGCCACTACCGTTATCCTCTGTCATAAATAAGCGAGGAAATCAAGTATTTTTAAGCATGACTTTAATGCGACCGACAGAAGCCACGCACTCCACAAACGCAGGAGAAAGGGAGACCGACAGCGAGAGAAAGAGGAGAGGATAGAGGGAGAGAGACTGCAGGTGTACATAAATTTTTTTAAGAACGTCGCAGGCAACAATTTATAAGACCCCTGGGGAAAATCGTCGAGAACTCTCGCTGGTTTTTTATTTTTTTTCCTTTTTTTTATCAATTTCCGAGCTTCATTCCATATTTGAGTGCATTGTGCTCGTCGAACAATAACTCATCGCGATATTGCCGCGGCGTCGGTGGCGGCGGCTGCCGCAGCCAAAGCTATCCGTGTGCATATCGATGCGTCTCTTTCAATAACTCTTGGCGCGCGCTCCCAACCCCAGCGATATATCCCCCACCTCCTCTCTTGCCTTTGCCACCATCGTGCCACAGTGCTTTCACATAGGAGAGGCAAACACAGATCAGGCCGCTTATTATGGTGTTACCGTCGCCCCGCGTGCGCGCGACTCCCAAAGCCTTTTTGCGTGATTGAAGGAGAAAAGAGTTTTTTTGCACTGTTTTCCCGACGCGCGCGCCCGCACAGCAATCGCTATTCCCGTATCGGCTGTTTTGTTTCCGCGTGTTATGAAAACAAGGGATGAATAGGGATATAGGCGCGGAAGAAAAGAAAGATTTTTCGTCGGGTATACAGAAAGGTGTATGATGCATATTTGGGTGGTTTTGGGAGTATGGATATCCAATTGTTGTTTGTTTGCTTTTGCTTTGGAAAGCGTTTGGCAAATGGTAATCCTAAATCACGTGTAATGTAAAAGATTTTAATTAATGTTTGTAAACATTTCTTTCGATAAACTGCTGATTTTTTTTGAAAAAATTGTTCGTATTGGTAAATATTGAAATTTTTGAAATCCTTT
This sequence comes from Torymus aiolomorphi, assembly GCA_036365515.1. Taxonomy (NCBI): domain Eukaryota; kingdom Metazoa; phylum Arthropoda; class Insecta; order Hymenoptera; family Torymidae; genus Torymus; species Torymus aiolomorphi. Next base: position 141,170,410 of record CM070877.1, read on the forward strand.
ATTCTCAATATTTTTAACGCATAAAATATAAACTATAAATATAAAAAGTTTTTTATTTTCTACATCAGATATATGAATTTAAATATTTTAATATTTTTATTATCGAATGCCAGTTTATTAATTAAAATTTGGTGAAATAAAATATTTATGAAACAAGAAAATATGATTTTATAAAGTAATTAAAAATGTGTTTTCGAATTTCAATGTATTCTTGGGCAAATCCATTCATATTTTGGCAGACCTATAATTATGGAAAAAATACAATTGCATGACCAGTAAACAACTTATTCTGGAAATACACATTTTTATTAGGAGTACAAACTAAAACTCTAACATTTTGTTTTCGATTACAAAATGCAAGTAAATGAAAAAAAAAATGTTTACGTATATTTCATTACAATGTTGTTATACACATTAAGATAATTGAGCAGGATGTATTTCACTTTAAACTCGAGCTTTTTTGCGAGTAAAGCAAAATCAATTTCGTTGACACGAACCTTGGAGCATATTATTTTTTGAGTCTATAAACCTTTTCAGTTTATTAAATTGATGCCGTTTAAAAAATATGATCGACTTTAGTATACTATTTTAACATTTACATAATTATATTCAAGTTTATTTAACTAAACAGAGATCACTACTTACTAAGCAAAAGTTAGTGAGTTCACGATATATAATAAATCGAGAAGATAATCCTGCCATTGAACATAAAAGAGTTTTGGTTATAAAAATCTTTCCAGAGAGAAACATTGAAAAACTATTTATTTTTGGTCATTTTTCACCTAGACCTCTATTACTATATACTATGTTCTTTGATAACTATCGCCATGTCCAAACTTTCGAACACATGACTAATCCATGAGGATTCCATTTAGTCCCCGAAACTATATATAGATAACTTAGTATACGTAGATGCAGTATTTAGTGGGAAACGTTCTAAAACTTTTCAAAAGGATAAAGGGTGCTTTTCACTCCAAAAGTCAACTTTTACCTATTAATATATAGCCTACCTAAAATCTCTCATCAATATAATACATGACATATCAAACAAAAAGATAGGTTGGCATAGATCAAATTTTTAGATTAGTCCTACTTAGCTTACAAATACTGTACAAAAGTGTTAAAAAAAATAGAATTCCCTCAAATTCTTCCAGACGATGAAAAATAAAAGTCTACAGTGAACCACTGCACATACTTTTTCTTTAATATAAAATAATGAAAATGTTCTGATTTAATAATGAAGCTAAAATTAGAAAATTGCGCAAAGCTCTTTTCTTCTACATTAATTTTCTTCTTATTTAAAATAATTAGTTGACACCTGTGAGAGCTTAATATTGGTTGATCATCAGTGACCCTTTTTCGTTCATTTTTTCCATGTTAAATTTCTCGAAAACAGTGCACAAGACTGTTTTCCTTTGTTGGGCATTTTTTCGTCTATTGCATGACCTACAGTAATGTGATAATGATACAAGTATTTTTTTCCATTTTTTTACCTTAGCGTGGATTTCCTGTAGAATTGTTATCTGTATGCACAATGGCAGACGAATGTTGCTGTCCATTAATAGAGGCGAATATTGAAACCCTTACCAAACATTTCACGAATAATAATAGTACATGACAACCTTGAAAAAAAAACTGAAATATTGCATTCACGATGCTTTGACAAGCGCCATTCTACCAGAGTTACAACACACGATTTCTCTGTTGGCAAAGTTGATATTCTCTTCTCGCGGGACACGATTTCATTCAATTCGCAAATCTGCATGCTCGCAAAAGGGACGCGGCCAGCTGGAAAGTCATTCTCGTCAGACCGACATATTCGTTGAAATATTGCGCGCGGACGCTCCATATAGTCTGGCTTGCAGCCCGCCGTCCGAAGTTCCGCGAGAGCCGTCCATCTCCGTCGTGCCGATCGATCGATTTTCTCGGCGGTTTCGTGGTTTCCGACTTCGAGTAAGAGAGAGAGAGAGAGAGAGAGAGAGAGAGAGAGAGAGAGAGAGGTAACACAGCGCTCATGCGCGCGCCCGCGAGATGATGATAGATCGCCGCGGGAACTCGGTCAAGGTGAGAAGTTGCAGGACGTGACGTGCGCTCGCAATCAGCTGCGCGTCGGCTCTTAAAGGACATGGAAGCCGCCCTTGGGCATGTCGATGGCTATACAGGTGACGTATATGGACAGCTCTGACGACGGGGCTAATGATGTCCCAGCGCATGATCATCTGGAATAAAGCGATTAAAGGGGAGCCGAGGCTTCCGGGTAAGTGCAGCTTCGCGCGAGACTCGTCTACAAGTTCAAAGAGATCAAGGACCGTTTGAAGCAACTTCCATTCCCGTCGGAGCGCGTGTTCTGGAGGTTAATTGTCGCCTGATATTAAATTGAGTAACTGATTTAATGGTTGTATAAGTTTTCCTAACGAGTTTCTGTAAGTTTTAAAAATTTGGGTTATTCAATAAAATAGGAAACGAGTACACTACAAATCAAAAGTAGACAGTGAAAAATATCACGCACGTCGTTAGCTTTTTTTTTTATAAAAATTAATACACAATCAGATCTAAAAAGAATAGTGGATAAATAAACCGTCACCATTCATATTCCACTGTATTGACATAAACCTCTCTGTACCTTTTCAGCGCTTGCTTCGTGCATGATCCCTGGTAGCTTGCCTGCTTATATATACGTATATCCACCCGTCCGTATATAGCAGCGTTTCGAGTCTTTTCAAGGAAGACGGCGCGCGAACGCGATCCCGAGAGCGCGCAGTTGATTCCTCTCGCAGGAAAAAGTCGACGTCGTATACGGTGCGTCGATGTTCGTTCGTCGTACAGTGAAGGGGACGAGGGACACGAGACACGACAAGAGATCGACTCGCGGATTTTCAATTTAGCAATCGCTCAGGTACACTCTTCCTTCCGTTCATATATACCAGGTTTGTGTACGCGCGCGCTGGTATCTTAATATCTTCATCGTTTCTTCTGTACACTAAATTTTGTTCTCTCGCTTTTGCTTTTCACTGTTCTTTTAACTTTTTTCGCGTGGAATAAACATTATTATACTTCTTTTTTTTATTTTCAAATAAGTGTATTAGATCGTTAATAAAATGCAGAGTCTTCATAAGACTCGCATCAATGAAGAATGGAAATATATTTATTTTGAGAACTGCATAATACAAAAATTTCAATAAAAACTTGAAAGAACTTTTGTACCAATGTACTTTATAGTTTTCATAGTATACAAAAAAAAAGTATAAGGTCAGAAAGCCATTTCAATGTACAAAGGGTGTGTCGACGTCCCGCTTACTCGTCCGTGATCACTTCGTTCCTTATACTCGCCAAGCAGGGCGCTGCCGCCCCCTTTGATAATTTAAATATATATCAAGTATATACATTTGGCATTAACAACCGAACCGAAGAGTTTCTATAAAGTATGTAAAAAAAATTTTAATTTCGTATCCAAAAATGTATTTCATTTGAAACCCGTAAAACATTTTATTCTTAATTTTTTCCCTTCCAACTCGCAATATTTTTTAATATAACGGGTTCATATCCGGACTATCCAGCGACTTTTCACCTATAGCTGTTGTGTCATCCTCCTTCGTGTAAACTTTCCCCCCTATGCCGAGGAAATTGCTACTACCACGACTTCCAGAACGCGCCACGGGCATCCTCTTTTTTCTCTCTGTTTTATTTAAATCTCGACTCGTCTCTCGGTTGTTTTTGCGCTAGACACATACACTTCCTCTCCCCCGAAGGATCGAACGACGTCCCTCCGTTCTCTGGTCTGCCAGCACCTGCCAGCGTCGGGACGTTCGAAAGTCAGTGCTCGACTTCCTTCACTTAACTTCCTTCGCGCCCTTTGACAGCTGCCAGGAACCGTGCGCTACAAGGCCCGCGGATAATGGAGACAAGGGCTTCATCTGTTCTCTCTCACCCCTTTCTCCCTCTCTCTCTCTCTTCCGCTCTGTCTCTGTCTTCGTCGACTCTAATTACAGCGTCGGGTCTTTTGTTCTCGAAGATGGGTCAAGGCTAAGTCGATGGAAAGATGCTTCATTCGGGAACTTCGTAATGAACGTTTGACTTTGGAGACACGATGTTGAACCGTGGTTTTGCTTGCTCTCAGGTGGTTTGAGCGTCAGATCCGGAGGTATTGATTTTTTGCTGAATAGAAAAGCGCGGAAGTTCGGGTTACAAGAAAATTCATTGTAATAAAGGGGCGATGGAGGAACATTCTACCAAGAGCAAGTAAAGCTATTTTGAATAATTTTTAACTAATGCAGTTGATAAAAAAGTAGATGTAAATATTTTAGTCAGATTTAAGAAATAACCCGCGAAAAAATTGAAAGTATGGGCAATATATTTCATATATATGGGATATATATATTAGCAATATATTACAAATATACTGGCTATGCGATTTCCAATATATTAGTAACATATCTGCGATTGTACATCCTCCAATATATTACTCATATATTGGCAGTATAAAATGTATAAAAATAAATTTCAAAACGTGTTACCAATAAGTATAGCCGGAATAGAGTGTTGCTACTTCAATAAGTTATTTTACATTACAAATCAAAATTATTTCACGCAAACATTGTGGAAATTTTTGAGACCCTATTGTACATTTGTACAAGAGGGGATAACAAAAACAAGGCGAGCCTTGTATTTCGAACTCTTCGTAAAGAGTCGTTCGAACGAATGAATTACACGGCTTATATACTCTCGGTCTTCCAATGCGTTTAAAGAAGTCACTACCGGCGCGCCGCATAGCGGATGAATAGCTGAAGCTTGCTCATCGAGCGCCGCCCATCAAAAGTTCCCGTTTGCCACCGCTATTCGGCGCGCCGGTAGTGGCTCCTTTAAACGCATTGGAGGGCCGAGAGTATATAACCCGTGTAATTCATCCGTTCGAACGACTCTTTACGAAGAGTTCGAAATACAAGGCTCGCCTTGTTTTTGCCTTCTTTTTAGGGATGGCGATATTAAACAAAAATATCGATATTTGCGTATCGATAATATCGGTATAGCTAATATCGATAATTTCGATACATCGGGTTAAAAATATCGATATTCACAAATATCGATAAAAAAATATAAAAATAATTTTAAAAAATACTTTATTAATTTTCAAAATAATTTTAATAAACATTTGAAACTTTACAAACTATAGATTCCAATATTTTAATGGTAATAAATTTAGAAAAAGTAATTCTTGAAAGTGTTGTGGGGTTAACCGATTCCTATTCTGAACACTAAACGACACTAAAAATTCGAATCGAAAACGAAGACGAACACGAACTGAGCCGCCGTTGCGGTTACGGTGTTGCCAACGTCTAAGCATCTAATATATTCGAAAATCTCTGATAGACGATAGAGGTCGTACAAGCACATTTGCTTTTGCGAGTTACGATTTTCAATTTCAAATAGCGCAAAATATCCTCTCTTAAAAAAATGATGGCCGGAAGTAGTGGCTCATTTAAAGACGCGGTGTGACTGGTTATTTGAAAAAGTGCGAGTATTTGAATTTTTTAGATTGAACATGTGCTAGATTTGAATTTTAACACTCAAATATTTATACAACTAATAAATAATTAAAATAGAATAAAAACATTTGATTTATTGATTGAAAAATGTATCTAATTATCATTGAAACTAATTAAAATTAAATCATAGGGAAAAACAGTGCACATAACCCCAAAAATAAATTAGTACGCGCGAAGCGCGTTTGCATTTTGCTAGTCCCTTATATAAATTGAGCATTCGAGATAATCTATTTTGCCCTCGAACGATCTCGAAATCTCGAATAATCGAATCCGTCTCGAATCTCAAAAGGAGAGAAACAAGAGACGAAACAGTGGCGCGCGTAGCGCGCTGATTAACGCTAGTAAATTAAAAATTTTTATTTGGCATAAGTCTATTGAATATCGGAAGCCGATATCTTAAGTATGATATCGATATTCCGATATTATCGGTGACAAAAATATCGGTTACAATTATCGATATATCGCAAGGGAAATATCGATATTTATAAATATCGATAAATATCGCCCATCCCTACTTCTTTTTGCTATCTCCTCTTGTACAGATGTACAACAGGGCCTCAAAAATTTCCGCAATGTTTGCGTGAAATAATTTTGATATGTAAATATATAAAAATAACTTATTGAAGTAGCGACACTCTATTCCGGCTATACTTATTGGTAACACGTTTTGAAATTTATTTTTATACATTTTATACTGCCAATATATGAGTAATATATTGGAGGATGTACAATCGCAGATATGTTACTAATATATTGGCAATCGCATAGCCAGTATATTTGTAATATATTGCTAATTTGTATATCCAATATATATGAAATATATTGCCCATACTTTCAATTTTTTCGCGGGAAGCTGAACTTTATCAATCTTTTGACACCCATTAGGTATTTAATGTTAAGTATTAAGAAGCTCTTAATCCGTGAGCAACCTTTTCACCCTTACAATCAATTTATTATAGAAAATAGTATAATATTGAAAATATCAGGCGCTCCAACTAACGCGTATAGGTATATAGCACTACCCGATAAGAGACGGCCAGATCGAGAATTATCGTTGAAAAGCAATTCTGCAGCGACCGCTCGCGTACTATACGCACATCCCGCCTCGAATTTCCATACGCGCCAAATGTATCAAAATAATCATCGACAGAATCTCACCCTCTTCCCTTCCCCCCCTCCCGTTTTCTTTCTGATTTCTCGCTGCGCAGAACCCATCGAACTCTATACACACATAGCATCCACTAAAGAGCGTCAAAGGCGGAATACACGTATACACGGTATATAATATATCGCTGTGTGGATGGGCGAACCGGCCCGAATATAGAGATAGTCGCGTACATACATACATATATCGAGAGAGGCGACGAGGGATGCACGCACACGCGCAAGGTCGATTCATCGCTAGCATCTCGAGTGCTTATACCGAGGCCGCGCGTGCACGCCACTAGGTAATGAAGAATGGAGGGCCGCCGTCTCGCACGCGCAACTCAGTTGTGTTTGAGAAGCACTAGCGCAGCAGCACAGTCAGTCTCTTGGGAGTACTTGCGCCTTGCGCGCGGCCCCATATCTCTGGCTCTTAGAGGCATACGTAACCCCCGCGCACTTGATGCCACCGTGTATGTATGTATGTATGTGTATATATAGGAGATGGGAAAGCCTCGCGCGATTTCCCCCGTCTACGCGAGAGGGGTGATGGCCTTGCAGCTGTCGACGGCGCGCGGAGAGTGAGAAAGCGGGTTATATGTAGATAGGTGTGCAGCCATCGGCTCTGTGCTATAGCTCTCATCCCCCTCGTGGCGCACGGGTGCGGAGGAAGAGGCCGACGTCACCGCGGCTGCTGCAGCGCCTTCCCAATCCCTTTCGTATAAGGAGCCCCGGCGAGGTTCGACTCTGTGTCGCGGATGCTGATGCCTCTCTCTCTCTCTCTCTCTCTCTCTCTCTCTCTCTCTCTCTCTCTCTCTCTCTCTCTCTCTCTCTCTCTCTTGGCAGGCCGCCGATCGATGAACTTGAGGATGCGGGATGGGTGGTGTTTTTATTCTGCGAAAACAAAAATAAAAGGGTTGTAATATATTGTTGGGTTTAGGTCGTATAATATTGTTAAAATTATAAATATATAGAGATTATATAGGAATCACTGTGGATCGAAAAGTGATTCAAAGTACGTTGGGAAAAAATGAATAGTTGTATTAGCAGAAGGAATACTTTTTATTAACGTACGTAATTCCAAGCATATTTTGGCAATGAAAATAAAAAGGGATATTAGTACATTTTAGACAAACCTCTATGAATAAATAATTTAAGAAATAAAAGTCTTACACTTCTCAAAATGTGACATAACGAGTAATTTTTTCAAGGGTGTTATTGACTGCTAATTCCACCAACTTATTTCTATTAGAGCGCTCAAACGAGCTATTGACTTTTGATGTAATGTGGAAAATCAAAGGGATCTGCAAAGGACAGAGTAGAAGGCCTTTTGATGCTCTCGTGAACTAATTTATCATGTTCAAACTCAATCATACCATAATTTTGACCTTTTTTTAAATTGCCTACAGTCAAGCTTTGATCTCCAATCTCTTTCTTCTGCAACGTCAAAACTAATTGTATATGCTCGTCAAAACTATTAAATTGGCACTGTCAACAATAAATTGAATATGTCTTTAGAAAAGATTCTGCCTATTAAATATATTCATTTCAATCGAAAATAACCAAAGTAGATTTCCATTGAAAAACAGAAGTATGTACGTTAAATTCAAGCAAAAGATAAAATTAATCTTCCGAATCAATAAGTGTCAAGCAGCGAGCTTCAGGAAACCCTCGACCACTCAAAAGTTCCACGCCGAATTCCCCGCCCCGGCTATCACGACGAATTCATCCACTTACGTCGACTTCTTTGTTCCTCGTTTGTGCTCCGCGCGCCCGGCGCGCCATAAATCAAGGCTGACCGCTCTTTCTCGTCCGTGCGCGCACGACGATCGACATCGCAATAAACCGGGAAAGCTCTAATCTCTCCAGGACACGTCGAAAGTGCTCAGGAATGACCTCCCCCCTTTCTCCATCCACATATATATACGTACGTCTCTCGAGCAGTTGCATCCCGTCCAATTCGAAAGACGTTAACGAGTCCAGCGTATCGAATTTACAGTCCCGAGGGAGCGCATGCTATGCTACACCCCTCGGGAAGGGGAGAAACAATTTCGCGGCGGTGGCGGCGGCTGTACGACGTCTTGCGCGCCGCGGCGGGAATTATTCTTGCGCGTGGGCGAGTATGGTCACCACCCTTGCACTCGCCCTCGTTTTAATTAAATTGTGGGAACCGAGGTGCGCCCGCGAGACTTTTGCCCTCGTTCGTAACGTTATGCGGCTAAAGATAGAAAGAGAGAGAGAGGCGGATCCGATGAGATAAAGGGAGGGGAGGGAGATTATGCGGAATTTCGCCAAGTGGTAAAGTTACCCGAATCGCTTTCTTGCCCGCTAGATATGCCGGCTGTCCGTACGTCCTGTAGCCGCAGTGCGAACTTTCGAAAATCAAAAATTTTTATACTTCTCCGGTCCTTTCTCTCGCGTGTCCGTTTTCTTATCTATACTTGTAGATTAAACTTCTACTAGGGTGTAATTTTGTTTTTCATTGCGATATAGAGAAATTTTTAATTCGAATTGTTTTCTGCAAACTGAATACTACTGTATCAAACATAAATTCGTCCTTAATGAAAAAAATTGATTTTCTTTTGTAAATAAAATTATTGCATAAAATATTTTTAAAATATGTTTGAAAAATAAAGAGATAAATGAAATGATAAAATAATATACATTTCACGGTTACCAATGTATCGATATTTGTATTACTATCTTTAATTATACGTATATAATAAGTATTACTCACATTTACTTATAATTGCCGTCTTGACGTACATATCGATCTTTTAATATAAAACGGTATAAATGTCAACCAATCCTTTCGGAACCTTTAATAAATCTAATTAATATAATCACTAGACCGTATGCTTCACTTGTAGCCGTCAAAGAACAGCTATACTATGCGCATAGCGCGGTGATTGCTATCTCATTAGCAAAAGTCCACGCGCCCTTGCGAAACACAGAGAGAAAGACAGAGAGAGGGAGATAGATGTAGAGCGAGAGAGAGAGAGGGAGAAGCGAGATGGTCGCGCGACTCGACACCCCCGCAGACGTCGCGCAGAGGCTCGCGCGGCGGCAACAACGTTAATGAAAGCGCGGTCGCAGTCTGCGGCTCGGAGAGATCTCGTTCGGATGCGTGCTGTATCCGCAGCCGCGCAATTTGTCGCCGGCAAGGCACGCGCGCGAGATAACACGGTTAACGGATAAACTGGCGGCGGACCGCCGACGCCGCGCGCGCGCGCGCCACGTGACCAGAAATTGTTTCTTCCCTGTGTATGGTATTTGAATTTCATTAATTTCGAGGACTCGAGAGCGCGAGGCTTGTCTCATTACCCGGGGATGCTCTGAAGAGCGTGATAATTAAATTTTCGGCGAAGAAGGAGAATATAATCTTTGCCGGATCAGAGATCCGGAAAGGCGCCCTTTCTACGGAGATATTCGGGATGAGATTTTCCTGGCTTGCGGTTTCAAATTGTCATGTTATAGATCGTAGTTATAGAATAATTGTAAGGAGGATATTCTTAATTGATATTTTAGTGAATGAGTTTTTCAAATGTTATTGAAGCAAACAACCTAACTTTCAAGTACCAAAAATAAATAAAAACTTTTTGAGGGTTGACCAATCAAACCAGATTTGTTTGGTCCGTCCTGAATATACATAAAAAAAAAGTGAATACTGTCGATGGGGTAGCGAGCTTTTTTTTACCGACAATATATAACTTTATTAAAAAAAATGCTTTAAAAGGTTCATACTTTAAACATAAATCATTTCATCAGGAAGAGTTGCGCATATACATTTCAAAAAAGGAAAATAAAACTAAAGAATGTGAGCGTTCATTTTTTTCAGACTGAAAAAAAACTTGATTTCAAAAGATACGTAAGTTTGAAGATGAGCGTAAAATGCATAAAATACTGTACAAATGCAAAAGAATGAGTGCTTGTCATTTTTCAATGTATCTTGTGTACTTGACGCTCATGTAACTTTTGAAGAAATCAGCATTTTTCATTTTGCAAATAGCGAATGAAAGCTCGAATTCTGTAGTTTTAATTAAATTTTTTGAAGGAGGGATATTTTATGGCATTATAAAAAATTAATTTATTGTCGGCAATAAATTTTACCACCTCGACCACATTCACGATTTTTTTTATATTCAGGATGGCTTTGGGAGCAAAAGAAATCTAATCTGATAGGTGTATCCCTTAAAAAATCTTTATTTATCTTTGGTACACAGCTGCTTGATATTTTCCCTAGTATATAGCTCAGATATGTTGTTTATCATAATATAATGAATTACACTTTATATAACAGCTTTACCTATATTTTTGGGCACGTTTTATTCATATTTTCATTTAATTCAAATCAAATTTTTCTTTCACACGAACTCGACTCTTTATTAATTACTTAAGTAAAAAAAGTTATAATTGTTTAATTTCGGAGAACGCTTTCATAGAATTTGATAATCTATTGTCATTTCAATTACTCTAATAAGCCCCTGCTTATGCTTTACTAAGCTAATGAAACTTTTAATAAGAAATAAAATATTATAATTTGAAAATGAAGCTCATTGTTACAGGTATGATATCCATATTACGGATATGCAGATTAAAAAGAGGAAAAGAGTGCAATAACGATATGACGACAATCAGCAGAAAGCTGAGCGGTGACTGCCGCGGCTAGTCGATAGAGTGTTTGATTTGCTAATAAATTGCCAAGTAATATTATCAATGTATGGGCCTTCTTCCAAAAAGAAATATATTGTTCTACCGATTGCGAGTGCTCTTACTAAAACTGTGTGATCAGCCTTAAAAAAAACTGTAATTACTGTAGTTGTTAATTCATTACAGATTCTATCTGTAACGTGAACATGAAATAGAATAAAAGATTTGGAAAAATGTGTCTGATTCGGTTATTTAAATCTATAATAATAAAATCAAACAAGAATTGCAGAAAATACATTTTTTGAGTCAGAATAATTCATTGTTACAATAATAACCCTTTCAATTTTATTTTCCAGCGTTTTATATAACGAAATATAGCTCACCCTAAAATATCTAGTTTCGCGCGAGCGGCCCTCACTGCTCGTCGCGAAGTTTTGATAAAAGTTTGACAAAACCGATAACATAAATTTCCCTTTAATGGGCAACTCGCCAGATTTCATCCATGAATAAAGTATATTAAAAACTGAATAAAATAAAACTGCGAAGAATCTATAACTGCTCCCTAACTCTCTTTCTCTCTCTTTCTCTCTCTCCCTCTCTTTCTCTACCCCTCTTTCACTTTACCCTCGATCGGGCAAAAAACAAGCCGAACTCCATCTCCATGAAGAATGGAAAATTTATACTTAGACTTTCTTTCTGGCCATCGCGCGCACACATATATATATATATATATATATATGTATATATCTGGCGTGCAGGCGGGCGCGCACTTAAAGGGGGAGAACAATCGTCGCGCACGACGTTCGAAATTCGAATCTACGATATATCCCGTCGTCTGCGGCGGGCAGCTCGCGGCGACTAAGCGTAAAATATGGCTCGGCGTGGTACACGCCCACGCATCGGCTCGCAGCTCGCAGTTAAATACCTAAATAGCGCTCTGGATCTGTTCACCTCTCTCGTGCGCGCAAGCGCGTATATGTGTATCTGTACTCTGTATGTGTGCGCGTGCATATACACGCGGTGGGTTAGGGTCGCGGTGGAGCGATTAATCGTCTTGATTGGATTCCAATTAGCCTGCTAGCGACGCGTGGTCCTGCGGTGCGCGGGAGCGCGCGCGCGCTTTATATCTCGGGAGTGCATTTCGCTGCGGTCGCCGCGGTTTTTCATTATTGTTACGGCAATTGTTTCAAACTTAATTAGCGATTTTTAGGAAGATTGACTAACTGTTGTAGGGAAAAATTGTTAGTTGTAGTTGTGTAGTGGTGTCTGAATTGCAAAAATACAGAGTACATAATTGCGGTTTTATAAAATTAGAAGGAACAATTTTAATTGTCCAATTATGTTGTAGTCAATCAGCGATTCAATAATCAATTAGAGATAAATGCTTAATTTCACCAAAAACGGAATGATTTCGGACATGAGTTAATAATACGTGTAATCACCTCTTTATAGACTATAAAATAATATGTTTCTCATGCTATAACATATAATCGACAAAATGTTAGAAATCCAATTTTACGATATTCTAATTATCTATACATGCGTTATTTAAATGGTCATCGAATGTTGCAATCTAACTGAACAAAATGCATTAGGCAATATAACTTCTAATGGAAATACTCGTTTGGTGTAAAAAGTTGGAAAATCGATTTACGTTACGTATTCATAGCTATTTTGATTTAATATAAACTTTATTGACACATCATTTTTCTGAAAAATGCTATACACAACTTTTCAGAGATAATTGAACATTCGAATTTCCCATTAATTTTTGTTACTTTTTTTATAGCATTTGCTGGGCAAAGCCGAATGTTGACATTTTTTAAATTTTTCTTTGGCCGATTCCTTAAATTGAAATATAATTCAATAGCGAGATTTTTAATTGGATTCAATCCCATGCTCCTGTAACACTTTTTGCGCGAAATTCTTTCGCACTCTCCTGCCTCTCTGCCTTTTTTTTCGAAAGCGCCGCGCACAGGATTCTTTCGAGTAGAACTAACAAACGGAAAGTGAGAAAAACGACCTCGCGCGTGTTTGAGCATATGTGCAGTGGGCAAGCTGGCCAGCATAAATCCCGAATCGTCAAACATCGTGGCTCGAAAAAAGTCAGCCTTTGAGGCGTCAAAACAAGTGAATATTCTGGAATTTCATTGAAAACCAAACGCCCTTTCTCTCTCGCGCTTTCTCGCGTGAAGGCTGCCAGAAACAGAGGAAAAGCTTCCACGGCGAGAGGGAATTCGCGCAAAGGGCTCTCGGACTCTCCACGCGGTTATTGATGTGGGCAAAAGCAGTCCCTTTCCCGCCACCGGCGGAAATCCCTTTTGATTTTGTTTTTTCGTTGACACGTAGCGCAATTTTCTTGCCTGAGCGAATTCACCCTTGCATCGCGTCCAAACTGAGGCAAAGCATTGTGTGCACTAATCGCGCGCTTCATTGATTATACTATAATAGTTATCACATGTTTTGAGCGTATCATAAATATTTCGAACATAAAAGTTTTTGCGTAAAAACGTGAGATTTATTCATTTATTCATCTATATTTTCGTCTATCTATTCAGCGTTTCTGATAGTTAAATTCTCAGTTTTTCTTTTTAATTAAAAAAAAAAAATCTGATTTTTCAAATGCCTGAATTAGATAGGGAAAACAAGAATTCATGCAATATTGAAAATGTATTTATTACTAACTTGTTTGTTTGAAATATTTGTTTTTGTTTATTTATTTGTTTGTAATATTTGTTATTGTTCTTTATTTCTTTGTAATATGATTTACTTGTATTCCAATATTCTATTTAATTTGAAAGAGGTATCTCACTTAATTAGCATCATCCTTTGATCAATACATTTTCAACACACTTCATAGATTTAAATGTCAAAAACGTGTTTAAGTAATCACTTCTCAACAATTTATTAAGAGCAAAAATTCAACTAAGTCATTTCCGAAGACAACTTAACATATTTAACCACTTTGTAGAGCTGCGAATTCTCGGTAAAGCAACTGTCAGGTACATAGACTCTTATATTTATATAATAAGACATGCCGTTTTCATTTTCTGTTTAACATCGGCAATCAACTATTTCATAAAATACTCGTTACTTACAGAAATAATGTTGGTGTTCTTTTGTCAATTTGTTAGCAATTTGTATTCCATACTAGATAATATAAAAACACTTTTCTGCACTTAACTGATTTTCTACGCGAAATGATAGAAAAAGTAATTTTCCAGTATAAAATTCTTCTTCTGTAAGTACACTTTTACCGAGACTTTTACTTCGAAAGTATCTACAGTAACAATGGCTTAAGCTAAGGCAAACTTTTTTCACTGCCTCGCCTTATGAAATCGTACCCAATAAAAAATTACTCACGCGCGCTCTTTTGTAAACGAAGCGCTCGCGTACTTACGCAAGAGCTGCGTGATGTCCCTTAAAGTATCGATTCTCTTTCGCTTCGTAATATATGGTATATATGTAAATATATCGTGTATATAAAACGTCCGCGATGTACGCATGCGGTCGCTTCCTTCTTTTCTTCTGCGTGGGCGTACGTGAAGGGGTCGGATGCGAGACTTCCCTGGATATATGCGCGATTGAAGCTGCGTTGAAGGAGCAAGCGATTTAACAGCCAAACGACTTCGTCCAATATTTATACGGGCGCTAGTCATTTGTTATCGCCTTGGGGAGAGAAGAGACGCGTGGATGACGTTGTCGTCGGACGGTAGAGAAGCACGATTTATGTTCCGCGCGCGACGACGCGATTGTCTTATTGATGTTATGTTTTTTTCTTCTCTCGCCAAGATCGAAGATAACTAATGTCGCCGGGTTTTCGGACGGTGATTCACGTGATTGAGGAACAACGCCGTTATTTATTAACGAGGGGAGCGCCGGGAAATCATTTTACTTTTTATTTATGTGTATACCGGAGATTTACGTTGTTTTTACACGTCTTTTATGTCCAATCAACTGACGCGTTCAGTTTAATAAATTATCCGGGACGAGATGAATTTAATGGTACGTTATATATGGTATTGGATCCTTTGATTGTATATATACGCGATTTAATTAATGCGCACATTTTTGGTATGTATATACTGTCGTTTTAATAAAATGAAAGTTTAATATAAATAAATTAAATTTTATAGATGGTAAAATAATTAAATTATATACATTTTATGATGATTTTTGTGTTATGGTAATGTAAGACAATTGATATGAAATCAAACATGTATTTTACTGATCGTTCTTCAATAAAATAACTGAAATAAAAATAATTCAATTCCTTTTTACATGACTAAAGGTATTATTTTTTAAAGACTCAAAAATTTTTAACTTGATTTTCGTCAATCTATTTCTTCGCCACTGCGCGATGGGGACAAATTAGGCACTCAGTATAGTAGCCTCCTCCGCAAAATAAAGCGTACCACGAAACAATGCCGGCCCTTTATGTACATCGGCGCCAGTATAATACATTGAATTCAATTCGAATTGAGCAGCGGCTGCCCCTCGTGCATTAAATCGCGCACTGAAATAGAGCTATCCCTCGTGGACAATGACCGGCGCCATCAGCCACTTGGCACACTGCTAACGCTGACTAAGCCCTGGCTAAAACCTTCAACACCGGAAGTATCGACTGCTCGCTATATGGAAGAGACAGAGACGTGGCATTGCATGGAAAAACTCCACACACACACACACGCGCGCGCGCGCACGCGCATACATGAACATAGAGCGGCCATTGGAGTATAACACTATACAGCATGGAAGCGCGTTTAATCTGCATGCCCCGTCCAGATAAAAAGTAATTTTGTTCAGTCTCGCGCTGAATTAATAACGAAGAACGCGTTGGAGCGAATTTAACGCTGACTTATTCCTTCTCCCTCAAGATAGTCACAGTTCCATGTTTATCTCGTGCCTTCTTTAAAGAAACTGTACAGCTAAGCCACGCCTAATGCGTCCTTTTTAGTGTCACCGTTGCGACGTCTTTTTCAATTTTGAGACACTTGTCCGTCCCTTTGTGCTTGAGCTGTAGTGGTCCTTGTGTACCAAGCGCATGAAGATGTGAATCCGGAGGGTGACTAGACAAACAAGCAGCACGACTCGGAACCCGCGTCAATGTATTATTGCCTGGCGCTTGTATTTGCATTCAATTTTGCGAGAGCTAGGGCCTCTCGAATGCAAACAGGACTGTAAGTTGTGGCTCTTGCAGGGGGTTCGTAGCTTCCTAGCGAAAAAAATTAATGTAAATAACTGTTAACAACTGTTATGAAGTGTTAGGAAATATTATAAACTGTTAGAAACTGTTATAAACTATTATAAAAAGTTTGGTTTGAGACGCGTGTTCCTATTTATACCAGTTTATAACAGTTTATAACAGTTCATAACAGTTTATAACAATTATTTACAGTTATTCACAATTTCGTTAAATAGAAACGAAGGAACGCGGAGAAATTATTAAGAATTTTTTAACAATTTGTAACAGTTACTCGCGATTTCCAATAGTTTGTAACAGTTATTTACAGCTTCTAATAGTTTGTAACAATTATTTATAATTTCTAACAGTTTTTAACAGTTATTTACAGTTATTTACAGCAATCGAGTCCGGAATTCCTTTGCACTTTTGGACTTCTGGATTGAAGATGATGAAGAAATTGTTATAAACTGTTATAAATTGTTAAAAATTATTATAAAGGGTTATAAACTGTTATAAGTTGTTAAAAACTATTATAAATTGGAATACGCGTCTCAAACCAAACTTTTTATAACAGTTTGTAACAGTTTATAATAGTTTTCCACGAAAATCGTTTTCGTTAGGGCTCCTACAGAAGAGAAATAGGGGGGAGAGAGAGAGAGAGAGAGCTGAAATAATGATACCGTATATTTAACTATTGTATATGTATTGAATCAACCAATCAACAAAATAAAGAGCCAAGAAAGAATCGAGAAATAAAAAATTGGAATCGTTAAATCAGAATCAAGTTTTGAGATATCTACTATAACATTAGCCTTAATTAATTTTACTATAAAAATGTAGAATAAAGTTGTTTTCTTTTTTTGGGGAGAACGGGGGCTGGCGTTAACATTTTTACTTTCGAAAGCTTTTGAATTAACTGAAAATATTATATATCTGATATTAATTATATAGTCAATTATTTTTTAAACTTAATTAAATGGTTGGCGCATGTTCCTTTTGTTACTCTTTATACTATTTGCAAAAAGCCTGGCGCGCAAAAGGCAAATATAGAGCCCCGCGTGCCGCTCCAGGTTTGTCTCGAGGGACAGGGGCTCACGCTGAAAGTTTATTAATTAAATATGTTGTCGCTCTGCGAAGACCATGCAGCTCCCGCGGGGTAACAGCTTCATCGATGCCGACAGCGGTATGGGTCCATCCGCGTTGCGCGTCGCGTCCCCTTACACGAGGGATTTTTTATTTTTCGCACAACGAAGGATGCGCGCCATCGTGCAGTAGTGCGCTGACGTGCTTTTACGGTCGCTATATGTACGCGTGGGCGAGTTCGTCGATCCGGTTTTCAGGAGAGAATACAGAGAGAGGTGTCATGCACAGCCGTGCGTCCCCGGCGTGAATTCTTTTCTCTTTTTGCCGACGTATTATTTACAAGACGGGTTACGTTTTTTCCAGCTCTTGCATTTTTACACTTTTCAGGTATTTGGGATTGCGTAGTTTCATTTCGGATGAACAGACAGGTGTGAAAATTTTTAATTTTCGTTAATTTTATAAAAAAATAACTTTTGTCTTATTTTGTGACAATATGAAAATAGATTGTTAAGAATTTTTAAATTAAAAAAGTTTCCGATTTATTAGTGCTTTCCAGAAAGTGATTCAATATGTTTTAATATGAAAGACTTTATTTTTGTACAAATTACTGCAGTTCATTGTTAAAAGAGAAATAAAAAATGTTCTCTTCAAATAAGTTTTGTATAAAATTAACATAGTTTGTTTCAAACTAAAACTATGTATAGAGTAAAGTCTCCCAATGTGTTCCAGCGCATAATATGGGTCGTCGCAATATTTCGGAACCTGTAAGATAACTTATGTATACGTCATGGCCCTATTTGTTGATAATAGTTTCATGAGATGTATTCTGAGTTTAAATAGGCTGCGGTATATTCCATATACCATATAGTCATTGAATGCATTCTTGAAGTAGAAGAAGTAAATGTTTATTTCGAAAAGCTTAAAATTTTTAATAAGATCAAATGAGTGCAGTTTATAAAATCATTCATTAGCTGGATAAATTCAAAGATCCGAAAGCTACGTAATCTCCTAGTTTAATATAAAATGTGTGTGTACAGAATTAAAGATGAATGATATATCTATACGGTATTATAAATATGAGGGTAAATTCTATATTTTTTCATATTTTTATTCGTTATTGTAAAAATAGTAATATCGACTAACTTACATATATTTATTATTGTAGAAAAATATTTTATATTGGTAATCTTATCTTTAAAAAAATGATGGATTTGTTATGATATCAATTTATTCGTGATTTGGTTGGTGCGAGTAATGGGTTGCTAGGTTACAAAAACAAAAGTGGCGCGAAGTTTTGCTAAAATTACACTTAGAGATGCCAAGTTACATAAAAAAAGTAAATGATGTTCAATCATAAAATACGAATAAGATTTTTTGTTTTCTTAAATAAACATTTTTTAATACTTAAATGTATGTTTCTTTTAACATTTTTCATGATTTTTTAAAGTGGTTCAGAATCCATTTTTCAAAATTATAAAATTTCTTTGTTTTCGTTTTTAGGGTATCTTTTTTTTATATCTTATATAATTACTTGGAAACTCTAAAATATTTTTTTCACAAATTTCCCTAGAGATTGATGATACGGGAACCTTAAAATAATATGTTGTTCACACCTGTATACACACGTGTATACACACTTGTATATTTAATTATAAGTACTAATAGCAGAGATTTAGCTTCAACACGATAGAACACGCTATAAATATTTTTTTAACAATTATAGTTTTTTTTTTAATAAAATACGTATAAATGAACAATAAATAAGTACAATACGATACTAACAATAGCGATCCTCTCATAAAAATATCCTATAGAAAATCCTGTAGGAAATGCTATAGGAAATCCTGTAGGCATTCCGTAGAAATCCTATAGGAATCCTATAGGATACTCTATAGGCAGTCCTATATGAAATTCTATATAGGAAGTTCTATAGGAAATCCTATGTGAATTTCGCGCTTTTCCTATAGGAAATCCTATAGGAAATCCTATAGGAAATTCTGTAGGTAATTCTGTAGGAAAACTGTAGACAATTTTACATGGAAAATCCTGCAGGGAATTCTGGAGTATTTTCGTGAAAACAGTTTATAGAGGTTTAGCATCTTATTTAGCGCTGTAACATCGCATAGCAAAATCAGTGGCAAACAGTCTTAGGTAAGGAGTTGCCTAGGGACTGCCGTGCACGACTGCCGGCGCTTACCGATTAAGCCCAATGAGCTCAGATATCAAAATCAAGGTAATCCTTGTCACATTGACTCTCGGTAAAGTCGTTCAAACGGTTGAATCTCATGGCTTTACATACCCTCGCGGTTCCGATGTGTTTATGAGAGTCCCGACTGTTGCGCTCCATAGCGGCATAGCAGCGAACATACATAAACGAGGCTCTGGAGAAGCAAGCTTCTACCGCATGCCGCAGCGCAGCGCAGCAGTCGGGACTCTCATAAACACATTGGAACCGCTAGGGTATGTAAAGCCATGAGATTCAACCGTTTGAACGACTTTACGGAGAGTCAATGTGACAAGGATTACCTTGATTTTGATATCTGAGCTCATTGGGCTTAATCAGTAAGCGCCGGCAGTCGTGCACGGCAGTCCCTAGGTGCAACTCGTTATCTAGGACTGTCTGCCACTGATTCTGCTGTGCGATGTTACAGTGCTAAATAAGATGCTAAACCTCTATAAATTGTTTTCACGAAAATACTCCAGAATTCCCTGTAGGATTTTCCATGTAAAATTGTCTACAGTTCTTCCTACAGAATTACCTACAGAATTTCCTATAGGATTTCCTATAGGATTTCCTATAGGATTTCCTACAGGAAAAGTGCGAAATTCACATAGGATTTCCTATAGAACTTCCTATATAGAATTTCATATAGGACTGCCTATAGAGTATCCTATAGGATTCCTATAGGATTTCTACGGAATGCCTAAAGGATTTCCTATAGCATTTCCTACAGGATTTTCTATAGGATATTTTTATAAGGGGAACTCTTACAACCTGCGCGCTTATATGGCGTTTTTACGGTGCATGTTATACTTTATCATTCGATCAAGCAGAGTGCACGACTGATATAGTTAGCAAGAGAGAAACATGACAGTACGAGTGTCGTCCCCGCTGTAACCCAGTCGTCTTCGTGCGCAGTTTCATCACTCTCTGAATAAATCACGGCGTAATTTAAGTGCACGGGAGGACGAGCGGTGTATGCATATCAGGTGGGCGGCTAAGGTGCGCGCGTCGTCCGTCGCCGACGCCGGATTTGCGTGACGAAAGATAACGAAGTCACCGGAGGAAGAAATGCATTCTCGCTACTCGCCGGGGGAGAAAATAACGAGCGTGCGCCTGAGATGCTTCGTGAAGGATTCTCCAGACGATTTTCATCTCCCTTTTTCCACCATTTCTCTCTCTTTCTCTCCCCTCGCGCGGCGGCGCCTCTTCTTTCTCCATTCGTTTACTCCTTCTCCTCTCCGCTGTCCTATCTTGTCCTCCGCACTCTCCGTCTTTCACTTCTGTATTTTTGATTTACTATCATTGTTCTCTCTGGCTTTTTTTTGTCACGGCCTCGACATCTTACTTATAAGTATATATATATATATATATATTTTTTTTAGCTCACTTCAACTTTTTCTTAGTTTTTCTTAGTTTCCATCTTTTGTGTGTTTTTCTTGTCCCTTTGTCGTATCTGCCCTAGACATCTGTAAACTTTAGCGTTTATATTAAAGCTAGAAAGAATATTTTAACTTTGACCAGTCTAGCCCAAATAGATGGGACGCGCATTTTTTCTTTTCCAATTGCATCGAAATTGCATCCGTATTAAATTTTGGAGAATTTCTTAGAGAAACTTACTTTAATATTTTTCCAAGGTTATCTTTATGCTTCGGCTGTTCTCCAAATTTGTTAGGCTTTCAAGCGAACTTTACCTTATTTCACAGAGTTTTAACTCCTCTTTTTACATCCGCAAAGTACACCCTATTTTGTCTGAAATTTTTTCTAGTGATAAAAGGTGTCAATACCTATGAAATGGGCTGTCACAGATCAACTATTTTTTTTTTAGGAAGAGAAAAAATATCTCAACAATTATGCCTTTTATACCTTATGATGGTAATCGATGCTAGTCAATATAAATTGATTACACTAATCAATGTACACTACATACATTGATAAATAAATAAGCTAATTTCCAAAGGCAAATATAACAAAATTTAATAAATAGAATTACTTGAATTTTGAACCATGTATTTTTAATGATTGCAGAGGGTAATAAATCGCCCCTCTTGTGACGAAGTTTTTAGAATTATAAAAAATAAATAAAATGACAATGCTGGTATGGTACTGATCTCTGGCATTCTTTCACGTTGTCTTAATTCTACCACTTCCATTGTTTTCTTTTTCTTTTAGTAGCATCAAATGCAATGCAGACACAATGGCATCTACACAGAATCAAGCCATATTTTCACTTTCGCGGGATGGAGATATTTACAAGATCCACAGCGTGTCATAATCGACGAGGACCCATTGGCAAACCTAATATTTAACGTCTACTCGCGGGCTTTCTTTCCGCTCCCTATACTAACGCCTCTGTCTCTCTTTCCTCGTCCACTCCCACTTCTTCATCCTCGTCGTCGTCTTTCTTTCTTCTTCCTACTGCTACTGCTGCTACCTACTTCGTTTCTCTATATATCCGCGAGAGAACGCAGAGGGAGACGAACAGTGGTCGTTCTTAATATCTTGAAGGTTATTTCTCAACTCGCGCGTGAGAAGCATACTCTCGTCGCTTCCGCCTTTTCTTTCGGGTTCCCTTCTTCCCTACCTCCACTGCTACTCGCGCGAGATTGGCATAAACGCGCGTGTGTTTTTTAAATTGCTTCTTACATCTTTTAGCTACCTCGCCGTCTCGCTCGCTCTAAAGCGAGGCGAAGACGCCCCAGAGCGCGGCACCGCCGGCTGAGAGTGTATAGGTGTATACTACTGATTTGATTAAGGGAGCGCGCGGGCGAGCACGCGTGAGCCAGAGATGAAATTTTTAGCTCCGCTGAGAGGACAATACATTTACGAGCGCGCAAATGAGTTCCTCATTCTCTTGCATAATTTATATTGTTCCGCCGAGCTGCTAGTTTGATTTCACGTGTAGCTTCTTAATCTTGGCGCTTTTCACTTACTCGTTCTATGTGTTATTTTTTTGTTGCTCACTTTTCTTTCTTAATTAATCAAATTATACTTTGCTAGTTTAGTATATCTCGCATTTTTTACTAGAAAAGTAATTAGCCAGATGTTGCTTATTACTGCTTTCTCAAAAAAATATCTTCTAGGAAAAGGGAAAAGAAAGAAAGCTTGTCAATAGGGATCTAATGTTTCCTTTATGAGTTCATTCAACATTGTCACCGTAGTGACATGTTTATCGGTGGAACACTTTATTATTATATTTGATGAGTCTAAATGCAATGTAATGAATATTCACAGCTCTTCAAGTGGTGACAAGTAGATGGATATCCACTATTTCAGTGTATAATATTTGCTATTTGATATTGGAAATTTTATTTTACTGCTTTGAAGAGTGAATATCCAAAACTGAAATAGCAGATATTCTGTAACCTATTTCTCATCACATTTAAGAGTAATAACAAATGATTTTTTTAAATAATAACATTAATCGTGTAATAAGTGTGTCTATGTAACAAGTTTGTTTTTTGTTTTTTTTATTATGTAAATAACAAGTGAAAATTGCCATATAAATTACAATATGTAATCTAATATGTGCTATAAGCGGAGGGATTCGGATGAGGACTTGGAGGAAATTTATATCTTGTTTTGCATTATCTGATCGAATTACAAAATGAAAAAAACACACAAAATAAAAAAGTTTTACAATGGTCTCGGCTATGATATTCCCATCTATTTTGACTTTTTGAACCCGAATATCAAATCAAAATTTTGAGTAATTATATCTCAAAGAAGAAAAAATCGTATTCATATAATTCAAATTTTTAATTAAATGTTTTTCGAAGAAGAATAGAAATTAAAAATAGATTAAAAATAGTAAAAATAGTAGATGACTAGTACTCTATAATACCACTGACCAAATGATTAAAAAAAAAGTTTGACCCTTCGGGTGCGAAATTCACTTTCTCGTGTCCGTCTAGTAATATTATATGCACCATGGGAGATTAGGGGATTCCTGTCACTTGTGTAAATTGAACCAAAATAATAGAGTAGGTGCGAAATTAGTATTCAAAATCAACATTTTTGATAGGCACATTCTTTGACCAACTTTAACCTACAAGTAAAAAATAAAATACATGGCACGCGTTTAAATATTACTTTGAAGTCGATGTAGAGGTAAAGGGAAATTATTAAAAAATTTTCTTTTAATTTGTTAGCCTATTGAGCTTGGGTGCCTGATCTAAAAATGAATTATATGAGTGAATTCTCACTGTCCTGTATATCACATATGACTAAAGAAATTTTTAAAAGTGTTTTATCACTTTAAATTACTTATTTTTTAAACTAAAATTTTGGAAATTGCTGAATTTTCTATAATGTATAGTTTATTAGTTTATTTATTTATTATTATATAAGGCTTGTGATGGGCTTGGATTCAGGGCAAATCTTATTTATCTTCTCGGATCCACCCCGTTACAGTCTATTGCGTATGCGTACCCATTGTAAAAATGAGTCATGCTAGTAAATTCTTACTTTATTGTATACAATATATGAGTAAAAAAAATTTTCGAAAATATGCTATTATTTTAAATTTATTATTTTTTTTAACCAAAATTTTGAAAATGGCTGATTTTTTCCATATATTTAAATAAAGGACTCGTTAAAAAAACTCTGAGTACTGGGTGCCGTTTTATTTACAAAAATCAATCCTTAAAGTCTCGGCAAAACTTGTTTCCTACAGGTGAGATACTTTTTAAATAATGCTTCTTTCTTGAAACAGTAAGAAGTCAGAAAATGACCAGAAAAACTTGCTAGTTTTTCAGCGAAACGTCTTTTGTGCTATTAATCACCCATTTAATAGATTGGGACTAAAATCTCACCACGACAACATATTCATACTAAGTTTTATCAGCGATTTCAATTTCTAGTTGAAAGCATCAAATTATATCGAATAGCTCATTAAAACATAAAGAATAAATATAAAGAAAAAAGCCCCTCTAAAAGATATTAGTAAAAATGTTTATCTTACGTCTGATTTTGTCTTTCTCACTTCCCTGGTAGAAATTAGTCCATTAAAAATGGGAAGGAAAACAGAAACTGGACATTAGAAATAGCTAGTTATTAGACAGACATGTAACGCTTTTTTTCATCAACTTCTCCCATTTTATGGAATGGCCCTAACCTGAAAATCTTTACATTAAAATTTCATAACAATTCAATCATATATTTTAAAACTTATACTCTTAAGAGATAGTTTACCGGGATATAAACAAAATTTAGTAGTCTTTCTACTACTTACAGCTTTATTCTATAAGATATAAACCAAAATCGTTATTTTGACACGTGACTCTATCTCTCTTGCTCATCGCCATAACAAATCGCTTGTTACTAGATTTATAATGGCTTCATCGACTAGCTATTTTAACTAGCATTAAAATGCCAAATTAATAGATAGTACAAAATTGTGACAATCTTTGCGGCCAATAAGTGTGAAAAATAGGTTTAAAAAATCGTTACAATTATGGAAGAAAACTGGAGGCCATTTTTTGCCATTTTGGATCAAACTAGCCATTTACTGCTCAAAAAATGATTTCAATTTCCACCAGGGTTACTGCTATTTCAATAAGTCTATTTCTTAAGTACATTTCTTTTTTCTGTAGTTTTGTGATCTTCAAATTATTCGTAAATAAGCTAGAGAGGTGACTTAGCAGCTTTTGCACCTATACGCTTCACTTAACAAATTGTGGAATAATATTACAAAATTGTTTCATCGTGAGGAACAAAAATGGAGTCTAGTTTTTATCTATTTCCAAGGAAACAAGCTTTTAACTAAAAAAAATAGAGTTCGTTTCCACCAAGTTCCTCAGAACACAATCAGACTAATCATCGATCTCATTCAGCTAATCATCCATTTTTAGAAGTCCCATACGGAGTAATAATACTTCAAGAATTCAGTAAACATTTATAATTGTTACTTAAAAATAAGTTTCTGAAAAGAACAACTCTTGTCCCAAAGGTAAAATTAAAATATTCTTGAAAAACCACACACCACATTTATTTTCCTATCGCTGCGCTGTGAAAAAAAAAATACGTCCGTCCGTCTGATACCATCTCTTATCTTGAAAAAAAAAACACATCGAGGAAGGGCAAACAAACTCTTCACAGCGCACTGGCTTTCTGACCGATTAAACCGCGCGCACCGAGGGGCGAAGAAACTTTTCCCAAAGCAAGCGCAACGAGGCGCGTCGCCCGCTCCTCCCCTCGTTTTTTCGTTTTTCGACTGCTACTTTAAAGAGGGAACCATGCGCCATAAAGCGATAAGATGCTCGCGGTCCCCCTACTCTTGTTCGCGCAGTTACCGGCTTCCTGCGTGCGCCAGCGAGCATCGTATCAAGAAATTATTTTGGGGAACGAAGGGAGAAAGTTATATACACGGTTCGCGCGTCAGAGCGGCGCGAGCCGAAAGACAAAGAGGCGCGGGGCGGTGGTGATGACGGCGGTGAACTGAAAATATGACTAACGGCCGAGGGGAAAAGTGCAAAAATATACGAGCTAGGACATTACGATTTGGAAGAAGCTCGCTATAGTTGGTCCACCTAAATATTCTATAGATTAGATCTGAAGAAAAGAAATATAAATGCGATTCGAATATCATTAGTCGCCACGCAAATCCAGTGTTCTTAAATGTTAATTAAATTAATGTTGACTAAAAAAAGGGAATGTCTTTTGTATTGTAATTCGGAAAGTATAATATACGAATGAAATGAAAAACCGTTTATTAAACTGTATATTAAAAACCGTTTTTATTTATACTTCAGAAGATATACGTATAAGTAAATATTAATATTGCCCTTATTTACAAATGCCAATCGAAATTTCTGATTACAATAAATTATAAATCTATTATGTGCACAACACACATTTTACTTTGTATTCAATTTTATCAACTGCATTTTTACGGATTTAAACATAAGTCAAGGGTGTTTTTATTAATAAAACGAATTGTCGAACCATAAATTATTTATATTCATATTACTCCGTTAAATTATTACATGTACAGAATTGTAATTCTATGGTCGCATTATTCTTAATCAATTGTAGAAAACTCGCAAATGCGTTTTCCAGGTATCAATAATCACTCGGTTTATGGCCAACGGCTTATCTTTCCATTATCC
This sequence comes from Torymus aiolomorphi, assembly GCA_036365515.1. Classification (NCBI taxonomy): domain Eukaryota; kingdom Metazoa; phylum Arthropoda; class Insecta; order Hymenoptera; family Torymidae; genus Torymus; species Torymus aiolomorphi. The sequence goes on from CM070877.1 coordinate 141,197,344, forward strand.
CAGCGCTGAAAAGAAAAAAAAATGAAAATAGAACCTAAACGCTTTCAGCGGTGAATAAAAGGGATTACGCGAGGCAGCCGCGCGTCCGACTAAATTATAAATTGCGGAGCGGCGTCGCGGACGCGGCGGAAAGGAGAGAGGGTTGAGCTGACAAATGACTGGGCTTGGCGAAAAGCGATATTAAGGGAATGTTGGCGCCTTCTCTCGATTTTCCCCCTCTCCTCGGTTGTGTAATGACTTCATCGAATATAGCCAAGGGGGGAAGGGGTGGTGGCGGCGGCTAAGGTGGATAGCTGAAATATGGTCTGAATTCCGTGTTTATGCTCCCCCAGATGGCGGACTCCCCGAGACACTAATGAAGTTTTATTAATTGCGCCTTTGTTCCTGGCACTTGATGGAACTGTTAAAGCCGATGAGGCATAAGGATATTGCTCTCGCTATAATATGCACCTCGGAATTTTCATAAAATACAATATTGAGCGATTATTAAATTTTGCGCATATTGTGAATTTCGTAGTGAATCACTCATTATGAGGATTGCGTGGAATTATATACGCGCCGAGCATTTACCATTTTTGGTTATCCTCTTTTAATTTGTTTACTTTTGCTAATGTTTTTTCTATTCTCTATTTATTTCTAAGTACGAGTCAGTATCATGTGCATGACGTATCATTCGTGTATACGGAAATAATAACATGTATCGTATAAGCAAAAATGAATTGACGGTCAGAGAAAATTTCTATAAATCCAAGTATACTTTAAGAAATGAAAGAGTGTAAGGATGGATGGATGGGTGAGTCTTGAAGTCAGTTAATAATTAGATAAAATTTTGTACTTTTAGCTCACTAGGTTCATAGACCAAGCCTTCCTCCTTGCGCTACACTCAAATAAAAGAATTAACTAACATTTAATTAAAATGTGTTATAACGTCTTTATTTTTAAATTCTCACAATCCAACAGTCGCGCTGTTTTAACTTATTACGACGAGAGAGTGATAGCGACAATGTTATTAAAACTATAAAGCTAATTTAAAGAGTGGAAAATTTGATGTAGGAATCCGTAATTTTTGCTCCGGCATTCTTTTAATACATTTTTCATATTAAATTTCATAACTACAAATTAGCGTTTCAAGCCAGTGTAGGTAATTTAATTTTATTATTAAATCGAAATGGAATTCCTCGTTTGAGGGTTTAAAGTACAAATGGAATTATAAACGTTACAATAAGCTTAATATCGATTAATACACGTCATAATTTTAAACATCTATAATTAAAATCTCTACACTACCACCGTAATTTCATTTTCGCAATTTATCGAGTGTTATATCGTTCGAAAATTTGAAACATTTTAAAACTTTTATTTAACTATAATCACACGTATAAAAACTATTGATCAAAAAGTAAAAGAAACTAAAGTACGATAAATTAAACTTCCTGAAAAATGATCAACGAAAACAGTAGTTATCGATAATACGCGACTGTTCGTATACAATCAAATACGAGCCATTCGTAATAAATTACCGTTTCGTATTGGCGAATGTATCACGCAACTTTTTACTGCACATTTAAAATTCCCCAGAGAGTAAACATTTCCCTCACTTTACGGAAATATTTACTTGATAAACAGCGTACTTATGCTTTCCGCTTTTCACACACGAGTTCAACCAGTGAAAAGTCCCGTCGCGATCATATGGAGCAGTGCACCTGCTAAAGGACGAAAACAAGTCAATGTGCAAAGAAACGTCGCTCACCCTCTATATACACTTACTATACGCGTTTCTCTTCTGTTGCGTGTCAACGAGTATGTATATAGGCGGCGTAACATTCAATAAGCGGCTCTATGCGCGCGGTGGCAACGAGACATTGACAAATCGCGACTAATTGCCGAGGCCCGTGTCGCGTACATAATGCGCGAGATCGCGTATCTAAGTGCGCGCGTGGGGCTTCTCGCGTGGCGAAGGGGCTCCGCGTAATGACGGCGAACACGAAGCTGCGATACACGAAGCTATTGTGAGTATAGGGAGACAGGGAAAGTAGCTAATATACTCTTGCACGAGGACACGGTATATATGCGGTTATAGTTATGTATTACTCGCGTTTAAGGCTTCCTTAAAATAGTCGTAACGCGGACACGATGCGCGCCGTGTAAAAAGTGCGGCATGGAAATTTTTTTTATGGCTCTTTAAGGGTGCCGGTAAAAATTATTTACTTTTTTGTATATGCAGCCGGTTTAGTTACCAAAATATTACGTCCAGGAATTTACTTTGATTTATTTCGCAGGTGAAAGCGAGTGGGACATATTTCAAGTTTATATTAGTGACATAACAAGAAAAACACACTGCGCGGTTATGTATTATTATGTGTAGTGTACGTAAAAAAAGACGGTAAAAGGGAGTTTAAAAATAACAAAATATTATAAGCAACGTTTTCTGCTTCTACCGTTTTTAAAATTATAGTTGAGCAAAGAGCTCTATATATATATATATATATATATATATATATATATATATATATATATATATATATATATATATATATATATATATATATATATATATATATATATATATATATATATATATATATATATATATATATATATATATATATATATATATATATATATATATATATATATATATATATATATATATATATATATATATATATATATATATATATATATATATATATATATATATATATATATATATATATATATATATATATATATATATATATATATATATATATATATATATATATATATATATATATATATATATATATATATATATATATATATATATATATATATATATATATATATATATATATATATATATATATATATATATATATATATATATATATATATATATATATATATATATATATATATATATAAAGACCTATAAACGTTATTTCTGGTAATCTACAGGGTCCTATAGTTTATCTCTTCAGAGTTCCCTATATAAGCGCGTGACTAAAGAAATAATATCCCTGGGGTGTGGGACTAATACCACGTCCCGGAAATAACAGTTGCAGACACAGATTTTCCGGGACGTCCCGGAAAAAACAGCGCGTCCCGGAAATAACAGCGATGTACAGTGTAAACGTCCCGGAACGAACCGTTGCAGATAAATATATATATATATATATATATATATATATATATATATATATATATATATATATATATATATATATATATATATATTTGTCAAAACCTTTTTCTCTGTCATTAAATTGATACTGCAAAATTGAAAAATAAAAAATATTATCTAATTGCAGCTGTGTAATGGCATTTTAATACAAGCGAAGAATCATAATAATTATAATATAATGTTTGAAATATGTATTTGCTCATGCATAAAGTATAAAATTGTTTATTCATTAAAACTAATTTCTTTTTGCTTTCTGTATAGATATTATAGTTAGTTTATTTTATACGAAATTAATGTTTTAATTAAAAGCTTTTCAGTGGGAGAAATTGAAATAGTAAATGTTCACTAATACGCTTCCATAAATTACTTTTGTAATCAGTGACCTGAAATATTTTTTTATTTAATGCGTTTATTATTCACAAAAAAACTCGTTTTACTTTATTCCGCAAATTAGACGCATTTGAATTGCGCACATAATGCAATCGTGATGTCCGCACGAACATAGTTTCCACAGAATTGTTGTTGTATAAACACGTATATAATGATATCCATTATAGATAACGATTAACTAAACTATAAGCACAGGCATCATCAAATCACAAAGGTGCGGTAAGTAGTACATCCTTGAGCCCGCCCACCAAATCGCATCATATTACCCGATTTGCCAACGACAAAGTCTCTCCTGCGCACCGCAGCGCATTTACATCCCGCGCTCGTGCACGAATCGTCGTGTACTTATACGAATTTCATCACAAGTTTTGTGTCGCTCGGATCCCAAAGTATATACACATCGAGATTCTAGCTCTGCGGCGTTGCGTACCGAGTGTATCGGGGGGGAGCTATAGCGCGCCGCACGTCGCGAACGTTAAGTGTGTCAGTGGCGTTTCAACCCACTTTAGAATGTACATGATTTGCAGGCTGATACGCCCGTACGAGCACTCTAGATACTTAGCATTGTAAACCCTCGCGCGTGCGACGTTCTCGGGGCGAGGAGAGAGCGAGTGGAAGAGAGAGAGGGAGAGTGAGCGCTTCGGGTACAAGTGTGCGCGAATACAGAGCCTCGCAATATACCTGAAAGCCTCCAGACCGCCAATATGCGCTAAGCCCGTACGCGCATTCGCACGTTGCGAGCGCGCGGGCTGTTTAACGCGCCGTCCGGGCCAACGTATCCTGCATTTGCGCGCTCGTCGACTGGTGAGATAATGGATGTTATTGATTCATCGGCATTAGCACGTGAAACGTCTGGAAAGAGAGAGAGAGAGAGAGAGAGAGAGAGAGAGAGAGAGAGAGAGAGAGAGAGAGAGAGAGAGAGAGAGAGAGAGAGAGAGAGAGAGAGAGAGAGAGAGAGAGAGAGAGAGAGGATGGGTGGGGGAGGAGTAGACTTTCTTTTTTTTCATAGGGCTGATGCACGACTGTATTTTTCAATTTGGACAGTGAATGAAAGATGTCAGACGGGAGTGGTGATCGAACGATTAATGGGATGGAAGTGGCTTGTTCGCCGGGGGCAAAAACAGCGGAGTCTCTATCGATGTTATTCTTTTTTTCCTCTTTTGCCCTCTTCCCTCTCCCTCCGGCTCCTCTTTGCTCCCTCTCACAGGTTCTACCAATTCCGAAACTTTTTCCAATTTCATATTCGTGTAGCGTGGGAATCGAGCTGGGAGTTATTGTCGACTTTAACAAGTCACCGAAAATCGATTTTCGATTCTGGGAATAATCTTCCCGGGTTCATTGCGCGAGCTATTTGGGCAGCTTAGACGAAAAACGGTCATCGTCGAAATATTGGGAATATCTGTTAATAATAGATAACTACTCGGCACCTCATTGATGCTAAAGCGTATTGATTAATCCTCTCTAGAAAATATTCGTTTGGAAAAACAAACCAAAAGTGGTAACAGCTGCTGTAGCCATTTTTGTGATATAAATAACTGAAGGAAAAGTCACTGATACACTAAATTAATTTGTGTGTCGGGGTAGTTATCTTTTCTCCTTAATATTTTCTTAAAACTTTGATCTATCCCATTCTCTTTTGTCAATGATGTGGATTAAAGTTATTGGGAGGCTAATGAATAATCTTGTTGAATAATGTACCATATGAGAAATTTGAAGGCCTACAGCGGAAAACTGGAAATTTAAATGTCAATTTTTTCATAGTTTGATTGAAACGGCACATGTAATATCAATTATTTTGAAATTATGTTTACGTGACCAAAACGTCTATAAGTTTACCTTTTTGCTTATCGTGCATAATATGGCCTCACCGCAGTCAATCGAGTCGGAGAGATAGCTGCAATACTGGATGTATGGTGGCCATGCCGGTATTTACTATACCAAGAACCACATCTTTCTTTTCTTTTTGTGCACTACCTTCTTATGAAAAACCAAAATTGTGTTGCTATGTGCAGTAACTGCCGTTGATGGTCACTATACCAGATACGCATGGAAATTTTTCCCAGATTTTGATCTCAGCATAGACAATCCTTTGAGTATTATATTACATTTTATTTTAAATCTAAAGACTGTAAAGTCTCAAACTATAGACATGTATCACATTTCTAACGTTAGCATAAAATTTTCCATAAAAGGTCCAAGATGAAATGTTATAATTCTTTCAAAGGATCTTGGACAAAGAGGTATTTGATAATAAGAATGATGTCATCAAAAATTTTCGGGGAAAATATAATTTCCCAGCCGAGAAGGTAAAGAGGATGGTGGGTATCGTGCAGTGAAGATGATCGATGTCAGGCGTATATATAGATCTTAATAAGCGGCTTCCTCGAGAGACCTTTGTTGATGTCGGCAAGAGTCGAAGGCGCGATGACGAGATAAGAGAGCTCTACATATGAAAGCGTGAGGATGATAGATTCCCTTGGTAAGTATTGGCAGAATACTCGATTGGAATGAAATTAAGCTTTGAGGGGTGAGTGACGCGGCCTTCGACAAGTATGCAGCGTATTTTAGGACTAATACGATTAAAATTTTGCTCAGAAACGCGAAGATTTATTTATTTAATTATACGTATATATGCAGGTGTAATCTGAATATAGAAGTCGTACGACCTTGTAGACCGTAATGGCTTATGATAATTTTCACAACATATTTTTTCCTCTTATTTTATTTTACAGAAGAAGATGCTTCCTAGAAATCCAGAGTGACAAAGGATAAATTAGTCGCCAGTACAAAATTCACGAAAGGTTGCGTAAATAAAATTAAATATTACTTGTAAGTAAAAATCAACGATAAATGAGAAGGAATAGTAGTACAGTAGAAAGCTGGCATTTTCAGACAGCATTTTCGATCGTCGAAAAGAGCATCACTCCAGTGGTAAATGAGTGAGAGAAGTGACTTACTTTTCTCCGTTTTTCCGTTTCCGGCATGTTATCAGCTCTCGCCTATTCTGGGTGGCTGACGCTAACGACGTCGAATGAGTAGCACGCCTAAGACGGCGACCGCGGGAGGCAGAAGCGCAAGAGTGCGGCAATCGATACGCGCGCAGCAATTTGGTCGTCGACCTCAGCTCAGCATCTGTTGCCACTTGGATGGCTTTCGTCAATTATTCCATCGAGGTTTCGCCGCGCGCGTGCGCGAGAGAGCGAGAGAGAGAGAGAGAGAGAGAGAGAGAGAGAGAGAGAGAGAGAGAGAGAGAGAGAGAGAGAGAGAGTAGGAATTTCGGCGCGGCGACACTTCACGCTCCAGCGCTTATTAAGCGTCAACTCCTTGTTCGCCCAGGCCGCGTGACGTTTTAACGGCTGCATTAATTATGATGCCTAATCTCGACGACGACGACGTCGGCGACGGTGGCGACGTTGAGAGAGCGGCAAAGCGATTGAATTTTCCGACGTGCACGCGCGAGACCTGATGCAAGAATCCATTTTTGCGGGCGAAGCGAGAGTGCTTGCGGCTTATTCAATTATTTCGGTGGGGGAAAGGTTTGTCATTTCATAATGCGACCGATTATAATGTTAATTGATGTCATGCAAAAATCAGCGGAGCGAAGGATAATCAGTGAAATATTGTATATATTACAAATATGAATGTGTACTTCGAATCAGCGAAATATTGTGTATATTACAAATATGAATATGTACTTCTAAAGTAAAATACTTTCGAAGAAAGTATTGATAACAATTTTTAAGATTTCAAGTATTAAATTTCTTTATTATACTTTTACAAAATTTTATAAATAAAATTTTCGATGACAAATCTTCTTATTTTGCTTCATGAATTCATAATAAAGAAAAGCCATTTGCATCTTAGCCAGATGGGTGTTAAACCATTAGTTAGCGGACACTTGATGAAAGCCAGCATGCAAATGGAAGTGTAATTTAATAAATAAAATCAAGTGCAGCGCCGTAAGCAGCATTGAACCATCAATAAAGCGTCGAGATAATTTATGCCGCGAAGATCTCACGTTGTTCTTTTACTGTATTATAATGAATCTGGCGCGAAATGTCGGAATATGGAACGCGTCATACGTTCCCGGAAATTACGTCTCAGCAGTGACGGCGACGGCCTCGATTCGACTGAATGACGTTTAGGGCCATTATTATTCATTGCACTAGATTTCTCGATAAAAGAATCGTTTCAGAGTCTCAGGGGGGAGGATCGTGTCGTCGGCGCTGCTTCTTTTTTCTCCCATCTTCCGCTTTTTCTCCCGCCGTCTCCTTGAGACTAGTTTCGTCTTTAGCTGATCCGAGTTTTCTAAGAACATAGAGCCAAATCGTTATTGTATATCGCCGCGGCCAGATTACCGGACTTGTAACGCCTCGCGTAATCCCGTTATTCAATTTTCAATTTGAAGGGATTTAACTTCAGTGCTATCGCTCGATGTGTAGCTTTGTTGCGAGATATCCTTTGATAACATTGTTCTATAAAGGCGAAAAGTATCGTTTAAAATAGTAATCTTATGTAATTATATTGTACTATTATTTATTGATTATTATGTTACAAAATTTTTGTTATAACTTCATTAAATTGAATAAATAATTCATTTGTTAGCTTGATAAATAACATGAAAATATTGCTAACAGTATTTTCACTTTATTTTTATCTATAAATTGTAAGTAGGAAGGTGAAATCTACCATAAAGTATATCAAACGAAGTATGTAAATTGTACGTTCTGTAAAACTAATTTTATTTATTTCTGATGTTTTCATTTTACAATCGTGTGATGTCTTTGTGTAATATTTCAATTTTAAATAAAAAAAAACAATTGGAAATGTTCCAGAACGATATAAAGACAGATAAACTGAGGAGAACAAAATTAATTTGCAAAAGTGATAGCCGCTTGGCTATTTCCGAGTTACGCCGTTGCATATTAAAGTCACTCAAACTTTATACTTTTTGATGAAATAGAACACGCTTGAGAGCTTGTACGAAAAAGGCAATCGTCAGATCGCTTTATCGCATGTCACTGGGTCATTACTTCGATTCGCGGATCTTTCTTATCCTTCTCTCCCCTCTTCCTTCCCTGTCTCCGCGCACGCTTCTTGCTGCGCATATATAAGCAGATCGTAACTTGGAAAGTCGTTCAATGAAGAAGAGAGGAATCGGGCAACAGCTTTCCGGCGTATAAACGGTTATAAACCGTACCAAGCCTATAGCACCAAGAATAGCGTAGCGGATACAATGGGTGTGCGCTGTGTGCATGCACGTGTGTTTACACACACACACACACACACACACCTATATTATATAGTATATACACAAGGGGAAGTTGTAGTGCTGGAGACAGAACAGAGTGGAAAATCAAAGTGTGCAGTGCACGCGAATGCGTGTGTACCTACCGACGCACCAGCGGTAAACAGCAAACTGTCGCTAAAAGTAATAAACGAGACATTCAGCTAAAGTGAATATTCGCCTTTCTTTATTGTCGTTGTTAAAGTTTTTGGTTTTGAAGATTCTTGTAGGGTATGTTTTGTATTATATGCAAACTTTAAATTGAGGGAATTTTCGAACTTTTTAGAAATAATTATAAATTTACGTACTGAGCATTTTACAAACTTATTCATCCGATTAAGGTGGCTCATGCGTTTGGTGCCGTATGAAGTCGCGGCCCTGCAAGGGGCTTCTTTATTATTGCCAAATTAAGTTAACGTATTTTACGTAAATTTATTGTAAATAACTTCTAAATGTTCAAACAAAAAAAGATTTTATAAATAAGTAAAAACTTTGCTAATTTGTCGCTACATTTATATGACTGGTCGCAGTGCGCATGCGCAGTAGCACATTTGTAACGTTTATTGTTAATATCTTTTTTGTTTGGTCGTTAACCTATAATTCTGATGATATCATTAGATTCTTCACAAAAAAATCTTTAATTTCATATATTGTACATTAAAAACTGCTTTTTTACAAGTTACTACGAAGCAATAAACTGTTCATTCCCATAAGGTTATGTGTCAAACGTACCTATTTATAAACTCAGTTTTTTCGAAAATTTGGTCGTTGACCTACAATTTTCTTAGTACAGATCGAAACTTTAATGTCTAAAGAATATATTTCTTAAGTTTAAGATGTATCTGCTTTTTTATAAGAAATCGCATGAGCCACCTTAAAATTTAGTGATTTTTCTTTCTCAAAGAGAAAGCTTGGTAACGGTAAAATTTTTCGACCTCGAGATTTCGATGATTTTCGATATTTTTGAGCTTCCTGAGTCGAAATATGTGTTTTCTAGAAAATGTCTGTGTGAATTTATGTGTGTGTGTGTGTGTGTGTGTGTGTGTGTGTGTGTGTGTGTGTGCGCGTGTGTGTGTGTGTGTGTGTGTGTGTGTGTGTGTGTGTGTGTGTGTGTGTGTGTTATAAATTTGTCCGCAGCATAAATCGAAACTGATCAGAGATATCAAGTTTATCTTTGGCAGGTACATAAGGCTTATTTTGAAGTTGTGCAGTTCAATTATATATTTGATTGGGTAATATTAAGTATTTAAAAAATAAAAAAGAAAAATATGGAAAAATCGAAATTTTTTTTGCTTGCCAGAGGTTTGGATATTGGTCGGAAGTAGGCCCATTTTCTGAAAGGTCTTGAAATTTCCTATCTACCTATATTTTTGTTGGCCCGATCGAATACTATTAAGTCGGTTAAAAAACATAAAGAAAAATAAACGTGAGCAGATTATGTACTAAATCTGCATTATCTGCTCTCTGGTTTATGATTCTCGACTCGTACGATTCGTATTATCATCAATTTTTCGCACTTTTAAAGTAATGTACTATTTTATATTTTTGCTTCCTTCTAGAAGAAGCTTGTGATAGTAAAAAGAAAAGTTTTGGAGAAAATGTGTTAGGAATGTTGTTCAGCACATTTGGAATCGAAATGCGATACACTATTTTTAGAAAATATCCGTATGGATGTGTGTGTGTGGGTGTGTGTGTGTGTGAGTGTATGTGTGTGTGTGTGTTTGAGTGTGTGTGTATGTCCGTATACGCGGATATTTCATGATCTACTTGATCGATTTTAACCAGAGGTATCATTTTTTTGCATTTTGCTTTCATAGTTGGGGTCAATAGTCTATTTTTGTCAATTTCGATTTTCGTATTTTTTTATAGCCATTTTTCAATTTTGAAAATTTTTATTTTCGTATTTTTAAATATTTAGAACTAATATTCTCAATGTATTATGAATGCTCTTTATGCAGGATAAAATTCTCTAGATTAAAAAAAAAAGTAGATAGCTATATTCTGTCATAAGTTATGAATAAAAACGTCAATTTTTGAAAATAGGCTATATTTCAAAATTAAAAAAAGATATTGTCATTAATATCTTTTTGGTCAAAAAGAATATTGAGTACTATAATTTTTTAAATTTTCATGTTTTTTTATTATTTTTTTAGAAAAAAATAATTTTAAAAAAATTATTTTTTTGTCGTTGCATAACTAGAGTAAAATTTACTTAATCGCTTTGAAATTCCGTGTAGGAGTAGATTTTATATATGAATTGAGTGCTTTCTTTGCGCAAAAGGATTGGTCCATAAATTTCAGAGATATTTGAGGTTAAAATTTTTTAAACTTTTTCTTTAAATCGTAATTTCTTGAGAACAGATCGATGGATTATTCTGAAATTTATAGACGAATTTGCATTTGAGATAGGCAATATGTGTAAAAAATTTGATCATGATTGATCCATTATTTTCAAAGATATTTGAGATTGAAAATTTTCAAAATTTTTTGAACAGTTTTTTGAAATTGCAATTTATTGAGAACGGTTTGTTTTTATATATAATTTAAATATTTTAATTATTCTTACGTGTGGATTATTTTATTTTAATTATATATTGGGAAAATTTTAGAAGTATATATGGCACATAGAAAGTATACTATGCCTCAATAGTATTGCTTCCTCATAGAGGAAGCTTTGTATTTTTATTAAGATGGTATAAGAAATGATAAAATCAACAATCAACCATATTTTATTGAAAATAAAAGAAGAGGATGACGAAAATTATAACCGATCATTAAAAAAATTAAAATTAGAAGTATAATTTTACAATATGTACACAATTATTTATAGTAAAGATACACAATTATTGAATAATAATACATTTATAATGCAAAAAATGGAATTATTATGTATGATTTTGAAAATGTAAGCTGATCTCAGGATAGATAGCAATTTTTAAATTTTATATTTTAAAATATTACTTTTTTCTTAAATAAAATAAATGTCAAATAACAAATAATATTAATAATAAGAAAAAAATATGCAATTTTGCTTCCTCCTAGAGAAAGCTTTGTGACACTATTTTTAGAAAATGTCCGTATGGATGTGTGTGTGTGTATGTGTGTGTGTGTGTGTGTGTGTGTGTGTATGTATGTTCGTATACGCTGATATCTCATGATCTACTCGACCGATTTTAATGGGAGAGTGATCATTTTTTTAGATTTTGCTTTCTCTATTGGGGTCAATATTCTATTTTTGTAAAATTTAATTTTTTTTATAGACATTTTTTAATTTTCAAAATTTTTATTTTCGATTTTTTAATATTTAGAACAAATATTATTTATATATCATGAATTCTCTGTATGTAGGATAAAATTATCTACTATTTAAAAAAAAAAAGTAGGTAGCTATATTTCGTCATAAGTTATTGATGAAAACGTAATTTTTTGTAAATAGGTTATATTTCGAAATTAAAAAAAGATATTAACATGAATATTTTTTTAGTTATAAAGGATATTAAGTACTATAACTTACTAAATTTTTAGGTTTTTTTATTCATTATTTTTTGAGAAAAAAAATAATTTATAAAAAAACGTGATTTTTTTTGTCGTTCAATAACTATAGTAAAATTGGCTTAATCACTTTGAAATTCTTGGTAGGGGGGTAGATTCTGTATACCAATCGAGTGAGTTCTTTGGGCAAAAGGATTGATCCATAAATTTCGGAGATATTTGAGGTTAAAATTTTTTTCAATTTTTTTTTTTAAATCGTAATTTCTCGAGAACGGCTCTATGTATCTAAATGGGGTGGGTAGCATTCGAAAGAGAATTAAATTACCTATATTTTCTAAAAAAATTAATTCTCTAGCTATCACGGTTCTTTTGTTATTAACAAAAACGTAAAAATTGAAAAATGAAAAAAATGAGTTTTATATGTTCAACTATTACAAGAGTAAAATTGTCTTATTCGCTTCAAAATTCATTGTAGAGGTATATTATTGATAGTTCTCGGATGAGTTCTTTTGGCAAAATGATTGGTTCATAAATTTCAGAGATATTTGAGGTTAAAATTTTTCTAGACATTTTTAAAATGTATTTCTTGAGGATGGCTCTGTGTATCTGAATGGGATGGGTAGCATTTGAAAGAGAATTAAAATATTTATATTTTCTAAAAAGAAAAATTTTTTAGTTATCACGGTTTTTTATTATTAACAAAAATGTAAAACTTGAAAAATTGAAAAATGAAAAAAAAATCTGTTTTTATCAAATTTTTTAAAATACATCCCCTCACATTACAACAGCAAAAATTACAAGTTAATATTTTCCATAAAATTTTTCAATTTTTTTCGTGAAAAATTTATTTTTCGAATTTTAATTTAATAAAAGGAATCAAAAAATTATTTTGAGGAAGCTACGTGCCAATGAATTGGCAGCGGTTTTTAAATATTAATGAATTATTAAATCATTGAATAAAAAGTATAATGAATAAACATATTTGATATTTAAAATATATACTATAGATATAGTAACGATACATTAATTTGGAAGGAGCTACATACAATAAAATTTGATTATTAACACATCTTATTGCTTCCTCATAGAGGAAGCTTTGTAACGGTGAAAAAAATTTTCTAGACAAAAAATGTTCAAAAAGATGTTTTAAGGCGATATATGTCGATATTTGTTGATTTTGAGAAAATTTCTTTTCGTGGATGTATGTATGTGTGTGTGTGTGTGCATATGTAAACTCTTTATATCTCGGAAACGAATCGACCGATTTTCGCCGGACAAAGACCGAGTCTTTTCGTCTCGTGAAAAAAACTCGGTACCCTGAGAGATTTGAATTTTTAGTTTTTTGAATTTTTTTATGGCTTACAGCCATTATTACATAATATAATATACTTTTCTTGTAAGGTATTTAAATTACCTATATTTTCTTTTTTTTAATATTTAAATTCTCTTCACTCTGTCATTTGTTATTAAGAAAAACGTTTTTAAATTTCATAAATTAATTTCTCAAAAAATATTTTATTTATCGACTTGAAATTTGAACCACTTATTACACTCATTCAAGATTATATTTGGTTAAAATTTCAAGAGATTATCTTCATTTGTTTTTCAGAAAAAAATTATTTTATAAAAAATTTGCGTTTTCGTTGTCGCACGATCACAAGAGTAAAAATTATCCAATCATCCTAAAATTTGGCACAGATGTAGCTTTTATATATCTTCAGATCGAGTTCGATGCCCAAAAAAATCGGTCCAATACGACCAAAGATATTTGAAGTTAATATTTTTTTTTTAGTTTTTCAAATCGTGTTTACTCACAGAATACTTGATTTATCGACTTAAAATTTTAACCACTTAATAAACTCATTGAAGATTATCTTCATTTGTTTAAAAAAAATATATATTTTAGAAAAAATTTGTGTTTTTGTTGTCGTACGATAACGAGTATTCAATCGTCCTGAAATTTGGCACAGATGTAGATTTTATGTATCTTCAGATCGGGTTTGTTGCCGAAAAAAATCGGTCCATTACGAAAAAAGATATTTGATGTTAAATTTAAAAAAAAAAATTTTCGAATCGTGTTTTCTCAGAGAATACTTGATTTATCGACTTAAACTTTGAACCACGTATTTTTTACGCTAAGTCCAAATTTGTTGCTCGAGCCGTGTCTGAGATATCCTGGCGGTGCTACCTTTTTATTAATATTGAAAAAATCTTTCTTTGATACCTTGTAGTTTTGATATGGAATGTTAATTATTGTAATTATAAAAAATTAAGATAAAGAGTGAACATCTTAAGTTGGAGTAAGCGGGGTGCCCATGAATTGACTGTGTGCACTGCCTATCATGTTTACAGAACTATCTTAAAGGAACTAAGTAATTATAAAATAAAATATTTAGGATGTGTAGCTAAAATTCATAAATGAAAAAACTGTTTGAATTCGGTTTTATGTTTCTTTTTATTTGTAAATATAAAAAAAAAATCATAGAAAACAAGTATGATTTTATATGGCATAATAAAAATAGTGACTATAAAGTTTACTGCAATAATTTGAATCTTGAATCTACTGCAAAAAATAGTATATTACAATACGAGTGCGCAAAGTAGGTGATTCCCGCACGAGCGGAGTTTGTCGTGCGGGAATCACTTACGCAGCGCATGAGTATCGTATACTATTTTTCCTATCGAGTTGTGCAATGTTCGAGCCTGCACACGCATCTGTGCTCGCAAACCACCACTCTTCCACACGCTGAGACGTACGTGTGGAAAAGTGGTAGTTTGCGCACGCAAATGTGTGTCCAAACTCGAACTTTGCACACGATGATAGGAAAAAAATGAACGAAAGTTAATATTTAACCGCTGCATGGGTTGCAGGGTGAAGTTTGACAGCATGGGTGTGGCTAGGCATACGATGCAGCTTGCAACTTTGCTATTTTGTTGGCGAGTTTTCTTTCAAGTCGAGCTTTTTTATGTGCCGAAAGTCCCCTATAACCGGCGTCAACTACTTGAGCACCTCTGACAACTTGAACTTCAGCCCCGAGAGGACCACGATGACCGTGATGACCATGATGGCGTCGGTATTGACTGTCGTAGTAGCCTCCGCTAACGCCGAAACCCTGTCGAGCACCTATCACTTGGCCTTGCTGGCCACTCCAGATCCAATGGTGGTTAACGGGCTGCACCGGCTGGACTATAACGATGCCGGCGCCGACCGAAGCGCTGCCTCCACCGATTTGAACGCCACTTCCGACCTGACCGGTCGAGGCGCCAGTGCCAATTGGAATTTGAGTTTTTCCATTGGTTTTGCCGCCAAGGATATCGCCATCAATCTGACCATCTCCGCCAGCTTGACCACTTCCACCAGTTTGACCATCAATATTTTCAACATCTCCAAAGTTAATCTGGCTGTCATCACCAGTCTGGTCGACAGAGTCAATTTCGGCGTCGCCGATATTGTTGCAGTAACCGTAGCTACGGCAAGCTTTGCGCATGTTCTTTGCGTTCATAATCCTACTGTAATTAGGGAATTACTAAACATATCACTTGACACAAATACACTTTTAATTAACACAATACAAACACGCATGAAACTTGCGAAACCATTAAATATTTTAAACATTTTTTCACCGCAATATAACAATTAATTAGGCCACAACAAACCATTTATCACAAAATTACTTGAAATTTACACAAAGCACACACGAATATATCACGAATTGATTCATAAGAGCACAAATCTATTATAGTTAGGGAATCACTTAACATATCAAAAAAACTTGTAATTAACACAACACAAAAATCCATAAAACTTGTGGAACTGTGGAATATTTTAAATATTTTTGACACGAAAACCAATGAACTTCTTAACTTCAATTATCCCTTAATCTACCATTTATCACAAAATTACTTTAATTTTACACAAAACACACACGAATAAATTACGAATTGATTCATAAGAGAATAAATCTGTTTTAGTTAGGGAATCACTCAACATATCACTTGGCACAAAAACACTTTTAATTAATAGAACACAAACATCCATAAAGCTTGTGGCACTGTGGAATATTTTAAACATTTTTACACCAAAACAAATTAACTTCACAACTTCAATTAACACTTAATATACCATTTTCACAAAATTACTTTAAATTTACACAAAACACAGACGAATATATCACGAATTGATTCATAAGAGAATAAATTTGTTTTAATTAGGGAATCACTCAACATATTACTTGGCACAAATACACTTTTAATTAACACAACATAAACATCCATAAAACTTATGGCACTGTGGAATATTTTAAACATTTTTACACCAAAATAAATTAACTTCACAACTTCAATTAACACTTAATATACCATTTTCACAAAATTACTTTAAATTTACACAAAACACAGACGAATATATCACGAATTGATTCATAAGGGAATAAATTTGTTTTAATTAGGGAATCACTCAACATATCACTTGGCACAAATACACTTTTAATTAACACAACACAAACATCCATAAAACTTGTGAAGCTGTGGAATATTTAAAACATTTTTACACCAAAACCAATGAAATTCACAACTTTAATTAACCCTTAATTTACCATTTATCACAAAATTACTTTAAATTTACACAAAACACACACGAATAAATTAGGAATTGACTCATAAGAGAATAAATCTGTTGTAGTTATGGAATCACTGAACATATAACTTGGCACAAAACATTTTTAATTAACACAACACAAACATCCATAAAACTTATGGCACTGTGGAATATTTTAAACTTTTGTACACCAAAATAAATTAACTTCACAACTTCAATTAACACTTAATATACCATTTTCACAAAATTACTTTAAATTTACACAAAACACAGACGAATATATCACGAATTGATTCATAAGAGAATAAATTTGTTTTAATTAGGGAATCACTCAACATATCACTTGGCACAAATACACTTTTAATTAACACAACACAAACATCCATAAAACTTGTGAAACTGTGGAATATTTTAAACGTTTTTACACCAAAACCAATGAACTTCACAACTTTAATTAACCCTTAATTTACCATTTATCACAAAATTACTTTAAATTTACACAAAACACACACGAATAAATTAGGAATTGACTCATAAGAGAATAAACCTGTTGTAGTTATGGAATCACTCAACATATAACTTGGCACAAATACACTTTTAATTAACACAATACAAACACGCATGAAACTTGCGAAACCATTTAATATTTTAAACATTTTTACACCGCAATATAACAATTAATTAGGCCACAACAAACCATTTATCACAAAATTACTTGAAATTTACGCAAAGCACAGACGAATATATCACGAATTGATTCATAAGAGAACAAATCTATTATAGTTAGGGAATCACTTAACATATCAACAAAACTTTTAATTAACACAACACAAACATCCATAAAACTTGTGGAACTGTGGAATATTTTAAATATTTTTGACACGAAAACCAATGAACTTCACAACTTCAATTATCCCTTAATCTACCATTTATCACAAAATTACTTTAAATTTACACAAAACACACACGAATAAATTACGAATTGATTCATAAGAGAATAAATCTGTTGTAGTTAGGGAATCACTCAACATATCACTTGGCACAAATACACTTTTAATTAATACAACACAAACATCCATAAAGCTTGTGGCACTGTGGAATATTTTAAACATTTTTACACCATAACAAATTATCTTCACAACTTCAATTAACACTTAATATACCATTTTCACAAAATTACTTTAAATTTACACGAAACACAGACGAATATGTCACGAATTGATTCATAAGAGAATAAATTTGTTTTAATTAGGGAATCACTCAACATATCACTTGGCACAAATACACTTTTAATTAACACAACACAAACATCCATAAAACTTGTGAAGCTGTGGAATATTTTAAACATTTTTACACCAAAACCAATGAACTTCACAACTTTAATTAACCCTTAATTTACCATTTATCACAAAATTACTTTAAATTTACCAAAACACACACGAATAAATTAGGAATTGACTCATAAGAGAATAAATCTGTTATAGTTAGGAATCACTTAATATATCAACAAATCTTTTAATTAACACAACGCAAACATCCATAAAACTATCTTGAGGCACTGTAAAATATTTGAAACTTTTTTACACCAAAACACTTGAACTTCACAAATTCAATCATGAATAAGAATTTAAATTTATCTCGCATAAAGTAGCTACTAATTTATAATACACGTCCGCATAACTTAATAAAATATTAAAATTATTCGTTACTATTTTTATTTAATAAACATTAAATCAAACGGAAGAAGTATAATTTAAGAATTTTAGTAATGCAGAAAAACGTTTATACATTTTCATGAATTTAATTTAATAAGACCCTAGCAACTTTATAACAAAAACTTAGAAGTTCAATTGATGTTTTTTAAATTTCATGCATATTACATTATTAAATATCAATATCTACGCTATTAACATTATACAGTCACATCTACTTAACCCATTAAGTCCCAAGCGGACATTTCTGAGTCGATTGGTTTTTGGCTTAAAACATGTAAAATTAACGAAAATCAATAAGGTTATGATGGTTTCCTACGTTAAAAGGCCTGCTCTTTCCAAATCCGGCATCAGAATCTTCAAATTTTCCATCAGAAATTCAATATGGCCGCTCAATTTTGACAAAAATATTGATTTTTCAAAAATCGACTCTGGGGATATTTTTCAGTTTTACTTCAATGAATTTGTCCAAAACAATTTTTTATCGATATATTAGTTTCCAAAACGTTATTATAACAAAGTTGCATATAAATTTTCACAATATTCATGATAAAACCATGTTTGAGTACTCATTTTATAGGTTTTCGAGGTCGCTGAGTTCAAATTCATCATCAGATTTTACTTTTTCAAAATGGCGGATTCAAAATAACGACTAAAAATGTACAAAAATTAATATTTTCATAAAACTTACATGTGGGTACTCATTTTATAGGTTTTCGAGGTCGCTGATTTGAAATTCACCATCAGATTTTAATTTTTCAAAATGGCGGATTCAAATTGACGACTAAAAATGTACAAAAATTTATCAGTGACCTCGAAAACCTATAAGATGAGTACCCACATGTAAGTTTTATGAAAATATTAATTTTTGTACATTTTTAGTCGTCATTTTGAATTCGCCATTTTGAAAAAGTAAAATCTGATGGTGAATTTGAACTCAGCGACCTCGAAAACCTATAAATGTGTACTCAAACATGGTTTTATCTATTTATTTCATATATGTTTGATTTTTGTTACTGTATCTGCCATATTAGGTCAGCCATTTTGAATATTGTGAAAATTTATATGCAACTTTGTTATAATAATGTTTTGGAAACTAATATATCCATAACAAATTGTTTTGGACCAATTCATTGAAGTAATACTGAAAAATATCCCCAGAGTCGATTTTTGAAAAATCAAAATTTTTGTCAAATTTGAGCGGCCATATTGAATTTCTGATGGAAAATTTGAAAATTCTGACGCCGGATTCGGAAAGAGCAGGTCTTTTTACATAGAAAACCATCATAGCCTTATTGATTTCCGTTAATTTTACATGTTTTCTGAGCCAAAAACCAATCGACTCAGAAATGTCCGCTTGGGACTTAATGGGTTAAGTAAACTCAACAGAAATTGGAAAACAGGAGACCTTGAGACATTCTTGAGAAAAATGAGTCAACTAGATCCATATAATATGATCAAAATATATTGTTAAACTTAACAAAAAAGCAAGTACCATAGCACACTACACTCACCTTTTGTTTCTCCATTAACATCATTAAGGGTGGCTGCACGAATGCAGACTGCAACGCTGCACATTAAAAGGATTACAGACATCTTCATTTTGGAATAGTGTTGACAGCTACCTTGAAATAGTAACTAGTGCCTACGAGTTTCCGAGACGGACTGATGCTGCCGCACCGGAGCTGGGTGGCTTTATACATGGTGGCGGTGCTTCTTCTTCTTTGTATATAGTGGCGCCAGCTAGCTGTACGGCCATCGACGAACCGGCGACGCTTCTATCGAAGCCAGCGCAAGGCGACCAATCAGCGGGCAGGATTAAGACGCGCTCTGGCACCCAAGAATGCAAGGGATCGTTCTGTACGTACGTAAACTTGGAAAATACGAGATCCGTTTGGTCTCAAAATATCATTTGATTCTAAATATTTATTAAATATAAATTTATAAAATTGTACATCTAATGCAAATAAGTTTTTCCATAAAATTTAACTAACTGCACATGCGCAGTGAGGTATATGGGATCCGTTCCGAAATGTGTTTTTATGAAAGTTATACATCTGGCAACAGTGTAAATAGTGCGTCTCTTTCATTACACATTTATTTACTAACCTTAACTGATTGAAGAAAGACCTTCCTCAGAGTACAACAAGTTAACTACCTCATCAGTTAAGGTAATAAATAAATATCTAATGAAGCACACGAAATATTTACACTGTTGCCAGATGTACAACTTCCACAAAACCTCATTTCGGAACGTACCCATACTACAGTTGTATATACAGGTCCGGAAACTCCGATGGTGGGGGTGAGTCCTTTTTGAGCTACGGCAGTACTTTCAAAACTGACCACGAAGCGGTGCGCTGCGATCGAGTTGAGTGCGGTCACGTGGCTCACGTTGATGATTGCATGCGCGCGCGGTTATTTGAAGCATGTTGTGTAAACAGTGGAATTCGATACATAAGTAAGGTAGACACAGTAATAAGAACAAGTACTATATTTTAAAAGTATAGAAAAATAAATTTTTTTAAATATAAAGCTGGAATTGGATAAAATAATAGATGATCAAATTTTTTAAATAATTATTATTTAATTATTAACCAATTTGGACATCTTTCTTTTAACTACCGTCTCTTTTTTTACTTGTTGCGCTTGCTGATACGTAAATTGACGCATTCTTAGACGAATATAATAAAAAATTGCATATGATAAAATATCAGCTACATGTTTTTGACAAGGAAATGTAAAATTGCAATTTTCTAGAACTCCGGTTCTCTGTTCGATTAAAAACGTTTATGTTACAGGCATGTTTAACAAAACATTGCTCAGTAAAAAATATCAAGTTGAAAAAATAATGATTCGCGTGAATTAGTCTCCCTCATGACTTCATATCAACTAATAATTAAATATTGTGTTACTTTCCGTTATTCTAAAATTAGAAAAATACGGTTACAAATGTATTTCAGATATTGAGAATTGAAATTATTTTAAAGAATTACTGTACATAAAATATTAATTATAAATAAAAAGATGTTGTACATGTGCAATAATTTTGTTGTCACTGTCATATTGAATCCACTCTTTAATAATAAAGTTTTCATCAAAATGCTTTTCGCATATTTGATGCGATGATCGTAAAATCGGAATCCCCATGCTTAGTCTCTATTGCTCTCGTTCATTTTCATCACTGGGCACTTTAAAAGTATAAATTTGGCCTGCATTCTTTTTAATTTTGTTTGTTGGACAATTCGGCACTGTGCACCAAGGCATTTTTATTTATTTTAGAGAAAAAAAGTTTGTCAGAAACCAAAACTATACAGGCGCAAGCTAGTATAGCTTTGTTTACCCACGTGACTGCAATCAACTCGATTGCAGCGCTACACCCGTGGTCGATTCGTGAAGCTCAAATGGATGCACCTAAAGGACCCACCCCCACCACCGGAGTTTCCAGACCTGTGTATACGACCGTGCCCCATACGCACGGACTATGAGGGTTATTCTGACGTTTGGTGGCGCTAGCGATACGTGAATAAAAAGCAGTTAATTTTGAATTTAATTTTTTTTTATAATAATTTAAATGTGCTTTAAGATTTAACTAAATACTACATGTGTTGCTACGTTACCTATATGAAGTGAGTGTGCACATGCGCAGTGAGGTATATGTGCGCGGAATATAATCAATCAACAGAGTTTAGTGGACGCTTTTTATGTTCAAAAGAGCGTAACAGAGGGCGTTTTATCTGCTTAAAAAGTTCTAATAGTAATATACAAATGTTTTTAAATTATATTTATTCTTTCTGTTACTTTTTTATTTTATTTTTATTATAATTTGTAGCTCTTTAAACACGATTGCTTAGTATCGGTTAGTATACATAGCTTTTTCGTCCATAACTTTTGATATTATTACGAAAAACTACAATTTAATAAAATTACTTTATTAATTTACGGCATTTATTGCTTTCTGTTTACTCAAAGGACATGTATGTGTATCAAATGTGGTCTTTTAGAGTTATATAAAGTTAATTAAACTTATTTATATTTATAAAATGAATGTTGTATCACAATAGTAGTCATAGAAATTTAGTTTCTTATTTTTAAAATAGAAATGCATTCAAATCGCGTGAGAAAATTGATATTAAATTTTTTTTAAGAAGAAAACTTAATAATTATAATGTCCATAATATAATAATTATAATAATTATTTATAATTATTATGTCCATTGAAGTTGTTATGTATAGAAATGAGATTTAAAAATGATCCTGTGTTAAAACAAAGTTTTGTATTAATTTTAGAACAAGTAATGTAAATATCAGGTTCGCTTTGAAAAATTTTTTTAGTGATGAAATCGCATACTTTATTCTTTCGGGAAATTTTATAAATGTAACTTTTATTAAATTATATTTTTCGTAAATTTAATTTTATTTGAAAACAATTCCATGTTTTAATATTATTTTTCTCAGCTTCACCTACTTACATATTCAGTCCCTCTTATTTGTACTACTCGTACACTTCCCCGCTGATTGGTTGTCTTTTAAAGCTCAACCAATCAGTGGGGACATCTATGACTAGTAAACTCACACAGCATACGGCATACGGCATGCAATGTGGATTGGCAGTAAGCGAGACTCCACGTAAAGCCTCGTGTGTACCAAGCGAAAAAAAAATATTGTCCGAAACTCCGAAATGTATATAGCATTACATTGCCTTCGGAGCACTCCCCCGCTCTTTGCTTATAGCATACTGGTTACTTAGGTATATTTTATATATAAGTAAGTATATATTCTATAGAAGATGATAAAAGAAAGTGATGCTCAAGCGAGCGGAGCCTGCGGAGCGGTTTAGACGGTAACCTCACTTTTTTTCATCATTTTTTCTTTATCAACGATTTCAATACGTAAATAAGTATATAGCACGTGAGGTATTTCATTAGAAAGTATTTTTTATTTACATTCTAACCCCAAACTTTTATGATGAAAGATGTTTTTATATTTCAATTTATCAACAAATTTTTTGTTCTCCCAAAATAATAGTACATTATGATACTAATAATAGTACATTATGATAGAAAAGTCGAATGCGGTAAAAATCACCTTACGCACCAGTGTCATATAGTATTTTATACCACGAGAGCCGAATAATCATATCAAAGTTATGATTTTGAGGTTAGAGTGGTATAAAATCATTTTTTTTCCTTCCCCCAGTCCAATAGGTACCTGCTAAACCAATTTTTTCCAATCTAGTTACAAATCTTTTGGACTCCAGCTAATGTAATATTGTACCGAAATTGATTTTCTTCACTTTTGAAAGGCGGATCTTTTTAGACAATTGTGTACATCTCCAGACTTGAGCATGCGTGGCACACTAATATGGATTAAAGGACTCGTTTTCTACGTAAAATTGAAGAGTTTACACCCTGTCTCGTGTATGTGCTTCGCACGCTCCGCTAATACCAGCAATAAATTACTTAAAAAAAGAGTATCGGAACAGTATCATGGTTCCGTAGATTTCCTCATATGCATACACTATACCAGTATCTTTGACACATATAATAGATAAATTGTGTGAATGTATTAATATAAATGACAATGTGATTATATAGCAATAAATATAGTTATATAATCTGTAAGCAGAAATAATTGGAAAATACTATTTTATATTTTCATCTTTATAAAATGATATTCACTCAATATATAGTCAAATGCTGAATTACAAAAGCTGTTGTTTTAATTTTCTCGTAAACTGTATTACATAATGCTCTGTACTTACTATAGTGACTTTAAAGACTTATTTTTAAATAATATGTATAAGAAAATGCAGATAAGTTTATTTTAGTCATTCATATTGTGGGCGTTTACTTATCGAATACTTATTGCAATACAACTTCTATACCTCAAGTAAATTCTATGTCAATTCTTAAAGGTAAAAAAGTGAAATAAATTTTTACAATTAGTTTTGCATAAAGATTATTGAATTACAGTTCATTTTAAACCAGCATATAATATTTGTGAGCTATAGCTATCATAGTTTAGGAAAAAATGTACAAATCAAATGTACAGAGGGGTATTTGTATGACCGGTTGATGGAAATGTCACATTTGACTGTATATTTTATTATTTGTCTCCTTGAGTATGATAGCTAACGCTCTAAAATTGTATGTGGTTGTTTAAAATGAACTATAATTATAGAATGTAATGCAGAAGTAATTGGAAAAATTTATTTTACATTTTTATCTAGCAAAAGTGACCTTTACTAAATATAGACAATTGTCGAATTACATACAATACATTGTTTTTTTTTTCTTAAATTTTACAAAAAGATCTAATATTTGGTAGGGTGACTTAAAAACACTTCTTAAATAATATGTATAAGGAAGACCAGATAATTTTATTTTAGCAATTCATATTTTTATTGGTCATTTATTGAATACATTTTCTAAATCTTAACCAAATGTCGATTCTTCAAGGCTTAATTCTTCAATAACATGAAATAAATTTTATTCATTTATTTTTCCTTAAAGGTTATTTAATTACAGTTCATTTGTAACCAGTACAGAACATTATAAAGCTTTAACTGTTAAAGTTTAGGAGAAAATGTATGAAGCAGATGTACACAGATACATTCGATATACCGGTTACTTGAAATATCACATATATTTGACTGTATGTTTTATTATATGTTTCCTTTAGTATAACTGAAGCTTTAAAATTTTTGTATGTTAATTCAATATGAACTATAAATAAATAATATTTGGGTAAAACATTTTTTACATAGAAGAATTAAAATTTGGATAAGATATAGAAGTTGTATTGCTTTAAGTATTTAATAAACCTTTCGAAATATTAGATCTTTTTGTAAAGTTTAAGAAAAAAATTAAAATACATCGTATGTAATTTGACAATTTATTGTCTATATTGAGTGGATGTCACTTTTCCAAGATAAAACTGTACAATAAATTTTTCCAATTCTGCTTTTAGATTATATAATTACAATTCATTTTAAACAAGAACATAAAATCTTAGAGCTTTAGCTACCATACTTAAGAAGAAAAGTAATAATACAGTTAAATGTAACAGTTGAATCAACCGATCGAAGACAATGTCTGTGTGCAAATCTGTTTTGTACAATTTCTTCTAAACTATGACAGGTAAAGCTTTAACATTTTGTATGCTGATTTAAAATGAACTGTAATTGAATAATCATTAAGCAAAAATAATTGAAAATATTTATTTCATATTTTTACCTTGAAGGATTGATATTTGGTCAAGATATAGAAGTTGTATGTAATGTATATTGCATTAAGTATTTGATAAATAACTGATAACCATATTAATGGCTAAAATAAACTCATCTGGACTTTCTTATAAAAATTAATTGAAAACATCTTTTAAATCGCCATACCAATACTATAGAGATTTATCTAATAATGTATTGGTTAGCTATATATACGGATGTCAAATCCGTAAAGATGGCGCAGGTTAGCCCTGTGTATTTAAATGGGGCTGCTGGCTAACTCGCGCCATCTTGACTAGCTATGTAGATATATTTTCCGCCCTTTAACCTCAAAATGCCATCTTAAATGTCATTTTGCGGCCTCGGACGGAAAAATACGTTACTGAAACGTGGACGTAAGAGAATTTTTACCTCATGCGACTTTTCGACCTCGCTTCGCTAGGCCGAAAAACGTCGCATAAGGTAAATAATCCTCTTCCGCCCGCGTTAGTAATATACTATTTAGTATGTATTTAAGTTAGCTATATATAGTTTGAGGAAGTCATATGCCAATGAATTGGCAGCGGTTTTTCAATGGATTCTCTTCGCTCGGGCGCAAGCGTTCAAACGGGGATAAAATCACTTTCACGCACTAGTATCGAAATGTAATATTTTCAAATTTATATATATTTGATCTAAGAAATATTATGGCTATTGTTGGTTGATTGGCTTTTCAATTGATTAATATTCGATGTGAGGATGATTTGATTTTTGACAATAAATAAAAATAATTACCATTTTATAAAGTGTAATATTTTATTTGAAATTCGTTACAATCTTCTATGTATAAAGTTATTCTCATTACTCTCTAGTGAACATAATTATTTACAGATATTAGGATTCCAGTTAGTAATACTCAAATTTATTTAAAATATTTTGACTATATGGAAACACATTTTGTTAAAAATTATGTGTGTATGTGTGTGTGTGTGTGTATGTATGTGTGTGTGTGAAGAAAAAAAGTAATAAAAAGTTTCGTTTTTAATGATAACATAGAATGGAATGACATCCCAAAGTTTTTTGAGAAAGCATTCTGCTAAAGTAGTTAGCAGCGGTTATTTCAAATGTATTATATAGTACTGATTATTATATAGTACTGATCATGCTACTGAATGTTCATTAATTCTACAGTGGAGTAATTTTCACTAATGTTTAGTGGTTTTTTCACTAATTCAAATTTAGAGAGTACCAAGTCCACAACTATTGGGATTTAAACTGTCATGGCGGATCGAAAAGTGGGGTCCGTTGTTTCTTATGGTGAAATGGAGGAGTGGGGGAAGTACAATTTACTGCCTTGCTTCGTCCATGACAGTATTTTTATCCGTTTAATAAACATGTTCGCATAATTAAATATATGTTTTTTTAACATTTTATTAATGAGTTTTCAATGTGGGTCCATAGTAGTATACTTTAGTTCTATTGAAGCCAAGTTTTTGGAATGGCGATTCTTCATTTTATTTTGTTTTTTAATACATCTTTTTAATAATGCGATCACTTTCAAACTTCAACATACTTTCTTGATCTAATTTCAAACTCATCATAATTAAACCTCAAAGTTATGTTTTATTCTTTTTTGTCACTCAAAATTCGGGTGGGTTATATATTCGTAATAAGAGTTTTTTTTTACGAATTACGAAAGAGAATCACTTGCTTTATTCCAGGCGTTCCAGATCATAAACGAAAAAATGATATATTAATTATTTAAACAATATAGTACTTCTTTTTTAATTTATCACAAGAAAGTTGAGTAGAGTGAATAAATGAACTTTATACATTAATATAATTTTTCTTTGTCCGTGCATCCTAGATTTGGAAAATTACCTATATACTGTCGATAAACCCGGCTGTGTACATTTCAGAATAGAATCACTATAAAGCAATAATCGCGGCAAAGGTATAACGCGCTGCACTCACCCCCACACATCCCTAAGCTCGATATATCACACCCACGCGCGACGTGGCAGCAGCCGTTCGGAGCCATGTATATACAACGCAGAGCGAGAAGAGAGTGACTGCAGTCCGCGATGCAGAAGCGGTTTCGCGCGCTCGCGCTCTATGTATACCTCCGCCCGTCGTGCGAGAGAGCCCGCGAGCGAATTTGCCAGCGCGAGTCCGTTATTACCTGCGCTCTCGCGCGCCTGCGGATTATTCAGACTGCTTAACACGCGTCTGTTAAGTAAATCCTGCGGCCCACGTGAAGCATTCAGTTTCTCTCTCTCTCTCTCTCTCTCTCCCCCTCGTTCCAGCAAACGTACATACATGTGCACGTTTCGCGCGCAGTGTTTGCACGTACGCCGGATAGACGTGGGACCCAGCGGCGCATGTTCCAGCTGTTGAAGGCTATTTTGCCATATTCCAGTACCTATTGCTCCCTTCTTGGCATAATTATCTTGATCGTCATCATTGTTCCAAGCTAGTTCCGCCGGCCAGTTAGGTATGTTATTCGCGTGATGCGGACTTCTGCTCTATGCGCGTGGCCGTATAATGCTCCGCACTCGTTAGCTTATACGCAACGAGGTTTACGTGCACGCCAAACCCCATCCAGAGTTAAAGTATATAAACAATGCCTGCGAAGGCGAAATTTCAAAATGACTAATGCCGAGTTTCGTGATGGGACACTTCGCGAGTTCGCCTCGTAAAAAGAGACAGTTGCCTTGTACGGGCGTAGTAATACACACGCTTTTCCTCGGCGATGCCGCAGCTTTTGCGATGAGCCGCGCGCAGCTATTCGAACTTTGCGTTACGCTGCCGAGTGAAAATAATTTATACGCGATATTCCAGGGTCGCAAAACAACCAACTGCTGCTTTGATAATATTTTGCCGCTGGACAGGGTTGTGGCCGTCAGTAGTTAAAATTATGACTATTCTCGTATAAGCGCGCGCGGCTTTTATGTCTTTGTTTTCTCGGTGGTTTGAAAAATTATGTATATATAAAACTTGGTTCACTTTTCACAGTCTGCTTATTCTTTTTACGATGAATTGCGATCACGGGATCATATTCTTGTTATTTTGAATTATCGGGTATATTTTTTTTTCTTTTTTAGAATCGCGTAGAGAAGCATGTTGGAGACCTACAAAAGCAGCACTGAAGTTTCGTGCATTTTTCATGGTCACCCTTATTATCGGGCATTATGTGCTTTTATATCTCTCATCATGTATATCTTCTGATCACAGAAGCAATCACTCAGAATTCTGCTTACACATAAGTACTACCACTGATTTTTTGATCGTATATAGTGACTACTCTAGACTTTGTTTCGATCTACAAAAATTACAATTACGCGCAGACGTTTGCTTTGGCAGAGCTTCAATCATTGAGCAACGGTAACCGATGTACTTTCAATCGACAAAGCCATTAGAAAACGTTAAACGTAGTAAATCGCATTACTTAGATATTTGCGAGGCGAGCGAGAGAGGGGAGAAGAGAGAGAGAGAGAGAGAGAGAGAGAGAGAGAGAGAGAGAGAGAGAGAGAGAACGATTCGTTGTGATGAACTTTATTGCTGCTCGTTTGAAAGTTTCGCAAACGACTCGGGAGCTCTTTCGCTTTCTGCGCTCTCTTCCACACGCGTACACTCTCACAGACGCGCGAGTGCGCGCTTACCGGGTTCTCTCTCTCTCTCTCTCTCTCTCTCTCTCTCTCTCTCTCTCTTTCATCCTCTTTGCGCGGGCTTTTCTTCTCCGTTTCTGGCGATGCCGACCCTTTTCCGAAAGTCCTCGCGGAAAACTTAATATAAAGAGATATTAATCCAAGCGTAAATCGAAAATCCGTGAGAGCGGGAGAGAGGGGAGAGAGAGAACGAGTGAGAGCGGAAATCACGTCGAAACGTTCGAAATTTATAGTCGCTTCCCGATAAAACTTACGCGTAACATCGCGACTTCCATACAGACCCTTTGGCGGCTTCTTGAGCTCGCGTATATGCGCAGCTTTTTCGCGAATCCGCTCGCTCTTCGTACAATGGCGGGAGCGGGACAAGTTTACTAGGCGAGTGTATCGAGCCTGTAAGCGCCGAATTCTATTTCGGTGCCGAACGGGATAAACCGACGGTTCCTTGGCTATTGTGCAGCTGCCTGACTATTCTTGGCGCTGATTTATGATATCTCATGCGATTTTCAGTTTATACTTGGCATTTTCAAAAAGAATTTCTGTCACATTTGAAAATCGAGATACTATTGTAACAGTGATTAATGATATTGAAAGTGATTTATGTTTGCTTTAAATGTAATTTAAGGATTGATCATCTATTTTTGTCGGTAAAATGTAAATTCATTATTTCATTATTATACTTTAAAGGTAGTATATTGGAAAATATTTTCAATATCATATTTTAAATATTGTGTAGACAGTAAGTTGATGTCATTTACATACAAATGCCCTTTTATAAACAAAGAGTAATATTTAAAACAATGGAGTTATGAAAAAAATATGAATACATAAACAATGTAAAATAAAGTACACGAGTTTTCATTTATACGTCGACAAAAGGTGTAACAGCGTCTGACCGAACTTGTTCGAGACTACTGCCATACTTCCTGCACTTCGTCCTGCATAGTTCGTCAGCCTAATATGATGTTCATGGACCGTTGGCTCGCTCGCGGGGACAAAAACGAGCTCTATGCAAAATCGCAGTTGCGCAACTTTGCCCTCGATAATTCATTCCTCCCCCTTGTGTCCACATCCGATCGCAAGACACTGCCGTGTCCATACAGCTTTACTCAATAAATACACATGAAGTATCGCGCCAGCTCCCTCGAATATTCCGATAATTAAAAAATCTTTTTCGTGCGAGCATTATTCAAAAGAAAATTTTAATATAGAAAGCAACGTCCTATATCCGTGCGGGGAGGAAATATCGATTAAAAGTGAGGGAAGAATATTGAAATTTAATAATAATGTATGCGAAATGTTTTTATTATACTCCTCTTTAATAGTTGAAGGATCACATGAAAATCTTAATAACGTAGCTATTTAATATCGATAAAACTTACTTATTAGGTATCCGGTATATTTTCTACTTCCGTTAATAAAAGAAGAGCTACAAGAATATACTATATGGAACTGTTTAAACTCGCAATAAAAAAATCCATTACCACGTGACTATTAATGTTTGTAGAAAGCAAATACAATCTCCGCATTTTCTACTCTCGCAGATACAAAATTTACACCAACCGCCACCTCCACTCATTGTAAGGCCAACACTTCTCTCTGTCCCTCTCTCGTTTACTTTGACCGACGAGGTATAACATCGACAGCGCGAAACGCGCGGGGCTGCAGCTAGCGAGCCCCGGACTCGGAGGCGCAGCGGCGACGGGACCGATTTAATTCATTTACCCGTATAGTACGCGAGACGCGAGCGAGCGAGAGAAAGCTGCCGGTGCGCCGGCCGCCCACCGTATATATAGCCGCGGTGCAAACATCTGCTAACTCTTGCGGGGGACGGTGCGCTGCCCGTCGTACCCCTTGGGGACGAGGAGCAGCGAGATAGAGAGAGAGACTCTGCGGCTGCGACAGTCCGATGACGCCGGCGCGCTGATGGCGCGTGGAATTCTTATCCGTGAGAAAACGAGCGATCCCAGCTCTGTCCCACAGAATGCCAAATTGCGAATCTGAATTGCAAAGCCACGCGCGAGTACTTTGGGGCTTCGCTCTATGCGCGACAAGTGCGCTTGCGTCCAACCGTATATATTTATGATTACGCGCGGTACAATATGTATATACATGTACGCGTAGCATATGAAATAAGGATAGTTTGCTTTTCGTTCGCTATTCTTCTTTTTCATGGTTAGGAGATGACTTTTTGAAAAGTCCTTTGAACAGAAATTATCGTGGTATAACGAGTTTCAATGTACCATTCGTTCATTTGAGATTTTAGCTTGCGTCAAATTTTCTGAATAAATTTATAAGGCTAAGTTTAAAATTATATTAATTTTAAGAATATTAAATTATTTCTACAGTATTGCACGTTCTATTTATATTACTTATATAAGATTTTGAATGAGACACCTACAACCTTATCGTGACCAATGTTTTGACTCTGAAATTGTTATAATGTCGATAAAAATAAATAAATAAAAAAGACTGGATTCAAAAAATTATTGTATTTATTTATAATATAATTGATTACTGCTTTGCGTTGTCCTAGAGTCCTAAGTTTAACCGAACATGGCTGAATTTTATTTGGCTTTCGTTTACTTAAATTGATAAAATCGGTAAAAGCGTACGTCGAAGAATGAAGGTATCACTGTGAAATTCTTTTTATGTGACTTTTAAATGACTTGTCACTTGTTAAATTTTCAAGTCTTCCTTGATTATTGGTGGCAAAAGAAAGTATGTCTTTTGCTCCACACAATTTTATTATGATTAATCTAATAACTTGAAGTTTTTTCGAGCGATGCAGTATATGTCTATATAGGATAACTTCATTAGAAAGACGGTATTGATTAATAAAATTGCTAAATATTGGAAAGATAATGATCAAAATTCGGGGAATTTGAAGTGAAAGTTTGATGCATTATCGGAATGTTAAAAATTTAAAGAGGCATTTTTAAATTACCGCAATATTTATCCGTGAAAAGTATATCAAACTGACATTGTCTGACGTATAATGTTAATATAAAGGAATAATAAACTGACATTGGTAGCTTTTTTGTTATTGATACCGGCAATAAGAAAAATAATATGCTAAGACCTTGTACCTATGAGTTTACAGGATTTAAGATAAAAGTTATTTTTAATTTTTTAAGTAAATAAAAAAATGTTAATCACTGACAGATTTTGTTGAATAATAGTACATTATGCAACAAGGTACTAAAGTCACAGATTATTCCCGCGGGTGAGTTCACTGGCGATCATTCCCTTGGGTGATCACCCAAGGGAATGATCGACTTTAGTCCCGTGTTACATATAGTATTTTATTCCCATCGCCACTGTGGCCACTTCATAGATTTGGAAAGTTATTTTGTATTTATGTGTTATAATTTTGTTAGTTTTAACCCAATTCACCATAAACGTAAACAATTAGACTATGTTACTTTATTCCTGCGGAATTACTTTATTCTCGCTAAATTACTTTATTCCCGCATAATGCGGGAATAAAGTAAAAGGGGGAATCAGACGCCACTTTTGCCCCGCTTTTCAGGCTATAAAATGGCCATTATAGTAGAGATGGGAATAAAATATAATACACACATTCAATTGTATTTAATAGTTTGTATTATTAGTATAGGATGTATTAAGAAAACTTTTTTATCTTTTACGACATTTGTTTTAAACTTTGTATCTATAATTCTCAACAGAGGTTTCCCATTATGACCACTTTTCGAGTTCATTTATGTACTTTATCCGTAAACTTATTATCAAACCACAATGTTTGTGAACTTTTCATTTGGTTATTCATTTATTTCGTATCCATTAGGAAAAGAACAAGGAAAATCCCGAGATAGCACTCGAAAGTCAATATTAAACTGAAAACAAATCGCATTATTTACCGTTCAGCGCGAACCACCATCACAATCTAGAAACTGTCTTCATTTTCTGCCTGTTGTTCTCCTCATCTGCGCCATCAATAATAAAGCTTTAAATCTCCGCGGGAGAAACAGGGAAAAAGGTCGTTTGAAAAATCGCAACTCGCTCTACGGGTCTCTAACTCAGTTCAGTCCGCGTATAACAACAGTACCGCGAATCCAGATGAAATAAGCCAAACAAAAGAGCTTCGAGAGTAAGAAAAAAGTCATGGCGAAGGGAGAATTTCGACCACGCGAGGTGGCCACTTCAGAAGAAAAATAAAGTACAGAGCGCAGTTTCTTATCCAACTGCCGCTTGCGCCTCCCCTTTTGGACTGTATACTATGGGGCCGCAGGCCGTTATCGTTCGCGCCACTATTTGCCTTTTAAGTTCTCTCAGCGCGGCTGCCGCTACCGCCCTCATTCTGCCGCTTACACCGAAGAAGACGAGAAGTTTTCCCGCCGCGGACGATCTCGCTCTTTTCCGAGTTAATCAGCAGCGGTGCCACACTTCTCGCGCTGCTTAGGCGCTTGAAAGGAGCGAGGAAGGAAGGAAGGAAGACAGGAAGCAGAGCTGAGGGAGCGGCAACCAAGCTGGTTTCTCAGACCGGTTTCATGCCGAAGGGAAAGTAAGGGAAGAAACCGTAATGTACAGTGTGATGGTGCGGGCGGATTATGCGTAGGACGAGAGAGTGCCGGCGGAATCCATGCGCTCACGTTACCGAGCTCTCTCGTGCGCTATTTCGACGAGGAGCTATGCCCGCATCATGCTCAACGAGTCGAGCTACTTTGAAACTTCTTGTTTCGAGATTTTTTCTTGTGGCTAAAACTATTAATAATTGGTGTTTCTGTAGGTTTAGGTTATTGTTAACTGTAAATGTTTACAGAAAGATGAATATCAACAGAAGTTTTTTTTTTTTAATTTTTTGAATAAATTTCGAGGTTCTAGGGACCATTGAATTGGAACACGCATTTTTTTGGAAATATTGTGCGTTTTTGATACCACCAAAGAAATATTTTGCAATATTTGATGCACGGCGACAGATAAAAAAGTTATGAAATTTCATCAACAACCTATCTTTTTTACATTTGGTAAGTTTGGAAAGTTACTTTTAAAGTACCATTTTTCATTATATTGAATGAGTTCCATTTACATTTAAAAATAATTCAAATTGTCCGTCATAATAATGAACACTGCAGGGAAATTTTATATAGGACAAATACTCTACCGGATCCTTTTCCCTCCAGATAATTAAATTAATTAATAAAAGCAGCGTGAAGGACCATGATAAAAATTGCCCAGTGAGAAAAAAAATACGGGACGCGCATTGCCGTCGCTGCTCTTGTGGACATTAATAAACTAAATTGCCTCCGTTTTGTGAAAAAACTGAACGCGTCCCGTGAGACGCTTGCAACTCCTATCCCAGAGCAATCGTCGCTTGAGAAGTAAATACGTGGGTGGCGCGAAGGAAGAAATAACACTGCAGCTATACTACCTCTGTCCTCGCTTCGAATCCGTAATCAGAGTTGACTTATGGAATACAGAGTACTGAAATTTGGAAGAAAGCACAAAGTTACATAACGTACGCGAATTAAAGTTGGAGTAGGAATGCTTTGAAATAGTCACCAAATGTTTCCGTCGGTGCAAGGCTTATTTGCGCGTGTATAAATGTAAGAAATAGATTAAAAACGTGTTTCACTTATGGCAGAAAATAAGACTGGAGTCCATTTTTTCGACATTTTCGAACCATTATTTATTTACTACTTCTAGGTGCCTAACACTCTAAAGTTTTACCGCCGTATAAGATGTCGAATATTTTTCTATTTAGTTTTGTTACATTATTCATTGGAGAAGTAGTGAAGGCACAAAAAATCATTGGTGAACTCCCTAGAAAAATATCAATAGGGAACATATATAAAACTAATAAAAGCATAAATAATCCATGAAAACTTTATACTACTACTATAACTACTATAACTTAATTTACTATGAATTTTAACGTTTCCTCCATTTTCCCGATTAAATTTTTTTTTTAAACTTCATATTTTGACAAGCTCTACGCACAATAGTATTAGTTTTGTACGTTTCCCTACGTTCCTCCATTTAATATGCACCAAAGTACATCCTCCAATTTGTAGGTAAACCTATACCAAATTACAATTGCTGCCTATTAGATCGACGGACGCAACGACAAATAAATAAAAAAAAAAATTTATTTGTTCGAATGAAATTTTAAATAAAATTTTATAAAACGTATAAATATACTTATACTTATATATCACCGTAGGAATTCAGCCTGAAAACAATTCCCTGCGCAAATAAAGCAAGACGTCCGAATTTTCGGGCAGATAGAGTAATCCGAAAATCGCGGTTCACCGCGCCGGGGTTCACCAGCGAAATCCACCCTCTATACCCCATGCACCATACATCTACTGGCGAATCCTTCGCTCCAGCACACCCACACACATATCGCAGTGCCTGCGTGCGCGGGGGTTACAGTTTGCTTCAAGGGCAGGGGGAGGGAGCAGAGGCGCAGCGAACCCTCTATATACGCCTGCGTCTCGTCACAATTTCAATTGACCCCCCGCGGACTTGCCAGATGCGACCGCGGCGCGTGCCGCGTCGAGAGATGAAAGATGACTCGGTGGCGGCGTCGGCGGCGGGCGTGTGAAAACCCCATTGTGATACAGCAAGGGGACGAGATCTGAAACCGACGTTATTTTTTCCTTTCTCCCCTCTCTTTATCGACGCCTTCCCCATGCCTGATATACATATATACACACACACGCGTGTGCGTGCGTGCGAGGGGGCCGAGTGCCAAGTGAATCGTTTATTTTTATTTTTATTGCTACACGCGCCGCGCAAGGTTCGCCAGACAGGTTCGGCGTGTGCCTGTGCGCCTGGCCACCCTACACTCATTATTATATGCGCGTCGAGAGCATCCGTACCCGCTAGAATTACAAAATATAAATAGATAGAGGGAGAGAAAGAGGGTGAGGTGTGTATGTATGTATGGTGATTATTCTTTTTCGTGAGATGCGAGATTCGCGCTCGCTGTGTCTCTCTCACGCGCGCGCGCGCGCGCGCACGAGTGTGCGACTGACGTTATGTACTCCCCCGACAGTTTGACTTTTTCATTGCCGTTTAAGCCACGTATACGCATGATGCAGAGCTCTGTTTTTTCTCGCGCCCGCGCGCGCTGCAGTTTTATTTTTTCGCGAGCTGCGAAAGAAGCATGGCGATAGCGCGTTTACGGCCAACAGGTGTAAGGGCAGTTTGCGCTGAATGCGACTGTTATTTTTGCGAATGTTTTATTAGACAGAATAAAGCGATTTTTTTTTCGTCGTGCTGTTTCTAACCATTACTGTGAAATAGCAGCAAATATGTGAATACTACTTCTAAGGAATAATGAATGGGTGTGAACATTTTGCAAAATGTTTTAATTGAAATTCAATGATGGCAGCTTTATAATAAAATTATAAGGGGTACAAATAGTATGAATACTATAGACTAGGATGATTGCTGTGCAGTGATAATTTTACTTTAGCGATATTTATTAATAATACAATGTATTGATGATTTTACGATAATTGAACCGATATTTCCTGGATGCGTAATTTAGTTATAGTTTATAATTATAAATCACGGTAGCATTAATTTTTATATGCATATTATAAAAACCGCTGTCAATCTATTGTCATTATTTTCTTCAAATTTAATTTATCGTTCCATTATATTAACCAAAATCAATAATATACTTTTTACATGTAAGGGAATATGACATGTATTATAATAATAATACATTATAGTATAGATAGAAAATACTAACTTGATTGATTGTAATGTCTATTAAGTCAAATTTTTTCAGGATTTCCTTCAATCTTATAGATTTGCTTCATCGTCGCAGCGTCATGTATTTTACAAAGAAAAACCATATATTATTACTGAATAATTAAAAATAACTGCATCTACGTAACAATAAAAACCAAGTATAAAATAACATAACGCATAATATTCTTCAAAGAAAGCGTAATACACGCGCACTACTTGGAAATTCCGATCACACGAGCAGCAGTGGAAGAAACCGGTATGACGAAGCCTCTTTTTCTCACCGTGCTATTGCGTTGGACTCGAAAATAAAAATCTAATTACTCCTGCCGCGAGGGGTTAGCGGCCTCCGCAGTGGTACATTTGCGGAGGCAAAAGAAGGCGAGATAATGCGGGCGCGCGAGTGCGCGCACAGCCGACGGAAAATCATAAAAGTCGCTAAATCACCGATAAGAGTCGAGGCGAAAATCACACCAATTTGCGACGGCGTGTTCCACGAAGGCTCGCGCACGTACGTATACGTGTGGCGCGCAGGAGGTCACGACACGGTAAACGGGCCCCTCCGGTATTCTTCGCTCGCTCGCGCGACGAGAGCCGATTACAGTCGCAAAGGAAACCGCGAGGGCTGCTTTGGTAACGCTCCCGCGGGCGCGACGCGGGAATAAGAAATCTCGAGTGCGCGCCATGTTTCTAAATTCGCGCGAGGATTGCGGATAAATTTTGCCGCGGGAATAGAAAATTCGAAAAATCCTGCGACATTTTCTCAATATTAATGGGGGGCAAAATTGCTTACGACGAAAGTAGGTTGAAGACTTTTTTAGAGTTTTTTCACATTTGCATGTTTATTCAAGTATTTTGAAAAAGTTACATTTTCAGAGGATTTCTTAAGGTATGCCCTGAGCCCGATTATAGCTTATACAAGGAGTTCTTTTTTTCTGTTTAAGTGCTTAAAAAGTGCTTCGAAAATGTTTAATTAAATTCCTCAATAGAACGGAGCCAAAGAACTTTGCGAATCGCTTTACACTTACAACATTTTTTTTTATTTGAGTCAAGCTTTAGACAAATCCCTTTGAGTGAGAACGAATGCTTCTTTAGCAAAATAAATTAACAAACTTTCTGTGCTAACGGAAAAATGATTTAGTTACATAGCCTATTTCTTTAAAAAGATTTTATTTATCATTGTATATATTTTATAAGCTTTTCAAATTATTAATTGTTTAAAATAATGCCAATTTGTGTAGTATTATCATGATAAGTTTTTTACTTATAAGAAAACTAAAGAAAAAACGTTATTCAAAGATAGTCCTGGGAATGCAGTGATGGGATATCGAATTCTCGAAGGATTATTATCATTTATTTACTATAAGTAGCGACGCTAAATTGTATTGAAATTGATAGCATAATTAATTATTTGTGTTTATGATTCCTGTTTCCTCTCGTAACAAAAGAAAAGCCATGTTGAAATAAAAAGTTAGTAAATACGATCCTGACGTAGTTTATTTTCCGAAAAAAATTGCGTTGAAACAAAAAAATTTTTACAATAGGCATATGAGTTGACCCGAAGTAATTGATGGATTATAAAATTCTGATAGATTTCTATACAAATTTTTATCGTAGGTACCCTGCTGGAAATCATCTATTTTTCACCCATTTGTTAACGATTTTTCGGTCAACTCGCCATAAAACGGCTAGAAAATTTTCGAAAAATCGTTTCACAAATGGGAGAAAAATGGAAGATTTCTAGCAGGGTATGCATGTGTCTAATTTTCGAAACAAAAATGAAATGAAGTTTTCACTCTAGAAATTAAAGTTCAGAGTCTTAAGTTTATCTGCATGCAAACGATTTTAATATATCACTCGTATAAATATATTAAAACATTTTAAAGCTGGTGACGTACCTTCGGTATCATCTCATAAGCGATCACACCTTCACTTCTCGGTTACACATGCTACTATTGCGTAATATGTGCGAGCTTTAGCTGCGCGCCTAATCGCACGCTATGTTGTTCTCTGGCGCGCTTCTGGGGTATCTGATCTCATTTTCTGAAAAGCACTAAATGTGCCGCGGCGCCGCTCGTAAAAACTCAAGCAATTGCCGTCTAGTGTGCGAGCAATGCCTAGGCGACGCACACACGTCACCTCGCGAGTTTCGCACCAAATTTTATCACTGTTATTTTACCTTTTTCATGCATGCATGTTCGATATCGGTGCTATGAATTACAGCGATCAAGGCTATATGTACATTTTTGCATATATGAAAGTCGTAAAAAGGACGATATATGGTAATTACCGAGAATTGTAAAATAGTGGGAGCGTAGGATGCGACTTTTCGTCGTAGCAAAAAGTGTTGTACCAGACATTTTTTTATTAGAGTTGAATATGATACTGTTGACACGCAAATGGAAATGTCTCTTAAATTAAATGTGTATAGCGTTATAACGATGCGTTTTCTTTTTAAACTTTCTTAAAAGTTCATTTGAAGACTTTCCTAAAAATGCTTTGATAGGGAAGCGAACCTTAGGTCTTTGGATTAAGAAGCCAGTATCTTAACTACATAACTAAGTTTCTAATGAAGACTTGTAGAAATATATATTTAAAAAACACGGGCTATTAAAAATGTATATCTTTATATTATTTATAGTTACTTAACTTTATGAATTTAAATTTATGGTTTCTTAGTAATGAGATAACAGCAAAGTTTGTCCGCTTTATACGAATTAACTTTTGAAGCTAGCAAATTTGTCGTCAAATTGTATTCAATGGCAACCTGAATAAAATATAGTTATCTGAAAGGACCTTCGAATCACTTGTCTAGAGAACAATCCGCTTCCTTCGGACGTTATTAAAAGGATGAATGAGTCTTATTATGAACCTTATCTGACTCCATTAACTATACAAGCATTACCGAAGAACGTTTTATATACTATTTCCTATTATAAAATATTTAATTTCAAGGTCTATAAACATTGAAATAAATTAAAATTGTATTTTATTCTTTAAAAAGCAGAAATTGTTTTACATTTATAGAGTGATCTGGCCCACTCATCCACCTCTTCTATAACATTCATAAAATAAAGTTAAATGAAAAATAAGAACCCTTCGATTCGAAAATCGACGATTCTGAATCTATTAAAGATATTTTCAACTTTAATTTCCGATCAGTCACATATTCAGTCTAAATTAAGTCAAAAGTTCAAACAACTGTCACTTTTACGGAACGGACCATAGTATTTTTTATTCGCTTGAAAAAATTTTATTAGATGAGATTTGGAAGGGGTAGGTGGGTGGTACGGAGCACACTCTGTATATCTCATTGACGTTCTCGAGCAAGGTCTTCTTCGGATTTACTTGCATGGCAGAGTGAAATCGAGAAACTCGATCCCCTTGCTATATTCGCCGGATATAGCTTTCTCCTAGCTAGAAGCGAGGGGTTCATTTCTGTCGCGCATGCATTTAAATAATTTAGGGAAACCTTGAGAGCTCGCTTGAGGGGGCGCTGAATTTTTCGTCCATTGTCGAAAAGCTCAATGGTACGTGAAACGGTCCAACTTACGTACTCTCATAGTACTGTTTACGAGCTACAAACATTGAATTTCCCTCGGTAAAATACGAATTTAGTTTATACAAAAGTATTTGCGTAGAAAATAACTAGTCTTGAAATAATTATAAAGCAAAAAAAGAAGTTTACTCTTTAATCTCTCATTGCATTATACGTACATTATATGTATTTACTAATTATTTGCTGTGATTTGTTAGTAAGACACACCAGGAAGTAACGAAAATAATCAAATATCCCATAATCGTTGTTGGTTGCGTCGTTGGCAGATCTTACCTTGCTACGCCAAATTTCCAAAGCTTTTTTTAGTCATAATCGCAAAGTTCGTGCAAGTGGTTAATGTATAGCGCGGGAGACAAAACCTGTAGCTGTGCTAACTTAAACAGCGGCTGTCTCTTTCTGTCGCGCGCGTGCACACCTATACACACACATACGCTGCATACCGCATTAAGGACATTGTCCTTCAGAGGAGCCCGCGCCGTATGTAGCCCGTAGGTGTGTATTATTTACCAAGTGCGCGGTCCCGTGCAAACAACCTTACGCGCTCGCGGTATGCAGATCGAGCCACGAGTACACACACACACACACACACACAAATACAAGTGTGATGCATGAGGCTACTTTAATTAAACTATGTATATCGGAGAGTGAATATTGCGCCCTTGGAATATCTGAGGGACAAAGATGAAGGTATTATTTGTATATGTTAGAAAGATCAGTGGGTTTTGCTTCCTCATAGAGGAAGCTTTGTAATGGTGAAAAAAATTTCGAGACAAAAAATGTTCAAAAATATTTGTCGCTTTTGAAAACATTTTTTTTCGTATGTCTGTGTGTGTGTGTGTGTATTCTTTTCATCTCGAGGAAAACAATCGGTATCCTGATTGATTCAAGTTTTTATAGATTTTATTTTTTTTATGACCAAAAACGATTTTAAAATTTATTTTTTTTAAATTTTTTTTTATATCTTACAGCCATTTTTACTTAATATAATAGGCCGAATCCATCTCAAATCAGACAGCCCGCGTATGCCTATTTCACCTATCATGTTGAAATAAAAATATTTATGTTCTACTCGAAAAAATATTTTACACGTGTTTTTTTATTTTTTTGTTTCATCAAAATTTCATGCGTTCAGCGATACCGAAAAATTCCGAGAAAATTCTTTCATTGAGAAAAAAAATTTTCAATGTGATTTTCAGACTGCTATTGTTTCAGCAGTTTTTCAAGCTTTTAAACGTGTAACACATAATTTCACTCAGTTTTGAGCCCTCTTTAACGGCCTTAATGTCATTTTCAAAAAAAAATAAAAAATCCACGAGCTATGCACTTTTTACTGAAAAATTCATTTTTTAGAGAAGTGCCTTTTTCTCGAAAACCCCATGTTTTTTTTGCACAATTTTTGTTGTCGTGATAGAGGACGGTAATGCCTAGCTAGACGTATTTGTGAGATTCGGTACTTTTTCCCTGGGATAGCGATCACTAATGAGATAACACACAAACAAATTTTTTACGCTTAACGCTTATATATAGTCAATGATATTAGAGTCAATGTAAAGGTATTTATCTTTGTGCGTATGTAATATACATGTACGTGCGCCTACTTATAGGAGTATATGTACTAGTACATTTGTCCGCTAGATGGATATGGTTTGACTTAACATTTACAAAGAAAAGTTCGGTTTCTGCTATATATCACACATCTCGTCTTATTTAAAACCATCATCTTTTGGAAAATTATTACATATTTACACCTTATCAACTCAACTACGATGTCTCAATATTACTCAACAGAGAGAATCAAATGTGCAGACTTTTTAGACAAACACAAACAAATTATTTACAAATCTAGTTCCGTACGTTTAAAACAACTTCAGAATCTTGCTCATCCATTGAAGCACCTCTATCCTCATTTACCTTTGACACCTTCTACATATCTGTGTCAACATTGTTACAATCGTGCTTTAGAATTGGTGAGTAGTACTGACAATGAATTTATAACGGATAATGAAGTTACCGATAACGTAGTTGATAGAGATGAAGATTTTTTACCAAGTACTCCAGAACGCATTGAAGAATTTAATAATGAAATAAGTACATCTTTCTTAGGTTCTGTATCGCCTCTTAAAAGAAAAAATCTTATACATGAAAAATCAATTGAAAATTACGTAACAAAGAAGAAAAAAAAATACTTTCAACATTGTCTAATACCCTTGATGTGAAGTTGAACAATGTTTATGACGTTTCTATAACAGCAAATGAATCAACTGTATGCCATTGTACAGAATGGATACAAAATCTTGGTCTAGCCTTGCAAAAGTGTTCTACGGTATCAGAAAAAATAAAAATTCTGACTTTGCTACCTTCATCCTTTACAAAACATGAAATTTTATCTTTATTTCCAGAAATAACAATGTATATGATCAACAAATCGAGAAATCTTGTTAAAGAAAAAGGAATTTATTCAGAACCAGATGCATATTCAGGCCATCCGATTGATGAAAACATGGAAAAAATTGTTATGGAATATTATTTAAATGATGATTTTAATTGTTCAAGACAAAGTCCTAATAAATGTGACGTTGTTACAATTAAAGTTAACAATAAAAAAGAGAAAAAAGTTAAGCGTTTTCTTACTCGAAGTTTAAAAGAGACGTATAAAGTATTTAAAAATGATTATCCAGAATTGAGAATTGGAAAATCGAAATTTTATAGTTTGCGACCAAAGTATGTCTTACTTAGCCCCATCAAAGAAGTTTGTCTCTGTATCTATTGCGCAAATTATGATTTATTTCTTACGAGCTTAATTAATTTTAGAGGGAGTAACGTCACAGAGTTGGATGAAAGTCGGTCACAAATAATAAATGCAACAATGTGTTCTGAGCCATCTGATTTATGTTATTTACAAGAATGTAAACTATGTCCAGGGATTAAGGGAATTACGTTTCATGTTTTAAAACTGCAAGATGTAGAAGGCACAGAAGAAATTACATATGCTTTGTGGGATAATGGAAACCTGATTAAAA
Organism: Torymus aiolomorphi; assembly: GCA_036365515.1. Classification (NCBI taxonomy): domain Eukaryota; kingdom Metazoa; phylum Arthropoda; class Insecta; order Hymenoptera; family Torymidae; genus Torymus; species Torymus aiolomorphi. The sequence continues at coordinate 141,241,164 of CM070877.1, forward strand.
AGACACTATCAATTTCTGCTTTTAAAGATGAACTTTCGGTTTGGACCATGAGGGTTAGTACTCACATGTATGTAAAAATATACAACGCAAAGCTATAAAAACAGAAAGAGAAAGTGCTAAAAAGACTCACATCATTTAGTTCTTCAAATAGACTTCGCTGAAAACTGGGCTGTGATTCATAATAAAGCTGTTCAAGGAAATCATTGGGTTAATGATCAAATTTCTATTTTCACAGCAGTCTCTTATCAAGGGGATTCGACACAAAGTTTCGCAGTTATAAGTGATGACCGAAAACATGATTCAGCGTATGCTTTGCTAGCAGTACAAAAAATTATAAAATTCTTGAAAGAAAATTGTTGTGATTCAATTAAAAAATTACCATCGTATCAGACGGCGCTGCGAGTCACTTTAAAAATCGCTTTCAATTAGATGAACTAAAACGAGCACCGTGTGATATAAAATGGTTGTTCTCTGCTACTGGGCACGGCAAAGGAGCTGTAGATGGTGTGGGTGGACTTATAAAGCATTATGCTACTTCGCATAATCTTCGAGAGCCCCTTGAAGAAGCTATTCAAAACGCAAATGATTTTGCAATACATGTTCAAAAATATACTGATGCTATTAAAATAATACATTTACAAGATGCTGAAATAGAACAATTCAGAAAAGAAAAAAAAATATTGATTGGCTTACAACTCCAAAGTATCCTGGAATTCAAAAAACTCATATATGGGTTAAAAAAACATGTGACGATAAAATACATTGTTTGACAGCAAAGACCGCTGATCGTCCGCTTACTGAATTAAGAACAATGAAGCAGAAAAACAAAGGTAGTAAAATAGGTATACAAATGAAAAAGAGGTATAAAAATAAAAAATCAAAAAGACGCAAATAACAAATAAATACATAGTTATGTGTACCTGTATATTACATACACACAAAGACAAATACCTTTACATTGACTCTAATATCATTGACTATATATAAGCATTAGGCGTGAAAAATTTGTTTGTGTGTTATCTCATTAGTGATCGCTATCCCAGGAAAAAGTACCGAATCTCACAAATACGTCTAGCTAGGCATTACCGTCCTCTATCACGACAACAAAAATTGTGCAAAAAAAACATGGGGTTTTCGAGAAAAAGGCACTTCCCTAAAAAATGAATTTTTCAGTAAAAAGTGCATAGCTCGTGGATTTTTTATTTTTTTTGAAAATGACATTAAGGCCGTTAAAGAGGGCTCAAAACTGAGTGAAATTGTGTGTTACACGTTTAAAAGCTCGAAAAACTGCTGAAACAATAGCAGTCTGAAAATCACATTGAAAATTTTTTTTCTCAATGAAAGAATTTTCTCGGAATTTTTCGGCATCGCTGAACGCATGAAATTTTGATGAAACAAAAAAATAAAAAAACACGTGTAAAATATTTTTTCGAGTAGAACATAAATATTTTTATTTCAACATGATAGGTGAAATAGGCATACGCGGGCTGTCTGATTTGAGATGGATTCGGCCAATAAACTTTTTTTGAAAGATATTTAAATTACCTACATTTTCTTTTTTAATTTTTAAATTATCTTTACTCTGTCATTTGTTATTAAGGAAAATGTGATCAAACTTATTTATCAATTTCTCAAAAAATATTTGATTTATCGACATAGAATTTTAACCACTTATTATACTCATTGAAGACTATATTTAGTTAAAATTTCAAGAAATTATTTGCATTTGGTTTTGGGAAAAAAATTGTTTTATAAAAAAGTAGCGTTTCCGTTGTCGCAAGATAACAAGAGTAAAAATCAACCAATCGTCTTGAAATTTGGCAGAGATATAGCTTTTTTATATCTTCAAGCTGAGTTCGTTGCCCAAAAAAAATCGGACTATTACGACCAAAGATATTTGAGGTTAATTTTTTTTTTTAATTTTCGAATAGCATTTTCTTAGAGAATACTTGATTTATCGACTTAAAATTTTAACCACTTATTGTACTTATTGAAGACAATATTTGGTTAAAATTTCAAGAGATTATTTTCATTTATTTTTGATAATGAATGTCCATTTACTTTTAAAAGAAGACAGTTTCCTATTAAATTAGCTTTCGCTATGACTATTAGCAAAGCACAGAGACAAACATTTTCAAATATAATTATCGATTTGCGAAAAGATGTTTTTTCATTGTAAAATATTGATAAAATAAGATCTAATGTCATATTAGTATGATGATAATAATAATAATGAAATTATGCACCGCACCCGTGCTTGAAAACGTTCTTTCTCGGCCCTTTCCGATTTCTGTACTATGAATTTCCAATTATTCTATTAACGGCCCTTCCCGATTACGAGGCTGTGCAATTCGAGGTACTTTATCAGAATGTATACAATCTGATAAAATAAATCATTATAAAAAAAAAATTGTGATAAATAATCAAATTAAAACAATTTCAAAACAAATATACTAACAGTAGTTTACTTATAAATTTCGCATATTACAACATATATGAGTTTTGAGGCTGTAAATACCCTATTCAAAATAATGACGTTATAAAATAACGGTATTAAATGACGTCATTTTATGATGTTATTTTCTGTCAAGATTTGGAACGAAAAATAACATCATTTGTCAAATTTTCTACACAAGCTGAGCAAGACAATGACGTCATTTCGAATCGACAATGACGTTATTTGCATTAAATCACGTTACTTGAATAAAATATGTAAAAGACATGCACGTTGATAAATAATAATTATTTATCTATATACTGATTTAAACAATCAATATACTAGAAAAATAACTTTAGCTTGAGGAAGCTAATGAGTTGGCAGCGGTTTATTTATTGTCACGCGTTCAAGAACGTGCAAGACAAGAGATATGACGACTCAGCAAGTGGTTCGTGTGATCGCGTCCGGCTCATTACACATTTTTTCACACATTACTATTTAATTTGAATCGCAAGCAACAATATATTACAATATATTTACCTTTGAAACCTATGAAAACGGTTGATTAATATTCCTTTAATAAATTTGAAAGGATACAATCCGCTACAAGTATGACAAACCTTTGTCTCTATCAGTATACTGATTATAATCATATACAATGAAGGAGCTTGCATTTATACGATATAGGAACGTACCCGTACTTTTCGAAACAATTATTAACTGAACACTTCTGCGCTCGCAAACAGAAAGAGAACGGCGAAGTTCAGTGTTGAGTCAAGACGAGATGAATCGCGTCTAGACATTGGAAATTGATATATACTCGTAAGTTCTTAGTTCCCGTTTCATTACGAGCTTCCTTCTGAGCGAGTCTCTGAGATGAGAGCAGAAGATGAGGAGTCGAAAAGGGTTTGTGCGTGCTTGTGCAAAGGTATGAAATGTGGTGTTTAGGCGCTGTGACGCATAAAATATGAATAAATGACAAACTCATGCGGCGCGAAAAAAAAGCAATTATAAGTTTGTAACTTTTAGTCTGAGGCCTATAAGTTTTTTATATTTAAAAGAACAATCTTCAACTGTTGTCTTCAGTAAGACGTAGGTATAAATGGACTTCGTTTATAATATTCATCTTCAATTAAAGAAATATCGTAATGCTAAAGAATCATTATTTAAAAAATGTGTATTAACTTAAAAGCATATTAAAAATATTGTGAAGGCAAGTATCGTTTTCATTTTTTGAGTTTAATATCAGTTAATATTAGAGGGATAAAGAAAAAAATATACTTGCCTGTGAGTTCAAATTCAGAACGAGACTGAAAAATTAAAACAAGAAAAGTGCGAAAATGGGCGAGAATGAAAATGGCAAAACTAGAAGAAAGGGGAAAGCCAAGCGGAGAGAAAGAGAGGATATAAAGTCAAAAGCTCCACGTGTAGCGAGCAAAGAGGGTAGAGAAAAAAAGAACGAGCCGAGAATGCCCGAGAGAGAGAGAGAGAGAGAGAGTATAGCTAGCGCATGCCTGGCGTTATGAATCTCAGTGCGCGTGCGCGTACGCATCTCTGTACAGGAAAGTTTCGTCCTGGATCTACTCGGCGGATCTTCCGAGTTTCTGGGTTAATTACACGTAGTACGTATGAATAATAGTGGCCGTCCACTCGCTCGCCGGCTCCGTGATGATCCTTGAAGCGCCGGAATTTTGCGCGAGAGATGCCGCAGCTCGCCCGCCGCGGCAGTAACGTATCCCTTTCTTCCGAATGGGACTACCCGATGTCTAGACGGCGAAACGCGGTCGCGCCTGATGAGAAATAAACGGAATATATATATAGGGTAAAGACTGGCTTCCGGATTAATTCGAGCTATGCGTCGGGCGTTCGATCATAAAACTTGGAAATTGAAGGTAAAACGGGCATTTCGCGGCTGGAGTAACGAAGTACCGGATGCCTGAACGATGTTAATTAGAATTTACGAGAGCGGTTGCAATTAAATCTACGCTTTAATGCTTGAATAAAAAAAGCTTTGAAGGTTTATGCAGTTATTTTGTGAAATCTGTTCTTTGATAAAATTAACGAAAAGTAATAAAATATTTTAATATTAGTCAAATACCGTGATAGTTTTTTTATATAAAATTACATAAATGTAAAAAATTATACTGAAAATGTAAAATAAAAATCGATATATAGGATAGAAAAGTTTTCAAAACCGACTGTTGATAGATAATAAATGTTTCATATTTCGATATTCCGATATTATCCGATATATTCACTTCAAGATGTTAAAAAATATATTGATATATCATAGAGTAGCAGTATTTAACATGTAATATGTATTTATCTTTTGATCCTGTCAATCTACACGTCGTATGACAAAATTTCAGAAAAATGCAAGTTTACGTTGACGCCCCAATGTCAAGTTTTTGCTTTATACAAGCACAGCCATCTATTACGCTTTTCCAATAGGGGGCTCCATTTAAATCAGCGTATTAGATTAATCCCTGTGACGGAGGGTTAGCGCGAGATTAATAGACCACGCGACGCATAATTACAACTTCCTGGTTTAAAGCTCACCTTTCCCGTTTCAAGCTAGTGGGATGGAGGCGGACAGGCGGGTGGGGGGCAACTTTTATTACAGGCGCTTAAAGCGTGATCAGCGCCCTCATAGTATATACCTTGACGCGCGAGAAAACCTGGGCGGAGGGGCGGAGGAGGAATTTTGCGAGGCAAGTAGGTCAGAGTGCGCGACGCGACTCTTCCCCGTGAAATAACGGGCCAAATGAAGGGCTGCAGGCAGCGGCGAAAATTTCCCGCTGCCAGATAGAAAGAAAATTTGCGCGCAGCTATAGTATATATAGAACCAGTCCCATCGAATTCCTACGAGAATAAACCCCGTGAAATAGAGATCATAAGAGAGGTGCAGAAGAGAGAATCGAAGAGTTCGCGCTTGCTGGTTTTCCCTTCGCTATTGGGCCAGCGGGAGAGTAAATTCTCGACGCTTCGGTTCGTTTGTATCGATCGAGACATTTTTTGTTATCCGCCCGTGTAAAGGATAAACGTAGAGAAAGAAGTCTGCTTCAATAAAAAACCGTTGCAAATTCATTGACAATTCGCTTCCTCAAACTAAAGTCATTGTTTTAGTACATTAATTGTTTAAATCAGTATATAGGTAAATAATTGTTCTTTCTACAAACATGTGTTTTACTTATTTTACTTTTTCTAACTTATTTTATAAAATTAAATTTTGTTTTTGTTAATAACAAAATAACCGTGATAGCTAGAGAATTTTTTTTTTTAAATATAGGTTTTTTATGCTCTTTCGAACGCTACCCATCCGATTATAAAATTTAAATCCAATCATTAAAAAAAATCAAAAATAAATTTTTCGAAAATGAAAAATTCGACATAAAACAAAAAACGAGTCAGTCGTACAAAATTATTTTTTTCCCGAATTCAGAATCAAAAAACAAAAAAATGAGACCCGTCCGGTTAAAATCGACCGCGTAGATCCGAAAATAAAGCGGTACACACACACACGCGCACACACACACACACACACACACACACACACACACACACACACACACACACACACACACGTATCCATACAGACATTTTCTAAAATCATGTGACACAAACTTCTAACACTTGAATAAAGATTCATGTTTCTAGAGCAATTTAAAGAAAATTAAAATTTTACTATTACAAAGCTTCCTCTATGAGGAAGCAATTTAAAAATATTGTCCTAGTACATTAGTGAACCCACCCGCGGGAATCAAGAGCGACTTTTCTCCCTTGTTACATAATGTACCATTCTTAATATTTTATCAGAATATGCTCCAATATTAATCGTTTTGTGTGTGTTTATTAATTTTGTATTTTTAATTAAGAAAAACTAGCTTACATGCCGAAAATCTGAATAATAATTAATAATCAGGTGCGCCGTCGAAACCGCCGCGCCAACCAAGCCGCTTCTCCCCTATACATAAAGCCGTTCTCGAGAAATTACGATTTGAAAAGAGGGCTAAAAAATCTTAACCTCAAATAATCTCTGAAATTCATAAACAAATTCTTTTATCCACAAAACTTATACAATAAATATATAAATGACTCTAAATCCCCAATAATAGTAAAAGACCATGGAAAACCGAACATTGGCCTTATAGGTAAGTCGGGATGTATTCCTTTGCGGCACGGTAGGACAAATTTGGTACACCTTTTTCTTGATCATTTTTCATCTCTTAAATTTCACTCCCTGGATATATTAACAAGAAATAACTCATGATAGGATCTTTCGATGATATGCTAATAATGTAAATCGTGTGTGAAGAAATTTGCAGAGTATTTCATATTCTGAGGATCGCCGTGAACAAATCAGAAATCTGTTTTTCGAAAATCAAAATGGTGGACCTAAAATGGCGGACGATGACTATGAAACCCCGATAAATTACTATAGAAATCGATGTTTGATGAGATGAATGACAGCGAAAGTTTTAATGTTGGAAGAGTGATTCTGATTACTCTTCCAACATACTATAAAAATCGTTAAAAATAATTTACTTGAAATGGGTCATGCCGCAAAGGGATAAGACACCAGTGTATAGGTAAGATGCCACAACGCTGTTTTTTGTTATTTATAAAACACTTAGCAATAACCATGCCACACTTATCTTCATTTTGTTAGATTATAAAAAATGTGGCATTATTATTGTTAAGTTTTGAGCAGAGGGGATCGATAAAGAATTTAAAAAAAACGGAAAATATTAAGAGATTATTTAAAGAATATCGGAAGCAGAAAAATGTAGTAATTGATGGTGGTAAAACATTTGAATTTTAAACATAACATTGTGCCTATAGGTCTGTCTAATTCATTCGCAGGAGCAAATTAGTTGGCTTACCAATGGGCTCGAACTTGAGGACATATAATGCGGCATCAGAAAACGCCATTATCAAGTCAACGCAGGTGGCTGAGATAGGTGTAAGACAAGGCTGAAGCGCGAGCGATTGCTTGCCATATAGCTTCGAAGGAAGCGGGAGTGGCAGCGATCTGCAACCGTGTATCTAAGCGCCGAGAGAAGGCGAGTGAGAGAGAAGGAAGCAAGGGAGCGAGAGAGAGAGAGAGAGAGAGCAAGAGAGAGACATATATTGGGGCCACAGGAATCGTGAGGGCATCACGTAGATGCGTTTACGAGGGCCCGGCGATAAGGTTGTATTTATTGGTCGGAGCCGGGCCAAGTCACTGGGGATCGATCGAACGCTCGCTCGCACACACGCGCGACTGATATCTTCCGTGGTTCGGTTCTTAGGAGACGACGTCGTCGTCGTCGTTTGCGCGTTAGACCTATCTCTCCGCCGATTACGCTTTCTTGTCTTTAGTTGGCGCCGATGCAGTTTACTTGTGCATATATGTATGTGTATAGGGAGGCAATTTTGATCTTTGTGCACGCAACAGCTGAAAGCGACACGTTTGCAGCATCTGCCTAATGAGGAGAGTAGAGGTAAAGATGTTTGGAGAACGAAACGGCTGGAGAGGGTGAGAAGCAGCGAGCAAACGTAATGTTGAGCACTTTACTTCGATCAGCCACTTTTCTCTACGGCGGTAGTGGTGAAAGAACTTTCAACCTTTTGTAGCTGCGAGCGTTTCTTCTCTGCGTTTATTTTCTTTTCGAGGATAAGAACGTAGAGTTTGTAGCGATAATAAGGCGATTTTGAGACTTTTACATGTGCATTGTTACGTGTAAGATTAAAGATAGCTGAAAAATACAGTTACGTCTTTAAATTGTTAAATAGTATCGTTGATAATAATAATAATAATCTATGTTAATAATCCTTTTTCTTAGAGCTACGAAAATAATTATGTTATAAATATAATTATAATTATTTGATAAATATTTGATTATGATGAATTTTTATAGAAAAAGTTTTTCCCTGCTGGAAATCGTCCAGTTTTCTCCCATTTGTGAAATGATTTTTCGAACATTTTCTAGCCATTTGCTGCCGAGTTGACCGAAATCGCCATAAAATGGCTAGAAAACGTGCGAAAAATCGTTTCACAAATGGGAGAAAAATGGATGATTTTTAGCAGGGTTATAATATCCATTATTTTGAAAATGCTTTTTAACGAAAAGCACATGCATTAAAAAATTAAAGATACAGTTTGAAAATAGAAATGAAAACATCAATTGTCAGTAAAATGTATGTGCTCTCTCTCTCTCTCTCTCTCTCTCTCTCTCTCTCTCTCTCTCTCTCTCTCTCTCTCTCTCTCTCTCTCTCTCTCTCTCTCTCTCTCTCTCTCTATATATATATATATATATATATATATATATATATATATATATATATATATATATGTGTGTGTGTGTGTGTGTGTTGTGTGTGTGTGTGTGTGTGTGTGTGTGTGTGTGTGTGTGTGTGTGTGTGTGTGTGTGTGTGTGTGTGTGTGTGTGTGTGTGTGTGTGTGTGTGTGTGTGTGTGTGTATAGAGAGAGAGAGAGCACATACATTTTACTGACAATTGATGTTTTCATTTCTATTTTCAAACTGTATCTTTTATTTTTTCATATATATATAGTAATTTAAAACTCGTATAAATACGTTGGGGGAAATCCACATTATTTTTAGTATAGTACTATTTATACCTATTGGAAATAGCGAAAAAATTAATTATTTTCCGCAGTTGAAATATTTGCTCAAATCTATTTCGCACATTTACTGATAAAAAAAAATTATTTATAGGTACCCTGTATATTTCTTAGCTATTCTTAACTATATGAGGAATTCTACTAAAAATCCATAATTACAGGGTCTAAAAAGGGAAGAAAAGAATATCGAAACATACTCCAGCAACAATTTTTCAAAGAATGCAATCATGCAAAATTTTCATGCAATCATGCAAAATCTTCATGCAATCATGCAAAAATTTTTTTTTCTCGTGGCACCGAGTTTTTACCTTTACGTAGAGTGAATTTCAAATTCGTACCATTTTGAAATAGATTCCAATTTGATACTATCTTATACCAATTCCACTAATATTTAGTTTATAATTGTATGAAATGTATTTCACGAAATGTCGGAATAATTTTTTTTTTTATTTTAGCTTAACCAACGAGGATTATTGCACTGACAGTTTTTCAATTTATTTTATTTCTCTTTTAATATTATAAGTATTAATTTCTTTTCATTTTCTCTTAATTATCGAACCAGTCTAAAAAAATGTGGGGTGATACGTCAAATAGTTAATATAATGAACACCTGAAATTTTATAAAAGCTTATCTTAACTATAGAAAGCGTAAAATTGGAAGTGGATTTTATAACTCTCAGGTAGCTCTTCAAAAATCTTAAATACTAACTTCTTTTTATTTTTTTTAAGTGAAATACAATTAAAATTCATTCTTCAAGAATTAATAAACAACAGTGTAACAAACTAACACCCCCGCAAGATAAAATCTTAACATTAACCAGCACAATCGATCAATATTTCATCGCGCTAAGTGATCTTTCGTTTCTCCTCCGCACGACGGCGCGGAGCTTTCGTGGTTTCGCGCTAAATTTGCGCGCAGTTTGCGCCCCGTCGTCGCCTTGCCACCGCTGCGGCGTGCACAACGATCGGATCTGGCGGTGCGCGCGTGCGAGCGAGCGCAGAACAAACTTCCGCGAAGGCTGCATGACAAATATCGCTCTGAGGCAGGTGTATATATGTATAACAGTACCCAAGCCGAAGCGAACCTTAGGACAAGCAGGTGGTGGCGTGCAGGCTATACCTAAGGCGAAAAACTGCTCGCTACGATAAAGCCTACCCGTAATAAACGAGTACCAGCACGCGCGCACCAGCGAGGTTAAGCAAACACAGGGGAACTTCTTACGAGCTTTGCAGTCTTTTTTATGACAACTGCGAGGCGAGGAGAGAGGAAAAACGAGCGCGCAAACATCTGGTATTATTGAAATTTAAATTGCACAGAGCGTGCGCTATCACCGGCACAGCTGGATTACGAAGTTGAACGCGATCTGCGAGTGAGTTTTGAGGTGACGCCGATCGGAGATTACACACAGGCTGCACTCTACTGAGGCTTTGACGACTCGGGAAAAGAGGTTTTTAATGGCCGGCTTTTTCCCCGAGTGTGGCGTGTTCTCGCCAATGCGCCAGTTGCTGAGGAGATGACAGAAGCGGCCGATAAACGCTGATGAGGGGCAATAATGGCGGAGGTAATGCCGCCGTGTGTGAGCTGTTCGTTGGTATAATGACAAGTATGAAATGAGGGTAAAAATTTAGAGAAAAAGGACGGTAATAGGGAAACCAATCATAAAATCGTTATTGTACAAAAAGTATTTTTGAATGAGATGAGTGGATAGAATATACTTGGTCATCAAGCGTTTTACGGTAGACATTTTTTAATAAAGGTTAATATGTAAATTATCCTTAGCAGAATTGTCTCAATGTTTTAATTACTAATGCAATTATTGAAGAATTTAATAAGAGATCTCAATTGTTTGTGTGCGTATTGATATGCCGTAAAGAATCTTTAACTGTGCTGTTCTGATTTTATTATATTCTCTTACGTAATTAATATGTATATACATGCATTTTAACGATACTACAGATGAGGGTAATATTATTAGGAAAAATACTCATTGTTAATTTAATTGGAATTAACGGTAACTGATAATATACTCAACTTTTTAATACAAATTATCTACATAGTTGCCAAAGTACGAAAGGTCATTTTCGCAGTTCCAAAACACTCCCGAGTTCTGTAAATTATTTCAATTTACGCAACTCATAATTGCAGACTTGGAGAGCACCATTATTGTAATATGCGCGGTAAATCGTGTTTCTGCTTCAGGATTATAAGTGAATTGCTTTTGACATTATTATGATTACTATATGATGATCATCATGCGCTTATAGTGCACGCCGAAATTCATTTTAATTAGCCATTACAATTAGATGGTTTTGAATTTGGCATTTATCCGTTGTCTACGTATATGATAAATATAGGCTTACATGTAGAATTTAAACTTTTAGAGTTAATAAAATCAAATATTTTCTCCTATAAACAATATATTCTTATAAGTATGGAAAAAAGTCTAAAACAAGTCTAAAACTCTAAAAATATTAAAAGGGGCTGAATGAAATAAAATGGTAGGTAGAAAGTAGATAACATAAACAATGTTTTATAATGTTCAAATAATATATATGTTTGCTTTCTGGTAATCAGGTCTTAATCGCTGTCGGACTTAAGTATTTTTCGAGTATAACTCGGTTATAACTACTACTCGTTGGGTCGAGTATATCTTCGTTTAAACATATTTTTCAGATAGCCTTCTAGTCATAATTATGGTTCATCGTTAGATTCGAAGATGAAAAAATCATTTTTCTTCAAAAGGCACACATTTGATACGTGTTGATCATTTTTTGGACTACGTGTAAGATGTATTTTATTTCATACTCCTTCCAGAAAATGGGTATAAGTCCACTAAGATCCCTCCATCATCGAAAATAAAACAATTCAACATAATAAAATTTTATTGTCTCGCTCAAAAATAGCATTCTTCAAACTTCCTTAGGTGCGTAAGGTGATGATACGCTAGTACTCCGAGGAACCACTGAAACGGCAACATCGGTCGGAAATAATGTGCTACCTATTAAATAGTTTACGCGATCTCAAAACAAACATGTTTTCCTCGCGGGCTCCAATGACAAAGTGTTTCAATTACGCCCGGTGTAAGTAAACTTATACATTCAAAAGCGAAATTTTAAATAACCCCCCCCCCCCCCCTCGGCTGTGCTCCAAGTACCACTCGTAGAACGACGCAGCCGCCACCGCCGCCGCCGCTGCAGGAGTAATAAAAAACTTTAAAAAGCTTTTGCGTACGCGCGCGCGTCCGACGTAGAGCGCCAGCCGCTGAATAATGCCATTCAAGTCCTAGGTTGAAATTCAAAAAGAAAGCGCCGGCGCGCAAGAAGGGAGCCGAAGTTGAAACTCGCGGCCCGCGAGGAAATTATTACGAGTCACGTAGGCGGTGTAGTAGTACGCGCGCGCGTACGGCTACGGAGTGCCATTATTATGACGCACAGAGGATGAAGTGTGCCCGAGACCGGAAGAGAGGCGGAGGAGAATGAAGTTGCCGTCGCGCGCGGCGCGTGAACGGGAGAATAATGCAAATTATCCACGCGGTGGCCCGCCTCTCTCCCTTTCTCTTTCTCTCTCATTCTCTGTGTGCGTACGCGGTGCGTGTGTTTGCGAGCTGGCGGCTGGGCGAGGGTTGAGGCACGCGTGGGATAGAAAGTAAAGGGAGGGAGAAGAAGACAGAAAGATAAGAAGGATGTTACGGAGAGAGGCAAACTGCTCGGTAATAACGAATTACTTCAACGTGTTCCCGGTGCATTAGATTTAATTTTCTTTCGCTATGCCGTTCTTTACTATTGTTGGGTGCTGCAATTTCATTAATTAACTTTTATATGCACAAACACGTCACTTTAATAAATATTAATATTTGGTTGAATAAATAATTTTAGCAGAAAATGTTCATCATTTGGCTGTGAATCACTTTTGAGTTACGATGACTGTAATTGTCAATCAAATTTTGCATATATTTATGCAATACTAATGTTAAGTATTCTCTTTGATTCTTATATTATGTACTCTCAAAATTAATGGCAAAAAATGAATGGAACGTGTTCACTGTTTGATCTTTTATCGAAATTAAACGATCGATCAATCAAAATTGAATTTATTTGATGATTTATTTGAAATTTATTTGATTTGTACAATCATTTAAGATCAAAAGTACGACTATTTTGAAACGAATTACATGATATGGCACACGTTTTAATAAAGTTTAAATATGATAATCTAATTTACAAATATGTAGATATGAATATATATATAGAAATTTTGTATCCTTCTTTTCCTTTATTCTTTTTATTTTACTTCTTATAGTTGATGAGAACTTGTCATATTAAACGAAACTTTACTGGAAACAAGTTATTTTTTAGTATCATATAAAGGTTTGGTTAACCATTCCAACAAAAAGACATATTTTTTGGCAATGACTTTAAAATACAATAAAGGTAACCGAAGCGAGAGTGACATAAAAAAACAATAAGACTCACATCGAGTGGAAGACAAACTATAACGTGGGGGTGGGTCCGAAGCTAACGCTTGGGTAAGTGAAAAAGGGCGAACAAGTGCCAGAATTCGTCATGGTTTGCGTGAGAAACCCGGCCAAATGCCCGATTCGCATGGAGGGTGAAAAGATGAGGCAAATACCACTCACTCTCTTTTTCCCTCGCTTTTACTACCTTCTATGTCGCTTAATCGACCGAGATTATTTGAGTGATGATGTTTTATTTTTGTTTGCCATTTTATTGTCTCTTATATATTCTAAGCGTCTGCATCATGTACTCCAAATAATAAATGTAAAAAGGGGTTAAGGAAGCTATGGGATTAAGATAAATATTACCAAATTACAAGTTGAAATGTAATTGGCATTAATTGATAAAATAATTAAAAATATATTTAAAAGGTAAACAGTAAATATGGTTGTTTGCTTTTATATACTGTTCTTTGTTTTATTTGAAACCATTTTATTTGTTAATTAGATAATTGATAATATTATTCACTATTTATAAATGTTATGGTTGAATGATATTTTAAAAAAGATTTAAGACAAAGCTGGATATCACTTTGCCTGAATTTCCCCTACGCATTATTTTGTTTAATAATCTCTGGGAGATGAACCGGGAAAATAATTCAATATCAGAAAGCCTTTTAACGCCACATAATGAAGGGATGAAACAAAAGATCCTGATCCTCCCTAATCCTCGCTACGCTACGCAATTTAAAAAGAACTAGATTAACTCGTGGATTATATTCCTTTATAAACAAGCTGGAAGTCTACGAAAAGGCTTTAAAATAATGTTAGTAGAATGAAAAATAATTGTTCGGTTTATTCTTTTTCATATATGTATAGGAATACAATAATTTTTTCTTATTTATTTTCTTTTACTAATTTTGTTTATTATGTTGCAATATAGTAATATTATAAATAAGTAAGCACGCCTCAAATCAAGTATTCAGATAACAATAATTTTTTTCTCAGAATTTATCTTAATTATAGGAATAGTTTCTGCATTCTTAAACTTCGAGCAAATTAGATTTCATCCTCTAGGCCATCATGCTAAATGAATCTTTCACTTGAAAATGTTCGACTAATGAAAAAAGGTCCCTTTATTTCGGTTAATTTTCCCGCGAGAGAAAGAGATGGGGCACAAAAAGGAGGAAAATTTGATTGCGAATCGTGGATAGGTACTACCATTTTCGAGATTCAACGACCGGGCGCGCGCACGCCCGCGTCTCCCGCTATTCTCTCCGGGAATTGGAATTTTTCTCATCTCCCTTTGTCTTTTCCTCGCGCCCTCCCACGTGCTCGTAGCTTTTATTTTTCGATCGTTCCTTCTCGCCTCTCCTGCTGCTTCTCTCGCCTCTACCTCTCGCGAAAGGAGCGAGACGCATTTCTTTATTCGCGTCTTACCGAGCCGCTATATAACGGCAGTATCTCAGACTTTATGTGCCGTTGGTAATAAACAAAACGGTGCAAGTCGAATGTGCGCACGCGCCTGGCACGTCGAGTAGCACTTTCTCGGCCCCTCGAGTATTTTCCGCATCTTATGCTTCCGGTGTGCTATTTTCTCTCTCTCTCTCTCTCTCTCTCTCTCTCTCTCTCTCTCTCTCTCTCTCGTTTCCGCTCGTTTTTGAGGCTGATTCGTTTGACTTTCTTAAGCATTTCGTCTTCGAAGTTCGAGTTTTTTCAAGATTTTTTGTTTTAGCAGTTTACTCGTTTCTCTTTATTTTGAAGCCACGAAAGGTTCCGTTTATTCGACTTTTAAAAGTTGCATGGCATTACTCGACGGAAGTTTTGGCGTAAAGAAAGGCAGCGTGTTACCAAGAGGGTAGTTATAACAAAATGACCTGAATACTTGAAAGTTTTTCATGATATAATGATGGCACTGCGAAGGCTTAAAGCGTGATAATGTTACTTTTTCCTTTTTGCGAAGATTTATTTTTTACTTTGTTGGTACTTATGCACTTATCTTATAATCAGGTTATTTTTCGAAGTAGAAAGAATGTTTAAACTACTTTAATGTCCGATTATTTTTGTTACGCTGATCATTAAAAACTTCTACCAACAACATTGATCAGATAAAAAATATAATAATCATCATATCGTAAAAATGTAAATTGGATTTTAAAAATCAATAATTTAATTTTTTGATGTGTCTAATTCTTTAACTGCTTATTATATTATAAATAAAATATGCAATCATCAACAAATAAAACAAAAAGGTAAGAAACTTAAAGATATCGGGCAAAATTTAACAGCCACGGAATATGGGTCACCGAAAGAGAATATATCAAGAGATAGAAGACTACGTTTTAGTGTATATCATCCATGCAAATTTAATCCTGGCTGAAAATAATAAAATTTTGAATGAATTTCCCCCCTCCTCCTCCTCATCCATCTTCTCTGCCCAGACATTGCAATAATTATTGCCCGAGCGCGTTTCCGTTTTGCCGTAATCAGTAAAGCGCGCTAGTAAAGAGCTTATTTTCATTTTACAAAGCTTAATGATGCGCCGCCCTGTTGATTCGGTTTTAAAAAGCCGGAGTACGCGCCCACGTCGTTTGTTCGATCTCGAAAGCGCAACTGCGAAATGTATGTCTTTCCCACTCCGCATGTATATGCCCTTCCTTCCTCTCGTTTATGCAAACAAAAAAAAAAAAAAAAAAAAAACGAGGCCAGCCCATTATGAGCCGTTGGTTCGTTTGCTTATAAACCGAATGGTTCGGATCAGCCGGGATAAGTTTTATCACGAGGCGAAAAAAGCAAACGAATGTGTGAGAGAGAGAGAGAGAGAGAGACAAGCAAAATTCCTGCGCGTTTACTTGATTTGCCGGTAGTACGGAAGTACGTGTATTTACCCTCGCGATTGTTTAAGGCTATGCAAACAGTGTAATAAAGCTACACGGGAGAGTGCGACGCATTGCTATACATCCACGCACTCAACCATCTCCCTTTCTCTCTTCGGAATGTTTATATTTAGCATGTAAGCGAGCGAAAGTCGAGAGGGAGTAAAAGATGGTATAAAGCGAAATAATGCAAAGTTCGCGGAAAGGGCACAGGAAGCATAGTTGATAAGTACGATTAGTGTGGCGGAAAATACGAAAAGGAAGAAAACGAGATGAGGACTACAAGGGTGGGGCAGAGGGGAGATTTGCCATGTACTTACTTGAAGTTTACTCATGGTTTTCCTGTTCAACGGAACGAGTCATTAATTTCTGCAAAATATTTCGAATTAAAACTGCGGAGAATTGCAAAGTATCATTTGGAATGACAAAGAAGGGATTTTATGAATCTCTACCATTTTTACGATTTTCCGTGCGTATGAACAACGAGATTATGGTAAAATGTGAAATTTACAATAAGAAATTTGGAATACTATACTTACATCTAGAAGAGAGCAAAGGATTGAAAATGTCGTTACAGCACGGAAATGAGGCATAAAAGGGTGAATTTTTTAACGGAAAATTTTTCTAGCAATTCTGACAAAGAAATGATGTTCTTAAATGCAGTAGTAATAGTATAGTTTATGAAATATGGACACAGAATAAGATACAGGTATTTCTGGAGAATACATGTACAAGGTAGGTAGTAAATTCGGTCGGATAGATATCATATAAATAATAAAATAGAAGTGAATAAGCATAAAAAAGCACGATATTAAATTTGAATTTTAGGAATCGAAGTAAAGAAATGACAAAAAGCTTATTTTCTACTATTTATTTGATTTCAAATAAAAATCTTCTATACTACTTAGTTTATCGTAGTTGAAGAAAGGTACTACAGAACTCAGAAAAAGAAGTCTTCCAAAGGTGATGTAAATGTTTTCGTTTGACTCACGAGAGGAAACAAAAGAGACATTACAACAAAAATTATGTCGACTCTCGAGATACGGCTTGGGAATCTATAGAAACTCTTCTGAATAAAATACTTAAAGATGTATCAGAGCTTCACCTAGATCTACTGGTAAGAAATTTTGTATAGATTTGAATTCAAAGATCCCTCCATTGTAGTGTTTAAGTAAAAAGTGTGTCATCTTAACGAGGGCATATTCTTGAGTCATAAATAACTACTCCCACATATATCTTATCATACCAAATGCGATTGATAGAGCGATATTGTGATCTGATGAACAGTTCCATGATGAAAATCTAAGAAAAATTTTAAAACTTCTGTACACAAATCATTATCCAACTAAATTAATTGATAATTGTATAAAAAAAAAAATAGACTGAGGAAAATGAGGTCAGTACATAACTGACGAAATGACGCATGAAGATAATTGTGAGAGTAGTTATTTATTACTTTAGAATATGCCCTCGGACAGATAACAGACTTCTTACTTAAATTTTGTATAGAGTTTGTAACCAAATTAAAAAAATAGGAGAGATCATTTAATAATTGAGGATACAATTCAGAGTTTGTAGACGGAATAATGAAAAAATCGTCTACAGGTAATTTTACAATCATATCAAATTTGCAATATTTATGAATAAAAACGAATCTGACGAAAAATTAGAAAATTTCTTATTTACTGGCACGGCAAAGTTCAGAAATATTCAGATTTATAAATTTATGAAAAAATGTAAACTATGTTATTGTTTTGGTAAAAAATCCTCATTATAAATTTTATACCACTCTAACCTCAAAATCACAACTTTGGTATGATTTTTCGGCTCTCGTGGTATAAAATACCGTTCGAAACGAGTGCGGAAGTTGATTATTTACTTCATGTGACTTTTCGCACTCGGTTCGTTCGTGCGAAAAACGTTACATGAAGTAAATCATCACCTTCCGCACCAGTGTCGAAATGTACTATTATAGCACGTTTACCTAAGTTCGCTGTCACGCCTATTTGTGCCTTAAGCAGTCCATTTTTGCACCGTGAGATTAGCGCACGAGCATAGCGAGTGCTATAAACACGGTGCAATAATCGACTACTTAAGTGCGAACTTAGGTCACACCGTGCTATAAATGCTTATAAGGTTATAAACAAACGATATTAATTCTATTCGTGGCAAATCATTCGCTAAGTCGCTGCGATTTGTTTTGTTTTCGCTTCAGTTCAATCACCGTGAATCGCGGCGAAAAAATCGACTGCGTTATTCATATATATTGAATTGGATGCCCGAGTTTTTGAAATTATGCCTCTTGTCTCGTTCTCGAGATCACTAGGTAGTACCGCTATGCGTACGCAGATGTCGCCACAACTTTCAGCTTATCCCCACTCTTTCAAATCTAGTTGCTGGCTGCGGCGTCGGCCCGGCCGGCGCCTCTCGTCATAACCAGCGTTGGTTTATCCAAAAGTCTACGCTCATAGTTCATGACTGTAGATAAGTGGCGCCACAAGGTCATATCATTGCAACTCATGCGCGAGTATGAATAAAATTTGAAATTCTGTCGAATGAGCTATTCATAAATAATCCTTTCTTATTATAATAAAAAAGAAAAAATAAAAAAAAATTATTTATGAATTAAACGTAAGCTCATTCGACAAAATTTCAAATTTTATTCATATTCGCGCATGAGTTTCAATGATATGACGTTATGGCGCCACTTGTCTACAGTCATGAACTATGAGCGTAGACTATTGGATAAACCAACGCTGGTCATAACGCTTTTTGTGCGCAAAGCGAACGCCACGCTTTTGCATCATGGCAGCAAAAAGATCGGCTTCACCTTCGTTGGAAGAATTACAGTCAAGAATGTCTGAATTAGGAGGACTAATAGAAGCTAAGAGAAAGAAGGCCGAAGCAAAGAAAACTGTCGAGGATTCACCCCCTGGGATTTCAGACGATGAACAATCGTCGTCGAATGAATCAGGTAAGAAAACTGGCGACGAGTGATAACGTCGCGCAAGAAAAATGGCGATGAGCTCACACGAGAGGTGAGACAGGTCGCTCGAAAATGACTATAGGTTATGCTAAAGCGTCATATAGGGACAGCGCATAACCTAGATCTTTCTTGCTCTTCCAGATTCGTCTGACGAGTTAACAAAGGGCGCCTATAAAGAAAATCTAGACGCCAATACAACTCAGGCCACCAAGAATCTGGAGGAGACATTTGCCGTACAGACGGACAATTTCATTGAGCTTGACGAGGAAACGCTAGAAATTCTTGACGACAATGAATCAAACAAAGAGAAAAAATTTTTATTCCATCCAAAGCTTGCTTCAGCATGGGAAAAAATTTTAGTCGGTGGCTTAAAGAAGGATAAGAAGGCGGAACTGTTCGACAAATATCCTCGTCAAGGAAACTGCTCAATCATGGCGCCTAAATTAAATTCTGAGATTGAGGCGAGTATAAATGAAGCCAGTAAAAAGCGCGATAAATTTTTCATCGCGGATTTGGAATTGTGTGGCACCAGTTTGTCAGCACTTGGTTCTGGCATTACGATGATTTTCAACAGCTCTGTAGAAGAGGTTGATACAAAGGAACTGATGACGACTTTGGCTGATGCTGGCAAGATTATGTGTGATTTACATCACCAACTCGTCAAGGCGCGGAAAGCCTTCCTTTATCCCAGCTTAGATAAGAAAATCAAGACAGTACTGGAATCGTCGCAGTCCGGCGAATTTTTTTTTGGACCGGAACTGTCACAGCGCATTAAGTCGGCAAAAGCTGTGGAGAAGTTAAGTCTAACTTTGAAGCCGCAGGTGCCCGGCAAAAGACCAGTTTTTCGCGCATCGTCTAATTTAAACTTGGGAGGCCCGTCTGCAGGCGGTCGAGTACAGCTACAGGCGGGCTACAAAAACAACCACAGATACCCTCAACAACGGGGACACAAGGGCAAGCTGCCGTCCACACAAGGGCAAGCACCACATCAAGGTCGAATACCGACTACTTCGCAAGCCAACCAGGCGCCTATTCAGCCTACTCTGACCAGGAAATAAATAGTGTAAGTTTTATAGGCGGGCGCTTGGCTAAATTTGTAAACAAGTGGTCAGAGATTACGTCCGACACTTTTATTCTTAGTTGTTTACGCGGGTATAAGATTCCGTTTAGTATTACACCGTTATAAAGACATCCGCCAAAGCATAACCTTCTAAATATAAAGGACGAACATTATATGTATGAAGTAATAAATAAATTAGTAGTAATAGGCGCTATTAAAGAAGTAATAGCGTGTAGACAACAGTTTATTTCATCGTATTTCCTTGTTCAAAAACCGAAAGGAAAATTCCGATTTGTTTTGAATCTCAAAGAACTTAATAAAAATATACAAGTTGACCATTTCAAAATGGAGGATATCAGAACAGCTTTAAAGCTCGTAACAAAAGATTGTTTAATGGCATCGCTTGATCTTAAAGACGCTTATTTTTTAATCCCGGTACACGAACATAGTCGTCGTTTTTTAAGATTTATATGGAAACATGAAATTTATGATTACCAATGTATTCCCTTCGGGTTAAATACAGCACCGTGGTTATTTTCAAAAGTTATGAAACCGGTAATAAATTTACTGAGAGGCAGAAATATATTGTCCGTGGTATATTTAGATGATTGGTTATGTTTTGGCAGAGATTATGAGGAATGTGAGTATAACACTAATACTTCACGTCAGACCCTCGAGGAGTTAGGTTTTATTATTAATTACAAAAAATGCAGTCTTATTCCAAATCGTAGTTGTATCTTTCTAGGTTTTGTACTAAATTCGGTCAATATGACTTT
Organism: Torymus aiolomorphi; assembly: GCA_036365515.1. Taxonomy (NCBI): domain Eukaryota; kingdom Metazoa; phylum Arthropoda; class Insecta; order Hymenoptera; family Torymidae; genus Torymus; species Torymus aiolomorphi. Next base: position 141,262,378 of record CM070877.1, read on the forward strand.
AGAACTTCCGGATAAGAAGAAAAATCAAATTCTAAAATCCATAACGACGTTAAGAGCAAAAAAGTATTGTAGCATAAGAGAATTTGCAAGCTTAGTAGGTTCTATTACGGCCGCGTGTCCAGCAGTACCGTATGGATGGTTGTATTCAAAAAGTCTTGAAAGACAAAAATTTTTGGAACTAGGCAAAAATAACCAAAATTATAACGCAAAGATGCACTTCTCAAAGTCATTGTCTCCAGACCTCTACTGGTGGGAGAAAACGATAACAAATGCTATGAATCCCATCCGGCAGCATAACTTTACCGTAGAAATATTTTCAGACGCGTCAAGGATGGGCTGGGGCGCTGCGTGTAATGGGGAGGTCATATATGCGAATTAGAATCAGTCAGAACTGCAGTATCATATCAATTACCTTGAGTTACTCGCGGCATATAACGCGTTAAATTGTTTTGCTAAGGAACTTCATAGTACCGAAATTTTATTACGAATAGATAACACAACGGCCGTATCATACGTGAATAGGATGGGAGGTGTACAATTTCCATCGTTAAACACAGTAACGAGAATGATTTGGCAATTTTGTGATCAGCGAAATTTATATGTATTTGCTTCATATATCGCTTCGGGTGAGAATGTTGATGCTGACAAAGCCTCTAGAATGAACAATATCGACATCGAGTGGGAATTGTCTGCCTGGGCGTATAAACGCATAATCAAAGAATTCGGAAATTTAGAAATTGATTTATTTGCAAGCTCTCGTAATAAGAAATGCAGCAAGTACTGCTCGTGGTATCCGGAACCAGAATCATACTGCGTAGATGCGTTTACGATGCAGTGGACCGGATGGAAATTCTTCGCATTTCCACCTTTTAGCTTGATTTTGCGAGTAATACAAAAGATAAAAAACGATAAAGCCGATGGCATCGTAGTAGCACCTTATTGGCCGTCTCAGCCCTGGTATATCCGCTTTGGTCGGAAATGTTATTAGGATCACCGGTTTACTTTAGTCCTAATAATAATTTACTATTATCTCCAAATAGGGATACGACGCACTCGCTTGCATCAAAACTATGGATGATGGCCGGAAGATTATCTGAGAGGCATTTGAGATGCCTCTTCTTAGAGGCATAAAAACGGAAGCAGTTGCTTTACTTGTCGGTTCAATCACAGGGGCGGCATTAAGACAATATTCCAGACCAATAGCTGAGTGGACGAAGCACTGCCAGAAAAATAAATTGAACATCTTTCACACAGAGCCAACAGCTGTGATGGAATGACTAGGCGATAACTATAAGGATGGTGCGTCATACGGCACACTCAACACGTATAGATCAGCGCTGTCGCTGATTATGGGTGAATATATTGTCAAAGATCCACTAATAAGCAGGTTGATGAAAGGAATATTCAATAATAGGCCCCTGAAGCCCAAATATGACAAGATATTTGATCTCGAGCCAATTTTAAATAAGTTAAAAGAAATGTATCCACTTAAAAATTTAAAACTCACGGAACTGACTGAGAAGTTGACGGTGCTTTTAGCTCTAGTTACTGCGCATCGTAAGCAGACTATTGCATTGATAAAGATTAGTAATATAAAAAAGATAAATGAAGGGCTTGAAATAAGCATTCCACAGAGAGTTAAGTCGACCTGACCTGGCAAATATCAGCCATTGTTGATCTTGCCGAGATTTAAAGACAATCCGGAAAATATGTGAAAGTCACTCAAGGATTAAGAGGTCAATGCGATGAGTTGTTGATAACAACTAGAGCTCCATATCACAAACCTTCACGAGATACAATCAGTAGATGGATACGCGCGTTCTTAAGCAAATGTGAAATAGATAAGGAATATGCGCCTCACAGTTTACATCATGCGTCAATGCCTGCTGCGTTAAAGCAAGGTATTGATATTAAGATGATTAAAAATTTAGCAGGCTGGTCAGAGCAATCAAATGTATTCAATACGTTTTATAACAGAGCTATAGTTCAAAATAAAAATGATTTTGGAAGAGCGGTTTTGTTACGAGATTAATAATAGAACAAATGTTTCTAGTTAAAGATTCAAATTTATGTAATCTTATTGCGAGCAGGCTATCCACAAAGATTAAACATGTAATACGCAAATTTGGGTAATAGCGAATATTTTACGAGACTTAAGTGTAAGCATTTTGTATACTGTTTTTTCTTTTCATACAATAAAATTTATATTTTGAAACAAAACAAATTAATACTCCTCTAAACATCTACCTAGTGATCTCGAGAACGAGACAAGAGGCATAATTGAACGATCGAGCGAGCCCGCCGAAGGCGGGCGAAGCTCGATTATAATTATGCTGAAGGTCTCGTTCGAAAAGATCACGTCCCACCCAATAATAATAACGGAAAATTAAAAATAAGTAAGAATATATAGGCGTGTGTGTGTGTGTGTGTGTGTGTGTGTGTGTGTGTGTGTGTGTGTGTGGTGTGTGTGTGTATATTTCTATATTCGTTTATAGTTTACAATAAACTATAAATCCCCACCCAATATTAACATTATGCACTGTAAATTTTATGACGAGAGGCGCCGGCCGGGCCGACGCCGCAGCCAACAACTAGATTTGAAAGAGTGGGGATAAGCTGAAAGTTGTGGCGACATCTGCGTACGCATAGCGGTACTACCTAGTGATCTTCTCGAACGAGACCTTCAGCATAATTATAATCGAGCTTCGCCCGCCTTCGGCGGGCTCGCTCGATCATTCAATTTTACTGCGTTTTAAATCTATTTCATACACTAAATAAACTGTGTATCACCAAGAATTCTCACTTTGATTCACGCATAAGAAATCGCCCTAAGATTTCCGCCTTGAACCGCGCGTAAATTTGCGTACGGTTGTTTGCCCAACAAAACCTCCATTCGCCACACACGCTCCCATATATACCAGCCCGCACCCTCCCTGCTTCGCGTCCTAAAAATAAAAGATACATATACAGTCTGCGCGAGGCAGAATTGCAGCGCCCGAGAGAGGGAACGACGCAAGAAAACACAAGAGAGAGAGAGAGAGAGAGAGAGAGAGAGAAGCGGGAAAGGGAGGAGGCGAGCAGCTAGCTCTCCCGAGGAGAGATACACGCGTGGATAACCCGGGGGCTCGTGTGTTGGGGTGGTACGGGGCGTTTGCGCTTGCATTCTGGCTACCGCCGTCGGTATAAACATTTGCCAATGGCACGCAAAGCCGGTGCGAATGGTGCGAGCTAAGTAAACCGTGGCAATCGCGCGCTGCGGCGGCGACGACGGATTATCCAGGGAATATGGTAGGTATAGTCATAAGCCGCGTGATTTGACCGACGCCATTGTCTCGCAGTGTCGCTCGCTCGCGCGTGCCTACAGCCCTGATTTATCGATATGACGGGTCAGCAAACAAAACGCCGAAAGTGACAGGCATCGTATTGCAATCTATAGTGTCGGTAGCACGCGCGCCTACTGCCAGTGGATACAGCAATATTATTGTACTTGCGCGCAGACGATGATCATCATCGAGCTTTGGCAAATGTAATCTTCTGGCGACAGGGAGCGATGTGGGAAATGAAGGGAGACACGTGAGTGCGCACTGCGATCGAAGTGGGATTCACCGTTGTTGCGGTCACCATAGTGTGGATTAGCGTTTCGTGAAAATCTATATGGCGTTTTCTTTGTTAGCCGTATTCCGATATGGCAGTGTAGTGTTTGATTAAGTAATATATACGTGTAATAGAACACTGAGCAAACTCATTGCTTTTCATGCTCTGTGATTTTGGTTTCAAGATGAATTCAATGATATTATGTTTTTCTGCCGCATTTTCTATGATCTGCAAAAACAATTTTTACTGTACACTGATAAAAGAGTATAAAAATTTATTATATTTTTTTCATTTAGAAATATTTTGTCTATGGCTATTTTTAGTACAGCCACGGTATTTTTTTTCTATACCTTATTTGTTGTTTTTCATTTGTTTTACCTTGCCTCTTGTTTTTCATTTAAATTCATCATTACAGCGTATAAAATAACAATTTTTTTAGCAATTTTCACCGTTACACGGAATAGATGCATCGATGTTCGAATGTTTGTTGACGATCCTAGATGAACCATTGGGTGAATGTTTTAGATTTTTATAGTATGCGTCTACTTCACTTATATCGTCCGTTGGTTTTGCTTAATATATTTACCACTTTTCCACTAATCTGAATGTTTGTCAAAAGTAATCTTCAAATTTTGTATGTGCAATGTGAACGCACGTATAACCATTATATGAATATAAATAACTGTAGGTAGATTTAGAGTATAGCTATGTGATCATAACAGTGTAGATATTATAGTATTATTTAAGTAAGAATTATTATTATTATTTTGAATTCTCTGTGTTTTATCTGTAACATCGATGTAGCAACATAAACAAGTTGTAACTATGATGAAAATCTATATTATACATTAAAGATGGCGTTAATAATTATCTTATTTCATCAGATAACTGATAAACTATATATTTAGAAGTAAAAAATCCTTAGATATAAAATTACCAGTGAATGTTTAATTTTTTGAAACACCCGATAATATTTGCTATTAGACATTATATCCTCTTAAAAAATATTCCAAAGATGTAAATTAAATGTGAAAGATAGCTTCTCAAAATATAACTTTCTTACCCCACATTCCATTATCTTCTGCTGACAAACTCCCTTGAGCCAACTCTTGGCACCCTTGAACCTATAATTTGCAAATCCGCAATGACGTATGCCGCCGCGTCGAAATTTTTCAGCGCGAAAGAATCGAGAAGCATGGGTCGTTTGTAAGGCCGCGCACTCCCGGAACAGCGCGCCGAGCACACACAGCTCACAGCGCAAGGGATCGCGAGTATAGGGCAAAAGAACTTGTGGGGGATTGGCAAAGGGAAAGATAAATACGACTTCCTCGGCCGCGTATTGACATTGGCGATCTCTCTTGCCGAGCGAATGGAGCGTGTATATATATATGGGGGGGTGAAGAAAAAAACAAGGAGCCGGCTTGCCGCGGCAGCACAGTTAAATAAGGCATGGAAACGAGGCGTATGCATCAAAGTAATCCCCACGTGCAGGCGAAGCACGCGAGTGTACGCCCGAGTTTCTATCCTTCTTTTAGTCACCCTCTTCGAGATCTACGAAGCTTGGTCGTATAACATGGCCGTATCCTCCTTACACGCGCATGTGTGTGTATAGGTTCGAGGGTGAAAAGGAAAAAGAAAGAGGCACCCCTGTTGTGGGGGCATCGGGGGTAGTATGTGTGTATGGGTGAGAGAGAAAGTATAGACTGGAGCCAATGTAGGGTAAATACGAATAAAATATCGATAATATCGCAGGATACGTCGGACCGAGGCCGGTGCAAGAGTATACGAAGATAAGGGCTTCTGCTGTCGCGCCATTCGAAGAAATACTCAACTTTCTCTTTCTCTCTATCCCTTGGCTGTTTCGCTTTTCCTCCTCTTCCTTCTTTTTGTCCCCCTCTATTGTGCCCCATCGGTACCACATTACAATACTCGCTCCCCCCACCCCCTGTTCCACTCCTGGATTTATGCGGAATATTTTTGCAAACGCAAGGTTGCGAGGAATATACAGCTGCAGCGCGTTGCTGATTCAATGTAGCTTTCTCAACTTTTTTTTTCTTCTCCTTTTTCTGCCAGAGAGAACTCGAGAGCTAGCGCGTACCCGAGCTTATTTACGATTGCGTTAAGGATCTTTAGGGGCGCTTCGGGGAAAATGCGTGAAAGAATTGCACACGATTGAGATGTGCAGCGCGCGCGTGCTGTGAAATTTCGCAAATGCCCGTATTTCTTTGACACTGAGCGAGGACCGTTTATTTACCTAATTTAGATATGCCTTTGCAGTTTCCGATGTGTTTTAAATTTCAAAAGCTTTTGTGCAAGCTTTAAGTCTGTTGAAGGTTTTATTATTTGTCAGGTCATTCTTTTCGCACGGATTTGAATTGATAATATCTCTGTAAAAAAAACTTACGTTATTATTTGCATAAACAAGAAAATACAATAGTGATTGATGATAGATAATATACTGGTATTTTGGTGGATAACGGAACTGTACCTTGGCTGATGATCGCAGTTAAGCAGCGTTGGGTCTGGCCAGTATTTGGATTGATAAGTGCAACAAAATCTATGTACCTACGGCCGTTATTTAAATGATTTTTTTAGTTGCTTAAACAAGTTGTACGGTGCGTCATTTAAATGATTTCGATGTTTAAACTAACAGAATGTAATATAAACTCTAAAATCTCTTAAACTCCAGATAATGTTGCAAATGCAAAAACAAAGGTTACAAATGGATAAATCAAAGTACATAAGTATCATAGAAAATAAATTTATATGAAATTCTTTTATTAAGATCAAAATATTTAAAATGAATAATTAATTAAACATTAAACTGCGTTTTTTATCAAGAACATATTATTTTCAAATAAAATTGTAGTTTTGAAAATATGTGTTGTGAAAAATAATATCTGGAGAAACAAAATAATAACTTATGATAACGATACTGATAACGAGGTTTGGAATAAGTTCAATGGAATTAAAAAAAATCCTACCATTATTAATGTAGATGTAAAATAAAATCATTTTTAGAAAATACATTTTTCTCTTTATTAAAATTAAAAATTGGCACGTGGCTTCCTCTCACCTTTTCGTCTCACCTCTTACTTCTGGGATGATGGGCCATTACATTTCGATATGCCGATCCATTAATAATATGTGGAGTGAACGAAATGATTTAGTAAAATGCAAAGAAATGATATCAAACAAAAGTTTTAACCTCAAATTTCTATGAAATTTATGTATCAATCATTTTGCCTAAAGAACTCAGCCGAGGGCTACCCAACATCTATCACCACAAGAAATTTTAAAGCAATTAAGACAATTTAACTCCCGCAATCGTTGGATGTACAAAACTCATTTTCTTCATTTTTCAAGCTTTACGTTTTTGATAATAACAAAAGAACTGTGATAGCTAGAAATAAATTTTTTGTTTAGGAAATGTAGGTATTTTAATTCTCTTTCGAATGACACCCATCCGATTCAGATACATGAAGCCGTTCTCGAGATATTACGATTAAAAAAAAAGGTTAAAAAAATTTTAACCTCAAATATCTCCGAAATTTATGAACCAATCATTTTGTCCAACGAACTTAGCCGAGAGCTATACAAAATCTACCTCTATTTGAAGCGATTAAGTCAATTTTACTCCAGTTATCGAGCGACAACGAAAACTAATTTTTTTCATTTTTCAATTTTTTCTCAAAAACTAACCAAAAGAATTGATCCAAATTAATTTACAGATTATAGCTATATATATTCTGCATTATCATGATTTTTCTCCAAAAAATTGACCGTTTAGATTGGAAGTTATGATCTTTTTAAAAAAAAACAAGTTTTTGTTAATAACAAAAAAACCGTGATAGAGAATTTTTTTTTTTGAAAATATAGGTTTTTTATGCTCTTTCGAATTCTACCCACCAGGCTCAAAAATTTAAATCAAATCATTCAAAAAAATCAAAAATCATTTTTTCGAAAATCAAAAATTCGACATAAAACAAAAACGAATCGGTGAATCATAAAAAATAATTTTCTTCCCGAATTCGGAATAAAAAACAAAAAAAAAAGAGCCCCACCCGGTTAAAATCGACCGCGTGGGTCCGGAGATAAAGAGGTATACGTAGATACAACACACACACACACACACACACACACACACACACACACACACACACACACACACACACACACCCGTGTCGAGTTGCTAGCCTCGCATCAGGCGCCTCCCCAGGTGGCGGATAGGGGAAAGCTCGTCAGATATGACGGGTACCGGGGAAATAAAATACCCGGGGTGGACCAAAACTAGCTAGGGGAAGGCACCCCGAATAATAAACCAAATATGGATAGTGTGCTGAAAAATATATTACCCCAAGTAGGTATCCTCAACAATGAGGAAAATCCCACCACCGATTCCGATCGGGTGAAAGCCCCGGTGGTCGGTGCAGGCTCCACGGATTTTGGGGGGAGCCAAAAGCACGGTGTGGCCAATCAGGCTGGTGCAGAAGGGGATAATCGCTTGGCCTCTTCTGCATCTCAGAAGACAAGCGCTGAGAAGAAGAAGCAGAATTTGCTCGAACTGGTGAAGCGGCAGGACGACCTACTGTTTTCGTTAAGTGAATTCCTTAAAGGCAAGACCAATGTACACAAGGAAATTCATAGAAAGGTGGCGAGTTTGTCAACAAACTGGCGCCGGATTACGGAGCTGGGTGGAATAGCGGAGGCGGTAAATCAACCGAAGAAACTGTCGGCCGTGAATACGCAGACGACTCCCACGCTCAACCAAAAGCAACTAGGCGGCAACGGTGAGACTATGGAGGGCGAGGAAACCCCAAAGGGTAGGCGCGCAGCCAATGCCAAGAAGAGGAAGGAGCGAGGTACTCCACCATCGATGGAGCAGCAAGAGAAGAGGAGAAGGAAGGCGCCAGCGCAGTCGCCGTTCAGCGAGCCGCCACCGCCTGGACTGGAAAATGAGGGAGGAGCACGGGACCCGGAGGGCAGGTGGCAAAAAGTGCGGAAGAAGAAGAGACCGCGCAAGATGGAGCAGCTGAAGCCTCCACAGCCTCGAAAGAGACCAAGAGGACGGCCCACGTTACCGAATGCTCTCGTCATCGAGAAAAAGGGTGACTTGAGCTATGCGGAGATCTTGAGTCGCCTCAAGAAGGACGAATCGTTGAAGGATGCTGGCAACTGCGTACAGAAGGTACGCAGGACGAACGCGGGGAAGCTGCTGATCGTACTGACAAAGGAAAGCACAGAGAAGGAGGCAGAGGTTCATCAACAAATCCAAGGTGCCCTCGGAGATCTGGCGAGCGTTACGAGTAGAGTCCAAGAGACTGATATTGAGCTCAAGGACATAGCGGAGGACACGACGGAAGAGGAAGTCTTTGCGGCTATCCAACGAGAGCTGGGCGCAGACGTTGATATTGCGCAAACGTGCGTCAGATCGTTGCGATACGCATATGACAAAACGCAGACTGCGGCCGTCAGACTCACTCCTTCCGCTGCTGAGAGGCTACTGAACTTGAAGACCATTCGAATACAATGGAGTTCCTGCAGGATCCGCGAAGTTGTGAGGCCCCCCAAGTGCTTTAGGTGTTGGGATTTTGGGCATCTATCACGAAGTTGCAAAAGCGAAACGGATCGCAGTAAATGCTGCTTCAGATGCGGTGAAAATGGGCACAAAGCTGCTGAGTGTACAGCGCAACCGCACTGCGCGTTATGCGCCGGTAAAGGTACAGAAAGCTCCGTAAATCATATTGCGGGGAGTAGCCGATGCCCAGCATACAAGAGGGCTTCCCAGGTTTTCCAGGCGACACTCAAACGACGCCAATGAGAGTACTACAGCTCAACCTCAACCACTGTGAGGCCGCGCAGGATCTGCTCAGGCAGACAGTGCGGGAGCTAAAAATAGACTTGGCCATACTCTCGGAACCCTACAAGCACCTGGACGCTCAACCCTGGGTGTCCGATGGGAGTGAGAAAGCTGTGATCTGGTCCTGTGCAAAGCATCCTTCCAGGAGCTGGCAGGCCAGACCGAAAGCGGCTTCGTGAGAGCGAAGGTTAAGGGTGTCCATTATTACAGTTGCTATGCTCCACCCAGCTGGGAGATAGGGGAGTTTGAGGATTTCCTCGACAAGCTGGCCAGAGACGCCAAGGACCGTTCCCCAGTAACCATCGCTGGGGACTTCAATGCCTGGGCTACCGACTGGGGCAGCCAGAAGACCAACGCAAAGGGACAAGCCCTGTTGGAGGCGATGTCCTCATTGGACGTTGTTCTGCTCAACACGGGCATTGACCCCACTTTCGTCAAAAGAGAGGCCTCATCCGTTGTGGACCTTACATTCGCGAGTAGCAGTCTTGTGCGAGGAAACCGCGCTTTGTGGAAGGTTCTGGACATCCACACTCACAGTGATCACCAGGCCATACTGTGGGAGATAAGCGCGGACCAGAAACGGGGGTCGAAAAAACCAAAGACGAACACACTGGGCTGGAAAGTCAAGCTGTTTGACGCGGACTTGTTCCGCGAGGCGTTTAACACTACCCCGCTCAAAGAAGGAGAGGCAGAACTGAAAGTGGGTGAAGTTATGCAGAGGGTGACCGACGCGTGCGACGCAACAATGCCCCGGAAGAAAGCTAACGACCACCATCCCGCTGTGCACTGGTGGAGCGAGGAAATTGCCGGGTTGCGTAAGAAGTGCCACCGAGCCCGAAGGTTAGCCCAACGAGCTCGAGGAAAATCCACGTTTGATTCGCTGGAGGAGGAGTCCAGGAACGCAAGGAGGGAGCTCAAGCTAGCCATCAAGCAAGCCAAAACGCACAGCTGGAACGAACTTCTTAGTGAAGTAGACAGTGATCCGTGGGGCAGACCATACAAGGTGGTAATGACTCGACTGAAAAGTCAGTCGATGCCAATGCCGACCTGTCCGAAGCTACTGGAAAAGATTGTGACGACCCTTTTCCCGGAACAGCAGAAGGAGGACCTCAACATTGAGGAGAACACAGGTGAGGGTATTCCACCCATCACGGAGGAGGAGCTGCTCGCCGGTACAGCGAAGGTGGGAAACAACAAAGCTCCCGGTATGGATGGCATACCCAACGTGGCACTGAAGACAGCCATCAAGGCAGCACCAGCTATGTTCCAAGACATGTACAACACATGCCTTAAGGAAGGAACATTTCCAAAGAAGTGGAAGTGGCAGAGGCTAGTGCTTCTCCCCAAGGGAAAGAAGCCTCCGGACGAGCCATCATCATACCGTCCACTCTGCATGCTAGACACGGCTGGAAAGATCTTCGAGCGGATCATCCACAATCGGATAGTGAAGGTGGTGGACTCGCTGCTAGCGGAAGATCAGTACGGATTCAGGAAATCGCGCTCCACACTGGACGCGATCAACAGGGTGGTGAACGCAGCCAAAGAGGCTATCTCAGGGAAAAGATATACGAGAGGGTCAAAGCAGTACTGCCTGATCGCTACTCTCGATATCAAGAATGCCTTCAACTCGGCCAGGTGGAAGAGTATCATGGAGGCCCTTAAAAGGCTCAATGTCCCATGATACCTCCGTAGGATAGTGGCGAGTTACCTGTGTGATAGGTACCTCATGTACGACACAGAAGATGGAACGAAAACGTACAGAGTAACTGGAGGGGTACCGCAAGGCTCGGTACTGGGACCACTTTTGTGGATCATCCTGTACGATGCATTGCTGTTGTTGCGATTTCCTCGAGGAGTAAGTCTTGTAGCCTTTGCAGACGATGTGGCGGTGGAAATCGTCGCGAAACACCTGGAGGAGATAATCGATCTCTTTGGCCAGGTCTTCGGAGAGATCGGCAAGTGGATGTCATGTGTCGGACTGCAGCTGGCAGAACATAAGACGGAGGCTCTCCTGGTCTCCAGCAGGAAGAAGATGGAAACGGTCGTGCTCAGTGTTGGTGAAAACGAGATCACATCCCAACCGTCCATCCGATACCTTGGCGTTATTCTCGACGCTAGGCTCAGCTTCAAGGAGCAAGTGGAGCAAATTAGCACGAAAGCCTCCGTAGTGACGACCACATTGTCCCGGCTTATGCCCAATGTCGGTGGCCCCAAGCAAAAAAGGAGAAAGCTGCTATCGTCGGTAACTACCTCTGTGCTCACCTATGGTATACCCATATGGGCTGATGCACTGCTTAAAAAGGGGTATCGCAAGAAGGCTGCAGCGCCCTATCGGGTTAGCGCGTTGAGGGTAGCCTGTGCGTTTCGCACAGTCTCCGAGGACGCCGTCAACGTCATTGCGGGAATGCTACCCATTGATCTACTGGCTAGTGAACGGAGGACGCTGTACCAGCAGGAGAAGTCAATTGAGGCGAAGACGGAGGCGAGACAAACGAGCTTCAATCGTTGGCAGAGAATGTGGGACACTTCCACGAAGGGACGGTGGACACATAAGCTAATCCCGGATGTGGAGAAATGGGTGAACCGGCAACACGGGGAACTCAACTACTACCTCACGCAGGTGTTCTCAGGGCACGGTTGCTTCCGGAAGTATCTTCATAAGTTCAATTATGAAGATGTTCCGGACTGTCCAATGTGCCCAGGAGTTGACGAAGACGCCGAGCACGCATTCTTGGAGTGCCCGCGGTTTAGCGATGCTCGTAACATCGTTGAGGAGAGACTCAACATACGTCTGACGCCAGAGAACCTGGCGGAGCAGATGTTGTCGTCGGAGGCAGCATGGAGGGCCGTTAGTGCCTATGCTGCCGTCGTCATGAAGGAGCTGCGCCGGGAAGAGCGCGAGAGGAAGAAGGCGACGCCAGAACAACAGGAAACCGAGGAGACAGCAAGTGACGAGAACCCCTAATCCACTCCGGGTGGGACGGGGACGTAACGAATCTTGCAGATGCTGGAGGAAGAGCCGCGGCTAAGGCCTCTCCCGCGAAGTAGTACCTAACGGTGGTTCCGCGGGAGAACGAAAGGCCACAGAGGAGGTGGACTAGGCTTAGTCCGGGGGTGTAGTCCGTGAGAGTCGGACACGCGAGTCACGGGCCGGTGACTATCAGTGCATAATGCATTCCCTAAACCTCTAAAAAAAAAAAAAAAAAAAAAAAAAAAAAAAAAAAAAACCCACACACACACACACACACACACACACACATCCATACAGACACATCCATACAGACATTTTCTAAAATCATGTGATACAAACTTCTAACACTTTTGACATATTTTTCTAAAAATTAAAAAATTCAACACTTTTATGTTATCTATAACAACATATTTGGTAATAACAAAACATCACTTCATTGTATATATGTATAACGTCACACTACAATGAGACTGCAGTATTAAATTTGAATAAATTTTATATTACCTCATAAAGCATCATATGTCCGCTTTTCTTATCTTCCCCCGTAAAATAAATCCGCACAACCATATACGTATATATATATCCTTATATACATACACACAGATGCGCGTAAGCGAGGTCCGAAGACCGTTTCCCTCGCTTTCCCGTTACTGCCGCTATTATTGTCGAATGCAGATCACGTCCTCGAGGAGCTTTCCGCGAATTCTCTTTAAAGATGAGCCCGATATGCCAAATAATTCCCACAGGCGACGGGCACCAGGATAATACACATGTCTATAGACACAAAAAGGGAGGTGGAGAGAGAGAGAGAGAGAGCGAGGGGAAGAGATCCCCGAAAAAGTGGCAAGGGGGTGCCAGAACGAGCTCTGATGGGAGCCTCGAGGCGTTTATATCATCGGGCATTACGCGAGCACTGTATGTGTCTGTGTATATGTGCGCACGTATAGGAGAGTGGCAAGCCACCCCAAGTTTGCGCTCGGTGCACTGTTCGTCCTTTTCCCTCGGCTCCCCCAGGGCCTCCTCTCATTTAAAAAAAATTGCACTTATCTGTCTCCGTCTTTTCTGCCCCCACGTTTTGCTTTCTTTCCCGTTGTTGCCTGTATGGCTTTCTCTATGTGATATGCATTTAAAGCTAAGGTCAATACGCCCATTTTAAACACAAAGAAGCAACTTTTTATCTAAAAAAAAAATAATAAATAAATAAATAAATAATGTTTTATTTAAATTTAAAAAGTGCTATCGGAAGGGGCTTCTGTGTCAGCTGACGTTTATTATTGGTCGCAAAGCGATTCTTATTTCTGGCAATACGTGCAGTCGGTATTGAACCATTATGCTCAGGTATAGAAATACTTCTTTATCAAACATTCACAAAGTTTTAGCACAATTTTAAAGTGTTTTAATATTCATTGTTATTTGTTAGATACCTTGAGAACGCGTTATATTTTTTAAAGATGGTAAACAATTGAGTTTCTATTTGTTTTCAAGTAATTAATTCTTCTGAATTTGATTTAGAAAAATAAAATATCTAGAAAAAAAAATAATTTGACTCTTTATAGAGGTTCACTTTATAATGTAAAAAGTTATACGAAAAAAAGCTGTCGAGATCGATATCAAGCCACTTTTCCATATCTATGATATCCTATTGTTTTTTAAATAGATTATTATTATTATTATCTATTTTGAATTCTAATGGAGACTTTTTAAAGATTTAAAGTTTTAAAGATCAGTCATTTAATTTCATCTTAAATTGAAGTGTTATTGATACTCACTTATCATATATTTTGGATGATAATTTTAGTAACTTGATAATCAAGGTAATGAGCTTTCAAACTCTTAAAGGATGTAATAAAACGTTCAATTGGATTTTTTTATACTTATATTCTTAAGTAATTTAGATAATTTTTCAAAAACTACATTAAAATATAATCAGTGTAAATAAATAAACATAATAAATTATTTTCAATAAAAAATGGTAATTTCTGTTGGTGATGGTAAGATTGCTCTAATATACTCGAGTATAGAATCTTTATTTTACTACCGCATAATAAATTCATCTTTTTATTTATATTAAATCTTGATTCTAAATTCTAAACCTGCTTTATCTGATGTTCGGCGTAAAAATATTCATTAATCAAATGAGCATACACTTTCTCTCTGTTAGTCATCTTCTCTCCCCTTTCGCCAACAGACCATATACCAAAATGCTTTGTACAAGCGCGATATCTTGGTGCGCGCAGCACCCGAAAATTTCATCCCGCCGTCGCCGCCTTCTCTCGTCGTCCGTACGTCGTACTATTTCAGCGGATTTGAGCCCTCGACACCTGACCCCAGCTCGGATTACTTTGCTCCGCGCATACCCCGGGCTCGTAACCCGGCACCGCACGTGTCCGCTGGCCCGATTGGTATTATAACTTTTTTGCCCCGCGTGCTTTTAAAATTTATGGCTTTAATTGAGTGACCGCGCGGCTTTGGCCAGCCGGCCTTTTTTTTACGGCCATGCGACTGGTCGCGATGGCATTCTGACGTTGACAAAATATACATGATTTTAAATTTGAAAATCCCATACAAACGAGGATTAAAGAGCTTTCATCGAGCGCGAAGGGCTTACTTTGCATTTTTCATTTTCGGTAAAAATCCGGGGCTTGATAGGCGGGATTATTTTTATGATGGCAGTGAGGTGTCGAATTGCTAAATGGATACGCTAAAATAAAAGTTGAATAATTTTAGTTTTCCTTTTTCACTGATTGGGTGTCAGTGCGGGGCATTGGATATTTTATTAGCTAGTTTAATAAATTTGATTTGACTGAAATAAAGCATAAAGTTCCTCGTGGCCGAAAGTGGTTTAGATTTCACGATTCATTAGAATTATTGTAGCGCGCTTAATAAATTAAATAGAATAATAAAGAAATCAAATTTTTTAATTTATACATGATATTTGAAAAGACAAAATACGTTAATTACAGAACTATTCTTCATCTTATTCTTCTTCTTAATCTCATAGTAGTAATTGAGCCATTTCTGAAATAATGAATTACACAGGTTCCTTTTATTGCGGTAATAATAGTAACACAAATCGTTTTACCAAAGCTACACGAAACGACACCTATTGTAAACGCTAATCCAACACGCGCGACAATCACACACTTTCCCGAGAGACAAGTCAAAGTACCTGGCGGCAAAAGTATCGAGGCGTCAGAGCGCGCTTTTTCTCCTCGCCGCCCCAGCAGCATTTTCACGTCCCGCGATCCCTCATCTCCGAGGGCGCGTTTACGTTCCTAAGTACGTCGTTCCATACCCCTGGCGCTTAAACTCTGGCTCCTCCCCTCTTTCTGCGGCTCGGGCAGAGAGGAAAATTCCCGTGGCGCCTAAATCTTCGCAACTCGAGCGCTGGCTCGCGCGTCTAATATCCGCGAGTTACTTAATCTTCCGGGGCTTACGCGGTATGAGATAGAGACGACAATTTAGTCCTCATTATAGCGGCCGCGCGCGGCTTCGAAAGCAAAGGGGCGACGCCGCGCAAAATGAAAATTCATGACTGCGGGGGTCGGCAGCGCCTCGAGGAACATTGTTTTGGACACTGCGATATAACGAGCGTCCGGCGGCTAGAAGAAGAGAGTGTAGTGGCGGCACGGGGGGGGGGGGGGGGGGAGACAATGGCCTCGGGGCCCTTACGCGGGTCGCAGCTTAATGAAACGCCGGATTATACACGCGCGAATTATGAGAATGACCGGCCGCCCGCGCGCGCGCGCCAAACCGAAATTACATAAAGTTGTCGAGGAGTGGCTGCGGCGTTGAGGAGTTTCTTTCATAAGGCGCGAAGGTTGCTGGTATAGTTAAGGCCTTCGGAAAGGATTTTCATTAGGATGTATTTAGCCCGAGGTGAATCGGAAGTTACGGGGATTTTTTGCGAAACACGGCATGTGTACGGGCGCTTTGTGGGGCGTTATATAGGGAAAAAGCGAGGAGTTCGAGCATAAGATACAGGCTCGATTGAAAAATGTAACGAGAAGCGTATTAGGCAAGATATAAAATGTTAATTAGGATTATTTAAGCTTTTGCAGTCTGCATAAATTGTCTGGCGTTTCTATACATATAGTATTATACGAAATGCAGTGGATTTACATGCATGTTTTTTACCATAATCATTAATTAATATCTTTTTACCATAATCATAACCAAACTATGGTACCAAATATCGGCGTACATCAAGGTACACATTTTTAATGTAATTGCTTCTTATTTATCAGATAGATCGCAAGATGTAAAAATTGGAAACCGTATTTCACTTCCTATTCCTATAACATCCTATTCCACAGGGATCACTCTTGTACCCCTTATTATTTTGTATATTTATTGGTGTTACTAGCGTTAGAATGCAAATGTCTTGATGTGCGCCGATGACGTAAAGCTTTTCTGTACAATAAATTCACCGAACGATGTTGTTATAATCTTCAAAAATTCATCACAGCAAATGAATTAGGGTCTATACAGCAAACATTTATCCGGTTTATGTCAATTAATCATCCGATGCATAGATTCGATCATGATTACTGCGAAATAGCCTCAACTCTTAACCTTCAAACTAACGAGTCCTTTACATTATTATCAGGACTGCATTCTTATTGTTACATTCTTAATTAGATTGTTTGTGCTTGTGCGTTTGCTCCACAGTGTATTACTGCCGTTGTGATCTTTGCATATTTTAATAAAGTAAAATGTTATGGCCGCGTGTACGGCAATCGAAAAGGATTGTCCGGGCCGCATTTTCTCTCCCCCAATCGTCAGATTGATAATTGGAGGGGCACGGGGCGAGGAAACGAAGAGGTTTCTTCGCGGATGGTAGGCTAAAAGAGATAAACGTGTATGATTTAGTAAGAAAACAAGGGAGCAGCAGCATTTACAAGTCGAGCAAGCGCGCAAGCAAGTGAACATAAAAACAAAACGATCGCGGAGGCGTCAGCGATGCGCATTTTACAGCGAGTCTAAAACAATTGACTATCAAAAAGAAGCTTAAAAATCGATTGGGAAAGGAAGAGTCAGTCACGCTCTATAGCTTTCAAGCAGTGTGCGTCGGAGCAATTGTATTGTGTTCCATTTGGTTTGTTAATTGAATAAATTCATTTCCAAATACATAAAGAGTTCCGAGTTTTATTTACAAATCTGTGCGCATTTACTTCTTGCGAGAAGTAACACTTATATTCAAAGTTCTAAAAAATTAATTGCGAACCTATACGCAACTTATTCACTGAACACGCACTCATCTACAACCTACGTTATTATAGAGCTATCGAAGAACAAACTGCACACTCTAGCACTGATTTTTTATTCTACCATCAATCGTCTGAAACCTTCACGACAGCATTTCGCTGGTCAAAAATGCAATTAGATCCCTCTCAATAAAATATTAATTGTACTATTTGTAGGAACGTTTGTAAATGTCCATCAAATTGTAAATCTGTATAACATAAGGGCTTTTAGCCCGTTTAATAACTAAAATAAAATGAAAAATAACCTTTTTTTTCAAATCGTAATTTCTCGAAAACGGCTTCATGACCGGCCGCTTGCGCACGCGCGGGCTTTTTATTTTATTTTATCAGCTTGAAATTTATGAACAATTTTGTATGCGACATAGGCAATGCCTGTGTAAAATTTCATCCAGATCATACGATTACTTTTTGAGATATTTGATATTTAAAATTAATATTTCTCAAAGTAATTTTCTTTGTGGCACAACAACTGGGGTAAAATTAGTTTAGTTGCTTTGTAATTTGGTGGAGATGTACAGTTTGTATATTATTTATTGTATGAGTTCTTTGGGTAAAAAAATTGGTTTATGAATTTCAGAGAATTTAAAATTCTGTTAGCCCTCTTCAAATCGTAATTTCTCGAAAATGGCTTCATGTATCAGCTTGAAATTGATAGCTAATTTTGTATAGGCAATATATGTGTAAAATTTCATCAAGAAACTATAATTTGAAGTAAAGGTTATTTAGTAATTTTAAAAGGGTTTGAAGTTAATATTATAATCAATTACTTTATTTATTTTTTACACGTAATTTAAAAATTCAATCATACCAGTTATTGTGTTCATATTTTATACATAATTTAAAAATTAATACTTTTTAATCTTCATAAATGAATAAAATTTGAATTATGTCATAAATTAGTGTGAAAATTTTTAATTTTTGCATTAAAAATGAATTAAAGGAATCAGTAAATTAAGTTTGAGGAAGCCACGTGTCAATTAATTGGTAGCGGTTTGTTATTTTTGTTTGAATTTTTCAGAATTCATTTTTTCCAATCAGATTTTTAAATTCATTCACTTCTTGATAGGTGGGTATAATTCGAAGATTTCTTATGCTGATTAAAGCTGATGCAACGTATGCGAACAAAAAAAAAATTATAAATAGTTTAGCATTGTAAAATAATTAGTAGTAGGTAACGCTACATAAATGAAGTATCTAAATAGTATTGTACTAGACTGAATTGGCACTTATAGAGAATAATATATATCGTAGTCGATAACTACAACTTAAGTTAAAGATAAGTTTCTGGATTAGATATGATATCATACTCATCACGTCAGTTCCTTAAAATAAAAAATGTTATTCATTCGAAAAATGATGATCAATTTACATATCAATTTAATCAAAATAAAAAATCACGTAACATTGTGAAGTCTATTACAATCATATATGTTATTGCTTCCTTATATATTTATTATTATTCTTTAAGGCGCAAAAACTTTTTTGTGAAATAAACAATATATTTTAATTAAAACTAATACAATATCATTTACTACATAGGGTCATACAATGTGGTTATGGCATATGTCGTCGCGCGGTACGAAGAAAAGCCAACTTGGAAGTTACAGGCGAAGAAAAGCCAAAAACGTGTCTAAGACGAAGAAAAGCCAGTTTGGGTCCTCCTAGACGAAGAAAAGCCAGTTTGCGCCCTCCCAGACGAAGAAAAGCCAGTTTGACTTGTCTCAGACGAAAAAAAGCCAGTTTGCGCCGTACCTGCGGAGGAAAAATCCCCCAACTGACTGCATCTAATCAATTACTAGTTATCTTATTATCTTAACCGATCATCTTTTTATCTTTTTATCTTATCTTTGTATCTGTTTAAAAAGATTTCTAATCTTTTTGGTTATATTTTTATCTTTATTTTATCTTATTATCGAAAGTTATCTATAAGATGCCACCTAAATGTTACTTTCGTTAAAAAAGTCAAACTGGCTTTTCTTCGTCTGGGAGGGCGCAAACTGGCTTTTCTTCGTCTGGGAGGACCCAAACTAGCTTTTCTTCGTCTTAGACGCGTTTTTGGCTTTTCTTCGCCTGTAACTTCCAAGTTGGCTTTTCTTCGTACCGCGCGACGATGTATGTACATGCAGATGATATCAATCAATAAAATTGTTAAACTTTGTTTTTTCATTCCTTAGCTGCCGGAAAAATTGTCTTATGGCATTGTTTTCATAAAATGCGCTCTATTCAATTCGCTCATCATACGCTGGATATCTCAGAAAAAACCAAATACATTATATATCGATGCATTTTTTTCTGGTCTTTTCGATGGTGCTATTGTTTTTTCGACAAAATCATAAGTATTACCAATTATTAATTATAATTTCTTCAATGCGATAAACACACAACTAAAAGCATAGTAGTTCTTTCAGAAAATTTATCTCAAGAGTGAAGAAATATATAAATCAGATTGAAAAAAAATCAATTCAATTCAAATAAAAATAAAAAAATTAGAAAATGAACAAAAAATTAACACAAGTCAAATAGAAATATATGGCCTTCTAATGAAAAATTTTGTTTGAAATAGTATATTGTGTGCCAAGGGCGTAAAGTGTCCTTTTAGACCGAGTTTAGGATTGCAGTACGAGTCGAAGGTGAGCTAGCACGAGCCGAAGGCGAGTGCGATTGCGAACCAAAGACGAGTCACACGAGGTCAAAGAACTCACTTAGCCCTTGGTGCACACCATATTTTTTGTAACGCAAGTATGGATTTTCGCTTTTTTTTGTTCTAATGTACTAAAATCGACAGCGGGCGATTTTGATTTTTTACCGCCCGCTACGGCGAGCAGCGGGCGCTTTTCATTTTTTACCGCCCGCTACGGCGAGCAGCGGGCGATTTTGATTTTTTACCGCCCGCTACGGTGAGGAGCGGGCGCTTTTCAGTTTTTACCGCCCGCTGGTCGGGAAGCGGTCGTTTTCGGCTCTATTAATAGGTTCGAAAAACGCGAAAATCGTGCTTGCGATACAAAAAATTGGTTATGTGATATTTTTTAAGTATGAAATAACGAAATAGTGCAGTAAATCTGTAATAGCCGTCTCTGACGCAGCACGAAGAGCGTGTGTGGCCACTCGCCGTTGTTTTTCAACTCTTATCATGTCGTCGGCTTAGTGGAAAAAGCGGACACGTCGATTTTAGTTGAAAAAGGCCACATTTCATACCGGAGTTTAAATTACTATTATTTGAGTTAAGATCCACTGGCACTGAACAATCATCTGGCTCTCTGTATACTTTATGTATTTTCTGGTATCGTTGTTCAATTATTTACATTTATCAAATTCATTTTTTTTAATAAAGAGAAAAAATTCGGGCACAAGGTGTCCGCTTTTTCCACTAAGCCGTCGAGGTATTAGAATCATCAGGTAAGCTACCAATAATAGAGAAGATAATTTAGTTATATAACCACCTAGAGATTGTCTTTTTGCCATTTATTTTATTATTAAAATATCAAGTTACCAGCGATATATATATATGCGCTGCTATTATTGAAAAAATGTATTGATATGTGCATTTTATATTTTCAGAGACCCAGCGCATGATTATATGAGCGAACTAAATTGAGTGCATTTTACGCAAAAAATGCCATAATATACGTTTTACCGTCAGCTAAGGGGTGCAAAAACCAAGTTCAATCATTTTATTTACTGCTATTATTATGTATACTTCATAATAACATTATATGCCCCTATGTAGTAAATGATATTCTACTAGTTCTAATTAAAATATATCGTTTATTTAACAAAAAAGTTTTATGCCTCAAAGAACAATAAATATAAGAGTAAAGCAATAACATATGATTGTGATAGATTTCACGCTGTTACATGGTGACTCATTTATAAATAAGTTATTTCGATGAAAATTATAAGTAAATTTACGTGGTAAGTATGATATCATATCTAGTTAAGGATCATATCTTAAATTGAATTTGTAGATATCAACTACAATATATTCTATATAAGTACCAAATCAGTATAGTACAATATCATTTAGATACTTCGTTTATGCAGTGTTACCTACTTCTAATTATTTTACAATGTTAAACTATTCAAGAATTCTATTCTTCGCATTCGTTGCATCAGCTTTAGTAAATGAAGGTATGTATACTATTTTATTGTCTACCTATATATACCTATATATATATAAAATTGACTTTGTAATGTACAATAATATGAATTAAGTGAGTTACTAATGTAACTAAAATATGTGTTCCCATATGTATAGCTTTTTCAATGGAGTGCTACTTCTGTGAGTCCTACAAAGGTGGGGAATGTGACAGATACCCCGCACAAAATAAATATCGAGTTGATTGTGGCTCTTCTTACATTAAGAATAGAGAATCTGATGTCTTTTCTGCTGCATCGATGATGTCTAATATTGACTTTAATTCTACAGGTAAAATATAAAAAATTATGTATATAGTGTTTGCATAACAATTTCATCTGAAATTAAATTTAGATTTACTATTTTTTTATTGAAAAATTATTTTATGTTAACTTAAATTTTATCAAGTTTTATTTTCTATAACTTTCCAACTTCTTTTTGATAAAAGTAACATTTCAAGATGAAAATAGAAGATGTACGTAACTTCAGTATCTTACTGACGATTAATTTATTTCAGTAAATTTAGTTAAAATTATTGTTATTACTTATTTTCGTTAATTACTTATGGGGTATAAAAGATGATTCTTATACTGAATTTTTAAATATATAGGTATTATTCAAACTTTTTAGAGATGATTGTAATTGTTTAGTTCTTCCAAAAATTGAAGAATAATGAATTTATAAAATAATTAGTGAAAATAAATAATTGAAGTAGTAAATAAGGAAAGGTATGACATGATATTGATAAGGCAACGTTAATTATAAAACTGGACAATAGAAAAATCACTTTGTACCTACTATATTTGATCAGATAAACATTTAAATACGTACACTGTTAAAAATTTCTCACCTAAACTTCACACATGTGTGTGTGAAGTAGTCTTACAACTATACATGTATATTAAATTTCAATACATGTATATTAATAAATTTTCAAACACTGTTTTGAATTTAACACATGTATGTTAAAACTGTTTTAAAACACGCATTTTAAAATTAAAATACGTATATTAAATATTCCTCCACGTGTGAATAAAAATTCAAAATCTATATTAAAGTTGCCTTAAATTTAATAGATTTAAATTTTTTTTTAATTTCTCCCATGGTATTTCGAGATGAAATTTCAAAAAGATATCAATGATTTATTGACAGATAGGTATAACTGCGTTAATAGACGATAGAAATTTACAAAAAACTGTCATTATTTTCTTATAGTTTATCGTATCTTTTAAGGAATTTCTGTAAATAGTTAGGGATGAAAGTAATTAGTAGTTATAGTACAAGTAGAATTAAATTCATTACGTTTTTGTATTTTTCATCTGCTAATGCCATTGGTGTAAGGTTAGATGATGAAACCTTGAATACCTATATCTCTGAATCTAAACGATACATTATTTTAAAATTTAAAGCACATATTTTATAATGAAAGAACTAATTGCTTTTAAATTTTTAGAAAAAGTTAGACTTTCAATTTAGAATAATACAACTACCTGAACTTGACTTCGGAAGGAAAATGTTTATTTTGAGTTGTTTCGTTTCCATTACAAGTGGCGAGATGTCTAGTTTAAGACGATATGAATGTTACACAATTTTAATAAAATATATCTTTTTTTTCAGCTCTTGGAACAGAAAATTTAGCTGGGTATGAGGAAATGGATTGTATAAAAATAACAGGAAGTAAGTGTGGTTAAATGAACAGTAACTTGTTACAGACCAATTTGAAGTCGTTAATATAAGATAATATATATAGTATATGACGCACCTAGGGAGTAAAAGTAAAGAATGTCTCAGATCGCAAGTAAATTGTCACCCTAGCCGAAAGCGAGGGTGACAAACATGCGGTCTGAGGCATTCTTTATTTCCTCCCGTGGTCCGTATATACTATTTTTTTGCCTGGCGAGGCCGAAAATACAATCTTCGCGATCGGGAGCCGGGAGCAAAAGTGGTACTTTCGGCCCGCTAGGCAAAAAAAAAATACTATAGGAGCTTTTATTTAGAAGAATAAAAACTAAAAAACATCCATTTCATGTGTAAATAATCATAAATGATGACTAAAAGAAGTATGTACTAGATTTATACTGAAAATTAATTTTCGATACATTAAGCTTAAAAATCGGTTTTTTCAAATTTTTGTTTGCTCTGGCGTTTTTTATTTTCCGATGGATTCGATTCAATATGGAACTCTTCGGTACTTATAATTAGATAAGTATCTGGCCCAAAATTCGTTTGGATCAGTCGAAATTTTGCTGAGATAATCGGGTTACTTGATCACATACATACGTACAGACATACATACATTCTTGGAAACCCTTAAAATGCACTCGTTTTTGGTGGAAAATAGTTTTTATGTTGTAAATTTTCAGAATTTGTAGTGTTAAAATTTTCGCTCTGACGAAAATATAATGCTCTCCCGAGAAGCTTAGTGCCTACAAATTAATTATCCATTGCTTTTACAGGAACGCATACGGGCTTGGAGACTGTAGCACGATCATGCGGCATCAAAAAGTTATCGTGCGAACGATACTCAGAAATCTTATGGGAAAAGAATGGGTACAGCGTTAAATCTTGTAGCCGTTGTTATAGTAATCTCTGCAATTCGTCCCTTTAATCTCAATATTGGAATATGGAGCTTTGACATCTCCATAATAATGGGTCTTGCGTCGGTCATGTAAAAATATTAAATAAAATTTTTCATTACAAAATTTTTGTGTAAAATATAAAACGCATTTTTGTAAGAACTTTCCTAACATCTGAAGTAACATCTGAAATATTGTAGACATGACAAAAAAGGTGTATCTTCTAAATAAAGGAAAATCAAATATATAACATTTCAATATATATTAGATTTTTTTATAAAGAATTTTCTTATGAAATATCAAGGAGCGCGGGAGCGCTCCGAAGGCAAGTATCTGTCCAATGTAGAAGAAGCCTGAGGGACGACCGCGCTACATATACTTTGAAATGGGTGTGCGAGAATTTCACTTATTTTTTACGACTTTGTGTTATGTTTTATCTTATATTTAAATATATCACTGGATAGCTTTTTTGATATACTACATGTATAAAAAATTTCAATTAAAAATATTATGTCGTTTTGATGTATATCTAGTTTATATATTCCGAGGGCTGTTTTTCTTATCCTCCAAAATTTTTCTTCTTCTTCTTTTCTCTCCTCGATCAGCTGTTTTGTTCCGACCACTGCTCTGTAACTATATATATATATATAGATAACAGCAACAAAACTGCGACTCTACAATAGCCTCAAAATATCGTATGTCGTATATGATATTTTTAATTTTTAAATATAAACATAATACGTATTTTTTAAATATACTACGTAATTAGGTTAAAAAAAGATATGAATTTCAATCAGCTGATGGCATGAGCATACTTTTATACATAGATAAGTATTATATAATAATAATTATAACTTGAAAAAAATAAAGTAAAGAATAGATACTTTGTAAAAAATTTTTTCATTTGCAGATTATAGAATTTTTCACAGACTTTGAGCTCTGGAACAGATTTTTATCGAAGGAGCAGCACCAGGAGTAATGCCAGCAACTTCTCATTACATTGACAAAGTCTTCATAGACTACAAGTAATACAATTATTAGATAGACTTTTAGAAGATGGAATAGATAGATAAAAACACACTAAAAAATGATGAAGTTCATTGCATATCAATGCATCAAAGAATGACCAAGAATTTTAATAATATAAACAATCAAGAAAGAAGATGTAAAAAAGTGTAAAAAAACCATGGAAATGTTTTTAGTATACAGAAACTAAAAGATTATGTCAAATGGGAAAAGCGAAAAGGATGTGTTAAAACTGTGACTCTACAATAGCCTCAAAATATCTTATGTTGTATATGATATTTTTAATTTTTAAATATAAACATAATACGTATTTTAAATATACTACGTAATTAGGTTAAAAAAAAAAAATATGAATTTCAATCAGCTGATGGCATAAGCATACTTTTATACATAGATAAGTATTATATTTATAATATAACTTGAAAAAAATAAAGATAAAGAATAGATACTTTGTAAAAATTTTTTTCATTTGCAGATTATAGAATTTTTTCACAGCCTTTGAGCTCTGGAACAGATTTTTATCGAAGGAGCAGCACCAGGAGTAATGCCAGTAACTTCTCATTACATTTTGACTAAGTCTTCATAGACTACAAGTAATACAATTATTAGATAGACTTTTAGAAGATGGAATAGATAGATAAAAACACACTAAAAAATGATGAAGTTCATTGCATATCAATGCATCAAAGAATGACCAAGAATTTTAATAATATAAACAATGAACAAAGAAGATGTAAAAAAAGTGTTAAAAACAATGGAAATTTTTTTAATATACAGAAACTAAAAGATTATGTCAAATGAGAAAAGCGAAAAGGATGTGTTATATTATGAAAATTTCAAAAAATAAAAGTGCTCAGTTATTCTCGTGTTTGATTTTCCCAGGGTGGAAGACGTCAAAAGTTTGATCTATACAAGAATATCAAGAAAGCTTTTAGTGATTCTCAGTTCATAAACTGGTTGTATGATATACAAACAATGAAGAAAGAAGATGTAAAAAAGTGTAAAATAAACAATGGAAATTTTTTTAGTATACAGAAACTAAGAGATTATGTCAAATGGGAAAAGCGAAAAGCGAAAAGGATGTGTTATATTGTGAAAATTTCAAAAATAAAAGTGCTCAGTTATTCTCGTGTATGATTTTCCCAGGGTGGAAGACGTCAAGAGTTTGATCTATTCAAGAATATCAAGAAAGCTTTTAGTGATTCTCAGTTCATAAACTGGTTGTATGATATACAAACAATGAAGAAAGAAGATGTAAAAAAAGTGTAAAATAAACAATGGAAATTTTTTTAGTATACAGAAACTAAAAGATTATATCAAATGGGAAAAGCGAAAAGGATGTGTTATATTGTGAAAATTTCAAAAAATAAAAGTGCTCAGTTATTCTCGTGTATGATTTTCCCAGGGTGGAAGACGTCAAGAGTTTGATCATTCAAGAATATCAAGAAAGTTTTTAGTGATTCTCAGTTCATAAACTGATTGTATAATATACAAACAATGAAAAAAGAAGATGTAAAAAAAGTGAAAAATAAACAATGGAAATTTTTTTAGTATACAGAAACTAAAAGATTATATCAAATGGGAAAAGCGAAAAGGATGTGTTATATTGTGAAAATTTCAAAAAATAAAAGTGCTCAGTTATTCTCGTGTATGATTTTCCCAGGGTGGAAGACGTCAAAAGTTTGATCCATACAAGAATATCAAGAAAGTTTTTAGTGATTGTCAGTTCATAAACTGGTTGTATAATATACAAACAATGAAGAAAGAAGATATAAGAAAAGTGTAAAATAAACAATGGAAATTTGTTAGTATACAGATTACAGATAGAAGGAAATATCGGCTATGTATGAAATGACTTGTTTTTGTAATATAAAAGCCATGAGGTTTTTCAGTGAAATATATTTGTCGACTTTTATGGAAGTAAAAGTATATTATAGACTATTTTGACTAATTAAAGAAAACAAAAGAAGTGATTTCAAAATTAATTTATGTGTCATATAAACAGTATATCAGTAGACGAATATCTTGAAAGCTCCTATTTTGCAAGGAATAGATTGTGCAATATTATGAATGTAAGGAATAAAGTACCAAAAACTTTAATGAGAGCTTAAATATTTTTTTAAAACAATCAACACGTTTTTTAAAAGCTAATTTTTTAAGTACGTTCTAAGAACAATTTGTCTAGTCCTTCTAATTATTCTAGTCTCATCTATTCAATAAGCACTCTGTACAAATGGTCATAATTTTTTTCATGACTGTACAAATAAATAATACCATTTAAAATAATGATATTAAAAATATACTATAATAAACTCTCGTAACGTTATCACACTATGTAATTATTATTTTCTCTTCAAAAATTGTGAAATCTATCTAAAAAAGCTTTTTACAAAAGTTTAAACTAAGGCAAGTATTAGTCTCTCTCTCCCTCCCCTCTCTCCCTCCTTTTCTCTCTCTCCCTCCCTCTCTTTCTCCCCTGTCTCTCTCGACCTCTCTCTCTTTCCCTCCCCTCTCTCTCCCTCGCGCCCATAACATCTGCCAAACTGAGTAACAAAAACTTTAATGAGAGCTTAAATATTTTGTTAAAACAATGAACACGTTTTTTAAAAGCTATTTTTTTAAGTACGTTTTAATAACAATTTGTCTAGTCCTTTTAATTCTTCTAGTCTCATCTATTCAATAAGCACTCTCTACAAATGGTAATAATTTTTTCATGACTGCACAAATAATCTTAATAACTGAAAACTTTCTTTTCGAAAAAATTAATTACAAAAAAAAAAAACAAGAAGAAAAATGAAAAGTTCATGCAAAACTTATATGCTAACAAAACTAAATTATTTTTACTATTTCTCTAAACCACTGTTAAGTTGCTTTGTAAAAAAATCCCCACCCCTATCTCTCTCGTCTATTTTTACTTAACAACTATGTATAATAACTCCATGAAAAATGTTGAATATTTTTTTAAAACAGCCCTCAAGACATTCTGTACAAGAATAATACAATAACAAACTTTATTTTGAAATATCTACGGAATCTTCGAAAAATGTTTTCTTTAAAAAGAAAGCATTAATATTTTTCCTCGAAAGTATTTAATTTATAAATTTCTTTAAATTAAAGTAGAAATAACTTTAATGAGAGCTTAAATATTTTTTTAAAACAATCAACACGTTTTTTAAAATCTAATTTCTTAAGTACGTTTTAACAATACAATTTTTCTAGTCCTTTTAATTCTTCTAGTCTAATCTATTCAATAAGCTCTCTATACAAATGATAATAATTTTTTTCATGACTACAAATAATAATTTTTGTTAGTATAAAACTTTCTACGAAAGTATAAAATAAGGCAAGTATAAACATTTTTCCTTTATAATCTACTCTCCCTCCCACTCTTCGCCCGCCCTCTCTCGCCCTCTACCCCCCCTCTCTCTCTCTCTCTCTCTCTCTCTCTCTCTCTCTCTCTCTCTCTCTCTCTCTCTCTCTCTCTCTCTCTCCCCCTCTCTCTCAATATCCGTCAAACTCTGTATCAAAAACTTTAATGAGAGCTTAAATATTTTTTAATACAATTAACACGTTTAAAAAAAAAATTCTTTTTAAGTACGTTTTAACAACACAATTTTTGTTTAGTCTTTTTATTTCTTCCAATCTCATCTATTCAATAAGCACTCTCTGCAAATGATAATAATTTTTTTCATGACTGTACAAATAATAATATTGTTAATATAAAACTTTCTACGAAAGTATAAAATAAGGCAAGTATAGACGTTTTTTCTGTATAATATCTATTAAATAATAATATTTATGATTTTGTAAAAGAAATAAAAAAATACCAGTGAAAAAGTCTTTTACTTCTTTGAGTCATTGTATAATGAACAAATTATATGTAAGTAAGTACATTCAAATTGTTCACTGCAAATCAGACAAATGAAAGTTGTGAAATCAATTATCGATAGTCAAGTAATGCAAACCACTCTCGGAAACTACTGTATGACTGTTCTCAGAAATGTATTCAAATTTGTTAATCTTTCTGTACAAATTAAACACAAGAAAGTACTGAAATCAATTTATTGTAGTCAAGTACCCATAAGTTAACTTGACTGACATAATACAACTTTTCGTACCTACTCATCAAACATATTCAGCCAGCGAGCATAAATTAATACTTAACGCCCAAGGGGCGTAATAGCTCATATATACAGCTCTTACAAAACTTTATAGAACCTACGCACTTTACGTCCATGTGGGAAAAATTATTTGAATTGTATAATATTATATATAAGTACATTCAAATTATTCATTGTAAATCAAACAAACGAAAGTTGTGAAATCAATTACCGATAGTCAAGTAATGCAAACAACTCTGCGAAACAATTGTATAACTGTTCTCAGAAATGTATTCAAATTTGTTCATTCTTCTATACAAATTAAACACAAGGAAGTTCTGGAATCAGTTTATTGTAGTCAAGTACCCATAGGTTAACTTGACTGACATAATACAACTTTTAGTACCTACTCATCAAACATATTCAGCCAGCGAGGATAAAGTACTACTTAACGCTTAACAGGCGCAATAGCTCACATACTCCTACAAAACTTTATAGAACCTACGCACTTTACGCCCATATGGGCGAAAATTATTTTAATCATATAACTACTATGCCTTCTTTTTATTTCTAAAATTCATAAGAATTCAGATATTTACGAAAAGTCAAAGCCTATATAAAAAAATTACATAGTTACCACCATATCACCATTTTTCATTATTCTTTCTCAATTTTGAAATTTCTATAATATTACGCATCTTGGGAGGGCAATAGAAGTCTATAGAGCTGCTCTAGCAGGGGTGGTCTTCCAATCTCCCATACATACTTGGCGGGCCCGACGGTTTGCAGTTTACCGGTGGGCTTTGTAAATGTAGAATACTATATTATTGCATAAATTTATTAACAATGTTTATACTTATAAGTCCACTATAAATAATTACATTGGCTCTAATTTTGAATTGATACCATTTAAATATAATATCCCTACATGTGCAAAATCTCATGATGAACTTCCATTACCCAAAATATTTTTCCTTGTGTCCGTTTTTTTTAAGCGGGAATCTGATATAAAAAATACATCAAATTTATAGTCTACTCAAAAGTGCTTTAGATTTTACTAATCATTGTATAAGCCACTAATTCTTTATCCTTTTCCAACGTGTAAATATCATGTGAGATTTTATATGAGTATTTCAGACATCAGATCTCATATGAGGTATGATATATGTGATGTCATCTGCAATTTTATATATTATGGGATCTCATGAGATCTTATATGAGATCTCATATGATATTTTCATGCGGGTTTGCACTTTCTATTTAAAAACAGAGTAATACATTCAATACGTATTAGTATTTAATATGTAGAAGCAACCTATTTATTCATTTTATCTGATCTGTAAACATATGAATATTTATATGAAAATGATCATGTCTACACCTTAAACTGCAAACCGTCGGGCCCGCCAAGTATGTATGGGAGATTGGAAGACCACCCCTGCTAGAGCAGCTCTATAGACTTCTATTGCCCTCCCAAGATGCGTAATATTATAGAAATTTCAAAATTGAGAAAGAATAATGAAAAATGGTGATATGGTGGTAACTATGTAATTTTTTTATATAGGCTTTGACTTTTCGTAAATATCTGAATTCTTATGAATTTTAGAAATAAAAAGAAGGCATAGTAGTTATATGATTAAAATAATTTTCGCCCATATGGGCGTAAAGTGCGTAGGTTCTATAAAGTTTTGTAGGAGTATGTGAGCTATTGCGCCTGTTAAGCGTTAAGTAGTACTTTATCCTCGCTGGCTGAATATGTTTGATGAGTAGGTACTAAAAGTTGTATTATGTCAGTCAAGTTAACCTATGGGTACTTGACTACAATAAACTGATTCCAGAACTTCCTTGTGTTTAATTTGTATAGAAGAATGAACAAATTTGAATACATTTCTGAGAACAGTTATACAATTGTTTCGCAGAGTTGTTTGCATTACTTGACTATCGGTAATTGATTTCACAACTTTCGTTTGTTTGATTTACAATGAATAATTTGAATGTACTTATATATAATATTATACAATTCAAATAATTTTTCCCACATGGACGTAAAGTGCGTAGGTTCTATAAAGTTTTGTAAGAGCTGTATATATGAGCTATTACGCCCCTTGGGCGTTAAGTATTAATTTATGCTCGCTGGCTGAATATGTTTGATGAGTAGGTACGAAAAGTTGTATTATGTCAGTCAAGTTAACTTATGGGTACTTGACTACAATAAATTGATTTCAGTACTTTCTTGTGTTTAATTTGTACAGAAAGATTAACAAATTTGAATACATTTCTGAGAACAGTCATACAGTAGTTTCCGAGAGTGGTTTGCATTACTTGACTATCGATAATTGATTTCACAACTTTCATTTGTCTGATTTGCAGTGAACAATTTGAATGTACTTACTTACATATAATTTGTTCATTATACAATGACTCAAAGAAGTAAAAGACTTTTTCACTGGTATTTTTTTATTTCTTTTACAAAATCATAAATATTATTATTTAATAGATATTATACAGAAAAAACGTCTATACTTGCCTTATTTTATACTTTCGTAGAAAGTTTTATATTAACAATATTATTATTTGTACAGTCATGAAAAAAATTATTATCATTTGCAGAGAGTGCTTATTGAATAGATGAGATTGGAAGAAATAAAAAGACTAAACAAAAATTGTGTTGTTAAAACGTACTTAAAAAAGAATTTTTTTTTAAACGTGTTAATTGTATTAAAAAAATATTTAAGCTCTCATTAAAGTTTTTGATACAGAGTTTGACGGATATTGAGAGAGAGGGGGAGAGAGAGAGAGAGAGAGAGAGAGAGAGAGAGAGTTATTATATATTATTATATACTAATAGCATAAGAATTAGATAAAATAAAATATCTATAAGGTCGATTCAGTTTTTTTCGTTTTAACTAGCGTAGAGCTCTTAAGGTATAGTTATATCCCAAGAATACGTAGACCTTGTAGAAAATAATTTTTATTTTACTTATATAACATTTGATACCCTAGTAGAAATTCATCTATAATGAAATGGAGAAGAAATTGGAAAATAGCTTGTAAATCTGGCTAATTAATCGATATGATGAATGATTTTTCGACCATTATTTGGGTATATTAAAGGTATGACGCCATCCATTTTTTATATTAAGTACTTGAAGACGATCTTTGGAGACAAAAGTGAAAAGATCTTGGGTGTTTTTTAGCAACGTTTCGTAGGCTTAGTACGCCAACCTCATCAGGCCAAAAATAATAAACGTATATATCATACGTCGATCCGATGTTATTATCGACATAATAACATAGTCGATAATAACATCGGATCGACGTATGATATATATGTTTATTATTTTTGGCCTGATGAGCTTGGCGTACTAAGCCAACGAAACGTTGCTAATAAACACCCAAGATCTTTTCACTTTTGCCTCCAAAGTTCGTCTTCAAGTACTTAATATTATTTGGCTATTTCTTAGATTGACGTATAACAAAATATTCGTATTTGATTTACTTACTAATAAAAAGATAAAACTAAGGGGACTAGACACCTTTTTTTCTGAAATAAGAAGTCATATTTTAATACATAAATGTAAACTAATTTTCTTACTCGCCCACCCGAAAGTACGTACTTTCGGCCCGCATCTCCGGGCCGAAAGAGAAACTTTCGCATCCTATTTTAGACCAACCGCGCGCTCTGATTGGCTGCCGAAATTTCCTGACCCGCGGCGCTTCAGCGCCCGCGCGCATGCCCGAGGAAAGATGTTTGTGCGGTGTGAAGGTTAGACACGTACGAAATAAACAGAGGAAAGTGCACGGGTGACGAGAAAAAAGTTAGTTGAAATAAAAAGTGGCTTTGTTTGATCGTGGTTATTGTTTTTTAAACGTATGGACGGGAGCGTCCGAGAAAAATATGTTTGTGCGGTGTGAAGGTTAGACACGTACGAAATAGACAGAGGAAAGTGCACGTGTGACGAGAAAAAAGAGTTAATTGAAATAAAAAGTGGTGTTGTCTTTTTTTAATAAATGTGTTTCTGATGCCCGCCCCGACCAGCAAAACCTCGGCTTCGCCTCGGTCTTGCAAATGTCGGGCGGCCATCAGACCATCTGTACAATAGCGAAAGTAGCAGACGCCCAAAAAACCAGCTCTCTACGCCGGGCCGAAAGAAAAAACAGTCGGTAATATCGACCGAGCTACCCAAAGCGGCCGACAGAGGCACTACTATCGAGCGGGCCGAAAGAAAAACTAACACTCAAACACAGCTAGCAGACGACAACGCAATTTTATCAATTATTTAACAATTACAGAACGTACTTTCGGCCGGGGAGTAAGAAAAATAGTATACAATA
Organism: Torymus aiolomorphi; assembly: GCA_036365515.1. NCBI lineage: Eukaryota > Metazoa > Arthropoda > Insecta > Hymenoptera > Torymidae > Torymus > Torymus aiolomorphi. The sequence continues at coordinate 141,296,242 of CM070877.1, forward strand.
CTTGGACCGGAAATTGGATGCCCTGGCCGTGCGTTATGACGCCCTCGGCTTCATCGGGCGTCATACCACGCACGGCCCGGAAATCCAATTTCCGGCCCACGTATCGTAATATACTATATTTTATACTTTTTACATATAAAATTGGGTATATATACCTTACCTTAGAACTTTCTCCGATGGGCCTTTTATATGGTCCAGAACCATAGTCATTTTTTTTAATTTTTTCAATTTTTTCAAAATTTTCCTGATGTAAAAATTTTTTCTGACATTTAATCCTAAATTCCTACACTCATATGAGAATTATACTATTCAGGAGTAATTTAGTTCAAATCTGGAGTCAATCCATCCACAGGAAAATTTCAAAGCTTACTGATAGTGAAAAAACTTGTTTCATTGACGACTATGGTTCTGGACAATATAAAGGGCCCAGACCAAGTTCTAAGGTCAGGTAAATATACCCTCTTTTATGTGTAAAAAGTAGGAAATAATTACTTTATATTTGTGTATTAAAATATGATTTTTTTATTTCAGAAAAAGAAGGTGTCTAACCCCCTTAACTAAAAAAATCATTTGCTGCACTCATTCTATGCATAATTCAGCAAAAGTTTATTTCTCCATCTGATTCTGTCTCTCTAATTCCTTTGAAAACAAATTTGCTTTTATCGCAAATGTACTGTTTATATCGAGGTACTTATTATTCTTTGGGGGAAGCAAACGTTGTTGAACAATTTGTTGTTCTTTGGAATTGGTTCGCCAGTTTTTGCAGAGTTCGCGCAAGTATATAGTCGTCATTTCGTTCTACCGTCGAAGTTTCTCGGCCATCTGATTTGAAGAACGGGAACACATACGGGGTGTAATAAACATATATACCGTGGCATATGAAGCAAGTACGTGTGTCCCATGCCGAACGGAAGTTTAATGAAAGAGTACACCGACATTTCAATGAGCGATCGCGCCCTCTTATCCACGCATAACATCTCATTTTCGAATATTTTATCTATATACATACAATCTGGGCGATCAGGAGCGCGCGCACTGGCTGCTGCGCGAAGAACGCTCGGACGGTCACTTCTGGTGGCGGCAAAACGGAAGTTGAGGAAGCCGGCCGGGAGTTCTTTAAGCTAAAGCGGCACGCGATGTGCTTGCGCGGGCCTTCAAGCTGCGAGGAGGTGACGTGCGAGAGGGAGTGCGCGCGCGGGCGGAGTTCCCCGAATTTCTCCGGTAAGTAGGAGTTTCAATAACATTCCACTTGCGCACGAGCGGCCACCGTCGTCTACCTACACCCGGACCCCCTCCCCCCACCCCCTGGAATTCATTCGGTGAAAACTTTTACAATATCCCTTTGTGCGAGCGCGCGCGCGCGCGCGCGTGGGAGCAAGGGAGAGTGTGGCGATGAGGGGGGAGGGACGGAGTGGTGGTCCTCTCTTTCGTCGGCGGTGATAATATGTAAAACGTTGACCTGCTTTTTTTATTTTCCTTTGTTTGGCTTTCGTGGCACACGAGTGCAGTGGTCGGATGTTGAAAGATATAATAAAATTACTTTTTTTCATTTAACTTTATTGGCTTCTGACGTATATTTTTGTTGTATCAAAATCCATACTACTTGCGGCCGTAAGCGTGATTGTATTGATGTCTAAATATTACTGTCTAAAAATTAATGAATGAAAACTCGTTCACTTGTGCGAATAAGTGAAAAAATCTATTATCTATACTTCAGTGAATATATTCAACTATTAAAACAGTGGAATAACATTTTGGCCACGCAATTAGTACCAGTGAGCGACTTTATTCGCTTATTTATTTTTAGAAAGTATGTTATATTATGAGTAAGGAATGCTTTTGTAAAGTGAAATAAATTATGCTTTCCTTTTATTTGTTCATAATTTAATTCATCATTTCTCCATCCGAATGTACAGGCGGGGAGTTGTCAGAAACGCTATTAATTAATTTATTTTACCGGAATAAATAGCTTATGTGAAAACTGTTTAAAGTTAAATCTACATTAATTTTCTCATAAAATGAAATACATTTTTAGTTTTGCAAAAATGATAAATAAAAAATGTAAAAAATGTTCAGCTATAGCTTTCATGTTGCTTTATAAAGGCATCGTAAATTTGTAGGACTAAAAGTACTACTTACTTAAGTAAAATTTGGTCGAAAATATCTGATTTGATGTATAATGCTTCTAATGATCTAAAGCCACGAAAACATTTTTCGATTCAAAAAAATATATTTTTTAATTATTATAAGAATAATTTGTTATAATGAATTCTGAATTAGGAGATCAAAATACATAAAACCAACTTTTTAGACCCTTGAACTTCGAAATAGTCTCGAAATCCTACCTGACACACACTGAGAGAAGAATATTGTTACTGTTAATATATTTATCTATTTGAAATACAACTATTTGCCATGTTTAAGGATAAAATTCGATATTCTAATAGTTACAATATCTATATTAACTAATGACATATTCAGATTTGAAAGTAGCTGATGGTAGAAGTTCTTGTAAATTGGAGTTTTTGAATCTAATAGCCAATTTTCTACCAACACGATGTTATTATACAACAAAAAGGTTTGAAATAAAAACTCCATTTAGTTTTTTACTCCAACGTTTCGGACATTTTTGTTGTTTACGTTCCTCATAAGGATACACAATAAAAATGTCCGAAACGTTGGAGTAAAAAAATAAATGATGTTTTTATTTCAAACGTTTTTGTTATAAAACAACATCATCTTGGTAAAAAATTGGCCATTAGATTCAACAACCACTATAATAAGCATATTGTAACTATTACAATATCAATGTTCTCAGATAACATGTTGAAATTGTTTATGAGAACATGGTAACTTAACTGTTAACATGGCATTATAACTGTTACAATGCCTATATTTGGTCATATTTAAACATATGCATGTTAACAGTTACAATGTCATGTTAACAGTAAGCAAATCTTTTTCTCAGTGCACCTGTGCTATAATGAAAATTTTCATTTTTTATTATTATTATCCCTATATAGTTTTATATCATTTCTTGAACATATTTATATGTGCATGTAATACTCATACTATTGGAATATAGCACAAAAAAAGAGATCACGAGAAAATAATCATCCCGTTACGTGAACGCGCGTTTGCTTGACAAAAGGACGCGATTAAAGTACAAGAAAAGTTTCAATCCCTACGGCAATAACTCCCGCTGGTTACGTCACAGTGGAAAACAATCGAGAGGCAACTGCCAAAGTAGAAATGAAAAGATCGCGCTCGAAGTTGTTGAACAACCATGTGGGACACTTCTCCCCCGCGAGGTAGCCGCGGCACTCGGCAATCGTCCGCAACTACTGCGCCGCTTATATGTATACATACGTACGGTTGCACATATAAGAATGGAGCAAAGGTCGCGGGCGCCATGGTGCTAGCCGCTGGTCATATCCGGCGATTGACCCGCCGGCGGATTGATATACTGCCGCGTTTATTGCTAATATCTTCCGGCGGGACGGGCGCACAGCTTTCTGCCCGTAAGAGACGCTTGCTTGTACACACAAACACACACACGCATATATATACACACATAAGTCTGGAGAGCTAAGGAAATTGATCGCGGCTCGAGAAGGGCAAAAAACCGCGCGTGCAAACGTCGCCCGGAAGTATAAAAATCCGACGGCAAGCTCGTAAAAGCCCGGGAGGATCGACGAGTATAGGCAGATACGGGGAAGAAAGACGCGACAGCGGCGAGACTAAGGGGAGAGAAGTGGGAAAGCGAAGAGCGAGAGAGAGAGAGAGAGAGAGAGAGAGAGAGAGAGAGAGAGAGAGCGGGAGGGAGAGAGTGATGGAGCGCGGAAGAAATAAAGGGACGGACGTCGATCGGAGGAAGTTTTTTTCCTTTGAAAGCGGCGAAGGGGTAGACTTGACTGTTCCATGGTCGAGGTCGTACGCTTTGGGGCCGATAACAGTTTCTTTTCTTAATTAAAGTTTCTGAATAGTAAAAAGGTTCCTTTTTATTGATCCTTTGTAATATAATTTTTACGATGATGTATTTTGATTTCTAATAAATGACCGCAAAAGTCAATAGTTTTAAATTATCATACTGATGATATTTAAAATAATACTCTTAAAAGATATTTTTATTATTTTCATATTAAAAATCATAAAAAGAAGACGTAAATTATAACTTCTGTTGACATGTTGTTTCGTCATGTTTTGCATATTATTAGTTCTCCTTCATATTTTTTGTAATTCATAATATAATCTAATAGACACGTCATAATTATTATTATTAACTCAAAGTGACACATTCTGATGGCTGCGCAAAAGGAAGGACGCCAAGTGGAACGAGAAAGCAACGAAAGGAGGCAGCGAATTGGGCAGCGCATCGCAAAAGAGAGTGAAAACATCGAAAAGTAAAGGGAGGCGGGCGAGCTCGACAGCAAAATAAATGGCTGCTGCCGCGCCGTCGCGTATGTGCATCGCCGCGGCAGGAGAGCTCTCGGATAGACTTTCCTTTTTATAGGGGCCATTGTTTCCACCACATTAAGAGCTCATTCCGTGGGAAGAGGGGGAGCAAAGAAGAAATCAAGATTGCGTTTCATTAACAATCCAACGTGCCGCTATCTTCTTCACCCTTTCACGCGGCTCGCTGAGATCCTCGCTGTGGAATTCATCGATCACGAAATGCGAGATTTCTGTTTTATCCGAGGTTTAGGTGCTTTTTTAAATCTTTACGTGACTGATGGAAGAGAAAAATGTGATGCATTTTTTTACGTCGAGATACATTTTTTGGTGCTAAAAAATGTTGCAAGTGCAACGCGACTGTGTACCAAAATGTGCTGTTTCTTTCACAAGGATACGCGGCCCGCAGACAATTGTATCACGATCCGCCGCCGTTTCTAGCTCGGATATGCGTATCGTTCGAAAATTGCGTTTAATTTTTCAGGCCTCGGCAGCAATGGGAAAGAATGAACGCGATTTCTGCACCCTTCTTAAGGGGACGCCGGAGTCAATGTATTTTAAATGGAGGGTGGCGCTGTAATCAGTAAAACGCGTTTTTATTATATAAATTAAAAAATTCTTATCTTCTTGGATTTTGGGGACTTGGGCGCGCTTTGGATATTAATGTTTAGTTATTTCTCAAAATTGCAACTCAAACAATCAATTAATTGCCGAGAAAACCTTGAAAAACTTGCGCGGGTAACATAACCTATAAATTACGAAATTGAAAGATCATAATTTTTTTTTAATTTCAAGATTTGAGCGCGCTTCGTATACAAATTTTCAGTATTTTTCCAAAATTTCAGCCCAATCGGTTAATTATTCGAAGAGAAAACTTTGAAAAACTAACTGACGGTACTTCGGCCCTTAAGACTATAATTGGGGCTAGGGGCGGTTCAAATAATTTCTGTTGCCTTCAGTTATTTATTTATTTATTTATTTTTTTTTTAAGACAAGAGGGTTGAAAAATATGTAAATATATTTTATAATGAAAATATATATCTAAATTAAAGATTTATTAACAGAAGTTGATCAATAAGAACCTATGTCCTCGCCACTTCTTTCTCTTCATATTATTGAAGTGAGTACGTTTTTTCACGGATTTCGCACGAATGGAAATCAAAAACCCTCGATAAATAAAATCGATTCCGCCGAAAAAACCAAGTTCAATTCGAAAATGTACTCGGAGTTCCCACAAAAATGTTTCATCGCAACCTCGCTGGAAAAATATATCACGGCGCGCAAACTCGCAACTCTCGACTGACAATACGTACGAGAATGAAAGAGAGTGAAGTGAGTGAGAGAGAGAGAGAGAGAGAGAGCTAAGGGCGACGTGTGACAGTGTGTACGTTAAGCGGTTCAAATCTCACTCAATTGAGCTCCCAATACGTCCAGCCATTCAGTTGCGAGCGACTGCACTTGCCGACCATGCAATCGAGAGGAATGGTCGATCAGACAGTGCTTTCTTCGACTTCTCCTTCCGCTCGCCACTCCTCCGTTTCTTTTTCCTCCCGCCCCAATCCCTCACATGTCTTTTTTTCAAATCTTACTTTGCTCCCTTGCTGCAGTGGGGAGCAGATGAGAGGGCGAAGGAGAATGAGACTCGAACTCTTTCTTTTGGGCGAACAGCCTGTAAGACGAATCCGATTTGGCGGACGCGAAAAATTGATTTACTCGAGAAGTTGCAAATGCGGCCGTGCGGCGAACTCTACGTCGTCGGTCCATCCTCCTGCGATCCGAAAGAGAGGGAGAGGGGGAGGAAGAGAGTAGAGACGGGAGTCAGACGAGCGGACCAGGGAGTAAGAGGAGGAAGAGAGAGAGAGAGAGAGGAAAGAAGCCCTCCGCGTCTGGGCGGCCAACGACCCGGAAGACTGCAGTTCCGCGAACTTCGACTCGTTCGTCTTATACTGCAGCTTGCCGCGACCACCACCATCACCACAGCGAGTGAAAAAGTCCCGGGATAGCCAGAGCGCGCGCGTGGGTACAACTTTATTCGGAATTCTCCCCCGAGCGAGCTAAGATCTCTTTACATTATTAAAAGATGTTTCTATTTCCCTCGCCGTCACTTGAGTTTTTTCTTCTCGAGTGCCCGTGACTATATACAGTCGGTGCGTACCTACCGGTGAATTCGATGGCGGTCAAAGATGGCCGTTGGCGTGCTTTACAGAGTAGTAGCTCCCGTTAGGGCACTCGCGGTTGATGGTTCTATGGCTCTAGGTTCAATAACCCTAATGGAATTTTTATCGAGTGGGTGTTTGCTTAATTAGCGGATTGCGAGGTTGATCAACGCGCCATTTCAATAGCGCCCTCCGGATTCTCCGGATTATGCTTACTTCTGTTAACGGTGTACTTGATTAATTAGCTAGTTGTGAGATTGATATGAAGAGGGTTCAATGGTTATCCGATATGTTCGTCGTGTTACGTTTAATTTAACATCATACTTGAAACTAGTATATGAAATCTATTGAAAGGAAGCTATTTCATTGACGACGCGGGTATATGTTTCAATCAAGTTTCATACGTCGACTTCGCGGTAATTATGTACCTTTTGTAATAATTCCTTGTAAATAAATGTTGAAAATATCACTTTACAAGCAAGTCGAATATTTCTCGTATCCCGCCCCCGTTGACATTCGATTCTCCGGCTGCCATAGAAACCAGAAACGTCAGCGCTATTGTAAAGACTGACGTAGATGGCCCAGCACGTGACTGTCATACAACCCCCTGGCCTAATGAACATCATTACTATTGTTGTTTCGATCCTGTATATATATATATGGCAGCCGTCAGCCACGGCTAAAGAAAAATCGTTGAAAATGGTCTTCTCGAAGCGCTTTTATTGTAGAGCGGGGAGCGAAAGGCCAGCAATGAGGCGAACGATCTCGGGGAGCGAATATTGAGAAAGAAAAGGGCCGAGGAGATTTTCCGCCCCCGGTGCTTTATCTATATACACGCGCTCTTGCTCCCGTCGCTCCTCGCGTCTATATGGGCTTCAGATTAGAGGCGAGCGCGCGCTGGCGCACATGAGCCGCCCGTGATCACGAGGGTTTCCGGCTCCTCGGTCGTTATCCGCTCTCCTCTCTCTGTCTCTCTCTCTCTCTCTCTCTCTCTCTCCCGTTCCCGGACCGATGATTACCCCTATCTGAGTGGTGGAGAAGGGAAGATGGCGGGGAAGCCGAAATAAATAGAGCCTGCATCTTGGCCGCTAAGCCGCGGGAGGCCTTGTTTGCCGTCGTCATTACGAGATTTGCCGACGACAGGTTCTCTTCCTCTGCGTATATATACATATATATATATGTATAGATACGCGAAACAAAGGCGACTATTCACCACGTTCGCTCCTTTTTATCTACTTGACACATGCGGTCCTCTCCCTGTATGAAGAGGGGATGCGAGCATTATCGACAATGCTCCCGGGAGCTTTCACGGATACGGAGTGCGGTAATTAGAATAGGAATCATTATTGCGAGAATAAGGTATTGGGCGGTGAAAAAGTTTACGGTCCGGATATTAGGGTGATAAGTGGGAGAGGGAAGAAGGAAAGGTAAGTACTCGGTTCCACGTAAATTGCGGATTTCGTTGATCAGTAAGATTGTTTGTTATAAAAGTCGTTTATAACAATATGAACAAAATTCTTCGGAAATGATAACTGTGGTTAATTTTTAAAACAAATAGAAATAGTTCAACACTTACGCGCAGCTATTTTTTAATTTCTTTCTGTAACCACATTAAACGAAAATGTATAAAAAGTATCAGACTATAGTGTATCTTCTACCAAGAAAAAATGAAAACACATCAGATGTGCTATTGATTTCATAGGAAACTCAATCATAAAAATACATTGGCGATATATAATGCAATGCATTATATCTGAAGTCACTCTTACCTGACAAAGTCTTTTCGTTTTTTTCTGCGTTGTAATGGCCAAAAAGCACGAGATTACAAGGTACAAATTAATAATGTTTTGATGTTTGAAGTATGATTTGTCACACAGTGTTTCAAAATTGTGTATTGTGATACAAATGCACAAAGCGGGTGATTTCCAGTTTGTTAAAAGTGTGAACATGAGATTGACAAACGCACTCGTGTATTGTATATACTATTTTTTAAACCTATTGTACAAGCTCCTGGATTTACCCACTTCGATCAACAATATGCAAAGTAAATTAATTTGTTTTTGAACGGTACAAACTACAAATAGGCACGAGAAATCTAATTTCGCAGACTGAAAGAAAAAGAAAATAATTTTTGTACATTTTTCGTCAGTATATTTTATCTTTAATAACTTTCGACATTCAATTTATATTTTTTGCACTTTATACAGTAAATTGAAGCTCGTTTCATCCGCATTAATTGGCCTGCTATGGAAATTTTAAAATAGAATATTTCTCGGAATATTAATAATATCTGCTTATTAAATAAAGTTATACATTTTAAAAATAACATATAAAGCTTTATAAAATTACCATGATGCACGAAGTGATATATGCCAGCAGAATCAGCGTTTATTTCAATGAATTATTGATTAAAAGCGTTCGCTGAAAACCCATCAACATGCACCCGCATTAATTACGCAAACCGCATTCTAAAATCCAGACTTTAATAGGCTGACATCCCCAATAGCTACTTTATTTGGGGCGGACTGAAAAAGCCGATACAAGGGAAACAAGCTTAAGACGAAAGATACAACCCTTTCTCGCCGGCAAACTCGAGCGTGTCCACCGCCAGCAAGTAGTCGTGCGGAAAAAGAAGGTTGCACTTTCGGGTTTCCGTCGCGAATCGTGTCTCCCTCTTCCTTTCGTGCTGTCTATTCCTCTCTCTCTCCCCGGTCGTTGTGCTGGACCTCTTGGTCCAGAGTGGACCACGCGCGCGTGGAAGACGTCACCGCCGTTAAATCTCAATCGACGCCCGGAATCGCCGAATCGGTCTCCTAATCCGAGGCGTAATCCTTTCTAATCCCCGGCAGATCCACGGGGAATCCCACGCAGCTCGCCCATCTATTTCTAATGCCTGGGTAATCTCTTGCTCTTGGGTCAGCAACAGTGGCAGCCTCCTCGAAACCTATAACCTACTGCTTCGGCCCCCGCACGCGTATACGCTTGCATGCAACTAGATCACGCGAGCATTATACTTCCTCTCCTTCTATAGTTTCTCTCTCATTGCCTCTTACATCCGCCTCTTTATTCGGAGGGAGAGTATATTTTAATCCGGGGATTTAATTTCGTATTGATTCTTGAGCGCCGGCTCCCACTGCTTTCGATGGAGGCTTGATTATTTCCGCTATCGCTGCGAGCGTATCTCGCTGGTATACATATATTCGCCGTGACGTTTCACTCGCTACATACGGGCTGGCTATGATAGATTGCGAATCCTAATTGTACTTAAAGCAATCGCAACTTGCCGAAAGCTATTCGATGTTCTGTATCCCGACGCAGCAAATCTAAATCGATAAATTTCGCTTTAGCCGTACAGTGCACCTTATCTATTCTATTGTAGCTTTCCCCTCTCTCATATCAAAGTGATATATTTACTGTATCGTTGTTATAATTAAATACTAATATAAAGAATGAAAATTTTACTATATTGTTAGAATAATTATCATCTAGAATTTAAGCGTTTTTGCAATTTGATGAAATACTTTCATCTGCAGCAAATTAAAATGCTATTCAAAATAATAAAACTCACATTCAGAAATATATATATATATATATAGATGTTACTACTATACGGTTCAGTTGTAACAGAATAATTATAGTTTCTGCGTGCTTTTTAGTAAAGGGTACTACTTATATTAAAAAAATTTTAAACTATGACTATAGAAAATATAACTGTAATTCTAGTAATTGTTGCTATAAATTGTAGTTGTAACAGACTCACACTATACGTTATTGACGCTGTAACTACGATGCTGCAAAAACTTATGGTCGATTGTAATTTTTCTAATAGAATCAAGCAAAAAACTTACTTTTTTTGCATTGTCTGCTTAGCTATAGCATCGTTACTTCGAACGAATTCCGAACAGTGGACCATTTTTGGAATTTTTTAATTATATCTTATACATAAAAACTCGAAAAAGATGCTCAAAGACGCGTACATAGAATCATATAATTTGTTATTCAATATGTTGCATGAGAAACCCTTTGGAAGAAATTCACGTAATTTTTCAAGTCCATGTATACAGGTACGTATGTGTACGGCTAAAATTTTTCTCTGTGGTTGACCTAGTTTAGAAATTCAGAATATGAAAAAAGTAAATATACTCAACAACAAATACTTACAAGCACATTTTTTAATTCAAAGGATTTTCACAACTCTATTTAATAAAGAAATTGTTATGAAATTTTATTACTTCATTTTTTATTTACCTCTCTAATAAAACTTTCTTTTTGAAGCAAAATTTTCTCAATTAAATACAGGAATTCTACTCATAAAACTTGAGAAAGAGAATAGCAACTAATATTAGTTCGCCTTTCATATAAAACTCGATTATTTCTTCTTTCAAGTGGTATGTGACATGCTTTCTCTTTTATTTTAATTTTGACCTTCTAATTCCTGCGTATCTCGAATCTACAGCCCTCTCCCATTCACGAAGGGTCGCTCGGTGCTCTCACGATTCGCTTATATCGCTGTCAGTTTGAATCAGCAGTGGACATGTATATATACGGGTATCGGAATAGTGCCAAGCAGTGTTGTGTCCGTTCGTACGTCACATACATTTAGACCTGGATAAGAGGGGGAGCCGGCTGGAATGGCCCACGCTTGGTTTTTCTGTCTCGCTCGGTGTCAGCACCCATAGAATCTGAAATGTTTGTTTTGCTTAAGTATGTATTTAACATATTTTTTCAGTATTTTACATTCCATGGCTTATGCCCGTATAAAAGTTTCAAGCAAAACTCGCCAAAAAAAGACATTTCTAAAACTTGGAAGAGGTGAAAAAATAAAACAGAATTTACGGTATTAAGTGAGAGAAAAGTAAAAGAAGAAACATATTATACATGATATAATGAAATTCATTTAAATCACAGATTATATCAATCAAATAATATTGTTAAAACACATATTGGAATAGTATAAGTAAAAAGTTTTGCTATATGTAACAAAAAAATTATTTTAGTAAGATCATTGAAATAACGTCCTTAATTTTTAAATGTCTAAGAAATAGGCATCAACTGTACTCTGTTTTCAAACATTTTATCTTGGTCTTTTAATTTGTTCTTGCAGTCCAGACAGAATTAGAGATACTTGAATAGAAAAAAAATTTTGATCGTATTTTTCAAAGTTTGGAACTAAATACGCTGTTTAGAATATATTTTTTCGTAGAAACATATTAAGTATAAGAGAATTCATTTTGAGAAAAATAATACCCTCCGGCGGCTTTCAATCGATTTTTCTGACTAAAGCTTCTTCGTGAGTGCCCCATCCATTCGACAAAGGTCAAGTATCAAGAGCAACCAAGAAAAAAAAGCAACCTTCGGAGTTTTTTTTTTTTGACGACAGAGTACGTGCACATATGAAGCATGAAAGGGTTGCAAGTGCGCGCGTGCATGAAACGAGCCACCATTATCCCTGCCACCCTTCTGTACCTTGTAACGCGCGTTATGCATATGGCGCGATGTACGTGCATCGAGGCACTGCAGACAGTGCGGAGTGAGAGTGGATATACACAAAAAAAGAGCTCGCACTTGTTGAGGGATTTCGCCAGACATCAGACTGGCGCATCTGAATGGGGAATATTTATCAAAGAGAGCCGAAGCTTTGTCAAACTGCTTTGGCGCAGCAAAGACTATGCATATTATGTATTGTACTTTGAGCTGGGAAGTAAAGGTAACGCGGGTGCGCATTATTGTTTATTTTTTCAATCAACTATTTCATCTGCAAATTTTATACATTTCGGAAAAGTATTTGTATTCTATTCGCTGATTCGTAGGAAAACATATCCGTTATTGGGCAGATATTTTCGGCATACAATGAAACCTTGCATACTCTATTTATTTTGCAGCTTTTGATCCAAACAAAATTTTTTTCGTGAATAGGAATTTTAAATCCTTAGAATTCGAAATCATTGCAGAATTTCTAGATTTTGGCTTAATATAAGTGGTTGGCAAATTTCAAGCTATACGTTAATTGTATTTATATCGAATTTCATTTATAGATAAAAAATGTAAAAGAAATACGTATATCTGTAGCTATTTTATATATCATTATTTCAAGTTTTTACATCTAGAATTATAATGGAAGCGTTAGGCATAACAAATTAGATTTTTTCTTTTTTTTTTAAATCAACTGTAACGTAAAAAGGGGTCATAGTTAAGAAAAGTTGACTTGTTTGGTTAAGCAGTACATCATCGCAATGAGAACACGTTCTCATTTCTACCCTTGGAATTATATTAATAATTCAAAATCTAACACTATATAAGATACAATTGGTTTTAACGAAAACTCATACGATCTAAACGATGCCTGTACTATACACGTTCATAGACGATATGTATTTTTTTTGTATTTTGTTCTTAGCCATAAAGTTAGCTATGATATAGGTAATTTCTAGTTAAAAAAGTAATTTCATTATTTTTTCTCATAACGTAATCCAAAACGGACAGTTTTTAAAAATAGATCTCTATGGTTGCAGGATCGGTATTTTTCTCTCCGATGGCACACACTCCACTTTTTCTCCTTTTCTCCCTTCATTTTTTCCCGAGTCTTTCAGCGGCCTTCCATCTCTTAATGCACGCAGCCCGCGAGAAATGCATTTGTCGGATAGCTCGACGAGTCCCTAGTGGCGTCAACTCCTGCCGGACCAAACTTCGCTCTCCTTCCCCTCGTGTATGCTCTTTCTCTTTCCTCTTCCCGAGCTTTGTCGGCCCCGAGACTTTACCTAGGTTTAAATATGTAGTTTTGAATTAGTGCGGAACAACACCCTTCCGGCGGGCGTATACAGAGGTGCACCGGGCAAGTGTGAGTGCGCACGAAGATGTCGTTCAGGCAGCAGCGTCAAACATACCGTTGAGACGTGCGGGCCACGCGCCGTTGACCCGCGGGCCATTTGCGCGGGCTTTTCTTTTAGCGGTCTCTGACCCAGGAAAAGCGAGCTCACATGATTTCTTTGAGGGGGTGAAATTCATTAATTTCGTTATGCATTGTTACCGTAAATCACTTATTTTAGCTAAATGAAAATATTGTAGGTATGTTTTTTTTATTTTAATTAAATGTTTGCATTGATAAATTAAACAAAAATCTAATTCCCCTTTATTAATTTTATCCCCTGGTCAATCTCATCGTGATCCAAACATGTTCCGTAATCTTAATTTGTTTTATTATAATCAATATATCATTTTCTTTTAATAATTAAGAATTATATTCTTTATCTGATCTACTTTCCGAAAATCAAAGATGAATAAATTAATATCACAAAATTATTGATTTTATAATAAAAAGTTTTGTCATGTAATTATATTTTGCATTTCCAAAACTGACAGGTATGATTATATAACAAAAATTATACTCTCGACAAAATATTTATGTTTCATTTACCTTTTTATAATTTTATTTTACTTACTCATATGAAAATCAATTTAAACATTTTGCACTTTATGCACAGGTACTGCCTTCATTTTTATGCATCAGAAATCTTTTCCTCGATTCCGTTTTCTATTGGCTATGCAATGTTCTTGTAAGTCGGACTTTATTATGTAGCAGAATTGCATTCATTTTTTATCTTCACTTTGCAAAAATAACAAACTTTTCTTTACTATAGCGAGTAATCGTTAGTACTTTCAACATAGTAGTAAAATATGATTTACTTTTAATTAGTTCAAATGATAAGATAATTACATACATTTTTTAAGCAAAAAATCAAATGTTTTTATTTTATTTTAATTATTTAGTAGTTCTAGAAATACTTGAGTTTCTAAATTCGAATCTAGCACATTTTCAATCTAAACAAAATTCAAATATTCTCGCTTTTTTCAAATAACTAATCCCATTGAACTTCTTTAAATGAACCACTACTTCCGGCCATCATTTTTTAAAAAGAGGATAACCGGCAGAAAAATAAAATTCGTGTAAGTTATCATTTTTTTGAAGTGAAGTCTCCTGTATATTCGGAAACGACGATGTAAAATCTATTAATAATAAACGATTTTTAAAAAGCACTCGGTTTTACCACTGACGCCCCTAACTTTCTATTGTAACGTAGGAAAATCGAATAAATCATTTCATAAATAAAAGTATTATCGACATTCTATATGAATTCATATGCGTCGTAAATTATGTAGATTCTGTTAACAAATTCATCACTATCATATTTCTTTAGATGTACTTCAGAAGATTAAGGACGCTTGAGAATCCTTTGTCTGAATTTAATAACTAACCCCTAACTTTATAATGAAGACAGCACCCTAAGCTCTCAAATAGTTTTCATTGTCTTATCACATCGACAGGTTTCTTCCCCTTGCAATAGACGTCGTAATCGTACCGACAATCTCTTGCTTTTGACTTGACGACATTAAATTTAAATTAATTCTAACATTAAAGTAATGCGTACATTTTTTTTTAGAATGATATTTGTATTACAAAATTAATATCTATTAGCGCTTAAAAAATGGTTTATTACAATAAACTTATTTAACTTTTTATTCAGGAAATCTACTTCTAAATCCTTATATAATTCAACGTTCAGAAATGGGCTTTGTTAATCTAATTAAACTTTTAAGTTTCTGAATAAATCTCATGAAACTCAACAAGATTTCTAAAAGTCTATCGGTAGTTATCGAAATAGTATTGGGTCTTCTAGGGCCCATTTAGGGTCTGTATTCATCCGAATCTGTGTATTAAATGGAGAGAGTTAATAAAATTAATTTAGTAAATACGACCACTATGTGGGTAATGAATTTTTAAATACCAAAAATTAGAAAAAAATAAAAACCCTTAACAATAAGCAGTTCTATGTAGGTTTTTTAAATTAGAAATTATTTGTTTGAATAATTTTTATGTTTGCAATAATTGCTTTTGCTTATAATTATACAAAATACAAATTATGTGAGCTCGTGGTATGAAAATCCATCAAGCAGTTCCATAGAAAAGTTGGCTTATTTTGTGAGAAATGATGTCTTTTTTTATGGTATATTAGTTCAAAATAATGGTAATTTTCTTAAGAACATTTTCTATTGAAATAGGAAATAGAATTTTTTTTAACGTTTTAAAATCTAGGCTCGCACCGCTCTTAATTCGTTTATTAAAATAAACCAAAATTAACAAATTTTTGTAATATACTAGAATGCTGTAAATATTTGTTGATGCACTAAAAGTTTGATAAACTAAAAGTAATCTAAAAATGTATACAAGTCAAAAAGGTTTGCACGCAACCACCGCATCTTCTCTGGAATGTGCTTTGTTCGAGCACTCCTTACCTTTGCAAATCCTTGGTAATCCAAGGTGTAGGACGACTTGGCAGAAAAGTCACGCGGAGGATGGAAAAGATATACTTGAACTTTATTGGGCGTTTTCTCGTGCATAAGATAACTCCCTTTTCTATTCGCCCGTAAGCGTAGCATCAGACTCGACCAACCAGCTAGAGAATCTAACGGAGACGCATTTCTGACACTCTTTTACCTACGGCAGTGCGGGGAAAGGAAAGACAAAGATAGAGAGCTAGCTCCTATAACCCGTCGCCTTGCGTGGCATTATGGAAATCATTCCGAGCAAGACGTTACTATATCGAGCTTGAACGCATGCGGATCGTTCCTCAAGACTTCCGGAAAACTGAACGTGTTTCACCTATGTAAATGCGAATGTTCGAAAAAGTTTATAACGATATCTTGGCAGATTTGTAAATAAATAAGTATATTGTATAGCATCAAGAAGCATAAATTTTAATTTTTTTATCGTAAATTAAATAAAATTAATAAAATTAAAACATAATATTATAAATAATGGTCGTAAGGGTGTCATTGCAAATTTTATTATAAGTTGACGATCTCATTAACGAGAAAACAAACTGTAAAAACTAAATCAAATTTTAAGGGCATGGTGTGGTTTGTGCACATAAGAATTATGCACATATTTATTGTGCACACTTTAGCATTGGTGTATATCTATATCTATGTGTATACTCCAATGCTAAAGTGTGCACAATAAATATGTGCATAATTCTTATGTGCACAATCCACATCATGCCAATATGTTACTACAGCGCCTTATATGGTAAGGCAAGACTTTAATGTAAACTTTATGGTCAAACTTGCACATTTGTGTAAATTATAATTAATAATATTGCAAAATATATTTGGCATCATAGAAAGCAATATTCAGATACCCAAGACTCTCCTGAATATGTAATTAAATGAATGTAATGTGAACAAAATTATTTGTTTTAAGGTTTTTTCTTATTTTATTCAACATCTACCCTTATGAACTCATAAGGAACTGATTTATGACAGGATATACAGTTTATGAATTCACCTGATCTTTGATGTTCTTTGATACTTATTATTTCCTTCAGGACGAGGCTCTCCCATTACGATACAATTATGCTAACCCTTGTAAATCCCTAATGTTTCAAAATTCTTATTAATCAGGATACAAAAATATTTACAGATACGAAACAATAAACTAGAGATCATTTTTCTTCAAAACTGAATAAATGTCAAAACAATTATAAAGTTTTTATTAACGAAAAGTCATATTTCGATATTTCGATAAAAAGTAACAATGACAAAAGCCACTAATGCACCAATGCAAATCTTCCTAATACTAGGTGGCGTAGCTTTACATTCAGGATTACCCGTATACAACGGGGAGATTATACAACGGCGAAGCGAAACGGGAGCTTTCCCAAGACTGTTGCTCGCCAATCCAGAGACAGCTCAGCAGTGCGTGCATGCATCGGCTACATAAATATTTAGATTCCGGTGGGCGTATGCAACTTTCATGCACTACGAGAAAGCCAGACGCTGTATACAGTATCCTATGTATAGGCTACCACCCGCGCTTTACACAGCACATGACATCGCCGATTCTTCAGCCTTTCGACGTTCGCGCTGAAAGAGATACAGCTTCTTTGTCAGCAGGTTTATTGAGCGATCGCCAAAGCTTTGTGATTCGCTAATGGCGATTGTGTGAAACACGTCGCGTTATTACTTCTTTACGCGTGTGCTCGTCTCGCTACATACAGACTGAATTATCGAGTTATCTGCGTGCCCTCTATTTCCAGTTCGATGTAACTCCGCGACATCGCTGCATAATTCGAAAGTGTATAAAAGTTTGTTGCTATCTAGAACTTTTATGTCTGCATAGATTTACATATTGGTGACGGTAATTCGAATTTCGATGCCGCTCATAGGCTATGCAAAAATATTTATGAGTTTTGAAGGAAAGTTGAAAGCTCCTGTGACGTCATTGCAATTTCAATAAGAACATTTTCATATCGTCATTTGATCTTACGAATATATTGCACGAAATGTGATATTTGTAATTTTTTATTACAGTCAAGTTAATTTCAAACTTCTTTCAAATTGTTATGAAACTATCAAACGTTAAAATCAACGAACTTCTACAGAAGTAGTTATTCGGTCAATTTTCCGTTTATAGTATACCAACTCTACTTTTAAACACGCGTGAGCAAAAGCTCCAGAGAAACAAATAAAGTTAGCTGACGAAAAAACAAATTAACACTCGGCGACAGCCATAGGTACGATATATTATATTCAGCAAAACAAGTGTATATTATTCTGGTCATTCTAATGGTAAAATTGAATTACGCGATAACCACTTAAAAAAAATTGCCTCTGAAAGACACTCCTCTCCGCTTGCAGGTGCACACACAAGTCAGCATGGGGGAAAACTGAAACTTTCTCAACAACAACTGCAACAACAGCGGTGCGCACGCAAAGCTCGCGCGCACGTTCTGAAACTTGTTCCGCGCGCGTGAGCGAAACTTTCTCTCTGACAAAATTTAATTTTTGCCCCGCTAAATTAAATAATGGATAAAGAAGTGGGAGTGAAAACGAAACGAAAAAGAGGAGACGCAGGGTACATTGCTTATATAACTCTCCGTTTAACGGTTTTACATTACACCCACCCCATCCTCATATGGTGTGTAAAGTGAGGCGCGTAAATATATATGGTTCTCGTTCGTCCCTCTTTTATCTCATCTACAGCTACGGCCTTCAACCACTCATTACCGGCGTGCGACGAGTGCGCCTGCGGCGGCACGTGAGCTTGTGAAGTCCGTGCTTTGTGAGTTTACTCGTGCCCAGAGAGAGAGAGAGGGAGGGAGAGAGAGAGGATGGAACTTTTTCGCCGTGGCACGGCGTAGCGTGTGATACGTTTTACTGCATGCGCCGGGGGCCGGACCATAGCGGGGGCGCGCTGTATACTGCTGCGATAACAGACGGAAAAATCTCGCGCGACCATTACGATAATTATCCAACGTGAGCGCAGTTGTGCCAAGGATGCAATTTCGCGTAATTAATAAATATGGCGATCTATCATATTAAAAGCCAACGACTACGTGCATACTGCTAGAGTTTATGAATATTATACACTTGACCGAACTGCAATGTAACTATGTTGATTGTACAATGACAGACTAATTTTGTTCGTGTCATGTGTAAAATCGATGATCCGTAAAACGTATTTCTTTTTCTGATAAAAGAATATTAGAGAGAATTAATTAGAAGTGAATGGGACTAAAATTGGCAAAGCTGTGCTTTGAGGCTCAAAGGAAAGAGGTGAACTTTTTAAATTTTAGAATTATTAGAAGTATTATTTAATGAGATGTCAGAATTTTCGAGATACAGTAAAGTTATTGATGTAAACTCTTAATACAGAAAAATAAAATTTTGAAGTCCGTGGATTAAACGTTTATTTAAAGCAGTTAAAATTTCAATTATATGTATAAAAATATTTTAAAAGAAAAGTAATTTTGAATTTTTTTTAAATTATACTTGTTATTGGTTTCCATAACTATAATAAAAAGTATGTTCTGTCTAAAATTTGTTATAGTCGTATTTTATTTGCGTGGCGTTTTATGTGTAAACAATGGAAAAGCATTTGTTTTGTCTCTCGTCTACCTACGCACTGATAGTTATAAAGTTAAATCAGGGGAGAAGGTGAAGTATAGTCGTAAATGTGCGTTTTTGTGTAGGCTCTTGCTTATATCATCGATCGAACGGCATTGCAGCACGCAGGCACTCGAATTTAATGCCGTCCAATGAGAAGTGAGCACTCAAACGACGATATACATAACGTGCTTTAGCATAACGTGCGATCCTGCGTTTTCCATGTTTCACGTCATGTATGTATTATGCCTGTTACGCTACTGCAATCCCAATATGCAATTATTTACATTGGCGAACTTGTTTGTCTAATACTCTTCGGCTGAATTACGTATATTTGAGAGTAGATTGGAAAATTCAAAATCTAATTATTTCAGTTACTTGAAATTATTTCTAAATTATCATAAATTATATCAAATTTCTCGTAATAATTTCAAAGTCAAATATCAAATGAATATGTGGAATATCATAGGTATGAGTAATTTATAGTTTTACTACTTCTGTGTCGCTTTTTCTCTTATGTTACCCTTACTTAAATTTATGGACAAAAAAATAACTTGAATTTAGCTTTATTCATTGACAATATTAGGCTGATTAGACCACGAGTAGAAATAAAACATTTCGTATATCACATTTTTTTTGTAGAGGTTCACTTCTTTTGAATGCTTTTATCATATATTTTATATCTGGAAACTTTTTAAGTCATTCTCGTACGTGTGTAGACACTCTAACTAGTAAATAATTATAATTAAAGAGCCAAAGTATTTTAGTATTTTTATTTCATTTTTTAACACGTTATAATTTTCTAAACAAACAACGAGCTCTCACAGGATGTTTTAGATGTAATTTCAAGTAAAAAATAAGTTTAAACAACAGTGTCTCGTACAAACATAGAGCGATTGTAATTATACAAATGAAGAGTAGCGAGCGAAAAGGAACACACATAAGACTAGCCATTGGGCGTATAATGGGCCAACATAGCGAGAGGCAGTACCGGCGTAATAAATTTTTCCGGGATAATTTCTCGCTCGTGTAAATGTATATATACGTGACTTGGTGCGCAACATTGTACAGCGTAGAATGTAGACTCCCGGGCGCACGCGACCGCATCTCGTCCTCCTCGGCCGAGTTAAACTTTTAAACGTTTCTGCCGTAAATCTCGAGCCGATTAGCATAACACATTAGAGGCCATTGCCGCTTCTGCAATTAAGTGAGTATATGCCGTTTTGTACGGAGATCTGGAACACAGAAGCAAGGGCGGAGAGAAGAAAGGGACGGATTCGTGAATACTGCGCAGGGGAGCAGGGTAGGAATGAGGTGAGCGAGTTTACGAATGAAGCGTAGTGACAAACGACCTACATCATCAGATTTTCCACGTTTTCGGTGAATGATTTATATTTATATATCGTAAACAATTTCCGCGTGAAATTTCGTGTATGTGTGATGGAAGCAAAAAATATGGAAAAGATTGAAAAAAATTTAATGTCCGTCATAAAATTTAATATAAAGGTGCCTTAAATGTTATATTCAATGAGACATTTATTTTTTTGTTACAAATACATTAAATTTAACACACATTTGTAATTTAAAAATGGATTCAATTTAATGCAATTGTTTACTCTGTACATTGGGCTAAAAAAAATTTTAAGAGACGTAATGACGTACGCACAATGTTATAAATGAAAAATCGCTTAGAAGATCATCGCAGTAGTACATGTAAGCTGCGGTTATCGGGTACTTAAATTACCAAGGAGGTATTGATTCTAGTTAGTGCTACTTAACATTTGTGATGGGCCGAAGCATAGTGCCGTTAAAATTGAATTAAAAAATTCAGAATCTCTGCTAAAATAATGTACATCTAAGTATACAAGTTATAATTTTATTTGAAGTTGTAAGTAACTTGAGAGTTTCAAGCATCCAGATCGCGGATTCCGATCAAACTTTAAGGTATATGTTTTTGAATGCAAAAATATACATAAAGCTGCAATATTAAACATTAACGCGCTTCGAAAACTCGAGATAAAAAAAATAATTTCTTCCAAAATTATGACAGTTTAAAAGCGGGCACTGAAAATGCATTGATAAACTGCTATAATTCAGCGTACGACCATGCATATTTTGATGCATTTTCATTGCTCGGTTCAAAACTGTCATAATTTTGGAAGAAATTAATATTACTTAATTCTGAAAAAGTAAATAAATGCCCATTATTCATATTTTTATTTTCCATTTTCAAACGGTATGTAAGACTTTCTTAGATTGAATTATTACGATTTAAAAAAGAGTCTTCTTAAAACTTCTTTTAAAATAAAACGGAATAATTCTCCGAAACTTAAAATTCTTGAAGCGTCAGAGTCTAATAATTGTAGTTTTCTTCAAATTTCCATATTTAAAAACACATCCCAAAATTTGAGTCGAATAAGTGACCCATATAACTGACACTCTTCTAATAAGATCAAATGCTATATCAAAAAGATTCTAAAAATAAAAAAGTACCCACGATTCTGCATTTAACAATAAATAATAATTTTCTTAAGCGTTATAATTTGCCCCGATTTAATATTTATGCAATATGAAAATATTCTGATTGATAATTAAGTTCAATATTATATGTATATGCAGACGTCATTGAGATGAAAGACTTTTCATCCGGAATAACGCTCACGTTACCCGCGATCGCTAAAAGCATCAAATAAAAGTACCAAGTTCTCTATATATATACTAAAAATCTGACACACAGACTGAGCTTGAAACCAGCCTGTGCTAAGCCTCCCGGGCCTCTCTCACGGCATTAGTACGCGCCGAAATCTCGTACCGGGAGAGTAGAGCGGCCTAACTTTCCCGCGGGGGGTTTGATATTCCCCGGATGACGGATGGATGACCCCGCGCGGCACGCGAGCCTATCCCTCGAGACGCGGCGTCGGCGCGTTTTGTTATTTAACGTCAGATTGGCCGGGAAAGAAGAGGGAGGCAGGCGCATGCGGGCAACACTTGGAGTGTGCGAAAGGTTCGAGCTCATCGAGCGCCCGCCCGCGCGGAAAATTAATGCATTGCGGTGACGTAATTAAAAAGCGAACTCGACGATACTTTAGAGCGGATAATCAGATAAAAGCGGCGGGGAGGCTGGTGCAGTGGGATCAGGTTGCGCATTGAATAAGGATGAATGGTTCATTGTAAAGATGCACATGCGGTATTAGCGGCTGTGCAAGTGGAAGAGAATATTGTAAGTCAGTTTCGAACATGGTTTGCAACAATGAGTGTTGATATATCTTGTGTATTGAACCTGTAATTCTATAAATTAACAATAGTATTTTTAGATAATATATATGGTGTAAATTTCTCAGTGTGTATAAAGTTATTGAAAACAATATTTTTTCTTGACATATGCGGTATTTGTGTATTTAATATTTTTTGTAAACCATATATTGATAAATTTTTAATAAAGAATACAAGTCAATAAACAATGTTCTTGTTTGTTTGTATGATAAATGAAATTCAAGTAGTAAATATATTGGGAAAAATGATATATTTATTTTGTTTTTACTTTTAGCAGAGCTGTTTAAAATAAAAATATTGTTACAAGAATGAAAGAGTTGTCGAGATTTTATATGAGCCATAAAGTATTATATATATGTATAGAAAAAGGGCTTTAAAAATAGCGATAAATTTTACAAGGGTTTTCCAAACTGTTATAAAATCTAGAATCGCGCGTTATGAACGAAATCCACAACAAACCTCGACGTGTGTATAGAAAAATCGTTAAAAATATTGTAAAAATCTTAACGAATCAATTTTA